>CM035135.1:114898748-116293748 GCA_020205605.1 Panax ginseng
TCAGTATCTCAGAATGTTAGCTGTGGCATATGAGAAGACTCAGGTGCTTGCTAGAGATCTACGTGGTGTTGGGTGTGGTGAATTCGATGTTGAAGGTACAAATTAGTTTATAAATTCCTCCACTTGGTTGAATATCGTAATTTTGATTTGATATTAGATTGTCACTTGCTTCATTATGTTGACTATGTATTGGACCACGAAAACTGCAAAAATTTATAGAGCCACAAGGAAAAGAATTTCAAACAATTCTCAACTGAGGAATGAAATACGCTTACAACTGCTCGGTTATGTATGATGACAAAACTGTTAAGGTAACATTCTTAAATTTTAACGATTTTTTATCTTGAATCTCATTTTTTAGTGCCCAATCCATCCAATTTTTTGTGAGTAGGTAATTGGTGGTTGGGATGATGTTATTACAATGTGTGAAAGAGGGCATTTGCAACCTCAGGTTCTTTTCTTTGAAGCTGTAAACTAGTTTCACTTGGTACATATTACATATTTCATGTACCGTAGAGTTCGAGGTCTATGCGGCTTCGCATCCAATCTTGCAATAGAATGACAGCAATGTTGCATGAGCCTATGCAATTTTCTGGTGAAACTTGCAACATTTAAATTTAGAAATTATAGAAGTTGGTATAAAATCCGGAATTAGGATATTTAGTCAGAACCAAGAAATTTTGTAGAAGTATGAGCCTCTAATGGAGAACTTTGCTGCAAAAGAGCTTGGCAAGTGGATGTTTTCCCATTATATTGGGGTTTTCCAATGAAAAGGTGGTTTGGTTGAAGAAAAGCAGCAATAGTCTCTGTTGCCTGGCCATCAATATACTTGGAGAATCGTGATGCTGATTTCTTAGTAACTGGTACTGCCTTGCCAGGAGTTTACAACAGTTATACACGAATATTACTAGTTATGCATTAGATTCGCAATGCTGATTGTTTTCCAGTATGAAAAGGTTATATGTATAGATCATATCATGGTCCGTTGGGTTCTAGTACTTCATCCTGTAGTTAAACAGTCTGTGCCCAACCGTTATTATTTTGGAAAGGTGAGAATTTATGTATGTTATGGTGGCGCTGGTAAAAGAAATGAAAAAGAAGTTCATTTTGCTCTTTTGTCAACTTCACACTGTGCAACTGTATACTTACTTTTCTAATACCCTGCATTGAGGTGACCATAAGTCATCAAAAATAGGTGAGGAAATGTGGTTCCAAAATATACACCGTCAATATCTTGAAAATCTCAAGGAAAAAGTTATCATAGAGCAGTAATGTGTACCATACATGGTAGCTTATCTATGATGTGAGTAACATTCCTGCAACAATCTAAGTGTTTATGTTTTGTAATTCTGAGGGGTATAATAGTTTACTTTCTATATGTCAATGCTTTCTATTGCAGTTGCATCATAATCAGTTGGTTGCTACTGCATCTGCCAGACCTGTTTTGACTGTTCTCAAAGATATTCTTTAACACAATCACTTCCTGACTATGAACATGCTTATAGATAGTGCATAACTTTCTTCAAAATTTGTGTTACTGTTAATATTGTATTAGAAATAATTTGCCTAAATGTAATTTTTCTTGAATAATTTTAGTTTCAAGCTTCCATGGTTATCCATAAACTTCTGAAATTGCAATCTTTTTTCCTTCTTCCCCACCCCCTGGATGCAGGCATGGTTTGTTACCATCTCTTTGGATATCTACAAGGTTGATCCTTAATTCTTTTTTACTTCCGCGTGTGTTTGAGTATTCCTTTATGGTTATTATCATATTTTATATATACTATCCTGCCATGAAATCATATTACAGGCTTTTGATCTTTAGGAAATGCTGAAGAAAGAGGAAGAAATGCTCACTGCTATAAAGGAAAAACAATTACAAGTTCTGATGCTCCTTTTCTTTTTCTCTTTTTTTTTTTTGGTACTGGTGCTAATTTATATGTACTAAATATCTATACAGTATAAACATTTTTATGTATGTATAATTTTTTTCTTGAAATACCCCTAGTGTTTTTAACTTTTAAGATCTTGTTACTTACCAATAAAATATGTTTATGAATTGTACATAATTGTATTCGTCTCAATTCAGTCAATAAACTGGTAATAATGATTATTAGTCAAACTTTTTGGGAGCCTTCCTAAATCCACCACTTTCTATAATTTGCTCTTTTTGAAAGCAGCCTGCAAAACAAAATTTATTGTTTAGTAGCTATATATCTTGTGTCATGATTTGAACAAGTAAGCATTAGTTGTGAACAATTTAGCTTCCTGTCATTTCGATCATATTGTACTCCCTCTGTCCTAATAAAGAATTCTGCTTTCTATGTATTTTAATTTATATGTATATAGTATTTTATTTATAGGATGTCTAAGAGTACAATGGGCTGACAAATTTAAGGTTGGCAAATTAGAGGAGAGAGAATAAAAACTGTTCCAATAATATTTGGACCCATACAAATAGTGTAATTAACTTGAGAGTGAAATGTTCTTACGGGGATATGTGCACTTTAGGTTAAAATTATTATGCATGTCATATTTCACATTTAGTTTGTGTACTTTAGACTTTTTTTTTTAGGACAAAATCTTGGTGTATTTCTGGACATGCTTTTGAGGATGGAGTATCAAGTCAGATGACCTTGTAATAAAGATGGTCCATGTAATCTGTAGAAAATAAGAACCTGATTTTGGGATAATGATTTCTTGATTCATTCTTCTCAATTACATTGGCTTATATACACAAGCATCCTAATTTACAGTGTACATTAGTACCACATAGTAACCCTATTGTCTTTTTCTGCTTATGAGCAATACTTGTGTACATTAGTACCACGCATGCAGCAACTCTATTGTCTTTTCACAGATTGATTTTGGCACTAAGTGCCTCTAGTGACCTATTTGCTTTATTTTTCTGACTTTGTTATTATTTTTAATTATGTGCAGGAAGACTGCTTCTACGACTTGTCTTACAATACTGGGTATCAAATTTTTTTGCTACGTTTACGGAAGACAAGAGACGAAATTAGGAAGTGTACTCTCTCTATATATGTAGTTATATACTTTGATTGAAGAACTGTGGTAGCTTTAGATGGTTAATTGTAAAGATAATGAATGATTATGTAGTGGATGCTTTTATTAAGTTAATAATATTTTAGTTTTTTGTATTTTTGTCATTTTTTGCTATGGGGACATTGAGCCAGCCAGGTACACAAAAAGAATGTCAAATTTTGATTTGGCAACAATATAATTCGTTACCAAAGTATTGAACAAGTTTTAATATAGCAACAATTTTTTATACATTTAGCAACAAATTTTCGTTGCTAATAGCATTAAAAATATAATATTTGGCAACGAAAAATTAACCTAATAACAACGGAGATGATATTGTTGCTAATACTAATATAAAAGGCAACATTTTTTATCGTTGCAAATCATATCAACTTTCGTTGCACATATAAAAAACTAAAAATATATAATGTTGTTGCTAATCGACGACTTTCGTTCTTTATTGAAAAATAACCAACAACAAACATTTTTGTTGTCGATGCAAAGATAATGTCGCTTTGCAAATAATATAATCGATAATTAAAAATCGTTGCTAAAAAAGTTTACATTCATGACGAAAGCAAGCTTAGGCAACAATTTTTATAATTTACTGCAACGAAAAATGTCGTTGCAAAATGGTGTCAATTACAACGAAAATGCATGGTCGTTGCAAAAAAAAAAATAGTTCATTTCGTTGCCAATTAGTAGGCTTTTGCAACGAAATGGGGTTTTTAGCAACGAAATTTTAATTATTTTGCAACAATGCATTTTGTTGCTAAAGAATCGATGTCTCTGTATGAAAGCCAAATTTCGTTGCAAAATGTAGTACTTTTGGCAATGGAAAAAAAAGCGTTCGTTGCGGAACAATTAGCAACGCTCATTGTGTAACAAAAGACGCAACGACAGTAAAGTCGTCAAAACCCTTTTGCAACGAAATTTGGCACCTTTAGCAACGAAAATTGATTGTTACTGAAGCCCCATTTTTTGTAGTGTTGGGGTGGGTCCCACCCCCTCCGGCTCGATCAAATTTAAGTTACGGCAAGTTCCCATAAAGCTAAAAAGTCAAATCAGCAAAAAAAGTTCTACCCGATTGAGCGTATATCTCCTGAAACCCTGAAATATGGTGTTAAACTTCTGATGAATGTAAATCTTCATTGTAAACTGTTGGTAACAACCCCAACGTAGCATTGGGAAGGCCCGGTGATGTAAACCATTGCACTTTTACAGGATATCAAAATATCCAATATTGTAAATCGTTAGTAATAGCCCCATCGTAGCATCGAGAAGGTCTAGTGATGTAAGCCATTGAAAACTACTTCAGCAAAGATATCGGGATGTCTGATATTGTAAGCCTTTGTAAACTACCGTTAGGGTAGGCATCGGGAAGGTCCAGTGATGTAAGCCATTTAAAACTACTTCAGTGAAGATAACGGGATGTCTAATATTGTAAGCTTTTATAAACTACCGTCAAGGTAGGCATCGATAAGGTCCGATGATGTAAGCCATTGAAAACTACTTCATCGAGGATATCGGGATGTCTAATAGTGTAAGCCTTTGTAAACTACCATTAAGGTAAGCATCAGGAAGGTTCTGTAATGTAGGCCATCGAAAACTAGTTCATTGAAGATATCGGGATGTCTGATATTATTAGCCTTTATAAACTACCATCAAGGTAGGCATCGGGAAGGTCCGGTGATGTAAGCCGTTGAAAACTACTTCAACGAAGATATTGGGATGTCTGATATTGTAAGCCTTTGTAAACTACTGTCAGGGTAGGCATCAGGAAGGTTCGGTGATGTAAGCCATTGAAAACTACTTTAATGAAGATATCGGGATGTCTGATATTGTAAGCCTTTTTAAACTACCGTCAGGGTAGGCATCGGGTGTAACGCCCCCATACTCCCACGGTATCCGATATGGTGCTTACTACTAGTCAATGTATATAACGCATTCAAATTTATACGCCCATGGTATCCGATTATATGCTTATATCTAATTGAGTGACTATACATTTATAACCAGATGCAATTCCCATAGATCCAAGATTCACAGTATCCCATAACATATAATAACTCCCAGGAGAACTATTTCTGTGTTTGGATACCCTCACTTGGATGTATGAACTGTATCTGCGAATAATATCTATCTATCCAAAATTCAGAGTACCAGTAATAACATAAACATTCCATATTACCAATACCCTCACTCAGATGTATAGTCTATATCATGCGAATTACATTATCGTATTGATAATACCTATCTATCTGAAATCCAGAGTATCAACAACAATATGAACAGTCCATGTTGTCAATACCCTCACTCAGATAAATAGTTCCCAAGGATATCATACTAGATTGAAAAATTTAATTACATCTATATGTAAAAGAAAACACTGGTTGAAATAAAAGATGTTATATATATATATATATATATATATATATATATATATATATATATATATCATATATTAAGGTCCGATTACATGATTCTTCATAAAGAATTGCTTATTACAAAGTATTACATTTAGCTAGACAGTAATATAAACTAATCTAAGCAGGGATGCTTCCCTTTATTAACTCTAGATGTGCCAGGGTTACCATCTAATACTGTACATAGAATAATTTGCAAGAGTGAGCTATGACATGCTCAGCAGGTTTTATATTTAGAACATATATGATTTGAAGAAGTATAACAGTTCAAAACTCAACTGAGTTTTGTTACAATTTCTGGAATTTCTATTTCAACAATTTTTGAACTTTTTATTTCTGTCAGTCACAAAGAATTAGAATTTTTTTTTAGATGTGAGATAGGGGATCGGTCTATTCAACATCCTAAGAGTATACATCTCATCCTACTCGTGCTCACATGCACTAAAAGTTAATATTTAATTGACCCAACATCTATCCCTTTTTGGGACACACAACTTCAGTATAGGATGTCTTACTAAAGCAATTTGGTTTGACACAATAGTTTATGCTCAATAAACAATATCATATGAATAAAAAAATTCATTTTTGAGTTATGTTGAAGCTATAGCAATAACTTTACAACAATTGACAATTTAAGTTATGTTTGGTATAACATATCCAAAAGCAATTTTAAGATAGGAATCTTATTCAACGAATAAGTAATCTTTGAGAAATTTGCATAAGTAATTAAAATAGGGTGTAGTAACTTGCTTGAGCGAAGATCAGTCAAGCAATGCTACTCGATTCGTTAACAAACACCTAAGATTTTCATTCATATAAATATAACACATTAGTATTGATAACAATACTCAAATACATAAACTATTTATGTTCGGGCTAAGTTTGGTATGGTTTCAGTGTCCAAAGACTTTACCGGGTACTTAATAAGTTAATAACTCGGTTAAAATTTATTTATAAGCTTTATTATATTTTTAGATAATTTAAATATCCTTTAAAATAATTTCTGGAAGCTTATAATAATTTTTAAATACTTATTTATCCCTTAAATGATTTTAAAATCATTTATTTCTATTTCTAATTAATTAATATTTACTTAGAATATTATAAAAACCTTGTTTACTATTTTTAAATAATTTATAATCATTTATTATGATTTTTAAATCATTATTTATTATTTATAAATAATTATTCTAATTATTTTATTATTAACTTAATTATTAATAATATCCAAATAAAAAATATTTATTAAATTTATGTAAAAATATTAAAAGTTAATTATTATAACTTAAAATAATTTTTAAAATTGTTTTTGAAATTATTTATATTTATTTATTAATTATTTCTAATTTTTATTAATTTATTTTTAGAAAACATTTTCTATCTATTGCTAGTGCCCTAAAGTGACAGAAAGTGCCGCTATAAGTGTTCTTGAGTTTCTGGGAATCAGTTGGTCATGGCCTAAAGACCACTTTGACCTCGATCTAATTCTCTATTGTTGATGATTCTGGGTTTGGAAGTGTATAGATGTTATAGTACTCATTCAGTAATACAACATCATACCAATTTCATGCTTTAACCTACATATAACAAGAAGTTTCTGTTAGAGTTATTCTTGAGTTTCTGGGTAACCCAGAACAGTGGTCATGGTCGATCAACGGTTTTGTAGTTTCTAGATCTTTCAATCCGTGTGATAGATTTGTGTTTTATTTGTTGTAATATGTAGTCTATATATCAAGGTACATATATGTAACACTGATTTGGACAAAGTATGATTCTAAGGTCTCGATCTATGTTGGTCAAAGTACAACCAAAGGTTGTTCTTCATGTTCCTCAGTTTTCTGGGTAACCCAAAAAACTTAGTCATGCTCGGTCAACGACTTTTGACCATTAATTCTAGTAATCCTATGAATTGTTTAAACATTTGAGTGTCATAGATATGTATTATGTATGTCAAGGTATTAATTCATTACAATTAGTCATTATAACATCAAACATAAAATGATTAAAAGGTTGGTCAAAGTAGCCGTTCAACATGTTCTTGAGTTTTCTGGGTAACCCAGAAAACAGAACTTCATGATCGGTCAACCACTTTTGACCACCTATATCTTGCAATATATGATTCCAATGAACCTGTTTTCTTTTTCAGATTAAAGACCTCATGTCATACTATAACCAACATATAATTAACAACCCTAATTAATAACATACACGGATCTACAGGCTCTGACATTCGACTGTCAGACCTGTATTTCCAAAATTTCCAGATTGCTTAAAACACTAATTTGATGCATCTAGATGTTATGAAAACATGTTCTATCACTTAGCATACTTTCTAACATGTTATTACATATATCTAAACATCAAAACAACAAATTAAACATAACATCAAAGATCTAGCTTAAAATTAGGGTTTGCACCTTTTCTTGCTTGATTTTGATTTCTGGCTACTAAATCTGTTGTTGCTACCATCAAGGCTTGTTTAGGCAAGTTATATGAGTGTATAGGCTTTTAAATTTCATGAGTTTGCACTGAACTAGGGCTTCCTTTTATAGAATTTTTAAACTTGGATTTTTGGTCATTTAATCACCTACCTGCCTCCCAAAATATATGATCTGTGACTCTGATGCTGGTTAAGAGTTTGGAAGCAGGTCATGTGATGTTTTGAAACTTGTGTTGATGACTCCTAACGTACTTGTGAGCTAGTTGATCAAATTAGTAGCTTAATTATGCCCTAATCCTCTTTAATCTTGATTAGGGTTTTGGTTTTTATGATTAGGGTTGCTTAATGATGTTTATTAGTACCTAATTGAAGTTTAGCAATCATGATTAGGTGTTAGGATAACATAATTAGGGTTTAGTCTAGCTAATTAGGGTTACGATTTACAAATTAGGGTTAAGGTTTATAATCTTTAATCTAGGGTTCTTAACATAGATTTTCCATAAATCCTAACAAGCATAACAAAGCGTTTTGTCAGTGTAAGCATGACAAAGCAGCTTGTCAAAACAAATATACCAAAAAGTCCATTTTTAGAAGAAAATTTTTAAGCACGACGTGCCAAGCACGTCAATTTTTGGATGAAAATTTAATTGACCTAATTTGTTAAACAGAGTATATATTAACACGAAACACTTTCAGAATGGAGATATTTTATTAATATAACTGAATTTACATAACCTAAGAATCTTATTAGGGTTTTGGGGTTTCACATTCACTCCCAATAATAAGAATTTCATCCTCGAAATTATAGTATAAGTTAAGTAAACAGTTGGGGATAGTTCTCTCGCATTTTATCTTCGAGCTCCCATGTAGCCTCTTCAACGTTCCGATTCCTCCAGATCACTTTGACCAATGCTATCACTTTATTCCTCGGGACTTGCTCTTTACGATCGACGATCTGCACATGTTCTTCTACATAAGAAAGATCTTCTTCGATTTGGATTGGCTCATAATTTATAACGTGTTTATAATCAGGTTTGTATGGTCGTAATACGGAAACATGAAACACATTATGAATATGATTTAACTCAGGAGTCAGTGTTATTTCATAAGCAACTTCACCTATCCTCCTCAAAATTTCAAAGGGTCTAATAAATCTCGGACTCAGTTTTCCTTTCTTGCCAAAATGTATCTTGCCCTTCCAAGTCGACACTTTTAAGAATACGTGACTTCTTACGCTAAAGTTTCGTTGTTGACGATGTGGATCAGAGTATTTCTTCTGTCGATCTTGAGATGCTTGTACGTATAATTCTGATGGTTTTAGTAGTTTGTTGGATTATATCAGGTCCTAGCATTTGTCTTTTCCCGACCTCATCCCAACACAAAGGTGTTCTACATTTCCTCCCACATAAGGCTTCATAAGGTGGCATACCTATGCTAGCATGATAACTATTGTTGTAGGAAAATTCCCCCAAAGGTAATTGATCTTCCCAACTTCCTTTGAAGTCAATGATACATGTTCTCAACATATCCTCTAATGTTTGAATGGTTCTCTCACTTTGCCCATCAGTTTGAGGGTGATAAGATGTACTTAACCTTAATTGTGTTCCTAAGTGTTTTTGAAGGCTCTTCCAAAAATTTGAGGTAAAGCGTGGATCTCGATTTGACACTATGGAAACAGGCACTCCATGCCTAGAGATGATTTCATTAATGTATAGCTTGGCAAGTTGGTCTAAGTTATAAGTAATTTTAATAGGTAGGAAGTGAGCTAATTTGGTTAGACGGTCAACTATTACCCAAATAGCATTATGGCACTTCTGTGTAGCTGAAAGGCCTACCACAAAGTCCATGGTTATATATTCCCACTTCCACTCAGGAATTGGTAAGGGTTGAAGTAAACCACTCGGCTTTTGATGTTCAGCCTTAACCCTTTGACATGTAAGACATTTGCTTACCCATTCAACTATTTCTCTTTTCATATTCGACCACCATCGACTTAAGTCCTTGTACATTTTAGTACTGCCTGGATGTATGGTAAATTTAGAATTATGAGCTTTATTTAAGATTTCGTCGTTTAATACTTGATTTAATGGAACCCAAATTCTATCTTCATATCTTAATATTCCATCCTTGTCTATTCGGAATTTGTAATTCTTGATATGAGTTATATTAGACTTACATTTTTGACATTCTTCATCCTTCTCCTGCATCTCTTTGATTCTGTCAAGTAGAGACGAAACTCCCTCTAGAATGAATAACTTTTGGGTAGAGGTAGTTGGACACCCCACCTCAATTTCTAGGTTTTCAAAATCTTATATTAACCTTTCATTGGTGGTCATTGCGTTCAACTTTTCTTGATTTTTTCTACTTAACGCATCAGCTATGACATTGGCTTTACCAAGATGATATAAGATTTCACAATCAAAATCCTTTATCAGTTCTAACCATCTCATCTGCCTTAAGTTTAACTCCTTTTGTGTAAAAATATATTTCAGACTTTTGTGATCTGTATATATCTCGCACTTCTCCCCATACAAGTAATGCCTCCAAATTTTTAGGGCAAAAACTACCGCGGCTAACTCTAGGTCATGAGTAGGATACCTCTTCTCATAATCTTTGAGTTGTCGTGATGCATAAGCAATCCCTTTCCCATGTCGCATCAACACACTCCCTAAACCTCTGTGTGACACGTCACTAAATACTACAAGGCCTCCTGTATCATCTGGTAAGGACAACACTGGAGCCATGCTCGATCACTTCTTTCAACTCTTGAAGCTCTCTTCACATTTATCTGTCTAGACGTATTTCACCGTCTTTCGAGTTAAATTGGTTAGTGGGGTTGCTATTTTTGAAAAATCTTTTATAAACCATCGATAATAACCCGCTAAACCGAGAAAACTTCTTACTTCTGTTGGAGTTGTTGGTTGTTCCCAATTCACAACCGTTTCGATCTTAGTTGGATCTACTGATATTCCGTTTTTGTCAATTATATGACCTAAAAATTGAACTCTCTTTAACCTGAATTCACACTTGAAAAACTTTGCATAAAGTTGTTCCTTTCGTAATATCTCCAAAATGACTCTCAAGTGTTCAACATGTTTTTCCCGTGTTTTCGAGTATACCTGAATATCGTTGATAAACACTACAACAAATTTGTCTAAGCATGGTTTAAACACTCAATTCATCAATACCATAAATGTTGCCGGTGCATTTGTCAACCCAAAAGACATTACAAGAAACTCATAATGTTCATAGCGTGTCCTAAGCGTTGTCTTCGGCACATCTTCCTTTCTTACCTTTAATTGATGATAACATGTCCTAAGGTCAATTTTTGAAAAGTGGTCGGCCCCCTTTAATTGGTCAAACAATTCATCAATTCTTAGTAAAGGATATTTATTCTTAATGGTTAATTTATTTAATTCTCTATAGTTTATACATAACCTCATGGTTCCATCCTTCTTCTTTACAAACAATACTGGTGCTCCCCAAGGTGAAACACTAGGTTGTATGTACTTTTTATCTAAGAGTTCCTGTAATTGTACTAGTAACTCTTTCGATTCTAATGTGCCATTCTATATGGTGCCTTAGAAACTGGTGTCGTTCCCCATGCAAGATCAATGACAAACTCAATTTCCCTATCTGGAGGTAAACCTGGTAAGTCATCTGGGAATACATCGGGAAAATCCTTAATTATAGGTATTTGATCTAGTTTTACTCCTTGTCGAGTATCAACTATATAAGCCAAATATCCTGAAAAACCTTTTCTAAGTAACCTTTCTGCCTGAGTTATGGTCAGATGTCGAGATTGCTTAGGTGAACAACCTCTGTTGAACACTACCTTTGACTTCGACGCAGTCAATAGGTTTATACATTTTTGATGACAATCGATCATTACGTTATGGTTAACTAACCAATCCATTCCTAAGATTACATCAAATTCTCTCAGCTGAATTGGAATAAGATTTATCAGAAAATTATGTCCCTTTATCTCCACACTACAGTTCCCTATAAATAGTCTTAACAGGAATCTTTTCATTATTTGCAATTTCTACATAGAATGGTATATCTAAATTTTCACATGGTATATTCAGGTTTTTAGAAAAACTATTAGACATAAAGGAACAAGTAGCACCATAATCGAATAACACATATGCATTTAAAGTGTTGATAGGGATGATACCTGTCACCACATCTTATGAAGCAATAGCATCCCTCACAGACATATTAAATGTTCTCGCAGTTGGTCAATTCTGAGCTCCAACTGCAGCTACTGTTGACTGATTATTGTTATTCTCCAATACTCTATTTCCTTTTCCTCCTTGGTTCTTGGGTTTGGTACAGTTTATTGCTAAATGTTCCGAAGAACCACAGTTGAAACACTTATTTCTATTAGGGAGAGGACATTGTGGAGAAAGTTGTCCCACTTTTCCAAAATTGTAAAATTTATTTATACTTTTAAAATGTACTCCTTTATGTTTTCCTCCACATGTAGGACAAGGTTCCCTCTTATTAAAGTTATTATTATTATTACCTACCTTTTTCCCTAGGTTGTTAGAAAAAGTAGTCTCCCATTTCTTTTTATTATTAAACCCACCTGAACTGGGTTCTGTCTTAGGTTTCCCCTTCTCATTTTGATTTTTCTTTCCTTGATGAAATTTAATGAGATTCTCATTTTCACTCTCAGCTATGGAAGCTTTCTCGAGTATTTTGGAAAAAGTCTTTAATTGGAATGTAGATAATTTACTTTGTATATGAGGTTTCAAACCTTCCTGATACCTTCGAGTCTTCCTAAGTTCTGTATTGACTTGGTGAGGAGTAAACCTGGATAGTTCGTTAAACTTGGTCGTATACTGAGTTACAGTCAGGTCTCCTTGTTTCAATTCTAGGAATCGTACCTCCATACGACCCTTCAGAGATTGGAAAAAATAATTTTCAAAGAACAATTCTTTGAATCTATCCCAAGGAATAATTTTATTTTTTACCCGACCCTTAGTTGATTCCCACTAATAATTCGCCTCACCTTTCAAGAAAAAGGTTGCAAAAGTTGTCTTTTGATTATTATTGACATTGGTTACTAAGAATTTTTTTTCTATTTCAGTAATCCAGATTTGTGCATCGATAGGTTCGGATGTACCTTTGAACTCAGGTGGAACAACTAATTTAAAATCCTTAAAGGAAGTGTTTTGGGTTATGGGTCTATTCATAGCACCTAACAAAAGTTCTATTAATTGTTGGGTAGGATTAACATCATTATCTATCTCTCGTTGAGGTCTTCTGGTTGGTGGCATGATTCTATATAAAACAAGAAAAATCCACATAAGAACTTGAATAACACAAACATATCTTTTATTCATATGTCACAAAATACATACATAAACAACTAGTAGTTTATACTCACTACCAGCTATAATACAAATTTCAAATGCTCTTTTATTCATATTATTATAGAGCATTTAGACTTCTATACTACACTCTAGAATTCATTAACGTCATCGAAGGAATCCTGGATCATGTGGCATACCACAGATCGATCTATTAGATAGGCATTTTCCTTCTCCTCTACTGGATATCAAACTACTTGGCGCTGCAAATCATTAAAGACATCTCGACACTACTACAACTAAATAGACAATACATAAACAACAATATTTTTATAAAAAAAGTTATGGTATTTTTTTCACAACGTTTTTTAAAAAAACATTATAAATACATATAAAAAACCGTTATCTATTTATAAGGATAATTTTTAGTTTTAAATAGATAACGTGTTTTTTAAAAATGTTATCTATATCAAAAACACGGAGGTTAAACTAAATCGTCCGGAGCTTAAATTTAAAGAGTTTGCCTCTTTTTTTCGCTCTTACGCATACTTCTCCATCAAATCACCTCTCTTCTCTCTTCCTTCTTTCTCATCCCTCCGCCTCCCTCTCTCGGTTCCACCGCCAACATAGTAACCTTCTTTCACATAATCAATTTCTCTTTCAAATTCTAGGGTTTATTTTGTTATGTATAGTAGTATCGTGTGTATGTCTAAAAGCATATTAGGATTTTATTTATTTGATATTAGGGTTTTTATTGAATTATTCTCTTCTATTCTAGGATAAATAGGGAGAGCGGGAGTTCCGATGGAAGTGATGGGATTGATG
Organism: Panax ginseng; assembly: GCA_020205605.1. Taxonomy (NCBI): domain Eukaryota; kingdom Viridiplantae; phylum Streptophyta; class Magnoliopsida; order Apiales; family Araliaceae; genus Panax; species Panax ginseng. The sequence continues at coordinate 114,912,803 of CM035135.1, forward strand.
CTGGGTGAATTCGTGGATGAGTATACAGTTTGTGTGGTGGATGTGTTTGCGATGCCACAGAGTGGTATTGGTGTTAGTGTTGAAGCTGTCGATCATGTTTTTCAGACTAATATGCTGGATATGCTGAAGCAAACGGGGAGGTAATCAGTCTTTTTGATTATGTCTTTTTTGATTATTATTCTGTTGTAGCTTTAATTTTGAACAATCTATGTGTGTATAGACTAGGATTGAATTGTAAATACTTTGATTTAGCTATTTTTCGTGGAGGAGCCTATCATATATGTAGTTATTTGTTCAATTATGAAAATTTAAGGGACAAGAGTAAGTATGATATGGCTATCAAATTTAATAGACTCTAAGCTGCAGTTTATATTCTCTATCTTATATCTTCCTAACATAAAACCTTTTAGATTTGTAGAAAATCCAAAAGCACCATCTGTTTACATCTAGTTTGGGTTGTTGTAGAACTTTAAGTACCTCAATTCCTACAATCATTGTCAAACGCATTTTATTACCTGAGCATTTTCGTGTATTTATGGCTTGCTCATATTGTAATTTAAGAGGTTATTAACATCATGAGAGCTTGGTTGGAGGGATAAAATATGTTACAGATTAATATATGGTGAAATGTAAACTCTGTTCTTTATCTGATTGGCATTTAAGAATTGCTTTTCCTTTGTAAACCTGTAATCTGGCAGTGATAATAATCAGTGTGCTGATAGTATTTTACGTCCTACAACAGCTGGAATTACACTTTCACTCTTTGGAGGTGTACGGAAGCATTCTACAGATCAGAACAAGGTTCCTGTCAGAGGAGACATCCATGTCATAGTTGTTGGTATACAGATTCTTGCTCCTGCCTTGTAATGAACTAAACCTTGTATATGTCACAGCAAAAAATTTTAAATAAAAATTATGCTCGGCGTTTGGAGTACTGTGCAGTGCAGATATAGAGAGGTTCTGTATTAGATAAACTAAGCTTGATCCTGGACTTGGAAAGAGTCAACTACTGCAAGCAGCAGCGGCAGTTTCTCCCCATGGCATTTATGTTTGTGGTAATGCCACAACCAATGCTGGCCTCACTGTTTCTGTGGTGAAAGACTCTATGACCGGTGACTATGCTTTTGAGGCTGGTAAATTCTTTTATTTTTTCCTCCCATCTCTTTATTTAATTGAAGGATGGTACTGTTACCGTATTTATTAATCTTGTTATCAAACCAATAATTGGTTTTCCATGACTTATGTCATGAATACTCATATGCTGCCTGGTTTGCTTTGTTATGTTTGTATGTATGATTGAGCATATCCTCTACTTATCTATTGATTTGAAGTTCTGAACTTTTGGTCTGCTTTCTTCGTACCAATTTATTGAGATTGGCCCTAGATAAACATTTGATACCAGTACTTTTCACCTAAGATTTGGCTTAAGGCCTGTTTTACTTTATCAGTACTTTTGGTCTGTTTTGTTTTATCTAGGTGAAAAGTACCAATTTATTGAGATTGGCCCTAGATAAACATTTGATACCAGTACTTTTCATCTAAATTCTGATCTGAGAAGATACTTCAGTGGACAGTTAATTAACATAGGTATATATAGAGGTAGAGCTATTTCATCTCTCTCACGCTACAAAATTGTATTCTCAATTTTAATTTGCTAGTATTGGATCTGATGTGTATTCCTTTAGCAGGAGTTATATGAACAAGGCTAATGTTGGTGAGAAAATACAAGAACAACAGAATTCGTATCAAGAACCCTCTAGAACGGAATTTGGACTAGTTTACTCGGATTCATTGCTCAACCCATTCCAGAAAAGTTCTTCGCTGATCAACTGCAGAAGCTATGGTTCTTCTGATGACCTCAATGATCGCCAAAACAAATCACAGCATTTGCTTCTACAGTTCATCGATGACTGGCCCAAAAATCAGTCCGAGAGTGCATCCATGTCGTGGCCTGATATTGATATGCAATCAGACAGGACTCAACTCTCTATATCAATACCGGTGGCTGCCTCGGACTTCTTGTCATCAACTTCATCTCCCACCAATGAAAAACTTGCACTATCACCCCTAAGATTATCGATGGAGCTTGACTCAACTCAAATGGGTTTAGGAATAGATGCAATCTTCAACGAGTCCAATCAAAGGCAAGCAAATTGGATCCCTATTTCTTGGGAGAATACCATGGAGTTATTGGCATGGTTGGTCCATCTACTGATTACAGAATAAACTTGGAAAACCTGCCAAATTAGTTTTCCTTAATAGTTTGACACCTAACTTCAAAACTTAATTATGGAATAACAACTCTTAAATATTCAGCTGATTCAACTTTTAATTTGGCCAATGAAAAATTGTATTAGTTCTTTGTTTACAATTTTGAGCTTGGTTTCTGCATTCATTAAAATTTGTTTTGCAATATACTTATTTTGAACCCTGGTGAACAGGTTATCTTTTTGTCTACACATATAGTATTCTATTTACATTTGGTATGCTTTAGCAATATACTTATTTTGACAACTTGTACAATTTTTCATTATATTGTGCAGATATTTGAAAAGATAGTTTCTGGCATGTATTTGGGAGAGATTGTTCGCAGAGTTCTATGTTGGATGGCTGAAGAAGCTGCCCTTTTTGATGACACTGTTCCACCAAAACTTGAGACTCCATTCATATAACGGTATTTTTCTTAACAGTTGCATCAATAAAATGGCTACTTGTATTCAATCAATTTACCCTGACAAGTATATGTTCCAGTGTCTACCATGATCTTCTTAACTGCTAGTCGCAACCTATTCTGTGCAGTCGTTTCTGACCCGTGACCAAATGGTATTTATCTTTTAACTGCTCACTTAGCCATGTTATTTTAGAACATGCATCAACATATGGCTCAAACAGTTACATCCTTTGCCGTGTAATATGCAGGACACCTGACATGTCTGTAATGCATCATGATACATCTTCAGATCTCAATGTGGTAGGGAACAAATTGAAGGATATATTGGAGGTATATGTGTATATTTTAGTAAGCAACATTTAGAAAGAGCTATAGGTACTATACTTCTTTGGATATATTTTCTTGATTGTCTGAAAGTTTTCATTTTCAGTATGCTAGCCCAATTCTTCAAGTCCACCCATCTGCTAACTTCTTCCTTGTGCCATAAGATGCAGTTGATTTTGAGTGTACTTCAGTTCCCATATTAAGTATAACTTATATATTGTTCATGTATAAATGTCAAGATGCTAGACTGCTAGGAGACGGCAAATATGTAATTTCCAAGCGTCATGTCTACTAAATTTGTTGTTCTTTTATTTCAGTGGGATAAGGCATGTGGATTAACGTACACACAAGAACAAATTGACGAAGTATGGGATGAGTGGACAACGTATGTGAGCAGCTACATGTAGAGCCTCGAGTTAACGGTGAATATATTAGATGAATGTACGTATTTTGGGAGAACTAGGTTTTTTTGCACATGCTTAGGTAGTAGCTTAATTTTATGGATAGTTTGGTTTATTTTGTGGATGCATGTAATCAAATTCACAATTCAATATAGTAGTAATTTATATTGAAAAGTAAATTTGAGATGCATATATGGATAGTTTGGTATATATTTTGTGGATGTATTAATTTGAAACTGTAAACGAATGGTATTATTGGAATGTATTTTGAATGGTTGATACATTTTGTCTTTAAATTTAAATGAGAATTTAGATCTTTTAGCTATATATCATGGCATTAACATATTACAGGTGCATTATTGGTAATATAGGTGAACCATAACATTTTTTTTTCTTTATCTACAACATTTTAAAAATGTTGTATATTTGTATAAATAAATGACACCTTCTAAACGTTGTATAAATTGGTTAAAAACGTTGTTTGATATATTAAATTATAATATTTTTATCCAGAAAATATTGTGGAATCATACCTTCTACAACGTTTTTAAGTATCTATTAATTTATGGAAAATAAATCTATAACGTTTTTTTCCTTAAAAAATGTTGTGTAATGTGCTTAACTACAACGTTTTAAAAACGTTGTGTAAGGGTGTCAAATAGATGACACCCTTCACCACGACGCTTTTCTGACTAAAATCACAACGTTTTTTTCGCGTTATCTATTTACTGTTTTGTAGTAGTGCGAGTACTCAGAGTAGATTTGAGTAGCCTCGACTGTATTTCCTTCCTGCCCCTTTGTGCATAGTGCAATTGTACTTTCAGTTGATTATTGGTTCCCCTTTCATGCTCTAACTTTCCCTCGGCTAAGTGTGCCCTAAACTTCATTTTATTATTCTCATATTCAGACGTCTGCATTAGTGATGCCATTGCTTCATCATGTTCATCAATTCTCATTAATTGTCCTGCTACTTGATCTTCCTCTTCCTCAGTATCTAGCAGTTGTTAATCATGAAGCAATTCTTCATCCTTTGCATCACTAGCTATAAATGGCTCAATTTGTGGTGGATTGTTTACTATCAGCATTTCTTCAGCACTGGAGTTGGTCATCCTATAAAATAAAACTCCTTTATTACTAGTATAGAAATTTACACAAACATAATATTTTTAATGTTATTTTTATGTGTAATTTAATATTTTTACGGACTCGAAGACTATATACTAAGATTTCTCTTCTTTATATCTATAGCCTTAATAGCACTGATACCATTAATTGTAACCCCCCCATATCTATATTCCCACGGTATCTGATATGGGGCTTACTACTAGTCAATGTATATAACGCATTCAAATCTATGCCCCCATGGTATCCGATTATATGCTTATATCTAATTGAGTGACTATACATTTATAACCAGATGCAATTCCCATAGATCCAAGATTTACAGTATCCCATAACAGATAACAATTCCCAGGATAACTATTGTTATGTTTGGATACCCTCACTTGGATGTATGACTTTATCTGCGAATAGTATCTATCTATCTGAAATTTAGAGTACTAGTAATAACATGAACAATCCATATTACCAATACCCTCACTCAGATGTATAGTCTATATCATGCGAATTACACTATCGTATCAATAACACCTATTTATCTGAAATCCAGAGTATCAACAACAACATGAACAGTCCATGTTGTCAATACCCTCACTCAGATAAATAGTTCCCAAGGATCTCATACTAGATTGAAAATTCTAATTACATCTATATATGTAAAGAAAACACGGTTGGGAAATAAAAGATGTTATATATATATATATATATATATTAAGGTTCGATTACATGATTCTTCATAAATAATTTCTTATTACAAAGTATTACATTCAGCTAGACAGTAATATAAACTAATCTAAGTAGGGATGCTCCCCTTTATTAACTCCAGATGTGCTAGGGTTACCATCTAATACTGCAAAGGGAATAATTTGCAAGAGCGACCTACGACATGCTCAACAAGTTATATATATATATATAATAATAATAATAATAATAATAATAATAATATATCTGAGAGCCCCAAATTTGGGTCCCAAATCACCACGAATCTGGTATAGTATTTCTATAACTATTGCGGAAGATATAAACATAAATTGTTTATACAATAAACTTTACACACTATTCCCCAAGGTCGAGAACCTTCACTTAATACATAGTTCATAACTTATTTGACTTACAACAACCTTAATATACAACACTTATACAAATTTAGCTGCACACATAAACTTAAAGTTGGAACTGTCTTTAACCTTTCCTTGTATTCGATGTATTTGCCTTAATCTGCAATGTTTATCATGATATAGCAATGGTGAGCAATAAGGTTGCCCGACAAATATACATTTATTTAAGGATATATCATGATTGAAAGAATTTGAATAATAAGCTGGCTATAATTCTTTAATATAGTTGAGAACTAGCATGAACAAACTTGCATAGCTGAAGAACATTTAACATGAACATATCAATTATATCTGGACCGAATGGTAATGAAGGTGATCAACCTTTCATACCTGATTACTACATGCAATATGTGCAGAGTACAATTTAACAATTCTTAGACATGGCAATCAGCAATGATTAACCATAAGTATATTTGAATGAAACAACTCGAGATCGAGTTAAGGAAAACATGCATGTTCGGTCGATTACTGTTACGCAATTTATTAAGCTTTGTCTGAAGACCTAGTATATAAATAATATTGATATACAAATTAGAATAATATCATCACAATATAATACTATTATATATATATATATATATATATATATATACATAGAATAAGCTAAACACATAACACATAACCCTTTCAGTCTACAACATACCTAAAACTTAGTATCAGGTCAAACTATTTCAGTCTGACTTGAGCTCGACAAAATACTAACATCCCGGACGATTACAATGAACAAAATCTCGAGTCTAAAATCACTAAGACTCTGGTTAAAACCTGCTCACGATATCTTAGATAATTTATTATCAATCAAAAATATTTTTCATAAGCTCGTAATAATTTTCAGATAATTATTACCATTTATCATGATTTTTCAATCATTAATATTATATTTATATAATATAAATACCACATTATTCTATTATCATTAATATTTATTTAATATTAAATATTAATGAAAATCATATCATAATATTATAATATATATTTATAATATCACAAAGTATTTTTAATACTTTAAAATCATATTTATATGATTTTAAATGATTAAATCCATTATCCGATAATTGACATTAATATTAAAATATTAATATTTTTATGACAAAATATTAAAAGTTATATTTTATAACTCAAAATATTTTTCTAACCCTTAAATTATTTTTATATGATTTTTAAAGCATTAATTCTAATTTTCTATAATTTATTTAATATATTCATTAAATAAATTAATCACCATTAATATAAATTTATTAATGAAATTCATCACAAAATATCAAAAGTTATTAGAAATAACTTAAAATATTTTCTAACACTATAATATAATTTTTCATGATTTTTCAAATATTAAAATCCTTTTTAAATAATTTATTTAATATTATAATTAAATAAATTAAATACCATTTATATTCTAAAAATATTAAATATTTATGAAATATACTCAAACTAATTAAAAACTAATTTTCAAGCTTTAAAATAATTTTTAGGAATTTATTTTGAATTTTTAATAATGAAAAACTATTTTTATTTATTTATTAATTAAAATAATTAATTTTCTGAAATTATCTGTCGCTAAAGGGCCCTATAGCGACAAAACCATCGCTATAGGTGTTCTTGAGCATGACAGAACATTCATGGCCAGTCACTAAGGTACTTAGTTTGACCAATGATAAATCTTTGATTCTAAGGTTTCTGGGATATCTAAGACATTGATCTTGTAGTTTTATATAATACTACAAGTATAAATCATCATCTAAGTCATTAAAGATCATAGTTGCAAGATCCAAGCTTGCAAAGTTGTCATTGTCGAGGTCTTTGCTTTGGGTTTTCTGGGTTACCGAAACTGTAAACCCGACATACCTTGAGTGCCCACTTTGTGGCTTGCAAATCTTAGGGTTCTGGTCATTTGTTTTATGTTCTAATGCTTCAAACTTGTAGTTCTCATATCAAGGAACATATAAATAACACCAAATTAGTCAAACAACATAACAGTTGAGAGATCAAGGCCGGTCAAAGTGATATCAGGAGCTGTTCTTCACGATTTCTAGGTTTTCCAGATTTCGTCTTAGGCAGTTCATCAACGCTAGTTTAACCACTCATATATCTTTGATCCTGATATGGTTCTGGGTAAACTAGAGGCATGAATATGTAGTTCACATGACAGGCTACAAATATCAAACACTAACTTGGCCATTAACCTTACCAGTAGCAAGATCAGAGGCCTTAAGGATGTTGTCAGAGCTACTTGCAAAAATCTGGGTTTTCCAGAAATAGTCTCCCATGGTCGGTCAACCATGTTTGACCACTTATATCTTGCAATCTAGACATGATCTGACCCTGTTTCCAGTTTCAGATCATAGTCCACATGACAAAGAACAAGTCTATAACTTAAAACTAACATAACACTTAACATAGACTGATCTAGAGGCCCTGACATATGGCTGTCAGGCCTTAAAATTAGGGTTCTAAGTTAGCTTGAAAACTTGATTTTCTGGCTTCTAGATGTTATGGATCCTTGATGTAACCTCTTGGATAACTAAATAACATCCTTAAACACAACTCTAACCATCTAACAACAACATATAACAATAAATCACATGATTTTCAAGTTTAGGGTTTTATACCTTTATGCTTTGATTTTGATTTCTGATCTTGATGATCTGTTCTTGGAAGGCTAAAGGATGCTCTTGGCTATGTTTCTCACTCTTTCTCACTCTAGATTTCGAAAGTGAAGAGAGAGAAAAGGCTTGGACAAAATGATAAGTAAGCTTCTCGCCACTTGTCAGCAGAGGACAAATCCAGAGTGTATGCCTGTTGGGATCAGCGTGAGCTAGCTGTATTTTCTGTTAGCCATCCGGGCTGTTCTGCAGAGTATTCTGCATGGATGGAGACATAGACTACATCGGCTGCGGTAGTATCCACATCGCTGGGGATTGATTTTGATGATGGGGAGCCCATATAGGACATTGATATTCCCATCGAGGAAGAGCTATTCACTGGGTTGTCAGCAACTCTTGCAGATTCTCTCAGTACGAGTGCTACTGTGATCCAACATTCAGCAAAGTATTTGGAGCAGAGTCTTCATCTGATGACCTTTGAGAGAGATCAGGTTAGGGCCTTGATGTTGACAACTCTTGATGGGAGAGACACCGCTCTATTGGAGAGAGATGAGGCTGTAGCTCATAGAGACACCACTATTGAGAAGCGGGATGAGGCCAAATTAGCCAGAGATGTATTGATTATTGAGTGGGATGCTGCCCTATCTGGCCCGGATGTGGCCGTTACAGATAGTACTTCAATGAGATCCCTTACTACTGGCATGCTCGCCGATATGAGTGCATATATTGATGAGCATCATGCCACCATGCAGCTGGCCTTGGATCTGTTGGCACGTGTAGATGTGTTGATGCAGGAGACCACAACATTACCCCCTTCCTCTGAGAGAGATGCTGTGTTAGATTTGATAGCCCGCATACACACCGATCTGTATATAAACTTGTATTTTCCTGCACAGAATAGCTTAGCCATTTTGTCATGTATAGTTCATATTGTATATATCAAATGTAACACCCCCATATCTATACTCCCACGGTATCCGATATGGTGTTTAAAATGAATCAATATAATGCATTTTAAATCTATACACCCATGGTATCTGATTATAATATTACATTAAATAGAAGGACTATTAGATATAATTCCCATAGATCCAAGATTCATAGTATCCCATAACAGATGATAATTCTCAAGAGAACTATTACTATGTTTGGATACCCTCACTTGGATATATGAACTATATCTGTGACTAGAGTGTATCTATCCAAAATTTAGAGTACCAGTAATACCATGAACAGTCCATATTACTAATACCCTCACCCAGATGTATAGTCTAAACCAAGCAAATTTATACTATCGTATCGATAGTAACTATCTATCCGAAATCCAGAGTATCAATAACAACATGAATAGTCCATGCTATTAATACCCTCACTCAGATAAATAGTTCCCAAGGATCTCAACTAGATTCGAAGAATTATAATTTTACATCTATATATGTAAGAAAACACGGCGAAAATAAAAGATGTTATATATATATATATCATAATATTAAGATTTGATTACATGATTCTCATAATGAGTTTCTTATTACAAGGTATTCAAATAGACAAGAATATAATCTAATCTAAGAAGGGATGCTTCCCTTTATCTACTCCAGATGTTCCAGGGTTACCATCTAAAACTGTAAAGGGAATAATTTGCAAGGGTGAGCTATGACATGCTTAACAAGTTTTGTATTTATAACAATATATGATTTGAAGAAATACAACAATTCAAATTTTGACTGATAGTTGTTACCATTTCACTATGGATTTATATTTGTGTCAGTCACACAGACTTAGAAATTTTGTTTAGATATGAGATAGGGGATCAGCCCATTCAACATCTTAAAAGTATGCATCTAGTCCTACCAGTGCTCAAATTCACCCAAATTAGTGTCAATATATTATCGACCGAAAGATCCCATATGGGATACCCAACTTCAGAATAGGATGTCTTACCAAACAATTTAGTTTGACACAACAATTTTAGCTTAACAATTCATATGAATAAACAATTCATTTCTTAGTTATGCTGAAGCTATATCAATAACCTTTCAACACGAGGTAATTCAATTGTAGGTGTAGTATATTATATCAACATCATATCAAGATAAAAATCTTGTTCAATGAATAAACAGGGTTTAAGAAATTTACATAAGTAGCTTAAGGTTTAAGAAGAACTTGCCTGAGCGTAGATCAGTCAAGTTTTGCTATTCAATCATTAATAAATACCTACGATGTTCATATATATAAATCTAACATGTTAGTATTGATAATAATACCCAAATATAATATTTACATAATATCGGGTTCGATTCAATAGGGTTTCGGTGTTTAATATCTTTACCGAATATTAAATATGTTAATAAATGGACTAAATTTTATTTATGAAATTTATTATAATTTTAGATAATTTAAATATCCATTATAATAATTTTTAGACGTTTTACAATATTTTTAAAACATTTATTTATCCTTTACATGATTTTTAAATTATTTATTTCTATTTTAAGTAATTAATATTTACTTGAAATTTTACAAAACCATTGTTTATTATTTATAATCATTTATTATGATTTTTATATCATTATTATTATTTTTCAATAATTATTTAATATTTATAAGTAATTATTCTAATTACTTTATTATTAATTTAATTATTAATAATATCCAAATAAAAAAAAATATTTATTGAATTTATGTAAAAAATATCAAAAATTAATTATAATTATTTAATATAATTTTTAAAACTAATTTTGTATTTATTTATTAGTTATTTCTAATTTTTATAATTTAATTTTAGAAAAATTAATTTCTGTTTGTCGCTAAAGCCCTTTAGTGACAGAAAGTGTCGCTGTAGGTGTTCTTGAGTTTCTAGGCAATAGTTTGGTCATGGACGAGTAACCAGTTTGACCACGAATTATTCAGCTACTGGTTATGATTTTGGGTTTGATCAAGCTTTGATGTTATAGTACTTTTACAGTAGTACATCATAAATCAAATTTGAGGCTTTAACCTATATATAACAAGATGTTATAGAGGCTCAAAGTCACTGTCAGAGCTATTCTTGAGTTTTTGGGCAACCCCGAACAGTGGTCATGGCCGGTCAACGGTTTTGTGGCTTGAATATCTTTGATTCTGTGTATTGGATGTGTGTTGTGTTTGTTGTAACATGTAATATATATGTCAGGGTAAATATATATATCACTAACAGAAACAAAGCTTATTTCTAAGGCCTCTAATTATGCTAGTCAAAGTACAGCCAATCGTTGTTCTTTGTGTTCTTCAATTTTTTGGGCAACCCAGAAAACTTGGTCAAGCTTGGTCAACGTATTTTGACCATTAATTCAAGTAATCCTATGAGTTGTTTATGCAATTTAAGATCATAGGTATGTAGTAAATATATCAGGGTGTTAATCTAAAACAAAACATTACAAAAACAACAACCAAAAAGCGATCAAAAGGTTTGGTCAAAGTAGCCGGTTCGACTGTTCTTGAGTTTTCTGGGTAACCTAGAAAACTGCAATTCGTGAACGGTCAACCCACTTTGACCAATCATAACTTGTAATCTATGGTTCTAATGAACCTGTTTTCTTTTCCAGATTAAAGACCTACTAACAGGCTACAAGTAACATACAATTAACAGACCTAAACATAAACACAATTGAATCTACAAGCCCTGACATTCGGCTGTCAGATTTGATTTTCAAAATTTCCAAATTTCTAAAAACACTTAATTAAGGCATCTAGATGTTATGAAAATATGCTCTACCAATCTAACATACTTTCTAACATACTAATACATATTCCTAAACATCTAAACAACAAAAATAACAAAGGATCAAAAGCTAATTATGAATTAGGGTTTGCACCTTTTCTTGATTGATTTTCGATTCTAGCTTCTGATTTTGTTGCTGCTATCACCCAGGCTTGATTTGGTAAGTAAGTAAGTGTATAATGACTTAGAAATTTCGTGAGTTTGCTCAACCCTAAGGTTCCTATTTATAGAATTCTTCAACTTGGCTTTTTGGTCATTTTTGAGCAACTTGCCCCCATAAATATCTGATCTGATGACTATTGTCATGCTTGGGAGTTACAAGCATGTCATGTGCAGCCTAGGGACTTGAATGGTGACTCCTAACCTACTTGTGAGCTAGTTAGGTTAGTTTAGTAGCTTAATTATGCCCTAATCTTCACTAATCTTGATTAGGGTTTTGTTTTTAATGATTAAGATTGTTAAATGATGTTTATTAGTACCTAATTGAAGTTTACTAACCATGATTAGTTGTTAAGATAATCTAATTAGGGTTAAATTAGCTAATTAGGGTTAAGTTTACAAATTAGGGTTAGGGTTTTGCTAATTAGGGTTAGGGTTTGTTAATCTAGGGTTACTAACCTAGATTTCTCACTAATCCTAACAAGCACGACAAAGTGTTTTGTCAGTGTAAGCACGCCAAAGCAACTTGTTAAAATAACACTACCGAAAAGTCTGTTTTCGAAAGAAAAATTTTAAGCACGAGGTGTCAAGAACGACATTTTTCGGAAAAAAATTTATTTGATCAAATTTGTTAAACAGAGTATATGTTAACACATAACACATTCAGAACGGAGAAATTTTATTGATATAAGTGGATTTTACATAACGTAATCTTATTAGGGTTTTGGGTTTTTACATTCACCCCCACTAATAAGAATTTTGCCCTCGAAATTACAGTATAAGTTAAGTAAATAATTGAGGATAATTCTCTTGCATTTTATCTTCAAGCTCCCATGTAGCTTCTTCAACGTTCTGACTTCTCCAGATCACTTTAACCGATGCTATTACTTTATTTCTCAGAACTTGCTCTTTACGGTCGACGATCTGCACAGGTTCTTCTACAAATAAAAGATCTTCTTCTATTTGGATTGACTCATAATTTATAACGTGTTTATAATCAGGTTTATATAGTCGTAAGACGGACACATGAAACACATTATGGATATGATTCAACTCAGGAGGTAGTGCTATTCCATAAGTAACATCACCAACCCTCCTCAAAATTTCAAAAGGTCCAATGAATCTCGGACTTAGTTTTCCTTTCTTCCCAAAACGTATCTTGCCTTTCCAAGGGGATACCTTCAAGAATACATGGCCTCCTACGTTAAAGTTTTGTTGTTGACGATGTGGATCAGCGTATTTTCTTTGTCGATCTTGAGATGCTTGTAATCGTTGACGAATAATTCTGATGGTTTCAGTAGTTTGTTGAATTATTTTAGGTCCTAGCATTTGTCTTTCCTCGACTTCATCCCAACAGGAATAGACAACGCGAAAAAAACGTTGTGGTTTCAGTCAGAAAAACGTCGTGGTTAAGGGTGTCATCTATTTGACACCCTTACACAACGCTTTTAAAATGTTGTAGATAAGCACATTACACAACATTTTTTAAGAAAAAAACGTTGTAGATTTGTTTTCCATAAATTAGCAGATGCTTAAAAACGTTGTAGAATGTATGATTCCGCAACGTTTTCTGGATAAAATTGTTGTAGTTTAATATATCAGACAACGTTTAGGCATATTTACACAACGTTTTTAAAATGTTGTAGATTTAAAAAAAAAGGTTGTGGTTCACCTACATTACCAATGCATCTGCAATATGCTAATGCCTAAAAGATTAAAAGAGTTGTAGCTTCAATCATCTATCAAAGATTCCAAATAATTCAACCACACAATTAATTTAGCATTTGCAAGGATACATATTTAGCTTCTATAGTCTATACTATTCAGTCAATTATTTTTACATTGATGCACCAGAAGTATAACAATTATTATAAAGGTTCCTAATTTAGACACTGATGACATCACCGAGTGCTGAAAGTGATTTATTGATGCTCTGAGTTTCCTTTAGCTGACTACCTGTGAGACCCCAGATTTTACGAATAAAGATTTAATTTTCTCAAAATATTTTTTTCAAAATTATGGTGTGGATTTGATATAATATTATAGTTGTGGGTAATATTTATAAATTTTGCAAAGTATGCAAGTTGTTATAAAATATTCGATTGGTCGGGGAATATTCTTTTTGTCGGGGAATATTCGTACGATGGCACAATCATTGGTGGACCTCGCAACGGAATTATTGTCGGATTGAGAAAAAGACAAAAATACTTTATAAATAATGGCGGAGGTGTTATCGTTAAAACCGTTGAACTACCCAGAGTAAAGTAGTGCGATGTCTGGCGTGGTTGCATAGTAGCACACGGATTGATTATTGATGCTTACGTGAGAAATCACTCAGTTATACTAAATTATTGCTACAGTAATTGTTGCATCATATCTCTCATATTATTGATCCAATTATTGTCACAGTATCATCTGTATTATATGATATGTTATTAAATCAATAATTGAGACGACAAAGTTATTCATATTATTAAATTGAAATATTTACAATGTCTAGAAGTTCTGTTAAGGAGAGGTTTGGCCATCTAATTGCGCGCCAATAAGGATAAATCCTTATCGAAAAGCCCCTCTTTCACAAACAACAACTCGTTTTGCTAAATATTGTGAGTTATAATATTAATGATGAATAAGTTTGTGTTGATTAAAGATGAATTTGATAGTTTCATTGTGTTGGGATTATTTGTGCTAGTAGAAATCGACATCTATTCCGATGATAATTGATGTCCGGAGGTTATATTGTTCAATCCAATTATTCGGAAACTTTTCGTGTCGGAGTACTATTCACGAGTTACTATTCATGAGTTACTATTTATGAGTTACTATTCACGAGTTACTATTCATGAGTTACTATTCATGAGTTACTATTCACCCGGTTACTATTCACTCTAGGATTGTGCATTCGGGTATTTGGGTACAATATTATTCCATGAGGAGATGTGCTAATTTTTCAGACTGTTGGTTGAAGTTATATTAGTGAATCAATATGGACCGTTGGTGGAAAGTTATAATAGTGAATCAATATGGATCGCTGGTTTAAAGTTTTAATAGTAAATCAGTATGGACCATTGCTTTAAGTTTTAATAGTAAATCAATCTGGACCGACCGTTTAAAAGTAAATCAATCTGGACTGTTCAGGAATTAGTTACTATTCAATCCATTCTTCTTTAAATAGAAGCTCATTCCTTCATTATTTCTTACGAATTCACTGAAACTCTAGAGAGAAATTATGTATGTAAAGAAGAAGAAGAGTATTCTGCTACTTCACTACTTCGATATCCAAAGGTCTTTTTACTAGTAGGGATATTATTTGTTGTACTGTAAGGGGTGTTATTCTTTCTTATTCATGAAGAGAATTTACATTATTCCATTCTTTATTATTATTCATTGAATAACTCAGATACGCTGTGATATCCTATACTTGGTGAAATCCTTATGTTATTCCATTCTTTATTATTCTCATTGGAATATCCTGTGTGCGCGTTTTGGTGGGACCGGTTTCGCTTTTTATTATTTTGTTGGAATAACCTGTATACGCGGACTCCCCTATACTTGGTGAAATCCTTATGTTATTCCATGCTTTATTATTATGTTGGAATATCATGTCTGTGCGTTTTACGCCGGACATGGTTTCGTATTTATTATTCTGTTGGAATAACCTGCATGTGCTATCTATCACATGCCTGATGATTTCTTTTGTTATTCCATTCTTTATTATACTCAGTTGGTTAAAGTTTTGACTTCTATACTCCATGAAATTAGTGAAATATCATTGATATTTGCGCTTCATCCAGTATCTTTTCATGGAAATATTCTTCTGAACATTCTTGAATTTTACTCTACAAAAAAGTATCATGTTGACAATTTGGACGTTATTAGTTTCTGGATAAACTAATTCTTGAACTTGTTTTATTGAATTCTTATATCATTGTCATCATCCTCATATTTATATTTTTTAAAGTCATTTGTGGCCTGTAGTGCATAGATGGACTTGGTATGATTATGACCAGGGATTATTCGGTATAATCATGACCGTAATATTACAAATGATGTGGTAGAAGTCCTCATTGGCCCGTAGTGCATTGATGGATAGTTGTTGGCATGATCATGACCATTGATGAATACACGAATATCCTTGGCCCGTAGTGCATGGATAATTTGTGGTCGTGACCACTAATGAATATCCTCGGCCATAGTGCAGGGATGATGTGGATTATTTATTAAGCTAAGTCTCAGCGATAAAAGTGATGAAAAATTTTTTAAATCATAAAAGATAGTAGATTTTATTCTCTACTTGATTCTTTTAATGGATTGCTTATTCTGCTGCAGTTAAACTTTATGTCTATTGTATTTTATCAGTTTAACATTGTTGAAGGCTAATGATAATTTATCCTGCATTATCTTAGTCATAATATTTCTTACTAGGCTAGTTGAGCTCACCCTTTCCTTCACTGTTCTCTTCAGGAAATGAGAATATAGCTGGGACGAGTCGGGGAACGGATTGACAGTCTAGATGATAGCATTAGTAGTCCTCACTATTCTGTTAAATAGTGTGATAATAAATATAATGAGGACTGAGTTTGAGTTTGTATACTGTCTATGAGGACACCATTGAGAGTGGATATTGTCTAGAAGACAATATTTTTGTTTAAACTCTCAGTTTATGTTTTGTCGTATTTTACACGACAGTTGTATAATTAAGTTGTATTTGTATTCTGTACCATATATCTGGCGACCCAAGATGGGTGATGTATACCTATTTTGGGGGCGTCATAGTTGGTATCAAAGCTTAGTGATATGATCCCTAGCTAAAATGTGAGACAAGAACTAGGAGGAGAGAGACGAGGAATTCCTTCGCTAGTATGACCTACCTAAGTTTATTTGGTATTTAATTGGTTGGTCAGAGTATAGGGATAATATGTAATATGTTAATTAACCCTTGTTTTATGGTAGTATTTGAAAATGGCATCCGAGAATGTTGAGAACATCAATGGAGCACAGGAGACCGTTAAGTCTTCACAGATCAATAATCAGGACAATGTGCATCAGGAAGGTGACAATCCTCATGCAAACAACAACACTGACCAAATGATGAACGATGGAATGTTTCGAGGCTTCATGCAATTCATGCAACATCAGGCAAGAGCGGCTCCTGTCCAAAATGCAGGGGGAAACATTGGCAACTCTCGGACGGTCACCGCTAAGCAGTTCAAGAAACTGGGACCACCGGAGTTTTTTGGAGAGCCAAAACCACTTAAGGCAGAGATGTGGATAAAACAGATCTGTAAGATATTTGATGTCTTGGGATGCTCCGAGGAGCAAAAGGTTCCCTTTGCCACCTTCATGTTGCGTGCAGAGGCAGATTATTGGTGGGAATCTGTAAAGCGTACTCAACCTGCCGCACTAAAGATGACTTGGGAGAAGTTCCAAGAATTGTTCAATGAGAAGTACTTTCCCGAAAGTATTCATCACATGAAAGAGGTAGAGTTCATTAAACTGGAGCAAAACAACATGACCGTGTTGCAGTACGAAGCCAAGTTTGCCGAGTTGTCCCGATTTGCGTCTCATTTAGTTGATAATGAGGAGAGAATGACGTGAATGTTTCTAAGAGGTTTGAAACCCGAGATACGTCAATACCTTATTTCTCATAAATTTTGTTTGTATTCAGATGTTGTTAATAGGGCTCAGTTACTGGAGCGCGATAGTGAGTTAACTTGAACCAAAAGAGAGCAAAAGGCAAGAAATGATAATACCGAAGGATAGCGATCATCGAAGCGGTGACAATAAGCGTGAAGGGAATCAACATGCCAGATATGGTAACCACTTCGATGGTAATCATGGCCAAAATAATAAGAATGGACATATTCCGCTGACTGTTTTAAGAATGGCCAAAACTTTTTAAATCATAAAAGATAGTAGATTTTATTCTCTACTTGACTCTTTTAATGGATTGCTTATTCCGCTGCAGTTAAACTTGATGTCTATTGTATTTTATCAGTTTAACATTGTTGAAGGCTAATGATAATTTATCCTGCATTATCTTAGTCATAATATTTCTTACTGGGCTAGTAGAGCTCACCCTTTCCTTCACTGTTCTCTTCAGGAAATGAGAATATAGCTGGGATGAGTCAGGAAACGGATTGACAGTCCAGATAATAGCATTAGTAGTCCTCACTATTCTATTAAATAGTGTGATAATAAATGTAATGAGGAATTTGATTTGAGTTTGTATCATCGCCTATGAGGACTCCATTGAGAGTGGATATTGTCTAGAAGGCAATATTTTTGTTTAAACTCTCAGTTTATGTTTTGTCATATTTTACACGACAGTTGTATAATTAAGTTGTATTTATATTCTGTACCATATATCTGACAACCCAAGATGGATGATGTATACCTATTTTGGGGGCGTCACACTACCAGTAGACCCCGACTTCTTCACTCTTTCAGAACCAGCAAGGTCTACAAAACTTAGCTGCACAAGAGACATAAAATGGTCATGCAAAAATGAATTAACAAGTGATTTTTCATCTGCAAAAACAAGCACAATATGTTCTCCGGGTCAAAGCACTGTATCTTCTTTCCCATCTTCATTCACGCTACATTTGATATTCTTTTATTTACAATAGACATTGCAGCATTTTTTTAAATTCATGACAAAGGATAGGAACAGAAAATACAGATGCATGCACCTGAACTCAAACAAGATAACGTAACTTAATTCACTTTACATTAAAATATACATTTACCCTCTTGATGCTTCTGCAGAAACAAAAATCGGCTCCACAGGGCTGCATTTTAAGTCCAAGATACTGCATCAGTGTTTAATTCCATATATGTTTAATATAAAGTTGAACAAGTTAAAAACTAATCTATAGTTAGTAAGATAGTCAAAGTTTGAGGTAACTCCCTAATCGACTACTGTTAGTAATTTTAATTATTTGAAGTGACGTTCAAAATTGTTTTGAGAAATATATTCTGATTTTGTATGTTACAGTACTGCATAGGGCATAGTCATTAGATTTTTCAATAGAAGCAGCAGCAGATCTGCTAATTCTTTAACCTGTAAGGCCATAAAAAATCAAGTTCAACCTTTAGAAAATCACATAAGAAAAGGAGGAAAGTTGCAAGGTGAAAAAGATAATAATGGGAATCAAATCACCAGTATAGTTTGACCAACCACTAAATTCTTTCTACATATAACAGATATCTATTGATAGTGAAAGTAAGTGCAACACAGTTAAGAGGAGACCATCAGGGGAACTTGATGAAGTCAAGTTATCAGTGAAAATAGCATAATATAAAACTGCACGAACAATTTCAAGAATAGGTTTACATGTAGTTATTCGAGCTATTCCATTCAGCAGAAGATAAATTTTTGTCCATTTGGGAAGCTGAGTTGCCAATGCAGAAACATTACAAAAACGCAAGTACCTTTCTTCCGCAACTTGCAACTCTTTTGAGTTCCAGCGAGGATGATATAAATCTAGTTCTTTCCAGTACGCCAAACGCAGTTTATACATACCCTAGGATAGAGAGAATTATCAAGAGGACTAACATAGAAGTAAGTCAATTCAGAAAAATGTGACACTTGTCACATAAAAAGTTCAGTAAAATATTAGACTCCAGTGCCACGAACAAACCTGATTTATGTCAGATGGATTCCAGTACTCTGCTACTGTATCCAATATTTCCTAAAATTCACCAACTTTGGAAAGATCACGAGGAAGAGATTTCACCAACTAACTATGTGTCGCATCTCTAGTGGATAGCTTATAAATCAACTCTCTTCGCAAACATTCAGCAGGTGTTATTCCACAGATTCGTCTTTCTTTTACAATTTGTATAATAAGAGAGAGCATTTCCTGCATTAAAACCGGTTCGCACCTAAAAATTAATTATGAGAAGAGGTTATGTTATTCAGTTAAAGCTATAAGATAAATTTCTCTAACACAATGTAAAGTTGAAAGTGGCATAGAGTCGTATACACGAGGTTATGCAGAAAAAACAGCCAGGATAATTCTATTTTATAAAGGCTGGGTCATTGTAAATCAAGCTTAGACCTTATTATGGCTATGGATAGTGGAATTTTCATGAATATCATATCGGCAACAACGAATGGAGTGTTACCCTTGCCCGAGTGTCAGACATGGGAGCTTTAGGACAAATGAAGAGTCCGTGTAACATAGGCCATGAGTATGAACAAAACAAATATATTATGTGGTTATAGTGTTGTGCGTGAACATGTTTCAAAAAGTTTATTTTGGTTTTCTTAGACAAAAAGCAAAGATAAAATGCATGACACAAACATTTGATCTCTAATAAAAAGAAGATCGGAATGAGCAACATACTCGCTAGACCTTTCAGGATCCAAAGAAAGGTAATTTGATAACCCATAACGACCTATAATTCTGTTGACATAAAGATCTGGTGGAGCTAACGCTGCACATCACTGCAGTAAAAACAGATCAAGTTTTAGACCCTGTTCAGACCTGCACCAAGAAACCAAAATAAAGTACATTCACAAATAAAAGCATGGTAGAAGGCGTAAGCTATTTTAAATTTTTAAAAAATAAATAAATAAAATAAAATAATAATAACCTCATATTAGCACCCTTCCCCACATCAAAGACAGAGGAGACTGATAGAAACATTTAAAACTTACATTGTAGACATCAAACCAAGTCTGCATTAAATCAAAGAACAACTATGGTCCTTATAATAAGGTGATCACTCTAAGTTTTTGACTGACTTTCTCATCACTCAGAAGTCAAAACAAATGTAATCTGTGTATGTAAAGCATTTGTGTATATAAAGCCAAAAAGCTATCATGCAACAACACTACTAAAACCAGGGTTGGGGATTTGAAGAAGCAGTAGCATACCTGATGACATATCTCACAAGTTATATCTCCTTTCTCATTACACCATCGCTGAACACACTTCCTATGGGAAAACTGCATAGAACAAATAATTTTCCAATTGACATTCTAAGATATAATAAATAATAAAAGATATTAAAAACGTCAGGGAAAAACACAAGAAACATCATTTACCATTATTACCAGATACCAAGTCCTGAGCAGCTTGAGGTTATACCAAAATAACCCCCAAAAAAGCACTTACTAAATAATATCATTTTAGTAGGCCTTTTTATGCTTAAAATACTGAGGACAATTAAACACAAATCCATGGAAACACAAAAAGAAAACTAAATACAGGCACACCTCAGGTAACTACTGCCTCAGTCAAAGCGTGAAATTACATCAGTGTTAAACAACATGGAAAGAACACTGAATCAGGCATTTCACCATTCAGATTACACCTGCAATCAATTGTGAGTGTGATGAAAAATAAGAGCAATGAGTAATTGATTTATAGTAACTAATATTATATTTGTGCCAATTGATGTTCACTTTCAAACCACAATGCATGCTCTCAAAATTCCAACAAGTAGCAAAAGCTAAATACAGCTAAAAAAACATTTATCAAGAAATTGTATAAACCATGTAAAGTTGTAAACTTAAAAAGAATAATGTAACTGAGATATTAGAACAAGCAAATTACACAAAATAGACCCAAAAGGGAACTTAACAATTTCACTTATCACTTCTTCAGTATAAAATTATATTACACAATAACTAACAACAATTGATAGTACTCTTTAAAATTGCCTCTCTTGGCATGGAAAAAGTATAGGTCATATAATAACATTCTAAAATAAAGATATTCAGTAGAAATAATAACTTGAATCGACTAGGATACAGCCTCCCTTCCCATTACTTTCTCAGACGATAGATACTATATGAGCTCTTCCGTTCAGAATTTCAAGGCTTGAATTTACTAGTTGTTCAGCAAACGCAGAATATCATCTTCGTCAGTAAATGGCCTTGAATCGGCAATGTCTTCAGAAGGCAGCGTGAAGACGGTGAAGGAGAAGGAGAGTCCCAAGCTGGCACTCAAAGCTCGGCTAAGGGCTGCACCGCTGCTCAAATCATCAAGATCTGAAATGAAATGAACAAGATTTGAAATGAAATTGATGGACCTAGAGGGCTTGAGAGGGCTAGGACTTCGATTGAGAGGTATGATAAGGTATGAAATCACACTAGGACTTCGATTGAGAGGTATGATAAGATTTGGGAGTTTGATTGAGAGAAGGAATAAGGTCTGAGTATAGGATTGTTGTGGCTTAAAACTTAGAAGGAAGCAAGTGACGAAACCTTGTTTAAGTCTCGCCTTTTTATTTTTTGCTCATTATTTTTAACATAGATAACATTTTTTTTAAAAAACGTTATCTATTTAAAACCAAAAATTGCCCCTTATAAATAAATAACGTTTTCTTATATGTATCCACAACGTTTTGTTAAAAAATATTGTAAACCACAATATTTTTTATAAAAACGTCATCTTTTAAGTGTTGTCTATTTATGATTTTGTAGTGGTGGTTAAACCCTAAGGGTTTGCTAAGTTACCAACATGTCATTAAAATTGCTAGACAAAAGACCATTATGCCCTTCTTGAATTATTTAAGCTAACTTGTCAAATTGGCTAGGCTTTAGCTGGTGAACCACCCTACACATAGCCATGTGCCTACAAACTTAGCAATTTAGCCATCCATCAGCCAAATACATTGCATATAAGGCATATATATAAGATCAAAGAGAGAGAAATGTTCATATTTTAACCCATTTGATCACAACACTCCTCCAAGACTCTCTCTCTCTCTCTCTCTCTCTCTCTCTAAAATCCACGAATTCTCTTAGCATATCAGTCCTTGAATCTAGCCCCACTATCTCCTCTATCAGATCATAAGCATAAAATTAAGATTTGTTCATAGAAAGGTATAGAACCCTACTAAGAATCTGATCTTGTTTGATGTGTTAAATGTTGTGTTTTAGTGTTAAAACATGTTATAAGTAGTGTATAATGATGATCTGGGTTGATAGATGTTAGATCCATAACATCTATAGGCTCAGATTTGATGTTTATTCAAATCTAGAAAAAAATTATTTTTTGTAAGACCCCAACTTATTATAAATGAAATTGAATTTCCTCTATTTATTATTTTGAAATAGTAAGGGTTGATTTGATTAATGTGGTTAGTTATGAGTAAAATGCGCAAATATTTCAAATAAATAAGTGGTTATAAAATATTCATTGTTGTTGGGAAATATTCGTTTTGGTGGTGGAATATTCTTCTTCGTTGGGGAATATTCGATGCGACGGTACAAGAACCTTGTATGGGCCCCATAACTAAAAAAAAGCGATTAGATGAAGAAAGCGACAAGTATAAGTTGTTTATAAATAACTGGCGTAGTTATTATCAAGTAATCTTGTTGAAATACTTTGTGGTTAAAACACAAGAAGACATCAGTATTGCACCAATCATTGATTCTTACGTAAGCAGGGCACTACTCGATAATTGTTACGATAATTATTGTTCAATATTTTATTTTATTGATTCAATAATTGCTACGTTGATATTTTATATTATTATTGTTTCAATAATTGTCACTACACAATATTTTCCATTATCTAGACAATAATTCATATTATTTGAATAATATTATTAGATAACATTATTGGCAATGTCTAAAAAGTTACATAAGGAGAGGTTTGGTCATCTAATTGTGCTATGCCAAATGAGGAGAAATCCTTATTGAAAGCCCCTCTTTCTTGAAACTACTTTGGTTACGATGATTGTGATTACGTAATATTATTTGTGAATAAGTAATTATTGATTTATATGATGAGGAATATATTCATTTTATATGGATATAGATGGAAAAAAAATTTAATGTGACAATTGTTGAAAATTAATATTTTATCTTTTTCTGATAAAATAATTCATTTAAATATATTATTATATGATAATAATATAATAATAGTGATATTTTTACAATGAATGTGTGATATATGAGTATATGAGGAGAAAGAGTATTTTTGTTATTAAAAATGTTTAAAACATGTTTTTCATATTGATGGACCCCATTTTTGGACTGAAATTTGAATTTCGGTCAATTTTTATTTGTAATTTGGAAAAATTTTCTTCTGTAAAGTTGTAGAGAATTAAATTTCCTATGGAATTGACACAAGATTTGATTTTTTTTGATAAAAGGGCTATTTATTATGAATTATTGAAGTTCCGAAGTTCCGGAATAATTAATTTTTGAAGTTTAAAATATTTTAATTAAGAAAAACGTTTTTGTTATTTTTTGTGAGTGGATGGCTGATATTTGGGTTGGTGGTGTGCGTAGGAAATAAATATATAAAATATTATTATTTTATTAAATTTTTTGCTTTGGTGTTCTAAGCATTTTCCTATAAATAGGGTGCTTAAGTTAGAATTGAAAATCACACCAGAAACTAAAATCTTTTCTCTCTATATTATCGAGCGTATTCTTGTGAGTATTTTGATACTTTGAGTGTTGCTATATGGTGCAAGTTCCCTTCAGCACTATATCCGGTATTCTAGCTAGAAGTATTGTCTTTTCGAGGTAAGAGATGTTATCTTTTTTTATAAATGATATTATTTCTTTCAATATCATTATGCCGAAATATTGGTAAGATTTTTCTTGTGAAATTCTTGTCTTTTAGTGTCGGGGTTACTATTCACGTATACGGCACTATTCATGAATACGGCATTATTCCCAGAAAAATTAAATTTTTATTATTTGTCCAAGATATCTATTTTGGATACTAGCTTTGATTGTATCCATATTTTGATCATTCTTGAATTTTACTCCACTATGATTATTTATGAAATATTTTTGAACATGGATTGTTTAAAGTACGAATCCTTAATATTTGTTCTTTTGTTTCACTGGATTAATTTTCTTTAAAATAATTTTCATCATTCTCAGTCCTAAATGATGATATAACTGAATATCTTTGGCCTGTAGTGCAAAAATAAATGATTTTCTGATAAATATCTTTGGCACGTGGTGCAAAGATGAACATGTGTTGAGATGAACATGACCAACTGATAAATATCTTTGGCCTGTAGTACAAAGATGAATATTTGATTCAAGATGTATATTGATTGATGTTACAGGGATAAAATATTGATGATAAACTTTTAAATTCATAGAAGAAAGTAGATTGCATTCTCTACGTAACTCTTATAATGAATTATTATTTTCACTGCGAATATTGATTTAAAACTTGTTGTCTATTGTATTCTATTAGATTTTTTCCTATTGAGGACTAATGATAATTTGTTCTATATTATCTTAGTCATAATATTCTTTACTGGGCTAGTTGAGCTCACCCTTTTCCTTTTTATTCCATTTTTCTTCTTAGGAGGCGAGAATGTAGCGAGTACTAATCGGGGTGTGGAATGATGCTTCTAGAAGTTGTTTTAGTAGTCCTCACTATTTTGTAAAATAGTATATCAATAATTGTAATGAAGATTTATTTGAGTGTGAATATTGTCTAGATGACAATATTTGTATTTAAACTCACAGTTTATGTGTTGTCGTATTTTGCACGATAATCGTAATAATAAAGTTGTAGTTATTTCTGTACCATGTATTTGGCGACTCAGAATGGGTGTTGTATACCTATTTTGGGGGCGTCACAGTTGATATCAAAGCTTAGGAATATGATCTCTGGTGGAGATCGGGGAATAGAACTAGGAAGGGAGAGACGAGTAAATCCTTCGCTAGTGTGTCCTACCTAAGCTTATTTATTGGTTGGTCAGAATATAGGGATATTATGTGATATGTTAATTTCTTTAATTAACCCTTGTTTTATGGTAGTATTTGAGAATGTCGACTGAGAATTTTAACAGTGGAGTAAATGAGACCGTGAAGACACCTTTACTCACCAATGAGGAGAACATGCTGAAAGTAGTATGCATACAAGCCAATCATGTTTGATGATAAAGCATATACTTTGTAACAATCTTATTCATTTATTAATAAAAAGTATTAATTTATTAAAGGCTTTTAATTATCTACATGCTGCTGTTTTATAATATGTTATAAACCCATAGTTTTAAGCAATGCTTTTAGAATAATGATGATGATCATTCTAATGAGATCTAAATTCTTAGAAAACTTAAAACTAAAATAGTTCCCAATCGTTGGATTACTAAATTGGGGATTAGTGAATCCGGATAGATTGGTATATACGTTGCTTGCTCATTGGATGAGGATGATTAATCTCATGATCATTTGTGTGGAGACACTAAAGCAAGTATGTAGGTGCTTATTAGAGAATAAGTTCACTAAGGAACGTGGCTCACTGAATGTGGCTCACTAAAGCAAGTATGTATGTAGGTGCTTATTATAAAATAAGACTTGACAAAAATTTCATGTCTTATATTTACTCAAAGGGTTTTTTATGATTAATGTTAAAATCTATATTATCTGGAAAGTCGTTAATCGCTAGGGAGGCTTATCCCTATTGTAGAATAAATATTATTTATTTAAATAAATTAATATTTTAATTTATTTATTTAAATAAGATTAGAATTATTCTAATTGATTTATTCACAACCGGTTTAATATGGAGAACCTAAAGGGTCACACCATAAAAGGAAGAATAATTATTTAAGAAGTTAATGGCATAATCGTAATAATAAGTTAAGTATATTTAATTTAATCTATGGTAATAGAATAAATTAAATAGCTTAATATTTATATTTAATATTTTAGAAATATTAAATATAATTAATAAGAGGAGTCTTATTATTATTATTACTATTATTATTATTATTATTATTATTATTATTATTATTATTATTTAATTCTTAAAGTAGTTTGAGAATTAATTAATAAAAGTACTCTCATATATCCTAATAAGATTAGGAGGCCAATTAATTAAAAGTGTTTAATTAATTATTCCTAATAAGATTGGGAACTTAATTAATTAAAAGAATTTAATTAATTAAAATAAAACTCAATTTCTTAATTGTTAAGGAGGGTTACCTACATCTATAAATAAGAGGAGTCTTATTATGGGTGTGAGGGTTGTTGACTCTTTTAACAACATACGTTATTTCCAATTGTTGGAGAGTAAGCTCCTTTTCTATAGAGATAGAAAATAAGGGTTTTGCCAAATACTCATCTTCTTGAATTCTTCTTCTTCCTTGGTGGATCACCTCTAGAGGCCAAACACTTGGGTGGCTAACGTTGATCAAAGGAAGGAACCAAACCCGGTGGATTCAAGATGAACGCAGAAAAGATTGGAGGTGAACTTGTACCTGAGGAAGCTCGGATCTTCAAGGGTATGATTCTTGTTCTTTCTTTTCGTTTAATTAATAATTATGCATAAAGAATGATCTGAGTATATGGTTTGTAAAATTTTTAAAACTCTGATTTTCCACGTTTTCGTTTTATTTTTGCAATTTGATTGCGTTCATGAATATTACAAACTTAACAGTGGTATCAGAGCCAAATCTTTATGCGAATTATTAATTGTTTTAATTTGATATGTATGTTGATATGTGTTTAGAACAATTTAATTAGATATAATTTATTGTATAAAATTTTAAAAAATAATAAATTCCGAAATTCGTCGCGGCGCATGAGCTGCAGATTTCCAAAAGCTTTTATTTATTGTGAATCTTGTTCTTTTCTTTTTCCGCTGAATTCATGGTTATTATTATAAAACATGTTTCTGATTCACGTGGGCAAGATATCAAATGGTCCGCGTGATTCAAGGGAAAGGGATCAGGAGATTACTTGGGCATATATATGTAACAGGATGTATGGGAATCACGTGAAACAAGAAAAAAAAAAATTGATTCCTAAACCTTTTACATGTTACAGGATTCTTATTAACGGTTATATATATATATTATTCTTATTTATTTTAATATTAAAATAAAAGATTTATTTTAATTTTAAAATTGAATTTCATACTAACTAATTAGAATTCAAATTTGATTCCATGATAACTAAGTGAAGTTGAAATTGGATTCTATGTTTCCTTAAATAAAGGAGTTTATTTAGATATGAAATAAGATTTCATATTATTCAAAAATAAAAGAGTTTATTTGTGAATAGGAAAAAGAATCCTAATTTCCTTAAATAAAGGAGTTTATTTAGATATGAAATAAGATTTCATATTATTCAAAATAAAAGAGTTTATTTGTGAATAGGAAAAAGAATCCGTATTTCCTTAAATAAAAGAGTTTATTTAAATATGAAATAAGATTTCATATTATTCAAAATGAAGGAGTTTATTTGTGAATAGGAAAGAATATGTGGTTTCTTTTATAAAAGTTTTTTTCACATGGAATTGGATTCCATAAATAATTAAAATAAATGAGTTTATTTTGATTAAAGATTTTGATTAAAATAAAATAGTTTATTTTATTCAAAATTGGATAAATTAAAATAAAATAGTTTTATTTTGATTTAAATTTGGATTGAAATAAAGGAGTTTATTTTAATTCAAAATTAGATTTTATACTAACTAAATTTGCTCATTAAATGATATCAATATATATATTAAATGTTTATTATTCATGAGATGAATGTTATTTATTGATCTGAGATGATGATGTGTGTATGATAATAAATGAGATTGATTATGGACTATTGACCAAATGTGATTGGATTTTATTTTAGTTGGATGCATGAATGTATGGGTTTTATTAAATGGGGTCTGCGTACCTCTGCCTTCTCTAATTTTTCTTAATGTAAATTCTATCTCCCTCCTATGTACTTCCCTCGATCACGATCAAGATTTCTATTTATTTTAAATAGTTTTGTAATAGGAATAGTTAGAATTAATTTTGAAGAATTGGAGATCAAGGAGCAAGAAGCGCTTGAAGACCCGTTTGTAATGGAGCCCGGATTTAAATGTAATAGTTATATTTAAATTTAATTCTTGTACCCCTAGGGTTTGACCTTTTGGTTCATTTGGTGGCTCTAGTGAACCAAACTATAATAAAAGTTCATAATCAATCCGGGTAGAATATAGTATTCTATATGTGCATGCTTATACTATATATATATATTATATTATGCAAACATGCTTCGCATGTTAATTAATATGACGCGTATTTTATATATATATGTGCATGCGCGCTAAACAAGATGAGATAAATTATTGACAAACCCCTCAAATATTTTATATTAAGTTGTAACGTTCAAAGATATTTGGAATATCGAACGTCGCCTTCTAGCATGATAGAAACAATAGAGTATTGAATATTTAATATGAGTTTGTTGTGCACACACAAGGCAAGTATTAAATATTTAAGATGTTTTTATTATATATGATGTTTATAAGGAATTGAACATTACTACTTTGTTGTGCACACACAAGGGCTGTAGTTTTCTCTTCACTTATATGGAAATGCTGGGTCTGACTTAACTTAAATCATTTTAGTTCGGATGTGCACACACTTGACCATTATGATTTAAGAGGCAAAATATAAGAAGTTACATAGTTGATGTAATTGACAAGAGTTGTCTACCTATTTATTTATATATAGTTTGTTGTGCACACACAAGGCTATATACATTTGAAATGGGATCCTTATTCTCACTAGCAAATCTTTAATTAGATTTTGCCGAACTATATAGTGAAGGTAATATAGTTTGAAGAAAATAGTGGGAGATACCAATTTAAAACAAGACCTAATTTATTTTGGTAATTAATAAAAGAATGTATGTTAAAATGTTGTTAATTACAAATTCATTTATAGAATTTAACAATGTCTAAATTACTATCACTGCGTAGCATATTAGATTCTATTTAATCGGACCAAATTAAATGGATTGGTTAAGGAATTTGAGAATAGTTCTCATGGCTAAAAAGCTATTTTATATCCTTAATACGCCTATCCCTGCAATGGTTGCAGACAATGCCTCTAAGGAAGTGATTGTTACTTTTAAGTAGTAGAAGATGATGCATGATTAGCTCGAATGCATCATGCTCGCATCCATGAGTAACGAGCTTCAGCGTCAGCATGAAACTATTGATGCTCCTATTATACTCCTGCACATCAAGTAGTTGATGGTATCAATTTGATTGATCAATTAGGACAACTGGTTTTGTCATGGATGGAGAGTTGAACCAAGATTTGATCTTGCACTCACTCCCGGACTCCTTTCACAATTGTTGTGAATTTTTCATATGAACAAGCTAGATATCAGCCTCGCTGATTAGCTTAACATGTTGAAAAATGTTGAGAGTCACTTTCCAACTAAGAAAGACCAAGTCTTACTGGTAGGGGCCAAATGATCTTCTAAAAAGAAGCACGATTCAAAGAAGGTAAATAGAAAGGCATAAACAAAGGATAATAAGAACAAAACTGATATGAATAGCAAAGGAGTTTTCTTCCACTGCAATAAGCCTAGACACTGGACTGCAAGAAGCATCTTGCAGAAGCTAACCAAAGAAGTTTAGTGAAGTTTCGGTTACAAATATAATTTTGTTCATGATTTAAAATAAATTTTTCTTTAAGTCAAGGTTCTACTTGGGTATTGGATACCGACTTTGGTTATCATAAATATAGATTTATGAAGGGACCAAGTAGAAGTAGAAAGCTAAACAAATATAAGTAAACCTATGTGTGGAAAATGAAGCAAAGGTTGTTGCATTAGCCATAGGAACTTATAGTTTAGCAATGCCTACAGGAAAGTCTATTAAGTCAATAAGTTGTTATTGTATTCCAGTTCTCGTTGGAACATTATTTCCATTTTATTGTTGGACAATGAAATCTTTGGTATTATATTTAAGAACAATTGTTGTTCTATTTATAATAATAATGTTTTGTATAGAACTGAAATATTACTTAATGAATTTTGTATACTTGACTTACGTGAAAAATATATTTTTTGCAAATTGAACAAACTAATATAAGAAAAGGAGATGATCATTCAAAGAGTTGAATGTATGTATTTGTTGAAATACAAGTGTAAATTATTTGAAAGGTTCAAAGAATTCAGAAGTGAAACAAATTGACAAAGTATTAAGATTCTTTAATTAGATCAAGGAATAAATACTTGTGTAATAAGTTTTTAGATCATCTCAAATGGTTTTCTCACAATGGAAGCCTCCTGATACGCAATAATTGATTGATGTATCTGAATGGAAAAATCGTACCTTGTTGGACATGGTGCGGTCCATAATGATTTTACCGACATTTCAGTATCCTTCTAGGATCATGTCCTAGAAATGGCTGCATATCTACGGAAAAGGTAACCTCAAAATCCGGCCCCAAGACTCCATAAAAGTTATGGACAGGGAGGATTCCAAATCATAAGTATGTTAAGATAAGGGGTTGTCCAACTTATGTGAAAAAGGTTTCAAAGGATAAGCTTGGGATAAAATTTGACAAGTACAGATTTGTGGGACATCCTAAAGTAAGTTTAGGGCATATGTTCTATAATCCTACTTAGCAAAAGGTGTTTGTTACGAAACATGCTGCCTTCTAAGATAAAGGTGTTTATCATTGAAGGGGCTAGTGGGAGGATAATACATCTTGAAAAGTTCAAGAACCACAAAACACTATAAGTCAAATAAGAGGAACCTATAGATAGACCTATTGTACCACAATAGATAATCAAATCGAATAGTCATCAAGATACCTAGGAGGTATGGATTCATCATGGATGATAATGATGAGGTACGTATCATAGAAGATGATGATCCAGTTACATATGATGAGGTAAGAGTTGTAGACACTCAAAGAAATGGATTGAAGCAATCTTCTCAAAAATGGAACATTCATTTTGATATGATAATCAAAAGAGTTTGATTTTATCAAAAACAAGAATGAACCTAGTGTGTACAAAAGGGTCAGTGGGAGCGTCGTGACATTTCTGGTATTATATGTTGATATAATACGGATAAGGAATGACATGCCAATGCTAAAATTAATAAAGATAAAGTTGTTTAAACATTCCTCCATGAATGATTTTGGAAGAGTATCTTAATTGGGGATGCAAATCTATATAGATAGATTTAAAAAGATGCTCGGCTTAACCCAAGGAACGTATATTCATTTGATGCTAAAGTCGTTTAGCATGGAAAACTCCATGGGATGTCTCATGTTGATGGGCCATGGAGTGTATCTCTCTTAATAGTCCCCATAGACTCCTAAAAGAGAGATCGCATGAGTGACAATCATGTATGCAATGAAATATACTGCCGACACGATGTTGATCGGTCATATATTCGATAAGTTCACTGTGAGACAGTGAAAAACATCTTAAAGTACTTAACCAGCACTAAGGATGTGATATAATTCATGGCGGGTCTGAATTAAAACTAGAGGGCTTAACAAACTCAAATTTTTTAGACAGACCAAGACTACAGAAAATCCAGTTTAAGGTAAAGGGTTGCCTTGAACGGTGGTGCAGTGAATTGGAAAGGTTCCAAACAGCAAAGAGTTGCTTGTTTAGTGATAAAGACAAAGTATATAGCTATAAATGAAGCTTCAAGTTGATTATTTGGATGAGAAGTTCATTACAGAACTAGGAATAGTTCCTAAGTCTCATCTTTGATCTAAACATGTGTTGTGATACTTTTATTTGATTATAGGAATCATTGAAAGATGGGAAATCATTATAAAGATAGTGGACTCTCAAGAACAACATTACATATCCATTTACTGAAGCTTATCCAACAGCAGGATAATCGTCACTTAGAGAAGAAGAGTATGAGATACCATGACGATTGGCTTTAGTGCAAGTGGGAGATTGAAAGTAGTATGCATACAAGCCAATCATGTTTGATGATAAAACATATACTTTGTAACAATCTTATTCATTTATTAATAAAAAGTATTAATTTATTAAAGGCTTTTAATTATCTACATGCTGCTATTTTATAATATGTGATAAACCCATAGTTTTAAGCAATGCTTTTAGAATAATGATGATGATCATTCTAATGAGATCTAAATTCTTAGAAAGTTTAAAACTAAAATAGTTCCCAATCGTTGGATTACTAAATTTGGGATTAATGAATCCGGATAGATTGGTATATACATTGCTTGCTCATTGGATGAGGATGATTGATCTCATGATCATTTGTGTGGAGACACTAAAGCAAGTATGTAGGTGCTTATTAGACGTTCACTGAACGTGGCTCACTAAGGAATATCTAATGGAGGTTTACTTTTTGTCGATAGAAATTCTGTAGTGATAATAGTCTAAGTAATCCTTGGACTTGAGATCATCATAGTATCTTGTGTATGATGAGTTATACTTTGACTTATTCCTTAAGACCCTTAGGGTATATCAAAGGTATGCTTGGGTATAATAAGTTATACATGGAAATAATGTATGATCAATAAAGAATCTACCACTTCTAGTAAAAAAGAGAAATGTCCTATGTGATTCGATAAATGACAACCCAATGAGTCCTTGGCAAATGAATAAAATTAGAAAGGAGTTTCTAATTTGCATTATTTGGAGTTGTGCATTTAAGAGTCGAAATACATATAATTAAATAAAATAAGACTTGACGAAATTCCATGTCTTATATTTAATTGGGACATTGTATGGTGGAAGGATTGAATTGTCGGTAACTATTTACTCAAAGGTTCTTTTATGATTAATGTTGAAATCTATATTATCTCTGGAAAGTCGTTAATCGCTAGGGAGGCTTATCCCTATTGTAGAATAAATATTATTTATTTAAATAAATTAATATTTTAATTTATTTATTTAAATAAGATTAGAATTGTTCTAATTGATTTATTCACAACCGGTTTAATATGGATAACCTAAAGGGTCACACTATAAAAGGAAGAATAATTATTTAAGAAGTTAATGGCATAATCGTAATAATAAGTTAAATATATTTAATTTAATCTATGGTGATAGAATAAATTAAATAGCTTAATATTTATTGTTTAATATTTTAGAAATATTAAATATAATTAATAAGAGGAGTCTTATTATTATTATTACTATTATTATTATTATTATTATTATTTAATTCCTAAAGGAGTTTGGGAATTAATTAATAAAAGTACTCTCATATATCCTAATAAGATTAGGAGGCCAATTAATTAAAAGAGTTTAATTAATTATTCCTAATAGGATTGGGAGCTTAATTAATTAAAAGAATTTAATTAATTAAAATAAAACCCAATTCCTTAATTGTTAAGGAGGGTTACCTACATCTATAAATAAGAGGAGTCTTATTATGGGTAGGGGGTTGTTGACTCTTTTAACAACATACGTTATTTCCAATTGTTGGAGAGTAAGCTCCTTTTCTATAGAGATAGAAAATAAGGGTTTTGCCAAATACCCATCTTCTTGAATTCTTCTTCTTCTTCCTTGGTGGATCACCTCTAGAGGCCAAACACTTGGGTGGCTAACATTGATCAAAGGAAGGAACCAAACCCGGTGGATTCAAGATGAATGCGGAAAAGATTGGAGGTGAACTTGTACCTGAGGAAGCTCGGATCTTCAAGGGTATGATTCTTGTTCTTTCTTTTCATTTAATTAATAATTATGCATAAAGAATGATTCGGGTTATGGTTTATAAAATTTTTAAAACTCTGATTTTCCACGTTTCCGCTTTATTTTTGCAATTTGATTGCGTTCATGAATATTACAAACCTAACACATGCAACAGGCCGACAATGTTCCTCCTATAAACAACACCACTGAGTAGACGATGAATGACGGGATGTTTAGAAGCTTTTTGCAGTTCAAGCAAAATCAGACGAGGGAGACTCGTGTACAAAATACAGGTGGAAATGATAGTAATGAACGGTTTGTCACAGCCAAGAGTTCAAAGAGTTGGGACCACCAGAATTCTGGGGAAAGCTGGATCCGATTAAGGCGGAGACGTGGGTCAAGCAAATTACTAATATATACGATGTCTTGGGATGCACGGAGGAAAAGAAGGTTCCATTCGCCACCTTTATGATCCGTAATGAGGCAGATTACAGGTGGGAATCTGTGAAGCGTACCCATCCAACCACACTCAATATGTCTTGGGAAACGTTTTAGAAACTGTTCAATGACAAGTACTTTCCCGAAAGTATTCGTCATATAAAGGAAGTGGAGTTTATTAGACTGGAGCAGAACAACATGACGGTGTCCTAGTACGAGGCAAAGTTTGCGGAGTTATCCAGGTTTGCACCTCATTTGGTGGAGAATGAGGAACGTATGACGCGGATGTTTCTGAGAGGTTTGAAACCCGACATACGTCAGTATCTCATTTCTCATAAATTTTCTCTATATTCAGATGTTGTAAACAGGGCTCAATTATTAGAGCAAGAAAACGAGTACGTATAACCGAGGGACCACAACCAGGGTCATACCGGTGACAGCAGTCATCGGAACAACGATAACTAGCGGGGAAAAAAAAATACGGACAGAAGTGGTAACCACTCTGGTGGTAGTCATGGCCATGATAATAGAAGAAGCGAGTCGGGAGGAGATTTTAAAAAGAGAAGGTACAACAACGACAATGTGAAGATGACAGCACCAGCAGCAACTAGTTTTAAGGGAGGAGAATGACCACCGGTCGTATGCTATAAATGCGGGAAAGAAGGACATATCAGCCCAAACTGTCTACAACAGTTTAAGTTATGTTATAATTATGGAAAGGAAGGATATATCGCTCGAGATTGCACTATAGCGAAACCAAGTCCAACGGGGATGGTGACTCAAAAGGCTATCCTAGAAAAGTCAAAGTTAACGGTTCCTGGAAGAGCGTTTGTCGTGACTGGTCAAAATGCGAGGAACCCAAACGAGGTGATCATGGGTAAGCTAATCACAAATTCTTGTGAAGTTTATACCTTACTAGATACAGGTGCTACCCATTCATTTATCTCTCTTGCTTGTGCTCAACATTTAAACTTGACTCTGGAGAAATTAGACTTTGACCTATCTGTGGAGACTCCATTAGGATAAACTTTCATTACATCCACTATTTATAAATCTTGTTTGATCCAAGTTGGCACCATCACATTACCTGTTGACCTTATCTCTTTAAAGATACTTGCATTTGAAGTGATTTTAGGGATTGATTGGTTAACTACTCATCATGCCAAAATTGATTGTTTTCGTAAGGTTGTTAGTTTTCATATTCCTAACCAACCTGTTATGCGAATTCAAGCAACTAAACCACTAAAATCAATCACTGTCATATCAAGCCATAAAGCCATTCGTTTATTGAAAAACGGATGTCAAGCTTTCTTAGCCCATGTTATAGATTTGAATAAAGACACGTCAGATTTGAATAATATTTCTGTTTTTAGTGAATTTCCTGAAGAACTTCCCGGTCTACCCCCAGAACGTGAAGTTGAATTCTTTATTGACCTTGAACCTGGTACAAAGCCCATTTCTAAAACCCCATATCGAATGGCTCTATTGAACTTCGGGGAGTTAAAGGTCCAACTACATGAGTTGTTGGACATCGGTTTCATTAAATCTAGTACATCTCCTTGGGGTGCTCATATTTTATTAAGTAAAGAAGAAAAGACGGGAGTATGCGACTTTGTATTAACTAGAGAATTGAACCATGTCACCATCAAGAATAGGTATCCGCTACCTCGCATTGATGACCTGTTTGACCAGTTGCAAGGAGCACAATTCTTTTCAAAGATCGATCTTCATTCTGGATATCATCAGCTGAAGATTAGAACTGAGGATATTCCAAAGACTACCTTCAAAACTCGGTATGTGCATTATAAATTTTTAGTCATGTCTTTTAGGTTGACTAATGCTCCTGCGGCTTTCATGGATATGATGAACCGAGTATTTAAAGAATATTTGGATCAGTTCGTAGTTGTTTATTGATGACATCCTCATATATTTCAAAAGTCGTGAAGATCATGAGCACCATTTGAAGCTGGTACTCCAAAGGCTTCGTGAAAAATAAGCTTTATGCTAAGTTGAAGAAATGCGAGTTCTAGCTTGAGGAAGTAGCATTTCTTGGGCACGTGGTGTCAAAACATGGAGTACCTATTGAACCGGCGAAGTTTGAAGCAATACAAAGTTAGGAACAACCAAAGACGTTGACCGAAGTACGTAGCTTTCTAGGCTTAGCTGGTTATTATCAGAGATTCGTGGAAGGGTTTTCTCGAATCTCTACTCCGTTAACTCAGCTGACTCGGAAGGATACAAAATTCGTATGGAATGAGGAATGTGAGAAGAGTTTCCAAGAGCTCTAGAGGAGACTCATTTCGGCACCTATTTTGACAATATTATCTGGTACGGATGGATTTGTTATCTACAGCGATGTTTCAGGCAAAGGGTTAGGATGTGTTCTCATGCAATATGGGAAAGTCGTAGCCTATGCCTCGTGACAACTTAAAGAGTATGAGAGGAATTATCCTACTCATGATCTAGAATTGGCAGCAGTCGTTTTTGTGCTAAAGATCTGGAGGCACTATCTATATGGGGAGAAAGTGGAGATATATTCAGACCATAAAAGCCTCAAATATTTCTTCACCCAAAATGAACTCAACATGCGGCAACGACGTTGGCTCGAGCTATTGAAAGATTACGACCACATCATTCAATACCATCCTGGAAAAGCTAACGTGGTAGCTGACGCGTTGAGTAGAAGATCATATACGGGAACAAGTGCGATGTTGTCAACACAAAGGCCCATTTTGTGTGATTTACAAAAGATGAAGATAAAATTCAAGACTTCGGGGACCCATGCAATGATGTCAAGTATACACATAGAACCAACTTTAATCGATAAAGTTAAAGTTGCTCAAGCCACAGACCCGGAGCTGATGCATATGAAGAAGAAAGTATAAGAAGGTGTTATCCCAGAAGCAAGAATCGATGAAGAAGGAATACTTCGAGTCCACTCCAGAATTTGTGTTCCTAACGATTCTGATTTGAAATACAAGATCATGATGGAGGCACACAATACACAGTTTGCAATCCATCCTGGAAGTACCAAAATGTATCGTGATCTTCGACATACATTTTGGTGGAACAATATGAAGAGAGAGATTGCGAAGTTTATCTCGAGGTGTTTAACTTGTCAACGTGTAAAGGCAGAGCATCAAGTGCCTAAAGGTCCGTTGCAACCACTTGAGATTCCAAAATGGAAGTGGGAACACATTACCATGGATTTCGTTACGGGTCTTCCCACGGTTTCTCAGGGTATAAATGTTATTTGGGTTATTATTGATAAATTAACTAAGTCTGCTCATTTTCTTTAACGTCACGAGACTTTTTCTCTTGAACGTCTTGCTAGTATATGCGTGAATGAGATTGTGAGGTTACATGGCATGCCAGTATCCATAGTTTCGGATCGTGACCCAAGATTCACTTCACGATTTTGGGTTAGCTTGCAGAAAGCTATGGGCACGGATTTATGATTCAGTTCGGCATACAATCCTCAAACGGATGGACAATCAGAGAGGACTATTCAAACTCTTGAAGAACTATTAAGACTCCGTGTCCTAGACTTCAAAGGGAGTTGGGATATGTATTTACCATTCGTGGAATTCTCCTACAACAATAGTTACCAGGAAAATATGTGTGTGGCTCTATTCGAAGCATTGTATGGACGAAAGTGTCGCTCTCCAGTATGTTGGGATGAGGTGGGTGAAGAAACATTATTGGGACCAGAGTTGGTACGTATTACTATAGAAAAGATCCAAATGATTCGACAACGTATACAAACGGCACAGGATCGACAAAAGAGTTATGCGGATCTTCATCGAAAGGACGTGGAATTTAGCATTGGGGATCATGTATTGTTGCGTGTTGCTCCATGGAAAGGAGTTACAAGATTTGGGAAAAGAGGAAAACTCAATCCACGATTTATTGGTCCATTTCAAATTCTTGACAGAGTAGGAAATGTGGCCTATAGACTCACATTACCTCCAAGTATGTCTCGTGTTCATAATGTTTTTCACATATCTGTCCTTCGTAAATATGTGAAAGACCCGAACCACGTTATTGAGTTAGAACCGGACGAGATAGCTGAAGACTTAACGTATGAGGATGTACGTGTCAAGATCTTAGATAGAAAAGAGCATATCCTACACACAAAGGTCATACCACAAGTCAAAGTTTTGTGGAAGAACCATTTTATTGAAGAAATGACCTGGGAGTTGGAAACGAAAATGAAAGCAAGGTATCTTCACCTTTTTGAAACACCAGGACGTACGTCAATTTTGAGGATGAAATTTCATAAGGAGGGGAGGTTGTAAGACCCCAACTTATTATAAATGAAATTGAATTTCCTCTATTTATTATTTTGAAATAGTAAGGGTTGATTTGATTAATGTGGTTAGTTATGGGTAAAATGTGCAAATATTTCAAATAAGCAAGTGGTTATAAAATATTCATTATTGTCGGGGAATATTCTTTTGGTCGTGGAATATTCTTACTGTCGAGGAATATTAAATGCGACAATGTAGCGATTTCTTGTGTAGCCCCATAACGGAAAGCGATTGGATGAAGAAAAGCGACAAGTATAAGTTGTTTATAAATAATGGCGTAGTTATTCACCGTAATATTGTTGAAATACTAAATTGGTTAAAACACGATACACGCGATATTGCACCAATTATTGATTCTTACGTAAAGAAAGCACTACTCGATAATTATTACGATAATTCTTTATTTAATATTTTATTTTATTGATTCAATAATTGCTACGTTGATATTTTATATTATTGTTGTTTCAATAATTGTCACTACACAGTATTTTCCATTATCGGAGCAATAATTCATATTATTTGAATAATATTATTAGATAAAATTATTGGCAATGTCTTGAAAGTTATGTCTAAGGAGAGGTTTGGTCATCTAATTGCGCGCCACTAAGGATAAATCCTTATTGGAAAGCCCCCTCTTTCCTAGGAACGACCTGGTTGTTAGTATTGTGATTCTGTAATATTATTTGTGAATATCTGTTTTGAATTTGGAAAAACTTTCTTCTGCAAAGTTGTAGAGAATTAAATTCCCTATGGAATGGACACACGATTTGAATTTTTTTTGATAAAAGGGCTATTTATTATGAAATATTGAAGTTTCGAATTTCCGAAATAATTAATTTTTGAATTTTAAAATATTTTAATTAAGAAAAACATTTTTGTTATTTTTTGTGAGTGGATGGCTGATGTTTGGGCTGGTGGTGTGAGTAGGAAATAAATAAATAAAATATTATTATTTTATTAAATTTTCTGCTTTGGTGTTCTAAGTATTTTCCTATAAATAGGGTGCTTAGGTTAAAATTGAAAATCACACCAGAAACTGAAATATTTTCTCTCTATATTATTAAGAGTATTCTTGTGAGTATTTTGATACTTTGAGTGTTGCTATATCTGGTGCAAGTTCCTTGACACTATATCCCAGGTATTCCATTTAGAAATCTTTGTCTTTTTCGAGGTAAGGGATGTTATTTTTTTATAAATGATATTATTTCTTTCAATATCATTATGCCAAAATATTGGTAGGATTTTGCTTGTGAAATTCTTGTCTTTAGTGTCAGGGTTATGATTTACGTATACGACACTATTAATGTATACGACACTATTCACGAATACGACACTATTCACAGAAAAATTAAATTTTCATTTTTTGTCCAAGATATCTATTTTGGATACTAGCTTTGATTGTATCCATGTTTTGATCATTCTTGAATTTTACTCCACTATGGTTATTTATGAAGTATTTTTGAACTTGGATTGTTTAAAGTACGAATCCTTAATATTTGTTATTTAGTTTCACTGGATTAATTTTCTTTAAAATATTTTTCATCATCCTCAGTCCTAAATGATGATATAACTGAATATCTTTGGCCTGTAGTGCAAAGATGAAAGATTTTCAGATAAATATCTTTGGCCCGTAGTGCAAAGATGAACAGGTGTTGAGATGAACATGACCAACTGATGAATATCTTTGGCCTGTAGTACAAAGATGAATATTTGATTCAAGATGTATATTGATTGATGTTACAGGGATAAAATATTGATGATAAACTTTTAAATTCATAGAAGAAAGTAGATTGCATTCTCTACGTAACTCTTCTAATGAATTTTTATTTCCACTGCGAATATTGATTTAAAACTTGTTGTCTATTGTATTCTATTAGATTTTTTCCTGTTGAGGACTAACGATAATTTGTTCTATATTATCTTAGTCATAATATTCTTTATTGGGCTAGTTGAGCTCACCCTTTCTCTTTTTGTTCCATTTTTCTTCTCAGGAGGCGAGAATGTAGCGAGTACTAGTCGGGGTGTGGAATGATGGTTCTAGAAGTTGTTTTAGTAGTCCTCACTATTTTGTAAAATAGTGTATTAATAATTGTAATGAGGA
The DNA here is from genome assembly GCA_020205605.1 of Panax ginseng. Lineage (NCBI taxonomy): Eukaryota > Viridiplantae > Streptophyta > Magnoliopsida > Apiales > Araliaceae > Panax > Panax ginseng. The sequence goes on from CM035135.1 coordinate 114,954,188, forward strand.
CTTATTTGAGTGTGAATATTGTCTAGATGACAATATTTGTATTTAAACTCACAGTTTATGTGTTGTCATATTTTGAACCACAATTGTAATAATAAAGTTATAGTTGTTTTTGTACCATGTATTTGGCGACTCAGAATGGGTGTTGTATACCTATTTTGGGGGCGTCACATTTTTGATGTCTAACAACGAATGTCAGACCTTATATCTCAGTGATTGTTAATATTTTTTGTGTTTTGAAAGTTTATACTTATTGTATGTAATGTGGTCTTTAATCTGGACTTGAAATCATACATATATCAGATCCAGATTTAAAGATATGGGTGGTCAAAACTCGTTGACTGACCATGACTGAACAAGTTACTGGTAACCCGAAACTTGCCCGAATCGATCGACAAAGAAGTTTAGGGGCACATATCTTGCAAGTTGTTGTTGATTTGTGTTTGTTGTTGTATTTTAGTTATAGTATGGTAGTTATATTACAGTTTAATGCTTTTATATTGCTTATATTACAAACATAGTGGATTTAGGGGATGTTCAAACCAAGCAGAAAGATCACGGATTGAGTTTTCTAGGTGACCTAGAAAACTCAAGATCGTGGCTTCTGACAAGGTTTGACCGGACAAGATCTGGCTATTCTGTTGATGTTATGGTGGTTTTATGCAATAGATCTACTCTCTCATGTTGGCTACACATTGAAAGGTTTAAATCACTAAAAGAAAACAAGTATTGCAAGCCCAAAGTAGGCTAGATGAACTGTTCTTCATTTTTGGGTAACCCAGAAAATGAAGAACAGCTCTGACAGCTACTTTGAAGGCTTAGATCTTGTTTTTTTATGTTGTTTGGTCATGTTTGTTGTTGGATCTTGTAGTCTAGCATTGGTACTACCATATCTGACCACTAACATGCCCAGAAACACAATATACACAGATTAATTGATGGTCAAACATGGTCCCTTGTTCACTGTCCATGAAGATCTGGGTTTAATCAAGAACATGAAGAACACCTATAATGATGGTTACTTCTCATTATAAGCGATCTTCATGACACTTTATTTACAAAATTATTATTTTATTAAATAATTAAAGAAAATTAGTTTTTAATTATTAAAAATACATAATAATTTACAAAAAAATATTTTAAAGCTTAAAAATTAGTTTTAATAATTTTGAATATATTTCATTAATATTTAATATTTTTGGAATATTAATGGAATTTAATTTATTTAATTATAATATTAAATAAATTATTTAAAATGATTTTAATACATGAAAAATCATTTAAAATATATTATAGTATAAGAAAGTATTTTAATTTATTTTCAATGACTTTTAATATTAGGTGATGAATTTCATTAATTAATTAATATTAATAGTAATTAATTTATTTAATAAATATATTAAATAAATTATGGAAAATAAATTAATGATTTAAAAATAATATATAAAATTATTTAAGTGTTATAAAATATTTTTAAGTTATAAAATATAACTTTTAATATTTAAAGGTAGATTTCATTAATAATTTAATATTAATGATATTAAACTTATTTATTAATTATATTAAATAAATAGTTTAAAAATGATTTTAATGATTTCAAAATCATTTAAAAGGGATATAAATGAATTAAAAATATTTTAAGTTATAATTAATGACTTTTAATATTTGGATAAATAATATATTAATATTTTAATATTAATGGTAATTATTTAAAAATGATTTTAATTGTTTTAAAAATCATTTAAAGGTAATATAAATGCTTTAAAAATATTTTAAGTTGTTTTAGATAACTTAATATTTTGGCAATGGTTTCATTAATAGTTTAATGTTAATTAAATATTAATGATAATAAAATTACTTAATATTTAAATCATTAAATAATGATTCTAGTATTTCAAAAATTATGATAAATTATAATAATTATTTAAAAATTATTATAAGGCCATGAAAAATAATATGACTGATATATAAGTTATCTAAATGGATATTGAATCTATTTGTATAGAGTCTTGGACTCGATAATTACCCGATAAAGTTGTTGGTACAAGCGTATTTTGAAATTGATTTGGACTTAGATAGGTTGACTTGATAAGTGTTTATTTGTGATTCAATGGTTGTTAAACATATGTGATAATATGATTAGGTTATGTGCTGACTGCAAATAGCAGTACAATATGCTATGATATGTTATTCTAATCAGATAAATTGTCTTATTAATGATAAGGCTTGATATAAAAGATAAAACTAAGTTGTATAACTATAAACATCAGATCAGGAAAGTATCTAACCCTTTGCATTTACTTTATGCAATGGACATGCGTAAGATAATATCTGAACTATTCTTTTTCATTGTTCAAATATTTCAACCTTTGTATATACTTATGCAATGATTCTGTATAAGTAAGTTATTAAATTATAATTGTTGTACAAGTTCCTTAATTCTATTATTGTAGATCAAGATATATATTATGTTCGTTAATTTCCAAACATGGTTATACAAGTGTCCTCACTTGGATAATCATTATATTTTATCACATGTTGATAAATACTTATCGGTGTCCAGTATGTATACGTTAATTTAAAAGTCGTTTAAGCTATTTAATCCGGCTAGACACAAACTTATAATTGTTGTTGAACAAGATAGAACTTTATTTGTATCCAACTGAATTATTTTGGTTCAGATTCTAGACTGGTATGAACATCCCAAATATGGGAAACTTTTATTCTCCTAAGGCGGATATGCTGGACGAAAATATCGTCCTTGTATGTAGTATTGATCAATACATGGCATAATGAGCTGATCACCCGCGTGCCCGTAAGTTATGACGTTTTACAGATGAAGTTCTATTTATCCTTTTCGAAAATAGAAAACAATATTCATAGTTTGTCAACTGATCCTCATTTATAGTCAGTATATAGTTTTCGACGTCGGGATTTTTTAATGTCCCTTTTCGTTACTTGTTCTTTGGTGTTCTCATGTTAATGTGAGATTTGTTTGAAAAAATAAGTGAAAAAGGTCCAACATGTATAATATCGAATTTTTGACTTTAAGAGTCGCCAATTGGTGTATTTAACTTGTTGTACCAACGCAACCGAAAAGGTTTGTACATTGACCCAGTGATGTGACACTTCTAGACGGGTCTGTGAAATCGAGATTCATTTGAGTTCCAGGGCTTGATTATGCAGAGAGAAGGTGTTAGGCACCCCCCGACATCCGTGTTACCACGGTGACCGCCACTTTTCAAGAAATTGTTGTATAAATATGTGTGTGTGTGTGTGTGTGGATTAATGTGCAATTATTTGAAAGTAGTGCGAGGCCTCGTTCGCACCTATATACAAAGGGTTTGAATTTATAGAAAAATTCAATTTTAAGCAAGATATATCAATGAAGTTTTGTAAAAGAGATTTTTCAAACTCTGTGCTCAATAGTAATTGAGGCCTTTGATACTTCCATATTATTATTAAATGTTAAACATTTTCTTTTATTTTCGAGATCTGAAGCATTCTAGAAAATAATATCTGACGATGTCGAACTCCTCATAGGCATGATGACCATCTAAGGAAATTCGAACACCTTTGTAAATAATGTACAAGTCGCTTCTATACAATTTGAAAATGTCCATCATGGGAACCAAATCTATTTAGTAGACTGAATCAGTGATCACATGATTCATAGGCTCACATGATACTGCAATTTGTATTGAAAGTAGTAAGCGGTTATATATATAAAAAGTCAGAAATATATATATATCTGAGGCATGATCAACCACCACGAAGAAAAACTCCATGGGGGATTGGAAATGTAAATATATAAAAGTGGTATATATATATATATATATATATATACATGATCAACCGCCACGAAGTACACCCAAGGTGGGACGAAATGTAAATAAAGTCATAAAAAGTGATCAATCGCCACGAAGTAAACTCAAGGCGAGACGAAATGTAAATAAAGTCAGTAAAAGGTCACAAAGTAAACTCCGTGCTGACAGAATATATATATATATATATATATATATATATATATATATATATATATATTAAATGCAATAAGCATTTGGATGTAAATCCAGCTCATTGAATATATAAACAACAATTATATATATAAGTATATATATATAAAAGCGATAAATGCTCTTGGATATAAAATCTAGGCTCATCGAGATATATAAACAATATATATATATATATATATATATATATATATATATATATATATATATATATATAAAAAAGCAAATAAACGCTCCGGGGCCAAAGTGCAGGCTCAATCGAGGCATAACTCGATAATGTTAATCCATATATATATATATATATATATATATATATATATATATATATATATATATATATATATATGACGTAATGAAAACCACGGACCAAAGTTTGGGCATACACACACAACACGACTCTCAATGTGTATAATGGTGTGTGTAGAGATGAAAAGAAAGGCTTTATAGAATATAAGAAGGCTTACAGTGGGCTGCCAATGTAGACTTCTATGCCTCTATATGGATAAACACTCAGCTCTCGCCGGATAAAAGTATAGCTATATGTGAGCTAACAGATATTTAGAATGAGGAAACACTTAATATGGGTGTATACAAAGCAAATTGGACAGGGCTTCCTCGTCTTTTTCTCGCTCTCTCTCCCTCAAAATGGCTGACCCAAGGTCTATATTTATAGACTGATGGTCGCAGTACACCTGTGGCAGCCGTGGTTATACCTGTGGTTGGTCGTGGTGTATTCGGGCCTCACGGGTCTTGTAGTCTCGAAGTACGTGCACTCGTGCACTATAATGTTCGCTCAAACTTGCAGAACTTTATCCGAGCATCCGAACAAGGTATATTTGACCTTCTTTGGACTGCTTGTGTTGAGAGTTACGCAATGACATGGATTAGAGGTTGTACAAAGTCAGGAAGAGGGGACTATGCCCATGGTCTTCAAGCTTCAAATTCTATCCGATATACTGTCACGCGTAATTGTCACTCGGGATTGTTACTCCTCGGTTCTTGTGGGACATTGTTGGATGTATGTATGTATGAAGTGTTGAGACAATGTGCATGTGTTGAGGTGGCAAGATGACATTTGACTCTTCGCCGGGGTTATCGCCGATTTGAGTTGAAAGCAGACGTTGCTCAGGGTTACATCTGAGATTGGACTACTTGTTTGTATGTTGCAATGTTATCTTGTGAGAGTATGCCTATCTGCCCAGTGTTAGCTGCTTGACCCTCATTTATGTGTGTATCAATGGTTGATAATGTGCTGTAACCCCCGCCGGGGATACGTGGATGCTTGAAAGATTTGCATTGTGACCCCCGCCGGGGATACGTGGATGTTTGAAAGATTTGCATTGTGACCCCCGTCGGGGATACATAAATGTTTATAACTTCGGTGTTGTGACCCCCGCTGGGGATACGTTAGCATTTCATGACTTCGGCGTTGTAACCCCCGCCGGGGATGTTTTAGGGTTGTGACCTTGCAATGACGACATCAGACCTTTGTGGGGTATTGTCGAGCATGATCTGTGAAAGATGAGCTCATTGGTATAGTATACCCTTTATTTAGGTGAATACCATTGAGACGACTGGAGTTTTACTCTGACCGTCAAGAATCCAGGATTTCAGGCTATTCCGCTCAATCGCGTAGCATTTTTATTCATGATTTGGCCTTTTCAGCTTGTAAAACCTCCTTTGCAACTCTAATTGGAGTGAGCTGGAGATGTGGGACCCACATAGGAGTGCCACATGTACACCTGTAGGAGCCGCGGGTGAGCCTATGGCCAACCGTGGCTATGTAAAGCCCAATGGTTGCTTTCATAAGTCATTTTCAAGTTGCATTGCGAAGGAAATCTAAGAGCTCTTCTTCAGATCTGCTGAGTTCGGGCAACTTTCTGCATATTCTGCCACCGTACAAGCGTTCTTCACTGTCCTGGTAACATATGCATGTATTTTTTCCAGTTTCTATCCGTTGGAAAATGACTTATCACATGAAATGCATTTAAACACATAGTAGTGAATATAATGCGATATGACTTGATAAATTATATTCAACATAGTAAATTTTAGTATTAAACCATCTTTGAACATAATGATGTGAAAAAATTTGACTTTTGAAACAGTCAAATTGGCACCTTTTACTGTCATTTCTTACCCTATTTGAGGACAAATACGTAAAGGCAAAAAAGTAAAATAATCCTAGTAATTAGACTATACTTATGGATTTTTTACTATGATGTGATTAATGCATGTAGGATGTATATGACTGTGTATAGGTGCGCTACTGAATGGCCACCTAGTCATGCCTATGTTCATGTGGAAAGTCCCATTTACAAAGGGCGCTATGGCAAAATTTTTCCTAAATGTAGGCATTGAGTAGTCATGCATTTTTAACTCTACTGTAGATGTATGTTAAAACAATGCATGCATGCATGTAATCATTAAATTCATTTTGAAAAAGCTCCAGGTAAGAAAGTACCACACCCTTTTTGAGGTGATTTTGAGACTTGTTGTCCAGATATTATGGATCTGGATCAGCCAAGTAGTTCTCGCAGGACCACTTCAGGTCTATAGAGGAGGGCTTCTGAAGAGCCTCACCGCCGGTCTGTTAGACAGCCTCGTCATTTGGTGAAGGCGATGATACGTCCTATTCGGGTTGAAGTGCTGAATATCGAGGATGAGGAGGAGGATGTACTGATTGAGGTTCCTGCTCCTACTGTACGTGTTCCCCGTAGAGATTTTCCAGGTATTCAAGTGGCGAATCCAGATCTTCTAGGTGACTTGAGTCGGCATCCTTCAGTCTACCTGCACACAAATGAAGTATGAAGTTATATCTTTAATCTTCCTTTTTCCTATTGATGAGGAATCAAGGATTCTGATGTTGATCTGCATTTAATGTAGGTTCTCAGCTTTACATAGCCTCAAGGGAACTAGTTCAACATCCACTCTATGTATCAGGCCTTGCATTATGACTATAGAGCGATTGTCCATGGCTGGGGATTCAGGATGTTCTTCTCCATTCTTCCCCGTCATTTGTCCACAGGGTTACCTCGGGGCATTATCTCGAGCGGTGGTTTCACCGACTCGATCCACTCTATTCTTTGGATCTGTGAGGTGATGATGATGCCGATGGATTGGAAGTTTATCACAGGTATGGAGTTTGGAGGGGCGATAGTGCCTTGCATGGCGGATATTACCCCTACTGCCATCAGATCCTTGTTGGGAGTTTTGGCGGAGGTGATCAAGGGTAGGACTGTTCGTACAGGTCCTTTGAGCATAGATGCTATGAGTGGGCTATTGAGTGAGCCCATTCCCGACGATGCAAGAGTTAGGGATCACATTCTTCGGCGATTGTTACTGATGATCTTTAGGGTAAGCTTCATAGCAGATAATTCCTCTACGATGTCTTTCGTTTTGATAAGCATCACGTGGACCGTATAAGAGACTATGATTGGGGTTCCTACACCTTTGCCTACTTCCTCAGGGGAACGCGCATGCGATCACAGGGCTTGACCGAGGCGTGGTTAAGATTTTATCCGTTTCTGCTGGTGAGTATTTCTTTTGTCTTTTCCCATGTATAGGATAAGAGTGTAAGAGCCCAAATTATTATAAATAAAATTAAATTTCCTCTATTTATTATTTTGAAATAGTAAGGGTTGATTTGATTAATGTGGTTTATGGATAAAATGTGCAAATATCTTAAATAAGCAAGTGGTTATAAAATATTCATTATTATCGGGGAATATTCATTTGGTCGTGGAATATTCTTGTTGTCGGGAATATTTAAATGCACGACCACAGCGACCTTGTGTGGGCTCCATAACGGAAATCGATTGGATGAAGAAAATGACAAGTATAAGTTGTTTATAAATAATGGCGTAATTATTACTGAATTATCACATTGGAATACCCGATGGTTAAAACACGAGAAGATTACGGTATTGCACCAATTATTGATTCTTACGTAAGAAGGCACTAATCAATAATTGTTACAATAATTACTGTTCAATATTTTATTTTATTGATTCAATAATTGCTACATTGAAATTTTTATATTATTGTAGTTTTGATAATTGTCACTGCACAATATTATTCATATTATTTTAATAATATTATTAGATAATATTATTGGCAATGTCTAGAAAGTTTTGTCTAGGAGAGGTTATTTAATTGCGCGCCAGTAAGGAGAAATCCTTACCGGAAGGCCCCCTCTTTTCTTGAACAGCCTGGTTGCTAGTATTGTGATTCTGTAATATTATTTATAATTAATTATTGATTTATGTGATAAGAAAAATATTCATTTTATGTGGATATAGATGGAGAAAATTTTTAAAGTGACAATTGTTGAAAATTGTTATTTTATCTTTTCTAATAAAATAATATTTTATTATATTATTATAATATAATAATGGTGATATTTTTACAATGAATGTGTGATATATGAGTAAATGAGGAGGAAGAGTATTTTTGTTACAATAAATGTTAAAAACATGTTTTTCATGTTGGTGGACCCCATTTTTGGACTGAAATTTGATTATAGCCTGCAAAATCGTCCATATGTGGATTTCGGTTAATTTCTGTTTGGAATTTGGAAAAACATTCTTCTGTAAAGTTGTAGAGAATTAAATTTCCTATGGAATGGACACAAGATTTGAATTTTTCTGATAAAAGGGCTATTTATTATGAATTATTGAAGTTTCGAAGTTCCGGAATAATTAATTTTTTAAGTTTAAAATATTTTAATTAAGAAAAACATTTTTCTTATTTTTTGTGAGTGGATGGCTGATATTTGGGCTGGTGGCGTGCGTAGGAAATAAATAAATAAAATATTATTATTTTATTAAATTTTTTGCTTTGGTGTCCTAAGCATTTTCCTATAAATAGGGTGCTTAGGTTAGAATTGAAAATCACATCAAAAACTGAAATCTTTTCTCTCTATATTATCAAGCGTATTCTTGTTAAATCACACCAAAAACTGAAATTGCTATACGGTGCAAGTTCCCTTTAACACTATATCCAGTATTCTAGTTAGAAGTACTGTCTTTTTGAGGTAAGGGATGTTATTTTTTTTAAATGATATTATTTCTTTCAATATCATTATGCCGAAATATTGGTAAGATTTTTCTTGTGAAATTCTTGTCTTTTAGTGTCGGGGTTACTATTCACGTATATGACACTATTCACGTATACGACACTATTCACAAATACGACACTATTCACAGAAAAATTAAATTTTTTGTTTTTGTCCAAGATATCAATTATGGATACTAGCTTTGATTATATCCATGTTTTGATCATTCTTGAATTTTACTCCACTATGGTTATTTATGAAGTATTTTTGAACTTGGATTTTTTAAAGTACGAATCCTTAATATTTGTTCTTTTGTTTCACTGGATTCATTTTCTTTAAAATATTTTTCATCATCCTTAGTCCTAAATGATGATATTACTGAATATCTTTGGCCTGTAGTGCAAAGATGAATGATTTTTTGATGAATATCTTTGGCCCGTATTGCGAAGATGAACAAGTGTTGAGATGAACATGACCAACTGATGAATATCTTTGGCCTGTAGTGCAAAGATGAATATTTGATTCAAGATGTATATTGATTGATGTCACAAGGATAAAATATTGATGATAAACTTTTAAATTCATAGAAGAAAGTAGATTTCATTCTCTACGTAAGTCTTCTAATGAATTATTATTTTCGCTGCGAATATTGATTTAAAACTTGTTGTCTATTGTATTCTATCAGATTTTTCTTTGTTGAGGACTAACAATAATTTGTTCTATATTATCTTAGTCATAATATTCTTTACTGGGCTAGTTGAGCTGACCCTTTTCCTTTTTGTTCCATTTTTCTTCTCAGGAGGTGAGAATGTAATGCAATCTTAGTCGGGGTGTGGAATGATGGTTCTAGAAGTAGTTTTAGCAGTCCTCACTATTTTGAAAAATAGTGTATCAATAATTGTAATGAGGACTTATTTGAGTGTGGATATTGTCTAGATGACAATATTTGTATTTAAACTCACAGTTTATGTGTTGTCGTATTTAGCACGACAATTGTATTAATAAAGTTGTAGTTGTTTCCCTACCATGTATTTGGCGACTCAGAATGGGTGTTGTATACCTATTTTGGGGGCGTCACAAAGAGTGTTAACTAAAAGCAGATGTTGCCTTTGTGTTGTCAGTTTTGGGCCTATGAGAGGCTTCCATGTTTGCATCATGTAAGCGTGCTAGGTTTAGACACCTATCCACGAGGACAGAGATGGCATCATTCCATACTGACGGAGGTCCCTGTTGCTGAGGGTTTCACTCATTGTCGCATACAGCTGGAGTTGTTGACAGCAGATGTCATCACATGGGTTCCCTACCCTGGAGAGCATTTGGGAGTTGGATTTGATGATGGGTACCCAACTGGAGTTGAGTACGTCATTTCTACCCACAGGATTCCTCTCTTTATAGATGGAGGGTGGGAGCTCTATTTAGAGAAGCGTCTTGCTCGAGAGCACTACAGAGAGATTCAGTATCTTAGATCTTACCTCCTGTCAATCGTTATTGGCCTGTTTCGCAGTCACCCATCATTGACATCCTATTGATTGGGATTGACGATTTTACATTGTCAGAGGGCCCCTGGACTCAGGAGATGTTCCAACATTGGTGGTTCCCTCGTACCATTGGAGCTTAGACCCGCGCAACAAAGTTTATGGGGGATATGGTTCCAGGATCCGTAATGATGGCGGATTGGCTAACCCGTAAGAGATCCGACTAATGTGACATAGATTGACAGATCGACCTGACCCGAATTGGGCCGGACACATCTTTACATTCGGCATTTGGGCGAGATCCTTGAGTAGATACTTTTGATCCTTCCATTCTCTGGCCGACCCTCGGTGACCCATATGGCTTTTCGGTCAGCGGATCCTCCTCAGTATAGGTCCGACATCCACAGTAGATAGAGATCCATGACTCGGGGAGGAGTTATATCGGTGGACGGGGATGATGATGTAGACATCGACACTATTGACTTTTTCTGATGTATATTTCTCGTTATTTGTTTTGATAGGCCTCTATTAGCTGTTGGGTAGCTTCGCCCCATTCTCGCTATGTCTTTTGATAGGCCTTTGTTAGATGTTGGGTAGCTTCGCCCCATTTCCACATATTTGAATCATATGAGAGATGTATTAGATGATGATATACTGAGGAATGTATGCACAGTTTTCCATTCCCTATAATATATTGCCATCTATTGTATCATGCATGTTATTATGTTATGCATATGTATGTATGCCTAGAGATATTCGGCACTGACCCCTGGATGGTCTTATGACATGGCCCGTCTGAGATGTTTCTTGACGATTAGTCAGTATTGATCATACCCCACCATTTTGGTGGCATCCGTATCTTATTATTGGTATGATAGTATGTCACCATCAGACATGGTGATCGTAGATGATTTGCTGAAGCATACTATGACCTTTGTTGATGATTTAGGTCCCTACAAGATTCATAGAGGGTATGCTAGAGCACTGTGTATCGGATAGACAGGTATTCCGATTCGGGACCCATGAGTTGACTCCTACTTTGGAGGAGTATGCACGGTTGACGATGCTGCCACTGGACAAACCTTACGTGCACATGGTGATCGGAGACATTAGTAGACATTTCACGACTCACATAGGATTGAGACGTAGAGTGGTACAAGAAGAGATTACATTCGGCCACGTGATATCCCAGAATTTTTTGTTTGACAGATTTGGCTCTGAGGATAGTTATGCACGACATTCTGGGGATTTCACCACACTAGAGGACCATTGGCGTTCAGCCAGAGTGGATGTACTGATCTTATGCGTATTGTCATACGTCTTCATGCCGCGGTACATGGATGAGTTGGATATCGGTGTCATCATGGCAGTGAGAGCTCTCAAGGAGGGTCATACCATTATACCGATGATCATTGTAGAGACTCTGAGGTTAGCTACATACTGCTGCACTTATCCAGCAGGAGTGTTCACAGGTAGCTCGATCATGCTGTATGTGTGGTTTATGTCACACTTGAGACCAATTGGAACATTCAGACGGCAGGGGTTTTATTTCACCCATGATATAGCCATGTCGTACTCCTTCCAGCCTACGGAGTGTATAGATGCTGCATCCTGGTCAACTTTTCTGGCAGGGATTTGGGATCCGTTTGCTATATTACAATGTTTAGGGCATAGCTCACCCTACAGCTTCATTACTCATGCTCCAGGCATGGATTATCTCCCTAGTGGTTTGAGGGGCATGATTACTTACCACCCATCGGCCGTGATGTGTCGGTTTGACCCGCCGAGGATTTTCATCCTTATGAGGGCGCAGAAAAGTCGGTAACTTCGCTTCACTAATCGCTTATCGGTGGAGGCGATCCGTGTTGTATGCTTATTGGGATCAATGAGAGCTTGCTGAGTTTTCTGTCAGTCATCCAGGTTGTTCTGCAGAGTATTCCGCATTGATGGAGACAGAGACTGCATCGGCTGTGGCAGTATCCACAGTGCAAGGGACTGATTTTGACGATGAGGAGCCTATAGAGGAGGGTGACATTCCCACCGAGGAGGATTTGATTGCTGGGCTGCTAGCATTTGTGATGGATTCTCCCACCCCGAGTGCTATTGTTACTCAGTATTCAGCACAACATTTGGAGCAGAGCTTACATCTGATGACCTATGATAGAGATCAAGCTAGGGCCTCGATGTTAACAGCTCTTGATGAGAGAGATACCGCTCTATTAGAGAGGGATGAGGCTAGATCAGCCAGGGATGCATTGACTGTGGAGCGGGATGCCGCTCTATCTGCTAGGGATGTGGCCATTCTAGACAGTACTTCAGTGAGATCCCAGATGACTGTCACTCTTACTGACATGAGTGCTTACATTGATGAGCATTATGCCATCATGTAGTTAGCCTCTGATCTGCTAGCTTGTGTAGATACCATTTTGTAGGAGCTTGCATCATTACCTCCTTCTTCAGAGAGGGATGCCATGTTAGGTTTGATAGTCCACATTCACACAGATCTGTAGATAGCTTTGTATTTTCTTGCACAGACTAGCTTAGCCATTTTATCATGTACAACACATATGTGTATATCAAACAGTATTATGTATGGCAGGGAAATATATTTTTATTCTCTTCCCTTTTAGTTATGCCGTGATACTTGCTTGACATTTGCCTGTTTCTTCAGGGCCTTGTGATCTTGATGCATTCTGAACTTATCCTTGATAGGTGGACATTGAGACGTCGTAAGATCTCTCAGAATGGATCATTGATTTCTGTAACTCTCTATCATCTTTGGTGTCTTGGGACTGGTATCTGTATGGAAAAGTGGAGAGGAGGGTGGTTTCTTCCTCTTTGAGATTGACCGCACCATAGATGGTCGCCAGTACTTCTATTTGTGAGAAGCCTAGTTAATTCCATCTCTTATGGGTTGGTATTGCTCTTTGAGGCACGACCACATCTTAGATGGTCACCGAATCTTGTATTTATGAGAAGAGGTTGGGTAATTCCATCCTTTGATCTGAAACCGATGAAATGTGGTGAATTGAAAGTTGATCCTAGTACCGTGTGACAAGTATTTTTATTCTGGTAGGGGTTAGACTGAACCACAAATGGCTGCCTACGTACTCCTATTGAAGAGGAGATCAAGTCTGCGTTGTTCGAACCTGGTGTAAGAGGTTCAACGCTGAATGTGAAAGGCAGATGGGTGTAGAAATGTATTTGTTGTTTTTTTTAGAGAAAGGGTAGAAATGTTTTTATTTTTTTTATTGCGACCAGGCCATATAGAATATGGTTGCCTACGAAATCCTATTGAAGAGGAGATCAGGTCGACATAGTTCGCCCCTCAGGACGAATCGCAGCTGAAGAAAAGTGTGAATCCCACGTGCAGTCTATACTGCGGCGAAAAGAAAGTGTTATCCCATAATGCGGATAAACTGCAAGAGTGGAAAAAGTTTGATCCCATCTTCAAAACAAACTTCAAGCGTAGAATAGTTTAATCCCGTCTTCAGGATAAACTGTGGATTTGAAAGGTTGAATCGCGTCTTCAGGATAACCGAAATTGTGTGAAATGTTTGAACTGAGGTGAAACCAGGCTGCGGGCTTGAAGTGTATGTTTCCGTAAGGGGCATAAGAGTATGTAGGAAAGAAAGGGTTCAAAATCGGAATGAGTGGTGATCTGATGATCAAAACCAGGATGTTTGTTTGATGGTAACCTCAGACATAGTACTATTTCACGGTGTCCGAGTTGATAAGCTGTGGAAATTAATCACCATCCAATTCCTGTAATCTGAGAGCAGCTCCAGTCATTACCTCCTTGACAACAAATGGGCCTTCCCAGTTAGGAGCGAATTTTACCTTAGACTATTCTTGGTTGTCAATGATTTTGTTCAAAACTAAGTCATATTGTTTGAACTGCCATAGCCGCACTTTTTTGTTGTAGGATCGTGTGATCCTTTACTGATATAACTGACCATGGAAGATAGCCGCGGTTCGCCTTTCGTCTATCAGGGACATTTGGTGAAACCTGTCTTGTACCCATTGGTCTTCATCCAACTAAGCATCCATCAACACTCTGAGGGATTCCATTTCCACCTCTATAGAGAGCACTGCTTCCATCCCATAGGCTAATGAGTAGGGGATTGCCCCAGTGGAAGTACGCTAGAAGTTCTGTAGGCTAATAAAGTCAGAGGCAAGAGGCCAGGCCATCCTTTGTGATTGACGGACATTTTTTGCATGATCTTCTTGATATTTTTATTAGCCACTTCAACAACACCATTCATCTTTGGACGGTAGATGACGGAGTTAAGGTATTTGATGTGGAATTTTCTGCATAACTCCTCCATCATTTTGTTGTTGAGGTTCTTAGCATTGTCTGACATAATGACCTTTGGTTGTCCATATCGACAGACGACATTGTTTCTGATGAAAGCAATGATGACTTCTTTAGTAACCTACAGGGAAGGAGGTCGCTTTACCCATTTGGTGAAGTAATCGATCATGGTGAATATGAATCAATGTCCATTACAAAGCTTTGGGCTCGATGGGCCCGATCAAGTCCATTCCCCATTGAGAAGGGCCATTCATGAACTCATATTGTGGAGTTCCTTGGAGGGCGTGGATAGCATTCCCATGAATCTAGCATTGATAGCACCTCTTGACGTGATCATCACGGTCGACTTTGAGTGTAAGCCAATAATGCCATGTCCTTAGGATCTTTTTCACAACTAAGGGTCCACTCATGTGAGGGCCACATACTCCACCATGGATCTCATCCATGAGCCTCTGAGCTTGGTCTTTATCTAGACATCTGAGGAGACCTAATCCTGCATCTCATTTATAGAGCGCATCTCCGCTCAAGTAGAATTTCATAACAAGTCGATGAATCCGCCTCTTCTCAGTTAGTCTCGCCTCAGCGGGTGTAGATCCATCTCGTAGATACTCCTTGATATGCTGATACCAAGGGTTGTGGATGGGAGGTAGCTCATCCGATACTTCTCCAATATAATTCCCATAGACGGGGGCCTTTTGCAAAGAAAATGTGATATTTGGCATGTTTTCCTTGTCAGGTATATGCACCAAGGAGGCCAACATTGCTAATGCATCCGCAAAATCATTCATATTGCGAGGAATGTGTAGAAAGGAGATTTCTTCGAACTCCAAAGCCATCTGTAGAACTTGCCGATGGTAAGACAGTAAATATAATTCTTTGGTTTGATAGATTCTCGTGGATTGTTTGATTACCAACTCTGAATTCCCAAAGATAGTTAACCGCCTGACGCCCATTGAACGGGCAAGTTTTAGCACCATGATATAGCCATCATATTCAGCTGTGTTGTTGGTGCTGACAAACTACAATTTGACGGCGACGGGATACTGCTCCCCCGTACCGGATAATAGAATTGCTCCAGCTCCAGAACCTTCTGTGTTAACAATTCCATCAAAATACATTTTCCACGTACGGCATGTATCGTACTGATGTTGTAGCTGAACTGCCATTACCCCTTCATCGGGAAAGTATGTTTCTAAGGGTTTGTAATCCCCTGCAGGTGCGGCGGCTAGTTGATCCACAATTCCTTGACCTTGGAAAGACTTTTGCGTCATGTAGACGATGTCAAATATTTGTAGGATCAACTGCCATTTGGACAGTCGACAATTCAGTATGGACTTTGTAAGACCCCAACTTTTTAATAAAGATGATTTTTCTATAAATATCATTTTTAAATATTATGGAATGAATGTGATATAATGTTATAGTTGTGGGTAATATTTATAAATTTTGCAAAGTACGCAAGTTGTTATATAATATTCGATTGGTCGGGGAATATTCGTACAACGACATAATCATTGGTGGACCCCACAACGGGATTATTGTCGGATTGCGAAAATGAGAAAAATATTTTATGAAAATAACGACAAAAGTTTTACAGTTAACTGTTGAAACACCCCGTTTAAAAATGCGATGTCTGGCGTGGGTTGCATAGTAGCATTACGGTATGGATTATTGATGCTTACGTGAGAAGTCACTCAGTTGTATTCAATTATTGTCGATATTTTATATATTGAGATGACAGAGTTATTAATATTATTATTTGCAATATTAACAATGTCTAGAAGGTCTGCTAAGGAGAGGTTTGGTCACCTAATTGCGCGTCAATAGGGAGAAATCCTTATTGGAAAGTCCCCTCTTTCCTGGGAACAACCTGGTCGATTAATATTGTGAATAATAATAATGTTGATGAGTTTTGTTTTATTAGTATTATTAATGTAATAAAACAGAAAAGCTTTTTATATAAAACAGAATACTTTTATAAAGTTATTTGTTTTATTAGACTATAAATAGAATATATAATATTCTATTATGCATAGTATTTTGTATAGTAAAATCCTTTTGTATATAAAATAAAATACTTTTATAAAGTTATTTGTTTTATTAGACAATAATAAAATATATTATATTGTATTATGCATAGTGTTGCATAGTGCATGCATAGTGTTTCGCATAGTAAAATCTTTTTATATAAAACAGAATACTTTTATAAAGTTATTTGTTTTATTAGATTATAAATAGAATATTTTATATTTTATTTAAAAGTTTTTGTTTTAAATCTGGACCGTCCGTTTAAAAGTAAATCAATCTGGATTGTTCATGAATTAGTTACTATTTAGTCCATTCTTCTATAAATAGAAGCTCATTCCTTCATTATTTCTTACGAATTCACTGAAACTCTGGAGAGAGAAACTATAGAGAGAAAGAAGAAAAGTGTTCTGCTACTTCACTACTCCTATATCCAGTACTCTTCTTTCTAAGGTAAGGG
Organism: Panax ginseng; assembly: GCA_020205605.1. Classification (NCBI taxonomy): domain Eukaryota; kingdom Viridiplantae; phylum Streptophyta; class Magnoliopsida; order Apiales; family Araliaceae; genus Panax; species Panax ginseng. The sequence goes on from CM035135.1 coordinate 114,971,532, forward strand.
GTATTATTTCTTTTGTATTCATGAAGAGAACTTCTGTTATTCCATTGTTTATTATTCTGTTGGAATAACCTGTATACGCGGGCTACCCTATACTTGGTAAAATTCTTATGTTATTCCATTCTTTATCATTATGTTGGAATAACCTGTCTATGCGAATTACCGTATACTTGGTGAAATTCTTCTGTTATTCCATTCTTTATTATTTTGTTTGAACATCCTGTCGGTGCGTTATGCATGACCTGGTTCCATTATTTATTATTCTATTGGAACATCCTGTCTGTGCGTTTACGCATGACCTGGTTCCGTTATTTATTATTCTATTGGAATATCATGTCTATGCGTTTACGCATGACCTGGTTCCATTCTTTATTATTTTGTTGGAATATCCTGTCTGTGCGTTTACGCATGACCTGGTTCCGTTATTTATTATTTTGTTAGAATAACCTATCTGTGCGGTCTATCGCATGCCTGGTGATTTCTTTTATTATTTCATTCTTTATGATACTCAGTTGGTTAAAGTTTTGACTTCTATACTCCATGAAATTAGTGGAATATCCTTGATATTTGCTCTTTTCATGGAAATATTCTTCTGAGCATTCTTAAATTTTACTCTACAAAGAAGTATCATGTTGATAATTTATACGTTGTTGGTTCCTGGATAAACTAATTCTTGAACTTGTTTTATTGAATTCTTATATCATTGTCATCATCCTCATGTTTATATTATGTTGAAAGTCATCTGTGGCCTGTAGTGCATAGATGGACTTGGTATGATTATGACCAGGGATTATTCGGTGTAATCATAACCGTAATGTCACAAATGATGTAGAAAAAGTCCTCATTGGCCGTAGTGCATTGATGGACAGTTGTTGGCATGATCATGACCATTGATGAATACACGAATATCCTTGGCTCGTAGTGCATGGATAATTTGTGGTTGTGATACTAATGAATATCCTTGGCCGTAGTGCAGGGAAGATGTGGATTATTTATTAAGCTGAGTCTCAGCGATAAAAGTGATGAAAAACCTTTTCAATGATAAAAGATTGCAGATTTTATTCTCTAATTGACTCTTTTAATGGATTGCTTGTTCCACTGCAGTTAAACTTGATGTTGTTATATTTTATCAGTTTAACACTGTTGAAGGCTAACGATAATTTATTCTGCATTATCTTAGTCATAATATTTCTTACTGGGCTAGTTGAGCTCACCCCTTTTACTTTCATTGTTCTCTTCAGGAAATGAGAACGTAGCAGGGACTAGTCGGGGAACAGAGTGACAGTCCAGAGGATAGCATTAGTAGTCCTCACTATTCTATGAAATAGTGTGTTAATAAATGTATTGAGGACTTATTTTGAGTGTGGATATTGTCTAGATGACAATATTTGTATTAAAACTCACAACATATGTTTTGTCATATTTTACACGACTATTGTATAATTAGTTTGTATTTGTATTCAGTACCATGTATTTGGCGACTCAGAATAGGTGATGTATACCTATTTTGGGGGCGTCACAGTTGGTATCAAAGCTTAGGGATATGTTCCCAGCTAAAATGTGAGACAAGAACTAGGATGGGAGAGGCGGGAATTCCTTCCCGCTAGTATGACCTACCTAAGTTTATTTGGTATTTAATTGGTCGGTCGTAGTATAGGGATAATATATGATATGTTAATTAACCTTTGTTTTGTGGCGATTTGAAAATAACATCCGAGAATATTGAGAACATCAATGGAGCACAAGAGACCATTGAGTTTCCACAGATTAATAATCGTGGATAATGTGCATCAAGAAGGCGACAATCCTCGTGCAAATAAGAACACGAACCGATGATGAACAATGGAATGTTTAGAGGCTTTATGCAATTCTTGCAACATCGCAAGAGCGGCTCCTATCCAAAATGCGTGTGGAAACACTAGCAACTCTTGGGCCTGATCACCGCTTAAGCGATTCAAGGAACTGGGACCACCAGAATTTTTTGGAGAGCTAAAACCACTTAATGCGGAGATGTGGATAAAGCAGATCAACAAGGTATTTGATGCCTTGGGATGCTCTGAAGAGCAAAAGGTTCCCTTTGCCACCTTCATATTATGCGGGCGGCATTCTTGGTGGGAATCAGAATGCGACTCAACCTTCTTTGCCTTTGAAGATGTCAGGGGAGAAGTTCCAAGAACTGTTCAACGACAAGTACTTTCCCGAAAGTATTCGCCACATGAAAGAGGTAGAGTTCATCAAGTTGGAGCAAAACAACATGACCGTGTCGCAGTACGAAGCCAAGTTTACTGAGTTGTCCCGGTTTGCGTCTCATTTGGTTGATAATGAGGAGAGAATGACGCGAATGTTTCTAAGAGGTTTGAAACCCGAGATACGTCAATATCTTATCTCTCATAAACCGTGTTTGTATTCAGATGTTGTTAATAAGGCTCAGTTATTAGAGCACGATAATGAGTCAACCCAACCAAAAGAGATTAGTCGATAAAATGATAATACCAGTGATAACAGTCATCGAAGCGGTGACAATAAGCGTGGAGGGAATCAACATGCCACAAATGGTAACCACTTCGGTGGTAATCATGGCCAAAATAATAAGAATGGACATTTCAAGAAGAGGAGATTTAACAATGATGGAAAGACGTCAGCATCAACACCTGTCGTTAAGGAAGGAGAACGACCACCTATCATATGCTTCAAATGTGGAGGAGAGGGACACATCAGTCCAAACTGCAAGATGCCATCCAAAGCATATTACAATTGTGGAAGAGAAGGTCACCTGGCCCAATTTTATTGTGCACCGAAGACAAGTCCAGCTGGGATGGAGGCATCAAAGGCCATCCCAGACAAGACAAAATCGGTAGTTCAAGGGAGAGCATTTGTCGTGACCTCCCAGAAAGCAAGGAACCCGAACGAGGTCATCACGAGTAAGCTTATCATAAACTCTAGCAAAGCATATACCTTATTTGATACCGGTTCTACCCATTCTTTTATTTCTCTTGCGCTCAACGTTTAAATTTGACTCTAGAGAAATTGGACTTTGACTTATCTGTTGAAACTCCATTGGGAGAAACCTTCATTACATCCACTGTTTGTAAGTCTTGTTTGGTTCAAATCGGTACCCTCACATTACCTGTCGATCTTATTTCATTGAAAATACTTGCATTTGACGTAATTCTAGGGATTGATTGGTTAACTACTCATTATGAAAAAATTAATTGTTTTCGTAAGGTTGTTAGCTTTATTATTCCTAACCAACCTATTATGCGAATTCAAGCAACCAAAACATTAAAATCAATCACTATCATCTCAAGCCATAAAGCTATTCGTTTATTGAAAAATGGATGTCAAGCTTTCTTAGCTCATGTCACGGATCTAAACAAAAATACGTCAGTTTTGAATGATATTTCTATTGTTAATAAATTTCCTGACGTATTCCCGAAGAACTTCCTGGCCTACCCCCAAAGCGTGAAATTGAATTTTGTATCGACCTTGAACCCGGCACAAAACCCATTTCCAAAGCCCCATATCGAATGGCTCCTATTGAACTTCAGGAGTTAAAGATCCAACTACATGAATTGTTAGACATTGATTTTATTCGTCCTAGTACTTCTCCTTGGGGTGCTCCTATTCTATTCGTGAAAAAGAAAGATGGGAGTATGCGACTTTGTATTGATTATCGGGAGTTGAATCATGTCACCATCGAAAATAGGTACCCATCTCCACGTATTGATGACCTGTTTGACCAGTTACAAGGAGCCAAATTCTTTTCAAAGAATTATCTTCGTTCTGGATATCACCAATTGAAGATTAGAACAGATGACATTCCAAAGACGACTTTCAGAACTTGGTATGGGCATTATGAATTCCTAGTCATGTCTTTTGGATTGACTAATGCACCTGCTGCTTTCATGGATATGATGAACCGAGTATTCAAGGAATATTTGGATCACTTTGTGGTCGTCTTTATTGATGACATCCTTATTTATTCCAAAAGCCGTGAAGATCATGAGCAACAATTGAGGCTGATACTCCAAAAGCTTCGTGAATATAAGCTTTATGCCAAGTTGAAGAAATGCGAGTTCTGGCTTGAGGAGGTAGCATTCCTTGGGCACGTAGTATCAAGTCATGGAATATCTGTTGACCCAACAAAGATTGAAGCTATTCAAAGCTGGGAGAAACCTAAATCAGTGACCGAAGTACGTAGCTTTCTCGGCTTAGCTGGTTATTATCGGAGATTCGTAGAAGGGTTTTCTCGAATCCCTACTCCATTAACTCAGCTAACTCGAAAAGATACAAAATTCGGTTGGAACGAGGAATGTGAGAAGAGTTTTTAAGAAATCAAGAGGAGACTCATTTCAGCACCTGTTCTGACAATTCCATCTGGGTCGGAGGGATTTGTCATCTACAGTGATGCTTGGGGCAAAGGGTTCGGATGTGTTCTCATGCAACATGGAAAAGTCATAGCTTATGCCTCTCGACAACTCAAAGAATATGAGAGGAATTATCCTACTCATGATTTAGAGTTGGCAGCTGTTGTTTTCGCACTTAAAATTTGGAGGCATTACTTGTATGGGGGAGAAAGTGGAGATCTTTATGGATCATAAAAGCCTCAAATATTTCTTCACTCAAAAGGAACTCAACATGCGACAACGACATTGGCTTGAACTGTTGCAAGATTATGATCATACCATCCAATACCATCCTGGAAAAGCGAACGTGGTAGATGACGCATTGAGTAGAAGATCATATGCGGGTATGAGTGCGATATTTTCAACGCAAAGGCCCATTTTGTGTGACTTGCAAAGGATGGAGATAGAGTTAAAGACTTCAGGGACCCATGTGATGATGGCAAATATACGAGTAGAACTGAATTTAATTGATAAAGTTAAAGCTGCTCAAGTTACAGATCTGGAGCTGATACGTATGAGGAAGAAAGTGCAAGAAGGTGTTATTCCGGAAGGAAGAATCGATGAAGAAGGGAATCGATGAAGAAAGAATACTTCGAGTCAAGTCTAGACTTTGTGTTCCTAACGACCCTGATTTAAAGTTTAAAATCATGATAGAGGCACACAACAAACCGTTTGCAATCCATCTTGGGAGTACCAAAATGTATCGTGATCTTCGTCATACATTTTGGTGGAACAATATGAAGAGAGAGATAGCACTGTTTATCTCAAGGTGTCTAACTTGTCAACGAGTCAAGGCGGAGCATGAAGTACCAAAAGGTCCATTGCAACCACTTGAAATTACAGAATGGAAGTGGGAGCACATAACCATGGATTTCGTTACTAGTCTTCCCAAGGTTTCTCAAGGCATAGATGCAATTTGGGTCATTGTTGATAGATTGACCAAGTCTGCTCATTTCTTACCAATACAAGAAACTTATACACTTGAACGTCTTGCTCGTATGTACATAAACGAGATTGTAAGACTTCATGGTATGCTAGTATCCATAGTTTCTGATGGAGACCCAAGATTCACTTCACGATTTTGGGTTAGTTTGCAAAAATCTATGGGCACGGACTTACGATTTAGTTCGGCATATCATCCTCAGACGGACGGAGAATCAGAGGGGACTATTCAAACTCTTGAAGATTTATTAAGACTCTGTGTCCTTGACTTCAAGGGAAGTTGGGACAAGTTCTTATCGTTAGTGGAGTTTTCATACAAAAACAGTTATTAAGCAAGTATTGGCCCGGCTCCATTCGAAGCGTTGTATGGAAGAAAGTGTCATTCTCTAGTATGCTGGGATGAGGTGGGTGAAGCAACGTTGTTGGGACCAGAGTTGGTACGTATGACTGCGAAAAAGATTCAAATGATCCGGTAACGTATAAAAATATCACAAGATCGACAAAAGAGTTATACTTATCTTCATCGAAAGGATGTGGAATTCGATATTGGAGATCATATGTTGTTATGTGTTGCTCCATGGAAAGGAGTTACGAGATTTGGAAAGAGAGGAAAGCTCAATCCTCGATTCATTGGCCCATTTTTAATCCTCGTAGAGTAGGAATCATGGCATATAGACTCGCTTTCTTTGCCAGTATGTCTCGTGTTCATAATGTTTTTCACATATCCATGTTACGTAAATATGTGGAAGACTCGAACCACATTATTGAGTTAGAACCGGATGAAATAGCGGAAGATTTGACATATGAAGAGGATCCTGTTCAAATCTTGGATAAGAAGGAACATATTCTACACTCCAAGGTTATACCTGAAGTCAAAGTTTTGTGGAGAAACCACGATGTTGAGGAAATGACCTGGGAGTTAGAATCTGAAATTAAATCAAGATATCCTTACCTTTTCGACATACCAGGTACGTACCCTAATTTTGAGGGCGAAATTTCATAAGAAGGGGAGGTTGTAAGACCCCAACTTTTTAATAAAGATGATTTTTTTTATAAATATCATTTTAAATATTATGGAATGAATGTGATATAATGTTATAGTTGTGGGTAATATTTATAAATTTTGTAAAGTACGCAAGTTGTTATATAATATTCGATTGGTCGGGGAATATTCGTACGACGACACAATCATTGGTGGACCCCACAACGGAATTATTGTCGGATTGAGAAAATGACAAAAATATTTTATGAAAATAACTAGCGAAGTTTTACCGTTAACTGTTGAAACACCCGTGTTAAAAATACGATGTCTGGCGCATGGTTGCATAGTAGCACACGGTATTGATTATTGATGCTTACGTGAGAAGTCACTCAGTTGTATTCAATTATTGTCGATATTTTATATATTGAGATGACAGAGTTATTAATATTATTATTTGCAATATTAACGATGTCTAGAAGTTCTGCCAATGAGAGGTTTGGTCACCTAATTGCACGCCAATAGGGAGAAATCCTTATTGGAAATCCCCTCTTTCCTGCGAACGACCTGGTCGATTAATAGTGTGAATAATAATAATGATGATGAGTTTTGTTTTATTAGTATTATTAATGTAATAAAACAGAAAAACTTTTTATATAAAACAGAATACTTTTATAAAGTTATTCGTTTTATTAGACTATAAATAGAATATATAATATTCTATTATGCATAGTGTTTTGCATAGTAAAATCTATTTATATAAAACAAAATACTTTTATAAAGTTATTTGTTTTATTAGACAATAATAAAATATATTATATTTTATTATGCATAGTGTTGCATAGTGTTTTGCATAGTAAAATCTTTTTATATAAAACATAATACTTTTATAAAGTTATTTGTTTTATTAGATTATAAATAGAATATTTTATATTTTATTTAAAAGTTTTTGTTTTAAATCTGGACCGTTTGTTTAAAAGTAAATCAATTCGGATCGTTCATGAATTAGTTACTATTTAGTCCATTCTTCTATAAATAGAAGCTCATTCCTTCATTATTTCTTACGAATTCACTGAAACTCTGAAGAGAGAAACTAAAGAGAAAGAAGAAAAGTGTTCTGCTACTTCACTACTCATATATCCAGTACTCTTCTTTCTAAGGTAAGGAGTATTATTTTTTTTGTATTCATGAAGAGAACTTCTGTTATTCCATTGTTTATTATTCTGTTGGAATAACCTGTATACGCGGGCTACCCTATACTTGGTGAAATTCTTATGTTATTCCATTCTTTATCATTATGTTGGAATAACCTGTTTATGCGAAGTACCACATACATGGTGAAATTCTTCTGTTATTCCATTCTTTAATATTATGTTGGAACATCCTGTCTGTGCGTTATGCATGACCTGGTTCCGTTATTTATTATTCTGTTGGAACATCCTGTCTGTGCGTTTACGTATGACATGGTTCCGTTATTTATTATTCTGATGGAATATCATGTCTGTGCGTTTACACATGACCTGGTTCTATTCTTTATTATTCTCTTGGAATATCATGTCTGTGCGTTTACGAATGACCTGGTTCCGTTATTTTTTATTCTGTTGGAATAACCTGTCTATGTGGTCTATCGCATGCCTGGTGATTTCTTTTGTTATTCCATTCTTTATTATACTCAGTTGGTTAAAGTTTTGACTTCTATACTCCATGAAATTAGTGGAATGTCCTTGATATTTGCGCTTCATCCAGTATCTTTTCATGGAAATATTCTTCTGAGCATTCTTTAATTTTACTCTACAAAAAAAGTATCATGTTGACAATTTGGACGTTGTTGGTTCCTGGATAAATTAATTCTTGAACTTGTTTTATTGAATTCTTATATCATTGTCATCATCCTCATGTTTATATTATGTTGAAAGTTATCTGTGGCCTGTAGTGCATAGATGGACTTGGTATGATTATGACCAGGGATTATTCGGTGTAATCATAACCGTAATGTCACAAATGATGTGGAAAAAGTCCTCATTGGCCGTAGTGCATTGATGGACAGTTGTTGGCATGATCATGACCATTGATGAATACACGAATATCCTTGGCCCGTAGTGCATGGATAATTTGTGGTTGTGATACTAATGAATATCCTTGGCCGTAGTGCAGGGAAGATGTGGATTATTTATTAAGCTGAGTCTCAGCGATAAAAGAGATGAAAAACCTTTTCAATCATAAAAGATTGTAGATTTTATTCTCTACTTGACTCTTTTAATGGATTGCTTGTTCCGCTGCAGTTAAACTTGATGTTGTTATATTTTATCAGTTTAACACTGTTGAAGGCTAACGATAATTTATTCGCATTATCTTAGTCATAATATTTCTTCTTGGGCTAGTTGAGCTCACCCTTTTACTTTCATTGTTCTCTTGAAATGAGAACGTGGCGAGGACTAGTCGAGGAACAGTGGCAGGTCCGTAGGATAGCATTAGTAGTCCTCACTATTCTATGAAATAGTGTGTTAATAAATGTATTGAGGACTTATTTTGAGTGTGGATATTGTCTAGATGACAATATTTGTATAAAAACTCACAACATATGTTTTGTCATATTTTACACGACTATTGTATAATTAGTTTGTATTTGTATTCAGTACCATGTATTTGGCGACTCAGAATAGGTGATGTATACCTATTTTGGGGGCGTCACAGTTGGTATCAAAGCTTAGGGATATGTTCCCTGGCTAAAATGTGAGACAAGAACTAGGATGGGAGAGACGGGGAATTCCTTCGCTAGTATGACCTACCTAAGTTTATTTGGTATTTAATTGGTTGGTCAGAGTATAGGGATAATATATGATATGTTAATTAACCTTTGTTTTGTGGCAGTATTTGAAAATAACATCCGAGAATGTTGAGAACATCAATGGAGCACAAGAGACCATTGAGTTTCCACAGATTAATAATCAGGATAATGTGCATCAAGAAGGCGACAATCCTCAGGCAAATAAGAACACGAACCAGATGATGAACAATGGAATGTTTAGAGGCTTTATGCAATTCTTGCAACATCAGGCAAGAGCGGCTCCTATCCAAAATGCAGGTGGAAACACTAGCAACTCTTGGACGGTCACCGCTAAGCAGTTCAAGGAACTGGGACCACCAGAATTTTTTGGAGAGCTAAAACCACTTAATGCGGAGATGTGGATAAAGCAGATCAACAAGATATTTGATGTCTTGGGATGCTCTGAGGAGCAAAAGGTTCCCTTTGCCACCTTCATATTGCGGGCAGAGGCAGATTACTGGTGGGAATCTGTAATACGTACTCAACCTACTGCACTGAAGATGTCTTGGTTGAAGTTCCAAGAACTGTTCAACGACAAGTACTTTCCCGAAAGTATTCGCCACATGAAAGAGGTAGAGTTCATCAAGCTGAAGCAAAACAACATGACCGTGTCGCAGTATGAAGCCATGTTTACCGAGTTGTCCCGGTATGCGTCTCATTTGGTTGATAATGAGTAGAGAATGACGCGAATGTTTCTAAGAGGTTTGAAACCCGAGATACGTCAATATCTTATCTCTCATAAACCGTGTTTGTATTCAGATGTTGTTAATAAGGCTCAGTTATTGGAGCACGATAATGAGTCAACCCAACCAAAAGAGAGCAGCCGATAAAATGATAATACCAGTGATAACAATCATCGAAGCGGTGACAATACGCGTGGAGGGAATCAACATGCCACAAATGGTAACCACTTCGGTGGTAATCATGGACAAAACAATAAGAATGGACATTTCAAGAAGAGGAGATTTAACAATGATGGAAAGACGTCAGCATCAGTACCTGTCGTTAAGGAAGGAGAACGACCACCTATCATATGCTTCAAATGTGGAGGAGAGGGACACATCAGTCCAAACTGCAATATGCCATCCAAAGCATGTTACAATTACGGAAGAGAAGGTCATCTGGCCCGATTTTGTCGTGCACCGAAGACAAGTCCAGCTGGGATGAAGGCATCAAAGGCCGTCCCAGACAAGACAAAATCGGTAGTTCAAGGGAGAGCGTTTGTCGTGACCTCCCAGAAAGCAAGGAACCTGAACGAGGTCATCACGAGTAAGCTTATCATAAACTCTAGCAAAGTATATACCTTATTTGATACCGGTTCTACCCATTCTTTAATTTCTCCTACTTGCGCTCAACGTTTAAATTTGACTCTAGAGAAATTGGACTTTGACTTATCTGTTGAAACTCCATTTGGAGAAACCTTCATTACATCCACTGTTTATAAGTCTTGCTCGGTTCAAATCGGTACCCTCACATTACCTGTCGATCTTATTTCATTGAAAATACTTGTATTTGACGTAATTCTAGGGATTGATTGGTTAATTACTCATTATTCAAAAATTAATTGTTTTCGTAAGGTTGTTAGCTTTCTTATTCCTAACCAACCTATTATCCGAATTCAAGCAACCAAACCATTAAAATCAATCACTATCATCTCAAGCCATAAAGCTACTCGTTTATTAAAAAACGGATGTCAAGCTTTCTTAGCTCATGTCAATCTTTAGGGGCTGCTTCATAGCAGATAACTCCTATACGGTGTCTTTCGCTTTGATAAGCACCACGTGGACCATATAAGAGACTATGATTGGGGTTCATACACCTTTGCCTACTTCCTAAGGGGAATGCGTATGCGATCGCAGGGCTTGACCGAGGCGTGGTTAAGATTCTACCCGTTTTTGCTGGTGAGTATTTCTCTTGTCTTTTCCCATGTATAGGATAAGAGTGTAAGAGCCCAACTTATTATAAATAAAATTAAATTTCCTCTATTTATTATTTTGAAATAGTGAGGGTTGATTTGATTAATGTGATTTATGGGTAAAATGCGCAAATATCTTAAATAAACAAGTTGTTATAAAATATTCATTATTATCAGGGAATATTCGTTTGGTAGTGGAATATTCTTACTGTCGGGGAATATTCGTACGACGGCGTAGCCTTGTGTGGGCTCCATAATGGAAATCAATTGGATGAAGACAACGACAAGTATAAGTTGTTTATAAATAATGGCGTAATTATTACCGTTAATACTGCTAGAATACCCGATGGTTAAAACACAGTAGCACACGATATTGCACCAATTATTGATTCTTACGTAAGAAGGCACTACTCAATAATTGTTACAGTAATTACTGTTCAATATTTTATTGTATTGATTCAATAATTGCTACGTTGAAAATTTTATATTATTGTTGTTTTGATAATTGTCACTGCACAATATTATTCATATTATTTTAATAATATTATTAGATAATATTATTGGCAATGTCTAAAAAGTTCTGTCTAGGAGAGGTTATTTAATTGCGCGCCAGTAAGGAGAAATTCTTACCGGAAGGCACCCTCTTTTCTTGGAGCGACACAGTTCTTTAGTATTGTGATTCTGTAATATTATTTATAATTAATTATTGATTTATGTGATAAGAAAAATATTCATTTTATGTGGATATAGATGGAGAAAATTTTTAAAGTGACAATTGTTGAAAATTGATATTTTATCTTTTCTAATAAAATAATATTTTATTATATTATTATAATATAATAATGGTGATATTTTTACAATGAATGTGTGATATATGAGTAAATGAGGAGGAAGATTATTTTTGTTACAATAAATGTTAAAAACATGTTTTTGATGTTGGTGGACCTCATTTTTGGACTGAAATTTGATTATAGCCTGCAAAATCATCCGTATGTGGATTTCGGTCAATTTCTGTTTGGAATTTAAAAAAACATTCTTCTGTAAAGTTGTATAGAATTAAATTTCCCGTGGAATGGACACAAGATTTGAATTTTTCTGATAAATGGGCTATTTATTATGAATTATTAAAGTTCCGAAGTTTCAGAATAATTAATTTTTGAAGTTTAAAATATTTTAATTAAGAAAAACGTTTTTGTTATTTTTTGTGAGTGGATGACTGATGTTTGGGCTGGTGGCGTGCGTAAGAAATAAATAAATAAAATATTATTATTTTATTAAATTTTCTGCTTTGGTGTCCTAAGCATTTTCCTATAAATAGGGTGCTTAGGTTAGAATTGAAAATCACACAAGAAACTGAAATCTTTTCTCTCTATATTATCAAGCGTATTCTTGTTAAATCACACCAAAAACTGAAATTGCTATACGGTGCAAGTTTCCTTTAGCACTATATCCAGTATTCTAGTTAGAAGTACTGTCTTTTCGAGGTAAGGGATCCTATTTTTTTTAAATGATATTATTTTTTTCAATATCATTATGCCGAAATATTGGTAAGATTTTTCTTGTGAAATTCTTGTCTTTTAGTGTCGGGGTTACTATTCACGTATATGACACTATTCACGTATACGATACTATTCACAAATAGGACACTATTGACAGAAAAATTAAATTTTTTGTTTTTGTCCAAGATATCTATTATGGATACTAGCTTTGATTGTATCCATGTTTTGATAATTCTTGAATTTTACTCCACTATGGTTATTTATGAAGTATTTTTGAACTTGGATTTTTTAAAGTACGAATCCTTAATATTTGTTCTTTTGTTTCACTGGATTCATTTTCTTTAAAATATTTTTCATCATCCTCAGTCCTAAATGATGATATTACTGAATATCTTTGGCTTGTAGTGCAAAGATGAATGATTTTCTGATGAATATCTTTGGCCCGTATTGCGAAGATGAACAAGTGTTGAGATGAACATGACCAACTGATGAATATCTTTGGCCTGTAGTGCAAAGATGAATATTTGATTCAAGATGTATATTGATTGATGTCACAGGGATAAATATTGATGATAAACTTTTAAATTCATAGAAGAAAGTAGATTTCATTCTCTACGTAAGTCTTCTAATGAATTGTTATTTCCGCTGCGAATATTGATTTAAAACTTGTTGTCTATTGTATTCTATCAGATTTTTCCCTGTTGAGGACTAACAATAATTTGTTCTATATTATCTTAGTCATAATATTCTTTACTGGGCTAGTTGAGCTGACCCTTTTCCTTTTTGTTCCATTTTTCTTCTCAGGAGGTGAGAATGTAGCGAGTACTAGTCGGGGTGTGGAATGATGGTTCTAGAAGTAGTTTTAGCAGTCCTCACTATTTTGAAAAATAGTGTATCAATAATTGTAATGAGGACTTATTTGAGTGTGGATATTGTCTAGATGACAATATTTGTATTTAAACTCACAGTTTATGTGTTGTCGTATTTAGCACGACAATTGTATTAATAAAGTTGTAGTTGTTTCCCTACCATGTATTTGGCGACTCAGAATGGGTGTTGTATACCTATTTTGGGGGCGTCACAAAGAGTGTTAACTAAAAGCAGATGTTGCCTTTGTGTTGTCAGTTTTGGGCCTATGAGAGGCTTCCATGTTTGCATCATGTAAGCGTGCTAGGTTTAGACACCTATCCACGAGGACAGAGATGGCATCATTCCATCTTGTGGAGGTCCCTGTTCTTTGAGGTTTCACTCATTGTCGCATACAGCTGGAGTTATTGACAGCAGATGTCATCACATGGGTTCCCTACCCTGGAGAGCATTTGGGAGTTGGATTTGATGATGGGTACCCAACTGGAGTTGAGTACGTCATTTCTACCCACAGGATTCCTCTCTTTATAGATGGAGGGTGGGAGCTCTATTTAGGAGAGCGTGCTATCAGGAGCACTACATGAGAGATTCGTATGCCGATCTTGCCTCCTGTCAATCGTTATTGGCCTGTTTCGCAGTCACCCATCATTGACATCCTATTGATTGGGATTGACGATTTTACATTGTCAGAGGGCCCCTGGACTCAGGAGATGTTCCAACATTGGTGGTTCCCTCGTACCATTGAAGCTTAGACCCGCGCAACAAATTTTATGGGGGATATGGTTCCAGGATCCGTAATGATGGCGGATTGGCTAACCTGTGTAAGAGATCTGACTAATGTGACATAGATTGACAGATTGACCCAGCAGCTGGACCGGACACATCTTTACATTCGGCATTTGGGCAGAGATCCTTCAGAGGTAGATACTTTTGATCCTTCCAGCTCTGGCGCTGACCCCTCAGGTGACCCATATGGCTTTTCCAGTGCAGATCCTCCCTTGTATAGGTCTGACATCCCTGTAGATAGAGATCCAGTGACTCAGGAGGAGTTACATCAGGTGGACATGATGATGATGTAGACATCGACACTATTGACTTTTTCTAATGCATATTTCTCGTTATTTCTTTTGATAGGCCTCTGTTAGCTGTTGGGTAGCTTCACCCCATTCTCGCAATGTCTTTTGATTGGCCTTTTTTAGATGTTGGGTAGCTTCGCCCCATTTCCCTGTATTTTAGTTGTACAGAGATGTATTAGATGATGATATACTTAGGAATGTATGAAAAGTTTTCCATTCCCTATAACTTATTACCATCTATTGTATCATGCATGTTATTATGTTATGCATATGTATGTATGCCTAGAGATATTCAGCATTGACCCCTGGATGGTCTTATGACACGACCCGTACAGATGTCTTCTTCGACAGTTAGCCGTATTGATCATACCCAACCATTTTTGGTGGCATCTGGTATGCGCTCATGGTATGATAGTATGTCACCATCAGACATGGTGACCGTAGATGATTTGCTGAAGCATACTATGACCTTTGTTGATGATTTAGGTCCCTACAAGATTCATAGAGGGTATGCTAGAGCAGTGGGTACCGGATAGACAGGTATTCCGATTCGGGACCCATGAGTTGACTCCTACTTTGGAGGAGTATGCACGGTTGATGATGCTGCCACTGGACAAACCTTACGTACACATGGTGATCGGAGACATGAGTAGACAGTTTATGACTCACACCGAATTGAGACATAGAGTGGTACAGGAAGATTACATCCGACCACGTGATATCCCAACATTTTTTGTTTGATAGATTTGGCTCTGAGGATAGTTATGCACGGCATTCCGGGGATTTCACCACACTGGAGGACCATTGGAGTTCAACCAGAGTGGATGTACTGCTTTTATGCGTATTGTCATACGTCTTCAGGCCGTGGTATATGGATGAGTTGGATATCGGTGTCATCATGGTAGTGAGAGCTCTCAAGGAGGGCTATACCATTATACCGATGATCATTACAGAGACTCTGAGGTCAGCTACATACTGCTGCACTTATCTGGCAGGAGTGTTCACAGGTAGCTCGATCATGCTGTATGTGTGGTTTATATCACACTTGAGACCAATTGGCACATTCAGACGACAGGGGTTTTGTTTCACCCATGATATAGCCATGTTGTACTCCTTCCAGCCTGTGGAGTGTACAGATGCTGCATCCTGGTCAGCTTTTCTGGCAGAGATTTGGGATCCGTTTGCTATATTGCAGTGTTCAGGGCTTAGCTCACACTACAGCTTCATTACTCATGCTCCGGGCATGGATTATCTCCCTCTAGCTGGTTTGAGGGGCATGATTACTTACCACCTACTAGCCGTGATGTGTTAGTTTGATCAGTTTTAGGATTTTCATCCTTATGAGGGGGCAGAAAGTCAGCGCTTCGCTTCACACTGTTTATCAGTGGAGAACAGATCCAGGTTGTATGCCTGTTGGGATCAATGAGAGCTTGCTGAGTTTTCTGTCAGTCATCTGGGTTGTTCTGCAGAGTATTCCGCATGGATGGAGATAGAGACTGCATCGGCTGCAGCAGTATCCATAGTGTAGGGGACTGATTCTGACGATGAGGAGCCTATAGAGGAGGCTGACATTCCCACTGAGGAGGATTTGATTGCTGGGTTGCCAGCATTTATGATGGATTCTCCCACCCCGAGTGTTACTATTACCCAGTATTCAGCACAGTATTTGGAGCAAAGCTTACATCTGATGACCTATGATAGAGATCAGGCTAGGGCCTCGATGTTAATAGCTCTTGATGAGAGAGATACCGCTCTATTAGAGAGGGATGAGGCTAGATCAGTCAGGGATGCATTGGCTGTGGAGCGGGATGCCGCTCTATCTGCTAGGGATGTGGCCATTCCGCATGAGATGCTTGAAAGAGATCCTAGATGATCGCTCTTCTTCTTGACATAAGTGCTTACATTGATGAGCATTATGCCATCATGAAGTTAGCCTCTAAACTGCTAGCTCGTTTAGATACCATTTGGCAGGAGCTTGCATCGTTACCTCCTTCTTCAGAGAGGGATGCCATGTTAGATCTGATAGTCCGCATACACACAGATCTGTAGATAGCTTTGTATTTTCCTGCACAGACTAGCTTAGCCATTTTGTCATGTACAACACATATGTATATATCAAACAGTATTATGTATGGCAGGGAAATATATTTTGATTCACTTCCCTTTTAGTTATGCCGTGATACTTGCTTGACATTTGCCTGTTTCTTCAGGGCCTTGTGATCTTGATGCATTATGAACTTATCCTTGATAGGCGGACATTGAGACGTCGTAAGATCTCTCAGAATGGATCATTGATTTATGTAAATCTCTATCATCTTTGGTGTCTTGGGACTGGTATCTGTATGGAAAAGTGGAGAGGAGGGTGGTTTCTTCCTCTCTGAGATTGACCGCACCACAGATGGTCGCCAGTACTTCTATTTGTGAGAAGCCTAGTTAATTCCATCTCTTATGGGTTGGTATTGCTCTTTGAGGCACGACCGCATCTTAGATGGTCACCGAATCTTGTATTTGTGAGAAGAGGTTGGGTAATTCCATCCTTTGATCTGAAATCGATGAAATGTGGCGAATTGAAAGTTGATCCTAATCTTAGTGTGACAAGTATTTTTTGTTACGGTAGGGTTAAATTTGAACCACAAATGGTCGCCCACGTCTTCTATTGAAGAGGAGATCAAGTCTGCATTGTTCGAACTTGGTGTAAGAGGTTCAACCCTGAATGTGAAAGGCAGATGGGTGTAGAAATGTATTTGTTGTTTTTTTAGAGAAAGGGCAGAAATGTTTTTATTTTTTTTATTACGACCGTGCCATATAGAATATGGTTGCCTACGTATTCTTATTAAAGAGGAGATCAGGTCGACATAGTTCGCCCCTCAGGACGAATCACAGCTGAAGAAAAGTGTGAATCCCATGTGCAGTCTATACTACGGCGAAAAGAAAGTGTTATCCCATAATGCGGATAAACTAAAAGAGTGGAAAAAGTTTGATCCCGTCTTCAAGACAAACTTCAAGCGTAGAAATTTTAATCCCGTCTTCAGGATAAACTGTGGATTTGAAAGGTTGAATCCCATCTTCAGGATAATCGAAATTGTGTGAAATATTTGAACTGAGGTGAAACCAGGCTGCGGGCTTGAAGTGTATGTTTCCCTAAGGGGAATAAGAGTATGTAGGAAAGAAAGGGTTCAAAACCGGAATGAGTGGTGATCTGATGATCAAAACCAGGATGTTTGTTTGATGGTAACCTCAGACATAGTACCATTTCACGATGTCCGAGTTGATAAGCTGTGGAAATTAATCACCGTCCATTTCCTGTAATCTGAGAGCACCTCCTGTCATTACCTCCTTAACAACAAATGGGCCTTCCCAGTTAGGAGCGAATTTTCGCTTAGACTGATCTTGGTTGTCAATGATTTTGTTCAAAACCAAGTCATATTATTTGAACTGTCGTAGCCGGACTGTTTTATTGTAGGATCGTGTGATCCTTTGCTGATTTAACTGACCATGGAAGATAGCTGCGGTTTGCCTTTCGTCTATCAGGGACAATTGGTGATACCTGTCTTGTACCCATTGGTCTTCATCCAACTAAGCATCCATCAACACTCTGAGGGATTCCATTTCCACTTCTATGGAGAGCACTGCTTCCATCCCATAGGCTAATGTGTAGGGGATTGCCCCAGTGGAAGTACGCATAGAAGTTCTGTAGGCTAATAAAGTCAGAGGTAAGTGGTCAGGCCATCCTTTGTGATTGGCAGACATTTTTTGCATGATCTTCTTGATATTTTTATTAGCCACTTCAACAACACCATTCATCTTTGGATGGTAGATGACGGAGTTAAGGTATTTGATGTGGAATTTTCCGCATAACTCCTCCATCATTTTGTTGTTGAGGTTCTTAGCATTGTCTGACATAATGACCTTTGGTTGTTCATATCGACAGACGACATTGTTTCTGATGAAAGCAATGATGACCTCTTTAGTAACCCTGGGGAAGGAGGCTGCTTCTACCCATTTGGTGAAGTAGTCGATCATGGTGAATATAAATCAATGTCCATTACTGGCTTTGGGCTCGATGGGCCCGATCAAGTCCATTCCCCACATTGAGAAGGGCCATTGCGAACTCATATTGTGGAGTTCCCTTGGAGGGGCGTGGATAGCATTCCCATGAATCTAGCATTGATAGCACCTCTTGACGTGATCATCACAGTCAGCTTTGAGTGTAAGCCAATAATGCCATGTCCTTAGGATCTTTTTCACAACTAAGGGTCCACTCATGTGAGGGCCACATACTCCACCATGGATCTCATCCATGAGCCTCTGAGCTTGGTCTTTATCCAGACATCTGAGGAGACCTAATCCTGCATCTCATTTATAGAGCGCATCTCCGCTCAGGTAGAATTTCATAACAAGTCGATGAATCCGCCTCTTCTCAGTTAGGCTCGCCTCAGCGGGTGTAGATCCATCTCGTAGATACTCCTTGATATGCTGATACCAAGGGTTGTGGATGGGAGGTAGCTCATCCGATACTTCTCCAATATAATTCCCATAGACGGGGGCCTTTTGCAAAGTAAACGTGATATTTGGCATGTTTTCCTTGTCAGGTATGTGCACCAAGGAGGCCAACATTGCTAATGCATCCGCAAAATCATTCCTATTGCGAGGAATGTGTAGTAAGGAGATTTCTTCGAACTCCAAAGCCATCTGTAGAACTTGCCCATGGTAAGACAGTAAATATAATTCTTTGGTTTGATAAATTCTCGTGGATTGTTTGATTACCAACTCTGAATCCCCAAAGATAGTTAACCGCTTAACGCCCATTGAATGGGAAAGTTTTAGCCCCATGATCTGACCTTCATTACTTTCATACTGTGTTGTTGTTGGTCTTTGACAAACCGCAATTTGATGGCGACGGATCTCGCTCTCCCATCTTATAATAATAGAACCTGCTCGAATCTAGAACTTCGTACATCTTTAACAACTCCATCAAAATATATTTTCCACGTACGGAATGTATTGTACTGATATTGTAGCTGAACTGCCATTACCCCTTCATCGGGAAAGTATATTTCTAAGGGTTTGTAATCCCCTGCAGGTACGGCGGCCAGTTGATCCACAATTCCTTGACCTTGGAAAGACCTTTGCGTTATGTAGACGATGTCAAATTGTTGTAGGATCAACTGCCATCTTGACAGTCGACAATTCAGTATGAGCTTTGTAAGACCCCAACTTTTTAATAAAGATGATTTTTCTATAAATATCATTTTTAAATATTATGGAATGAATGTGATATAATGTTATAGTTGTGGGTAATATTTATAAATTTTGCAAAGTACGCAAGTTGTTATATAATATTCGATTGGTCGGAGAATATTAAATGCATTTATTGACACAATCATTGGTGGATCCCATAACGGAATTATTGTCGGATTGAGAAAACGACAAAAATATTTTATGAAAATAACGGCGGAAGTTTTATTTATTAATCGTTGAAACACCCGTGTTAAAAGTATAATACTGGCGTGGTTGCATAGTAGCACACGGTATTGATTATTGATGCTTACGTGAGAAGTCACTTTCGGTTGTATTCAATTATTGTCGATATTTTTATATATTGAGATGATGAGTTATTAATATTATTATTTGCAATATTAACGATGTCTAGAAGTTTTGCCAAGGAGAGGTTTGGTCACCTAATTGCTGCGCCAATATAGGAGAAATACTTATTGAAAACCCCTCTTTCTGAGGAACGACACAATTCGATTAATAGTGTGAATAATAATAATGATGATGAGTTTTGTTTTATTAGTATTATTAATGTAATAAAATGGAAAAGCTTTTTATATAAAAAATGAATACTTTTATAAAGTTATTTGTTTTATTAGACTATAAATAGAATATATAATATTCTATTATGCGTAGTGTTTTGCATAGTAAAATCTTTTTATATAAAACAAAATACTTTTATAAAGTTATTTGTTTTATTAGACAATAATAAAATATATTTTATTTTATTATGCATAGTGTTGCATAGTGTTTTTATAGTAAAATCTTTTATATAAAACAGAATAGTTTTATAAAGTTATTTGTTTTATTAGATTATAAATAGAATATTTTATATTTTATTTAAAAGTTTTTGTTTTAAATCTGGACCGTTTGTTTAAAAGTAAATCAATCTGGATCGTTCATGAATTAGTTACTATTGAGTCCATTCTTCTATAAATAGAAGCTCATTCCTTCATTATTTCTTACGAATTCACTGAAACTCTGGAGAGAGAAACTATAGAGAGAAAGAAGAAAAGTGTTCTGCTACTTCACTACTCCTATATCCAGTACTCTTCTTTCTAAGGTAAGGGGTATTATTTCTTTTGTATTCATGAAGAGAACTTCATTATTTCATTGTTTATTATTACATTGGAATAACTCAGATACGCTGTAGACTCGCTTATACTTGGTGAAATTCTTATGTTATTCCATTCTTTATCACTATGTTGGAATAACCTGTTTATGCGAAGTAACACATACATGGTGAAATTCTTCTGTTATTCTATTCTTTATTATTATGTTGGAACATCCTGTCTGTGCGTTATGCATGACCTGGTTCCGTTATTTATTATTCTGTTGGAACATCCTGTCTGTGCGTTTACGCATGACCTGGTTTCGTTATTTATTATTCTGTTAGAATATCATGTCTGTGCGTTTATGCATGACCTGGTTCTATTCTTTATTATTCTCTTGGAATATCATGTCTGTGCGTTTACGAATGACCTGGTTCCATTATTTATTATTATGTTGGAATAACCTATCTATGTGGTCTATCGCATGCCTGGTGATTTCTTTTGTTATTCTATTCTTTATGATACTCAGTTAGTTAAAGTTTTGACTTCTATACTCCATGAAATTAGTGGAATATCCTTGATATTTGCGCTTCATCCAGTATCTTTTCATGGAAATATTCTTCTGAGCATTCTTGAATTTTACTCTACAAAAAAGTATCATGTTGACAATTTGGACATTGTTGGTTCCTGGATAAATTAATTCTTGAACTTGTTTTATCGAATTCTTATATCATTGTCATCATCCTCATGTTTATATTATGTTGAAAGTCATCTGTGGCCTGTAGTGCATAGATGGACTTGGTATGATTATGACCAGGGATTATTCGGTGTAATCATGACCGTAATGTTACAAATGATGTGGAAAAAGTCCTCATTGGTCGTAGTGCATTGATGGATAGTTGTTGGTATAATCATAACCATTGATGAATACACGAATAGCCTTGGCCCGTAGTGCATGGATAATTTGTGGTTGTGATACTAATGAATATCCTTGGCCGTAGTGCAGGGAAGATGTGGGTTATTTATTAGGCTAAGTCTCAGTGATAAAAGTGATAAAAAAACCTTTTAAATCATAAAAGATAGTATATTTTATTCTCTACTGGACTCTTTTAATGGATTGCTTGTTCCGCTGCAGTTAAACTTGATGTTGTTATATTTTATCAGTTTAACACTGTTGAAGGCTAACGATAATTTATTTTGCATTATCTTAGTCATAATAGTTCTTACTGGGCTAGTTGAGCTCACCCCTTTTACTTTCATTGTTCTCTTCAGGAAATGAGAACGTAGCAGGGACTAGTCGGGGAACAGAGTGACGGTCCAGAGGATATCATTAGTAGTCCTCACTATTCTATAAAATAGTGTGTTAATAAATGTATTGAGGACTTATTTTGAGTGTGGATATTGTCTAGATGACAATATTTGTATTAAAACTCACAACATATGTTTTGTCGTATTTTAAACGACTGTTTTATAATTAGTTTGTATTTGTATTTAGTACCATGTATTTGGCGACTCAAAATAGGTGATGTATACATATTTTGGGGGCGTCACAGGCTTACTGAACACATACTTGAGAGGATCCACGCGGGATATGAGATGTGTTGTGTAACCATGGAGGTAATGTTGTAACCTCATGTAAGCCTATGCTAAAGCACAACAAGTCTTCTCGTTAGAGTGTACTTATGTTCACTGATGCTGAATCTTTTGCTGAGGTAATAGATAGCTCGTTCTTGGCCTCTATCATCTTTTTTCCCCAATATACATCCCATGGCATTGTCATTTATGGATAGGTACATGAATAGGGGAACATCATCCCTGAGTGTTACCAAAATGGGAGTGTAAATCAGTTGCTCTTTAATGGCAATGAAGGTTTTCTGACACTCATTGTTCCATTTCATGGAGGAGTTCTTCCTTAATAGCTTGAAGATTGGCTCACAGGTTGCTGTGAGTTGAGAATTGAACCTGCTAATAAAGTTGATTCTTCCCAAAATCCCCAGATTTCCTTATCTCATCTGAGGAATGGGCATTTCCTTGATGGCTCGGATTTTGGTAGGATCCAGCCTCAAATCCTTTTAATACGACTAGGAAACCTAGCAACTTGCCTGAATTAACACCAAAGGCGCACTTGGCTGAATTCAACTTCAAGTTGTACTTATGCAACCTGTTGAAAAGTTTTCTGAGATAGTCTAAGTGGTCCTCCTCCTTTCGGGATTTGACAATGATGTCATCCACATAGATCTCTATGTCCTTGTGCATTAAATCGTTAAAAAGATACATCATAGCTTGTTGATAGGTTGCCCCAGCATTGATGAGGCCGAATGACAACCGTCTATAGCAAAAAGTCCCCCAAGGCGTGATGAAAGCATTTTTCTCATGGTCCTCCTCAGTGACCATAATTTGATGGTACCCCATAAAGCAATCAGCAAAGGAGTACATGCAGTATTGAGTAGTGTTGTCAATAAGAATGTGGATAAAGGGCACGGGAAAGCTATCTTTAAGGCAAGCTTTGTTCAAATCCCGGTAATCCACGCAGACTCGCACCTTTCCTCCAGGTTTAGGCATGGGAACAATGTTGGATATCCACTCCGGATATGTACACACCATGATAATGCCAGCTTGAATTTTTTTCACAATTTCTTCTTTAACCTTTAAACTCCACCCAGGCTTCAATCGCCTGAGCTTTTTCCTAACTTGCTTGAATCCTTCTTTAATGGGAAGGTGATGAAGAACAATATCAGTGGACAAACCCACCATTTCTTTATGAGACCATGCAACCACATCCTAGAATTGAGTTAATAGTGCAACCATGTCATTCCGCTGATTTGTGGTAAGGTCTGAACCAATATGAATTAGCTTAGGGTTTTCTAAGGTTCCGAGATTGAAAGAAGTGGTTTGGTTAAGGTTGGGCTTAGGTTTATCTGCAACCCATTCCTTAATCTCCTGAGGTGTCTCAATGTCCTCTTGTATATCAATCAAGTCTAAGTCCAACTTTGCATCAAAGTTACAGCCCTTGTGGAGAGAAGGCACCTCATCAACAAGTACAGGCACATCTAAATTCAGAGTCCTGAAAAAAAATATGCTTTCACTTAATATATGCAACTATTCGATCATACAAAAGTGTTAGCACGTACTTGATAAAATAACTGCTAATACTACAAAGAAAAGCAAGCAATTAAAGTTATCTACAAGGCAGAGGGATTTTTCTGCCCATTTTGCCCTCGTCGACCAATGCATGGAGTGCTGCTCCAATTGTCGAGGGCAAAGACCTGAAGGACTACAGTGATGGATGGATTTTCATTATCCTCCTTTTCCCAAATGATAACCATGACATCTGGGCAATCATCGTCTGCGGTATATCTATTTGTATGTTCATTATGAACAATGATGCATACGCCTGACATCATTAAGGCGATGTCATGTTTACGTTTCTGTTCCTTGTCTTTCACTTCGAGATAAGGAGTCAGCACCTCTTTTGCTTTGATTGGCGCTGGTTTAGGAAACAACATGGCCATAACATGGGCTGGCACCTTTACTGGAGATTGTATCAACTCATTGGGTAAAGGTATAGAAAATCGCCGTAAGGCGAAAGCCTGAGGAACCTGCTTGTGCTTATGAGGATTCCTGCGACTGGAACTGGTAGAATAGCCTAGTCCGGCTGTTCCAATTTGATTGGATATTTGGATAGGGTGTTTAATACCCTGCTGATCCTTACCAACCCCTTGTCCAGGCTGATGACCCAGTAACATCATTTCTTGAGTGGCCGATATAACCTCGAAAGAAATCTTGGGTATGGGAAGTAGCACTCCAATAGAATGGTATTGCGTGGTACTCACTTCCAGAGTATGAAAACTGGCCAGTACAACTTCTGAATTGAAGCTAATGATTGGTAGAATTCCTTGTTCAGAACATTCTGGCTCAGCGTTGACAGTGACTAGACTGTTATTGATAATGTATTTGAGTTGTTGATGTAGCGTGGAGGGAACGGCTCCAGCCATGTGTATCCATGGTCTCCCCAACAGCAAGTTGTATCCTGAATCTATCTTGAGGACGTGGAAGGATACATTGAATGTATTTGGACCAATCTCAATTGGTAGCTCAATCTTTCCGACGGAATTTCGTCGGGATCTATCAAAAGCTTTGATAACCGTATGGCTGCTTTGGATCCGCTTGAGATTGACATTCATCTTCACCAAGGTGGCATAAGGGTAGATATTTAGAAATGAGCCTCCATCTATCAGAACTCCAGCTAGTATATACCCGGAAGACAAAACTGCAATGTGCAATGACTTGCAATGACCAGTCCCTTCGGGCGGTATGTCGTCATCAGTGAGGGATATCACATTGTTGTTGAAAATGTGATCAACCAGATGTTAAAATTTTTCCACATCAACTGATTTTGGCAAGTAGGCTTCTTCCAAAACCTTCAATAAGACCTTCCGATGATCTTCGGAAGAGAAAACCAAGTCCAGTATTGATATTTTATGTGGAGCTTCTCGCAAGCTTAAAACCACCTTGGCTTCATTATGGCCCATAGTACAGAGGAATTTTTCAATCTTCTCTATGGGAATTTTCCCCTTTGCTTTGCAAATAGGTTTCATAACCCATTGAGGAAGATACAGTGGATTTTCCCTCGACACTGCAACAGTAGTATGAGACGTGGATCCTTCAGCTTCTCCATAATTCCATGGAACTTTATGTAAGCTGACAACATGATGTTATGGTCTGAAGGGTAAAGAAATTGGCTCTGGTGCAGCCACTTTCAAAGGATTGTCAGCTCTTTTGAATTGAATTACTTGTATGGGAAATGCTTTGATAGTCTCATTATCCACTTCGGATATAACTGTTACTAATCCCTTCCATTTGGTAGGACATGTAATCCCATTCTCAAGTTGCACAATGTCATTATCTGCTAGCTGTAGGACACCGGTATCAATAAGATTCTGAATAAGATGGCGGAGTGCATAGCATTCTTCTGTGCTGTGACCGCGAGAATATGAATGATATTGACATATTTCATCCGGGTTGAACCATCCTGAATGGGGATTGATTGGAGGTAGAAGGAAGGTAATTCTTCCTTCATTGATAAGCATTTGAAATATCTTCTCCATAGATCGGCCCAGATAGGTAAATTACCTTTGATTGGCAAAATCTCGACGGGCTTTAGCATTGGCTCTCTTTGAAACCTCATCCTCCATATCTTCGCTTTCTGAAGGTTGTGATGGAGCATTCATAACAAAAGGAAGGAGATAAGCATGCTCTTGCCTAATTAATTGGCATGTGACTTGATGCTGATGGGTCACTAGTTCTGCTAATTGCTCAATTTTCTTGCAAAGAGCTTTCATCTTTCGTTCTATGGTAAATTGGAACTTTTCATAATCCCATCTGTTAACACCGTCTTTGAGGGTTTGGGATGATTCACCATTAGAACCGGAACTCTGTCTAGTGCTCCAACTAATCATGTTGACATCTTCTTCTTTGTGTTGAGGAAGAGGGTTGTCTTGCATGTGAGGTTAATCTGGTTTGGTGACCACAATCTCATCGTTGTCTATTAGATCTTGGATCTTTTATTTCAAGGCCCAACAATCTTGAGTATCATGTCCAGGTGCTCCGGCATGATAAGCACACTTTCGAGTAGTATTAAAACCCCTCCCATTAGGGTTGGCTGGTGAAAGAAGATGTGTAATTTTCTTCTGAGTGGTCAGAAGAGCAAGAATATTCTCGAGTGAGTCCCCTAAGGGTGTAAACGTCTGAGGGCGCTTTACTTCTGCACTTTTAGGTAATAGAGGGTTTGAAGATTGTGCTTGAAAAGGGGAGTAGTTTCTCCTTTGTATAGGCATATTCTGATTGCCTTTTTGACCTTGTAGTATCAAGGAAACATCCTCTTCTTTCTTTTTATGGACCCTCCGGGGGTTGTTTCCATAAGATCCGGACTGGATGTGCTCAGCAACTGTTTTAAGAGCGTCTAGGTCTTGAATTTTACCAGACTTCAATCCCATCTCAGCCATCTCTCCGTGCTTGATTATTTCAGAGAATGGTTTGCCAATACTAGCTAAGACTCTCTCATAAAAAGGAGCTTCCTGTAAATCTATGAATGTTAGAACCATTTCTGATTCCGTCATGGAAGGAATAACTTGAGCAGCAAGGCACCTCCACCTTTGAGCATACTATCTAAAAGACTCATTAGACTGTTTCTTGACTTTGGTAATTTGGTAACGGTCAGGAGCCATCTGAGATTAAAAACTGTATTGAGTGAGGAAGGCGTGAGCTACTCTTCCCAACTATGGATCTTAGAGTTGTCTAATCTGGTATACCATGAACGGGCTTCTCCAGTCAGACTTTTCTGAAATAGCTGCATTCTGAGCTTTTCAATTTCTGCATAAGATCCAAGTTCTCCAATGAACACTTTCAAATGTGTATAAGGATCCCCTAATCTGTCATATTTTTCAAAATCAGGGGTTTTGAATTTCTCTGGATAATGAACACTAGGGAAGATGCAAAGGTCAGCATATGAAACACTTCCATGTGTTCCAATCTCTTTGAGAACACAGATAGTTTCCTCTATTTGGAGTACTTTCTTCCTGATATCATCGGTGTCTGGATCTTCTTTGAGATGGGTGCTTTAAGGGTCATTATTGGTCGTATCCAACTGAAGTTCTAGATTTGTTTTATCTAGACCTTGTATTCCTCCTTGTGTAGAGGATTCTGTAGGTGGAGGCATCTTTGAGCCTTGAGTGGACTGATGCAATTCTTTAAGCAAGACAGCCAAATTGGTGATTTGCTGACTTAATACATCAAATTCTTCACAAGAAACAGGATTAGACTAGTCAGACAAAGACATGATTGGCTGTAGGCTCGCGACCTTTTTAGATTTTGAGCGAGTAACAGGCCAAATGATTTCCCTACAAAAGACTTATGTAGTTTAGTCTTAGGGTAATGTAAATGTTATTATAATATGTCCATTTTAGGAACATTGTCCTGCAAAACCGGGTGTTAATTGATAACATGTATGCATAAGCAATCTTTATATAAAATTACAAGTAAATACTTTTACAAGTAATTAAAAATGGAAGGCATGAAGAGACTTTTCTCCGCGTTTGGTTTATCAGAGGTTGACCTATCTTAGGGTTACTCTCACGGC
This sequence comes from Panax ginseng, assembly GCA_020205605.1. NCBI lineage: Eukaryota > Viridiplantae > Streptophyta > Magnoliopsida > Apiales > Araliaceae > Panax > Panax ginseng. The sequence goes on from CM035135.1 coordinate 114,999,504, forward strand.
TTTTTGGCATGAAGGTTCCCAGATTATCGCAATCTACTTGAAGGGAAGTTAATCCAGTCTTTCAATTGGAGCGAATCTGGGTGGTGCCTTTCCTGAGCCTCGCTGGAATTATTCTTCATGAGAGTCCAGTAATCAAACACCGACATGATAGCCTCTTGATAGAGGAACCACACAACATACATTCACATACAACGTGTCTCACCGTTTATGAAAATGATGACATGTGCGAAGCACTAATATCACATATAGATATAGTATAGTGTAGTAAGTAAATGCATTCGTACATATTCATCATAAATGTAAATGCAACATTCACACACAAGCATACAACAGTTTTGAAAAAAACTTGTAATAGCGGCTTAAGCGCTCTTACTGGAGTCCCTAGCAGAGTCGCCACCTGTCGACGTCGGGATTTTTAAATGTCCCTTTTCATTACTTGCTCTTTGGTGTTCTCATGTTAATGTGAGACTTGTTTGAAAAAACAAGTGAAAAAGGTCTGACATGTATAATGTCAACTTTTTGACTTTAAGAGTCGCCAGTTGGTATATTCATCTGGTTGCACCAACGCAATCGAAAAGGTTTTCACATTGACCTAGTGATGTGACACTGCTAGACGGGTCTATGAAACTGAGATTCATTTGAGTTCGGGGGCTTGATTATGCGGAGGGAAGGTGTTAGGCACCTTCCAACATCCGTGTTACCATGGTGACCGCCACTTTTCAAGAAACTGTTGTATGAATGTATGTGTGTGTGGATCAATGTGCAATTATTTGAAAGTAATGCGAGGCCTCGTTCGCACCTATATACAAAGGGTTTGAATTTATAGAAAAATTCAATTTTAAGCAAGATATATCAATGAAGTTTTGTAAAAGAGGTTTTTCAAACCCTGTGCTCAATAGTAATTGAGGCCTTTGATACTTTCATTTTATTATTAAATGTTCGGCTTGTTTGCTTTTATTTTTGAGATGCGAAGCATTCTCGAGAAAATAATATACAAGAGCTTTAACTCCTCATGGGCATGACAACCATCTAAGAAAATTGAGACATCAGAATAATGTACAAGTCGCCATAAATCGAAAATGTCCATCACGAGAACCAAATCTAGATTCATGAATCTGTGATCACATGATTCCTAGGCTCACATGATACTGCAATTTGTATGGAAATCAGTAAGCAGCTATATATATAAAAGCTGTAAATATAAATATATACAAACATGATCAACCACCACGAAACAACTCCATGGTGGATCGGAAATGTAAATATATAAAAGCAGTAAATAAATATATATATATATATATATATAGACATGATCAATCGCCATGAAGTAAACTCCAGGCGGGACGAAATATAAATAAAGTTGTAAAAGCGATCAACTGCCACGAAGTAAACTCCAGGCAGGACAAAATTTAAATAAAGCTGTAAAAGGCCACGAAGTAAACTCCAGGCCTGACAGAATGTATATATATATATATATATATATATATATATAAGCGATAACGCATTGGATGTAAATCAGTGCTCATCTGATATAATCGACAACAAATATTATATATATAAGTATATATATATATATAAGCAAATAAACACTCCGAATCGAAGTCTAGGCTCAATTGAGGCATAACTCGATAATGTTAGTCCATATATGTAAATATATACATATAAAAGTATATATATATATATATATATATATATATATATATATATATATATATATATATATATATATGAAATGAAAACCACAGACCGAAGTCCTGGCATACACACATAACACGACTCTCAATGTGTATAACGGTGTGTGCAGAGATGAAAAGAAAGGCTTTATAGAATATAAGAAGGCTTATAGTGGGCTGTCAATGTAGACTTCTATAACTCTATATGGATAAACACTCAGCTCCTGCCGGATAAAAGTATAGCTATATGTGAGCTAAGAGATATTTAGAACGAGGAAACACTACATATGGGTGTATACAGAGCAAATTGGATAGGGCTTCCCCACCTTTTTCTCACTCTCTCTCCCTCAAAATGGCTGGCCCAAGGTTTATATTTATAGACCGATGGCCGCAGGTACACCTGCGGCAGCCATGGTTATACCTACAGCTGGTCGTGGTGTATTCGGGCCTCGCGGGCCCCGTCGTCTCAAAGTATGTGCACTCGTGATTCAAATATAGACCTTGGGCCAGCCCATGGTCTTCAAGCTTCAAATTCTATCCGATATACTGTCACGCGTAATAGTCACTCGGGATTGTTACTCCTCGGTTCTTGTGGGACATTTTTTGATGTATGTATGTATGAAGTGTTGAGATGATGTACAGGTGTTGAGGTGACAAGATGATGTTTGACTTTTCACCGGGGTTATCACCGGTTTGAGTTGAAAGCAGACATTGCTCAGGGTTACATCTGAGATTGGTCTACTTGTTTGTATGCCGCAATGTCATCTTGTGAGAGTATACTATGCTCTGCCTTGCCTGTTAGCTCCGGTCTCGGTATGAGTGCCTCTAAGCAGAGGTCTCGAGCTTGAAGCTGATAGCATGTATCTAAAATAAGCATTTCTGGAGTTATGGCCAGAACTGCAATAGTATTCCTTGGGGTTATCACCAAAGACGAACCTCGGGGTTATCTCCGAGGTTGGAAACGATCCTTTCGGTGTGTGTTCCGGGTTTGGAGATGATGTTCTCGGTGTGTGTCCCAGGTTTTAAGATTAACATCCGGTAGTATCCGGAATGGATGTGAGCTGTCTTCCAGGGTTATCTCCAAAAGACGAATCTGCCCTCCTGCAATATCAGTAACAGGCATGCATAAAATTTTGAGTGTCTACACGTAGTTTCAAAAATTTGAAATCAAAATGATATGTTGTTTATTATTGGTTCATCTTACTTCATAACTGTTAATTCGTTGTAGAAGTATCATTCAAAGAAAACATTTAATCCTTTCAGCTAACTGTTATTGATTGCTACTACTTGCTGGGCACTCAAATGCTCATCCTTGCTTAATTTAAATGTTTTCAGCTAAGGGTGAACAACTTGAAGGATCTGCAAAGAACAAGGAAAAAGGGAAGGTCGCTGAATGAATGTTTATGATATCTTATGTAATAATTAGACTTTATTAGGATAATAATGACATATATTAATTACCATGTAATGAATGTTTAAAGGTTGCATACTTGGGATTTGAAGACTCTAATAATATGTAAATTAAATTTGATAATCTATATTATTTTTATTATTATTAGTATTATTCCGCTCATAGAAATGGTATCGTGAAGCACCGAGTTCGGATTTCAAGTATCTAAATTTTGGGGAGTCACAGATAGTTTGGTAAACAACATTTGTTTCTAGTCCATCTAATGGTACCTACCAAACTCCATGCCTCTAAGTCCACAATCCTATTGAGATAACTTAGTTAAGTCGGGCCCAATGATTTTAACAGTTTGGATATCACAATTAACCTATCGCATCTTACCTAGATAAATAGTGTACTTTGCTTTGGCAAACCTACACCTATTGATCAAGGTCTTGATGAGTGTTATTCATTGGAAGACATCTAATTTAGACTTAATAATTTAATGAAGGATTTTATTAATAAATTTAGATCTCACCAATTTTAATCTTATTAAGCATGGACATTATTTATCATATCATACACAAGCATAAATAAAGTGCAAAATAAAATGTGTCACAGTTATGGCCCAATCCACTGTCAATCTTTTCAAGCTAATGAAAGATTGAAGGTCAATCTAAGGTGATAAAAGATCTTAAAATAAGTAGCTTTGGATCTTCCTCAAGCATGTGCCTCCTCTCCACCATCATCTTTCCATCGTGTCCTTCATCTTGTCATCTTCATAATAATAGATTAATACATTACATAAAGAAACCTCGAGTTACATTTGAGGGGATTTAGATGAGAAGAGAAAGTTACATCAGTTTTTTTAAAAAGGCATGACATGCAAGCCGTATTTCAAAACCAAAAACCACTAACCTATGGGTCAAAAGGCCATAACTATGCACCATGCATATCACAATAAACACATAATAATTTATATATAATCAAAGAAAACTATATATCAAATATTGGGGTCACGACCATCGTCGTCTTCTGACGGGGTCCATGGGGGTCTCCCCCACAGCGGTGGTTCTACCGATCGATCACCGGCGGGTGGTCTCAACCGACCGGTCGGTGAATGGCCTCGGGTATCACCTCGAAATTTTTTTCGAACTACAATCTGTATTGTAGAATTTTTTCATACGAATCTCTGAAACTGTTTCAGAATCATATATTTAATCCACCAAAATACTTATAATAACAATACACCCAGTACATATCATATATGTCCAGTTTCAATTAATCATATTAAATCAAAATTTCATGTTTCTAATCCAATTAGAACAGAATTTGTATACTGTTATTACGCCATTTAAGATACAATTAAAAAAACTTCATATACATGCATATCTATTACTGATATTCATAATACCAGAATATGTCGATTAAAGAATATTATATATTCGATTTTGGATCGATAAAATTACATCATCATATATCATATATATCGAGAATAATATAATCAATTTCAGATCAGTAAAATTGTATCATCACATATCATATATATCGAAAACAATTAAACATGTAATCTAAATTAATCATTTCGCAAGTAGCTCTGATACCACTGTTGGGTTTTCGGCACATCAAAGCAACGCACAACGGAATAAAATTTGAATAAAATAGAACAATTTTTGGAACCCAAAACAGGATCCATGCGAAATAGACATTAATTCAGTGTTTATGAGATTATACCGATTATGAAAAAGCCTCTGAAACGCTTTGAATCTCTAACACAATCCCTCACGAAAATGCGTCTCTATGGTATCCACTCGAACGCACGCGAACCGTTGCACGATTCTGCAATAAAGGGAGCTGCGGTACTAGCCACCAAAGGAATAAGATTTTTGAAAACTTTTTCTCTAGTCTCTCTCTAAGAGCGGTTAGGGTTTTTAGGTTAATGATAATCCCTAATATGGCTGCTACATATCATATATGTAGCAGTTAAAAAGGAATTAATCAAAAACCTAATTTAATTAAAATAAAATCCGAATTCATATATATATATATATATATATATATATCGTAATTAAGTCTTACTTAATTAATATAACCATATATATAAATTATCCTATTAATTTAAATTCGTAATTTAAATAATATCAATCATATTGACATATTTAAATCTTTACAATTTAAATTAATTCCCTTTTAATTCCATTCTATGTTTGTGACCCTATATGTTATTATTATGTTGGCAGTAATTTTAAATCATATTATAAAATTATAAACAGTGAGCGACATCTAGTAATGCATCACTGCTACCTAAGTAATAATAAGATCGATGATTCGATGCAACCTTTTCGTGACCAATGTTTCAATGTAATTTAATCCTTTTAACCTTGACATACTAGATTAAGCTCGAGTCATGGAATGTGTAAGACCCCAACTTATTATAAATGAAATTGAATTTCCTCTATTTATTATTTTAAAATAGTAAGGGTTGATTTGATTAATATGGTTAGATATGGGTATAATGCACAAATATCTTAAATAAGCAAGTGGTTATAAAATATTCATTGTTGTCGGGGAATATTCGTTTGATTGTGGAATATTCTTACTGTCGGGGAATATTCGTACGACGGCGCAGCATTGTGCGGGCCCCATAACGGAAAGCGATTGGATGAAGAAAACAACAAGTATAAGTTTTTATAAATAACGGCGTAGTTGTTATCGTTAACACTGTTGGAATACCCGGTGGTTAAAACATAGTAATACGCGATGTTGCACAGTAGCACACAGTATTGCACCAATTATTGATTCTTACGTAAGAAGGCACTTGTGACGCCCCCAAATCTGGGTCTCTTCCAACCCGATAGATGGTGCTACACGGTACTACCATTCATTCATTCATTCCATTGACCAGTCTCAAAAGGACTAGTATAACTTCTACATATTCGAAATAATATTACATTTCCCAGGTTCTTTATAACCCATTCACTTGTTCTTGTCATAATATCAAATATATTACAAACATTCATCCTATACTATTACATAAGTATTCTACTAGTTTCGTCTTTTGCCTTGCCTTATCCTTATCGAGCCTTGATGCCTTCGATCTTAGCTGTGTTCATATGGTTCAAGCAAGAGTGAGCATGACTAGCTCAACAAGTACTACAATTCTAATAAACAACATGCTTGAAACATAGAACTCATATATCTTGAATAACTGATCAATAGTTACGAATTACTATTGATAATTCAAAATAACACTTCTTTTCCTTAAAAACATTTTACAACAGCAATATTCAGTAAAACATCAGTTACGATCCAAGACCTTGAGCATTTCATAAGTTCTTTGAAAAGGACATCCCGACACTAAGTCCGTAAGTCCGACATTACTTACTAGCACTTCTGGGTGATCAACCCATAGTACTCTATGTTGATCAACACTACATTCATTAAACGTGTGTACGTTTAAGTTGTGGCAACCTCACGTGCCTGTCGTTAAACGACAAAAACATTTTTAGCATACTTAGTCTTCAATTGTAAACTATACCAATATAACTCGGTTAACATTAATCATGCTTGACAGATTCATAATACAAGTCTAGCCGAAAGAATTGGCTTTAACTTCATCATTCAAGACTTCATGCGGAAGAATACATGAATTACAAAGCTTGTCCAGACTAAACTGGAACAAGGGTTAGAATACTTGCCTTCAGCGTCTGCTTACTAATTATCACACGTACACTTTAAGTCTCTAAGTCTCTACAATACATGATCATATAACGTACCACATTAGGTATTATGTAATCAAGTAGGTGTACTATTATATCTTACCCTTCATCTTAATCTAAATTCTGACTTAGATCTGTTATTAAGGTTTTTGGGTTTTCATTACATCATTCACATTACGTTCACATTCAATTGATTATTAACTTTTAATCATATACATAAGGTTTAAAAGTACCTCACAATATCTTATTAAGTTCCTCAGTTTATTATTATTGAGTTACTGTTCAAGTTGTACTCATAAACATTATTGGTTGTCCATTTCCTAGGGTTGGCCATTACTTCCACCCATTGCTCTATAAGTTAACATGCTTAGCTTCGCTTAGCATGATGTGCTTGGTTTCAACCTCCTCATGCATTGCTGGCAACGGGCTTTTAAATCGTGAGTAGTACCAGCGGTCACAGACTCATGCCTCGAGATAATTTGCGATTTTGAAAATTTTGCGAAACTCTCAGAAGCATAACTTCTTCGTTATAAGTCCGAATTGGCTCGTTCAAAATCCTACGGTTCACAAATTACATATTCTATGCGTTTATGCAATAATTTTATCTATTAAACTTCGTTTGCTAAAATTTCACCTATTAGTTCATTTTTAACGAAAATAATAAACGTCTGTGAACGTTCAACGCTCGTTTCTTCGTTCTAAGTAGGAATTCGGTTATTTTCGAGTTCGTAACTCTATAATGCCAAATACGACTTGTCTCCATCGAAAACCAACATTTTTGACTTCAAACACAAAATAAGACTTCCATTCGGAGAATTTCATGAATTCGACGATAATCGTCCAATCGTGTGAATTCCGGCAAAGCTTCATTACTAATCATTCTAAATTGATTTTAATCAACATATAATCATTTCAAGTTACTTATTACACCAACTTATTGACAAAGTAGGTTTTGAATTATTCTCATAAGTCAATGACTTAATCAACTTATTAACTACAAATTCTCATGATTATGACTTATTATGAACTTAAGTCCTTCAATCAATGTTCTCATACTATATTGAACATACTAACATCATATGACAAACATATGACAAGTTCTTCACAAGTTTATCGACTTATTTAGGTTCAAGTTGCTTATTCAACTTATTCGACTTAAGTTCATTCATCAATGACTTATTATATGTTCTTAGCATACATGTTCATTAATTACACTTCTCTTATCATCCTATTATGATAGAGATGAAAGAATATTGGACACAAGATCATTACCTTTGATTTCTAACTTCTTCCTCTTGGAAAATCTAACAAAGGAAGCTTTGACATAAAAGTGCTTATTCTCTCTAACACTTAAGTTACTTAGCTTGAGAGGAGTTGAGAGGAAATTTTAATCAAGCAATCAAATGAATTGAGAGCTCTCTATTTATAGGCTTGACAAAGTGAAGGTAGAATAGTCATTTAGGCTCTCCACCTCTTTAATCCCACCTCCTTACTATTCATCTACTTAACCACTAAGTAAACTTGTTAGCCACATAAAGTACTTGATCATCACAACACTTGGGCATTACACAAAATTTTTGCCAATCAAGTCTACCCACATCTCACTTGGATTGCCCAATGGATCATAGACAATTCATTGGGCTTAATTAATTATTCTAGCTAATTTCTTGTTGGGCTTATACTACAATAGTTTGGACTCATGACATATCAAACACTTAGGCTTGAGTATCACTTTCTATTTGACTTCTACTATTATGCTAATAATCCCACAAGTCCATTCCCTTTAATTAAACAACTTAACATACATACCTCACGTATAATTCTCGTATGCTATCTCGTATATTTTTTTCGTAATACACGTTATTTCATTCTCCATACATAATAGTATAATACGTCATATTATACTTACGTTCATTACTTCGTATAATGCATACACATCATACGATTACAACTTTCTTTCCTTAACGCTTAATAAACCTAACGTTCCCAAATTAAGTCCGCATGCGAAATATTACGTTTTCCATACTTAGATTATTATTACATAATCAATATCACTTCGATATTATAACGTTACGTATTTCTCGGAAGTTTAAAAATAATTCCCGAGTAGAAATTGATGAATAGTGTTTTTTGGAAAATTTCTCAGAAAACATTTATTTTCATTTTAGAAATTCAAACACTTTAATTCTCGCACGTAGTTAAAATACTACGGCTTTCCGACGTTTCTAGGTTATAGAACGACATTCATCTTATCAACACGTAGTAATAATAAATAATATTATTTTATTCATTATTAAAAGTATTTACAAAGGTTCGATTTTCTGGGGCGTTACACTCTCTCCCCCTAAGGATTCTGTCCCCAGAATCTCGCTATATATAAAAAACAATTACACAAATAATTAAGGGTAATTCTTTTTCATCATTTCTTTTAACTCCCACGTTGCTTCTTCTGCATCGTGGTTCTTCCATATCACCTTTACGGAAGGTATGACTTTATTCCACAGAACTTGTTCCTTTCTATCAATGATTTGAATCGGCGTTTCTTCATACGTTAAGTCCTTCTCAATATTAATAGACTCATATTCTATTACGTGCTTATAATCCGGCTTATACGGACGCAATACTGATACGTGAAATACATTATGTATTCATTCTAGGTCTGGAGGTAATGCTACCATGTAAGCTACCTCACCTACCCGTTTTAACACTTCGAAAGGTCCTATAATCCTCGGACTTAACTTCCCCTTCTTTCCAAAGCTTATCTTTCCTTTCCAGGTAGATACCTTCAGAAAGACGTAAGATCCTACTTCAAATTCTCTATTCTCTCGATGCGAATCAAGAAAAATTCTTACATGTTCTGTCTTGGGTGCTACGAGACATCTCAGATGTCGGTTTAACAATGTCCGCTGTTTGCTGCACCAATTCAGGTCCTAGCATGCGGCGTTCTCCCACTTTATCCCAATAAAATGGTGTTCTACATTTCCTCCCATACAAAGCTTCGTAAGGAGGCATACCTATGCTTGCATGATAACTATTGTTATACGCAAACTCTATTAATGGTAGATGATCATCCCAATTACCCTTGAAATCCATGACGCAAGATCTTAGCATATCTTCTAACGTCTGAATTTTTCTCTCGCTCTGTCCATCCGTTTGTGGATGATATGTCGTACTCAGCTTAAACTGCGTTCCCAACTGCTCTTGTAGACTCCTCCAAAAGTTCGATGTGAATCGTGGATCACTATATGACACAATTGATACTGGTGCTCCATGTCTGGAAATTATTTCCTTAATATAGAGTCTATCTAACTGATCTAAGTTATACTTAACCCTAATTGTCAAAAAGTGAGCCGACTTCGTCAATCGATCCACTATTACCCAAATTGCATCATACTCTTTTGTTGTAGTCAGAAGTCCTACCACAAAATCCATCGTGATATTCTGCCACTTCCACTCTGGAATTTCCAATGACTGTAGCAAGCCACTTGGTCGTTGATGTTCGGCCTTAACTTTCTGACAAGTCAAGCACCTACTCACATACTCGGCTATCTCTTATCGGGTAAAATCTAATTACGCACAACACGCAAGTATACATGGTCAACAAGTAATAAAGCGATAAGTTGAGTATCGTTCCCACAGAGAATTATTTAATAAAAATCACCAAGTACTAACCCATGACCAACTCAATCTTATTTAAACAAATGATTTAATAATTTAAATTAAAATAATTAAATAAACTATTACTAACTATCCCTAGAATGAAACAAGATATTGAAGACTTGAGATTACAATTTCACTTATTGTTACATTTAAATCAACACACTTCCTGTTAAGCCAAATTATTTATACTGGATTGTTAATCAAGAACACGAAAGTAAAATATGGCCATCTCTCAATGCACCATACTCATATCAAATCAAATCCACAGATGATAGAATCAATTTGAACACCCTAATTAACTAACCCACTATATCTCTATGTGAATTACAATTAAAAAGGGTTTAAGTTCAAGTTCTTATTAGACTACATATGGCGTAAAGGTATATCTCTATCCTAAACACGAATCATGAATTCCATCCATGCAGAAATCATAAACACATGCTATCATGATCATATCTAAATCTATACTTCATCTCTCAAGTTCATATAGATTATCACGATAATTGTTAGCTAGACAATTAAGCAATTAAGTCCAAATCATAATAGATAATCCAAATATAGCTAATAAGACTAACAAAGAAGCATATCAAAGTAAACTACACAAATAAGATCCATAGTAATCTCAAAATAGAGTTTAATTCATAAATAAACTAGAATCCATCATCCACAATTGATTAAGCATTAAAAAGATACAAATAAATAAGAAAAGAAATTAGAATTGAGATAAACAAATCACATTCTCTTGCTTCCACTGATTCTCCAATGATAATCAATAGCTTCAATCTTCAATCCTAATCTAATCTAGGGTTCCTAATCTAAGAAAGAAAGTAAAGAATTTCCTTCTAGAAATCTATCCCAAGAGGGATGTTATAAAGTCTTAGAATTAGCCTCTCAATCCAAGTTAAACTCAAGTAATTATAGTTCTAATAGATATCCTAGCAAGTTAGGTAACTAAGAATCCTATTCTAGCTCAATTTGGACATCAAATAATCCAATTTCACTCAAATCCCGCCTTCTAAGCGCTGGCCAATACTGCTTCAGCGCTATGATCGGTATACGTTTGTCCAGTTTGTTGGCTTAGAATACTGATGTAGTAGCATCAATCATTGGCCGGCTGGCATTCATCTGCTTAGTCTATTTTCTCGTCATGACGTCCTTTGGTAAAACAGGCATAACGTTTTATCTGCTTGGGGTTACGAGGCCTGCCACCTATCAGATCGAAGATAACGATGAGATCTACAACTTTCATTCTTTGAGGATGGACAGATTCGGATTGGATCAAGGCGAAAATCGGGCTTGAAGTAGACACTATGTAAATGGCAAACATGACAACTCTTAGCTTTGATCTTCGTTGATAAAAAGGTCATAACTCTCACATCCGAGCTCCGATTGAGATGATTCAAGATGTTCCAAGAAGCTAAGAAGTAGAGTTACCGTAAAATCCAAGTTCCAAGCCAAGAACATGCATCCAACTTGGTGTTAAAAGTCCTTCAATATTCCCTTCTTGCACTTGTTTGCGTATTTTAGTCCAAGAGATATCTGAATTGCTTTTCCTTGCTTCTTCATGCCAATGTCATGTCATAGCCTACAAAATAACATATAATGTATGAAAAGTAACTAAGAACATGAATATAAGCAACTAATTCAAGTAACAGATACCGGATAAGTGGGTATAAAACCCACTTATCAAATACCCCCAAACTTAAACCTTTGCTTGTCCTCAAGCAAAATAACATAATGCAATGCAATGCAACTAATCTACATGCTTACGAATCCAACAGTAATAACAGAAACAAGTCTATTCAACCGGTCTTAGAGAAATTAAGTAAACATGATAATACATCATATCAAAACAAATCATTAACTTCCTAATCATTCATCAAATCTTAGACTGTTATCACTAATATAGTGTGTGTGTGTGCTCAACAACAATGTTCACTGATATAAAATCAAATTTAACACATAATAAGTCTCTTCGAAGGCATCATACAGTGTAAACTCAAGAAATCCAAAAACAAGCTAGATCCAACCAAAATCAAACACCCACCAAGTTCAAGAGTCCAATCCGGGATACTTATGCTTTACTTTTCATTGCGGGGGCTTTTTGCTCTTTTCCCATTTTATTCACTTTTTATTTTTTACTTTCTTTTTTTTTTCTTTTTCTTTTTAAACATGACTGTGCAATGTCTCATTTCATTAGGCTAACAGTGCCACCCCTTAGCGAACTTTCGACCAACGACTCCCAGACCATATAAGACCTTAGGGCGCTAGGTGTTAAGACACCCTTGCATTTCTTGCTCAAGTAATAAAGGCCCCAAACAAAACTAGCCACGATATTTTTTTTTTTTCATTTTTTTTAAGCTTATATATCCCAAATATTCCCCCAAACTTAAGTTTTTGTCTAACTTTAGCCATCACTACTTATTCTTGTCATTCTTTCATTTAAACTAGCATTATCCTTTAGAGTCCCATTATGTATCAATTTAAACTCAATCAATCAACAAGTTGTTTTTATTGTGTTATCCTTATTATACCGGTTTCAAATGTAAAAAGATTCAATTCATAACAAGAAATCAAATCAAAGCTCTAATAGTCAATCTTATACTTGTCTACCCAATTCCAAATTCATCATTGGCCAAAACAAACTTTAAATATCAAACAGCTGGACTCATGCAAGATGTACTAAATGCTATATAAACATAGTAATTTTTTTTTTCAAAAAAAAAAACTGAATGCAAAAACTAAATGTAACTATATGAACTACAATGTAAAATAACTAACTATATGCAATATGACACTAAAATGCCCCCTAACTTAAAACAAACATTGTCTTCAATGGCTAAGATATGAAAAATTAAAAGAGAGGACTTCCCTGAAAATACAGCATGTTCCTCCTTGTCTGCTAAGTCTGAAGAATAAGCCAGACACATTGGAATAAATCTGGAACCACACTTGAGTTGGACTTGACTAATATTGCAATTAAACCCCTTTTAATGCCTGGGATGTATGAGCGGCGCAGAAATTGAAAACCAACGTGGATTGGAAGTTGGGGATTGATGGATTTAATGGGAATGGATGTTGAAAAGGAGAAGTAAGGATGGTGTAATGGGGGTTATGGGGATTAGGAAGTGCAATAGGTGTAGGAGAAGTGGAGGAGTGGTATTGATGTAATAGAGAGGTGGAGAGGTGGAGTTATTTAATTCAATCATGACTCATTAATTGCTGAATTTCCATGCAAATGTGCATCATTACCCAGCTCTAATGTGATCGGCCAACCACCTCTCTTGATCGAGTAGTTTACACTGACCAGATCGATCGGCCAAGACTTTGGCGCGATCGGCCTTCGCGATGTAGAATGTTGGCTCGGTCGGTACTGCTTGTAAGGCGCGATCTGCTACCGTTCCGACGTTATTAGCGATGCTGTATTAACTTTGTGTTGTCAATGTGGGTGGTCTTGGGAAAACTGCTTGGGTAGCGCAGATCAATATGGGATTCAGCCTTGATCGGTATGTCAGGTCTTTATTCTTATGCTCTGTAATGTTATTGCTTGACTGCTCCTACTCGGGGTTCCTGCAATTATAGAGATTTTGTTACTCTCCAAGTATACCTTCTAATGACTAAGCTATAACTAAAAATTTGAATGTAAGTAAGAGATAGAGTTTAGAGCTTGGGTTGCCTCCAAAGAAGCGCTTAATTTATAGTCTTTCAGCCAGACTTTGTCTGGTCAATGCTATCCAATTCCTCTTCGGAAGTTGAGGAACCCTCCATCCATCAGTAGCAAATAATTCTTTGGGAGGTTCCCACAAGCGATGGTCATTGCTTTAAAGTCACCTAGCATGCTCTGACTCGGTATGATCTCAATCAAGAACGTCCCACATCTAGGTGTTTTCTCCATTGTGCATGTGATCACTTTGGGGCATGGAAGCGTGTCACACACAATGGGCTCTTCATCTATATTCTCTTTCTTGTCCCACCATGGATTCAAAATTGTATTCGCTCTTTTGTCATCAAGAGCTTCGTCGACGACATGACTACCAAGTGGGCATGATTTTGCAAATCTGACTGACTCGTTGATCTTTGGTGGAGAAGGAACTTGGGGCACTAATAACATTGGCTCATCCTCGTTAGTACTTATAGTTAGCTCTTCATCGACCTTGTTGTCATTATCCCCACTTGTCTCTTTTTCAACCTCTTGTGGCTCATCCAGTTGAAGATTTGGCTTGGGCACTTCATCAATTTCGAAATCCTCGTCATAACACCACTTGTTTGGAGGAAGGTTGCTTATAACTTTGGTCAATTGATCTATCTTATTTTGAAGATTTTGAATTACTATCTCTTGATTCTGAATCGACCGCTCTTGATTAATCCTTCTCTCCTCATTTGATGCTATGAACTTGGACAACAATTCCTCCAATCTCGAATTAATCGCTCTCGTGACCTTCGGAGGTGGACATGAAAAATCCGGTGTGTATGATGGATTTAGAGCGTAATGTTGGCCATCATAATTATAGCTCCATGAAAAATTTGGGTGATAGCCCCAATCTTGGTGATAGTTAGGATCAACATAGTTATTAAGGAAATCACCACTATATTGTACCGGTTCAAAATTGACGGTGCATTGATGACTTTGATGGTTTCAAAGACAATAGTCACACGTAATCGCCATCCTTCGCCTCTCAGTTGAATCATGCGATAACCTCCAAGGTCTTGAATTTTCCTCAATTTGTCTTGACTCTGCAAAAAATGTATTAAGTCCATCAATCCCTGTTTTCCTTGGTTCAGTCATGTTCGTGTATGGCCATTGATATGCAAAGTCATCCATTGTACACGAAAAGAGAAAAAATAGGAAGAGAATTAAATAAAAAGACAAAAAAAAATGTTCAAATTAAGACTAAGTTGCTTTAAGCTAATATTGGCAAAAAATATTAAACTAATTCCCCGGCAATGGCGCCAAAAACTTGTCGGGTAAAATCTAATTACGCACAACACGCAAGTATACGTGGTCAACAAGTAATAAAGTGATAAGTTGAGTATCGTTCCCACAGAGAATTATTTAATAAAAATCACCAAGTACTAATCCATGGCCAACTCAATCTTATTTAAACAAATGATTTAATAATTTAAATTAAAATAATTAAATAAACTATTACTAACTATCCCTAGAATGAAACAAGATATTGAAGACTTGAGATTACAATTTCACTTATTGTTACATTTAAATCAACACACTTCTGTTAAGCCAAATTATTTATCTTTGGATTGTTAATCAAGAAACACGAAAGTAAAATATGGCCATCTCTCAATGCACCATACTCATATCAAATCAAATCCACAGATGATAGAATCAATTTGAACACCCTAATTAACTAACACACTATATCTCTCTGTGAATTACAATTAAAAAGGGTTTAAGTTCAAGTTCTTATTAGACTACATATGGGCGTAAAGGTATATCTCTATCCTAAACACGAATCATGAATTCCATCCATGCAAAAATCATAAACACATGCTATCATGATCATATCTAAATCTATACTTCATCTCTAGGGTCATATAGATTATCACGGTAATTGTTAGCTAGACAATTAAGCAATTAAGTCCAAATCATAATAGACAATCCAAATATAGCTAATAAGACTAACAAAGAAGCATATCAAAGTAAACTACACAAATAAGATCCATAGTAATCTCAAAATAGAGTTTAATTCATAAATAAACTAGAATCCATCATCCATAATTGATTAAGCATTAAAAGATACAAATAAATAAGAAAAGAAATTAGAATTGAGATAAACAAATCACGCATTCTCTTGCTTCCAATCTGATTCTCCAATGATAATCAATAGCTTCAATCTTCAATCCTAATCTAATCTAGGGTTCCTAATCTAAGAAAGAAAGTAAAGAATTTCCTTATAGAAATCTATCCCAAGAGGGATGTTATAAAGTCTTAGAATTAGCCTCTCAATCCAAGTTAAACTCAAGTAATTATAGTTCTAATAGATATCCTAGCAAGTTAGGCAACTAAGAATCCTATTCTAGCTCAATTTGGACATCAAATAACCCAATTTCACTCAAATCCGCCTTCTAAGCTGGCTTTCAATATTGCTTACAAGCAATGATCGTATTGCTTGTGCAGATTTGTTGGCTTAGAATCTCGATGTAGTAGTAAGCGGCATCACCGGCTTTAACGCAAATTCCGCGCTAGTTTATTTTCTGCTGCGACGTCTTTTGGTAAAACAGGCATAACTTTTGATCCGCTTGGAGTTAAGAGGCCTGCCACCTATCAAATCGAAGATAACGACGAGATCTACAACTTTTATTCTTTGAGGATGGACAGACTCGGATTTTATAAAGGCGTAAATTGGGCTTGAGGTAGACGTTATGTAAATGGCAAACATTACAACTCTTAGCTTTGATCTTCGTTGATAAAAAGGCCATAACTCTCACATCCGAGCTCCGATTGAGATGATTCAAGATGTTCCGGGAAGATAAGAAGTAGATTTACCATAAAATCCAAGTTCCAAGACAAGAACATGCATCAAACTTGGTGTTAAAAGTCCTTCAATATTCCCTTCTTGCATTTGCTTGCGTATTTTAGTCCAAGAGATGTCTGAATTGCTTTTCCTTGCTTCTTCATGCCAATGTCATGTCATAGCCTACTAAATAACATAAAATGTATGAAAAGTAACTAAGAACATTAATATAAGCAACTAATTCAAGTAACAGATACCGGATAAGTGGGTATAAAACCTACTTATCATCTCTCTCTTCATGTTCAGCCCCCAGAAACTCTGTTGAAGTTCTTGATACATCTTAGTACTACCAGGATGAATCAAAAACCTTGAGCTATGAGCCTCTTGTAATACCTGCTCCTTTAATTCCATCTCACTCGGAACCCAAATTCTTCCGTCAAATCTCAATAACCCCTCGTTATCAAGACTGTACTTAATATCTTTTTCATTGGCCAGTCGCTCCTTCATCCGATCACACTCATCAGTTTTGAGTTGTACCTTTTTAACTCTCTCTACCATGGTAGATTGCATCTCCGTCGCAAACAGCATTTGTCCTCCTTCACTTGGCAGCTTCACTTCAAACTCCATCATCTAGCCATCTCTGTTATCAACTCAGTTTGAGTCGTTAACAAAGACAACTTTTCCCGACCGTTCCTACTTAAGGCGTCAGAAACTACATTGGCTTTTCCAATGTGATACTTGATTTCGCAATCGTAATCCTTTATCAACTCCAGCCATCTCCTCTGCCTCATATTCAACTCAGTCTGTGTGAAGATATATTTTAGACTCTTGTGGTCCATGTATATCTCACATTTTTCTGCATAAAGATAATGTCTCCATATCTCTAGAGAAAAAACTACTGCGGCCAGTTCCAGATCATGAGTAGGATAAAGTTTCTCAAAATCCTTCAACTGCCTAGATGCATATGCATTGACCTTGCCATGCTGCATGAGCATGCAACCAAGTCCTCTATGCAAAGCATCGCTATAAACTACAAAATTTCATGTGTCATCAGGCAATGACAAAACAGGCGCTTCACTCAACCTCTTCTTCAGTTCTTGAAAACTGTCCTCATACTTATCAGTCCAAGCGTATTCCACCGTCTTCCTTATCAAGTTAGTCAACGGAGTAGCTATCTTCGAAAAATCCTGGATGAATCTCCGATAGTAACCCGCTAACCCTAGGAAACTCTGCACCTCAGTCGGCGTTTTTGGTTGTTCCCAATTCATCACGGCTTCCACCTTCGCTGGATCTACTAAAATCCTCTTATAGTCAATGACATGACCTAAAAATTTTACCTTCTCCAACCAAAATTCACACTTCGTGAATTTCGCATACAACTTCTCATTCCTTAGTGTCTCCAACACTAATCTTAGGTGTTCAACATAATCTTCTGGCGTCTTAGAATAGACTCGAATATCATCTATAAACACCACGACAAACTTGTCCAAATATTGTTTGAACACTCTGGTCATCATATCCATAAATACAGCTGGTGCATTAGTCAACCCAAATGACATCACTAGAAACTCGTAATGACCGTAACGAGTCCTAAATGTTGTCTTTGGTATATCTTCCCTCCTAACCTTCAACTGATGATACCCCGTTCTTAAATCTATGTTAGAAAAATACTTAGCCCCTTTCAATTGATCAAAGAGATCATCGATCTTAGGTAATGGGTATTTATTCTTTATCGTTAACTTGCTCAACTCTCTATAGTCGATACAAAGTCTTAATGATCTGTCCTTCTTCTTGACAAAAAATACCGATGCTCCCCATGGCGAGACACTCGGTTGAATGTACTTCTTGTCCAACAGTTCTTGCAACTGCACCATCAACTCCTTTATTTCTACTGGCGCCATACGATATGGTGCCCTAGAAACTGGTGTCGCTCCTGGCACAATGTCTATCACAAACTCTGTCTCCCTCTCTGGCGGAAGACCAGGCAATTCACTCAGAAATATATCAGTGAATTCTCTCACTATAGGTATTGTTCCATGGTTGCTACCACTCTCTGGGTATCAACAACATGACACAGATAACCTATGTATCCCTTAAAATACTAGTTTGTGTCATGGTTAGACAACACGAATGTTCCGACGATCTATTCCCGTAAAATACTACCTGAGGTTATCTTAACGTCTTAATGTTCACACATTTCTTTTGACAATCTATAATTGCCCCATGGTTTACTAACCAATCCATTCTGAGAATTACATCGAATTCTCCTAACTTTATCGGTATCAAATCTACCGATAATTTACAACCCCGTATGTCTATGCAACAACTCCTATGAATATCTTCAACATGAATTATCTCTTTGTTCGGTACCTTAATATTTAAAAGTATAGGCAACTTTTCGGGAAGTAATCCTAATTGTCTAGCAAAATTGCATGCTATAAATGAACAAGTAGCACCCGAATCAAACAACACATAAGCATTTATGTCGTTGATCGGAATATTACCTGCGATGACGTCCCCTGATGCAACTGCATCTTAGAATGCCATGTTAAAGGTTTGACCCATCGGCCTACCCGGCTGTGCTGGTCCACTAATAGCTAACTTACCACTATTAGTTCCCCGGTTCACTTATGTCCCCTTCTTCCGGCAGTTCTTTGCGATGTGGTCGGTTGACCCACATACAAAGCATCCATGATTCTTCTTCGGACTCAGACAGTTAGGCACAATGTGCCCCTCCTGTCCACATTTGTAACAGATGGCCTTCCCCTTGAGACAGACTCCTAAGTGAGTCTTCCCACAGGTCTTGCAGGCCTCCATCCTCCTCTTCGGGTCTCCTTGCTTCACTCTAATATTCCCAGAGCAAAACACCTTCCTCTTTTGACCCTCGCCATTCCCGCTGGCTCCTTCGATCTTTACTCCCCCATCTACTTTCCCCTTACTCTTCTTGTCCTTGTGGTATTGACTCAGAGCCTCACTACCACCTTCGGCAATTATTGCCTTCTCTAAAATGGTTCCAAAAGAAGTACTTTGGAACACCGAAATACGATTATAGGGACAGAGTTTCAAGCCCTGCTCGAACCGTTGCGCCTTCCTAACCTCGGTATCCACTTGGTGTGGAGCGAACCTCGCCAGTTCATTAAACTTTGTGGCGTATTGGGGAACCGACATGTCTCCTTGCTTCAACTCGAGAAACCGCTTCTCTATACACCCTTGCATGCTCGTGGGAAAGTAGTTCTCGAAAGAATATCTCCTTGAACCTCTCCCACGTTAGATTCGCTATCCCGAACCTAGCATGATTGGCTTTCCACCAAAAGTTGGCCTCTCCCTTCATCATATAGGTTGCAAAGGAAACCTTTTGGGCCTCGTCAACATTTTCTATCACAAATGCCTTCTCTATTTCCTTAACCCACATTTGGGCTTCAATAGGGTCCGTAGTTCCTTTGAACTCCGACGGACCCACGCTCTTGAAATCCTTAAAGGTAGTAGCTCGTGCTACTCCTGGATTTATGGGGATATTAGCCCCTGTTCTATTAAAGGCAAATTGTTAATAACAGTTAACAAACTCCTGATCGGGTTAACTTAGGACCTCCTCCTATTTGATTCACATTCGCTCCTTGGTTACGTTGCACACTTCTCGGCGGAATTTTGTTGATACAATAAACACATTTCGTTATTATTTCATTCTTTATTAGTTGTTATTTACTAATAAACAATAACTTCAACATCCATTACTCATTGCTTTCCATAAAAAAAAGACTTTTATTCATTCTTCGTAGTATAATACTGCATCGGTTACATTACACAGCCTAAGCTAATTACATTACTTTCCCGCTATTGCTTTCCAAAAATTGGGATTTACAAAAGACTACCCTTCGCTATACAAAAGAGGGCTTTACGTCACTACTAAATTCAAAATATTTACATACTTAACTACTCTAGCTACTACTAGTTTACATCTGCCTCAAGGTATTATTGAAATCTGCCTTGGCAAGACTGGCAATAATATCACGGCTGATAGTATGTCGCATCTGCCCCACCTCTACAGGATAACCAGCTACTTGCTGCTGGAAATCTGTGTGAGAACTCCTATGGATATAGGACATTCTCCCTATCTTCTGCAGTTTGGTCTTTAGCTCCTCCTTGAGCTCAAATACCTCAAGCTTTAACTCATGGACTTTGTCCTTAGCCAAAATCCTCTCATCATGTTCCTGCTCCCACGTGGACTCGACATCAGTCTTGTCCTCTATAATAGTTTGGAGCTCTTCCTTCAGCTCCTTGACCTCCTGACAATAATGGATATTTTTATCCAATACCGACATAAACAGAGAAATCATCGACCCCCTAGGAGCTATCTCCGCTGCTATAGCTACTGGATTAAAGGATACTGTCTCTATTTCCTCCTCTATCATCCCGTTGAATATTGACATGTAGTCAGCTTCATTCGAGTCTCTAGACTCAATAATCACTACATCTGGATCTGCTGCTATGGCGTTTAGTATAACCTCTACTTGTTTTACCGACTCTTCACTAATGGCTTGACCACCTACATACATTCTGTTTACTCCTGACATCTACATAAAACAATTAAGTTGATTAGTACACGTTAGTAGAATAATAAAAACACATAACATAATTATAATGCATTTTTATAAGGTTATTTTCTTCTTTTACTTCTTTAAGTTCTCTTAAGATTATGACTTAAGGTTTTTAATCCCCCTTTAAGTTTTATAACCTAATGCTTTGATACCAACCTGTGACGCCCCCAAATTCGGGTCTCTTCCAACTCGACAGATGGTGCTACACGGTACTACCAATAATTCATTCATTCAATTAAACAGTCTCAAAAGGACAAGTATAACTTCTATATATTCAAAATAATATTACATTTCCAAGGTTATTTATAACCCATTCACTTATTCTTTTCATAATATCA
This sequence comes from Panax ginseng, assembly GCA_020205605.1. Lineage (NCBI taxonomy): Eukaryota > Viridiplantae > Streptophyta > Magnoliopsida > Apiales > Araliaceae > Panax > Panax ginseng. The sequence continues at coordinate 115,021,349 of CM035135.1, forward strand.
AATATAGTACAAACATTCATCCTATACTATTACATAAGTATTCTACGGGTTCGTCTTCGCCTTGCCCTTATCCTTGCTTGAGCCTTCATCTGATTCGATCTTAGCTGTGTTCATATGGTTCAAGCAAGAGTGAGCATGACTAGCTCAGCAAGTACTACAATTCTAATAAACAACATGCTTGAAACATAGAACTCATATATCTTCAATAACTAATCAATAGTTACGAAGTACTATTGATAATTCAAAATAGAACTTCTTTTCCTTCAAAATGTTTTACAACAACAATATTCAGTAAAACATCAGTTCTGGTCCAAGACCTTGAGCATTTCATAAGTTCTTTGAAAAGGACATCCCGGCACTAAGTCCGTAAGTCTGACATTACTTACGAGCACTTCTGGGTGATCAACCCATAGTACTATATGTTGATTAACACTACATTCATTAAACGTGTGTACGTTAAAGTTGTGGCAACCTCACGTGCCTGTCGTTAAATGATAAAAACATTTTTAGCATACTCAGTCTTCGATTAAAAACTATACCAATATAACTTGGTAAATATTAATCATGATTGACAGATTCATAATACAAGTCTAGCCGAAAGAATTGGCTTTGACTTCATCATTCAAGACTTCATGCGGAAGAATACATGAATTAAAAAGCTTGTCCAGATTTAACTGGAACAAGGGTTAGAATACTTGCCTTCAGCGTCTGCTTACTGATTATCATGCTTACACTTTAAATCTCTAAGTCTCTATAATACATGATCATATAACGTACCACATTAGGTCTTATATAATCAAGTAGGTATACTATTATATCTTACCCTTCATCTCAATCTAAATTCTGACTTAGATTTGTTATTATGGTTTTCGGCTTTTCATTAGGTCATTCACATTACGTTCACATTTAATTGATTATTAACTTTTAATCATCATACATAAGGTTTAAAAGTACCTCACAATATCTTATTAAGTTCCTCAGTTTATTATTACTGAGTTACTATTCAAGTTGTAGTCATAAACATTCTCTACTGTCCATTTCCTAGGGTTGGCACTACGGTGCCACCCATTGCTTCTAAAAGTGGCGTTGCGCGCGCCGATTAGCGATGTCTTTCGATTCGACCTCATATTTGTACGCTGGTTTTTAATCTTTGTGAGTCGCTACCATGCATGGACTCTATGCCTCAAACAATTTGCAGATTTTGAAAATTTTGCGAAACTCCCGGACGCATAACTTCTTCGTTATAAGTACGAATTGGCTCGTTCAAAAGCCTACGGTTCACAAATTACATACTCTATGCATTCATGCTAGAATTTTATCTATTAAATTTCGTTTGCTTAAATTGGACCTATTACTTCATTTTTAACAAAAATGATAAACATCCGTGAACGTTCAACACTCGTTTCTTTGTTCTAAGTCAGAATTCAGTCTTTTTCGAGTCCGTAACTCTATAATGCCAAATATGACTTGTCTCCATCGAAAACCAAAGTTTTTGACTTCAAACACAAAATACGACATCCATTCCGAGAATTTCACGAATTCGACAATAATCGTTCAATCGTTTGAATTCCGGCAAAGCTTCATTACTAATCATTCTAAATGGATTTTAATCAACATATAATCATTTCAAGTTACTTATTACACCAACTTATTGACAAAGTAAGTTTTGACTTATTCTCATAAGTCAATGACTTAATCAATTTATTAACTACAAATTCTCATGATTATGACTTATTATGAACTTAAGTCCTTCAATCAATGTTCTCATACTATATTGAACATACTAACATCATATGATAAACATATGACAAGTTCTTCACAAGTTTATCGACTTATTTAGGTTCAAGTTGCTTATTCAACTTATTCGGCTTAAGTTCATTCATCAATGACTTATTATATGTTCTTAGCATACATGTTCATTAATTACACTTCTCTTATCATCCTATTATGATAGAGATGAAATAATATTGGACACAAGATCATTACCTTTGATGTCTAACTTCTTCTTCTTGGAAAATCTAACAAAGGAAGCTTTGACTTAAAAGTGCTTATTCTGTCTAACACTTAAGTTACTTAGCTTGAGAGGAGTTGAGAGGAAATTTTAATCAAGCAATCTAATGAATAGTTATTTAGGCCCTCCACCTCCATAATCCCACCTCCTTACTATTCATCTACTTAACCACTAAGTAAACTTGTTAGCCACATAAAGTACTTGATCATCACAACACTTGGGCATTACACAAAATCTTTGCCCATCAAGTCTACCCACATCTCACTTGGATTGCCCCATGGATCATAGCCAATTCATTGGGCTTACTTAATTAATCTAGCTAATTTCTTGTTGGACTTATACTATAATAGTTTGGACTCATGACATATAAAACACTTGGGCTTGAGTATCACTTTCTATTGGACTTCTATTATTATGCTAATAATCCCACAAGTCCATTCCCTTTAATTAAACAACTTAACATACATACCTCATGTATAATTCTCGTATGCTAGCTCATATATTTATTCTTAATACACGTTATTTCATTCTCCATACACAATAGTATAATACGTCGTATTATACTTACGTTCATTACTTCGTATAATGCATACACATCATATTATTACAACTTTCTTTCCTTAACGCTTAATAAACCCAACATTCTCAAATTAAGTCCGCATGCGAAATATTACATTTTCCAAACTTAGATTATTATTACATAATCAATATCACCTCGATATTATAACGTTACTTATTTCTCGGAAGTTCAAAAAAAATTCCCGAGCAGAAATCGATGAATAGTTTTTTTTGGAAAATTTCTCGAAAAACTTTTATTTTCATTTTAGAAATTCAAACACTTTAATTCTCCCATGTAGTTAAAATACTACGGCTTTCCGACATTTCTAGGTTATAGAACAACATTCATCTTATCAACACGTAGTAATAATAAATAATATTATTTTATTCATTATTAAAATTATTTACAAAGGTTCGATTTTCTAGGGCATTACAACACTACTCAATAATTGTTACAGTAATTACTGTTCAATATTTTATTGATTCAAAAATTGCTACGTTGATATTTTATATTATTATTGTTTCAATAATTGTCACTGCACAATATTTCCCATTACCAGGTCAATAATTCATATTATTTGAATAATATTATTAGATAGCACTATTGGAAATGTCTAATTAAGTTCTGTCTAAGGAGAGGTTTTGTAGCATCCCCAAATCTGGGTCCCAAATCACCACAGATCTTGGAATGCTAATTCTATAACTATTTGCAGAAGATATAAACATAAATTGTTTATACTATACACGTACATATTATTTTCCCAAAATTGAGTAACCTTCACTTAATACACATTTCATAACTTATCTAACATATAACATATTTATCAAACTATACTATTACAAATTAGCTGCACATAAAATCCGAAACTGAACTTGTCTTTATCTTTTCCTTGTATCCGACGCATTCGTCTTAATCTGCAATGTTTATCATGATATAGCAAGGGAGAGCATGAAATTTCCCCTACAAGTTTCAATTTATTAAGACATATCATTATTGAAAGAGTCTGACTAATAAGCTGGCTATAATTCATCAATATAGTTGTGAATTAGCACGAACAAAATTTTGGATTAACAAGTATTGAACGTGAACAAATATATCTGGACCAACTGGTAATGAAGGTGATTAACCTTTCATACCTAACTTATACATGCAATATGTACAGAGTATAATTCTACAATGGCAATCAGCAATGATTAACCATAAACATATCTGAATGAAACAACTTTTAGTAGAGTTAAGTAAAACTTGCCTGGACCGTTGATTACCGCTACGCAATTTATATCGCTTTATCCAAAGTCCAGATATTAGTAATATAGATCTCCAATATTAGAATAATATCATCACAATTTAATACTATTATATATATATACATAGAATAACCTAAAACACATAGCACATAACCTTGTCAGTCTAATCAACACATAAAACTTCTCATCAAGTCAAACTATTTAAGTCCGAGTTGAATCCAACAAAATTCTAACATCTCGATGGTCTAGTCAGACAATTCACGAGTTTAAGTTCAATTAAACTTTGCCTAAATACTTAACAATTACCTTAGATAATCATATTATTAGTCAAAATATTTTTCCTAAGCTAATAAAAATTTTCAGATAATTAATATCATTTATCATAATTTTTAATCATTAAACTCGTATTTATATGAATTAAATACCACAATATTCCTTTATCATTACTATTTATTTATTATTAAATATTAATGAAAATCATTATATAATATTATAATATATTTATAATATCACAAAGTATTTTTAATACTTTAAATTTCTCATTTATATGCTTTATAAACCTTTAAATCCATTATCCGATAATTACTTTTAATATTAAAATATTAATATTTCCATGAAAAAATATCAAAAGTTATATTTTATAACTTAAAATATTTTTATAATACTTAAATCATTTTTATATGATTTTAAATCATTAATTCAATTTTTACATAATTTATTTAAAATATTTATTAAATAAACTAATTACCATTAATATTAATTTATTAATGAATTTCATCACAAAATATCAAAAGTCACCGAAAATAACTTAAAGTATATTCTTATACCATAATATAATTTTTTATGATTTTTAAAGTATTAAAAATCATTTTAAATAATTTATTTAATATTATAATTCAATAAATAAATACCTTTTATATTCCAAAAATATTAAATAATTTTGAAATATACTCAAAATAATTAAAAACCCATTTTTAGGCTTTGAAATAATTTTTCATAATTTATAATGTATTTTTAATAATTAAAATCTAGTTATTTCTATTTATTTAATTAATTAAAAAATTTCAGTAATTAAATGTCGCTAAAGGGGCCCTATAGCGACATAACCGTCGCTATAGGTGTTCTTGGTGTTAATCAGCCCAAACCCCAAAATCCTGTCAGTGTTCGAGTTAGGTGGTTCGACCATCATTTGATCTTAGTTCTAAAGGTTTTCTGGGAAGTATAGTGCATTAGTATTTTGGTACTTATGTAATACTATAATCTCCAGCAAGTTACATAGCCCAAAAATATTAAATCTGCAAGATCCAGGCTCCAGAAAATGATGTCAGACATGTTCTTGAGTTTCTGGGTTGCCCAGAAACTCAAGCAGTTACAAGGGTCGTTCTTTGAACCTTGATTAATCTAGTCTATGATCATGATCTAAGTGGTTTTATGGTACTAGATGGTAGTACTTATGTCATAGAGGAACATTATAACAATAGTTCAGTAAAAAAAAAACATAACATGTGAGAGATCAATGCCAATCAAAATGATGTCAGGAGCTTTTTCTTAAAGATTCTGGGTTTTCCAGAATCTTCATCTGGGCATATCGGTCAACCTAGTTTAACCAAGATTAAGTTTCATTCTGGGCAAGATCTGGGTGATATAGAAGGTTGATGTTGTAGTCCTTATACCAGACTATAAGTCCATTACACAAACATAGCCAAATAACCTGTCAGTAGCAAGATCAGAATCCATGAAAACCTTGTCAGAGTTAAACTGGAAATCTGGGAATTTTCTGGGTTTTCCAGAAACAGTCTTACATGGTCGGTCAACCATGTTTGACTAATTATATCTTACGATCAAGACATACTATGACCCCGATTCAAGTTGCAGAACAAAGAAACATGGCAAAGAACATATTCATAACATAAAACACCACTATCACTTAACACATAAAGATCTATGAGCCCTGACATATGGCTGTCAAACAAAAAATTTCTAGTTTTCCAGAATTCTAAAAATGCTATTTTCGTGCATCTAAGTGTTATAGATCTATGATCAATCAACCTAGATCAGTAAAAGACACTCTAATACACAACTTTAACCAATAAATTATAACATATAACATAAGATCACTGATTTTTAAGATTTAGGGTTTTTATACCTTTTTGAGTCTTGATCTTGAATCTGATCATCATGATCTGTTCTTAGTTTGCTTAGGATCATTCTAGGGACTGATCCACTTATGGATTTCGTGGTTAAAGAGAGAGAAAAGTTTGGTTGAGTGCAAGATAGCAAATGAGCAAGATTTGTTGACTTTCTCTCGCTTCAATTATTTATGTAATTGAATGCAATACAAATGGCTGATATTAGGGGCTGATCTTCTGATTTTTAAGGCACATGGTGTATCCTAGCTAGTCTACAAATAGGACAATAATTAAAAGCTACCATCAATAATGCACCAAGGGCATTTTAGACATTTTGCATACATTTTCAAGGGCATTTTAGTAACTTGTGCAAACCCTTAGGGTTAAAACCTAAGGTTCCCAAAAATTAATTTTCTAGTATTTCAATTTAGGTTTTCTAAATAGAAAATTAACATCTCTAAATTATAATTAGGATTTTTTCTAATTATATTCTAATTTCCCAATCATAATTTAATCTTGATAATTAGGATTAATAATTCCTAATTAAAATTGCTAATTTAGCAATTAGGTCCATTAGGGTTTCAAACAGAACGATTACGGTTTTAAACCTTAAAATTAGGGTTTCCCAAATAGTCAATTAGGGTTATCCCTAATTAGGTTTGTAATTAAAATATATAAACCTTATATATAGCATTTAAATTCCCAAATTAGGATTTTAATATCTGAATTAGGGTTTCAAAATCCCCAGAACTGAAATTAGGGTTTTGGAACCAGTTTTAGGGTTTCTTATCAGTTATTAGGGTTTGCTAACTGAACGTTGACATTCTTAGTATAATATTAGGGTTTGCCACTGATAAGGGTTATATAGTCAACCCCTGACCCTTAACCAAATACTGTACACATATAATACCATATTCACAGAATATATACACATATACCCTTAATCCTGAATAGTTCACCACAAAAATTTTAAATTCACAAAATTCCTTCCTGAAAATATCGATTCTATTCACTTATTTTCTGTCTAGGTTTATTATTTAACCTTAAATTCAATAATTAAGATTTAAATAATTTTCTAAATTCTCGGGTTATCAAATTCACACCTTCTTTTAAGAATTTCGTCCTCGAAATTCAACTTACACCGTATACCATATAGCTTACACCATTCACACTTATCATCACATGCTACCCAATACAGTACTCACAAGAGTAATATTTTAAAATTGCGCTGAGGAGTTACATAGACTATTTGTCTGTCATTTTTGCAAAGGTTTTATGAAAATTCATCTGCAAACCGTCATAACTTACGGATATAGAGGGAAATTAGCTTGATATGCCATGTATTGGCCAAGTACTACTGGGTTGATCTGTTTCTCATCATTGTCATAGACACAAAATTTTACCTCAGTCTTATTATAGAATTCTGTACCAAAATAATTTGGTTTGGGAAATTTCTTTCAATGAACACTTAGAGTTTTCATAAACTTTAGTCTAGCTGAATCGAATAGCGTAGACTCATATCAATAATTTAATTCAATCAAATTATTTAAGTGTAGCCAAACCCCGTTGGCAAATTAAAATTTTGAAAACATTTTCGAGAATGACGCTCATGATCTTTGTCTTTGTATTAATACCCATTTGAGGATGCCGTCAATGTATGACTTTGTCATAACACATCATACAATAGTAGAAACGATTTTAGATAAAATTCACAATATGTATTCTTGTATTTATAACTCCATCACCTTTTTATCATCTCTACACCAGGTTACATGGTACATAAGTGATAAATAAAAATATATTTTGATATTTCAAATCATTTGTGTCTAGCTGAAATAAGTAGCATAGACTATACTTTAAACCGTTTCAAAAATGATTACGAGTCTACATATTTTTTTAAAAGCACATAGTTCGTATTTAGCTTGATGTCAAAATTTCAAAGTCTAGCATAGCTAGGAGTTTTGGAAAACTTATGTCTACACTAATAATCATTTGCTTAAACAGTCTATCTATTCCTATTATCCTCAATACTCCATTCACACATCATTATTCCCAGTTCGTCAAACTTACCACACTTATGAGTTCAGGAACTTGCTACAATCACATGAGTTTAAGAACTTTTTCTAGTCAGACCTTTCGCGTCCATTCGTTGAGGGGTTCATAAACATTTCATGTAATCATGAGTCACAAACGTACCATAAGTATGAGTTTTAAGAACTCGTACTTAACCTGATATTCTCTACTTAGAACATATCTATCTGTTATACACCTGAGAAATGAATCACCCTCTCAACATGCATATAGCAAATAGCGCGACACAAACATTTCAATGAGTATCAGTGCCAGAAACTAAGTGGTTGTTACACTAAGTACAATTCAACTCCCAAACAAAGAATCATACAACTTAGCTGCTAACATGAGTCCTCAATTGAAATCCCCACCTAATACTAACTCCCTTCTCAATACGAGTTTCATTCAACTCATATTCACAAACCTTTCCTGAATCTGTATCAATTCGTACTACCACTGACACACATAAATCTTGCTATAAACATTTCAATCATTCGATTGATCCACATCAGATCACGGGGTGATCTCATTGTATATATATTACGATTCATTTCTATACGATGATCATTTTGTTTGACGATCTCCTATCCATGTACCTTTAGTCTTTTAGACTCAATCTACTCATCACTAATGTTCACTTTTATTATCAGAGTTAGGAAACTCTGAATCTTTATAACTCGTCGAGATTCGTCTTTGAATCTTACTGACCAACTAACTTTATATGAGTTAGATCTAATCCTAATCACTGCGGTTATTAGTCTCAGGTATTCCTACCTAAGCTTCATAACCAACAGCTTTGATACCAACTGTAGCATCCCCAAATCCGGGTCCCAAATCACCACGGATCTTGGAATGCTAAGTCTATAACTATTTGCGGAAGATATAAACATAAATTGTTTATACTATATACGTACACATTATTTTCCCAAAATCGAGTAACCTTCACTTAATACACATTTCATAACTTATCTAACATATAACATATCTATCAAAATATACTATTACAAATTAGCTGCACATAAAATCAGAAGCTGAACTTGTCTTTATCTTTTCCTTGTATCCGACGCATTCGTCTTAATCTGCAATGTTTATCATGATATAGCAAGGGTGAGCATGAAAGTTGCCCAGCAAGTTTAAATTTATTAAGACATATCATGATTGAAAGAGTCTGAATAATAAGCTGTCTATAATTCATCAATATAGTTGTGAATTAGCACGAACAAAATTTTGACTGAACAAGTATTGAACATGAACAAATATATTTGGACCAACTGGTAATGAAGGTGATCAGCCTTTCATACCTGACTTATACATGCAATATGTACATAGTATAAATCTATAATGGCAATCAACAATGATTAACCATAAGCATATCTGAATGAAACAACTCTTAGTAGAGTTAAGTAAAACTTTCCTGAACCATTGATTACCGCTATGCAATTTATATCGCTTTATCCGAAGACCTAATATTAGTAATATAGCTCTCCAATATTAGAATGATATCATCACAATATAATACTATTATATATATACATAGAATAACCCAAACACATAGCACATAACCCTATCAGTCTAATCAGCACATAAAACTTATAGCACATAACCCTATCAGTCTAATCAGCACATAAAACTTATCATCAAGTCAGACTATTTAAGTCTGAGTTGAATCCAACAAAATTCTAACATCCCGATGGTCTAGTCGAAAAATTCATGAGTTTAAGTTCAATTAAACTCTGCCTAAACACTTAACAATTACCTTAGATAATCATATTATCAGTCAAAATATTTTTCATAAGCTGATAAAAATTTTCAAATAATTAATATCATTTATCATAATTTTTAATCATTAAACTTGTATTTATATTAATTAAATACCACAATATTCATTTATCATTAATATTTATTTATTATAAAATATTAATGAAAATCATTACATAATATTATAATATATTTATAATATCACAAAGTATTTTAATACTTTAAATTTCTCATTTATATGCTTTATAAAACTTTAAATCCATTATCGATAATTACTTTTAATATTAAAATATTAATATTTCCATGACAAAATATCAAAAGTTATATTTTATAACTTCAAATATTTTTATAATACTTAAATCATTTTTATATGATTTTTAAATCATTAATTCCATTTTCCATAATTTATTTAATATATCTATTAAATAAACTAATTACCATTAATATTAATTTATTAATGAATTTCATCACAAAATATCAAAAGTCATTGAAAATAACTTAAAATATTTTCTTATACCATAATATAATTTTTTTCATGATTTTTAAAGTATTAAAAATCATTTTAAAACAATTTATTTAATATTATAATTAAATAAATAAATACCTTTTATAATCCAAAATTTTTAAATATTTTTAAAATATACTCAAAATAATTAAAAACCCATTTTTAGGCTTCGAAATAATTTTTCATAATTTATAATGTATTTTTAATAATTAAAAACTATTTATTTCTATTTATTTCATTAATTAATAATTTTCAGTAATTAAATGTCCTTAAAGGGGCCCTATAGCGACATAACCATCGCTATAGGTTTTCTTGGTGTTCATCAGCCCAAACCTAGAAATCCTATCAGTGTTCGACTTAGGTGGTTTGACCATCATTTGATCTTAGTTCTAAAGGTTTTCTGGGAAGTATCGTGCATTAGTATTTTAGTACTTATGTAATACTATAATCTCCAACAAGTTACATAGCCCAAAAATATCAAATCTGCAAGATCCAGGCTCCAGAAAATGATGTCAGACATATTCTTGAGTTTCTGGGTTGCCCAGAAACTTAAGCAGTTACAAGGGTCGTTCTTTGAACCCTGATTAATCTGGTCTATGATCATGATCTAAGTGGGTTTATGGTACTAGATGGTAGTACTTATGTCGTAGAGGAACATTATAACAATAGTTTATTCAAAAAAAAACATAACATGTGAGAGATCAAGGCCAGTCAAAATGATGTCATGAGCTTTTTCTTGAAGATTTTGGGTTTTCCAAAATCTTCATCCGGGCATATCGGCCAACCTAGTTTGACCAAGATTAAGTTTCATTCTAGGCAAGATCTGGGTGATATAGAAGGTTGATGTTGTAGTCCCTATACCAGACTACAAGTCCATTACACAAACATAGCCAAATAACCTGTCAGTAGCAAGATCAGAAGCCATGAAAACCTTGTCAGAGCTAAACTGGAAATCTGGGAATTTTCTGGGTTTTCCAGAAACACTCTTACATGGTTGGTCAACCATGTTTGACTGATTATATCTTACGATCTATACATGCTATGACCCTGATTCAAGTTGCAGAACAAAGAAAACAGGGCAAAGAACATATTCATAACATAAAACACCACTATCACTTAACACATAAAGATATATGAGCCCTGACATATGGTTGTCAGACCAAAAATTTCTAGTTTTCCAGAATTCTAAAAATGCTATTTTCGTGCATCTAAGTGTTATAGATCTATGATCTATCAGCCCAGATCACTAAAAGACACTCTAATACACAACTTTAACCAACAAATTATAACATATAACATACGATCACTAATTTTTAAGATTTAGGGTTTTTATACCTTGTTGAGTCTTGATCTTGAATCTGATCATCATGATCTGTTCTTAGCTTGCTTAGGATCATTCTAAGTACTGATCCACTTATGGATTACGTGGTTAAAGAGAGAGAAAAGTTTGGTTGAGTGCAAGATAGAAAATGAGCAAGATTTGTTGACTTTCTCTCTCTTCAATTATTTATAATTGAATGCAGTACAAATGGCTGAGATTAGGGGCTGATCTTCAGATTTTTAAGGCACATGGTGTATCCTAGCTAGTCTACAAATAGGCACTACTAAAGACAGTAAATAGACAACATGAAAAAAATGTTGTGATTTCAGTCAGACAAACATCGTGGTTAAGGGTGTCATCTATTTGACACCCTTACACAACGTTTTAAAAACGTTGTAGTTAAGCACAATACACAACGTTTTTTAGGAAAAAAATGTTGTAGATTTATTTTTCAAAAATTAGGAGATGCTTAAAAACGTTGTAGAAGGTATGATTCCACAACGTTTTTTGGATAAAAATGTTGTTGTTTAGTATATCAGACAACGTTTAGGCATATTTACACAACCTTTTTAAAATGTTGTAGATTAAAAAAAAAGAAAAAAAGGTTGTTGCTCATCTACATTACCAATTCACCTGCAGTATGTTAATGCATGAAAGATTAGCATATTGTAGCCTGAAAGATTAAAAGAGTTGTAACTTCAATCATTTATCAAAGATTCCAAGTAATCCAACCACACACAATTCTACATTTTCGACAAACACCATAATGGAAAACCATAATTGTTGTTACATCTTTACATACAATAGTCGAAGACCATAATTGTTGTTACAAAGGAGAGGAACATACAATAGTCAAAGACCATAATTGTTGTTACATCTTTACATCTTCCATAAATTTGCACATATTACACCACATCTGACACCTTTTAGCAAGGTTCTTTTGTGAGTAAGGCATCAAACACCATAATGGAAAACTATGACGAACCATCAAAGATTTTACTTATAACAAATGTTGACTTTTGAGAAACTTGTTTCAGCTTTTGAACTCCATAATGATCTGGTATAATCACATCAAAGCTTCCTTTTCCTTATAAGGACTTCACAATTTTCTTGCTTTAGTTTGCAGACTCCATGATGTCTCTCGAATCCACAAGCACCGCCCATAGAAATAATTGTTACTCCAAAGTCTGAGGAAAAGGAAGAAATCAAAAGTTCCAATTAAATAGTATACCCAGTGCTATGTCCTCATAAAATAGACCCACTGTTTATACAGATGAAGGAGATTAATGCACTCTACAAGATCTGCTACTTTATTCATAAATGCTGAAATAGATGACACATCATAAAAGGTGTTTTGAGAAGCAAATTTCCTGGTTGATTCTTCTGAATTTGTCTCTGGAACTGGTATAGAGTTCAATGATTTCTCAATAGCAACCTTAGATGGGGAAAGTGAAATACTCAGATAAAGACCAAAACACAAAATCTAAATAGAAAGATTGGGAAAGAAGAAGTTGGAGGAGTGCAAGGAGACATGAACTTACATCATTCAAATTTGACGGATGCCCTAAGAACTTCATCTCGGTTACGATTAGATGCTGCGAGAAGAAAGGTAAGCAATTTGCAGGAGTATCAAAATAAAAATAAAAATGATTCATAACAAAGGATTATACACTAAGTAGCACATGTTGCCTTTCAGAGGCAGAGGTATAAATCACAAGAACTTAATTGAACAGAATTTACGGCGCGACTTTCAAATTTGAGCATATTAACTTATTTTACAAATTCAGCTGGCATGATGGCTTTATTCAGTTGAAACAATCACTTAAGCGAGTAACACTAAGTGAACAGACATTTCCTAGTACATTGAAGTTAAAAATAGCCAATTATCTACTAAACTAACACATTAGAGAGTTGAGATGTGATCATACCAGAAAAGAAATGCAAACGTCAAAGCACATATATAATGCACCAACAAGCATCAGATTTATAAACTGCCAATATATACAATCCTTTAACACCCCAAAACATTGGTACCACTGTCAGTAGGGTACCTGGGTCAGTAGGGCGTCATCAGTTGGGAGATTTAGATCATCCTTGGTGCTACCAATGTCAGTCAGTAAACTCAACTAAAAAATTTCACCATAAGAAACCAAAATTCACAAACATAACTTTTTAAATGAAGAAAGACATAAAGAATAGACATACAAATCCATCCTCTGAAATATCAATCAGCCGGTAGTCTGTACGATTGACATTGGGGACCTGCAAAACAGAGACACGATTAGAAAATTTAATATTCTAAAAAATGTGGAAAGAAAAATATGGAAAGAAAAAACTAGAACATGTTCTTACATCATAGTTGTGAGAAGAGGGTACGATATCTTCAAGCTTTTTTCCATTAAAGATGCCAATTGCAACAAAGTGACATTTATCATGGTCATGCTTGCCAGTCTTAGACGTAGAAACTTCTACAACCTATTAGGAGTAGTTAGAACACTTCATTAAGCCAACCAAGAAACCAGAGTGAGATAACAAAAGCAAACCACATAGCCTTAGGCCCTTAGTAATGAGGTACATGAGTTATATAATACAAAACAAGAATTTGTCATCAATATAATGGTAATAAGGATCTTAGTCTATGGTTGACTTGTGATTCTGATGCCTTACACGAAGACGAATCTTGTGGAATGACTTGTCATTTAAAATGCTCTTTGAAGCATGAACAAGCTGGTATATTGAAAAATGGATGTAGTGCTAAATTGGATGGGGCATTTACTGTGCTTACTGTGGAAAGGTTAATGGACTAATGAGGTAATAAGTTTTTTTTTCTTTGTTGTGCTTGTAGAAGTTGAGCTCCTACACAGCTGACACAAACACACATGCACCTGGTGAAACAGAGAAATCCAACCCTTAAATGTTTCGCTTCTTAATTGAAAAAAAAGAGCTAATGATTGCTTATATTAGGGTTGATAAATCTAGCGAATGACCAAACCAATAAAGTATACATAAATAGTGATATATGTATATGCATTTCTCAATATTATTGATATTTATGACAATTGTTTGCAATGTGCTAAGAACATTCCCTAATTGACATGACCCAAATGCCTTTTCAAAATAAGGTACACTGTACTTTTTATAGTACCTAGGACTTCTTGCAATTTGCAACAAAATTATTCATCAGGAATTTTAGCAAGACAAAAATTAACTAATCTCATGCTGACCAGAATCTGGAGAAAACAACTGTTGGTTGCTAAGGAGTCCCAAGAGTTGATGTCTTGTGTCTTGAGTCTCCCTTAGCCAAAAGATTCTTAAAGAAACTGAGGAATACAAGGAGCTGCTTAAAATTGTCGAGTCCTATGTAAAGACACTTGAGAACAGGGAGTGTGGCTGAGAACAAGGAGCTACTTAAAATTGTCGAGTCCTGTGTAACGACAGCTGAAAGGCTAAATTTGACCAAATTCAATCAAAATGAAATTGAGGGACATTGGTGAAGCACCAAGTAAAAGTCAAACTATTTACATAATTGAACATATAACTACATATATGATATGCTCCTCTACGAAAAATAGCTAAATCAAACTATTTACTATTCAAAACATAGTCTATACACAAATAGATTGTTCAAAAGTAAAGCTACAACAAACAATAATAATCAAACAAGATAGAATCAAAGACTGATTACCTCCCCGTTTGCTTCAGCATATCCAACATATTAGTCTAAAAAATATGATCCACAACTTCAACACTAACACCAGTACCACTCTGTGGCATCGTAAACACATCCAATTAAAGAATTTAACAAGAAAACAAAGGGGCTTTTTTTACTTTTGGCTCGAAAACCAAGAGAAGATATCGGATCCAAGTTGTTTAGATTTTATAAGGGAATCATTGCCTCCCCATTTGTTCTCCACTGCCAATTGAAGGGCTCTCCATTGTAAAATTGTTGAAATTCCTTCTTTGAAAGAAGAAATGGCATGCGGCTTTAGAGTACGAAGGGGAGAAGCTCAATAATGCCAAATCTTCTTGCCAAGCAAAACGAATCTTCTTAAGCACATAACTATTTTATGCCGAGCAAGACTGTGAAATGAATCATCTCCTTCTTATCGAACAAAACGAATCATCTCCTTCAAAGAAGCACCCCAAATCAGATGCAAGCTTAGAGAGGTTCTAGTTCAATCGTCGAGCTTCTCTAGGTGCTAAGGTTGACTCTGTGCTTCGTTGAACCGACTGTCAATTGGTGTTAAAGGTGTGCCCCTCGCTTGTCTTTGCCATGGATCTAGAGATTTGAGAGTTACAGGAAATCTAGTCAAACCCTAGCTTTTATTTCCAGATGGAAGGAAAAGAGGCTAAATAGAGAGATGAGAGATGAAGACACTCAGTGAGAAATGAGAAAGATAGCGGATTAAATTTTAAGTTTTCATTTAACCGCATTTTTTTTAGCTCCGTATTTTTCTTGATAGACAACGTTTTAAAAAAAACGTTATCTAGTTAAAACTAAAAAAATGCCTTTTTAAATAGATAACGTTTTTGCATATATATCTACAACGTTTTTTTTAAATGTTGTAAAAAAAAATACCACATCATTTTTATAAAAAACGATGTGGTTTAAGTGTTGTCTATTTAGTACTTTGTACTGGTGAGGACAATAATTGAAAGCTACCATCAATAATGCACCAAGGGCATTTTAGACATTTTGCATACATTTTCAAGGGCATTTTAGTAACTTGTACAAACCCTCATGGTTTAATCCTTAGGGTTAAAACCTAAGGTTCCCAAAAATCAATTTTCTACTATTTTTAATTTAGGTTTTCTAAATAGAAAATTAACATCTCTAAATTATAATTAGGATTTTTTCTAATTATATTCTAATTTCCCAATCATAATTCAATCTTGATAATTAGGATTAATAATTCCTAATTAAAATTGCTAATTTAGCAATTTTGTCCATTAGGGTTTCAAACGGAACGTTTAGGGTTTTAAACCTTAAAATTAGGGTTTTCCAAATAGTCAATTAGGGTTATCCCTAATTAGGTTTGTAATTAAAATATATAAACCTTATATATAGCATTTAAATTTCCAAATTAGGATTTTAATATCTGAATTAGGGTTTTAAAATCCCCAAAACTGAAATAAGGGTTTTGGAACCAGTTTTAGGGTTTCTTATCAGTCGTTAGGGTTTGCTAACTGAACGTTGACGTTCTTAGTATAATATTAGGGTTTCCTACTAATAAGAGTTATTTGGTCAACCCTTGACCCTCAACCACATACTGTACACATATAATACCATATTCATAGAACATATACACATATACCCTTGATCTTGAATAATTCACCACAAAAATTTTAAATTCACAAAATTCCTTCTTGAAAATATCGAATCTATTTACTTATTTTCTGTCTAGGTTTATTATTTAACCTTAAATTTAATAATAAAGATTTAAATAATTTTCTAAATTCTCAGGTCGTCACAGGTTTGGTCAACTAATTGCACGCCAGTAAGGAGAAATCCTTATCGGAAAGCCCCCTCTTTCTTGGGAACGCCTGCTTGTCATTATTGTGATTCTGTAATATTATTTGTGAATAATTAATTATATATTTATATGATAAAGAAAATATTTATTTATGTGGATATAAATGGAGGAATTTTTAGAAAAGTGACAATTGTTGAAAATTGATATTTTATCTTTTCTGATAAAATAATACATTTAAATATATTATTATATTTTAATAATATAATAATGGTGATATTATTACAATGAATGTGTGATATATGAATAAATGAGGAGGAAGAGTATTTTGTTACAATAAATGTTAAAAACATGTTAAACATGTTGGTGGACCCCATTTCTTAACTGAAATTTGATTATAGCTTGCAAAATCGTTCGTATGTGGATTTCGGTCAATTTCTGCTTTGAAATTGGAAAAACTTAAACTTACAGAGTTGTAGAGAATTGAATTTCATATAGAATGGACATAAGATTTGAATTTTTCTTATAAAAGGGCTATTTATTATGAATTATTGAAGTTCCGAAATAATTGATTTTTGAAGTTTTAATATTTTTTTTAAGAAAATTGTTTTTTTCCCATTTTGGTGGGCCCCACAAGTGTTGTAAACATGTTGAAATCAGATTCTCTTGAGGTGGGCGTTAATATTTTTTTAAAATAATAATATTTAATTAAATTATCTGTTTTGGTGTTCTAAGCATTTTCCTATAAATAGGGTGCTTAGGTTAGAATTGAAAATCACACCAGAAACTGAAGTTTTCTCTCTATATATTATCGAGTGTAATCTTGTGAGTATTTTGATACTTTGAGTGTTTCTATACAAGTTCCCTTCAGCACTATATCCGGTATTCCAGTTAGAAGTATTGTCCTTTTGAGGTAAAGGATGTATTTTTTTTAAATTGATATTATTTCTTTCAATATCATTATGCTGGAATATTGGTAAGATTTTTCTTGTGAAATTCTTGTCTTTTAGTGTAGGGGTTACTATTCACGTATATGACACTATTCACATATACGACACTATTCACGAATACGGCACTATGCACAGAAAATTTAAATTTTCTCTTCTTTGTCCTAGATGTCTATTTTTGTTATTATCTTTGATTGTATCTATGTTTTGATATTCATTCTTTAATTTTACTCCACATAGTATATTATGGGGTGTTTTTCAACATGGATAAACCGAAGTACGAATCCCTAATATTTGTTTTTTTGTCTCACTGGATTCGTTTTCTTTAAAATATTTTTCATCATCCTCAGTCCTAAATGATGATATAATTGAATATCTTTGGCCTGTAGTGAAAAGATGAATAATTTCCTGATAAACATCTTTGGCCCGTAGTGGAAAGATGAACAGGTATTGAGATGAACATGACCAACTGATGAATATCTTTAGCCTGTAGTGCAAAGATGAACATTTGATTCAAAATGTATATTGATTGATATTACAGGGATAAAATATTGATGGTGGACTTTAAAATCATATAAGATAATATATTTCAATCTCTACTTCACTATTCTAAATGAATTGTTATTTCCGCTGCGAATATTGATTTAAAACTTGTTGTCTATTATATTCTATCAGATTTTTCCCTGTTGAGGACTAACGATAATTTGTTCTATATTATCTTAGTCATAATATTCTTTACTGGGCTAGTTGAGCACACACTTTTTCTTTTTGTTCCATTTTTCTTCTCAGGAGGCGAGAATGTAGCGAGTACTAGTCGGGGTATGGAATGATGGTTCTAGAAAGTTGTTTTAGTGGTCCTCACTATTTTTGTAAAATAGTGTATCAATAAATACAATGAGGACTTATTTGAGTGTGGATATTATCTAGAAGACAATATTTGTATTTAAACTCACAGTTTATGTGTTGTCATATTTTGCACGACAATTGTATTAATAAAGTTGTAGTTGTTTCTGTACTATGTATTTGGCGACTTAGAATGGGTGATGTAAACCTATTTCGGGGGCGTCACAGTTGGTATCAGAGCTTAGGGATATGGTCTCTGGTGAAGATCGGGGAATAGAACTAGGAGAGGAGAGACGAGTAAATCCTTTGCTAGTATGTCCTACCTAAGCTTATTTGTTGGTTGGTCAGAGTATAGGGTTATTATGTTGCATGTCAATTTCTTCAATTAACCCTTATTTTGTGGTAATATTTAAAAATGGCAGCTGAAAATATTAATGATAGAGTGAATGAGACCGTGGAAACACCTTTAATAACCAACCAGGAGAACGTGCAACATGATGACAATGTTCCTCCTGTAAAAACACCACTGAGCAGACGATGAGCGATGAGATGTTTAGAAGCTTTTTGCGGTTCATGGAAAACCAGACGAGGGAGACTCCTGTTCAAAATGCAGGTAGAAACAATGGCAACGCACAACTAGTCACTACTAAGCAATTCAAGGAGTTGGGACCGCCGGAATTCTGGGGAAAACCGGATCCAATTAAGGCAAAAACGTGGGTCAAGAAAATTACCAAGATATTTGATGTCTTGGGATGCACGGAGGAACAGAAGGTTCCATTTGCTACTTTTATGTTCCATAGTGAGGCGATTCTTGGTGGGAATCAGGTAGCGTCCATCCAAATTGCACTCAACATGTCTTGGGAAACATTTGAGAATCGTTCAATGACAAGTACTTTTAAAAAGTATTAAATCATATGAAGGAAGTGGAGTTTATTAGACTGGAATAGAACAACATGACGGTGTCCAAGTATGAGGCTAAGTTCCCAGAGTTATCCAGGTTTGCACCTCATTTGGTAGAGAATGAGGAACGTATGACATGGATGTTTCTAAGAGGTTTGAAACCCGACATTCGTCAATACCTCAGTTCTCATAAATTTTCTCTATATTCAGATGTTGTCAACAGGGCTCAATTATTAGAGCGAGATAATGAGTATGTTCAACTGAGGGACCACAACCAGGGTCAGACTGGTGGAAGCAGTCATCGGAGCAATGATAATCAGCGGGGAGGAAAGAATATGGACAAAAGTGGTAACCACTTGCTGGTAATCATGGCCATGATAATAGAAGGAGCGAGTCGGGGGGAGATTTTAAATAAAAGAAGGTACAACAATGACAATGTGAAGACGTCAGCACCAGCATCAACTGTTTCTAAGGGAGGAGAACGACCACCGGTTGTATGTTATAAATATGGAAAAGAGGGACACATCAGCCCAAACTGCCCACAACATTTTAAGGTATGTTATAATTATGGAAAAGAAGGTCATATCGCTCGAGATTGTACGATAGTGAAACCAATTCCAACGGGGATTGTGGCTCAAAAGACTGTCCCAGAAAAGTCAAAGTCAACGGTTCTTGGAAGAGCGTTTGTTGTGACTGGCAAAAATGCGAGGAACCCTAACGAGGTGATCACAGGTAAGCTAATCATAAACTCTTGTGAAGTTTATACCTTACTAGATACCGGTTGTAGCCATTCATTTATCTCTCCTGCTTGTGCTCAACGTTTAAACTTGACTCTGGAGAAATTAGACTTTAACTTATCTGTGGAGACTCCGTTAGGAGAAACTTTCATTACATCCACTGTTTATAAATCTTGTTTAATCTAAGTTGGCACCATTACATTACCTGTTAATCTTATCTCTTTAAAGATACTTGTATTTGATGTGATTTTAGGAATTGATTGGTTAACTACTCATCATGCCAAAATTGATTGTTTTCGTAAGGTTATTAGTTTTCATATTCCTAACCAACCTGTTATGCGAATTTAAGCAACCAAACCACTAAAGTCGATCACTGTCATATCAAGCCATAAAGCCATTCGTTTATTAAAAAACGGATGACAAGCTTTCTTAGCCCATGTCATGGACTTGAACAAAAACACTTTAGATTTGAATAATATTTTCGTTATTAGTGAATTTACTGACGTATTTCCTGAAGAACTTCCCGTTCTACGCCCAAAATGTGAAGTTAAATTTGTTATTGACCTTGAACTTGGTACAAAGCCCATTTCTAAAACCCCATATCGAATGGCTCCTATTGAACTTCAGGAGTTAAAGGTCCAACTACAAGAGTTGTTGGACATCAGTTTCATTCGTCCTAGTACATCTCCTTGGGGTGCTCCTGTTTTATTCGTAAAGAAGAAAGACGGGAGTATGCGACTTTGTATTGACGAACGGGAATTGAACCATGTCACCATCAAGAATAGGTATCCGCTACCTCGCATTGATGACCTGTTTGACCAGTTTCAAGGAGCATAATTCTTTTCAAAGATCAATCTTCATTCTGGATATCATCAGCTGAAGATTAGAACTGAGGATATTCCGAAGACTGCCTTTAGAACTCGGTACGGGCATTATGAATTCCTAGTCATGTCTTTTGGATTAACTAATGCTCCTTCGATTTTCATGGATATGATGAACCGAGTATTTAAGGAATATTTGGATCAGTTCGTTGTTGTCTTTATTGATGACATCCTCATTTATTCCAAAAGTCGTGAAGATCATGAGCACCATTTGAAGCTGGTACTTCTAAGGCTTCGTGAAAACAAGCTATATGCCAAGCTGAAGAAATGCGAGTTCTGGCTTGAAGAAGTAGCATTTCTTGGGCATGTGGTGTCAAACACATGGAGTATTTATTGACCCGACGAAGATTGAAGCAATACAAAGTTAGGAGCAACCGAAGTCGGTGACCGAAGTACGTAGCTTTCTGGGTTTAGCTGGTTATTATCGGAGATTCGTGGAAGGATTTTCTCGAATCGCTACTCCATTAACTTAACTGACTCGAAAAGATACAAAATTCGTATGGAGCGAGGAATGCGAGAAGAGTTTTCAAGAGCTCAAGAAGAGACTTATTTTGGCACCTGTTTTGATAATACCATCTCGTTAGGATGGATTTGTTATCTACAGTGATGCTTCAGGCAAAGGGTTAGGATGTGTTCTCATGCAACATGAAAAAGTTATAGCCTATGCATCGCGACAACTCAAAGAATATGAGAAGAATTACCCTACTCATGATCTAGAGTTGGCAGCAGTCGTTTTCGCGCCAAAAATCTGGAGGCATTATCTATATGGGGAGAAAGTGGAGATATATTCTGTAACGACCGAGAAATTCGGATTTTATTGTAAAATAATTTTATTGAATTAAATAATAAATAAAATTATATTCTATGTGTTATCAAGATGGTTGTCATTGTATAACCTAATAATGTGGGAATGTCGTAGTATTTTGGCTACGTGAAGGAATTAAAGTGTTTAAATTTCCAAGACGAAAAATAAAAGTATTCCGAAAAATACTATTCATCGGTATTTGCTTGGGAATTATTTTTGAATTTCTGAGAAATATGTAATGATAGAATGTCAAGGTAAGATGGATTATGTAATAATAATCTATGTATAGAAAACACAATATTTCGCTTGCGGACTTAAATTGAGAATATTAAGGAAAGGGAAGTATTAATGAGTTAAGTAATAATCGTATGATACGTGAGTATTGTACGAGGTAATGAATACGAGTATAATACAAGGTATTATACGAGTTCATATGAATGATGATATATTATATATAACGAAGTTATATAGGAGTTAGAATACGAGAATAATACGTAGACAATGTGTTATATGTATTGAGCAATAGTATTGGACTTGTAGGATTTGTTAGGAATTTGTACAAGCCCAAGTGAGTTAATGGTAAGGCCCAAATGATAATTAATGAACAAGTTAATGTTTATTAACGCAAGCCCAAAAGTTTAGTAAGTTAATCCAAGCCAAGCTAGGATTCAATGAGTTAGAGTGACCCATGGGGCAAACCATATTATTATGGTTAATCTTGGTAATCAAGTATTAAGTGTGATGACCAAGTATTATGTGTGATGACCAAGTATTATGTGTAATTTCCAAGCAAGAGATAAGTGTTGTGATTAATAAGTAATGAATAATAAGGAGGTGGCTTAAGGAGGTGGGATGGTATATTGACTAAACTACCCTAACCTTGTGAATTCTATAAATAAGAGAAGCTTGCTAGTCATTTGCTAATTGTTCAAATCATCTAACAAACTTATAAAGTGCTTAAGAGTTAGAGAGAATAAGCTACTTCCATTTCTGAGAAGAAGAAGAAGAAGACTTATTCCAAAGAACCTCAAGGGTAAGACTTCTTGTCCATTAATATTCTATTTCTACCATGATAGGTTGATAAGAGAAGTAAGGATTAGTGAACATGGATGTTAAGAAGTAAGAAAAAGGATTAATCAATGGACTTAAGCCGCATAAGTCGGAAATAAGTCATTTAAACTTGCATAAGTTATAAACTTATTAAGAAGCTATATGAACTTGTTATAAGTTGACCTTAAGAAGTTAGTATAAAAAAGAAATTGTATGAACATGTATCAAGTATACATGAATGAAATTATATGTTGAGAACATATAAATGATGATGATTAAAAGACTTTAATTATCATAAGTCATGAGTAATAAAGCTATAAGTAGTTTATACTTTAATAAGTTATAAGCTCCTGTAAGAATAAGTCAAAATCCAACATAAAAGATAAGTTGTTGTAATAAGTATGTTGAGATGTTCATATGATGAATTGAATTCATTTGAAGTAATGAACAAATCATAAGTAATAAAGATTTGCCAGAAATTGCTCGATTGGACGATAATCGTCGAATTCATGAAATTCTCGGAATAGAAGTCAAATTTTGTGTTTGAACTCGGAAACGTTGGTTTTCAATGGAGCCAAGTCATATTTGGCATTATAGAGTTGCAGACTCAAAAATGACCGAATTCTGACTTAGAACGAAGAAACGAGCATTGAACGTTCACGAACGTTTATCGTTTTCGTTAAAAATGAATCAATAGGTGAATTTTTAGCATACGAAGTCAAGAATATAAAATTCTTGCATGAAAACGTATATTATATAATTTGTGAAACGTAGGCTTTTGAATGAGCCAATTCAGACTTATAACGAAGAAGCTATGAGCCCGAAAAGTTTGCAAAGTTGACAAACTGTCAAATTTTTTTTAGTGCATGAGTACATCATCATGATGCTTGACCAAGAGTAATTCATCATCATGCATGCCTTGTGAATAGTATATGACCTACTAAGGAGTGGCGCCGCAGTGCGAACCACTGAGTAAGGACTCGCGCCATAGCGCCAAGTCCGGGACTTTCTTCTCAGAATCTTAGCAGTGCAATGGCAGCTTAGAGAGCAAAAGTCGGCGCCATAGCGCACTTACTAGAATAAACACAGTAAAGAATGTTTATAAATGCAAAGAAAGGAATGTGATTAATTCAAAGTAAACACACCTTAAGGAACTTGAAGTAACATTGTTAAAACTTTGTTAAACTTTAAAGATAGTACGTAAAGGATGATGGTAACCTATTCAATTATGAATGCAAGTTGAATGACAAGCCGGAATTGATAGTAATCAAATCTAATACATGATTAGATTGAGATGAAGAGTAAGATATAGTCATATACATACTTGATTATATATGACCTAATGTGAGGCGTTATGTGATCAAGTATTGTAGAGACTCGAAAGACTCGAACATAAAGTAATTATACCGTAGCAAACGCTAAAGGCAAGTATTCTAACCCTTGTCTCAGTTCAATCTGAACAAGTTTTGTAATTCATGTATCCTTATACATGAATTGATGTATGATAAAGTTAAAGCCAATTCATTCGGTTAGACTTAATGCAATTGGTGGATTATTGATAATATATCCAACTCTTATTAAATGTTGTTATCTTTTGTCAACTACTCGATATGGTTTTCAAAAGAAGACTGAGTATGATAAACAAATGTTTTGTCGTCATACGACAGGCACGTGAGGTTGCCACAAATTAAACGAACATACATTTAATGAATGTCGTGTTGATCAACATAGAGTACTATAGGCTGATCACCTAGAAGTGCTCGTAAGTAATACCGAACTTACGGACTTGGTGCTGGGTTGTCCTTTTTTAAAGAAAGAATGAAATACTCAAGGTCTTCGACTGGAGTTTATGTTTTACTGGATATTATTCATTGTGAAACAGTTTGAAAGTAAGATGAAGTGCTATTTTGAATTATCAATAGTACTTTATAACTATTGTTCAGTTATTGAAGATATACAATTCTTATGTGTCAAGCATGTTGTTATTGAAATTGTCATACTTATTGAGCTAGTTATGCTCACTCTTGCTTGAACCATATGAATGCACCTAAGACTAAATGTCCCGAAGGATCGAATAAGGATAAAAGAAAGGCTAAGGCAGATCGTTAAGTGGTCTATGTAATAGTGTAGGTTTATTATTGTAATGTATTTGATATTATGACAAAGAACCTTTTTAATGGGTATAGAACCTAGGAAATGTGAATATTACTTTGAATATATAGAAGACATGTTCGTTCTTTTGAAGCTTTTCAATTGAATGAATGTATGAATGGTAGTACCGTATAGCACCATATGTCGGGTTGGAAGATACCCAAATTTTGGGGCGTTACAGTTTGGTATCAAAGCCTAGGTTATAAAACTTAAGGGGGAAATTAGAACCTTAAGTCATAACCTTAAGAAAAGATAAAGAAGTAAAAGATGGAAAGTAACCTTATAAAAATGCATTATAATTATATTATGTGTTTTTATTATTCTACTGACATGTATTAATCAAACTATATTGTTTTATTGTAGATGTCAGGAGAAAATGAAATGCATAGAGATATACATGTAGTAAGCGAGGATTCGGTAAATCGAGTAGAGATACTACCAAATCCCATAGCAGTAGAACTAGAAGTGGTGGCAATCGAGTCTGCAGACTCGGATAACTTAGACTACATGTCTGTGTTTGATGGCATGTTAGAGGAACAGGTGGATATGATGTCTTTTGACCAGGTAGAACCTACAGAAGAGTTGACTTCGGGGGAGTCAATGAAGGCATTATTCATGTCAGTATTGGATAGAAATGTCCAGTATTGTAAGGAAGTAAAGGAGTTAAAAGAGGAACTTCAAGCTATCCGGGAGGACAAGACTAGTATGTAGGGTATGTGGGAAGAGGAGCATGATGATCAAATTTTAGATAATGACAAGGTCCACGAGCTGAAAAACGAAGTCTTTGAGCTCAAGCAGGAGCTAAAGACTAAGAAACAGAAGATATAAAGAATGTCCTATATACATAGGAGTTCTCATGTGGACATCCAGTAGCAAGTAGTGGGGTGTCCGATGGAAGAAGAAGGCGGAATTCCACATACTATCGATCGAGATGTTATTACTTATTCGGCCAAGAAGGATTTTGAGAATGCCATACAGCAGATGTAATCTAGCAATAGCTAGAATAGTTTTGATATGTAAATATTATGTATCTAGTAGTGACGTAAAACCCTCTTTTGTATATCAAAAGGTAGTCTTTTGTAAATCCCAATTTTTGTAAAGCAACTGCGGGATAGTAATGTAATCAGCTTAGGCTGTAAAATGTAATCAATGTAGTATTATAATACAAGTAATGAATCAATATAAGTCTTTTTATGGAACATATTGAGTAATGAGTATGAGTTATTGTTTAATAACAAATAATAACTACCCAACAAAAAGAAAGAATTAATGATGTGTTATTTTCTTAACAGCAAAATGCCACTAAGAAGGAGACAATGAAATCAAGATTCTAATGTTAATCAACCAGAGGGAGGTCCGGTTAATCCAATGCAAGAGTTCGTTAATCTTTTAATGGTTACATTTGATAGAACTGGGGCTAATGTACCCATAAATCCTGGAATAGTACGAGCTACAACTTTTAAGGATTTCAAAAGTGTCAGTCCGCCGGAGTTCAAAGGAACTACGGACCCTATAGAAGCCCAGACTTGAGTGAAAGAGATTGAGAAAGCATTTATAATAGCAAATGTTGATGAAGGTCAGGAGGTTGCCTTTGCAACCTATTTGATGAAGGGTGAGGCCAATTTCTGGTGGGAGGCAAACCAGGCTAGGTCCAGTATAGAAAATCTAACATGGGTAAGGTTCAAGGAGATTTACTTCCAGAACTATTTTCCCACAAGCATGCAGGGAAGAATGGAGATGCAGTTTCTTGATTTAAAGCAAGGGGATATGACGGTTCCCCAGTATGCTGCCAAGTTTAATGAACTGGCAAGGTTTACTCCACATCAGGTGGACACAGAGGTAAGAAAGGCTAGACAATTCGAGCAGGGCATTAAACGCTGGCTCTATAACCAAATTTCTGTGTTCCAAAGTACTTCTTTTGGGACCATACTAGAAAAGGCATTAATTGCCGAGTGTGGGAATGAGGCTCTTAGCCAGTACCACAAAGATAAGAAAAATAAAGGTAAAGCCGATGGAGGAATAAAGACCGAGGGAGCAAGTGGCAGTGGTGATGGTCAAAAGAGGAAGGGATTTAACTCTGGGAATACCGGAGTAAAATAAGGGGATCCTAAGAGGAGGATGGAGGCTTGTAAAACCTGTGGGAAGACTCACTTAGGAGAATCAGTATGTTATAACTGTGGATAGGAAGGGCACATTTTGCCTAACTGTCCAAGTCCAAAGAAAAATCATGGATGCTTTATATGTGGATCAACTGACCACATAGCAAAGAATTGCCCGAAGAAGGGGATGGATGGGAATAAGGGCACTAATAACGGTAAGTTAGCTATTGGTAGTCCAACGCAGCCGGGTAGGCCGATGGCCTGCACCTTTAATATGATGGTCCAAGATGCAGTGGCATCAGGGGATGTAGTTGCATATATTATTCCGATCAACAATATAAATGCTTACGTGCTGTTTGATTTGGGTTCTACTTGTTCGTTTATAGCATGTGATTTTGCTAGACGATTAGAATTATTTCCCGAAAAGTTGCCCATACCTTTGAATATTAAGGTAGCAAACGAAGAGATAATTCCCGTTGAAGATATTCATAGGAGTTGTTGCGTAAATATATGTGGTTGTAAGTTATAGGTAGATTTGATACCGATAAAGTTAGGAGAATTCTATGTAATTCTCGGAATTGATTTGTTGATTAACCATGGTGCAATTATAGATTGCCAAAAGAAATGTGTGAGCATTAGGACGTTGAAACAACCTCCTATAATATTTTACAGTAATAAATTATCGGGATGTTCGTGTTGCCATACGATGACACAAACTAGAAAACTTTTAAGGAAGAGGTGTGTAGGTTATCTGTGTCATATTATCGATACCCAGCGAGTGAGAGCGACCATGGAACAAATACCTATAGTAAATGAATTCATGGATGTATTTCCAAGTGAATTACCGGGTTTACCACCGAATAGGGAGATCGAATTTGTAATAGACATTGTGTCAGGAGCGACACCAATCTCAAGGGCACCATATCGTATGGCACCTGTGGAAATGAAAGAGCTAATGGTTCAGTTACAGGAACTATTGGACAGAAAGTACATTCAACCAAGTGTTTCCCCGTGGGGGGCACCAGTACTGTTTGTCAAGAAGAAAGACAGATTGTTAAGGCTTTTTATCGACTACCGAGAGTTGAACAAGTAAACGATAAAGAATAAATACCCATTGCCCAGGATCGATGATCTCTTTGATCTGTTGAAAGGGGTAAAGTATTTTTCTAAAATAGATTTGCGGACGGGGTATCACTAATTGAAGGTTAGGAAGGAAGATGTACCAAAAATGGCATTCAGGACTCGTTATGGTCATTACGAGTTTCTGGTGATGTCATTTGGGTTGACTAACGCACCAACTTTATTTATGGATATGATGAACAGAGTGTTCAAACAATATTTGGACAAGTTCGTCGTTGTGTTTATTGATGATATTCTAGTCTATTCTAAGACGCAAAAAGATCATGTTGAACACTTAAGAATAGTGTCGGAGAAACTATGAATGGAGAAGTTATATGCAAAATTCAATAAGTGTAAATTTTGGCTAGAAAAGGTGCAGTTTTTAGGTCATATCATTGACCAAGAAGGGATTTCAGTGGATCCAGCGAAGGTAGAAGCAGTAATGAACTAGGAACAACCGAAAATGCCGACTGAGGTGCGGAGTTTCCTAGGGTTAGCGGAATTGTAATACCGGAGAATTTTTGCGTATTATTAAATAAATACATTAATGGAAATAAATATTTATTTGAATATGAACAATTTCGTGTTATGAAATGAGATGACTCGATTATATAAAATAAATGAATAATTGAAGATATGTGGAGTTTGTGGTAAACTCGTTGAAAGCCTTATGTGGCATAGTGATGGGAAATACTAATCGTAATGTTAATCGGCGAAGAGATTATAAAATGAGCAATTAGGTAATATTAATTTTCAATTGTTGTTGTAGTATACTATTAGTTGTTAATTGATGTGTGGTATTTAATTATTTGATAATGAGGATTAATTAATGATTATTAATTGTCATATTATTTAATTGATAATGGTTATGGTGGAATATTGATTTCTTGGTAATTAATTAATAATATGTGATTATATATAGATAAGTAATGGTTATGTAAATCCACAAATATATTGATCAATGATTAATTAATATTGGTGATAATTAATTAAGGAAGTGCATGATTTAATTACTTCACATAATTTAGTAAGTCTGTAATATAATAATATTATATTAACAGTTATGTGCATATGAGCATATACAACCATACTATATGGTGCAGTGTGACATTTATGTGGATATATATATTAAGTCTTATAAAACTATATTGTTTGAGCATTGTTACTAAATATATTGGGACTATATGTAATAAATACATTATCTATGTAGCAATATGTATGTGGGCTTGTGTGGAGATAATATACCATGAACTATTACAGTATACCAGTGTGATGAAATGTACATGGATTATATGTATATTACTTTTCCATATTTCATCTACTACATTGAAACCTTAATTATTAAGTGTGACATTTAATTATACTATATGGTTGAGATGTGTGTTAAAAATATACATAAGTATAGTCTAAGTGTTGCTAGAATGTTGAGTAATTGAGTTGTCCCAATATGAGTGTCCCATTTACTTCAAACTTCAGTCACGTGTGATAGCAAAAAGGCTAGCCTATGTTCTTCATTTTCTTCCAACTCTCTAGCTCATGCTCATGGGAGGAGTGGTGGCCATGATGAGATCTAACAACCAATTACCAACTCCTCCATAACCTTCATGCAATACTAAAATCTCTTGGATTAATTTCTTGGATAATGGCTTGGCATGGTTAGTAAGTTTTCTATAAATTGAGCACTTTACTTCATGTGCTATGTTGCTGAGAATTACTTACTTAGTTGTTATATAGAGTTGGAGGGAGTAATCTGATTTTGAGCTAATTCAAAGCAAAGGTATAAAATTATGTTCTTAGTTTGAAGTTTGTCGAATTCTAGAATTTGTTGGATTCTTTGCTAATTGATGTAGAATAGTATGCCATTGTGTTATTTGAGTTGATATACACGATTTGGAACTTGGTAGCTGGGATGGTTGCATGAGTAGCATCGCTTGTGTCAAGGCTCTGCTTCTGCTGAGCCATTTTTTTCAAACTGTTCGAAGTGGGCGCTGTCGCTACCACTTCCATAAAACTAATATCTGTGTCTGCGTAGGTGCGTGGTCTTTGATACGAGATAATGATTTGAAGTTTCTGATTTGTTTTGAGCATGCTATGATAGTTAGGTTAAGCCTATAAATGACCCTAACATGTGGTTAGATATTATTTTGAACATGTTATGTTGTTATCATGATTTGAGCTAAGTTTTCAAGAAAACTTCAAGTTTTGGAAAAGCTAGAAATGGTAAACTTGATTAATTCATATTTTAATCTTGCAAAGCATGTTAGTATGGTTTTGAAATGCATGTCGGACATACTAACATAAGTATATGAATTTCATATTGAAGCATGAGCATGTTAGGCTTATTAGTAAGCTTTGCTAATGAAAATGTGAACGTTGAACGTGAATGTTGATGTGCTACTTTAAAAGTTAGAACCTGATGATTATGAGTATGTTAGATGATACCCTTAGATGCACTCATGTATCTTAAATGTATATATACCATGCTTAGGTATCGTAATTCAAGGAAATTATAATCAAAGCATATTTCAAAACAAAACGAGGTTAAATACACATATGTGATATGAATACTCACAAGCATGTCTAATATGAGTTATATGACTACTCTATGTATTTAACAATCAAGCATGTTGGACTTTCCGATTTCATAACCTTAAATGGCCTTAGTTGTTGAGATGTCTAACTTAGGACCATATCATGCGAAGCGGGACCTAGATTAAACTAAGAAAATGCAAAAGGATCCTTAACATGTTAATATGTAGTATGTTTGTAAGGATGTGCAGGCTAGGCCAAGCAATTAGTTGCTCAGTCCTGGTTTGAAGTGGGAGCCGCGCGGCCGCGCCAGTGTGTTGTAGGATCAGTTTCTGCTATTAATTTTGTAGAAGTTGCATACTTGTATTATTACTCTAGCATGTATTATATGACCGGTACATGTGGTAACGCCCCGGAAAATCGAACATTTTGTAATTACTTTTAATAATGAATAAAATAATATTATTTATTATTATTACGTGTTGAGAAGATGAATGTCGTTCTATAACCTAGAAATGTCAGAATATCGTGGTATTTTAACTACGTGAATAAATTAAGGTGTTTGAATTTCAAAGACGAAAATAAAAGCTTTCCGAGAAATTTTCCAAAAAACACTATTCATCGATTTCTGCTCGGGAATTATTTTTGAATTTCCGAGAAATACGTAACGTTATAATATCAAGGCGATATTGATTATGTAATAATAATCTAAGTATGGAAAACATAATATTTTGCATGTGGACCTTATTTGGGAACGTTAGGTTTATTAAGCATTAAGGAAATAAAGTTGTGATCATATAATGTGTATACATTATATGAAGTAATGGATGTAAGTATAATACGACATATTGTACTATTATGTATGAAGAATGAAATAACGTATATTACGAATTAATATACGAGTTAGTATATGAAGATTATACGTGAGGTATAAATGTTAAGTTATGTAATTTAAGGTAATGGACTTGTAGGATTAATAACCTAATATAGAAGTCCAATATAATGTGACAATCAAGCCCAAGTGTTTGATATATCATTAGTCCAAATTATGTTAGCACAAGCCCATTAAGGAAGTGGCTAGATTTAATTAACAAGTCCAATGAAAAGCCTTGATCCATGGGTCAAACCAAGTAGGAAATGGGTAAGCTTGATGGGCAAGGTTTATGTGTGGTGACCAAGTGATGTGATGAGCAAGTATTGTGGCTAGCAAGTTACTTAATGGCTAGGTGATGAATAGTAAGGAGGTGGAGGATTAAGGTGGTGGAATGAGGAGGATAGTTAAGGAGCTGGAAGGTTATAATGACCATTCTACCCTAGATTTGGATGGCCTATAAATAGAGAAGCCTCATTTCATTTGTTGGTTGTTCAAATTTCATCCAACTCCTCTCAAGATAAGCTACTTATTTGGTAGAGAGAATAAGCCACTTAAGCACTTATAAGCCACTTCAACCTTTGTTAGATTTTCCAAAGTGAATTGAAGTCATAGTCTTCAAGGATAAGACTCATATCTTTTATCTTTATCTCTTCTATGATAGGATTCATAGAGAAGGGGGATTGTTTGATAAGATCATGTAATAGGTTAATAAGGAATGAACTTAAGCCGAATAATTTGGTTAAGCAACTTGAACATTAATAAGTTGCTAGAACTATGAAGAACTTATCATATGTTGTCATATGATGATTAGTATGTTGAATATAGCATAAGAACATTGATTAGTGGACTTAAGTTTATAGTAAGTCATAAGCATGAGGAATTGTAGTTCATAAGTTAAATAAGTCATTGACTTATGAGAATAAGTCAAAAGCGTACTTTGATTATAAGTTGGTGTAATAAGTAACTTGTGATGATCTTATGTTGGTTGAAATCCATTTAGAATCATTAAGAATGTAGTTTTCTTAGAATTCACGCGATTATCGCGATTATCGTCGAATTAAATGAAATTCTCGGAATGGAAGTCGTATTTTGTGTTTGAAGTTGGAAACATTGGTTTTCGATGGAGACAAGTCATATTTGGCATTATAGAGTTGCGGACTCGAAAATAACCAAATTCTAACTTAGAACGAAGAAACGAGCGTTGAACGTTCACGAACGTTTATCATTTTCGTTAAAAATGAACTAATAGGTGAAATTTTAGCAAAAGAAGTCAAATAGATAAAATTATTTCATGAACGCATAGAGTATGTAATTTGTGAACCGTAGGCTTTTGAACGGACAAATTTGGACTTATAACGAAGAAGTTATGCGTCCGGGAAATTCGGAAAATTTTCAAATCTGCAAAATTATCCGAGGCACAGAGTCCGCGCCCTGGCGCGACTCATAGCCTTAAAGCCCGTGTCGCAGCGTGAGGCTAGAAGCACTGCAGACATTTGCTAACTCACATGTTTGCTGGCGTGAGATCACAGAAGTTAAGTGTGGCGCCCATGGCACAAGAAATTGCTAGAAAAGAATGTCTTCAAGTATAGAATGAAAGGGAACTTGATAGTAATGAATTAAGGTATATGCATAACGTTGTTAAGACATTGTAAGACACTAATGAATGATGATTAAGAGTTAATAATCAAGCAAAGATGAATGAAACATGCATGATGTAATGAAAGTCGGAAACCCATAATAGTAAATCTAAGTCAGGATTTACATTGAGATGAAGGGTAAGATATAATAGTATACATACTTGATTATATATAACCTAATGTGGTATGTTATATGATCATGTATTATAGAAACGTAGAGTCTTAAAGTGTACGTGTGTTAATCAGATGAAGCGAATGCACAAAGGCAAGTATTCTAACCCTTGTTCCAGTTCAGTCTGGACAAGTTTTGTAATTCATTTATTCTTTCACATGAAGTTTTGAACGAAGAAGTCTAAAGCCATTTCTTCCGGCTAGACTTATATTATGATTCTGTCAAGCATGATTTATGTTTACCGAGTTATATTGGTATGACTTTCAATCGAAGACCAAGTGTGCTAAAATGTTTTTGTCGTTTAACGATAGGCACGTGAGGTTGCCACAACTTAAACGTATACACGTTTAATGAATGTAGTGTTGATCAACCTAGAGTACTATGGGCTGATCACCCAGAAGTACTTGTAAGCTATGACGGACTTACGGACTTAGTGTCGGGTTTTCCTTTTCAAAAGAAATTATGAATTGCTCATAGTTCCGAGCCTTAGTTGATATTCTATTGAATATTGTTGTTGGAAAACGTTTTGAATGAAAAGAAGTGGTATTTTGAATTATCGATAGTACTTCGTAACTATTGTTCAGTTACTGAAGATATATAAGTTCTATGTTTCAAGCATGTTGTTTATTAGAATTGTAGTACTTGTTGAGCTAGTCATGCTCACTCTTGCTTGAACCATATGAACACAGCCAAGATCGACCGGATTAAAGGCTCAGGCAAAGATAAGGGCAAGGCGAAGACGAACCCTTAGCTTAATATATAATAGAGTAGTTCAATGATTGTAATATATTGAATATTATGACAAGAACAAACGAATGGGTTACAAAGAACCTGGGAAATGTAATATTATTTTGAATATATAGAAGTTATATTGTTCCTTTTGAGACTATTTCATGGAATGAATGATTGAATGGTAGTACCGTGTAGCACCATTTGTCGGGTTGGAAGATACCCGGATTTGGGGGCGTCACAGGTTGGTATCAAAGCATTAGGTTATAAAACTTAAGGGGGGGGGGGGGGATTAAAACCTTAAGTCATAACCTTAAGAGAAGTCAAAGAAGTATAAGAAGAAAATAACCTTATTAAAATGCATTATGATTATGTTATGTGTTTTTATTATTCTACTGACGTGTACTAATCAACTTAATTGTTTTGTGTAGATGTCAGGAGTAAACATAATGTTTGTAGATTGTCAAGCCATTAGTGACGAATCTGTGAACCAAGTAGAGGTTATACCGAACCCTATAGCGGCAGAGCCTAAAGTTGTGGTTATTGAGTCTGGAGACTCAGATAATGCTGACTACATGTTAGTATTTGATGGGATGATAGAGGAGGAGGTAGAGACAGTTTCCTTTAACCCGGTGACTATAGCAGCAGAGATAGCTCCTGGGGGGTCGATGATGTCTCTTTTCATGTTAGTGTTGGATAGAAATATACATTACTATCAGGAAGTCAAGGAGTTGAAGCCAGAGCTCCAGATGGTTATAGAGGACAAGACTGATGTTGAGTCCATGTGGGAGCAGGAACATGACGAGAGGATTTTGGCTAAGGACAAAGTCCAGGATTTAAAGCATGAGGTCTTTGAGCTCAAGGAGGAGCTAAAGACAAAGGTGCAGAAGATAGGGAGAATGTAATATATCTATAGGAGTTCTCACACGGATTTTCAGCAGCAGGTAGCTGGATATCCGGTGGATGTGGGGCAAACACGGCATACTATTAGCTGTGATATTATTGCCGGTCTTTCCAAGGCAGATTTTGATAATGCCTTCAGGCAGATGTAGATTAGGGGTAGTCAGAGTAGTATATAAATATTTTGTAAGTAGTAGTGATGTAAAGCCCTTTTTGTATAATAAATGGTAGTCTTTTGTAAATCCCAATTTTTGGAAAGCAATAGGGGAAAGTAATGTAATCAGCTTAGGTTGTGTATGTAACCAATGTAGTATTATACTACGAAGAATGAATATAAGTCCTATTTTTTGGAAAGAAATGAGTTATGGATGTTGGAATTATTGTTAATATTAAATGATAACTAATAAAGAAAGGAATAATAACGCAATGTGTTTATTTTATCGCAAAATGTCGCCAAGAAGAGTGCAACATAATCAAGGTACGAATGTGAATAAAACGGAGGGAGGTCCAGTTAATCCGATGCAGGAGTTTGTTAACTTATTAATAGCTGCCTTTAATAGAACAGGGGCTAATATCCTCGTAAATCCAGGAGTAGCACGAGCTACTACCTTTAAGGATTTCAAGAGTGTAGGTCCGCCGGAGTTCAAAGGAACTACAGACCCTATTGAAGCCCAAACGTGGGTTAAGGAGATGGAGAAGGGATTTGTAATAGCAAATGTCGACGAGGCCCAAAAGGTTGCCTTTGCGACCTATATGATGAAGGGAGAGGCCAACTTTTGGTGGGAAACCAATCAGGCTAGGGTTGGGATAGCGAATATGACGTGGGATAGGTTCAAGGAGATATTCTTCGAGAACTACTTTCCCACGAGCATGCAAGGGAGGATGGAGATGCGGTTTCTGGAGTTGAAACAAGGGGACATGACGGTTCCCCAATACACTGCCAAGTTTAATGAACTGGCAAGGTTCGTTCCACATCAAGTGGATACTGAGGTGAGGAAGGCGCGACGGTTCGAGCAGGGCCTAAAACCCTGGCTCTATAACCATATATCGGTGTTCCAAAGTACTTCTTTCGGAACCGTTTTAGTGAAGGCAATAATTGCCGAAGGTGGTAGTGAGGCGTTGAGCCAATACCACAAAGAAAAGAAAAATAAAGGTAAGGTAGATGGGGGAGTAAAGATCGAGGGAGCCAGTGGTAGTGGCGAGGGTCAGAAAAGGAAGGTATTTAGCTCTGGGAATACCAGAGTGAAGCAAGGAGACCTGAAGAAAAGAATGGAGGCCTACAAGACCTGTGGGAAGACTCATTTAGGAGTCTGTCTCAAGGGGAAGGCCGTTTGTTACAATTATGGATAGGAGGGGCACATTGTGCCTAATTGTTCGAGTCCGAAGAAGAACCATGGATGCTTTGTGTGTGGATCAACTGACCACATGGCAAAGAACTGCCCGAAGAAGGGGACAGATGGGAACCGGGGCGCTAATAGCGATAAGTTAGCTATTAGTGGACCCGGTAGCATTGGAGGTAGGCCGATGGGCCGTGCACATAACATATGAAGATCGAAGATGCAGTTGCATCAGCGGATGTCATCGCAGGTACTATTCCGATCAACGATATCAATACATATGTGCTATTTGATTCGGGTGCTACTTGTTCGTTTATAGCATGCGATTTTGCTAGACGATTAGGAGTACTTCCCGAAAAGTTGCCTATACCTTTAAATATTGAGGTAGCAAACGAAGAAATAATTCCTATTGAAGATGTTCATAAGAGTTGTTGTGTAGATATACGGGGTTATAAATTATCGGTAGATTTATTACCGATAAAGTTAGGAGAATTCGATGTAATTCTCGGAATGGATTGGTTAGTGAACCATGGGGAAATTATAGATTGTCAAAATAAATGTGTGAACATTAAGACATTAGAACAACCTCGGGTAGTATTTTACGGGAATAGATCGCCGGGACGTTTGGGTTGTCTAACCATTACACAAAAAGGAAATTGTTAAGGAAGGGATGCGTAGGCTATTTGTGTCATGTTGTTGATACCCAGAGAGTGGTAGCAACCGTGGAACAAATACCTATAGTGAGAGAATTCGCCGATGTATTTCTGAGTGAATTGACGGGTCTTCCGCCGGATAGGGAAACAGAGTTTGTGATAGACATTATACCAGGAGCGGCACCAGTTTCCAGGACACCGTATCATATGGCGCCAGTGGAGATGAAGGAGTTGATGGTGCAGTTGCAAGAACTGTTAGACAGGAAGTACATTCAACCGAGTGTTTTGCCGTGGGGAGCACCGATACTGTTTGTCAAGAAGAAGGACAAATCGTTAAGACTATGTATCGACTATCGAGAGTTGAACAAGTTAATGATAAAGAATAAATACCCATTGCCTAGGATCGATGATCTCTTTGATCAGTTGAAAGGGGCTAAGTATTTTCAAAAATAGATTTAAGAACGGGTATCATCGGTTGAAGGTTAGGAAGGAGGATGTGCCAAAGATGACATTGAGAACTCGTTATGGTCATTACGAGTTTCTGGTGATGTCGTTTGGGTTGACAAATGTACCAGCTGCATTTATGGATATGATGAACAGAGTGTTCAAACAATATTTGGACAAGTTCGTCGTGGTGTTTATAAATGATATTCTAGTCTATTCTAAGACTCCGGAATATCATGCGGAACACCTAAGATTAGTGTTGGAGACACTTAGGAAGGAGAAATTGTATGCGAAGTTCACTAAGTGTGAATTTTGGTTGGAGAAGGTGCAATTTTTAGGTCATGTCATTGACCATGAGGGAATTTCAGTAGATCCAGCGAAGGTGGAAGCCGTGATGAATTGGGAACAACCGAAAACGCCGACTGAAGTGCAGAGTTTCCTAGGGTTAGCGGGCTACTATCAGAGATTCATCCAGGATTTTTTGAAGATAGCTACTCCGTTGACTAACTTGACGAAGAAGACAGTGAAATACGCTTGGACTGACAAGTGCAAGGATAATTTTCAAGAACTAAAGAAGAGATTGAGTGAAGCGCCTGTTTTGTCATTGCCTGATGACACAGGAAAATTTGTAGTTTATAGCGATGCTTCACATAGAGGACTTGGTTGCGTGCTCATGCAGCATGACAAGGTCATTGCGTGTGCATCTAGGTAGTTGAAGGATTATAAAAAAGTTTACCCTACTCATGATCTGGAACTAGCCGCAGTAGTTTTTGCTCTAAAGATATGGAGACATTATCTTTATGGAGAAAAATGTGAGATATACACGGACCACAAAAGTCTAAAATATATCTTCACACAGAAGGAGTTGAATATGAGGTAGAGGAGATGGCTGGAGTTGATAAAGGATTACAACTGTGAAATCTTGTATCACCCGGGAAAAGCCAATGTAGTTGCCGATGCCTTAAGTAGGAAGGGTTGGGAAAAGTTGTCTTTGTTAATGGCTCAAACTTAGTTAATAACAGAGATGGCTAGGATAGAGTTGGAAGTGAAGCTGCCAAGTGAAGGCAAACAAATACTGTTTGCAACAGAGATGCAACCGACCATCATAGAAAGAATTAAGAAGGTACAACTCAAAATTGATGAGTGTGACCGGATAAAGGAGCAGCTAGCCAATGAAAAATATACTAAGTACAGTCTTGATAATGAGTGATTATTGAGATTTGAAGGACGAATTTGGGTTTCGAATGAGATGGAATTAAGGGAGCAGGTTCTACAAGAGGCTCATAGTTCAAGGTTTTCGATTCATCCTGGTAGCACTAAGATGTATCAAGATCTTCGACAGAGTTTCTGGTGGCCGAACATGAAGAGAGAAATAGCCGAAATGCGTGAGTAGGTGCTTGACTTGCCGAGAGTTAAGGCCGAACATCAACGACCCAAAGGGCTTTTCTACAGGACATAAGAAATTTCGGAGTGGAAATGGGAGAATATCACGATGGATTTTGTGGTGGGACTTCCGATTACTCATAAGGGGTATGATACGATTTGAGTAATAGTGGACCAGTTGATGAAGTTGGCTCACTTTTTGCCAATTAGGGTCAAGTATAAGTTAGACCAATTAGATAGACATTATATTAAGGAAATAATCTCCAGACATGGAGTACCAGTATCGATTGTGTCAGATCGTGACCCACGATTCACGTCAAACTTTTGCGGGAGTCTACAAGAGCAGTTGGGAATACAGTTGAAGCTGAGTACGGCGTATCATCCAAAAATGGATGGACAAAGTGAAAGAACAATTCAGACGTTAGAAGATATGCCAAGATCTTGCGTCATGGATTTCAAGGGTAGTTGGGATGATCATCTACCATTAGTGGAGTTTGCGTATAACAATAGTTATCATACAAGCATAGCTATGCCGCCTTACGAAGCTTTGTATGGGAGGAAATGCAGGACACCACTGTATTGGGATGAGGTCGGAGAACGCCGAATGTTGGGACTAAAATTGGTGCAACAGACAGCGGACATTGTTAAACTGATACAGATGCGTTTGGTAGCAGCTCAAGAAAGACAAAAGAAGTTTATGGATCCGCATAGAGATAATCGAGAGTTTGAAGTAGGTTCGTACGTATTCCTAAAAGTATCTCCCTGGAAAGGAAAGATACATTTTGGGAAGAAGGGAAAGTTAAGTCCAAGGTTCATAGGACCTTTTGAGGTATTAAAACGGGTAGGTGAGGTAGCTTATATGATAGCATTACCTCCAGACCTAGAACGAATACATAATGTATTTCACGTATCCGTGTTACATCCTTATAAGCCAAATTATAAGCACGTGATAAAATATGAGCCTATTCATATCGAGAAGGACATAACGTACGAGGAAACTCTGATTCAAATTGTCGATAGAAAAGAACAAGTTCTGCAGAATAAAGTTATACCTTCGGTAAAGGTGATATGGAAGAACCACGATGCAGAAGAAGCAACGTGGGAGTTAGAAGAAATGATGAAAAAGAATTACCCTTAATTATTTGTGTAATTTTTTTATATATAGCGAGATTCTGGGGACAGAATCCTTATAAGGGGGAGAGAGTGTAATGCCCCGGAAAATCGAACATTTTGTAATTACTTTTAATAATGAATAAAATAATATCATTTATTATTATTACGTGTTGAGAAGATGAATGTCGTTCTGTAACCTAGAAACGTGGGAATATCGTGGTATTTTAACTACCTGAATAAATTAAGGTATTTGAATTTCAAAGACGAAAATAAAAGCTTTCCGAGAAATTTTTCAAAAAATACTATTCATCAATTTCTGCTCGGGAATTATTTTGAATTTCCGAGAAATACATAACGTTATAATATCAAGGCGATATTGATTATGTAATAATAATCTAAGTATGGAAAACGTAATATTTCACATGTGGACCTAATTTGGGAACGTTAGGTTTATTAAGCATTAAGGAAATAAAGTTGTGATCATATAATGTGTATACATTATATGAAGTAATGGATGTAAGTATAATACGATGTATTGTACTATTATGTATGAAGAATGAAATAACGTATATTACGAATTAATATATGAGTTAGTATATAAAGATTATACGTGAGGTATAAATGTTAAGTTATGTAATTTAAGGTAATGGACTTGTAGGATTAATAGCCTAATATAGAAGTCCAATATAATGTGACAATCAAACCCAAGTGTTTGATATATCATTAGTCCAAACTATGTTAGCACAAGCCCATTAAGGAAGTGGCTAGATTTAATTAACAAGTCCAATGAAAAGCATTGATCCATGGGTCAAACTAAGTAGGAAATGGGTAAGCTTGATGGGCAAGGTTTATGTGTGGTGACCAAGTGATGTTATGGGAAAGTATTGTGGCTAGCAAGTTACTTAATGGCTAGGTTATGAATAGTAAGTAGGTGGAAGATTAAGGAAGTGGAATGAGGAGGTTAGTTAAGGAGGTGGAAGGTTATAATGACCATTTTACCCTAGATTTGGATGGCCTATAAATAGAGAAGCCTCGTTTCATTTGTTGGTTGTTCAAATTTCATCCAACTCCTCTCAAGATAAGCTACTTATTTGGTAGAGAGAATAAGCCACTTAAGCACTTATAAGCCACTTCGACCTTTGTTAGATTTTTCAAAGTGAATTGAAGTCATAATCTTCAAGGGTAAGACTCATATCTTTTATCTTTATCTCTTCTATGATAGGATTCATAGAGAAGGGGGATTGTTTGATAAGATCATGTAATATGTTAGTAAGGAATGAACTTAAGCCGAATAATTTGGTTAAGCAACTTGAACATTAATAAGTTGCTAGAACTATGAAGAACTTATCATATGGTGTCATATGATGATTAGTATGTTAAATATAGCATAAGAACATTGATTAGTGGACTTAAGTTTATAGTAAGTCATAAGCATGAGGAATTGTAGTTCATAAGTTAAATAAGTCATTGACTTATGAGAATAAGTCAAAACGTACTTTGATTATAAGTTGGTGTAATAAGTAACTTGTGATGATCTTATGTTGGTTGAAATCCATTTAGAATCATTAAGAATGTAGTTTTGCCGGAATTCACACGATTGGACGATTATCGTCGAATTCGTGAAATTCTCGGAATGGAAGTCGTATTTTGTGTTTGAAGTTGGAAACATTGGTTTTCGACGGAGACAAGTCATATTTGGCATTATAGAGTTGCGGACTCGAAAATAACCAAATTCTAACTTAGAACGAAGAAACGAGCGTTGAACGTTCACGAACGTTTATCATTTTCGTTAAAAATGAAATAATAGGTGAAATTTTAGCAAAAGAAGTCAAATAGATAAAATTATTTCATGAACGCATAGAGTATGTAATTTGTGAACCGTAGGCTTTTGAACGGACAAATTTGGACTTATAACGAAGAAGTTATGCGTCCGGGAAATTCGGAAAATTTTCAAATCTGCAAAATTATCTGAGGCATAGAGTCCACGTCGCGGTGCGACTCACAAATATAAAGCCCACACCAGCAAAGGTGAGGTCGAACTGCAGATCATCGCTAACTCGCTGCCGCGACGAGATCTGAGAGTTAAGTGTGAAATGCGCATGGCTGATCCAAGAAATTGCTAGAAAAGAATGTGTTCAAGTATAGAATGAAAGGGGACTTGATAGTAATTAATTAAGGTATATGCATAACGTTGTTAAGACATTGTAAGACACTAATGAATGATGATTAAGAGTTAATAATCAACAAAAGATGAATGAAACATGAATGACGTAATGAAAGCCGAAAACCCATAAAGTAGATCTAAGTCAGGATTTACATTGAGATGAAGGGTAAGATATAATAGTATACATACTTGATTATATATAACCTAATGTGGCATGTTATATGATCATATATTGTAGAAACATAGAGACTTAAAGTCTACATGTGTTAATCAGTAAGTAGACGCTGAAGGCAAGTATTCTAACCCTTGTTCCAGTTCAGTCTGGACAAGTTTTGTAATTCATGTATTCTTTCACA
Organism: Panax ginseng; assembly: GCA_020205605.1. Taxonomy (NCBI): domain Eukaryota; kingdom Viridiplantae; phylum Streptophyta; class Magnoliopsida; order Apiales; family Araliaceae; genus Panax; species Panax ginseng. The sequence continues at coordinate 115,064,243 of CM035135.1, forward strand.
TGAAGTTTTGAACAATGAAGTTTAAAGCCAATTCTATCGGCTAGACTTATATTATGATTCTGTCAAGCATGAGTTATGTTTACCAAGGTATATTGGTATGGTTTTTAATCGAAGACCAAGTATGCTAAAATGTTTTTGTTGTTTAACGACAGGCACGTGAGGTTGCCACAACTTAAACGTATACACATTTAATGAATGTAGTGTTGATCAACATAGAGTATTATGGGCTGATTACCCAGAAGTGCTCGTAAGCTATGCCGAACTTACGGACTTAGTGTCGGGTTGTCCTTTTCAAAAGAAATTATGAACTGCTCATAGTTCTGAGCCTTAGTTGATATTCTATTGAATATTGTTGTTGGAAAACATTTTGAATGAAAAGAAGTGCTATTTTGAATTATCGATAGTACTTCGTAACTATTGTTCAGTTACTGAAGATATATAAGTTCTATGTTTCAAGCATGTTGTTTATTAGAATTGTAGTACTTGTTGAGCTAGTCATGCTCACTCTTGCTTGAACCATATGAACACAGCCAAGATCGACCGGATTAAAGGCTCAGGCAAAGATAAGGGCAAGGCGAAGACGAACCCTTAGCTTAGTATGTAATAGAGTAGTTCAATGATTGTAATATCTTGAATATTATGACAAGAACAAATGAATGGGTTACAAAGTACCTGGGAAATGTAATATTATTTTGAATATATAGAAGTTATATTGTTTATTTTGAGACTATTTCATGGAATGAATGAATGAATGGTAGTACCGTGTAGCACCATCTGTCGGGTTGGAAGATACCCGAATTTTGGGGCGTCACACATGTCCAAGGTGATTAAAAGCAAGCTAGATAATATTAGTGAATGTCTAATGATGTGATTATAGACCTTCAAGTAATAAGTCCAAAAAAATATTTGCAAACTATAAAGCGACGATTAAAGACTATGTTAATTGATTTTTAGGGTGACTTACAAACTGAAGTTAGATGTTTAAGTATGCATTTAAACTTACATAACGAGTATGTGCACATCTAACTAATGAATATCTTATATACATATTGCATTATGTTAGGATCTGAAAGAGTATTGTTAAGCGATATTTTGGTAATCTACGCTTGAGGGAGTCTGCGTTCCAGAAGTTAAGGGACGAGGACCATCCGAGATAGCTAATGATGCAGGAGATGGAGGTGGAAATTGCTCACCGTAAGGAAGCAGGGATCCAGATGGGAGCTTTGTTTCACCGAACGGTGGCGAGAAATGTGGATGTAGCAGGAAAACTAGAGGAATTAGAGCAGAAGGTTTTGAGTGAGAGGACGGAGAAGGAGGCTCTCTGAACTCTGTTAGAATTCGAGGCGATGGATAGGATTCACTTGGAGGAGAAGTGGGAAGAAGCCAACGATAGGGCAGATGACCTAGAGGATGAGGTGCGGTGCAAGAGAAGGAAGATGAACAAGATGGGCTATGCTCTTCGCACGGCCATGGAAAGATTGATCGACGGGGTACATCATTACCAGGCTAAGCAAGGACAGACCTGACATACCATAAGTCGGGATATGGTAGTGCACATTACACAGAAGGAATATTAGAACGCTGTGGAGCGTGGGATGTTAGATTGAGTCTAGCGATGAAGACCAGTAGTGTGGTAGTTTATTTATGTTGTTGTAATATGTTGTTGTAATCTTAATCTTTTGTGTAAGATGTGAGATAGTGGTAAACCCCCAAATTTCTGGAAAGTGTTAGAGGGGTAGTAAGTTGATAGGTCCCCGTCTTTTGTGATATTAGGAGATATGTGTTATCATTTATAGCAGTATGCTAGAAAAGAACATGTAATGCAACCCCTTGGCATATGAATATAAATGCTCCTATTTTTAGAAACATGTTATAAACCTGTAGTTCTTTTCTTTTGGGAAATGTCTAAGTATTATAACTAGATAATAAAATGAAACTTTTGTGATGCAGAAAATGTAGCCCAGACGTAGAATAATTGTCCCGGAAGAGTTAATTAATGATGAAAGAGGTCATGTAGATCCGATACAGAGACTGGTAGATTTATTGGGAGAAGCTCTGAGGGGAAGAAATGAACCCGTACCACCCATTCCCCAAGCTGTCCCAGTAACGACCTTCAAAGATTTTAAGAGTGTAGGACCCCCAGAGTTCGTGGGAACCACTGACCCGATAGTTGCGCAAACCTGGTTCAAGGAGATCGAGAAGGCCTTCATTATAGCTCGCGTGGGTGAAGACCAGAAGATAGTATTTGCCACATACATGATGAGGGGCGAAGAAAACTATTGGTGGGAAACTAATCAATAGAGAGCGGGGGAAGGAACGATAACATGGGAGCAGTTTACGACACTATTTTTCGAGAACTATTTCCCGAAGATTATGAAGAGTAGGATGGAAGTGAAATTCCTAGAATTAAAAAAAGGTGATATGACGGTGGCGCAGTACGCAACTAAGTTCAATGAATTAGCGCGGTTTGTAGAACACCAAATTGTGGATGTGGATGAGGAGAGGAAGGTGAGACGTTTTAAGAAAGGGTTGAAACTATGGTTGTATAATAAGGTATCGTTCTTCCAGATTGATTCCTTTACCACATTGTTGGATAAGGCAATCATTGCAGAAGGTGGCAGTGAGGCCTTAAGTTTATATCACAAGGAGAAGAAGAATAAGAACGCTAGTAGCGAGCATCGTGGAGGGAGTAGCAGCGGAGGAAGTAACTCCGGAAAGAGGAAATGGGAAAGAAACAACAACAGAAATAATAACCAAGGTGGGAGTCACCAGGGAAACTTCAAGAAGAGGACCGAAGCTTGCCACAAATATGGAAGAAGCCATTAGGGAGAATGCTGGAAGAGGCACATATCGCCAAATTGCCCGAAGCCAAAGAAAATTAGAGGATGTTTTGCTTGTGGATCAATAGAGCACCAGATAAAGGATTGCCCGAAGAAAAGAAGCGGTGGAGCTGGCGGAAGCCAAGGAGGAGGAAGTAAGTTGATGATTTATAGACCTGCGCAACCCAACCGATAGACCGCTCGAACCTTTAACATGCCCGTCCAAGACGCCATAGCTGCAAAGGATGTGGTGTTAGGTATAATCCCAATCGATAATATAAATGCTTATGTATTATTTAATTCGGGTGTCACCTGTTCGTTCGCATCCGAAGAATTTTCTAATAAACTTAGTACACCCAGAGAACGTTTAGAAGATCCTTTGAACATAGAAGTTGCGAATAAGGAAATAATCCATGTAGAATATGTCTATCGAAATTGTCGCGCAAACATTAGAGAGCATGAACTGAGCATAGACTTAATTCCTATTAGACTAGGAGAGTTTGACGTAATACTGGGGATGGATTGGTTATATAACCATGCAGCAGTAATTGACTGTCAGAACAAATGTGTGAACCTTAAGACTCCGGGTAAGTCTAAGGTAGTGGTTTATGGTAGCTCATCGCTTAAGCAATCGTGTTGCGTTACGACGATGCAGGCCAAGAAATTGTTAAAGAAATGATGTGTAGATTATTTATCTTACGTTGTGGATACTCCGAAAAAGGGAATAGAGATTAGAGATATACCTTTAGTGAGTGAATTTTGGGATGTGTTTTCGGATGATCTACCTAGCCTTCCGCCAGATAGAGAAATGGAATTCGTAATAGATTTAGCACCAGGAACTGCACCGATTTTGAAAGCAACATATCGTATGGCGCTGATAAAAATGAAGGAATGGATGATACAACTTCAAGAGTTATTAGATAAAGGTTACATTCGACCGAGTGTGTCTCCTTGGGGAGCACCAATGTTATTCATGGAGAAAAAGGACAGATCGATGAGGCTCTATATTGATTATCACAAATTAAACATTGTAACAATCAAGAACAGATATCCATTACCAAGGATAGATGACTTATTTGATCAATTGAAAGGAGCGAAATGTTTCTCAAAGATCGACCTACAGACATGATATTATCAACTGAAAGTACGGGATGAGGACATACCAAAGACTGCGTTTAGAACCCGTTATGGACATTACGAGTTTTTGGTAATGTCATTCGGTTTAACTAATGCTCTGGCAGCATTCATGGACTTGATGAATCGAGTTTTCAAGCCATATTTTGATAAATTCGTAGTATTTTTCATCGACGATATTTTAATATATTCGAAGACAGAGGAAGAACACGCCGAACATCTGAAGATTGTTTTGGAGGCACTACGAGAAGAGAAGATGTATGCGAAGTTTTCTAAGTGCGAATTTCGGATGAATATGGTTCAATTCTTAGGCCACATGCTGCATGAGAATGGAATCTCAGCAGACCTCGAAAAGGTCGAAGCAATGAGTAATTCGAAACAACCAAGAACCCCGACGGAGGTGATAAGTTTCTTAGGGTTAGCTGGGTACTATCAAAGATTCATCCAAGATTTTTCTAAGATAGCAACCTCGTTGACTAATTTGACGAGGAAGACGGTGAAATTTGTATGGACCGACAAATACGAAGAGAGTTTTCAAGAGTTGAAGAAGAGATTAAGCGAGGCACCTGTATTATCATTACCAGATGATATAGGAGAATTTGTGGTTTACAGTGATGCGTCGCATAGAGGACTTGGTTGTGTGCTTATGCAACATGGCAAGGTCATTACGTATGCATCACGACAATTAAAGGATTACAAAAAACGATACCCTACACATGACCTATAATTAGCGATCGTAGTTTTTGCGTTGAAGATATGGAGACATTATTTGTACGGAGAGAAATATGAGATATACATGGACCACAAAAGTCTGAAATATATCTTCATACAGAAGGAGTTGAATATGCGTCAGAGGAGGTGGTTAGAATTAATCAAAGATTATGACTGCGAAATTCTTTATCACCCGGGGAAGGCAAATGTAGTTGCCGACGCTCTGAGCAGGAAAGGAAGGGAGAAATTGTTTCGACTGATAACTCAGGAGGAGTTAATAAGAAATATGGAGAAATTAGAAATAGAAGTGAGGGGACCCGAGAGGTCTACGGAAAAGTTATTTGTAATGGAAGCTTGTCCGACATTGTTGGATAGAGTAAAGGAAGCCCGGGAAAGAGATGGAGAATGTGAGAAAATTAGGAGGAGGATCACGGAAAAAGAGGAAGAAAAATTTCAAATAGATAAAGACGGTATCTTAAGATTCGAAGGGAGAGTGTGGGTACCGGCAGTGGCCGAGTTAAGAGAAGAGATTTTGTACGAGGCTCATAATACGTCGTATTTCATTCATCCGGGAGGCACAAAGATGTACCGGGACTTGAAGCAACATTTTTGGTGGCCAAATCTGAAATGAGAAATTGCGGAGTATGTTAGTAGGTGTCTTACGTGCCAACGAGTCAAAGTGGAGCATCAACGACCGAGTGGTTTACTACAACCGTTGGAAATACCAGAGTGGAAATGGGAGCATATTACGATGGAATTCGTGGTAGGACTTCCAGTCACGTAAAAAGGTTTTGACATCATTTGGGTCATCGTGGATCGACTTATGAAGACTACACATTTTCTACCCATCAAGATCCGCTACAATTTAAAGCAATTAGCGAGTCTATACGTAAAGGAAATTGTCTCATGATATGGAGTGCCAGTATCGATTGTTTCTGACCGAGACCCGCGTTTCACGTTAAAATTCTGGAAAAGCTTGCAAGAGATGATGGGAACACATTTGAGGTTGAGTACTGCTTATCAACCTCAGACAGACGGACAGAGTGAGCGAACTATACAAATGCTAGAAGAAATGCTTAGGACTTGCGTGATGGAGTTCGAGGGAAATTGGGACGACCACTTACCCTTAGTCGAATTTGCGTATAAGAATAGTTACCATGTGAGTATCGGAATGCCGCCGTATGAAGCTCTTTACGGAAGGAAGTGCAAAATGCCTTTATGTTGGGACGAAGTCGGAGAACAACGAATACTCGGACCAGAGTTAGTACAACAAACTGCGGATTTGGTGAAAGTGATAAGGGCCAGACTTGTAGTAGCTTAAGATCGCTAGAAAAAGTACGCAGATTTGCATCAGCAAGACCGAGATTTTGAAGTTGGCAGTTTTGTATTCTTGAAGGTATCTCCATGGAAGGGAAAAATCCATTTCGTCAAGAAAGGAAAACTGATTCCAAGATTCATAAGACCGTTCGAGATACTACAACGAGTGGGTGAAGTAGCATACAAAGTTGCACTACCACCAGAATTGGATCACATCCATAACGTGTTTCACATATCTATGTTGCACCCGTACAAGCCTGACTACAAGCACGTGATTTCTTACGAACCCATTCAAGTGGAAAAGAATTTAGCATACGAAGAAATTCCTATCCAAATTCTAGATAGGAAAGAGCAAACCTTGAGAAATAAAGTTATTTCTTCTGTAAAAGTACTTTGGCGTAACCATGATATCGAAGAGGCAACGTGGGAGTTAGAAGATAGGATGATGATGGATTATCCCCATCTATTTGTGTAACCTTGTAGCAATTCCGGGATGGATTTCTTATAAGGGGGGGGGGATGTAATACACGAGAATTTTGTGTATTATTAAATAAATACATTAATGGAAATAAATATTTAATTGAATATAAACAATTTCGTGTTTTAAAATGAGATGACTCAATTATATTAAATAAATGAATAATTGAGGATATGTGAAGTTTGTGGTAAACTCGTTGAAAGCCTTGTGTGACATAGTGATGGGAAATACTAATAGTAATGTTAATCGTCGAAGAGATTATAAAATGAGCAATTAGGTCATATTAATTTTCAATTTTTGTTGTAGTATACTATTAGTTGTTAATTGATGTGTGGTATATTAATTATTTGATAATGAGGATTAATTAATGATTATTAATTGTCATATTATTTAATTGATAATGGTTATGGTGGAATATTGATTTTTTGGTAATTAATTAATAATAGGTGATTATTATATAGATAAGTAATGGTCATGGAAATCCACAAATATATTGATCAATGATTATTTGATATTGGTGATAATTAATTAAGGAAGTGTATGATTTAATTACTTCACATAATTGAGTAAGTCTGTAAGATAATAATATTATATTAATAGTTATGTGCATATGAGCATATACAACCATACTATATGGTGCAGTGTGACATTTATGTGGCTATATATATTAAGTCTTATAAAACTATATTGTATGAGCATTCTGACTAAATATATTAGGACTCTATGTTATAAATACATTATCTATGTAGCAATATGTATGTGGGCATATGTGGAGATAATATACCATGAACTATTATAGTATACTAGTGTGATGAAATGTACATGGATTATATGTATATTACTTTTTTATATTTCATCTACTACATTGAAACCTTAATTATTAAGTGTGACATTTAATTATATTATATGGTTGAGATGTGTGTTAAAAATATAACATAAGTATAGTCTAAGTGTTGCTAGAATGTTGAGCAATTGAGTTGTCCCAATATGAGTGTCCCATTTGCTTCAAACTTCAGTCACGTGTAATAGCAAAAAGGCTAGCCTATGTTCTTCATTTTCTTGTAACTCTCTAGCTCATGATCATGGGAGGAGTGGTGGCCATGATGAGATCTAACAACCAATTACCAACTCCTCCATAATCTTCATGCAATACTAAAATCTCTTGGATTAATTTCTTGGATAAATTGAGCACTCTACTTTATATAGAGTTGGAGGGAGTAATCTGATTTTGAGCCAATTCAAAGTAAAGGTATAAAAATTATGTTCTTAGTTTGAAGTTTGTCAAATTCTAGAATTTGTTGGATTCTCTGCTAATTGATGTAGAATAGCATGCCATTGTGTTATTTGAGTTGATATACATGATTTGGAACTTGGTAGCTGGGATGGTTGCAGGAGTAGCATCTCTTGTGTCAAGGCTCTGCTTCTGCAGAGCAATTTTTTTCAAACTGTTCGAAGTGGCGCGGCTTCCATAGGCTAATACCGTGCGACCGCGCGTGGTGCAGTTATGAGATAATGATTTGAAGTTTCTGATTTGTTTTGAGCATGCTACGATAGTTAGGTTAAGCCTATAAATGACCCTAACATGTGGTTAGATATTGTTTTGAACATGTTATGTTGTTTTAGCATGATTTGAGTAAAGTTTTCAAGAAAACTTCAAGTTTTGGAAAAGCTAGAAATGGTAAACTTGATTAATGCATATTCTGATCTTGCAAAGCATGTTAGTATGGTTTTGAAATGCATGTCGGACATACTAACATAAATATATGAATTTCATATTGAAGCATGAGCATGTTAGGCTTATTAGTAAGCTTTGCTAATGAAAATGTGAACGTTGAACGTGAATGTTGATGTGCTACTTTAAAAGTTAGAACCTGATGATTATGAGTATGTTAGAGGATACCCTTAGATGCACTCATGTATCTTAAATGTATATATACCATGCTTAGGTATCGTAATTCAAGGAAATCATAAGCAAAGCACATTTCAAAACAAAACGAGGTTAAATACACATATCTGATATGAATACTCACAAGCATGTCTAATATGAGTTATATGACTACTCTATGTATTTAACAATCAAGCATGTTGGACTTTACGATTTCATAACCTTAAATGGCCTTAGTTGTTGAGATGTCTAACTTAGGACCATATCATGCGAAGCGGGACCTAGATTAAACTAAGAAAATGCCAAAGGATCCTTAACATGTTAATATGTGGTATTTTGTAAGGATGTGCAGGCTAGGCCAAGAAATTATTTGCTCAGTCCTTATTTAAACAGGGAGCCGCGCAGCCGCGCATCTCCTTAGTGCAAATCAGGCGCGGCCGAGCCAGTCTGCTGTAGGATCAGTTTCTGCTAGTAATTTGTAGAAGTTGCATACTTGTATTATTACTCTAGCATGTATTATATGACCAGTACATGTCCAAAGTGATTAGAAGCAAGCTAGATAATATGAGTGAATGTTTAATGATGTGATTATAGACCTTTAAGTAATAAGTCCAAAAAGTATTTGCAAACTATAAAACGACGATTAAAGACTATGTTAATTGATTTTCATGGTGACTTACAAAGTTATTTTGTGTTATAAGTTCATAAGGTATGAAATGAAGTATGTGAAGAGTATACAACTAAGTTAGATGTTTAAGTATGCATTTAAACTTACACAACGAGTATGTGCACATCTAACTAATGAATATCTTATATACATATTGCATTATGTTAGGATTTGAAAGAGTATTGTTAAGTGATATTTTGGTAATCTGCGCTTGAGGCAAGTATCCGAACCCTAGTATTATTGTTGTGCAATATCATTGCAATATTTTATTTGACAAATACCGTAAGCTTATCCTTTTGAATACAAGTTAGATTACTTTTTCGTTCAAAAGAGCTAATATGCTTAAACCCTTGTGAAAGTTATTATTCGTGTTAAACTTAGTATTGACCTTGAATATGGTGAAAGAGTCGATGCCATTTGTTTCGGCTAGATTATATGCATGTTTATAAGAAAACTGTCCAAACCAATTGTTTGGTGCGAAAATCTTGAAAATTGAGTTGAACAACCCTTATGGTAAGGGGAGTGGATGTTGTTGGAAACCCCAACACATGAGTAAATATTATTGTGGAATTATGCATAACATAAAGTATTGTAGACTGATCATCTATAGTTCTTGATATTTATGGTTATCAGTTTAATATTGGTAACTCTAGTGGAAGTTCCATGGTCCTTAGTGACTGCTCAGTATAAATTGCTTATCCAGTTGGATACCTTGTTAGCCGTTGAATTCATATATATCTGTTGATTTATATTGAATTGTCATATCCCTTATTCATGATGTTATTCTGACACTTTGAACTATCTTAGAAATAACCCTTTGATATTTCAAACCTTGTGATATTATATCTTACACCCTTGTTGTATATTGCTTGCTGGGCAATTTGTGCTCATCCTTGCTTATTTAAAACCTTTTAGTTAAGGAAGAACAGGGATGTGTCTCTAGAACAGATAAGGGCAAGGGCAAGGCTACCGACTAGCTTGTCCTTTTTATGTTTAAAGCTATTATGTTATGCTAAGATTATTTGTGGACTATGTTTAAGCTTAAGTATGATCATGTAATAAGTCTTTATTAGATATTATTATGTAATCTATTAAGCACTGTAGGTTGTAAGACTTGGGGGAATAATTATAATAAATCATTATATATTATTCTAAAGTAGATTTTCCGTCGTGTATGCGTTATTTTAGTTATTATGGTTTTACCATGAGAACGTGATGAACTGAATTCGAGTGACCAAGTGGAGGTACAAATTTGGGGGCGTAACAGGAATACTATAGAAGATTTATCCAAGATTTTTTGAAGATAGCTACCCCGTTGATTAACTTGACAAGGAAGATGGTGAAATACGTATGGACGGATAAATACGAAGACAATTTTCAAGAACTTAAGAAAAGAATGAGTGAAGTGCCTATTTTTTCATTACTAGATAACACAGGAAATTTTGTAGTGTATAGTGATGCTTCGCATAGAGGACTTGGTTGTGTGCACATGCAGCATGACAAGGTCATTGCGTACGCATCACGACAGTTGAAGGATTATGAGTAAGTTTACCCTACTCATGATCTGGAACTGGCCGCGATAGTATTTGCCTTAAAGATATGGAGACATTATCTTTATGAGGAGAAATGTGAGATATACACAGACCATAAGAGTCTAAAATATATCTTCACATAGAAGGAGTTGAATATGAGACAGAGAAGATGGTTGGAGTTGATAAAGGATTATGATTGTGAAATCTTGTATCACCCTAGAAAAGCCAATGTAGTTGTTGGCGCCTTAAGTAGAAAGGGTCGGGAAAAGTTGTCTATGTTAACGGATCAAAATGAGTTAATAACAGAGATGGCTAGGATGGAGATAGAATTATAGATGCCAAGTGAATCGGGATAGATATTTTTTGCGACGGAGATGCAATCTACCATCCGAGAGAGTCAAGGAGGTGCAACTCAAAATTGATGAGTGTGACCAAGTGAAGAAGATGTTAACGGATGAAAAGGATATTAAGTTTAGTCTTGATAATGAGGGATTATTAAGATTTGAAGGAAGAATTTGGATTCCGAATGAGACGGAGTTAAAAGATCAAGTGTTATAAGAAGCTCATAGTTAAAGGTACTCGATACATCCTGGTAGTACAAAGATGTATCAAGACCTTCGACAGAGTTTTTGGTGGCCGAACATGAAGAGAGAAAGAGCAGAGTATGTGAGTAGGTGCTTGACTTGTCAAAAAGTTAAGGCCGAACATCAACGACCCAGTGGCTTGTTATAGTCATTGGAGATTCTAGAATGAAAGTGGGAGCATATCACGATGGACTTCGTGGTGGGACTTCTGACAACGACAAAAGTGTACAATTCGATTTGGGTAATAGTGGACTGGTTGACGAAGTTGGCTCACTTCTTGCCAATTAGGGTCAAGTATAACTTAGACCAGTTAGCTAAACTTTATGTTAAGGAAATTATTTCCAGACATGGAGTACCAGTATCAATTGTGTCAGATCGTGACCCACGATTCACATCGAACTTTTGGAGAAGTTTGCAAGAACAGTTGGGAACACAACTGAAGTTAAGCATAACGTATCATCCATAAACCGATGGGCAGAGCGAGAGAAAAATTCAGACGTTAGAAGATATATTGAGATCTTGCGTCATGGATTTCAAGGGTAGTTGGGATGATCACCTACCACTAGTTAAATTTGCGTATAACAACAGTTATCATGCAAACATAGGCATGCCGCCTTATGAAGCTTTATACGGAAGAAGGTGCAAAACACCATTGTATTGGGATGAGGTGGGAGAACGCCGAATGCTAGGACCAGAATTGGTGCAGAAGACAGCGGATGTAGTAAAGTTAATTCGGATGCATCTTGTTACAGCTCAGGACAAATAGAAGAAGTATGTGAACTCGCATAGAATAAATCGAGAGTTTGAAGTAGGCTCGTATGTGTTTCTAAAGGTATCTCCCTAGAAATGAAAGATATACTTTGGAAAGAAAGGAAAGTTAAGTCCAAGGTTTATAGGACCTTTTGAAGTATTAAAACAGGTGGTATCCTATGTGATAGCTTTACCTCCAAACCTAGAACGAATATATAACGTGTTTCACGTATCTGTGTTACGTCCTTATAAGCCGGACTATAAGCATGTAATCGAGTATGAGCTGATTCATATCGAGATGGACTTAACGTACGAAGAATCGCCGATTTAAATCATCGATAGAAAGGAGCATGTTCTGCGGAACAAAGTAATACCTTCGGTAAAGGTATTATGGAAGAACCAAGATGCTGAAGAAGCAACGTCGGAATTAGAAGAAAAGATGAATAAAACTTTTCCTCAATTATTTGATTAAAGTAAGATGAGATTCTGCGGATAGAATCCTTATAAGGGGGAAAGGATGTAACGACCGAGAAATTCGAATTTTATTGTAAAATAATTTTATTGAATTAAATAATAAATAAAATTATATTCTAAATGTTATCAAGGTGGTTGTCATTGTATAACCTAATAATGTGGGAATGTCGTAGTATTTTAGCTACGTGAAGGAATTAAAGTGTTTAAATTTCCAAGACGAAAATAAAAGTTTTTCGAGAAATTTTCTGAAAAACACTATTCATCAATATTTTCTCGGGAATTATTTTTGAATTTCTGAGAAATACGTAATGATAGAATGTCAAGGTAAGATGGATTGTGTAATAATAATCTAAGTATGGAAAATGCAATATTTCGCTTGTGGACTTAAATTGAGAACGTTAAGGAAAGGGAAGTATTAATGAGTTAAGTAATAATCGTATGATACATGAGTATTGTACGAGGTAATGAATACGAGTATAATATAAGGTATTATACGAGTTTGTATGAATGATGGTATATTGTATATAACAAAGTTATATACGAGTTAAAATACAGGAATAATACGTAGACAATGTGTTATATGTATTGAGCAATAGTATTGGACTTGTAGGATTTGTTAGGAATTTGTATAAGCCTAAGTGAATTAATGGTAGGGCCCAAATGATAATTAATGAACAAGTTAATGTTTATTAATGCAAGCCCAAAATTTTAATTAGTTAATCCAAGCCCAAGCTAGGATTCAATGAGTTGGAGTGACCCATGGGGCAAACCATATTATTTTGGTTAATCTTTGTAATCAAGTATTATGTGGGATGACCAAGTATTATGTGTAATGGCCAAGCAAGAGATAAGTGTTGTGATTAACAAGTAATGAATAGTAAGGAGGTGGGATGAAATATTGACTAAACTACCCTAACCTTGTGAATTCTATAAATAAAAGAAGCTTGCTAGTCATTTGGTAATTGTTCAAATCATCCAACAATCTTATAAAGTGCTTAAGTGTTAGAGAGAATAAGCTACTTCCATGTGTAAGAAGAAGAAGAAGAAGAAGACTTATTCCAAAGAACCTCAAGGGTAAGACTTCTTGTCCACTAATCTTCTATTTCTACCACGATAGATTGATAAGAGAAGTAAGGATTAGTGAACATGGATGTTAAGAAGTAAGAAGAAGGATTAATCAATGGACTTAAGCCGCACAAGTCGGAAATAAGTCATTTAAACTTGCATAAGTTATAAACTTATTAAGAAGCTATTTGAACTTGTTATAAGTTGACCTTAAGAAGTTAGTATGAAAAAGAAATTGTATGAACGTGTATCAAGTATACATGAATGAAATTATATGTTGAGAACATATAAAGGATACTGATTAAAAGACTTTAATTATCATAAGTGATGAGTAATAAAGCTATAAGTAGTTTATGTTTTAATAAGTTATAAGCTCATGTAAGAATAAGTCAAAATCCAACATGAAAGATAAGTTGTTGTAATAAGTATGTTGAAATGTTCATATGATTAATTGAATTCATTTGAAGTAATGAACAAATCATAAGTAATAAAGATTTGCCAGAAATTGCACGATTGGACGATAATCGTCGAATTTGTGAAATTCTCGGAATAGAAGTCATATTTGGCATTATAGAGTTGCGGACTCGAAAATGACTGAATTCTGACTTAGAACGAAGAAACGAGCATTGAACGTTCACGAACATTTACCGTTTCCGTTAAAAATGAACCAATAGGTGAATTTTTAGCAAACAAAAAGTCTGTAATTCTTCTAGAATTTTAATTATTATATTAAATATTTATTGAATTATTTAAATATTTAATGGATGTGTTTATTGTTGAATAAATAATTGTTCAAATTTGAATTGATGTGGTTAATTATTTGTTAAATAAATAATTAAGGAAAATTAATTATTTTGCTAATTTAATTTAATTATTAAGTTAGAGAATTTTGATTAATTGAATTACTATTCTTTTTATTGGAATTGTAATTAAAAAGGATGTTTTAGTTGATTAAATAAAGTTATAATTATATAGAAAATTATAATTTTGTGATATTGATTTATGTGTTAAAGTGATTTGATAATTTGTTTTTAGAATTAATTTAATTAAGTTAATGTGTGACAAATAACCTTTTATAAAGGAGTTATTAAAATAACTTAAAGGAGTTTTAATTCCGTTTTGGCCAAACAAGGCCTAATGCCTATTAAGTCTTTAATTTATTTGAGTTTTACCAAACAAGGTGTAAGGTTAATGGGTTATTTTTTTAGTTAGTAACCAAACAAGCCTTATGGCTTTTGATATCAAAATTCACATAATTGATATCAGTTATGTTTATAATTATATTATATAATTAATATATATAATATCTATATACGTTATTTGTTAAGACGTATGTTAGAGGATAGAGGTTAGAGAGAAGAAAGAAAACTCAGAGGAAGAAGAAGAAGAAGAGAAGAAGAAAAGAAGAGAGAAAGAAAGGCTAGAGATTGGGGAAGGAGAGGCTTGAGAGAGAAAAGAATAGCCATATCATCTTCTATCAAGGTATTCTCCAATTTCTTTTTAGTTTTAAAAGTCTAGTTTCTCTTCCCAAATTTCTCTGTAGAATTTTTGTGTAAGCATGAATTATTGTGTTATGTGGCTTTATATGACTTATTAGTGATGTTAAAACGATTTTCATAAGTTATAATCTATGAATTGATGATATGTATGTAATTTGGGAAGAAAAATATTACAGTGAGTTTTGGTGATTATATATTGTCTAGTTAAATAGAAATTATGGGTTGAATAGTTGTTTTATTGATAAATTGGCTTTTCAATTTGTTAGAGTATATATACTTTGATAAAATGCTTTGAATTAATGGTTTTGGTTGCAAAACAAAATTACAATGGTTGTTTTCTTCAAAAATATTAAAAAATGAGTTTTAGCCAAAAATAATGAAATTGGGTGTGTTAATTTTGGTGTTTATGTTGTTATATGAGTAGAAACATGTTAGGAATCCTTGAATTATGTTTACATGAAGTTTTGTATGAATTATATGTAAATCAGTCTGTTAGAAACGAACTTATAGGCCAAAATTGGCTTTTTCCTGTGTTGTTGCCGAAGCTAGGTCAGCATTTAGCTTCTCGCCATTTATCAGCAGAGGACCGATCTCGTGTGTACGCATGTTGGGATAAGCGTGAGATAGCTGCTTTTTCTATTAGCCATCCCGCCGCTCATTAGCGAGTATTCGTGTGGATGGAGATAGAGACTTCATCGATCTTGGCGATATCCACGGTCTTGGGAGTAGTGATTCAGATGATGGAGAGCCCATGGAGGACATTGATTCCCACATCGATGAGGAGCCACTTACTGGGTTTTCAGCATCCCCTTTAGATTCTCCCAGTACTAGCATAGTTGTGATTTTGGTTTATCATGTTGATTCAATTACGATTATTCTGTAATATGATGTTATTAATTCAACTAGTTCTCTAGTTGATGATCGTTGAACTTCAAATTACCCTTGAAAGCTTATCCAAACCAAACTCTCTTTGGTGCGTACTTGTACTCCAAATACTGAGATGAACAACCCTATTATTATTAGGGGATAACTTACGCGTAGCGTTAAATGTTTGTGCACAATACATGGTACGAAGGGCTGATCCCCCTAAGTACGAGGATGATGATTATGATGATGTAGAAACAGATGAGGAAGATCCTGTGGAGCTGCCGCAGACGGATGAAGAGGACATGGAGGAAAGGATTCCACTTAACTCGATAGCTAGCCGTATATATGATGAGGTGCATGACCGCAACGTGGAACTTCAAGATACTGTTGAGGAATTGCAAGAGATAGTAGCTGAACAACAGACTTCGTTGGCACAGAAGGACAACGAGATTCAGGATCGAGAAGAACAATTGAACAATGTTGAAGAGAAGCTGGTTCACACTGAAGAAGAGAACGATCAAATCAGAGCAGAGGTTGCAGAGTTGAAGAGCAAGTTGAGAGAAGAATCTGCAAAAAGGGCAAGAGCCGAAAACGCGTACAATGAAGCTTATCAACAAGCAGAAATAGCAAAGGGAGACGCACAATCAAAGAGAAGGAAGATGGAAGAAATGGATAACGTGTTCAACAGTGCGATCAATCAAGCTCAAGATCGGGTCATGGGTTATCTAATTCAGTTCGAGACGCTACCCTCGTTCATACTGGACCGTCGGACCATGTTCCGAGTTATGGAAGAAGAGCGTCGTAAGGCCTTGAAATATCTTAATAGGACATCGTAGGGAGTGTACTTGAGTTATGTTATTATAAATAATTTGTTAATCCCAAGTGTTATGCAACCTATGGATATATGATGATGATGTCTCAAACTTTATTAGTTCAGAAAATAATGTAAATAGCGGTGATGCTATTGATATGATGTTTTCAAAGAAGTTTTGAATAAAAGATATTATTTTCTTTATCCAAAGTGTTATGTGTTATGGAATGATTACTTTCACGGGGGCAAGATAAGTATAAATTACTTGAAAAGCGTTAAGTAATAATCTAATGAATGTAATTTTTAACAGAAAATGCCTCCAAGACGTCAACCACCCCGTCAGAGAACCGCTGAAGGAACCAACAACGATAATGCTGAAGCTAACTCCGTTCATCAGTTGGTGACGTTACTAATAGGTGCACTGCAAAATCAACCACAGAATCAACCTCAGAACCAAGGTGCTACGTTTAAGGACTTCAAGGCGGTTGGACCACCAGGATTCCGTGGGTCCATGAATCCAGTTGAAGCACAGACCTGGATCATGGAAATTGAGAAAGTTTTTGAGGTTGCTAGGGTAGAGGAGAATCAGAAGACTGCTTTCACAACGTTTATGTTGAAGGATGAGGCTAGCTATTGGTGGCAGGCCAACAAGACTCAGGAAGGACCAGGAGTAATGACCTGGGATAGGTTTAAGGAGCTGTTCTTCGAGACTTATTCCCGTGAGAGTTTGAAGAGTCAGCTAGAGGTCCAGTTTTTGGAGTTGAAGCAGGGAACGATGACGGTGTCGCAGTATACCGCGAAATTCAACAGTTGGCGAGGTTTACGCCATATCGTGTCAAGATAGACGAAGCGTAAAGGCGAAGAGGTTTGAGCGAGTGGACCCAAACCCTGTCAGTACAAAGAGGGTTTCCTGCTCAATTGAAGACATTCTGCAAGAAGATGATGGAGAAGACGATTCTCGCTGAAAGTGGAAGTGAGGCGGTAACAAAGCATAATCAAGAGCAGAGAAAGAAGAAAAGTGAAGGTGAAGCTAAGAGTAGTGGAAACGGTAGTAATGGCAACAACCTAAAAAGGAAGTGGAATGGGAATGGAGGAGCTGGAAATCAGCAAAGAAACCAGCAAAATAAGAAGTTTGAAGCATGTGCTACGTGCGGAAAGTTTCATAAGGGAATATGTTTGCTGGGGAAACGTGTATTCTTCAATTGTGGCCAGGAGGGTCACATCGCCCCAAATTGAACTCAAGCTAAGAAAAATGTGTGCTTCACGTGCGGATCTAAGGATCACTTTTCTCGTGAATGCCCTAAGAAGAGATCTAGTGAGACAAATGGGAGCAAGGGAAATGCTAGTGGAAGTTCGTTGGCTATTGCTGGACCAACAACAGCAAATAAGCCACATGACTGTGCAAGATTCTGTGAAATCAAAGGATATGGTGTCAGGTATTATCCCGATCAATGATATTGATGCTTATGTATTATTTGATTCGGGTGCTACTTTCTCATTTATATCTGATGAATTTACTATGACATTAAGATTGCCTAGTGAAGAATTGAATTTCCCTTTAAACATAAAAATTGCGAATAAGGAAGTAGTTCCTATTAGGTTCGTATACAAGAACTGTAGGGTGAACTTTAAAGGAAATATTTTGATGGTAGATTTGATTCCGATCAGGCTAGGAGAGTTTGACGTTATTTTGGGAATGGATTGTTTGTTCAATTATGGAGCGATAATTGACTGCCAAAAGAAATGTGCAAACCTTATGACTCCGTCAAAGGTAGTATTCAATGGTAGAAAATCGCTTAGACAAATGAAATGTCTGACGATGATGCAGGCCAAGAAGTTGTTGAGTCAAGGCTGTGTGGGTTATTTAGCTTACATTGTCGATACTCAGAAGAAGGGTGAAAAACTGGAAGAAATACCAGTAGTTAGGGAGTTTGTGGACGTGTTTCCAGAGGATTTGCCAGAACTTCCGCCTGACAGAGAAATCGAGTTCGTGATCGACTTAGTGTCAGGAACCGCTCCGATATCGAAAGCCCCGTACAGAATGGCTCCGGTGGAGATGAAAGAACTGATGGTACAACTACAGGAGCTGTTGGACAAGAAATACATTCAAATGAAGTAGTGTGTCACCGTGGGGAGCACCCCAATTCGTAATTAAAAGAAGGAGGATGGGTCAATCGTCTTTGCATTGATTATAGAGAGTTAAACAAAGTCACTATTAAGAATAAGTATCCATTGCTTGAGAATAGATGACTTGTTTGATCAATTGAAGGGTGCTAGATATTTCTCAAAATAGATTTGAGAAGTGGGTATCACCAACCGAAAGTAAGGAAGGAGGATGTACCAAGATGGCATTCCAACTCCTGTATGGACATTACTGAATTTTTGGTGATGTCTTTTGGTTTGACAAACGCCCTAGCAGCGTTCATGGATTTGATGAATAGGGTGTTTAAACCATTTTTAGACAAGTTTATGGTGGTGTTTATTGACGATATTCTGGTGTACTCTAAAAATCAAGAGGAAGAACATGTGGAACATTTATGTCTAACGCTGGAGATGCTAAGAAAAGAAAAGTTGTATGCGAAATTCTCTAAATATGAATTTTGGCTGGAACGTGTACAATTTCTTGGGCACGTAATTGACAAGGATGGAATTTCAGTGGATTCATCAAAGGTCGAAGCTGTGATAAATTGGGAACAACCGAGAACTCCATCGAAGTGAGAAGTTTCTTGGGATTAGCGAGGTATTACGTATGGTTTATCCAGGATTTCTCCAGGATTGCCACTCGCTTGACAAATTTAACGAAGAAATCAGAAATTTGTTTGGACAGAGAAGTGTGAAGAAAGTTTCCAAGAATTGAAAAAGAAGCTAAGTATGGCACCTGTTTGTCATTACCGTATAATCTGAGTGAAATTTTGTGGTGTATAGTGATGCTTCACACAAGGGATTAGGGTGTGTTCTTATGCAAAATGGTAAAGTCATCCCGTATGCATCAAGACAATTGAAAGATTACGAAAAAGGGTATCCGCCTCATGATTTAGAGTTGGTGGAGGTTGTGTTTGCTCTGAAAATATGGAGACACTATCTCTACGGAGAGAAATGTGAGATTTACACAGACCTTAAAAGTCTGAAGTATATTTTCACACAGAAGGACCTGAACACGCGTCAAAGAAGATGGATGGAACTGATAAAAGATTATGATTGTGAGATCTTTTATCATCCAGGCAAAGCAAATGTGGTTGCAGATGCCTTGAGTAGGAAAGGTAGGGAAAAGTTGATGTTGTTAACTGATAAGGAGGAGCTTATTACAGCAATGTCAAGGTTAGAGTTGGAGATCAAATTTCTAAGAGAATCCAATGAAAGATGTTACCAGATGGAAGCCAGTCAAACTTTGGTGGATAAAGTGAAGAACGCTTCAACCTGCGGATGAGGAATGCGTAAAATCGTAAAAAGTGTGGTTGAGGAAAAAGAGGTGAAATACAAGATTGATACCGATGGAATGCTGCGATTTGAAGGACGAATATGGGTTCCAGCAGTACCAGAGGTTAAAGAAGAAATCTTTATCGAAGCTCATAACTCGAGATATTCGATTCATTCGGGAAGTACGAAGATGTACCAAGATTTTCTACGACATTTTGGTGGGCAAATATGAAAAGAGACGTTGCGAATCGCGCTGCAAAGTGCTTGACATGTCGTAGAGTCAAGGTAGAGCATCAAAGACCAAGCGGGTTACTTCAACCGTTGGAGATACGTAATGGAAATGGGAGCATATCACAATGGATTTTGTGGTAGGTCTTCCAACAACTCAGAAAGAATACGATGCGATATGGGTGATAGTGGATAGATTGCCAAAATCTGCACACTTTTTGCCAATAAAGATTAGATTTAATCTTGATCAGCTTGCGAAACTGTACGTTAAGGAGATCATTTCAAGACATGGAGTTCCAGTATCAATTGTGTCAGATAGAGATTCGAGATTCACATCAAACTTTTGGAAGAGACTACAGGAATGTATGGGAACACGATTGCGAATGAGTACATCATATCACCCGCAAACAGATGGCCAAAGCGAGCGAACGATTCAGACATTAGAAGATATGTTGAGAGTACGCGTCATGGATTTCAAAGGAAATGGGATGAACAATTACCGCTGGTGGAATTTGCCTACAATAACAGCTTATCACGCTTAGCATCGGCATGCCGCCTATGAAGTATTATATGGCAGAAAGTGCAAAACTCCACCGCTACCGGGATGAAGTCGATGAACGCCAATATTAAGACCAGAATCGGTACAACAAATGATGAGGTTGTCAAACTCGCTGTAACAAGATTGATAAATTGCAAGATGCATAAAAGAAATATGTTGATCAACACGCATAAGATCGTGTATTCGATATAGGAGATTTTATATTCCTAAAGGTTTCTCCTTGGAAGGAAAAATTCGATTTGGTAAGAAGGGAAACTAAGTCCGAGATTTATTGGACCCTTCGGCTTCATGAAAGGTTGGAGAGGTGGCTTACGAGGGTAGCTCTACCTCCTGAGTTGCAAAACCTTCATAATGTTTTTCACGACGGCATTATTCACCGTACAAACCTGATTACAAGCACGTGATTGAGTACAAACCATTACAGTTTGAGAAAGACTTATCCTATGAAGAGGTTCCTATCCAGATAGTCGACAAGAAAGAACAAGTTCTCAGGAATATGGTGATACCTTCTGTGAAGGTAATTTGGAGGAACCACAATATCGAAGAGGCTACGTGGGAACTCGAAGCTGAAATGATGAAGAATTACCCTGAGTTATTTCTTTGATCTGTATCTTCGATTCTGGGGACAAAATCTTTGTAACTAGGGGAGAATGTGACGAATGAATTGTTTGAATTGTGATTCTGGGGACAAAATCCTTGTAAGGAGGAAATGATGTAACATTCTAGAATTTTAATTGTTATATTAAATATTTATTGAATTATTTAAATATTTAATGGATGTGTTAATTGTTGAATAAATAATTGTTCAAATTTGAATTGATGTGGTTAATTATTTGTTAAATAAATAATTAAGAAAAATTAATTATTTTGCTAATTTAATTTAATTATTAAGTTAGAGAATTTTGATTAATTGAATTACTATTCTTTTTATTGGAATTGTAATTAAAAAGGATGTGTTAGTTGATTAAATAAAGTTATAATTATATAGAAAATTATAATTTTGTGATATTGATTATGTGTTAAAGTGATTTGATAAATTGTTTTTAGAATTAATTTAATTAAGTTAATGTGTGACAAATAACCTTTTATAAAGGAGTTATTAAAATAACTTAAAGGAGTTTTAATTCTGTTTTGGCCAAACAAGGCCTAATGCCTATTAAGTCTTTAATTTATTTGAGTTTTACCAAACAAGGTGTAAGGTTAATGGGTTATTTTTTTAGTTAGTAACCAAACAAGCCTTATAACTTTTGATTTAAAAATTCACATAACTAATATCAGTTATGTTTATAATTATATTATATAATTAATATATATAATATCTATATACGTTATTTGTTAAGATGTATGTTAGAGGAGAGAGGTTAGAGAGAAGAAAGAAAACTCAGAGAAAGAAAGGCTAGAGATTGGGGAAGGAGAGGCTTGAGAGAGAAAAGAATAGCCATATCATCTTCTATCAAGGTATTCTCCAATTTCTTTTTAGTTTTAAAAGTCTAGTTTCTCTTCCCAAATTTCTCTATAGAATTTTTGTGTAAGCATGAATTATTGTGTTATGTGGCTTTATATGACTTATTAGTGATGTTAAAACGAATTTCATAAGTTATAATCTATGAATTGATGATATGTATGTAATTTGGGAAGAAAAATATTTTACAGTGAGTTTTGGTGATTATATATTGTCTAGTTAAATAGAAATTATGGGTTGAATAGTTGTTTTATTGATAAATTGGCTTTTCAATTTGTTAGAGTATATATATACTTTGATAAAATGCTTTGAATTAATGGTTTTGGTTGCAAAACAAAATTACAATGGTTGTTTTCTTCAAAAATATCAAAAAATTGATTTTTAGCCAAAAACAATGAAATTGGGTGTGTTAATTTTGTTGTTTATGTTGTTATATGAGTAAAAACATGTTAGGAATCCTTGAATTATGTTTACCTGAAGTTTTGTATGAATTATATGTAAATCAGTTTGTTAGAAACGAACTTATAGGCCAAAATTGGCTTTTTCCTCTTGTTGCTGTTCTTGTCATCAATGAGATGTTAGAAGCCATATTATTATTGGCCCATACTAACAATAGAGTAGTTTTCATGTGCGCAATACCAAAGACTATGTCATAGTCATAGCAACCTTGTAGCCTTATTCATCATACATGTATGTCACGACCCACATGTAAAACTGGTAGCCACGCTGCAAGTTAGCAGAATGGTCTAATAGTGTACTTTTTGTACACAAAATTTTAAGAAAAGTTATGTGATGATAGTAGGACTGCTTAATGTTGATTTTAGTATTTCTATAATATGAATAAGTATGTTATTAACAATTAACTTGTGTTATAACTCGATTATGTGATTAAAAATCCAATTTTAAATTATGAACGTACTTAGTTGTGTTTGTAAGATGGTAATGACTAATTATGTCATGATGACATATGTTTATAGGATATTGTGATTCGTATTGATTTGGTTTAGCCTACGAGCAAAGCAAGTTTTCTAAACTTTCTTTTTATATTGAGCAAGTTCTCAAACTCTACTTTTGTAATTGGAATCAATTATTGTTCCTAATATAATAATGCAAGATTTCTAATTCTTTATCTTGTTGTACAAAGATGTATCAAGACCTTCGACAGAGTTTTTCGTGGCCGAACATGAAGAGAGAAAGAGCAGAGTATATGAGTAGGTGCTTGACTTGTCAAAAAGTTAAGGCCGGTGGCTTATTATAGTCATTGGAGATTCTAGAATGGAAGTGGGAGCATATCACGATGGACTTCGTGGTGGGACTTCCGACAACGACAAAAGGGTACAATTCGATTTGGGTAATAATGGACCGGTTGACGAAGTCGGCTCACTTCTTGCCAATTAGGGTCAAGTATAGCTTAGACCAGTTAGCTAAACTTTATGTCAAGGAAATTATTTCCAGACATGGAGTACCAGTATCGATTGTGTCAGATCGTGACCCACGATTCACATCGAACTTTTGGAGAAGTTTGCAAGAACAATTGGGAACACAACTGAAGTTAAGCACAACGTATCATCCATAAACCGATGGGCAGAGCGAGAGAAAAATTCAGACGTTAAAAGATATTTTGAGATCTTGCGTCATGGATTTCAAGGGTAGTTGGGATGATCACCTACCACTAGTTGAATTTGCATATAACAACAGTTATCATGCAAACATAGGCATGCCGCCTTATGAAGCTTTGTACGGAAGAAGGTAAAGAACACCATTGTATTGGGATGAGGTGGGAGAACGCCGAATGCTAGGACTAGAATTGGTGCAGCAGACAGCGGATGTAGTAAAGTTAATTCGGATGTGTCTTGTTATAGCTCAGGACAAATAGAAGAAGTATGCGAACTCGCATAGAATAAATCGAGAGTTTGAAGTAGGCTCGTTTGTGTTTCTAAAGGTATCTCCCTGGAAAGGAAAGATATGCTTTGGAAAGAAAGGAAAGTTAAGTCCAAGGTTTATAGGACCTTTTGAAGTATTAAAACAGGTGGTAGCCTATGTGATAGCTTTACTTCCAAACCTAGAACGAATATATAACGTGTTTCACGTATCTGTGTTACGTCCTTATATGCCGGACTATAAGCATGTAATCGAGTATGAGCTGATTCATATCGAGAAGGACTTAACGTACGAAGAATCGCCGATTTAAATCATCGATAGAAAGGAGCAAGTTCTGCGGAACAGAGTAATACCTTCGGTAAAGGTATTATGGAAGAACTACGATGCTGAAGAAGCAACGTGGGAATTAAAAGAAAAGATGAAGAAAAATTTTCCTCAATTATTTGATTAAAGTAAGATGAGATTCTGGGGACAGAATCCTTATAAGGGGGAAAGAATGTAACGACCGAGAAATTTGAATTTTATTGTAAAATAATTTTATTGAATTAAATAATAAATATAATTATATTCTATATGTTATCAAGATGGTTGTCATTGTATAACCTAATAATGTGGGAATGTCGTAGTATTTTAGCTACGTGAAGGAATTAAAGTGTTTAAATTTCCAAGACGAAAATAAAAGTTTTTCGAGAAATTTTCTGAAAAACACTATTCATTGGTATTTTCTCGGGAATTATTTTTGAATTTCTGAGAAATACTTAATGATAGAATGTCAAGGTAAGATGGATTATGTAATAATAATCTAAGTATGGAAAATGCAATATTTCACTTGTGGACTTAAATTGAGAACGTTAAGGAAAGGGAAGTATTAATGAGTTAAGTAATAATCGTATGATACATGAGTATTGTACGAGGTAATGAATACGAGTATAATACAAGGTATTATACGAGTTTGTATGAATGATGGTATATTGTATATAACAAAGTTATATACGAGTTAAAATACAGGAATAATACGTAGACAATGTGTTATATGTATTGAGCAATAGTATTGGAGTTGTAGGATTTGTTAGGAATTTGTATAAGCCCAAGTGAGTTAATGGTAGGGCCCAAATGATACTTAATGAACAAGTTAATGTTTATTAATGCAAGCCCAAAATTTTAGTAAGTTAATCCAAGCCCAAGCTAGGATTCAATGAGTTGGAGTGACCCATGGGGCAAACCATATTATTATGGTTAATCTTGGTAATCAAGTATTATGTGTGATGACCAAGTATTATGTGTAATGGCCAAGCAAGAGATAAGTGTTGTGATTAACAAGTAATGAATAGTAAGGAGGTGGCTTAAGGAGGTGGGATTGAATATTGACTAAACTACCCTAACCTTGTGAATTCTATAAATAAGAGAAGCTTGCTAGTCATTTGATAATTGTTCAAATCATCCAATAATCTTATAAAGTGCTTAAGTGTTAGAGAGAATAAGCTATTTCCATTTGTGAGAAGAAGAAGAAGAAGAAGAAGAATAAGACTTATTCCAAAGAACCTCAAGGGTAAGACTTCTTGTCCATTAATCTTCTATTTCTAGCACGATAGGTTGATAAGAGAAGTAAGGATTAGTAAACATGGATGTTAAGAAGTAAGAATAATGATTAATCAATGGACTTAAGCCGCAGAAGTTGGAAATAAGTCATTTAAATTTGCATAAGTTATAAGCTTATTAAGAAGCTATATGAACTTGTTATAAGTTGACCTTAAGAAGTTAGTATAAAAAAGAAATTATATGAAAATGTATCAAGTATACATGAATGAAATTATATGTTGAGAACAAATAAAGGATGCTGATTAAAAGACTTTAATTATCATAAGTCATGAGTAATAAAGCTATAAGTAGTTTATACTTTAATAAGTTATAAGCTCATGTAAGAATAAGTCAAAATCCAACATGAAAGATAAGTTGTTGTAATAAGTATGTTGAGATGTTCATATGATGAATTGAATTCATTTGAAGTAATGAACAAATCATAAGTAATAAAGATTTGCCAGGAATTTCACGATTGGACGATAATCGTCGAATTCGTGAAATTCTCGGAATAGAAGTAAAATTTTGTGTTTAAACTTGGAAAAGTTGGTTTTTGATGGAGACAAGTCATATTTGGCATTATAGAGTTGCGGACTCGAAAATGACTGAATTCTGACTTAGAACGAAGAAACGAACATTGAACGTTCACGAACATTTACCGTTTCCGTTAAAAATGAACCAATAGGTGAATTTTTAGCAAACAAAGTCTGTAACATTCTAGAATTTTAATTATTATATTAAATATTTATTGAATTATTTAAATATTTAATGGATGTGTTTATTGTTGAATAAATAATTGTTCAAATTTGAATTGATGTGGTTAATTATTTGTTAAATAAATAATTAAGGAAAATTAATTATTTTGCTAATTTAATTTAATTATTAAGTTAGAGAATTTTGATTAATTGAATTACTATTCTTTTTATTGGAATTGTAATTAAAAAGGATGTTTTAGTTGATTAAATAAAGTTATAATTATATAGAAAATTATAATTTTGTGATATTGATTTATGTGTTAAAGTGATTTGATAATTTGTTTTTAGAATTAATTTAATTAAGTTAATGTATGACAAATAACCTTTTATAAAGGAGTTATTAAAATAACTTAAAGGAGTTTTAATTCCGTTTTGGCCAAACAAGGCCTAATGCCTATTAAGTCTTTAATTTATTTGAGTTTTACCAAACAAGGTGTAAGGTTAATGGGTTATTTTTTTAGTTAGTAACCAAACAAGCCTTATGGCTTTTGATATCAAAATTACATAATTGATATCAGTTATGTTTATAATTATATTATATAATTAATATATATAATATCTATATACGTTATTTGTTAAGACGTATGTTAGAGGATAGAGGTTAGAGAGAAGAAAGAAAACTCAGAGGAAGAAGAAGAAGAGAAGAAGAAAAGAAGAGAGAAAGAAAGGCTAGAGATTGGGGAAGGAGAGGCTTGAGAGAGAAAAGAATAGCCATATCATCTTCTATCAAGGTATTCTCCAATTTCTTTTTAGTTTTAAAAGTCTAGTTTCTCTTCCCAAATTTCTCTCAGAGAATTTTGTGTAAGCATGAATTATTGTGTTATGTGGCTTTATATGACTTATTAGTGATGTTAAAACGATTTTCATAAGTTATAATCTATGAATTGATGATATGTATGTAATTTGGGAAGAAAAATATTTTACAGTGAGTTTTGGTGATTATATATTGTCTAGTTAAAATAGAAATTATGGGTTGAATAGTTGTTTAATTGATAAATTGGCTTTTCAATTTGTTAGAGTATATATATACTTTGATAAAATGCTTTGAATTAATGGTTTTGGTTGCAAAACAAAATTACAGTGGTTATTTTCTTCAAAAATATCAAAAAAATGAGTTTTAGCCAAAAATAATGAAATTGGGTGTGTTAATTTTGTTGTTTATGTTGTTATATGAGTAGAAACATGTTAGAAATCCTTGAATTATGTTTACATGATGTTTTGTATGAATTATATGTAAATCAGTTTGTTAGAAACGAACTTATAGGCCAAAATTGGCTTTTTCCTGTGTTGTCGCAAGTCGCCAATGAGATCGATCAGAGCTGTAACCCTTGCCCAACAACAACAAGTGAGAATGTAGTTTATGGCATACCACTTGGCTGCCTTGTATGTAGCCTTATTCACCACAACCAAGAAGTTGCCATGCTCACGCCAAGATCGTGACCCACAATGTAAACTCGTGGCGCCATGCGTGAGTTAAAGAAATGGTCTGACAAAGGTACTTTTTATACACGAAATTTTAAGAAAAGTTATGTGATGATAGTAGGATTGCTAAATGTTGATTTTAGAATTTCTATTCTATGAATAAGTATGTTATTAACAATTAACTTGTGTTATAACACGATTATGTGATTAAAAATCCAATTTTAAATGATGAACGTTCTTATTAGTTATGTTTGTAAGATGATAATGACTAATTATGTCATGATGACATATGTTTATAGGATATTGTGATTCGTATTGATTTGGTTTAGCCTACGAGCAAGGCAAGTTTTTTAAACTTTCTTTTTATATTGAGCAAGTTCTCTAACTCTACTTTTGTAATTGGAATCAATTATTGTTCCTAATATAATAATGCAAGATTTCTAATTCTTTATCTTGTTGAACTATTTATTGTTTTAATTCGATTACCTTATGAATGATGCAAGCTTTCTAAACTTTGGCTTAATGTTGACAAGTTATTCTTGTATTTAACTTGTTGTTTAGCATGCACAACTATTTATACTAATGTTGAGCAATTTCATCGTTCAAACTGTTATTCATGCTTAGTACCCAATTCTAATTTAACCTTGACTTAATATTGTTCAAGCAAGACATGTTATAATTATTCAAAATATATGCTATTAGATTATTCCTAAAGCATGGTTTTGGTTTATCATGTTGATTCAATTACGATTATTCTGTAATATGATGTTATTAATTCAACTAGTCCTCTAGTTGATGATCGTTGAACTTCAAATTACCCTTGAAAGCTTATCTAAACCAAACTCTCTTTGGTGCGTACTTGTGCTCCAAATACTGAGATGAACAACCCTATTATTATTAGGGGATAACTTACGCGTAGCGTTAAATGTTTGTGCACAATACATGGTACGAAGGGATGATCCCCCTAAGTACGAGGAGTCCTTATATTCTTATGACTGTTAAAGTTGGAGTTGAAAGATTACTCGCAACTGTGGACATAGTTCATGGTCTTATGACCCTCAGTTATAGTTATTCTACATTTTGGATTTTAGTTTCTGATTATTGATGATAAAGTACTATTCGTTATTGATGAGCCTATTATTGGCAGTTATTATTACTATACTCCTGTTGATTTCATATTGTATCTAGTGAGCAATTGTTTTGCTCACTCTTGCATATTTTAAAACTCATTGCAGCTAAAGAAAAGAAGGTAGATGAACCTTCGTCTAGCAAAAGAAAGGAAAAAATGTGCAACTGATGAAGACTTGTAATTTTACTTTGATTGAGATGTTAGATTTTTATTATGATGATCTTAGACTTGGTTTTAATGAAGTTTATTTAATTTCCGCATTTAAATGATTGTAATTAAAGGTTAGATAACCTGGGATATTTTATTATGTAACCCTTTAATGGGAAAGGTTTTATTTATCCAGTTTTATTGTGATTGGGTAATTAGATATGAATGTTTGATTAAGTGAACACCAAATCCTGTGGGAATGAAGTACCTGGATTTGGGTTGTCACAAACTCGAGACTATAAAATTCTTACATGAACACGTAGATTACATAATTTGTGAAACATAGGCTTTTGAACAAGCAAATTCGGACTTATAACGAAGAAGTTATGAGCCCGGAAAGTTCGCAAAGTTGACAAACTATCAATTTTTTTGGTGCACAGAGTCAAGGCCATGGCTTTAAATTTCAAGAGTAATTCACCGCTACCGCAACGCCATGAATAGTATATGACTCATCGAGCGGTTGCAGCCGCAGTCACAGACCAATCGAGTAAGGACTCGCACCGTAGCGCCAAGTCCGGGACTTTCTTCTTCAGTAATCTCGCGTCAATGCAAGGCTTAGAGAGAGCAAGCTTATGACTTAACATATGATGCCGAAATTTCTAGAATAAACATAGTAAAGAATGTTTATAAATGCAAAGAAAGGAATGTGATTAATTCAAAGTAAACACACCTTAAGGAACTTGAAGTAACATTGTTAAAACTTTGTTAAACCTTAAGGATAGTACGTAAAGGTTGATGGTAACCTATTCAATTATGAATGCAAGTAGAATGACAAGACGGAATTGATAGTAATCAAATCTAATACATGATTAGATTGAGATGAAGGGTAAGATATAGTCATATATATACTTGATTATATATGACCTAATGTGAGGCGTTAGGTGATCATGTATTGTAGAGACTTGAAAGACTCGAACATAAAGTAATTATACCGTAGCAGATACTAAAGGCAAGTATTCTAACCCTTGTCCTAGTTTAATCTGAACAAGTTTTATAATTCATGTATCCTTATACATGAATTGATGTATGATAAAGTTAAAGCCAATTCATTTGGCTAGACTTAATGCAATTGGTGGATTATTGATAATCTATCCAACTCTTATTAAATGTTGTTATCTTTTGTCAACTACTCGATATGGTTTTCAAAAGAAGTCTGAGTATGATAAACAAATGGTTTATCATCATACGACAAGCACGTGAGGTTGCCACAAATTAAACGTACATACGTTTAATGAATGTAGTGTTGATCAACATAGAGTACTATAGGCTGATCACCTAGAAGTGCTCGTAAGTAATACCGGACTTACGGACTTGGTGTCGGGTTATCCTTTTTCAATGAAAGAATGAAATACTCAAGGTCTTGGACCGGAGTTTATGTTTTACTAGATATTATTCATTGTGAAACAGTTTGAAAGTAAGATAAAGTGCTATTTTGAATTATCAATAGTACTTCATAACTATTGTTCAATTATTGAAGATATACGATTCTTATGTGTCAAACATGTTGTTATTAAAATTGTCATACTTGCTGAGCTAGTTATGCTCACTCTTGCTTGAACCATATGAATGCAGCTAAGACTGAACATCCCGATGGATCGAATAAGGATAAAGGAAAGGCTAAGGCAGATCGTTAAGCGGTATATGTAATAGTGTAGTTTTATTGTTGTAATGTATTTTATATTATGACAAAGAACCTTTGTAATGGGTATAGAACCTGGGAAATATAAATATTACTTTGAATATATAGAAGACATGTTTGTTCTTTTGAGGCTTTTCAATTGAATGAATGTATGAATGGTAGTACCGTATAGCACCATATATCGGGTTGGAAGATACCCGAATTTGGGGGCGTTACATATTCAGATCATAAAAGACTCAAATATTTCTTCACCCAAAAGGAACTCAACATGCGGTAATGATGTTGGCTCGAGCTGTTGAAAGATTACGACCATACCATTCAATACCATCCTAGAAAAGCGAACATTGTAGTTGACGCATTAAGTAGAAGATCTTATGCGGGAACGAGTGCGATGTTGTCAACACAAAGGCCCATTTTGTGTGATTTACAAAAGATGAAGAAATAATTCCAAGACTTCGGGGACTCATGCAATAATGTCAAGTATACGCATAGAACTAACTTTAATCGAAAATTGTTAAAATTGCTCAATCCACAGACTTGAAGCTGATGCGTATGAAGAAGGAAGTACAAGAAGGTGTTATTCCAGAAACAAGAATCGATGAAGAAGGAGTACTTCGAGTCAACTCCAGACTTTGTGTTCCTAACGACTCTGATTTGAAGTACAAGATTATGATGGAGGTACACAATACGCCATTTGCAATCCATCTTGGAAGTACCAAAATGTATCGTGATCTTCGACATACATTTCGGTGGAACTATATGAAGAGAGAGATCGCGAAGTTTATCTCGAGGTGTTTAACTTGTCATCATATAAAGGCGGAGTATCAAGTACCAAAGGGTCCATTGCAACCACTTGAGATTCTAAAATGGAAGTGGGAACATATTCCCATGGATTTCATTACGGGTCTTCCCACGGTTTCTCAAAGCATAGATGTTATTTGGGTTATTGTTGATAGATTAACTAAGTCTGCTCATTTCTTGCCGATACGGGAGACTTATTCCCTTGAACGACTTGCTCGTATGAACGTAAATGAGATTGTGAGATTCAATGGCATGCCAGTATCCATAGTTTCAGATCGTGACCCAAGATTCACTTCACGATTTTTGGTTAGCTTGCAGAAAGCTATTGGCACGAATTTACGATTCAGTTTGGCATACCATCCTCAAACGAACGGACAATTAGAGAGGACTATTAAAACTCTTTAAGATCTATTAAGACTCTATGTCCTAGACTTCAAAGGGAGTTGGGATAAGTATTAACCATTGGTGGAATTCTCCTACAACAACAACTATCAGGCAAGTATAGGTGTGGCTCTATTCGAAGCATTGTATGGACGAAAGTGTCGCTCTCCAGTATGTTGGGATGAGGTGGGTGAAGCAACATTGTTGGGACCAGAGTTGGTACGTATGACTACAAAAAAGATCCAAATAATTCGACAACGTATACAAACGGCACAACATCGACAAAAGAATTATGCGGATCTTCATCGAAAGGACGTGGAATTTAGTATTGGGGATCATACATTATTGTGTGTTGCTCCATGGAAGGGAGTTATAAGATTTGGGAAAAGAGGAAAGTTCAATCCACGATTTATTGGTCCATTTAAGATTCTTGACCGAGTAGGAAATGTGGCCTATAGAATCGCGTTACCTCCAAGTATGTCTCGTGTTAATAATATTTTTCACATATCTGTTCTTCGTAAATATATGAAAGACCCAAACCACATTATTGAGTTAGAACCAGATGAAATAGCCGAAGATTTAACGTACGAGTAGGTACATGTCAAGGTCTTGGATAGGAAGGAGCATTACCTACGCACAAAGGTCATACCAGAAGTCAAAGTCTTCTAGAGGAACCATGCTATTGAGGAAATGACATGGGAGTTGGAAACAGAAATAAAAGCGAGGTATCCTCACCTTTTTGAAACACCAGGTACGTACGTCAATTTTGAGGACGAAATTTCATAAAGAGGGGAGGTTGTAAGACCCCAACTTATTATAAATGAAATTGAATTTCCTCTATTTATTATTTTGAAATAGTAAGGGTTGGTTTGATTAATGTGGTTTGATATGGGTAAAATGCGCAGATATCTTAAATAAGCAAGTGGCTATAAAATATTCATTGTTGTCGGGGAATATTCGTTTGGTTGTGGAATTTACTTACTGTCGGGGAATATTCTTACGACGGCGCAGCCTTGTGTGGGACCCATAACGGAAAACGATTGGATGAAAAAAACGACAAGTATAAGTTTTTTATAAATAATGACGTAGTTATTTTCGTTAACACTGTTGGAATACCCGGTGGTTAAAACACAGTAATACGTGGTGTTGCATAGTAGCACACGGTATTGCACCAATTATTGATTGTTACGTAAGAAGCCTTTACTCAATTATTGTTATGAATTACCGCTCAATATTTTATTGATTCAAAAATTGCTACGTTGATATTTTATATTATTGTTGTTTCAATAATTTTCACTGCACAGTATTTCCCATTATCAAATCAATAATTCATATTATTTGAATAATATTATTAGATAGCATTATTGACAATGTCTAAGGAAGTTCTGTCTAAGGAGAGGTTTGGTCACCTAATTGCGCGCAAATAAGGAGAAATCCTTATCGGAAAGCCCCCTCTTTCTTGGGAACGACCTTGTTGTCATTATTGTGATTGTGTAATATTATTTGTGAATAATTAATTATTGATTTATATGATAAGGAAAATATTTATTTATGTGGATATAAATGGAGGAATTTTTAGAAAAGTGACAATTATTGAAAATTGATATTTTATCTTTTTTGATAAAATAATTCATTTAAATATATTATTATATTTTAATAATATAATAATGGTGATATTTTTATAATTAATGTGTGATATATGAATAAATGAGGAGGAAGAGTATTTTGTTACAATAAATGTTAAAAACATGTTAAACATGTTGGTGGACCCCATTTCTTGACTGAAATTTGATTATAGCCTGCAAAATCGTCCGTATGTGGATTTCGGTCAATTTCTGCTTGGAATTTAGAAAAACTTAAACTTACAAAGTTGTGGATAATTGAATTTCCCAAGGAATGGACATAAGATTTGAATTTTTATGATAAAGGGCTATTTATTATGAATTATTAAAGTTCCAAAATAATTGATTTTTGAAGTTTTAATATTTTTTTAAGGAATTTTTTTTTCATTTTGGTGGGCCCCACAAGTGTTGTAAACATGCTGAAATCAGATTCTCTTGAGGTGGGGGTGATATTTTTTTTTAAATAATAATATTTTATTAAATTTTCTATTTTGGTGTTCTAATTATTTTCCTATAAATAGGGTGCTTAGGTTAGAATTTAAAATCATACCACAAACTGAAGTTTTATCTCTCTATATTATCGAGCGTATACTTGTGAGTATTTTGATGCTTTGAGTATTGCTATACATGTTCCCTTCAGCACTATATCCGGTATTCCTGTCAGAAGTATTGTCCTTTTGAGCTAAGGGATGTTATTTTTTAAAAAAATAATATTATTTCTTTAAATATCATTATGCCAGAATATTGTTAAGTTTTTTCTTGTGAAATTCTTATCTTTTAGTGTCGGGGTTACTATTCACGTATACAATACTATTCACGAATACGACACTATTCACAAAAAAAATTCTTTTCTTTGACCTAGATGTCTATTTTTGTTACTATCTTTGATTGTATCCATGTTTTGATATTCATTCTGAAATTTTACTCCACATAGTATATTATGGGGTGTTTTTGAGCATGGATACACCGAAGTACGAATCTCTAATATTTGTTCTTTTGTCTCACTAGATTCATTTTCTTTAAAATATTTTTCATCATTCTCAGTCCTAAATGATGATATAACTGAATATCTTTGGCCTTTAGTGAAAAGATGAATGATTTCCTGATGAACATCTTTGGCCCGTAGTGCAAAGATGAACAGGTGTTGAGATGAACATGATCAACTGATGAATATCTTTGGCTTGCAGTGCAAAGATGAACATTTGATTCAAAATGTATATTGATTGATATTACAGGGATAAAAAATTAATGATGGACTTTAAAATCATAGAAGATAGTAGATTTCATTCTCTACTTAACTCTTCTAAATGAATTGTTATTTCCGCTACAAATATTGATTTAAAACTTGTTGTCTATTATATTCTATTAGATTTTTCCCTGTTGAGGACTAACAATAATTTGTTATATATTATCTTAGTCATAATATTCTTTACTAGGCTAGTTGAGTTCACCCTTTTCCTTTTTGTTCTATTTTCTTCTCAGGAGGCGAGAATGTAGCGAGTACTAGTCGGGATATGGAATGATGGTTCTAAAAAGTTATTTTAGTGGTCCTCAATATTTTTGTAAAATAGTGTATCAATAAATGTAATGAGGACGTATTTGAGTGTGGATATTGTCTAGAAAACAATATTTGTATTTAAACTCATAGTTTATGTGTTGTCATATTTTGCACGACAATTGTATTAATAAAGTTGTAGATATTTCTGTACCATGTATTTGGCGACTCAAAATGGATTTTGTATACCTATTTTGGGGGTGTCACAGAATGTGTCATATTCTTCATAATTTAATTTGTGTTTTCTTGATCAATGAGTAGACTATATGAAACAAATCACTATTTGAGCATGGCCATGCATTTTATAGTCCTACTCAATCAAGAGGCCTATGGATATCACCCCTAATATATAGGAGGGTTAAATTCCATCTAGATCACTCATATTCCTTACACGATTCATGATGTACCCAATAATCATCTTTATAGTCCACCCTATTAAAGGTGACATTTGATGATATCAAAGTACATAAATTCCTGTGTAGTAATATAGTGATTTCAGGTCGGAGGACCATTACATAATTGTCACTGTGAGAATCGCTAATGACACTTTGCATACTGTTCCACATAGAATTCTCATGGTGGGTCTATCCAGTACATCGTTCTCTAACATGTACCTATGCATTGACTTAATATCTCATATATTTATGACCAATGAGATTTGGTCAACAGTCAATCCACATACTAGTCTGAATGCATCAGTATTGTCCCATCAACAATGATACTCGACTAGGGACATTTAAGAGCAATGATACTAATTGTAATTATATAATCTCATGTTCAAGTCACATACTTGAAACTATATAATTTGTATCACTATTCTAAGCAATTTTATTATGTTAACATTTATATTACGCAGTAAATAAAACCATAATAAAATCTTTCATTTATTCAATCAAATATAATATCAAAATGTTAAT
Organism: Panax ginseng; assembly: GCA_020205605.1. NCBI lineage: Eukaryota > Viridiplantae > Streptophyta > Magnoliopsida > Apiales > Araliaceae > Panax > Panax ginseng. The sequence continues at coordinate 115,100,389 of CM035135.1, forward strand.
CAATTATATCAAATAATTGGCCTCTAGGGCACAAACTCTAACAAAAAGTGTGAGATCTACACAGACCATAAGAGTCTGAAGTATATTTTCACACAAAAGGACCTTAACATACGTCAAAGGAGATGGATGGATCTAATAAAGATTATAATTGCGAGATCTTTTATCATCCGAGCAAGGCAAACGTGGTTGCAGATGCCTTGAGTAGGAAAGGTCGTGAGAAGTTGATGTTGTTAACTAACCAGGAGGAACTTATTTCAGCAATGACAATGCTAGAGTTGGAAATCAAATTTCCAAAAGAAATCAATGAAAAATTATACCAGATAGAAGTTAGTTCAACTTTGGTGGACAAGGTGAAGAATGCTCTACTACAAGATGAAGAATGCAGAAAAATAAAGGAAAGTGTGGTCGAGGGTAAAGAGGTGAAGTATAAGGTTGATATTGAAGGAATGCTAAGACTCCAGGGATGAATTTGGGTTCCAGTAGTACTAGATATTAAAGATGAAATCTTGACATAGGCTCATAACTCAAGATATTCTATTCATCCGGGAAGTACAAAATTGTATCAAGATTTGCGGCGACATTTTTGGTGGCCAAATATGAAAAGAGACGTTGCAAAATGCGTTGCAAAGTGCTTGACATGTCAGAGAGTAAAGGTAGAACATCAAAGGCCAAACGGATTACTTCAACCATTAGAAATACTGGAATGGAAGTGGGAGCATATCACAATGGATTTTGTGGTAGGTCTTCCAACAACTCAGAAAGGATACGATGCGATTTGGGTGATAGTGGATAGATTAACGAAATCAGCCCACTTTTTGCCAATAAAGATTAGATTTTATCTTGATCAGCTGGCAAAACTGTACTTTAAGGAGATTGTCTCAAAACATGGAGATCCAGTGGCAATTGTATCAGATAGAGATTTGAGGTTCACATCAAACTTCTTGAAGAAACTACAAGAATGCATGGGAATACAATTGAAGATGAGTACGGTAGAGCATCCGCAAACGGATGGTCAAAGCGAACGAACAATCCAGACGTTAGAAGATATGCATAGAGCGTGCATCATGGATTTGAAAGGAAATTGGGATGATCATCTACCGTTGGCGGAATTTGCATACAACATTAGTTACCACGCAAGCATTGGCATGCCACCATACGAGGCATTATACGGTAGGAAATGCAGAACTCCACTATGCTGGGATGAAATTGGTGAACGTCAACTATTAGGACCAGAAGTGGTACAGCAGACCGCTGAAGTTATCAAACTCATCAGAGTAAGCCTAGTAACTACTCAAGATAGACAGAAGAAGTATGCTGATCAACATAGACATAATCGCGAATTTGAAGCAGGAAATTTCTTTTTCCTGAAATTTTCTCCTTGGAAGGGGAAAATTCGTTTTGGCAAAAAAGGAAAGCTCAGCCCAAGGTTTATTGTACCTTTCGAGATACTGCGAAGAGTGGGAGAAGTGGCTTACGAGGTAGCTTTACCTCCAGAATTAGAACATGTTCAAAACGTTTTTCATGTGTCGGTGTTGCGACCGTATAAACCCGATTACAAACATGTGATCGAGTATGAACTGTTGTAGTTCAGTAAAGATTTATCTTATGAAGAGGTTCCTATCCAGATAGTCGACAGGAAAGAACAAGTGCTCAGGAATAAGGTGATACCTTCTGTGAAGGTGTTATGGAGAAACCACAATGTCGAATAGGTTACGTGGGAACTCGAAGCTGAAATGATAAAGAATTACCCTGTGTTATTTGTTTAGTTTGTGTCTTCGATTTTGGAGACAAAATCTTTGTAAGAATGAAAGAATGTGACAAATGAATTGTTTGAGTTGTGATTCTAGGGACAGAATCCTTGTAAGGAGGGAAGGATGTAACAATCCAAGATTTTATTATTTGTAATTTAAAATATTTATTAAATTAAATAAATATTTTATTGATGTGATTGTTGTTAGTAAATAATTGTGAATTAAATTTATTAGATAATATTCTAAAATAATTTAATCTATAATTTAGAGAGTTGTAAGATAACATGAGATGTTATATTGTTGTTTTATTTTAATAATTTAAAATGGTATGTTAAATTATTAAATAAAATTATAATGAGATTATAATTTTGTGATATTTGTTTAAGTGAAAAATTATTTAAAATATAGTATGTGTAATTATTTTATTTGATTAATGTTGGATATGAAAATCCAAATAAATAATATGTGATTATAAATTATAAACTAAATTGTTTATTAAAATAAAATTAAAGTAGTTTTAAATTGGTTACCAAACAAGGCTTAAAATATTAAGTCTTTATTTTAATCAATTTTATCCAAACTAAGCTTTATGATTTTTGAATTTTGAATTTTATTATAATAAATAAAATAAATTAAATAATAAATAAAATATATTTATAACCTATACGTTTATATTTTGTAACTGATATTATTTAGTAGGCGTATTATGGCCCTATCAGTTTTAGTTTACGTATAGTGTTAGTGGCCTATTCTGATACTAAGAGAAGAAAGAAGAGTTACAGAGATTTTGAGAGAGACTAGAGAGAGATTGAGAGAAATTTCTGACTTTTCAAGCAATTCTTAGTGTTTAGCAAAGATTGTCAAGTTAATTGAATGTATTATTCATAACCTTAATGTTATATATTTATATATATGTATATATGTGAGTTTTATAACATAAACATTCAATTCTGTGAATTCATCTTTTGAATTTTTGATATACAACTGATAATTTGTGATTATACGTATTTATGATGTTAGAGTTTGCATTTAGACAAGAATTTGTATGCTAATTATGTTTAAAAAGGAAGAAAAGTATTTACAGTATATGTTTTTACATATAACTTGTGAAAGTACCAAATTTGGTGGTTAACTTGTATGCTAATCTGTAAATTGAGTCTTGAATATGTTAATTCGTTAAGAAACGAAGAGAACGTAGTTTGAATGAAGTAATTTGGTGTAGAATTGTGATCACATTGTGAATTTCTATGAAGGATGTCAAAAATAGAGTTTTTGTATGAAAACATGAAATTTAAGGATTTAGATTAGTTGAAATTGATGCTTAATTGTTTTAAGCTAGTATATATGTAAGGAATCATGTTTTTATGAGTCTTATGTAAATTGGGTATGCTTAATTTACTGTTTTGTGGATGAAATTTGTATTAGTTGGCTTAGAACAGAGTCAAAACTCGCTCGCAAAATCGCATCAAAAGCAAGTCACGCACACCGCTTTTGCTCATGGCGGGCCAAAAACTAAGGTAATATCAAGCGCTACCGCGCTAGTAGTAATCGATCGACCCAAGAAGTCTTCTACTTCTACAGACTTTGGACACCCATTATAACTTAGTATAATGTTATGTTAATGTGAAAAATATGTAATGAAAAGGTTAAAACAGAATCGGAGCATGTGGTTAACAACTCTAAAATGTAAAATTAGTATGTTGTAAAATGATATTTTATCATTGAAGAAACTTCATGAATAATGAATAAGTGTTATGAAATGTACACTTGTGATTCTGAAATGTGTATGATAAGGAAACACTTATACTAAAATAACAAGTTTAAGTAGAGGTGAGTGTTATTTTGGAAATTGGATGTTAGTATATCTAATAGATATTGTGATTCTAATACTATGTATAGGTGAACGTGAGTTGTAAATTTATAGCTTACGCACGAGGCAAGTTTCTAATCCTTACCTCTTTACATTGAGCAAGTTTCCTACCTTAAATTTTTATTGAGCAAGTCATTTGTTCCTAAATTTTATTTGAACAAGCTTTGACCCTAATTTTATTGGAATTCTAATCATGGTTGATTCACTCTAACTTGTTTATAGTTAAGCAAGTTTCTTAAGTTCTATTCCTTTATAATGAATGTAACTTCTTGAACTCTCGTCTCTAATATTGAGCTGTTTTATTTTAAATTACTTTGCACAAGTTATTACCATGTCAAGCAAGTTTTATTTTCAGCTTGCTATCAGTTAATGTATGTTAAGTAATTTCATTTCTAATTTTATAAGATCATAGCCTTAGCTTATTATTGTTCAAGAAAGGTTTAATGTTTCATTCAATACTTATGTTTTAGTTTTTTCCAAGCATAAGTTTAATAAATAGTTAGTTCATCTATTATTATTCATTGTTCCATACTATGTTGTTAGTGATCAACTGTAGTGTTATCAAACCTTGTTGATTCAACTAATCCTTTAGTTGATGGTCGTTAAACTCTAAATTACCCTTAAAGTTGATCCAAACCAAACTTTCTTTGGTGCAGACTTGTACTCTAAAACTGAGAAGAATAACCCTATTATAGGGGTACGCGATGCATTTAGATGTTTGTGTACAATACATGGTACAAAGGGCTGATCCCCTTTAAGTACGTGAAGTCCCTACAGTACAACTGTTTAGGTTAAAGTTGAAAGATTACTTGTAACCGTGGACATAGTTCGTGGTCTTCTGACCCTCAGATATATTTCATATTTTGATTCCAGTTTTTGGTTATCATTGATAGAGTACCCTTCAATTTTGATTAGCCTATTCATTTGCAGTTATTATTTTCTTGTTGATTCATTACTACATCTAGTGAGCATTTGTTTTACTCACTCTTGCCTATACACACTCATTGCAGCTAAAGTTGGGAAGGTCGATGAACCTACGACTAGCAAAGGAAAGGGAAAAATGTGCAAGTGATGAAGACTTGTAATTTCAATTATTGTCATAATGATAGACTTTATATTTAATGATGTGATGTAATTATTTTATTTCCGCACTTTAATGATATTTAAGGTTACATAACCTGGGAAGACTTTTTGATTAATGATGTAACCCTTTTAAAGGGAGGATTTATGATTAAATTTTATTATATTTTGGTGGTTAGATATGATTGAATGGAAAGTGAACACCAAATCTTGTGGGAATGAAGTACCTGGACGCGACACCCCTAAAATAGGTATACATCACCCATCTTGATTCGCCAGATACATGGTACATAATCCAAATGCAACGTAATTATACAACTGTCGTGTAAAATACGACAAAACATAATCTGAAAGTTTTAACACGAATATTGTCATCTAGACAATATCCACACTCAAATTCAATCTTATTACATTTATTATCACACTATTTCATAGAATAGTGAGGACTACTAATGCAACCATCTGGACCGTCAATCCGTTCCCCGACTAGATCCAGCTATATTATCATTTCCTAAAGAGAACAGTGAAAGAAAGAGTGAGCTCAACTAGCCCAGTAAGAAATATTATGACTAAGATAATGCAGAATAAATTATCCTTAGCCTTCAACAGCATAACAACTGATAGAATACAATAGACAACAAGTTTTAGATCAACAACTGCAGCGGAATAAGCAATCCATTAGAAGAGTCAAGTAGAGCATAAAATCTACTATCTTTTATGATTTAAAAGATTTTCATCAACTTTATTCTTTGAGACTCACTTAAATAAAATCGAATCATCCCCGCGCACTACTACCAAGGATATTCATGTAATCATCAATGGTCATGATTATACCGATTAATCTATGGTCATAATTATACCAACAACTGTCCATCAATGAACTACAGGCCAATGAGGACTTTTACCACATCATTCGTTACATTACGGTAATGATTATACCGAATAATCCCAGGTCATAATCATACCAAGTCCATCTATGCACGTAAGCCAAAGATGACTTCAATCACAATATAAGCATGAGGATGATGATAATGACATAATAATTCAATAAAACAAGTTCAAGGATAAATTTTAAAGATTTATAATTTAATTTATCCAAAAATCATTAATGTCCAAATTGTCAACATGATATTGCTTTGTAGAGTAAAATTCAAGAATAATATTCATATAACAAAAATAATTTGGACAGAAAAGAAATATATTTTTCGGGTGAATAGTACCCCGTGAATAGTACTTCGAGAATAGTACCCCGTGAATAGTACCACGTGAATAGTATCCTGTGAATAGTACCCCGACACAAAAAGTGTCCCGAATACCCGAGTGAATGATACTAGAGTGAATAGTAATTGGGTGAATAGTAACCCATGAATAGTAACTTATGAATAATACTCCAACACAAAAATTGCCCCGAATACCTGAGTGAATAATACAAGAGTGAATAGTAACTGGGTGAATAGTATCCCATGAATAGTAACTCATAAAAGAAAAATACCAAAGAAAATGATATTCCATGACGAGTACAAAAGAAATGATATCTCATACGAGTATAATAGAATATACGAAACTGCAAATGGATTTTCACCCACCATGCGGTAATCCACGTGGACAGATCATTTCCACAATTTAATAAAGAATGAATACGAAGGACCATTCACCATGCATGAGGTAATCCACACAGACAGGTTATTCCAACAGAATAATAAACAATGGAATAACAAAAGAATTCACCATGCATGCGGTAGTCCGCGTAGATAGGTTATTCCAACAGAAGAATTCACTAGGCATGTGATAGACCACACAGACAGGTTATTCCAACAGAATAATAAAGAATGAAATAACAGAAGAATTCACCATGCATGCGATAGACCGTACAGATAGGTTATTCCAACAGAATAATAAAGAATGGAATAACAACCCTTACGAATATTGAAAGAAATTACTCTCTTCATGAATACGAAAGAAATAATACCCCTTACGAGTATGGAAAGAAAATAATTCTCTTCATGAATACCAAATAAATATTACCCCTTACCTTAGAAGAAAATTGGATACTGGAATAGTGAGGTAGCAGACTTCTTTTCTCTTTCTCTCTATAATAATTGCACTATAACTTTAGTGAATTGGTAAAAATAATGAAGGAATGAGCTTCTATTTATAGGAAAATATAGTTTCAATAATTGCACGTTTTGGGGCTCGAAATATTACATAATAATACCTTCCTTTTTTTCTTCATTTTTAATTTAGTCCTGCAAGTATTATCAAACTTACACCACCTCCCTTAATAGTAAATCATGTGAATCAATAGTAAATCATTAAATCAATAGTTCTATACATGTGAAAATACGAATTACAGTATAATACCTCCATCTATACCTCCATTTTTAACTTAGTCATGCAAGTATTATCAATCTTGCACCACCTCCCCTAATAGGACAAGAATGTGAATTAATAGTACACACATATGAACAAATAGTTATAATCATGTGAGTTAATATCAATTAATTGCTTATTTATCCGGTTAATTACCCGATTGGTCAATATAACCTCATGACATCAATTATTATCGAAATAAATATCGATTTCCACTAACACTAATAATTCCAACATAATGGAACTATCAATTTCATCTTTAATCAACATGAACTTATTCATCATTAATATTATAACTCATAATATTTAACAACGAGGTCGTTCCTAGGAAAGAGGGTGCTTTCCGATAAGGATTTATCCTTATTGGCGCGTAATTAGGTGATCAAACCTCTCCTTGACAGAACTTCTAGACATTGTCAATATTGCAAATAATAATATGAATAACTTTATCATCTCAAGTATTGATTTAATAATAGAACATAATTATGCAGATGATATTGTGACAATAATTGAATATATAATATGAGAGATATGATGCAGCAATTACTGTAGCAATAATTGAGTATAACTGAGTGACTTCTTACGTAAGCATCAATAATCAATACCGTGTGCTATTATGCAACCACGCGTATTACTGTACTTTTACTACCGGGTAGTTCAACAGTTTAATGGTAAAACTTTCGCCATTATTTTTATAAAAAGATAATTATGTCATTTTCTTACTACGACAATACTTCCGTTGTGGGGTCTACCAATGATTGTGCCATCGTACGAATATTCCCTGTTAAAATGAATATTCCCCGACCAATCAAATATTATATAACAACTTGCTTACTTTACAAAATTTATAAATATTACCCACAACTATAAAATTATATCAAATCCACACCATAATATTTAAAAAAATATTTCGAGAAATTTAAATCTTTATTCATAAAATTTGGGGTCTCACAATTTCCCCTCCTTATGAAATTTTGCCCTTGAAATTTACGTACGTACCTGGTATGCCGAAGAGATGAGGATACCTTGACTTCATTTTAGATTCTAACTCTTGAGGTATATCCTTTGAGTGTTGAATACGATCCTTCTTATCCAAGATTTTAACACGTATCTCCTCATACGTTAAATCTTCTGTTATCTCGTCTAGTTCTAATTTAATAATGTGGTTCGGGTCATCCACATATTTACGTAACATCGATACGTGAAAAATGGTATGAACACGCGATATACATGGTGGTAAAACGAGTCTATAGGCCACAGTTCCTACTCAATCGAGGATTTCAAATGGGCCAATAAAATCAAAGGTTGAGATTTTTTCTCTTCATCGACTCTTGCTTCTAGAATAACGCCTTCTTGAATCTTCTTCTTCACATTCATCAGCTCCAGGTGTGTAGCTTGAGTGGCCTTTAACTTTATCGATTAAAGTAGATTCTACTCGTATATTCGTTATCTTCACGTGGTTCCCTTGAGTCTTTAACTCTATCTTCATCATTTGTAAGTTGTACGAAATGGGTTTTTGTGTTAACAGCATCGCACTCGTAAACGCATACGATCTTCTATTCAACGTATCAGCTACCACGTTCGCTCTTCCACGATGATATTAAATTATACGATCGTAATCTTCAACAACTCGAGCTAACGTCTTTGGCGCATGTTACATTCATTTTGGGTGAATAAAAATATTTGAGGGTTTTAGAAATGGGTTTTGTACTAGGGTCAATACAAAATTCGATTTCATGCTCTAGGGGTAGGCTAAAAAGTCTTCAACAATAGAAATATCATTCAAAACTGTGACTCTCATCCAACACATAGATAGAACATCACATTGATACCTATTAACTTGCCACCATTATTCACTCGTTACCTACGGAAAGTTTGGCTTCGGTGCATTCCACACAAGGAAGTCACCAGCGAAAGGCTCGGGGCTCTTTACTTATGGCTTGGTATGACAATGATTGACTTTATAGTTTTGTTGCTTGAATTCTCATGATAGGTTGGTTAAGAATATGAAATCTAACATCCTTACGAAAAGCATGATGAGTAGTTAACCAATCGATTCCTAAAATCACATCAAAGGCAAGTATTTTCAAAGAGATAAGATCGATAGGTAACAAGAAAGAGTCGATTTGAATCAAACAAGATTTATAACCAGTGAAGGTAACGAAGGTTTCTCCTAACGGAGTTTTAATCGATAAGTCAAAGTCTAATCTCTTCGGAGTCAAATTTAAACGTTAAGTGCAAGAAAGAGAGATAAAAGAATGGGTATAACCGGTATCTAATAATGTATAGACTTTTCAAGAATTTATAATTAACTAACCCGTGCTAACTTCGTTTGAGTTACTCGCTTTTTGAGAAGTCACGAAAAACGCTCTTCTTGAAACCACCGACTTTATTTTATCCGTATTTGCCTTCGGTGCCACCGTCCTAGCTGGACTTAACTTTGGTACATGACAAAATTGGGTTAGGTGACCTTCTTTTCCACAATTGTAACATGCTTTAGACTGCATCACGCAGTTTGGACTGATATGTCCCTCCCATCCGCATTTGAAGCATACAATTGGTGGTCGTTCACCTTCCTTGAAAACAGGTGTTGGTGCTGATGTCGACATCTTCTCATCATCGTTAAATCTTCTCTTCTTGAATTTTCCAATTCTATTATCTTGGCCATTATTACCACCGAAGTGGTTACCATTCTTGGCATGATAATTTCCCCGATGGTTATCATTGATCCGATGGTCGCTGCCACCCAGATTTATTATTATCGTGTTGTTGGTCGTTGCCTTTTGGTTGTGCTGACTCATTATCGCGCTCCAATAACTGAGCCATATTCACAAAATCTGAATATAATCAATGTTTGTGAGAAATGAGGTATTGACGTATATCGGGTTTTAAACCTCTTAGAAATATTCGCGTCATTCACTCCTCATTATCAACCAAATGGGATGCAAACCGGGACAACTCCGTAAATTTAGCTTCGTATTGTGACACGGTCATATTATTTTTATCCAACTTGATAAACTCCACCTCCTTCATGTAACGAATACTTTTGGGAAAGTACTTGTCGTTGAACAGTCCTTGGAACTTCTCCCAAGACATCTTTAGTGCGTCAGGCTGGGTACATTTTATAGATTCCCACCAGTAATCTACCTCTTCACGCAACATAAAGGTGGCAAAGGGAACCTTTTTCTCCTTAGAGCATCCCAAGACATCAAATATCTTGGTGATTTGCTTTAACCACGTCTCCGCCTTAAGTGGTTCTGGCTTTCCCAAAAACTCTGGTGGTCCCACCTCCTTGAACTGCTTAGCGGTGACCGACCGTGGGTTGCCATTATTTCCACCTACATTTTGAATAGGATTCTCTCTCACCTGATGTTGCATGAATTGCATAAAGCCTCTGAACATCCCATCATTCATCATCTGATCGGTGTTGTTGTTTACCTGAGGATTATTGTCTTCTTGTTTCACATTATCTTGGGTATTGATCATTGGTGACTCAACGGTCTCATGTGCTTCATTGCTTATCTCAACATTTTCGGATGCCAATTTCAGATACTGCCACAAAACAAGAGTTAATTAACATATCACATATTATCCCTATACTCTGACCGACCAATGAAATACCAAATAAACATAGGTAGGTCATACTAGCGAAGCTATGTAGGTCATACTAGCGAAGGAATTCTCCGTCTCCCCCCTACTAGTTCTTATCTCACATCTCAGCCAGGGATCATATCATTAAGCTTTGATACCAACTGTGATGCCCCAAAACATGTATACATCACCCATCTCGAGTCGCCAGATACATGGTACATAATCCAAATACAACTTAATTATATAACTGTCGTGTAAAATACGACAAAACATAATCTGAGAGTTTTAACACGAATATTGTCATATAGACAATATCCACACTCAAATTCAATCTTATTACATTTATTATCACACTATTTCACAGAATAGTGAGGACTACTAATGCAACCATCTGGACCGTCAATCCATTCCCCGACTAGATCCAGCTATATTCTCATTTCTTGAAGAGAACAGTGAAAGAAAGGGTGAGCTCAACTAGCCCAGTAAGAAATATTATGACTAAGATAATGCAGAATAAATTATCATTAGCCTTCAACAGTATAACAACTGATAGAATACAATAGACAACAAGTTTTAGATCAACAACTGTAGCGGAATAAGCAATCCATTAGAAGAGTCAAGTAGAGCATAAAATCTACTATCTTTTATGATTTAAAAAGATTTTCATCAACTTTATTGATGAGACTCAGCTTAATAAATAAAATTGAATCATCCTTGCACCACGGCCAAGGATATTCATGTAATCATCAATGGTCATGATTATACCGATTAATCTATGGTCATAATTATACCAACAACTGTTCATCAATGAACTACAGGCCAATGAGGACTTTTACCACATCATTCGTTACATTACGGTAATGATTATACCGAATAATCCCAGGTCATAATCATACCAAGTTAATCTATGCACGTAAGCCAAAGATGACTTTAATCACAATATAAGCATGAGGATGATGACAATGACATAATAATTCAATAAAACAAGTTCAAGGATAAATTTTAAAGATTTATAATTTAATTTATCCAGAAATCATTAACATTCAAATTGTCAACATGATACTGCTTTGTAGAGTAAAATTCAAGAATAATATTCATGTATCAAAAATAATTTGGAAAGAAAAGAAATATATTTTTCGGGTGAATATTACCCCATGAATAGTACTTCGGGAATGTACCCCATGAATAGTACCCCAACACGAAAAGTGTCCCGAATACCCGAGTGAATGATACTAGAGTGAATAGTAATTGGGTGAATAGTAACCCCTGAATAGTACTCCCGTACAAAAAGTGCCACGAATACCTGAGTGAATAATACTAGAGTGAATAGTAATTGGGTGAATAGTAACCCACGAATAGTAACTCATAAAAGAAAAATACCAAAGAAAATGATATTCCATGACGAGTACAAAAGAAATGATATCTCATACGAGTATAATAGAATATACGAAACTGCAAATGGAATTTCACCCGCCATGCGGTAATCCACGTGGACAGATCATTTCCACAATTTAATAAAGAATGAATACGAAGGACCATTCACCATGCATGAGGTAATCCAAACAGACAGGTTATTCCAACAGAATAATAAACAATGGAATAACAAAAGAATTTACCATGCATAAGGTAGTCCGCGTAGACAGGTTATTCCAACAGAATAATAAAGAATGGAATAACAGAAGAATTCACCAGGCATGAATAGATCGCACAGAAAGGTTATTTCAATAGAATAATAAAGAATGGAATAACAGAAGAATTCACCATGCATGCGATAGACCGCACAGACAGGTTATTCTAACAGAATAATAAAGAATGGAATAACAACCCTGACGAATATTGAAAGAAATAACTCTCTTCATGAATACGAAAGAAATAATATCCCTTACGAGTATTGAAAGAAAATAATTCTCTTCATGAATACAAAATAAATAATACCCCTTACCTTAGAAGAGAATTGGATACTGGAATAGTGAGGTAGCAGACTTCTCTTCTTCTTTCTCTCTATAATTTCTCTCTATAATAATTGTTCTATAGCTTTAGTGAATTGGTGAAAAATAATGAAGGAATGAGCTTCTATTTATAGGAAAATATAGTTTCAAAAATAATTTGGACTGAAAATATTCATGTATCAAAAATAATTTTGGACTGAAAAAAAATCAATTTTTGTTGTGAATAGTACCCCGGGTGAATAATACCTAAGTGAATAGTATCCCATGAATAGTACTTCAGGAATAGTACCCCGTGAATAGTACCCCAACATGAAAAGTACCCCGAATACACGAGTGAATAATATTTGAGTGGATAGTAACTGGGTGAATAGTAACCCATGAATAGTACCCTGGCATGAAAAATGCCCCGAATACCCGAGTGAATAATATTTGAGTGAATAGTCACTAGGTGAATAGTACCCCGAGTGAAAATATTGATATTTAATAATAAAAAAAAAAGTTAAGATCAATATTCCAATGAAACGATACTAGATGAAGCACAAAATTCAAGGTTATTCCACTAATTTTAAGGACAATAGAAGCAATATTTACCATAGTATGTTTAGATTTAAGAATATGAAAAGAATTAACAAACGAAACTGCAAATGGATTTTCACCTGTCATATAGTACGTAATCCGCGTAGACAGGTTATTCCGACATATTAAAGGATGAATACGAAAAATAGTATTCCTTATGAATACGAAAGAAATAATACCCTTTACCTTAGTAGAAGACTGGATACTGCAATAGTGAAGTAGCGGAATACTCTTCTTCTTGCTCTCTATAGTTTCTCTCTCTATAGTTTCTCTTGTGAATCTCAATGAATTGGTGAGAATGAAAGAAGAATTAAACATCTATTTATAGGAGAAATGACTAAATAGTAACTAATTCACGAACGGTCCAGATTGATTTACTATTAGAACGAATGGTCCATATTGATTACTATTAAAACCACAACCGATGGTCCAGATTGATTTACTTTTAAAACCACCACCAACGGTCCAGATTAATTTACTTTTAAAACCACCATCGATTTTACCCCGTATTAATTTACTATTAAAACCACAAAAACCGATTTCATCCAAATTTATTTAATATTAAAACCACCACCAATGGTCCAGATTGATTTAACTTATTACACTTTAGTACCCCAAAAGTTTTCTAAGTTTGCATTATTCTCCTCTAACTTTTGGAATTCACTTATCTTCAATAAACATATTTTTAATCTATTAAAAATTATTCATTATGAATATTATAACTCACAATATTTAACAACCAAATCATTCCCAAGAAAGAGGGGCTTTCCGATAAGGATTTCTCCATATTGGCGCGCAATTAGGTGACCAAACCCGTTTCCTCGACATAACTTTCTAGTCATCGTCAATATTGCGAATAATAATATGAATAACTTTTTCGTCTCAATTATTGATTTAATAATATAATATATTATGCAAATAAAACTATGATAATAATTGAATCAAATAACGTGAGATACTACGGAGCAATTACTGTAGCAATAATTGAGTAAACTTAGTGGCTTCTTACGTAAGCATCAATAATCAATACAGTGTGCTACTATACAACCTCGCGTATTACTGTATTTTTATCACCGGGTATTTCAACAGTTTAACGGTAAAACTTTCGACGTTATTTTTATAAAAGATATTTTTGTCGTTTTCTAACTCCGACAGTTATTCTGTTGTGGGGTCCACCAATGATAATGTCGTCGAACGAATATTTCCTTACAAAAAGAATATTCTCTGACCAAATGAATATTTCCCAACACAACAAATTTTTATATCATTGCAAAAAAAATTAAATATCACCCTTAACTTTAACCTTTTATCAATTTAACCATTTACTAAATAGAATAATAATTATAAGAAAATTGAATACTTTCATTTCATAAATTCAGGGTCTTACACTATGTAGGAGGGCAAAAGCATCTTTTTCACACTCCAAAGATAACCCTGGAGGACCACGATATCAAATCTAACCACAAAGATGTTGGTCAAAATCTACTTACGCACAATCATGCAAGTGCACGTGGTCAACAAGTAATACAATGATAAGTCAAGTATCGTTCCCACATAGATTAAATATGAAATTAATCCTCACAATTACTAGCTTTATATTAATCCAAATTTTATTAAACTATCAAATTCAAGAATTATAACTATTAAAAACTAAAATTATTAAAAATACTAAAGCCACCAAACAATCAACAAACTTAAAAACTGTACGTTCAAGCAAATATTGGAGAATTAGGCTTACAACTTCACTCTAAGTATCACTCCAATTATTACACTTTATTCCACTTCAATTCACTATCCCAGTTTATTAATCAAGAACACTCAAGTAGAACTAGCCACCTCTTGATGCACTAATACCATATTAACTTAAATCCATAAATTAGATAGAATTATGCTAAACACCTTAATTAACGAATTCACTATATCTTTATGCGAATTATAATCAAAGAAGGTTTAAGTTCAAATTCTCTATCTGATTACATGCGATGCTAGGCATATCTCTAACCTAACATTCATCAAGATTCCATTCAATCACAGAATTCAAGACCACATGCTATAGTGACTAAGTCTGGATTCATATTTCCTCTCTCGAATCCATACAAATCCACATAGAATTAGTGATCAAGCAATTCATATAATTAAAGCACATATCACTATTGATAATCTGAAAGATATATTATTAAACTGGAATTCAAAGTTACATAATAGTCGTTCAACCATCAAGATCCGTCATAAGCCTAATAAGTAATTAGTTCATCACAAATGAATTAAAAACTGAAATCATCATCCCAATTACAAAAATTGAATTAAAGAAAAAAGAATGAATACAAAACCACCCTTCTTCTCTGCTCCAATCTGCAATTATCATGACTCAGATCATCAATCCTCCCTTCAATGTTTTTTCTCAAATTCGAGCTTTCAATTACTAATTGATTGTTAGTTGTTATCTCCCTTCTTGTTTCCTGTTTATATCCAGCTTAGGACACATATTCTCACCATAACTTGACGCCCAATACAGTTCCACACCATGCCAACCACTATCCTTCATGCTTCTACAGAAGTACAACTGAAACAGGAGTCTTTGCTTTTCCCGTACCCACGCCCCGACGGGGGTTTTCCTTCTTTAAGAGCCTGCCCCAGCGGGGGGTGCTACTAGTTTTGATAAAGTACCCCCGCTCTAGCGGGGGTTTTACTTTCATAATATCTGCCCCGATGGGGGGTCAATCTGCTGCAGTCCAGCTTTTGCTAATTTTCTTGCCCACTTTAGCCATGAAACCACCTTTTTAAACCATACACACAACGCCACCATACCTAAACATAAAATAACACTAAACAAGTAAAATGAATCACAAAAATGACGAGTTAACACAGTTTAAGCTTGAATTAGAGGCCGGTTCGTAGGTATAAAACCCACTCATCAGACTCCCCCAAACTTAAACCCATGTTAGTCCTCGAGCACAAAACAAAACAAAAGTGTTATGCAATGCAATGCAATGCAATGCAACTAATCTATATGCCTACACATCCAGCAGTAGTCTATTCAACCGGCCTCAGAGAAATCAAGCAAACATGATAATACTTCATATCAAAACCAAACAAAAATTTCTCAGTCCATCATCAAATCTTAAACTGTTATTACTCATATAGTGCGTTTGTGCTCAACTTTCCATGCTAACTGATGCAAATTCAAATTTAATACATAACTAGTCTCTTTGAAGGCATCCTATAGTGTAAACTCAAGAATGTCAAAAATAAATGAGATCTAACTAAAATCAAACAATTACCAATATTAAGGGTCCAAATAGGGTACTTATGCTTTATTTGTTTCATTTACGGGGATTTTTGCTCTTATTTCTCGTTTTATTCATATATATATATATATACATATGGCTATGCAATGTCTTATTCCCTTAGGCTTTTTCAGTGCTACCTTAACGACCTTTCGACTAACGACTCCCAGACCATTAAGACCTTAGGGCGCTAGATGTAAAGGCAATTCCCTCGGGCTTACTTACTTAAGTAACAAAGGCCACAAAACTAAACAAGCATACCATAGAGGTCCCTTATATATCAATTTGATCTAAATCAATCAACATAGTTGTTATTATTGTGCTAACCTTATTATACAAATTTCAAACAGGCGATCCAATTTATAACAGAAAATCACGTCAAAGTTCTAATAGTCGGTACTATACTTGTCTACTAAATCCCATTCTCACCATTGGCAAAAATAAAATGAACTATCTAACAACTGGATTCATGTAACACAACACAATACTTAACTAATTTTTTTTATATGAAATAAACATAACATAATTAAAAACTAATTACAATACTACTCTACTATGCAACTATTACACTACTTGAATGCAAACATATAATGAACCTAAAACTAAACATGAAACTAATATGTGTAAAACTAACTTAATAAATTAAACATGAAAACATAACAAAATTAAATTAACTAACTCCCCCAAACATAACAATTACAATGTCCTCATTGTAAAGATAAAGCACTAAGTGTACAAGGACTTCCCTGTAATCATCTAAGCTTGAGGTGGTGGTGGCTGTTGCTCTTCATTATCTGAATCAGAAGGTAGAAATCTTGGCATTGGGGTAGGCTGCTGGTATAGAAACTGAGCATTTGGATTGAAACTTTGAAGCGTGGCGTTCAAGGAGGCAAAGGACATGTTCATGGCCTTGAACATATGATCCTGTCTGGCCACGAGTCTCCTCATTTCTCTGTTGGCTTCTTTGTTGTACCATCAATTTGGCTCTCGAGGCTACAAAATTGAGGGCTAAACATATGTCTATAGATCTACTTCATCTCCTCAGTTGCCTGTTCTCCCGTAGTCTCATCTACCTGGAACTTGTCATCGTCAGAGGTGTCCTTAGCATCACCTCATCCTCGAAGGCTGGTAGAAATATGAACCCGACTCCTCTTGGGTGTAAGTCACCCTTGGACCACACTGAATATCGTGCGACCATCCTTGTGTCCAAAGTTTGTAGCGGCATCTACGTAGTCTCATCACCAGACCACCTAACTCCAGCCTGCCTGCACAACCCACATACGAGAGATGGGTATGGAAAGCCACTGGAAAATGGCCTTCGAAGGCATCTTCGAATAGAGAAATTTATGATAGTACCCATGTTGATGAGAAAGTCTTGCACGATTGCATACAAAAGAAGTATCTTCTCCTTTGTCACCTTTGTCGTACATATGGATGGGGATAGCTTAGCGCACATGAATGTGTACCATATTTTACCATAATGACTTAGGTCCTTGTTGTGCAAGATTGTGCCCCATTTATGTCCCTTGACCCATGTGGTGCCCGACTTTGTTATTTTAGTTAAAATGGCCTCATATTCGGGATCATGGTCATGCAAATATGCATACTTGCACTCTTTAGGAACTCACAAGCTGTAATACTCGTTAATAGCATCGATACTGAAAGGTACTTTCTTGCCCCTCACAAATGCTATGAATGGGGCCTTATCCTCCGCATTGGCATAAAATTCCTTTACCACATTAACGATCGCAGGCTCCGGCTCGTCAGTGAACCTATCCCATCCTTTTTCATGTATTTATATTTTCATTTTGTGATCTACGTTGTCGGGTGCCAAACCGCGCTCTGGGGTTAGTGCCTTAGTCACTAGATAGTCATAGCGATCGGCGGCGTTGGGACTCATAAACTTTCTCTTGTCAAAGGCCCGAGTCGATGGTGTAGACCTAGAGCTCTCGCCTCACTATCTTTTTGATGCTGGTTTTGGTACCACAGTACTAGAATGGATGAACTCAACTCAATTTCCCCCAAACTTTACTTGAACAAATCGTCAAACAAATGGCACGACCCATAAGACTCCCCAAGTATGGTGATATGTGATGAGAATTTGAAAGAATTAACCGTTTACCCTCGGTGTATTGACAAATTAGTTGATTCTCCCTCCCTTTTTGCTGTCAAAAATCGCACTATAAGAACCCTTACTTAGAATGACTAAAATTTTATGAAATGGAATGGAGATGTTGTTTAGTTAGGGTTTGATTTTATAGAGAGGAGATAGAGTATGCGAACCTTGGATCTGGTCCGCCACGATACTACTATCGTTAAACTATTTATATCTTTTATTCATAACTCAATGAATATAACTTTGCATATTACAATTTAGAATAAAAATTCTTTCCATTTCTATGATCAATAAAAATTACCCCAAACTTTTATAAGTTTCAAATCTTTGTCATTACTATTCATATCCTACATCATATTCGATGCTATAAAAATATGCAGAATAATTTAAACTTTTTAAATCTTCATTGAAAAATCCTTTATTGATTTCTTAACTTAAATCAATTACAAATCCCTGAATCAAATTATCTTATGATTCATTCTATTCGAATTACTGTATCAATTTTTACATATCGATTCTAATTTCTCTATGTATCACAAAGTACAACTTAACACGTATTACACATTATAAACTTCTATAATGTATATCTACTAGAACCTAAACATGGTTCAAGAGCATTTAGTTAACTAATAAAACAATCTCCTTCGATACTATTGAACTTTATCAATCAAGTAGTATGTAACCTTTACCGTGAATCCTTAACCTGCAAACATGGTTATTTGCAAGGGTGAGCTCGACAACCCAATAATTCTAACAGTTCTCATGCAGCACATAGCATATAATAGCATACTCAGCTTATGCATTCATAATCTATTAATATTTACTACGCATGTTACTTCTCATATAACATGCATATAGGTTTATTTCACAAGCATATCATCAAAGATCAACTTTCACATTTCATACATATCTTATATGCATTTCATATATATACATCAACATTCTTACTGCATAATATAGCTCAACTAACAGTTATCAAATTCATATAACAAATAAGAACTGAAAGACTTTCTTGATTCGTAGTTTATCAACTACGACTTAACTTCTTATAGTTATCTGCACTTCGTGTATTCCTACACAGTTATATAATCATGGATTCACATCCATTAGTCATATATTTCATACATTCTTTATATAAAAATAATGTTACATTGTTTCCTAACTAGGTTTGTAAAACCTACATTTCACTTTCTTATCATACTCTTAGAATAGCTATGTAAGACCCCGAATTCTATGAAATGAAAGTATTCAATTTTCTTATAATTAATATTTTATTTCGTAAATGGTTAAATTGATAAAAGGTTAAAGTTAAGTGTGATATGTGAAATTTATTGCAAAGTAAGCAAGTGGTTATATAATATTCGATTGGTCGGGGAATATTTGTTTTAACAGGAATATTCGATGCGATGACACAATTATTAGTGGACCCCACAACTAAGTAGTATTGTCGTAGTTAGAAAACAGCATGAATTATCTTTTATAAAAATAACTACCGAAAGTTTTACCGTTAAACCGTTGAACTACCCTAGAGTAAAAGTACAATGAATACGTGTGGTTGCATAGTAGCACACAGTATTAATTATTGATGCTTACGTGAGAAGTCACTCAGTTATACTCAATTATTGCTACAGTAATTGTTGCATCATATCTCTCATATTATTGATTCAATTATTATCACAGTATCATCTGCATAATATGTTATATTATTAAGTCAATAATTGAGACGACAAATCTATTCATGTTATTATTTGCAATATTAACAATGTCTAGAAGTTCTGTCAAGGAGAGATTAGATAATCTAATTGCGCGACAATAAGGAGAAATCTTTATTGGAAAGCCCCCTCTTTTCTAAGAACGACCTGGTTGTTAAATATTGTGAATTATAATATTAAGTATGAATAAGTTCGTGTTGATTAAAGATGAAATTGATAGTTCCATTGTGTGGGAATTATTAGTGTTAGTGGAAATCAATAGTTATTCCGATAGTAATTGATGTATAGAGGTTATATTGACCAATCGGGTAATTCACCGGATAAATGAGCAATTAATTGCAATTAATTCACATGCTTATAACTATGTGTTCACATGTGTGTACTATTGATTCACATGATTTACTATTAAGGGAGTTGATGCAAGATTGATAATACTTGTATGACTAAATTAAAAATAGAGGTATAGATGAAGGTACTATACTATAATTGTTTTTTTCACATGATTATATTATTGAGTCACATGAATGAACTATTAATTCACATGATTTACTATTAGGGGAGGTGGTGCAAGTTTGATAATACTTGCAGGACTAAATTAAAAATGAAGAAAAAGAGGAAGGTATTATAATGTAATATTTTGAACCCCAAAATGTGCAATTATTAAAACTATATTTTCCTATAAATAGAAGCTCATTCCTTCATTATTTTTCACCAATTCACTAAAGCTATAGAGCAATTATTATAGAGAGAAATTATAGAGGGAAAGGAGAAGAAAAGTCTGCTACCTCACTATTCAAGTATCCAATTTTCTTATAAGGTAAGGGGTATTATTTCTTTCGTATTCATGAAGAGAGTTATTTCTTTCAATACTCGTAAGGGTTGTTATTCCATTCTTTATTATTCTGTTGGAATAACCTGTCTGTGTGGTCTATCGCATGCCTGATGAATTCTTCTGTTATTCCATTCTTTATTATTCTGTTGGAATAACCTGTCTGTGCCGAATATCGCATGCCTGGTGAATTCTTCTATTATTCCATTCTTTATTATTATGTTGGAATAACCTGTCTACACGGACTACTACATGCATGGTGAATTCTTCTATTATTCTATTCTTTATTATTCTGTTGCAATAAACTCTTTGTGTGGTCTATTGCATGCCTGGTGAATTCTTCTATTATTCCATTCTTTATTATTCTGTTGGAATAACCTATTAACACGGACTACCGCATGCATGGTGAATTCTTCTGTTATTCCATTCTTTATTATTCTATTGGAATAACATGTCTATGTGGATTACCGCATGCATGGTGAATGATCCTTCATATTCATTCCTTATTAAATTGTGGAAATGATCTGTACTCGTCATGGAATATCATTTTCTTTGGTGACATAATATCCATTTGCAGTTTCGTATATTCTATTATACTCGTATGAGATATCATTTCTTTTGTACTCGTCATAGAATATCATTTTCTTTGGTACTTTTCATTTACAAGTTATTATTCACCCAGTTACTATTCACTCTAGTATTATTCACTCGGGTATTCGGGGCACTTTTCGTGCCGGAGTTCTATTCACTGGTTACTATTCACCCGATTACTATTCACTCTAGTATCATTCACTCGGGTATTCGTGACACTTTTCGTGTCGGGGTACTATTCACGGGGTACTATTCCTGAAGTACTATTCATGGGGTACTATTCACCCAAAAAATATATTTTTTTTCTGTCCAAATTATTTTTGGTACATGAATATTATTCTTAAATTTTACTCTACAAAGCAGTATCATGTTGACAATTTGGATGTTATTGATTTCTGGATAAATTAAATTATAAATCTTTAAAATCTATCCTTGAACTTGTTTTATTGAATTATTATGTCATTGTCATCATCCTCATGCTTATATTGTGATTAAAGTCATCTTTGGCTTATGTGCATAGATGGACTTGGTATGATTATGATCAGGGATTATTCGGTATAATCATGATCGTAATGTAACAAATGATGTGGTAAAAGTTCTCGTTGGCCTGTAGTTCATTGATGGACAGTTGTTGGTATTATTATGACCAAGGATTATTAGGTATAATCATGACCATTGATGATTACATGAATATCCTTGGCCGTGGTGCAGGGATGATTCAATTTTATTTATTAAGCTGAGTCTCAACGATAAGGTTGATGAATTTTTTTTTAAATCCTAGAAGATAGTAGATTTTATGCTCTACTTGACTCTTCTAATGGAAAGCTTATTCCGCTGCAGTTGTTGATCTAAAACTTATTGTCTATTATATTCCATCAGTTGTTTTACTGTCGAAGGCTAAGGATAATTTATTCTGCATTATCTTAGTCATAATATTTCTTACTAGACTAGTTGAGCTCACCCTTTTGCTTTCATTGTTATCTTCAGGAAATGAGAACGTAGCCGGGACTAGTCGGGAAATGGATTGACGGTCCAGATGGTTGCATTAGTAGTCCTCACTATTCTGTGAAATAGTGTGATAATAAATGTAATAAGATTGAATTTGAGTGTGGATATTATCTATATGATAATATTCGTGTTAAAACTCTCAGATTATGTTTTGTCGTATTTTACACGACAGTTGTATAATTAACTTGTATTTGGATTATGTACCATATATCTGGCGACTCAGAATAGGTGATTTATACATGTTTTGAGGGTGTCACAGTTGGTATCAGAGCTTAGGGATATGATCCCTGGCTGAGATTTGAGATTAGAACTAGGAGGGGATAGACGGGTAATTCCTTCGCTAGTATGACTTACCTAAGTTTAATTATTATTTAATTGGTCGGTCAGAATATAGGGATAATATGTTGCATGTGAATTAACCCTTGTTTTTGGCAGTATTTGAAAATGGCATCCGAAAATATTGAGATAAGAAATGAAGCACATGAGACCGTTGAGTCACCAATAATCAATATCCAGGATAATGTGCAACAGGAAGACAATAATCCTCAGGTAAACAATAACACCGATGAAATGATGAACGATGGGATGTTCAGAGGCTTTATGCAATTCATGCAACATCAAGCGAGAGAGACTCCTGTTCAAAATGCAGGTGGAAACAATGGCAACCCACGGCTGGTCACTGCTAAGCAGTTCAAGGAGTTGGGACCGTCGAAGTTTTTGGGAAAGCTAGAACCACTTAAGGCGGAGACGTGGTTAAAGCAGATCACCAAGATATTTGATGTCTTGGGACGCTCCGAGGAGCAAAAGGTTCCCTTTGCCACCTTTATATTGCGTGAAGAGACAGACATTCTTGGTGGAAATCAGAAACGCACTCACTGACTGATGCACTCAAGATGTCTTGGGAGAAGTTCCAAGAGCTGTTCAACGACAAGTACTTTCCTGAAAGTATTCATCAGATGAAGGAGGTAGAGTTCATAAAAATGACAAAAAAGTGCAATGTATTAAACTGTAATATTTCAAGCCCCAAAATGTGCAATTATTTAAACTATATTTTCCTATAAATAGAAGCTCATTCCTTCATTATTTTTCACCAATTCACTAAAGCTATAGAGCAATTATTATAGAGAGAAATTATAGCGAGAAAGGAGAAGAAAAGTCTGCTACCTCAATATTCAAGTATCCAGTTTCCTTCTAAGGTAAGGGGTATTATTTCTTTCATATTCATGAAGAGAGTTATTTCTTTCAATACTCGCAAGGGTTGTTATTCCATTCTTTATTATTCTGTTGGAATAACATGTTTGTGCAGTCTATCGCATGCCTGGTGAATTCTTCTATTATTCCATTCTTTATTATTCTGTTGGAATAACCTGTTTGTGCGGACTATCGCATGCCTGAAGAACTCTTCTGTTATTCCATTCTTTATTATTCTGTTATAATAACCTGTCTACGTGGACTACCGCATGCATGGTGAATTCTTCTGTTATTCCAATTTTTACTATTTTATTGTAATAACCCGTCTATGCGGTCTATCGCATGCCTGGTGAATTCTTCTGTTATTCCATTCTTTATTATTCTGTTCGAATAACTTTTCCACGCGGACTACCGAATGCATGGTGAATTCTTCTGTTATTCCATTCTTTATTATTCTGTTGGAATAACCTGTCTATGTGGATTACAACATGCATGGTGAATGATCCTTCGTATTCATTCCTTATTAAATTGTGAAAATGATCTGTCTACGTAGATTGCCGCATGGCGGATAAAATCCATTTGCAGTTTCATATATATTCTATTATACTCGTATGAGATATCATTTCTTTTGTACTCGTCATGGAATATCATTTTCTTTTATGAGTTACTATTTATGGGTTACTATTCACCCGGTTACTATTCACTCTAGTATTATTCACTCGGGTATTCAGGGTACTTTTCATGCCAGAGTACTATTCATAAGTTACTATTCACGGGTTACTATTTACCCGATTACTATTCACTCTAGTATCATTCACTCGGGTATTCGGGACACTTTTCGTTTCGGGGTACTATTCACGGGGTACTATTCCCGAAGTACTATTCACGCGGTACTATTCACCTGAAAAATATTATTTTTTTCTGTCCAAATTATTTTTGGTACATGAATATTATTCTTAAATTTTACTATACAAAGCAGTATCATGTTGACAATTTGGACGTTATTGATTTATGGTTAAATTAAATTAAAAATCTTTAAAATTTATCCTTGAACTTGTTTTATTGAATTATTATGTCATTGTCATCATCTTCATGCTTATATTGTGATTAAAGTCATCTTTGGCTTACGTGCATAGATGGACTTGGTATGATTATGACCAGGGATTATTTGGTATAATTATGACCATAATGTGATGAATGATGTGGTAAAAGTCCTCATTGGCCTGTAGTTCATTGATGGACAGTTGTTAGTATGATTATGACCAGGGATTATTCGGTATAATCATAACCATTGATGATTACATGAATATCCTTGGCTGTGATGCAGGGATGATTCGATTTTATTTATTAAAATCGAGTCTCAAATGATAAAGTTGATGAATTTTTTTTTAAATCATAGAAGATAGTAGATTTTATGCTCTACTTGACTCTTCTAATGGATTTCTTATTCCCTGCAGTTGTTGATCTAAAACTTGATGTCTATTATATTCCATCAGTTGTTATATTGTCTAAGGCTAAGGATAATTTATTCAGCATTGTCATAGTCATAATATTTCTTATTGGGCTAGTTGAGCTCACCCTTTTGCTTTCATTATTCTCTCCAGGAAATGAGAACGTAGCCGAGACTATTCGAGATATGGATTGACGGTCCAGATGGTTGCATTAGTAGTCCTCACTATTC
This sequence comes from Panax ginseng, assembly GCA_020205605.1. Taxonomy (NCBI): domain Eukaryota; kingdom Viridiplantae; phylum Streptophyta; class Magnoliopsida; order Apiales; family Araliaceae; genus Panax; species Panax ginseng. The sequence goes on from CM035135.1 coordinate 115,125,991, forward strand.
AGTGAAATAGTGTGATAATAAATGCAATAAGATTTAATTTCAGTGTGGATATTGTCTAGATGACAATATTCGTGTTAAAACTCTCAGATTATGTTTTGTCGTATTTTACACGACAGTTATATAATTAAGTTGTATTTGGATTATGTACCATGTATCTGGCGACTCAGAATAGGTGATGTATACCTGTTTTGGGGGCGTCACAAGCTAAGTATATATAGGTATACCTTTACCACTCTTACTTGACACCAAAATTCATATATATCTATCACACACTTAACTCGCTATGTGTTTGTTACACATTTAAAACTCATAGATGCATGATTCACATAGTTCTTGCATTTTGCAAACCTTAATAAAATTTAACAACTCTGTGTTTTATATAACCATTAAATGCTCATATGCTTAAAACATCATATGTGTCAAGTTTTATAGCTTTATACATTCATTACACATATGCTTTAAGGTCTGGATTAACAGTTAAAATAATTAGGCATCACTGCCATGTGGCGCAACTGCGCCCTAGTTAGGCTTAGGGATGGCGCAGCTGCGCTGTCCTCTAGCCTGAACATAGTTGAGCTTCTGCTCTCTTGGTTTCATCAGCCAAGTCTTTTGCATACTAAGACATTAAAAATTATCAGGCACCCATGTTAGAGGACTTTACATATTCTCATGACCATTTCAAGATTAACTTCTCATATTAGGGACTTAGTTTAGGATTCCCATATAATTAAGGCCAAATAGGGTCATGAAATCACAATTCCTACTCAATTAGTCTTATGTCCACATAAAGAGATCACATAAGCTGTATTATGAATGCTAATAATTGTTCACATCCTTTATTCATAGCTAGCATCGTTTATCACTTTAAAACTTGCATAAACTCATGCTTGGTCTACTACCATTATAACAAACACTTAAGAACCATGTTTAGACACATAATGATCATAATCATGTCATCTTATATCTTCAGAGTCTCTTTTCTCATACTTACTGCACTTGGGTTGAAAACATATTCAAGTTTTCTTTTGAAATAATTTTAAACTTGAACGATGTTATTTCAATACCCATAAGAAAACTTTAAAGTTGTTATCATGTATAGTTAAGTCACGTTAACATCTTCACAGATCAGAACATATATTATGTAGCATTCATGTACATTAGCTTTGTTATTCCAAGCTTTTCTTTTAAAACATTTTCTAACACAAAGCTAATAAGTTTGATCATGGCAAGACACTATAAACTTCATATCATGCTCATTTACATCTGAAATCAACCATGTGTATAACATACCAAGTCCAGAAATTGTAGATCATGTATTACTTCAAGGTTTATTTTTAAACTTTAATTTTTGATTACAAATCTCTCACTAACTTATGTTGATTACTTTATACTTCATAAGAAAGCTTTATATCTCATATTATATCCCTTTTTAGATATATATTTAAGTCATAACACAAATTCAACAACACATACCATAACATAATTCAATATCTCGATTTTTGAAGTGCAGTAGAACAAGGTACAAGACCCTAGTATAAATGTATGATTCATGTCCATGCCCGTAATGTAAGTAGTAACTTGCACTGTTTTCTAGAGCATCGACCAACAACCATTCTCCTTAGTTCAAACATGTTTAATTCTAACATACTTCCTAAACACATTATAGCGTATTAATTCCTATCAATTGACATAGAATTCAAAGGAATTTCAAGAATTTAAAAAGACCCAGTTCAAGAACACAAGTTAAGATTTTGATACCTCTAAGGGCTTAGTAACCATGTTTCTTCCTTCTAAAATTGCTAGCCCCTTCTTTGAACAACCATTACTCAAACTTAAGTTATCACTGTTGCAACAGACCAAAAACAAATAACGTAAAACTAAAAATATATCAACGACCAATTATATCAGCGACCACATATCCGGTCGCTGCTATTCTTAATAGCGACCTACATCAGCGACCAATTTATAATCCGATTATTAAGTGATATCAATAATCGATCATGGTCATTGATCGATCACTAGAACAAATTTCCCACCCAAAATTTGGCGAAATGTTGGTATATAGTTTTTTTATGACCACTAATAATCGATCGTCGACGATTATTAGTGACCGATCATGATGTTGATAAGTTCATGTCATTAAAAATCAGCGACCGTAGGCGGTCACTAATAGCGATCGCTGATCAACCTAAATGAAATCAGTATCAGGCATTCGCTTGACAGAACACGAAAAGGAAAAAAAAAGAGGGAGCTCACCGAAATAGAGGGAAGAGGGAGAAAGGGGGGAGAAGAGAAGAAGAAGAAGGAGAAAAAGAAGTTCGCGCCGCCCACCTGCCGCCCACCTCTACAAAGGTAACTCACTTGAAATCCATTAGAAACCTTGAATCTGTTGTTAATTTGTTAATTGAATGTGGTTTAGACAAACCCCAACTTTTTTTTTTTGTTATTAATTGAATGTGGTTTAGACAAACCTTAATATGTTAATTTTTGTTATTCAATAAACCAAGGAATGGTGTTTACTCCTTATTTGCAGCTTAATGTTCATCACAAACATAAAATACTCTCTCCATCCGAACACATTTTGGTTTGTAAGACTTATGTATTTGTTTATTTATTCATTTATTCAAATTAAAAAGTTTCTAGTGCATGCTAACAAATTTTAATTTTTAATTTATTCTTTTAAAAGGGTATAACCAAAATAATAAAAAATTTATGTATAAGTGTGTTCTAGACTAATTTTATCATGCTTAGAAAACTTAACATATCAAATAGAACTATAGTCACCCAAAGTTATTTTATTCCTTTTTCATTTTTAATTATTATAGCATTTCACAAACTAATATTTCTTAATTTCTCATGGCCTGTAGTATAAAGAGGTTCTAGGAAAATGGGCTTTCAAAAAAGTGTATCCTTGACACAACAATTTATCACTGAGACTCTACGCCAGTAAGTTTGTATAGCCATCATATTATAGGTATTGATTAATTTTATATATTGATTAGATATTGAAAAAAACATAAGCATGTTGATTTAAGAGCATTGAAGAAATACAAAGGGGATGTTTTGGTCAAAATCATGAAAACCATGAATACAAAGTATATAGCAATTATTTGATACAGACTGTTTATAATGGAAGGCTTGGGGACTGTTAGTATAATTTAGTACTTAATCATGCCTAAAGTACCTTCTATAAACTGTTAGTATAATTTAGTACTTAATCATGCCTAAAGTACATTTTATTATCATGATTTTAAAGTTATCATGAAATTATAGTCAAATCTATGCCTATATGAGAACTATACTTATGCAAGATCGTCTATGGGTAATAGTTAGGCTTTTCTTCACATTACTTATACTTATGTGAGATCGTCTATGTGGACTCTTGGTTTATGTCTTGGGTGCCTAGAAATGACCTTATATACATGTCATCGTGCATGTGGCTAGTCCATATTATAGGGGAGACTCTGGCAAAAAAAATTTATTGGTCAGGTACTTGCGAATATTTATACTATTAACGAGCCTATTGGTGATCCACTATAGCGTATTAAGGGGATGTTGGAGCCGATGGGCTGGGCTTGGGGCCGCGAGGCAACACGAGGACACGCCAAGCTTAGCCAAGCCTCACGGGGCCAAGCCAAGCTTGGTTGTTAGGGGGTTGTTAAGCCTAAATAGGCAGTACTAGGGAATTGTTACTGCAACAGAGAAGATAACTAAACACACTTGGTCAATAAAGAGACTGTTTTGGCTATAACAGAAAAGCAAGGGTATTTAACACTTATGTAGACAAGAATAAAGCTACAAAATGTTATAGAAGCTATAAATTGCTCAAGCAAGCTGTGACTATCCCAAAAGTTTCTTAACACACTAGTTGATATGAATGAATCTCCAAGATACTCAAAAGTTGTATAAATGAGTTAGAAAACTCTGATATAAAGCTAGCATGAATGAAATACCTTACGTATTCACTTACGGTAAACAATAAAAACATATTTAAAACAAATTAAAATAAAATAACATGATATAATATAACTATTAAACTAAGTAGCATTTACTTAGTTTCTCATACTAAATTTAATAACATTTAAAGTTTCTCGTACTGCTTTAATTTGCATTCATTCGTTAACATCAAGTATGCTTCAATGTTAATCATATGCTTACAAGTATACTCAAGTCATATGGTTATAAGTATATATGCTCTCAAGTCATATGCTTACAAGTATGCTTAAATGTTAATCATATGCTTACAAGTATGCTCAAGTCATATGGTTACAAGTATGCTTAAGTCATATACTTAGAAGTATGCTTAAATGTTAATCATATGCATGCTTACAAGTAAGCTCAAGTCATATGGTTACAAGTATGCTCAAGTCATATGTTAACATTTATAATGTTGTCTGTAGTAGGTACCGTGGAATCATGGACCTCTATTCAGACCGTAGTTGGATGTCACGACGAAAGTTAAGTGCCCAGATAGGTGCTACAGCTGAATTTAGAGCTGGTTGCCAAGTGTTTTTGGAGTATGCGTATAGTCACCCGAAATATATGAATTGTAAGTCGCAGATACGATGTCCATGTTTGAAGTGTACGAATGTAAATTATATGGACAGAGACATGGTAAACTATCATTTACTTGTTTCTGGGTTCATGAGAAATTAAGAAGAATGTTGGTGGGCACATGGGCAGAGAAGAGATGGTGGCATTACACAAGTACACAATTCGGGCAGTAGTACTCATCGTATGAATGAAATGGTTCATGATATTGCAGGGCCAGATTTTGATTGGGAACAAGGCAGAGAGCAACCTATGAATTCTGATGCCAAAGACTTCTTTAAGTTGTTAGACGAGGATAGCGAGCCATTGTGGAATGGTTGCACCAAATACACTACATTGTCTGTAGTGGCGACATTACTTAACATCAAGGCTGATCACAACATGAGCCATGAGTTTTTTGAGTCACTCTTGAAGGCCATTAAGAGTATGTTGCCTGACGGTGAAAAATTACCTGGTAACTATTACTTTTGTAAGAAAATGGTAAAGAAGTTGGGTCTTGGATACCGAAAGATTGATGCATGTCCCAATGATTGCATGTTTTTTTATAAGGAAAATGAACAGATGACAAGGTGCACGCTTTGCAGTCATAATCGGTTTAGGCCTAATAAAGAGGGTGTGACTACAAAAAAATCAAGTATACCGTTTAAGATTCTAAGGTATTTTCCAATAACACATCGGCTAAAAAGATTGTACATGTCTTCAAGAACAGCTGAACATATGAGTTGGCATGCGAAATCTCCAGCTAAAGATGGAGAACTAAATCATCCCGCAGATGGGCAGGCTTGGAAAGATTTCAACTTAGCACATCCTGGATTTGCATTGGAACCTAGAAATGTGAGGCTTGGATTGTCCACCGATGGTTTCAATCCATTTGGCCACTCAGTTGTTCCGTACTCATGTTGGCCTATGATTGTTACTCTGTACAACTTGCCTCCTTGGATGTGTATGAAACAGCCATAATTATTTCTTTCACTCGTGGTTCCTGGTCCTAAGAGTCCTGGAAAGAACTTAGATGTTTACTTGAGACCTCTTATAGACGAGTTGAAGGTATTGTGGGAGGATGGAGTACAGACTTGGGATGTTGCAACGAAAACAAATTTCAACCTTAGGGCAGCGGTTATATGGACTATAAGTGACTTCCCAGCTTATGGTATGTTAGCTGGATGGAGTACACACAGGAAGTTGGCTTGTCTGTATTATCTGGAGCATACAAAGTCGTTTAATCTATTAAAAGGTCGAAAGCCTTGTTGGTTTGATCACATCGCTTGGTTTCTTCTTGGTAGATCACCGTTTCAAGAAATATAGAACACTTCGGAAAGGGAAAGTAGACAATGATATGCCTGCACCGCGATTGTCGGGAATGGAGATGCGAGATCATGTGATGAGATTGCCGGTTATCCCATTTGGTAAGGTTGATGCCATAAACATAACCAATGGGTTTGGCGAATCTCATAACTGGGTTCGGAGAAGCATCTTTTGGGAACTGCCTTATTGGTCTACAAATTTGATTCGTCATAATCTAGATGTGATGCATATTGAGAAGAATGTGTTTGACAATGTGTTTAACACTGTGATGAATGTTACGGGGAAGGCAAAAGATAAAGATAAGGCACGTTTGGACATGAAAGATATTTGTAAGCGTCCTGGATTAGAACTTTATGAATCTCCTAATGGTAAGATTGTCAAACCGCATGCAAGGTACACATTGTCCAAAAAGCAAGTTGAAGATGTGTGCACATGGGCTAAGTCTCTGAAACTACCGGATGGATATCGTCCAAACATTGTAAAAAATTAATATTACGGGTGGGAAATTGCAAGGATGAAGAGTCATGATCGCATGTGTTCATGGTGAGACTCGTGCCTATAGCATTTCGGGATCTGCTTGATAAACCAATATGGGATGCTTTAATGGATCTTAGTCATTTCTTCAAAGAATTATGTTCAAAATCATTAAATGAGAAGGACATGTCTGTACTTGAGAAGAACATCATAAGAGATCACGTGTAAACTGGAAAAAATATTCCCACCTGGTTTTTTTGACTCTATGGAGCATTTACAAATCCATCTTCCCTATGAAGCTTGTGTTGGGGGTCCAGTTCAATATAGATGGATGTACCCTTTCGAGAGGGTGATGGGAAACCTTAAGAGGAAGGTGAAGAATAGAGCTTATGTCGAGGTGTCAATATGTGAGGCATACAGTTTCGATGAGATATCTACGATTGTCTCAGACTATTTTCCAAACGAAGTCTTAACAAAGGCCAATCGAGTATCGAGACATGATGATGGGGGAAATGTTGAACTAAATGGTTGGCTCTCTGTATTTGGTCTATCGAGCTGCACTTATGGAAAAGGAAGTGCATATTCCTCTCTCGAGCAAGAATTACATGTCGCACATACTTACATTCTTCTCAATCATGAGGAGATTGACCAATTTGTGAGGTATACATGTAAACTTGATAATTTTTCTTTTAAGTTGAAAATTTATTCCAATATGTTAATGTTTATAACATGGTATAGATTATACGATGACGAAGTTAAAAGTGAAGCATCCCTAAGATAACCGATAAAGATATTCAAATCAATCGGGATAAAAAAATTTCACTTTGGCTAAAGGACAAAGTAAGTTCAATTTTAAAGCACGTAGTATATATATATATATATATATATATATATATATATATATATATATATATATATATATATATATACTCCATGTTAACTATGACTTCATTTAATAAGATGGAGTTTTTGTAGGCTTTGGTGAGGGATCAACGATTCCTAGGTTAATGTACAAGTCCTAGCTATGGGACCGAGACAGGGGACCAAGTCACCATGAATGGTTATAAAATAAATGGTTGTGAATTTCACACAAAGGCATATGGGCGCGGTAAAAGAACAACAAACTCTACAGTGTGTGTCCAAGGAGATTGTTACAATGAGCTTGGTCGTGCCTTTTATGGGGAGTTAGAGGAAATCGTAGAGTTGTCGTACAAGGGCACGTACGGGGGTCATATTCACTTGTTCAAGTGCCGTTGGTTTCATTCAGAAAAAAGGATATGTGTTGACAGACATGGAATCGTCAATATTGACCTCTATAGGTCTGTGTACTCCAACGAACCGTTTGTTTTACCAACTGAAATAGTACAAGTATACTACACTCCTAGTCCTATTAGGAAAAAGGATAGACCACATATAGATTGGCAAGTTGTAATTCATACTCCCGCGCGTAGTCGTGTAGAATTAGTTGATGGGGAGATTTACCAAGAGCAGATGCTTCATAGATAAACTATAATAAATGTGGAGGACGACAATGAAGTCATCCAGTTAGATGGTGGAGATGAACCACATGAATTAGATCATGAGTCAATACTTGTGTCAGATGACATTGATACTGAGGAGGAAGAGTTATTGATCGAATCGACCTTCAATCAAGCGAGATGATGGTTATGAATCTGCAACACGTATACAAGATGATTCTCGAATCAGACATTGACACTTGAACAAATGAAATGTATGTTTAGCATTACATGTTTTTTATATCATTGTCATGTTTATGTACTAAACTATTTAAATGCAATTTTTGTTTATTGTCATTTTATATTCATATATATACATGTTTATATCAATTATCATGTTTATGTACTAAACTATTTAAATGCAACTTTTGGTTATTGTCATTTTATATTCATATATACACATGTTTATATCACTGTCATGTTTATTGTCATATATACATGTAATCAAACATGACTCATAATAACATCTTGAAATTTATAATATATAGATGGCTTACAAGCGTCATGGGAAAAAGCGCCGGCTTGGGTAGGGGCTAATCATGTTCCCAAGGCCCCTACTAATCCGGGATGATCGATTCTTATTCAGATTCGCCTCTCCTCGAATATAGACGTCGTCCCGCATATATCATTTATATATAAGCATTTAAAAATTCCATTTATTGTATATTGGTAATGTTTTGATTGATATTATATTGGTAATGTATATGGGTCTGAATTTTTTACTGCTTTAATTTGCATTCAATCGTTATTGTTTCGGTCTTACTGCATTGAAAATTTGTATATTTCTCTTGGTTTGTGTCTTGGGTGCCTAGAAATGTCCATATATGCATGTCGTCGTGCATATGACTAGTCTATATTGTAGGGGAGACTCTGGCGAATTTTTTTTAAGTATTATAAGTATAAGTTTGAAAAATGTTCATAAGTATTATAACTTAGATGTAAACTGCTTTAATATATGCTAATTGATGTTGTATATTATAGTGATTTTTCAGATAATAAGATCGTTAAGTGCATATCACAATTTGTGTTTACGTAATTGGCCTACACACCGTGATTACGTTATGCGAAGCACACCTATCGCCTGACAAGGATCTTTGTTGGGCGCGAAATTTGGTATGTTTTTTTAATTATGATGGATAATATTAATATAATATTCAAAGGATAATTATTTAGTAATGTTATTATTGTTGTTTTATTTGTAGAAACGGTATAGATGGGAGAATGCACAGGCTTCAGTGATACAGACATTATTCTGACAGAAGTGCGCGGTCCACACCAAAGACAATTTGAATAAAGAAAGATAAAAAGCCTTTCACAATGCCGAGATCAACCATCCAGGCTAGGGAGAAGATTACATGCATGAGCATAGCCCGTGGTGGTGCACCCAGGCCATATCGGTTGAGATGTGTGCCCAATGGAGAGCTGGGTGATAAGACGAAAGACTGCCGCCACCAACAGATCCTCGGGTGTACCCGATGGAGAAAAGGCTAAAGGGACATACAAGAGCGGTAGTATTTCACGATTCTTCAGATATCAACGCTGCCGAGGTAATGATTATTTACAAGTTTTAATATGTTTACAATCATGAATTATAGAAACTATATCACATTTTTTACTTAGTAATATTATGCTATTTTTTGTATAGGAGTCTTAGTCTCAAGGTCAGCCTATCCATTGACTGGATGTGTACGTGGCCACCCGTGATGGTCTGCCTGAAGCTATCCAGATAGCGGTAATAAATTTTAACAACTTGATCTTGTTTATCAATGCTTACAGAATTAATTTATTTTTAACTATTTAATTGTTAACATGATGACAAGACATTTATAAGTGTTTATTGAATGAGCGCTATCCTGAAGGCACTCCACGTCCGCCTATTGATCAAGAGTTGTGGAAGAAGGCGTCTATTGTGAAGAAGAACTACATTAAAGGTCAAGGACAACGACGACGCCCATCCTTCAATGGATCAGATTGCTCTTCTACCCAGTCTACACAGTAATCGAGCCATCCAGCTATTCATACTCCGACTGACTGTGTGAGAGCTATATGTCGAGAACGCGATCTTCTGAAAATACTGGGCGGGCATCTGGGGGCTCGATTCTTTGAGGAGTTAAATCAAAGCGATGGCAGCGACAACAACATCACAACACGGGGATGTCGACGAGGTATACAATCAATTTGTTGTATATATTGTCGTAATATACCAATATTAACATAGTTAGTATATATTTGTAACTTGTTTTATTATTTTGTTAATTACAGGGTGATCAAGGAGGCGATGATGCTTGGCGTACCTGCTTTAGATTAGTTTTGTAGTTATAGTATAAGCTTGTACTTGTATATTCATTCTTTGGATGTTTGTATGTTACTTAAACAAGTTTTGAAATGTTATTATATTTATTCAAATCATATTGGTTTTTAAAGGTTTATATACTAGTTTGGTGTATGTGTTGGTGGACGATGGATGTTTATATTGTTGTGTATGCTGTTGTTGGGTATGTGTGTTGGGATAAAGCAGGTACAACACAGGTACAGGTTTTGGGGAATTATGAAAAACAACAAAAATCTGTTTTTTATTTTTTTCCATATCAGAGACCACATGCGGTCGCTGATCGTTATTAGCGACGGCTAAATATTTGAGGCTATCGTAAGAACCGTGATCTCGTCATCGATAAATCGCCGCCACGTGGACCACGTCGACTTTGGCCTTAGACCATCTTGGCTCGACTTAATTTAATTTGTCATTTTGATTATTTCATATCGATAAATAGATATATCGATTAAGCTAATTGTGGTCATTTATGTGCATCCCAAATGACGAGAATTTGTCGACGACTATCGCTAACAGTGATCACATCGCTAATGGATATCTCATGCGACGCTCTACGGTCCCCGATATAATGATCACCGATAAACCTTTTTCTTGTAGTGTAATGGAGCTGTTATTTATAGAGTAATGGTGGACTGGCTAAAGGCTTTACACCAAACGTTGCATCCATGGTGTAGAAGGAAAACACACTAGTTATTAAAGAGTTGCTCAACCACTCACCATCAGCCATTGGCATAGCAATGATCACATATGTTTGAGGTTACTGTTCACTGCTTGGAAGTTACATAATGGAAATTGAGCGTGGTTTGTTCAACTGAGCTTGTAACAATGGTTCTAATACTTAGTAATTTGGTTAAACAATCTCTGGTTTGGTTTCTTTAATTCCCAAAATGTTATTTTAATGTACAATTGTTACCATATGAGGAAAATTAGGGATATTTATGTACTCACATCATATAATCCATGTACATTAGTCCACATAATTTAATATTTAAAACATGTGTGGATTTAATTCCATTAATCATTAATAATTTAATATCTCCTTTTTACTATTAATCACCCATTGGTATAGAAATAAATATTTTAATAATACATCTTTATTTACTCCTATACTTTAGAGTACACATTTAATTGTCTCATCACATAGGATGAGATAACAAAACTTATTTAAATCAACCTTATGTTTTAATTACTTTTACCATATGATTTTTGTATATCATTAATCTCAATTAAATGTCATACTTCATGTAGTCTTAAGCCATAGGTATTATATATTACTACTACCCACATTTTCCATATTACACATAGTAACATGAAATACTATTTAATGATAATGTCCACATTACTATTTTAATTGGGCTAAATATCATTCAGTTGGGTACTTTCAACCCATTATCATATTTTAATATCACAACGATTAATTAAAATTAATCATTTATTTTCTTACAGTAATTAGTATGTACTACACTAATTAATATAATTCTTTCATTTCATTTTTTTCATAAATTGTTCTAAAACAATTTTCTTTAGCCACCATTTTATACAAATGAACTAACCATTTTCATTTAATTTACTAGCATGCCACTGCCACGTAAGAATTATAATACAATATTCCATAACATCACTTAATTAACCAATATTTAATCCGGGTTAATTAATTAAATCTTTATTCAACTCATGTTTTGCTAACTAAATTCCCGCATGAACACTTAGTCACCATTTATGACCCTTATAAGAGTTATTAGTATGCATGTCTTGAAATCAAATTTTCATAAACTGACTAAGAGTTTTCTGATGAATAACAAGCAATTTGTCTTTGAGTCATAGGCTTGGAAATGGTGCAGCTGCGCCATACCAAGTTTAGAGGCAGACCAGTTCTGCTTGAGCAGAACCTTAGCTTCAATTCATAAATACTTCATACTTTTAAATTACTAACTTGCTATACAAGTTAGCTAACATCTACCACAACATTCTTCAATGATTTAGAGATTAACTTCAAGTTCAAATTCTATTTCCTTTAATAGTTAGTTAACTATAAAGATCTCATATATATATATATATATATATATATATATATATATATATATATATATATATATATATATATATATCTAATTTCTTTCCACAATTCAAGATATATATAACACATACATACATTCCTTTAATCTTCACTTCTCGCCGTGTATTAAATTACATAATAATTCTCTAACCAATTTAAAGGTATATCGATTTCCTTCTATCGTCAACAACGTACACGCATACAAGTTTAAACCTTGCACACATCGAGTCTTTAATACTATTCAATATAGTACACTGAGTGGTTTCCCCTAAACAACCAATAAATTAGTTTTTGTCTCGTCTACACTGTTTTCACAGTGAGTTAGATCGGTTACTAATTCGTATATACCTCCTCTCTCTAAAGGAATCGTTTAGCCCAACTCCTATACATCCACCATTAAAGAGTACGGTTGCACTACCTTAGACTTGATACTTACTCGTACATATACTCAAGAAATTGGTGATTATCAAAGATATTTAATGTCACCAACTTACTATAACACAATAATTTCACATGAACTATTTAATATCAATAGATAAATTTCTACCCATCTACTTTAATCATTCAACTCTACAATTTATAACAAATATATAATAATGATATATATTTATTAAACACAACATCATTTATTACATAGCTCATATTACCCTATGTAACACAATACTACATACGTCGTAACATATTTATATATTCTTGTTCGAACCCATCTCATGCTTTAAGATTTTTATTTACTAAATTCTTATTTTAATATTTTCTGAAAATTCGGGTTCTTACAGTATGTATTTAGTGGGTTAATGTAGTGGAGAAGTGGGGAGTTTGTGGTTAATTCGCGGGTTAATGGGGGTTTAGGAGTCATGGGTTTTAGTTATGCTTCAAGGCAAAGGAAGTGGAGAAGATGGTCTGAATGTTGTAACTACCGAATTTGAACTCCTTCATGTTCTGCACCACCTTTGGAGAGGGTAATAAGTCGCATATTCCGCCCTAAGCGAGAGGGGTATTCTATTTATGAGTCAAGACCCCCGCTCCGACGGGGGAATCCTATACAAATTGTCCGCCCCGCCGGGGGGGGGGTACATTGCAGCTCAATTTGAATTTTCCAATTCTTTGCATCTAACACATATCCATAAGCTTTTTAAATTCATGAAACATCATTAAAACATGAAAATATTATTATAAGTTTAAGATAACAACATGAATATTGAACATTAAAAGTTGAATTTACCAGAACACATGACTTGACTAACTACATAATAAATCGAACTATATTTATACTTTAAACTAAATTCATACTAAACTTATACTCTGAACTAAGAATTAATTAACATGCTTAAAAAATACTAAGAATAAAAGTAAAATTGGGTTACTTCCCATTTAGCGCTTGATTTTAAGTCTTTCAGCCTGACTACTCCCTGTTCATAGCGCGTCGACAAGTGTGATTGCAGTGGCTTCATTGTCGATGTCGCAACCGCAGTAATGCTTCAACCGATGACCATTGACTTTAAATGTCTCCAATGGATTCCTACTATATAATTCAACGACGCCATATGGGAAAACCCTCTTAATTGTGAATGGCCCCGACCATCTAGATTTGAGCTTTCCTGGAAACAATCACAGTCGTGAATTGAGCAATAACATTGATTGTACCGGTTCCAACTTTCTATTTGTGATATTTTGGTCGTAACACTTCTTAACCTTTTCCTTGTACAGATTCGAGCTCGCGTATGCTTGCAGTCAAAACTCATCGAGTTCATTCAATTGGAGCAATCTTTTCTCTCCTGCAGCTTCTTGGTCAAAATTAAGTTTCTGAATGGACCAATATGCTTTATGTTGTAATTCAACTAGGAGGTAACATGCTTTCCAGTAGACCAATTGGTATGGAGACATCCCAATCGGTGTTTTGTATGCTATCCTATAAGCCCATAGTGCGTCATCCAATTTTAGAGACCAATCTTTTCTGCTTGGATTCACTACTTTCTCTAAAACTTTCTTCACCTCTCTATTCGAATCCTCAGCTTGACCACTTGTTTGGGGGTGATATAACGTAGCCACTCTATGGTTGACCCCATATTTCACCGAAAGAGCTGTAAACGATCTATAGAACTGACTACCCTCATCACTTATAATTGCTTTTGGCACGCCAAATCTTATAAAAATATTCTAAAGTAAGAACTTTAAAACCACCTTGGCATCGTTTATGGGGAGTGCTACGGCTTCAACCCATTTCAACACATAATCAGCCACAAAGAAGATGTACAGATTATTGAAAGATGGAGGAAATGGCCCCATAAATTCTATCCCCCATACATCAAAAATCTCTACTTCCATGATAGTGTGTAGTGGCATTTCATTCCTATTCAAGATGTTGCCCACCCTTTGACATCTGTCGCAAGTTTGACAAACTGGTAGGCATCCTTGAACACCGTAGGCCACTAAAATCCTGCTTGTAATACCTTGGCCGCTGTTTGCTCACTACCATAATGTCCACCATATGCAGATGAATGACATTCATGTAGAACATTCTTCACTTCACTGTATAGCACACACCTTCGAATCATCTTATCTGCACACTGTCTGAATAAGTATGGCTCATCCCACATGTACCACTTGATGTCATGTAGGAATTTCTTTTTATGTTGTCACGTCAGATCAGGGGGGAAGGATATTGCTCACCAAATAGTTAGCAAAATCCGCATACCCCAGAAACTCAGAATTAACTCCAAAAAGTTGTTCTGGGAAAGATTCATTGATCACACATTTATCCGCTTCATCTTTATCCGGATTTTCCAGTCTCAAAAGATGGTTTGCTACTTGATTTTTTGTCCCTTTTCTATCCTTTATTTCCAAATTGAATTCTTGAAGAAGAAGGATCCATCTGATTAGTCTTGGCTTAGCATCCTTCTTTGAAACCAAGTAGCGAATTACCGAGTGATCCATGTAAACCACAACCTTTGTCCCAATCAAATATGCTCTAAATTTGTTAAAGGCATATACCACTGCAAGCAACTCCTTCTCGATGGTTGTGTAGTTCAATTGTGCGTCTGTGAGGGTTTTACTCGTATAGTATATGGCTTGGAATATCTTCTCTCGACGTTAACTCAAAACAGCCCCTACTGCATAGTCGCTCGCATCGCACATTAATTTAAAGGGCATAGTCCAATCTGCTGCGACAATCACTAGGGCTGATGTCAACTTCTTTTTCAACTGCTTAAATGTTGTTTTACACTCCTCATTGAATCTTAATATTGCATCCTTCTCTAAAAGAATACACAACAGTTTTGCAATTTTAGAGAAGTGCTTTATAAATCTTCTGTAGAACCCAAAATGTCCAAGAAAACTACGGATTCCCTTTACTGAATTCGGCGGTGGAAGATTTTCAATTGTGTCCAACTTTGCCTTATCAACCTCCAAACCTTTAGTAGAGACCTTGTGCCTTAGAATTATCCCTTCTTCAATTATAAAGTGGAACTTTTCCCAGTTGAGTACCAAATTAGTTTTCACACACCACTTTAAGACCATGACCGAATTCTCTAAACACTTATTGAAAGTGTTTCCGTATACTGAAAAGTCATCCATGAAAACTTCATCGTTCTTCTCTACCATATCCGACAAAATATCCATCATGCATCATTGGAATGTAGCTGGTGCATTACATAACCCAAAGGACATCCTTCTAAATGCAAAGGTGTCGTATGGGCATGTAAAGGTGGTCTTCTCTTGATCCTCGAGAGCTATAACAATTTGGTTGTAGCTCGAGTATCCATCCAGTAAGCAATAATACTCATGTCCAGCCAATCGGTCCAGCATCTGATCAATGAAGGGTAGAGGAAAGTGATCCTTCTAGGTTGCCATATTTATCTTTCTATAGTCCATGCATACCCTCCATCCGGTCACTATCCTAGTCGGAATCAGCTCATTATCTTAATTCTTAACCACTGTTTTCCACCCTTTTTTGGCATACACTGTACTAGACTAACACATTCACTATCTGAAATCGGGTAAATAATTCTCGCATCCAATAATTTTAGTATTTCTTTCTTCACAACTTCTTTCATGATTGGATTTAATCTTCTCTTCTGCTCCACTATTGGCTTCGCATCCTCTTCCATGAGAATTTTGTGCATGTAAAAGGAGGGGTTGATCCCTTTTATATTGGCAATGGTCCAGCCTATTGCAAACTTATATTCTCTCAAAATCCTCAGCAGTTTACTTTCCTGCAATTTGCTTAAGTGCAGATGCAATAATAATAGGTAAAGTATTTGAATCACCCTAATAAGCATACGTGAGGTGTTTATGAAGTGGTTTGAGCTCAAGAGTGGGTGGCTCCTCAAGTGAAGGTTTCATCCGAGCTAAAGTTTTTCCCTTCGTGTGTAGTGGCTCGAATGGAACTTTGAATATACTTACCCTAGGCAAAGCATCCAACATGAGTAAATAATCCACAAACTTTGGATCATCTAAATCTTCATCCCCCAGTAGTGTAGTTTCTAATTGATCACTAACCAAACTTTTAACCATATAATCATTCACTATCCGGTCGATGACATCCACATGGAAACACTCCTTTTAAAGCATAGGGAAATTCATGGCTTTAAATACTTTGAATGTGACTTCCTGATCTTGAACCCTCATGCTTAATTCTCCTTTTTGCACATCAATGAGAGTCCTACCCGTAGCCAAAAATGGTCTCCCAAAGATAATTAGGATGTTCTTGTCTTCCTCATAATCCAGAAATATAAAATCAGCTGGAAATATAAATTTGTCCACCTTGACCAAAATATCCTCCACAATGCCTCTCAGATATGTTACAGATCTATCTGCTAACTGCAAAGATATGTTCATAGGCTTTGGTGTTGGTAAATCCAATTCGGTATAAACAGATAATGGCATGAGGTTTACACTTGCCCCCAAATCACACAAACACTTCTTGAAGGCCATGTTACCGATTGTGCAAGGTATAGTAAAACTCCCCGATCCTTCAACTTTGGAGGTAACTTTCGTTGTAAGACTACGCTGCATTAATCTGTCAATGCCACAGTTTCATAATCTTCTATATTTTTCTTCCTAGACAAAATACCCTTCATAAATTTGGCATAACTCGGCAATTGCTCTAGGGTTTCTACAAATGGAATATTAATTTGAAGTTTCTTGAAAACTTTCCAAAAACTTGGTGAAATGCTTATCTAATCTCTATTTTTGGACTCACTGTTTAAACGGCGATGGAGGATACACAACTGGCTTGACTTCTGACTTATCTTGTTCCTCTTGCTTCTCCTCACCTTGTTTCTCTTCAGTCACTTTGTTTTCATCAATTTTGACTTCCTTTTTAACTGAATTTTGTGCAATTTTTCCATCTAGATGTTTTCCGCTCCTCAAAGTGATTGCTTGACACTGTTCTTGATTTCCCTTCGGATTCTTTTCTATGTCACTTGGTAAAGTCCCTTGCGGTCTATTATTCAATGCTAAGTCCAACTGTCCCATCTAATTTTCTAAATTTTTGATGGCCATTGCTTGTGATTTCATTGCCGCCTCGTTTCCCGATATGTATTTCAACAAATGCTCTTCTAAGTCTGTTTTCTTTTCTTGATGCGGAGTTACCTGTTGATGCTGATTTTGGAACCCCGGCGGATAAGAAGGTTGTAGAGCCTGCTAATTTTGATTGTTGCTCCATGAAAAGTTAGAATAGTTCCTATTCCTCGGGTTGTAGGCATTTTGATACATATTTTGTGGAATCCTATTGTAGGTGCCCACAAATTGAACTGATGCTGGGTTGATGGCACACTACTATGTAGGATGTTCTCCTGCACATAATTTTCAAACACATGCCACCTGTTGTGGTTGTGCACTAGTTAAAGCATCCATTTTCTTTGATAAGGCTGAAATCTGTGCCGCCAACGCTGTTACTCCATCTACCTCTAATACACCAGCTACCTTTGGCTATGTCATCCATGTTGTAGGCCACTGGTAGGTATTAGCTGTCATACTTTCTATCAACTCATATGCTTCATCATAGCTCTTGGCCATAAGCATTCCACCCGAGGCTGCATCTATGTTTGTCCTGAGATTCCCACTCAACCCGTTATAGAATGTATTAATCTTCAGCCATTTAGGTAGTCCATGATGAGGGCACTTCCGGAGTAGTTCCTTGTACAGTTCCCATGCCTCATATAAAGACTCCACATGTTGCTGCTCAAACATGGTGATCTCATTTCTCATCTTTGCAGTTTTGGTTGGTGGAAAGAATTTAGCCAAGAATTTCTAAGCAAGATCTTCCCAAGTAGTTATCGATCCTGGAGGTAGTGAATGTAACAAACTCTTCGCCTTATCCCGCAGAGTGAATGGGAATACTCGAAGTCTGACTACAGCATCCGACACCCCATTGTATCTGAAGGTGTCACATATCTCCAAAAAGATGACCAACTGTTCATTCGGATCGTCGTTTGCAAGTCCCCCAAACTGAACAGAGTTCTGAATCATCTGAATTGTCCTAGGCTTAATCTAAAAAGTATTTGCAGCTATTGTCGGCCTGGTGATACTAGACTTAAGCTCAGTCACCTTAAGTGTAGCAAAATCCCTCAACGCTTTCTGGTCTTCTGCAGCCATTATTTCTTCTTTTTTTTCAGAAATCTCAAAGTTTTTCCTTGTATCTTTAATCCACTTACTTAGCCTTTGAAACCATTTCTCGATATCGTCCTCAAAAGGAAGCAAGTCTGGCTTCTTAGATCGAGTTTGCATAAACCAACTTCAAGTACCTGAAATATGAAAGCACAAAACAAAAGAAAAAAAATGTTTAAGTAAAACTGGACTAATTAAACTCATATTGCAAAATAATAAAATCTATACTAATCCCCGGCAACGGCGCCAAAAACTTGTTGGTCGAAATCTAATTACGCACAATCACGCAAGTGCACGTGGTCACCGAGTACTACAATGATAAGTCAAGTATCGTTCCCACAAGGATTAAATATGAAATTAATCCTCACAATTACCAGCTTTATATTAATCCAAATTTTATTAAACTATCCAATTCAAGAATTATAACTATTAAAAACTAAAAATATTAAAAATACTAAAACCACCAAAAAATCAACAAACTTAAAAATTATAATTTCAAGAAAATATTGGAGAATTATGCTTACAACTTCACTCTAAGTATCACTCCGATTATTACACTTTATTCCAGTTCAATTCATTATCCCAGTTTATTAATCAAGAACACTCAAGTAGAACTAGCCACCTCTCGATGCACTAATACCATATTAACTTAAATCCACAAATTAGATAAAAAAAAATTAGATAGAATTAAGCGAAACACCTTAATCAACTAATTCACTATATCTCTAAGCGAATTATAATCATAGAAGGTTTAAGTTCAAATTCTCTATCTGATTATATGCGACGCTAGACATATCTGTAAACTAAAATTCATCAAGATTCCATTAAATCATAGAATTCAAGAACATATGCTATAGTGACTAAGTCTAGATTCATATTTCCTCTCTCAAATACATAAAAATTCACATAGAATTGGTGATCAAGCAATTCATAAAATTAAAGCACAAATCATTATAGACAAACTGAAAGATAGATTATAAACTGGAATTTAAAGTTACATAATCATCGTTCAACCATCAACATCCGTTATAAGTCTAATAAGTAAATTAGTTCATCTTAAATGAATTAAAAACTGAAATCATCAAAGTAATCATCATCCCAATTAAAAAAATTGAATTAAAGAAAAAGAATGAATACAAAACCACCCTTCTTCTCTGCTCCAATCTAGAATTATCGTAACTCAGACCTTTGATCCTTCCTCCAATTCTTTTTCTCAAATTCGAGCTTCCAATTGCTAATTGATTGTTAGTTGTTATCTCCTTTCTTTTTTCTTGTTTATATACAGCTTAGGACACATATTTTCACCATAACTTGACGCCCAATACTGTTCCACACCATGCCAACCACTATCCGTCACTCTTCTGCAATAGTACAACTGAAACAGGAGTCTTTGCTTTTCCCGTACCCCCGCCCCGACGAGGGTTTTTCCTTCTTTAAGAGCTCGCCCTGGCAAGGGTGGTACTATTTTTGATCAAGTACCCTCGCCCTGGAGGGGGTTTTGCTTTCATAATATCCGCCCCGGCGGGGGGTCAATCTACTGTAGTCCAGCTTTTGCTCATTTTCTTTCCCACTTTAGCCACGAAACCACCTTTTTAAACAATACACGCTACGCCACCATACTCAAACATAAAATAACACTAAAGAAGTAAAAAGAATCACAAAAATGACGAGTTAACACAGTTTAAGCTTGAATTAGAGGCCGATTCGTAGGTATAAAACCCACTCATCAAGAGACATCCTTGTGGAACATTAAATCAACCTTGGAGACCAACCCTAAGGAAAATAAAAGTCAACAGCAGTCCAATCTTGGAGACAACCCTGAGAAAACACATCTATAACTACATCAAACCCGGGGACAACGAATATTTTATGACCACTTGCTTACATTGTAAAATTTTCACATATCACCCTTAACTTTAAAATTTTATCAATTTAACCATTTACTTAATAGAAAAATCAAATATTTTTATTTCATAAAATCCGGGGTCTTACAATCTCCCCTCCTTATGAAATTTCATCCCTGAAATTTATTTACCTGGTAGTTCGAAGAGGTGAGAATACCTTACTTTCATTTCAGATTCTATCTTCCGGGTCATTTCCTCTTTATCAAGATTTCTCCATTGCTCATCTCTTGGATTTCAGATATCATTCCAGAATACAGCTTCAAAACAAAGGTTAATTGACATATTACAATTTGTCAACTTATTAAGTTAGAAAATTCAGCTTAGGTAGGACACACACTAACGAAGGATATTACTTGTCTCTCCCCTCCTAGTTCTAGTCTAAGATCTCCGCTAGAGACCATATCCCAAAGCTTTGATACCATTTGTTACACCCCCAAAATAGGTCAACACGACTCCATTCTGGGTCGCTAGATACACGGTACAAAATTCAAATACAAACTTCATTTATACAACTATTAAACTGTCGTGCAAAATACGATAACACATAAGCTGTGAGTTTCAATAGTAATAACAGTACTCACACTCCAAACCAATGATACTCTACATAAAGGTATAGTCGATAACAGTTTTACGAATTAAAATATTTGGCAAATTCTCAAGGAATCCTTCATACATGTGAGGCCATGCATCTAAGTTACAATAGATATCATAGGACTTGAGTATTACCCTTGTTTAACCCAATAGACCCTAAAGAAGAATGAGATGATTACTATCATGTTCATTCCAATGGTGTGTAATTTCTTTCTATATAATTACCTCCATTGTCTCAAATCGATGATTATACTCCAACCATACTCCAAAATTATATAGATAGTGCTCATAGATATAGTCAGCAAGTGGATGTGCACAACCATATCTTATGATAACATGAGTGTGTATGTGGTTGGACATTATTTATGATAGTGGAAACATACCCTTAAAGTTCTTAGTACAATGGGGTGCATTTGTGATGCTTTCACGGTTGAGTCCTCCTCACCCAATTGTTGCTCACCAAAATTAATTATTAAATGATGTATAAAATACGTCACACATATCTCAAGTCCTCAATAAAGTTATATATTGTCATACTCTTTTATAATGTATTGAAAAACTTCCACAAGTCTCAGACCATCACATTATTCCCTTATTATCCCCGCTCGACCCAGCTACACTCTTACTACCTGAAAGGAATTGTGAAGGAAAAAGGGTGAGCTCAACTAGCCCAGTAAAGAATATTATGACTAAGATAATATTGAAAAAATTATCCTTTGTCCTCAATAGGGAAAAATCTGATATAATACAATAGACAACAAGTTTTAGATCAGCAACTGCAGCTGAACTAACGATTCATTAGAAGAGTCAAGTAGAACATAATGTCTACTATCTCTGCCAAATTAAAAGTCCATCATTAATATTTCATCCCTGTAATACCCATCAAAAGTTCTTTGTTGTGCCCAAGACAAAGATAACTTTCATTACCTATCTTCGCCTGAACCACCAAAGATTATAGTTAAATTCACAATTCATTTTTATAATCATGTAAATCAACAGTTCATCTTTGCACTACAAGCCAAAAATATATAACTATAAACCAATAATCAATAATCAATCTTTGCACGTAAGTCAAAGATATACAACTATAAAACCAATAATCATAGTCCATCTTTTCACGTAAGCCAAAGATATACAAGTATAAACCAAAAATCAACAATCCATCTTTGCACGTAAGCTAAAGATATACAACTGTAAAATCAATAATCAACAGTCCATCTTTGAATGTAAGCTAAAGATATACAACTGTAAAACCAATAATCAATAGTCCATCTTTGCACGTAAGCCATAGATATACAACTATAAAATCAATAATCAACAGTCCATCTTTGCACGTAAGCCAAAGATATACAACTGTAAAACAAATAATCAACAGTCTATCTTTACACGTAAGCCAAAGATATCTTTTACCACATCATTTATCTATAACATTATAGGTCATGATTATACCAATACACAATTTTTGGTCATAATCATGCCAATCAACAGTCCAACTATGCACTACGGGCCAAATATGACTTTCACCATAATATAAGCATGAGATTGATGACAATGATATAAAGAATCAATTAAGTCAAATTAAGAATAAACATTAGAGATTTATAATTCAATTTATCTAGAGTTCAAGAATATCCAAATTGTCAACATAATAATTTATTTGTGGAGTAAAATTCAAGAATGATATTCATGTATCAAAAATAATTTGAACAGAAAAGAAATCACTTTTATCGTGAATAGTAACCCATAAATAGTACCCAAATGAATAGTACCCCGTCATGCAAAGTACCCCTAATAAATATTACCCTGAGTGAATAGTACCTAAGTGAATAGTAATAAATAAATAGTACTCGAATGAAAAGTACCCCAAATGAATAGTACCCCATCATGAAAAGTATCCTAAAAGAATAGTATTTTGAATAAATAATACCCTAGATGAATAGTACTCTGGTATGAATAGTACCTCATAAATGGAAAATACGAAAGAAGACGATATCTCATGACGAGTACAAAAGAAATGACATCTCATACGAGTATAAAAGAATATACAAAACGGAAACTAGATTTTCACCAGATATGCAATAATCCGCGCAGATAGATCATTTCCATAATTTAATAAAGAATAAATACGAAGGGTTATTCACCATACATGCGGTAATCCGCAAAGATAGGTTACTCCCGCGGATTAATAAAGAATGAATACGAAGGGTTTTTTACCATGCATGCGGTAATCCATGTAGACAGGTTACTCCCACAGATTAATAAAAAATGAACACGAAAGGTCATTCACCATGCATGTGGTAATCCGCATAGACATGTTACTCTCGCAGATTAATAAAGAATAGAATGACAATCCTTATGAATATGAAGAAAATAATATCCTTTATGAATATGAAACAAATAATACCCCTTACCATACAAAAATAATATCCCTTACCGTACGAAAAATAATATCCCTTACCAAACGAAAAATAATATCCCTCACCATACGTAAAATCATGTCCCTTAGCATACGTAAAATCATGTCCCTTACCTTAAGAGATTGGATACTGAAATAGTGTAGTAGCAGAGTACTCTTCTTATTTCTCTCTTATTCTCTCTATAGTTTCTCTCTCTAGAGTTTTAGTGAATTCATAAGAAATAATGAAAGAATGAGCTTCTATTTATAGGTGAATGGACTAAGTAGTAAGTAATTCATGAACGGTCTAGATTGATTTACTATTACGACGGACGGTCCATATTGATTTACTATTAAAACATAAAGCAACGGTTCATACTGATTTACTATTATAACTTTCAACCAGCAGTCCATATTGATTTACTATTATAACATTCAACCAGTGGTCCATATTGATTTACTATTATAACTTCAACCAACGGTCTGAAAAATTAGCACATCTACTCATGGAATAATAAGCCAAACTTATAACAAACGCCTTATAACAAATCCCTATATTTATATCAAAAATTGAATAAATATTTACCGCAAATCATTTATCTTTAATCAACACATTTTTAATCTTTCAATAATTAATCATCATTTAATATTATAACTTATAATATAGATAACCAGATTGTTCCTAGGAAAGAGGGGGCTTTCCGGCAAGGATTTTTCCTTATTGGCGCGTAATTAAATAACCAAACCCCTTTCCTCGACAGAACTTTCTAGACATTGCCAATAATGCAAATAATAATATTAATAATTGTGTTATCTCAATTATTAATTTAATAATATAAAATATTATTCAGGTGATACTATGACAATAATTGAACAAAACTGAGTGACTTCGTACGTAAGCATCAATAATCAGAGATACTGTGTAATATCATGTGCTACTGTGCAACAACGTGTATTGCTGTTCTTTTATCACCAGATATTTCAATAGTTTAACGGTAAAAGTTTTGCCATTATTTTTATAAAAGGGTTATTTCTGTCGCTTTCTATATCTGACAGTTATTCCTTTATGTGGTCTACCAATGATTGCACCATCGTACGAATATTCCCCGACCAAACGAATATTTTATGACCACTTGCTTACTTTGTAAAATTTTCAAATATCACCCTCAAATTTAAACTTTTATTAATTTAACCGTTTAATAAATAGAAAAATTGAATATTTTTTTCATAAGATTCATGGTCTTACAATCTCCCCTCCTTATAAAATTTCGTCCCCGAAATTTACGTACCTGGTAGTTTGAAGAGGTTAGAATACCTTGCTCTCATTTCAAATTCTATCTTCCTGGTCAATTCCTCTGTATCAAGATTTTTCCATTGCTCATCTCTTGGATTTCAGATATCATTCCAGAATACAACTTCAAAACAAAGGTTAATTGACATATCATAATTTGTTAACTTATTAAGTTAGAAAATTAAGCTTAGGTAGGACACACACAAGCGAAGGATAGTACTCATCTCTCCCCTCCTAGTTTTAGTCTAAGATCTCTACTAGAGATAATAACCCTAAGCTTTGATACAATTTCTGACACCCCCAAAATAGGTCCACACGACCCAATTCTGGGTCGCCAGATACACGGTACAGAATTCAAATACAAACTTCATTTATGCAACTATTAAACTGTAGTGCAAATTACAACAACACATAAGTTATGAGTTTTAATAGAAATAACAGTACTCACACTCCAAACCAATAATACTCTACATAAAGGTACAGTCGATAACTGTTTTAGAAATTAAAATCTTTGGAAAATGCTCAAATAATCCTTCATACATGGGAGGCCATGCATCTAAGTTATAATAGATATCATAAGACTTGAGTATTACCCTTTGTTGACCCAATAGACCCCAAAGAAGAACGAGAAGATTACTATCATGTTCATTCCAATGGTGTGTATTTTCTTGCCATATAATTACCTCCATTGTCTCAAACCGATCATTATACTCTAACCATACTCAATGATTATATAGATAATGTTATAGGTATAGTCGATAAGTGGATGTGCACAACTATATCTTATGATAACACGAGTTTGTATATGGTTAGACATTATGTATGATAGTGGAAATACACCCTTAAATTGATTTGTATAATTCTATCCTCTTAATTCTAATGGGGGTGCATTTCTGACGCTTTCACAGTCAAGTCCTCCTCACCCTATTATTGTTTGCCAAAATCAATTATTAAATGACGTATAAAATACGTCACACATATCTTAAGTCATCAATACAATTATATATTATCATACTCTTTTTTAATGTATTGAGAAACTTCTACAGTCTCGGACCATCACACTATTCCCCTGTTATCCCCGCTTAACCCAACTACACTCTTACTACCTAAAAATGAATTGTGAAAGAAAAAGGGTGAGCTCAACACATTTTTAATCTTTCAACAATTATTCATCATTTAATATTATAACTTACAATATTAATAACCAGATCATTCCTAGGAAAGAAGGGGCTTTCCAATAAGGATTTTTCCTTATTGGCGCACAATGAAATAACCAAACCGCTTTCCTCGACAAAACTTTCTAGACGTTGTCAATAATGCAAATAAAAATATGAATAATTGTGTCATCTTAATTATTAATTTAATAATATAAAATATTGTGCAGATAATACTATAATAATAATTGAACAAAACTGAGTGACTTCTTACGTAAGCATCAATAATCAGATATACTGTGCAATACTGTGTGCTACGGTGTAACAACGTGTATTACTGTTCTTTTATTACCAGATATTTCAACATTTTAACGATAAAAATTTTGCCATTATTTTTATAAAAAGGTTATTTATGTCGCTTATTATATCCGATAGTTATTCCGTTACGTGGTCCACCAATGAGTGCACTATCGTATGAAATTTCCCAACAAAAAGAATATTCCCTGATCAAACGAATATTTTATGACCACTTGCTTACTTTGTAAAATTTTCACATATCACCCTTAACTTTAAGTTTTTATCAATTTAACCATTTACTGAATAGAAAAATTGAATATTTTTATTTCATAAAATTTTGGGTCTTACAAGTTTGGCGATGTATCATCCTCAATGTCCACAATGTAGAAATCTGCAAGAAAGATTAGTTCGTTCACCTGCACTAAGACATCTTTAATCAAAGCTCCTAGATCAAACATGATTTTTTAAAATCTGGTGTTTCATATCTTGCATGGGATTGTGAACATTCATGGATCTTTAAATATAGGGAGCATTTTTCTTTGAAGAACAGCGGGTACATTTTTCCCAACTAAGACTCTCTCATCATTTTAAAATTTTCTTTTACTAGTGCATAATTTTTATAAAAACATAGCGTACCGTGGCTGTGATAACCCGGGATTTCGAATAATCCGAATTTCACGAATAATTTTTTTTTATTTAATATTGACATTGAATGTTAATATTGTACTGTTTATCTGTGATACGAGTATCGAGAAGTAGTCAATTTTTGTATTGACTGAGAAATTAGAGTAGAGTTGTGTTTAACTGAGAATAAAAACCCTAACCCTAATTCCGGATAGGGATTCGATTGAAAATATAATTGAAATAATTATACTGATGAGTACGTGTTTGTACGGTATAAAATGTTGATCAATGATTGGTCGGGTAGGGTACAATATTCGTAAACCCTAATAAGGGATTGGAAACTCTAATCTCAAGATTTGAAACTCTAATGCGTAGTTAGGAACCCTAATCGAAAGTCGGGAAACCCTAATTTTTAATTCGGGAATCCTAAACTCTAATTAGGAAACACTAATCCTAATTAGTAAGCGCTAAAGTGATTAGTATACTTTAATGTGATTAATTACCTTTAATATAATTTGGGAACACTAATTATATTTTTGAAAATCTTAATTTTCTATTTTAAAGATCCTAATTTAGAAAATCCTAGAAGCTAAAGTTGTAACATTAGGGTTAGAACCTAAGGGTCAAACCCTAAGGGTTTGGTAAATTCCATGTATGCCATTAAAATTTCATGTACAAAGTCCAAAGTACCCCTTTACTTAGATATTTAGTTAGAAGATTTGCAAGATCTAGTGAGTCATCACTTGAGATTATCCCATGTGCTAGAAATTAGCCCAAATCTTATCCATATCTTGCCAACTTGCACACTTGGATTCATTGCATCTATCATATAAGAGATCTAGCTAGGCGAGAGAAATTTCACAAAATAAGCTCATTAGCTATCTAACACCAACCCACTATTTCTCTCACCTAAACCCACGAAATCCCTAAGTGTTTCAGTCACTAACCAAGCCTTTAGATCATTAAGATCAGTGGAGAAGAGCTAGGATAAAAGATTGGACAAGAGAAGGTAAAACCCAAACTCAACCTAGATCTTGTATACTAAGAAAATAATTGTGTTTAAGTGTTTATATTTATGTTATATGGTATTTTTAGTTGATCTATGTTGATCCATCATGGATCCAAAGCATCAAAGTTGGTAAAAATGCAAGTTTTCAAAATCTGTTCTTGAGAAATTTTTGTGGTCTGACAAGATATGTCAGTGGTCCTAGATCTGTCTATGTTGGTGATAATTGTTATTTTAATGTTGTTATTGGTAGCTTGTTAGGTTGTCTTTAATCTGCAAGTGGTTGTGTAGCCATTAGATGTTTGGATTCGAAGTTATTTAAGGTCAAAACCCATTGATCGACGTTGACCGAATGAAAATCTGGGCAGCCCAGAATTTAAAAACAGCTTCTAACAACTTTTTATAAGGTCCGGATCTGTCAATCGTTTTGGTTTTTGATGTTGTTATTTGGTACATCTTGTAGCTAGTTATCTGTGCTATAGATCTGTGTCTTGATATGCCTTAAAACATTAACGTATGGAACAGAATAAGTGGTCAAAGTGGGCTACTCGCTCAATTTTGACGTTTCTGGAAAAACCCAGAAACCTGAAGAACAGAACGTCTGACATAGTTTGACCGTTTGATTCCTGGTGATCCTGTTGATGATATACTGATTTATTGATTTCTTGATGTTCCTTGACATAAGGAGTATACATTGTAGCCATTAGATCATGTAAACCGTGATCAGAACACTTAGATAATCGGGCTGCAAGGTGACCACTCGAACTGCCTGGGTTTCTTAAAAACCCAGGTGACGTCTGACAACCTATTTACACGCCCAGATCTTCATGTTATGTTATGTTATGACTTGGATTGTGATCGTTAATTGTAGTGTTACATAAACACTACATGAGCAATATTTGACATGACCTAGAAATGATATTAAACCGAGAATAAAATCCAGTCAAACGTGACACCTTGAAACACTGTCTGATAGTGTTCTTGAGCTGAAGAACACCTAAGACGACAGATAAGTGTCGCTATTGGCTTTAGCGACGGTTGTTATTTATTTTAATTTCTAAATTTTCAGAAATTACTTAAAAATAGAAATAAATTCTAAAAATTACCAAAAATAGTTTTCAAAATTATTTTAAATTATGAAAATTAATTTATGACTATTTGAGATATTTTTCATTAATATTTATAATTATTTGAATATTAATGATATTTAATTTTTTAATTAGTATATTAAATAAATTAGAAAAAATAATTTAATATTATTAAAAATCATTTTAAATAAGAATAATGTGTTAAAAATATTTTGAGTTATAAAATGTAACTTTTAATATTTTTAGAGAATTTTCATTAATAATTTAATATTAATGATTTTAGATTTATTTAATTATTATATTAAATAAATGAATTAAAAATGATTTTATTGATTTAAAAATCATTTAAAAATGAGTAAAATGATTTAAAATATTTGAAGTTATAATTAATGACTTTTAATATTTTAATGATAAATTTCATTAATATTTGATTATTAATGGTGATGATTTAAAATGATTTTAATTACTTTAAAAATCATTTAAGTAGAATATTGATAATTTAAAAATATTGTGAGTTATTAAAAATAACTTTAATATTATGACAAGTATGTTATTATTTTTTATATTATTAAATATTAATAATGATGAGATTATTTGATAATTAAATCATTTAAAAATAATTTCGATGTTTGAAAAATTATTATAAATTATAATAATTACATATGAATTAGTAAAGGCTTCTGAAAAATATTATTAATGATATTTGACTTATCTAAAATAATATTGAAGCTTAGAAACCGAGTTTAATTGACAATAGCTGTGTTAATTATCGGATTGGGTGGCCAGATCACCGAGAATGGACTGAAGTCCAACCAGACCAAAATAGTTAGACTTGATAAGTGTTTATCTAGGTTATAAACACTGATGTGGCTATGTGGTAATGTGCATAGGAGAAGTTTGACTATGAATTACAGTGTTATGTGTTATAAATTATTGGGTTAATTGTGAGACCGATATTATTGGTTATAGGTCTTACGAACGCAGATAAGTTTATTGTGTAGTTGTAATCAACGGAAGAGGCAAGTTCCCTAACTCAGCCTTGAGTTAATATTGTTTAATTATTCTTGGTGGTTAATTATTGCTAATTAAACCACGTCCAGGGATTTATTGTTGATTTTTCACAGTTAGTGCATGCTTAATAATTCAAATTGAATTACCGATTCAGAATATATATACATTCATTAATTATTATTGTTGTTGGATATACATAACCGTAGAAGTTAGAATTGACAGTACAGATAATTCATGTTTATTGTCGAATTATGTTGAGAAATGTTTTAGCCAATTATTCTGGTTAGACGAACATTTGTTATAACTTGATAGGTTCGAGAAGAGAATTAAATTATTATTGACAGATCGATGCCAATTATTTCGGCTAGATCGAGAAGAAAATAGAATTTAAAATCACAGTATTTCGTTGTAAAATCAAAATCTTGATTCTAAGACTGAGAAGTACAACCTTTTATATAAAGGGAATATTTTATCAGTCGAATATTTGGCCTTTACGCACGATTAAGTGTTACGCATAATATAGGGTCTACTAAAGCTGATCACTTTATATACTTGCAGAGGTGTATGATTTAATCTTCATGGTTATCTGATACACCTGGGTATATCAAAGTTTAACTTTGATAGTTACTCGAGAAGAGAAGTTCAAGATCCAATGGATCGCTCAGCATAAATCTGGAAAACATTCCACTTTGCTATTTCGTAGAATTAATTCTTGATTAATCATTTGAATATTGTACAAAACCTTGAAAGCGTTGTACTATTTCATTATTGAATTATTATTGCGTAGAATGTGAGAAGGTTTGATATTGATTTCTATATCTTT
Organism: Panax ginseng; assembly: GCA_020205605.1. NCBI lineage: Eukaryota > Viridiplantae > Streptophyta > Magnoliopsida > Apiales > Araliaceae > Panax > Panax ginseng. The sequence continues at coordinate 115,157,019 of CM035135.1, forward strand.
ATTGTATCTCTTAACTTGCGGAGCAAACTTATTGCTCACCCTTGCTATAAATAAAACTTTTCAGCCATGGACGAAGTTGCAGAAGGTGCTGCGAAGAAGAACAAGGGAAAAGGCATAGTAATGAATTAGTTATGACGAACAATATTTTTATTATGTTGTATTGTATTGTAAACCCTTTTTTTATATCTAAAGGGGTATGTCTGTAATGTTAAGGTTAGTAGACCTGGGACTTATGTATTAACAATCTATGTTAATGAGTTATGTATTCTTATTTATATTAAAATGAGTAGTTAGATGGTATTATATTGTGGATCGTGAACACCAAATTCGGGGTCGTAACCCTAACTTTGGATTTCACAAGGTTGTATATCAAAGCTATAGGTTATAAACCTAAGTATCAAAGTTGTTATAACCCCGAGCGAGTTATAAACCTTAGGAAGGATTGCGTATGACGATAGTGAGATAAGTAGACACATAGTGTGAAGAGTGTGTACTGGTAAAGTATTAATCAAGTTGTTTAAACTGATTGTAGGATTTCGGGAGAAGATAAGTTGAGTACGGAGAGATGTCAATGTCGCATGCCGATGCCGTGAGCCAAGGTGGCGCAGTAGAGCGAGTCGAAGGAAGAAGTGGAGAAAGATGAACCATGATCAATCTCGGAGTGATCATGATGATTATCCCGAGATGTATCAAAGTGGTGATGAGGAGGCGAGTCCAAGAAGCTAAGGTGGAGTTGAAGAATAAGATCAAAGTTGGAGAACAAGATCATTAATCAGAGAAGTCCAAGAACTCCTGAGTAAGGTATTTCTCTTGGAGGAGTTGAGGAAGACAGAGCGCAAGCGTTACAAAAATGACTAAAAGAACGGAACGAACGAAGGCAAGGCCCAGGGAGGAGGATGAAGACTGAAGGTGGTGGATCATCTGAAGGAACCCTCAAGAGAGACAAGAAGAAGAGAAAGAGGGACAACGACGGCAAAAACTCTGAAAAGTCAAACCCGAAGAAGAGACAAGCTTGCAACAAGTGTGGAAAGACTCACGCAGGAGAATGCATGATGTGGAAGAACGTCTGCTTCAACTGTAAGCAAGAAGGACATATTTATTTGCATTGTCCTAAGCCGAATATGAGGATGTGTTTCTCATGTGGAAGAACGGATCACAAATTTAACAAGTGTCCCAACAAGAAGAAGACTGGTGAAGGGAGTGGTCGGTAGACAACTTAGATATATGTAATAGTATCTTTTGGTAGAAGCTTATGATAGTAAGTGTTATAATATCGAGAATGATGTTTAAGCATATGTAAATATATACGTTTGAATGAATGAAATCTTTATTTTCTATATGAATATAAGATTAAGATTAAGTTGTGTGTTCTTAAAACTCATACTTATAGTAAGCTCATGACTCATGATTATATGAAATATTCTGAACCCCTCAAATGAATGGACGCCAAAGAATCGACTAGGATAAGTTCATACACTCATATAATTGTGGCAAGTTACTAAACTCCTAAGTGTGGTAAGTTTGATGAACGGGGATTAGATATGTGAATTTGGTAAATGGCAACTTTTTGTGTAAAGTTGGAGAAATTGTAGCTTCCTATGTAAAGTTGAGTATGTTAATCCTAGAATTATTTTTAAAAAAAGATAGTAATATGTGTTAAGTATTATATGTACTATGTGCTATTCTTATTAAATATGCGTTAAGAATTTGTATTCTTAAAGAAAATTAATATAAGATTTTTAATATAAGATTTTTATCGATCATGCCGCTTAGACATGTAATCGAAACTAACAAGAAGAGCAGTCGGTGAATAACGAAGGAGGTCAAGTTGACCCAATGAAAAACTTTGTAAATATGATAGCCGAAGCTATGGAGAATAGAGTTCCTGCCGCAAGAGGAAGAGTGAGGAATCAGCGAGCTGACAGATTGGCTAACTTCAAGGACTTTAACGCGATAGGACCGCCTGAATTCAAGGGAACCACAGATCCGATTGAAGCCCAAACTTGGGTAAAGGAGATGGAGAAAGCGTTCATCATTGTGCGAGTGGCAGAAGAGCAAACGATGGCTTTTGTAACATATTTAATGAAGGGAGAAGCTAACTACTGGTGGGAGACTAATCAGGCTAGAGCTGGTACAACGGTGGTAGCGTGGACAAGATTTAAGGAGTTGTTCTTTGAGAATTACTTCTCACCGAGTATGCAAGCTCGGATGGAAGTTAAGTTCTTGGAACTTAAGCAGGAGAACATGTCGGTATCGAAGTATGCCCCCAAATTCAACGAGTTAGCAAGATTTGCACCTTATCAAGTGGACACAGAAGTAAGAAAAGTGAGAAGATTTGAGAACGGACTGAAGTCGGGGATATTCAATAAGGTAGCGGTATTGCAGATCAACACGTTCGCGGCTTTGTTGGAGAAAGCGTTAATTGCTGAAGGAGGAAGCGAGGGTGCATCTCAATTTCATCAGGGGAAGAAGAAGAAGACCAATGATGGTGGAAGCAGTGGTGGTAGTAATCAGAATAAGAGGAAGTGGAGTTAGAATACCCAATGGGGTAGCAAGACTGAAGAGAATAGGAAAGGAAGGGAACCATGCGTGACCTGCGGAAAGAACCATTCTGGACTCTGTTTAAAGAAGAAAGGAGTATGTTACAACTGCGAGCAGGAGGGACACATGTCACCCAATTGTCCCAGTCCAAAGAAAATTCAAGGTTGTTTTGCCTGTGGATCAACTAATCATATAGTATGAAACTGTCCGAAAAGGAATACGGAGAAGGAAAGTGTCAACAAAGGACCCAGTGGTGGAACCTTGGCGGTTCGAGGACCTGTAAAACTAGGAAGACCAACGGCCCGTACTTTCAACATGATGACGCAAGATGTAGTGACTACACAGGAGGTGGCAGGTAACGATTTTGTTTAGAAATTTAATTACGCGAGTAATCTTGGTTAGTTATTGCTGTGAATTATTTTCTTTTATAGATTCAAGTCACAGGTTAGAATTTGAAACACAAATTAATATTGTGTTGTTAAAAATGAATTAATGATACAACTTTAATAGATTATAGAGAATAAGAAAGCGGTGATTCTGAGGACAGAATCCTTTTAAGGAGGGGTGGATGTGATAACCCGGGATTTCGAATAATCCAAATTTCATGAATAAATCTTTTTTTATTTTATTTAATATTGACATTGACTGTTAATATTGTACTGTATCTGTGATACGAGTATCGAGAAGTAGTGAATTTGTGTATTGACTGAGAAATTAGAGTAGAGTTGTGCTTAACGAAGAATAAAAACCCTAACCCTAAGTCCGGATAGGGATTCGATTGAAAACATAATTGAAATAATTATACTAATGAGTACGTGCGTGTACGGTATAGAATGTTGATCAATGATTGGTCTGGTAGGGTACAATATTTGTAAACCCTAATAAGGGATTGGAAACTCTAATCTCAATATTTGAAACCCTAACGCGTAGTTAGGAACCCTAATCGAAAGCCGAGAAACCCTAATTTTTAATTCGGGAATCCAAAACCCTAATTAGGAAACCCTAATCCTAATTAGTAAGCTCTAAAGTGATTAGTATACTTTAATGTGATTAGTTACCTTTAATATAATTAGGGAACACTAATTATATTTTTGAAAATCTTAATTTTCTATTTTAAAGATCCTAATTTAGAAAATCCTAGAAGCTAAAGTTGTAACATTAGGGTTAGAACCTTAGGGTTAAACCATAAGGGTCAAACCCTAAGGTTTTGGTAAATTCCATGTATGCCATTAAAATTTCATGTACAAAGTCCAAAGTACCCCTTTACTTAGATATTTAGTTAGAAGATTTGCAAGATCTAGTGAGTCGTCACTTGAGATTATCCCATGTGCTAGAAATCAGCCCAAATTTTATCCATATCTAGCCAACTTGTACACTTAGATTCATTGCATCTATCATATAAGAGATCTAGGAGAGTGAAAGTTCCCAAAATAAGCTCATTAGCTATCTAACACCAACCCACTCTTTCTCTCACCTAAACCCACAAAATCCCTAAGTGTTTCAGTCACTAACCAAGCCTTTAGATCATTAAGATCAGTGGAGAAGAGCTAGGATAAAAGATTGGACAAGAGAAGGTAAATCCCAAACTCAACCTAGATCTTGTATGCTAAGAAAATAATTGTGTTCAAGTGTTTATATTTATGTTATATGGTGTTTTTAGTTGATCTATGTTGATCCATCATGGATCCATAGCATCAAAGTTGGTAAAAATGCAAGTTTTCAAAATCTGTTCTTGAGAAATTTTTGTGGTCTGACAAGATATGTCAGTGGTCCTAGATCTGTCTATGTTGGTGATAATTGTTGTTTTAATGTTGTTATTGGTAGCTTGTTAGGTTGTCTTTAATCTGCAAGTGGTTGTGTAGCCATTAGATGTTTGGATTCGAAGTTATTTAAGGTTAAAAACCATTGACCGACGTTGACCTAATGAAAATCAATGCAGCCCAGAATTTAAAAACTTCTGAACAACTCTTTATAAGGTCCGAATCTGTCATTCGTTTTAGTTTTTGATGTTGTTATTTGGTATATCTTGTAGCTAGTTATGTGTGTTATTGATCTATGTCTTGATATGCCTTAAAACATTAACGTATGGAACAAAATAAGTGGTCAAAGTGGGCTACTCATTAATTTTGACGTTTCGAAAAAACCGAAACGTCAAGAATGTAACGTCGACATATAGTTTGACCGTTTGATTCCTGGTGATCCTGTTGATGATATACTGATTTATTAATTTCTTGATGTTCCTTGACATAAGGAGTATACATTGTAGCCATTAGATCATATAAACTGTGATCAGAACACTTAGATGATCGGCCTGCAAGGTGACCACTCGAACTGCTTGGGTTTCTTAAAAACCCAGGTGACGTCTGACAACCTGTTTACACGCCCAGATCTTTATGTTATGTTATGACATGACTTGGATTGTGATCGTTAATTGTAGTGTTACATAAACACTACATGAGCAATATTTAACATGACCTAGAAATGATTTTAAACCGAGAGTAAAATCCAGTCAAACGTGACACCTTGAAACATTGTTTGACAGTGTTCTTGAGATGAAGAACACCTAAGACGACAGATAAGTGTCGCTATAGGCTTTAGCGACGGCTGCTATTTATTTTAATTTTTGAATTTTTTGAAATTACTTAAAAATAGAAATAATCTAAAAATTACCAAAAATAGTTTTTAAAATTATTTTAAATTATGAAAAATAATTTTTTACTATTTGAGATATTTTTCATTAATATTTATAATTATTTGAATATTAATGATATTTAATTTATTTAATTAGTATATTAAATAAATTAGAAAAATGATTTAATATTAATAAAATCATTTTAAATAAGAATAATGTGTTAGAAAATATTTTGAGTTATAAAATGTAACTTTTAATATTTTTAGAGAATTTTCATTAATAATTTGATATTAATGATATTAGATTTATTTATTATTATATTAAATAAATGATTTAAAAATGATTTTATTGATTGATTTAAAAATGAGAAAATAATTTAAAAATATTTTAAGTTATAATTAATGACTTTTAATATTTTAATGATAAATTTCATTAATATTTGGTTATTAATGGTGATGATTTAAAATGTTTTTAATTACTTTTAAAAATCATTTAAGTAGAATATTGATGATCTAAAAATATTGTGAGTTATTAAAATAACTTTAATATTATGACAAGTATGTTATTAATATTTTATATTATTAAATATTAATAATGATGAGATTATTTAATAATTAAATCATTTAAAAATGATTCGATGTTTGAAAAATTATTATAAATTATAATAATTACTTATGAATTAGTAAAGGCTTCTGAAAAATATTATTAATGATATTTGACTTATCTAAAATAATATTGAAGCATAGAAATCGAGTTTAATTGACAGTAGCTATGTTAATTGTCGAATTGGGTGACCAGATCATCGAGAATGGACCGAAGTCCAATCAGACCGAAATAGTTAGACTTGATAAGTGTTTATCTAGGTTATAAACACTGATGTGGTTATGTGGTAATGTGCATAGGAGAAGTTTGACTATAAATTACAGTGTTATGTGTTATAAATTATTGTGTTAATTGTGAGACCGATATTATTGGTTATAGGTCTTACGAACGCAGATAAGTTTATTGTGTAGTTGTAATCAACGAAAGAGGAAAGTTCCCTAACTCAGCCTTGAGTTAATATTGTTTAATTATTCTTGGTGGTTAATTATTGCTAATTAAACCACGTCCAGGGATTTATTGTTGATTATTCACAGTTAGTGCATGCTTAATAATTCAAATTGAATTACCGATTCAGAATATATATACATTCATTAATTATTACTATTGTTGGATATACATATCCGTAGAAGTTAGAATTGACAGTACAGATAATTCCTATTTATTGTCGAATTATGTTGAGAAATGTCTTAGCCAATTATTCTGGTTAGACGAACATTTGTTAGAACTTAATAGGTTCGAGAAGAGAATTAAATTATTAATGACAGATCGATGCCAATTATTTCGGCTAGATCGAGAAGAAAATAGAATTTGAAATCACAGTATTTCGTTGTAAAATCAAAATCTTGATTCTAAGACTGAGAAGAACAACCTTTTATATAAAGGGAATATTTTATCGGTCGAATATTTGGACTTTACGCACGATTAAGTATTATGCATAATATAGGGTATACTAAAGCTGATCACTTTATATTATTGTAGAGGGGTATAATTTAATCTTCATGGTTATCTGATACACCTGGGTATATCAAAGTTTAACTTTGATAGTTACTTGAGAAGAGAAGTTTAAGATCCAATGGATCGCTCATCATAAATCTGGAAAACATTCCACTTTGCTATTTCATAGAATTAATTCTTGATTATTCATTTGAATATCGTAGAAAACCTTGAAAGCGTTGTACTCTTTCATTATCGAATTATTGTTGCGTAGAATGTGAGAAGGTTTGATATTGATTTCTATATCTTTATTGTATCTCTTAACTTGCGGAGAAAACTTGTTGCTCACCCTTGCTATAAATAAAACTTTTCAGCTAGGGACAAAGTTACAGAAGGTGCTGCGAAGAAGAACAAGGGAAAAGGCATAGTAATGAATTAGTTATGATGAACAATATTATTATTATGTTGTATTATATTGTAAACCCTTTTTGTATATCTAAAGGGGTATGTCTGTAATGTTAAGGTTAGTAGACCTGGGACTTATGTATTAACAATCTATGTTAATGAGTTATGTATTCCTATTTATATTAAAATGGGTAGTTAGATGGTATTATATTATGGATCGTGAACACCAAATTCGGGGGTCAGGTAACCTGGATTTGGGGGTGTCAAAGTGGCACTTATTTGATTTCATCAAGAAGAGGGATGTTCACTTCTACTTTCCTAAAAGTCTCTAGGATTTCTTTTTCTTATTAAGTTTCTTTGATGGTTTAGAATTCCTAGGAGGAAAGGGAAGAGGAACATTCTTAAGCTGAGTAGGAGTGTGAGGTTATACCTTTGATTTTTTTTGTTTCCTCCTTCACTTCTTCCTCCTCAAACCCGACAGTGGATGTTTGCGCACCCATTTGTTTCCCACTCCGCAAAGTCATGGCACTTGCATTCTCCTTTAGATTTACAATAGTTTGTGATGGTAGTTTCCTTAAACCTTGGGAGTCCAATCGACCGACTATGGTAACAAGTTGGCTCATCTAATTCTCCAAATTATAGATGGAAGATCTTGTCTCTTGTTGGAACTGCTGTGTTTGAGTCATAAATGCTTTGAACATGTCTTCAAGGGATGTTCCAAAATTTACCAGAATTGTTGGTTTCGGTTGACATTGTGGTTGAGGGGGCTAAAAACTTTATTATTTGTTTTGGGGAAACCCTTGCACTAGTGGCCTATTTCCATAACTTAAGTTTGGGTGGTCCCTCCATCCTGGATTGTATGTATTCGAATATGGGTTATACTTTCTCTATGGTTATGTATGGTAATTTTCCATTATATTAGCTTGTTATGTCATTTCATCCTCTTGCAATGTAGGACAAGAATCTGTAGTATGCCTTACCATTAAGCATATTCCGTAAAACTTTGCAACTGACAAATTTCCTGCAGCTAGTTGTTTAACCATAGCAGTTAATTTAGAAATATATTTACCATGATCATAAGTGCTTAGCTCTCTTACCCTTACTGGTGCATGATTCACTCTAGTACCATATTGTTGGGAGTTTGCAGCCATGTTTGCAATTAAATTCTTTGTAGCCTACGAGGTCTTGTCAACCAATGCTCCTCCACTAGCTGCATCTATCATACTCCTATCCATTGACACTAATCCTTCGTAGAAGTACTGGATTTGGTGTTTTTTGTCTATTTGATGTGGTAGACAACTAGAACAGAGCTTTTTGAATCGTTCCAAGTACTCATATAGCATCTCTCCAATGATTTGTCTAATCCCACAGATCTTATTTTGCACATTGGCTACTTTTGAGGCAAAAAAGTATTTCTCTAAGAATAGTTGTTTTATGTCATTCCAAGACTGTATTTAACATGAGGGTAAATAGTACAACCAATCCTTTTCCAAATCATCTAGATAGAATGGGAAGGCTCTCAGCTTGATTTGCCCCTCGGTGATTCCGTGTGGTTTCATGGTCGAGCACACTACATGGAACTTGTAAGACCCCAACTTTTATGAATAAAGATAAATTTTTCTCTAAATATCATTTTTGAATATTATGGTGTGGATTTGATATAATGTTGTAGTTGTGGGTAATATTTATAATTTTGCAAAGTAAGTTGTTATAAAATATTTGATTGGTTAGGGAATATTCATTTTAACAGGGAATATTCGTAAGACGACACAATTATTGGTGGACCCCACAACAGAATTATTGTCGGAGTTATAAAACTATAAAAATATATTTTTATAAGAAAATGATGAAAGTTTTACCATTAACTGTTGAAATACCCGGTGATGAAAAGTACAATAATATACGTGTTTTCATAGTAGCAAACGATATTGATTATTGATGTTTACGTGAGAAGTCACTTAGTTATACTCAATTATTGCTATAGTAAATGTTGCATAGTATCTCACATTATTGATTCTATTATTATTACAGTATCATCTGTATAATATTTTATATTATTAACAATGTCTAGAAAGTTTTGTCGAGGAAAGGTGTTTGGTAAACTAATTGCGCGTTAATAGGGCGAGATCCTTATCAGAATGCCCCTCTTTCCTGGGAACGATCTAGTTGTTAATATTGCGCGTTATAATAATGATGAATAAATGTTCTTAAAAATATTGAAGGGATTTTTTATGAGGTATTTGTTATAATTTTTTATATGGACCCCCACTTACCCATTTTTTAAAATAATTGGTAGAAAGTTATCTCAATTTTGCTTTATTACTTATATATATATATATATATATATATATATATATATATATAAGAATGTGTGTGATTGTGTATACGTGTGTGAGAAGGAAAGTGTGTGTGGTGGTTAAATTATCTGGTGGTGGAAATTTGATGGTGTGGTGTGTCTTGATGGTGTAGTATTATATATATATATATATATATATATATATATATATATATATGTATGTATGTATAACATGTGTGTGTGTGCATGTGAAGTTGACTATTGGGGGGGGAAATAAAAAGCATTGTGTTCACGGGGGGGTTTTGGATGGCTGAGAAAAGGAGGGAGTATAATTATTATTTGTATTATTATAATAAATTTTGTTTTTTATAAAAATAAAATATATTATATTTTATTATGCATAGTGTCTGTATAGTGTTTGCATAGTAGAAATCAGAAAATTCGTCGAATTCGCCAAATTCGTCCGTGATATTTTTCGTTGTTCACCCGTGCATAAATTTAAATAGTATCATTTCCATTCTCCTATAAATAGGACTCTTTTTTTAGAATTGAAAATCACACCAGAATCAGAAAATTCTTCTTCTATAATATTGAGCGTATTTCTTTCGAGTTTTAGGAAGTTTTAAGTGTAGAAAACAGTGAAAGTTTTCTTTAAAAATATTCCCGCTATACTAGTTGGAATACTCTCCTTTTTAAGGTAAGGGATATTATTATTGTTCAATACTCATAAGAAATAATATTTTCTTCCATACTCTGTAGTATATAAGTAATATTATTTCATTTTAGATTCAAAATTTTGCACTCATTTTGTTAAGTTTTGGCTTTTATACTCCATGAAATTAGTAGAATATCTTTGAAATTTGCGTTTCATATAGTATCTTTTCATGAAAATATTATTCTGAACATTCTTGATAAGTTTTAACATTTTCATGTCGGAGTACTATTCACCCGAGGTACTATTCATAATAAAAATTGATTTCGTTTCGGTCCTAATCATTTTTGGTACAATATTATTCTTGAATTTTACTCCACAAAGCAGTATCATGTTGACAATTTGCACATTATTGAATTCTGGATAAATTAAATTATAAATCTTTAAAAATTTATCCTTTGCTTTCTTTTAAGTAAATTATTATATCATTGTCATCATCCTCATACATATATTGTGATGAAAGTCATCTTTAGCCTGTAGTGCATAGATGGACTATTGATTGGTATGATTATGACCAGGGATCATTCGGTATAATCATGACATGTATTGTTACAAATGATGTTGTAAAAGTTCTCATTGGCCCGTAGTGCATTGAGGGACAGTTATTGGCATGATCATGACCATTGGTGAAAACATGAATATCCTTGGCCCGTAGTGCATGGATAATTCGTGGTTATGATACTAATGAATATCCTTGGCCCGTAGTGCATAGATAATTCAGTGATGTGGATTATTTATTAAATTGAGTCTCAGCGATAAAATTGATGATAAACTTTCTAAATCATAGAAGATAATAGATATCATGCTATACTTGACTCTTCTAATGGATTGCTTGTTCCGCTGCAGTTAAACTTGATGTTTATTGTATTTTATCAGTTTAACACTATTGAAGGCTAACGATAATTTATTCTGCATTATCTTAGTCATAATATTTCTTACTGGGGTAGTTGAACGTAGCGAGAACTAGTCGGGGAACGGAGTAATCGTCCGAGATGGTGCATTAGTAGTCCTCATTATTCTGTGAAATAGTGTGATAATAATTGTAACGAGGACTCCATTTGAGTTTGGATATTTTCTAGAAGATAATATTCGTGTTAAAACTCTAAGCTTATGTTTTGTCATATTTTACACGATGGTTGTATAATTTGTATTTGAAATTTGTACTATGTATTTGGCAACTCAGAATTGGTGATGTATACCTATTTTGGGGGTGTCACAGTTTGTATCAATGCTTAGGGATATGATCCCTGGCTAAGATATGAGATAAGAACTAGGGGAGAGACGGGAAAATCCTTCGCTAGTATGACTTACCTAAGCTTATTTGTTATTTAATTGGTCGGTCAGAATATAGAGATAAAAATTTGGTATGTGAATTAACCCTTGTTTTGTGGCAATATTTGTAAATGGTATCTAAAAATGTTGAGATAAGCAATGGAGCACAGGAGACCGTTGAGTCACCACAGATAAATAACCAGGACAATGTGCATCAGGATGGCAACAATCCTCATGCAAACAACAACACTGACCAAATGATGAACGATGGGATGTTCAGAGGCTTTCTGCAATTCATGCAACATCAGGCGAGAGAGACTCCTGTCCATAATGCATGTGGAAACACTAGCAACTCACGGATGGTCACCGCTAAGTAGTTCAAGGAGCTGGGACCACTGGAGTTTTTGGGGAAGCCAGAACCACTTAAGGTAGAGACATGTATAAAGTAGATCACTAAGATATTTGATATCTTGGGATGCTCCGAGTAGAAAAAGGTTCCCTTAGCCACCTTCATGTTGCGAGGAGAGGCATATTACTGGTGGGAATCTGTAAAGCGTACTCAACCTGCCGCACTAAAGATGTCTTGGGAGAAGTTCAAAGAATTTTTCAACAACAAGTACTTTCCTGAAAGTATTCGTCACATGAAGGAGGTGGAGTTTATCAAGCTGAAATAAAACAATATGACCGTGTCGCTGTACGAGGATAAGTTTGCCGAGTTGTCCCGATTTGTATCCCAATTGGTTGATAATGAGGAGAGAATAACGTGAATGTTTCTACGAGGTTTAAAACCTAAAATACGTCAATAACTCATTTATCACAAACTTTGTTTGTATTCAGATGTTGTAAATAGGGCTCAATTATTGGAGCGCGATAATGAGTCAACCCAACCAAGAGAGAGCAACTGACAAAATGATAATGCTAGTAGTAGCAGTCATCGAAGCGGTGAAAACAAACATGGAGGGAATCAATATGCCAGAAATGGTAACCACTTCGGTGTTAATCATGGTCAAGATAATAGAAGTGTAAATTTCAAGAAGAGGAGATTCAACAATGATGGAAAGACATCAGCACCAACAACCATTGTTAAGGAAAGAGAACGACCACCGATCGTGTACTTCAAATGTTGAGGGGAGGGACACATCAGTCCAAACTATACACAACAGTCCAAAATGTGTTACAATTGCGGAAGAGAAGGTCACCTAGCTCGTCTTTGTTGTGCAGTGAAGCCAAGTTCAGTTAGGATGGTGACACCAAATGCCATCCCAAAAAAGTTAAACCCGGTAGTTCAAGGGAGAGCATTTGTCGTTACCTCCCAAAAGCAAGAAACCCGAACGAGGTCATCACTGGTAAGCTAATCATAAACTCTTGCAAATTCTATACCTTTTTTTATACCGGTTCTACCCATTCTTTTATTTCTCCTACTTGCGGTCAACGTTTAAATTTAACTCCAGAGAAATTAGACTTTGACTTATCAGCTGAAACTCGGTTGGGAGAAACCTTCATTACATCCACTATTTATAAGTCTTGTTTGATTCAAATTGGGAACCGTACATTACCTGTCGATCTTATCTCTTTGAAAATACTTGCATTTGATGTGATTTTATGGATTGATTGGTTAACTACTCATCATGCTAAAACTAATTATTTTCGTAAGGTTGTTAGCTTTCATATTCCTAACCAGCCTATTATGCAAATTCAAGCAACCAAACCACTAAAGTCAAGAACTGTCATATCAAGCCATAAAGCTATTCGTTTATTGAAAAATAGATGTCAAGCTTTCTTAGCCCATGTCATGGATTTAAACAAAAATATGTCAGATTTGAATGATATTCCTATTGTTAATAAATTTCCTGACATATTCCCCGAAGAACTTCCTGGCCTACCCCCGGAGCGTGAAATCGAGTTTGGTATTAAACTTGAACCTGGTACAAAACCCATTTCTAAAGCCCCGCATCGAATGGCTCCTATTGAACTTCAGTAGTTAAAGACCCAACTACAGGAATTGTTAGACATCGGTTTCATTCTTCCTAGTACGTCTCCTTAGGGTACTCTTGTTCTATTTGTAAAAAAGAAAGATGGAAGTATGCGACTTTATATTGACTATCGGGAGATGAATCATGTCACCATCAAAAATAGGTACCCGTTGCCATGCATTGATGACCTGTTTGACCAGTTGCAAGGCACCCAATTCTTTTCAAAGATCGATCTTCGTTTCGGATATCATCTGTTAAAGATTAAAACTGATGATATTCCAAAGACTTCTTTCAGAACTCAATACAGGCATTACAAATTCCTAGTTATGTCTTTTGGATTGACTAATGCTCCTGCTTCCTTCATGGATATGATGAACCGAGTATTCAAGGAATATTTAAATCATTTTGTGGTTGTCTTTATTGATGACATCCTCATATACTCCAAAAGCCGTGAAGATCATGAGCAACACTTGAGGCTGATACTCCAAAAGCTTCGTGAAAACAAGCTATATGCCAAGTTGAAAAAATGTGAGTTCTGTCTTGAGGAAGTAGCATTCCTTGGGCACGTGATATCAAATCATGGAATATCAGTTGACCTAGTGAAGATTGAAGAAATACAAAGTTGGGAGCAACCAAATACAGTGACCGAAGTACGTAGCTTTCTCGGCTTAGCTGGTTATTATTGGAGATTCGTAGAAGGGTTTTCTCGAATCGCTACTCCATTGTCTCAGCTAACTCAGAAAGATACAAAATTCGGTTAGAGCGAGGAATGTGAGAAGAGTTTTCATAGAGGAGACTCATTTCAACACCTGTTCTGACAATACCATCTGGTTCAAGGGATTTTTCATCTACAGTGATGCTTCAGGTAAAGGGTTAGGATGTGTTCTCATGCAACATGGGAAAGTCATAGCTTATGCCTCATGACAACTCAAATAATATGAGAGGAATTATCCTACTCGTGATCTAGAGTAGGCAGCGGTCGTTTTTGCGTTTAAAATCTGGAGGCATTACTTGTATGGGGAGAAAGTGGAGATCTATACGGATTATAAAAGCCTAAAATATTTCTTCACCCAGAAGGAACTCAACATGTGGCAACGACGTTGGCTCAAGTTGTTGAAAGATTACAATTATATCATTCAATACCATCCTGGAAAACCAAACGTGGTAGCTGACGTGTTGAGTAGAAGATCATATGCGGGTACGAGTGCGATATTGTCAACGCAAAGGCCCAGTTTGTATGACTTGGAAAGGATGGAGATAAAGTTAAAGACTCCAGGGACCCATGTGATGATGTTAAATATTCGAGTAGAACCGACTTTAATCGATAAATTTAAATTTGCTCAAGCTACAGACCTGGAGCTGATGTGTATGAAGAAGAAAGTGCAAGAAGGTGGTATTACGAAAACAAGAATCGATGAAGAAGGAATACTTTGAGTCAACTCTTGACTTTGTGTTCCTAACAACCCAGATTTAAAGTATAAAATTATGATGGAGACACACAACACACCGTTTGCAATCCATCCTAGGAGTACCAAAATATATCGTGATCTTTGACATACATTTTGGTGGAGCAATATGAAAAGAGCGATAATGGAGTTTATCTCAAGTTGTTTAACTTGTCAACGAGTCAAGGCGGGGCATCAAATGCTAAAAGGTTCATTACAGACACTTGAAATTCCAAAATAGAAGTGGGAGCACATTATCGTGGATTTTGTTACTGGTCTTCCCAAGGTTTCTCAAGGCATAAATGCAATTTTGGTCATTGTCGATAGATTGACCAAGTCAGCTCATTTTTTACCTATACGAGAAACTTATTCACTTGAACGTCTTACTCGCATTTACATAAATGAGATTATAAGATTGAATGGTATGACAATATCCATAGTTTCAGATTGAGACCCAAGATTCACTTCATGATTTTAGGTTAGTTTGCAAAAAGTTATGGGCGTAGATTTACTGTAAAACCCCAAATTTTACGAATAAAGATTTAAATTACTCGAAATATTTTTTTTTGGATTTGATATAATGTTATAGTTATGGGTAGTATTTATAAATTTTGTAAAGTATGCAAGTTGTTATATAATATTTGATTGGTTGGGGAATATTCGTTTTATCAGGGAATATTCATACAATGACACAATCATTGGTGGACCCCGCAATAAAATTATTGTCGGATTGAGAAAACGACGAAAGTAATTTATGAAAATAACAGCGGAAGTTTTACCATTAATACTGTTGAACTACTCGGTAGTAAAAGTACGATGTACGTGTGGTTGCATAGTAGCAGCTACGGTATTGATTATTGATGCTTACGTGATAAGTCGCTCGGTTTTGTTTTATTAGTATTATTAATGTAATAAAAGCGGAAAAGCTTTTATATAAAAAATGAAATACTTTTATAAAGTTATTTGTTTTATTAGACAATAATTAGAATATATTATATTTTATTATGCATAGTGTTGTATAATTATCTCGCATAGTATTTTGCATAGTAAAATCTTTTTATATAAAAAGAATACTTTTATAAAGTTATTTGTTTTATTAGACAATAATTAGAATATATTATATTTTATTATGCATAGTGTTGCATAGTGCTCGTATAGTATTTTGCATGGTAAAATCTTTTTATGTAAAATAGAATACTTTTATAAAGTTATTAGTTTTTATTAGATTATAAAAAGAATATATTATATTTTATTTAAAAGATTTTGTTTGATTAGAATATTTTATAGTAAACAAATGCGACCGATTCGTTTAAAAAAAGTAAATCAATCTAGACCGTTTAGGAATTAGTTACTATTCAGTCCATTCTCCTATAAATAGAAGCTTAATCCTTCATTATTTCTTACGAATTCACTGAAACTCTAGATAGAGAAACTATAGAGAGAAAGAAGAAAAGTATTCTGCTACTTCACTACTCCAATATCCAGTTTCTTTCTATGGTAAGGGGTATTATTTCTTTTGTATTCATGAAGAGAACTTCTGTTATTCTATTCTTTAATATTCTGTTTGAATAACCTGTATACGCGGTCTACCCTATACTTGGTGAAATTCTTCTGTTATTCCATTCTTTATCATTATATTGGAATAACCTGTCTATGCGAAGTACCGCATACATGGTTAAATTCTTCTATTATTCCGTTGTTTATTATTCTGTCGGAATATCATGTCTATACGTTAACGTCGGACCTGGTTCCATTATTTTTATTCTGTCGAAATTTCTTGTCGGTGCGTATTACGCCTGACCTGGTTCCATTATTTATTATTCTATTGGAATAACCTATCTGTGCGGTCTATCGCATGCCTGGTGAAGTCTTTTGTTATTCCATTCTTTATTATTTTGATGGAACATCTTGTCGCCGCGTTCTGCGCATGACCGGTTCTCATTATTTATTATTCATTTGGAATATCATATGCGTGCGTTCGCATGCACACACAGTTCCATTTCTTTAAAATTACATTGGAATAACTTTGTTTGTGCGGTCTCTCGCATGCATGGTGATTTCTTCTGTTATTCCATTCTTTATTATTCTGTTGGAATAACCTGTTTATGTGGATTATCACATGTATGTTAAATGATCCTTTGTATTCATTCCTTATTAAATTATGGAAATGATCTGTCTAAGTGGATTACCGCATGGCGGACGAAATCCATTGACAATTTCATATATTCTCTTACACTCAGTTGGTTAAAGCTTTGACTTCTATACTCCATGAAATTAGTGGAATATCATTGATATTTGCGCTTCATCCAGTATCTTTTCATGGAAATATTCTTCTGAGGATTCTTGAATTTTACTCTACAAAGAAGTATTATGTTAACAATTTGGACGTTATTAGTTCCTGGATAAATTAATTCTTGAACATATTTTATTGAATTATTATGTCATTGTCATCATCCTCATGTTTATATTATGTTGAAAGTCATCTGTGGCCTGTAGTGCATAGATGGACTTGGTATAATTATGACCAGGGATTATTCGGTATAATCATGACCGTAATGTTACAAATAATGTGGAAAAAGTCCTTATTGGCCCATAGTGCATTGATGGACAGTTTTTGGTATGATTATGGCTATAGATTCTCTTCGGCCAAGGGTGCAAAAATGAATTATTTTATGGCATGATCAGGACCGTTGATGAAAATATGATTATCTTTAGCCCGCAGTGCATGGATAATTCGTGGTCGTGATACTAAAGAATATAGCTGGGACGAGTCGGGAAACGAAGTGATAGTCCAGATGATAGCATTAGTAGTCCTCACTATTCTGTTAAATAGTGTGATAATAAATATAATGAGGACTGAATTTGAGTTTTTATACTATCTATGAGGACTCCATTGAGAGTGGATATTTTCTAGAAGGCAATATTCTTTATTAAACTCTCAGTTTATGTTTTGTCGTATTTTACACGATAGTTGTATAATTAAGTTATATTTGATTTATGTACCATGTATTTGGCGACTCAAGATGGGTGATGTATACCTATTTTTGGGGGCGTCACAGTTGGTATCAAAGCTTAGGGATATGATCCCTAGCTAAGATGTGAGACAAGAACTAGAAGGGGAGAGACGGGAAATTCCTTCGCTAGTATGACCTACCTAAGTTTATTTGGTATTTAATTGGTCGGTCAAAGTATAGGGATAATATGTGATATGTTAATTAACCCTTTTTTTGTGATAGTGTTTGAGAATGGCATCTGAAAATGCTGAGATAAGCAATGAAGCACATGAGAGCGTTGATTCAGCTCAAGCAAAAGGTAACGACCAACAACACGATAATAATCATCTGGGGTGGCCCACGGCCATCGAATGATGATAACCATCGTGGGGGAAATTATCATGCCAAGAATGGTAACCACTTCGGTGGTAATCATGGCCTAGATAATAGAAGTGGAAATTTCAAGAAGAGAAGGTCATTTAGCTCAATTTTGTCATGCACCAAAGTCAAGTCCAGCTGGGATGGTGGCACCAAAGGTAGATACGGACAAAACAAAGTCGGTGGTTTTAGGAAGAGCGTTTTTCATGACTTCTCAAAAAGTGAGTAACCCGAATGAAGTTAGTACGGGTTAGTTAATTATAAATTCTTGCGAAGTCTATACCTTATTAGATACCGGTTCTACCCATTCTTTTATCTCTCTTGCTTGCGCTCAACGTTTAAATTTGACTCCGGAGAGATTAGACTTTGACTTATCGATTGACACTCGGTTAGGAAAAACCTTTGTTACCTCCACTATTTATAAATCTTGTTCAAATCAACACTTTCACGTTAACTGTCGATCGTATCTCTTTGAAAATACTTGCCTTTGATGTGATTTTAGGAATCGATTGGTTAACTACTCATCATGCTTTTTGTAAGGTTGTTAGCTTTCATACTCCTAACCAACCTGTTATGCAAATTCAAAGTAACCAAACCACTAAAGTCAATCATTGTCATATCAAGCCATAAGTAAAGACCCCCGAGCCTTTCACTGGTGACTTCTTTGTGTGGAATGCACCGAAACCAGACTTTCTGTAGGGGAAACCATGTATAACGATGACAAGTTGATAAGTATCAATGTGATGTGCTATCCAAGTCTTGGATGAGAGTCACAGTTTTGAATGATATTTCTATCGTTAATAAATTTCATAACGTATTCTTGATTACTTCTTAGCCTACCCCTAGAGTGTGAAATCGAATTTTGTATTGACCCCAGTACAAAACCCATTTCTAAAACCCTTAAATATTTCTTCAGCTAAAGCAAACGTAACATGCGCCAAAGACGTTGGCTCGAGCTGTTGAAGATTATGATCATACCATTTAATACCATCGTGGAAAAGCGAACGTGGTAGCTGACGCGTTGAGTAAAAGATCGTATGCGGTTACGAGTGTGACGTTGTTAACACAAAGACTCATTTCGTATAACTTACAAATGATGAAGATAGAGTTAATTAAAGACTCTAGCGACCCACGTGGAGATAACGAATATACGAGTAGAATCGACCTTAATCGATAAAATTAAAGTCGCTCAAGCTACATACTCAGAGCTGATGAATGTGAAGAAAAAGGTTCAAGAGGGCGTTATTCTAGAAGCAAAAATCGATGAAGAGAGGAAATCTCAACCCTCGATTTAATTGGCCCATTTGGAAATACTTGATCGAGTAGGAACTGCGGCTTATAGACTTATTTTACCGCCAAGTATGTCGCGTGTTCATAATGTTTTCAACGTATCGATGTTACATAAAATATGTGGACAACCCGAACCACATTATTAATTTAGAATCGGACGAGATAGCAGAAGAGTTAACGTATGAGGAGATATATGTTAAAATCTTGGATAAGAAAGATCATATTCGACGCTCAAAGGTTATACCTCAAGAGTTAAAATCTGAAGTGAAGTCAAGGTATCCTCACATGTTCGGCATACCAGGTACGTACGTAAATTTCGAGGGCGAAATTTCATAAGGAGGGGAGATTGTAAAACCCCAAATTTTACGAATAAAGATTTAAATTTCTCGAAATATTTTTTTTTGGATTTGATATAATATTATAGTTGTGGGTAGAATTTATAAAATTTGTAAAGTATGCAAGTTGTTATATAATATTCGATTGGTCGGGGAATATTCATTTTATCAGGGAATATTCGTACAACGGCACAATCATTGGTGGACCCCGTAACAGAATTATTGTCGGATTGAGAAAACGACAAAAGTATTTTATGAAAATAACGACAGATGTTTTACCGTTAATACTATTGAACTACTCGATAGTAAAAGTACAGTAATACGCGTGGTTGCATAGTAACACACAGTATTGATTATTGATGCTTACGTGATAAGTCACTCAGTTTTATTTTATTAGTATTATTAATGTAATAAAACAGAAAAGCTTTTTATATAAAACAGAATACTTTTATAAAGTTATTTATTTTATTAGACAATAATTAGAATATATTATATTCTATTATGCATAATGTTTTCCATAATAAAATCTTTTTATATAAAACAGAATACTTTTATAAAGTTATTTGTTTTATTAGACAATAATTAGAATATATTATATTTTATTATGCATAGTGTTGCATAGTGCCTGCATAGTATTTTGCATGGTAAAATCTTTTTATGTAAAATAGAATACTTTTATAAAGTTATTCGTTTTATTAGATTATAAAAAGAATATATTATATTTTATTTAAAAGATTTTGTTTGATTAGAATATTTTATAGTAAACAAATCTGGACCGTTCGTTTAAAAGTAAATCAATCTAGACCGTTTAGGAATTAGTTACTATTCAGTCCATTCTCCTATAAATAGAAGCTTAATCCTTCATTATTTCTTACGAATTCACTGAAACTCTAGATAGAGAAACTATAGAGAGAAAGAAGAAAAGTATTCTGCTACTTCACTACTCCAGTATCCAATTTCTTTCTATGGTAAGGGGTATTATTTGTTTTGTATTCATGAAGAGAACTTACATTATTCAATTCTTTATTATTCATTGGAATAACTTTGTATAATGGTCTACCCTATACTTGGTGAAATTCTTCTGTTATTCCATTCTTTATCATTATGTTGGAATAACCTGTTTATGCGAAGTACCATATACATGGTGAAATTCTTCTATTATTCTGTTCTTTATTGTGTTGGAATAACCTGTCTGTGCATTTACGCCGGACCTGGTTCCATTATTTATTATTCTGTCAAAATATCATGTCGGTGCATATTACGCGACCTGGTTCCATTATTTATTATTCTGTTGGAATAACTCATGCGTGCGATTATCGCATGCCCGTGAAGTCTTTTGTTATTCCATTCTTTATTATTCGTTTAGAACATCCCAGCCGGTTGCATTTACGCATGACCTGGTTCCGTTATTTATTATTCTGTTGGAATATCCTATATGTGCGTTTAGGCATGACCTGGTTCCATTTCTTTAAAATTCTGTTGGAATAACCTGTCTGTGCGGTCTCTCGCATGCATGGTGATTTCTTCTGTTATTCCATTCTTTATTATTATGTTGGAATAACCTATTTATGTGGATTATCACATGCATGTTGAATGATCCTTTGTATTCATTCCTTATTAAATTGTGGAAATGATCATGCCTAGTGGATTCTGCATGGCGGATTAAAAATCCATTGGCAGTTTCATATATTCTCTTATACTCAGTTGGTTAAAGCTTTGACTTCTATACTCCATGAAATTAGTGGAATATCCTTCATATTTGCGCTTCATCCAGTATCTTTTCATGGAAATATTCTTCTGAGCATTCTTGAATTATACTCTACAAAGAAGTATCATGTTGACAATTTGGACATTATTAGTTCTTCTTGAACTTGTTTTATTGAATTATTATGTCATTGTCATCATCCTCATGTTTATATTATGTTGAAAGTCATCTGTGGCCTGTAGTGCATATATGGACTTGGTATGATTATGACCAGGGATTATTCGGTATAATCATGCCGTAATGTTACAAATAATATGGAAAAAGTTCTCATTAGCCTGTAATGCATTGATGGACAGTTTTTGGTATGATTATGGCTATGGATTCTCTTCGGCCAAGGGTGCAAAGATGAATTGTTTTATGGCATGATCAGGACCGTTGATGAAAACATGATTATCTTTAGCTCGTAGTGCATGGATAATTCGTGGTCGTGATACTAAAGAATATCCTTGGCCCGTAGTGCAGGGATGATTTGACGATGTGGATTATTTATTAAGCTGAGTCTCAGCGATAAAAGTGATAAAAACCCTTTTAAATTATAGAAGAGAGTAGACTTTATTCTCTACTTGACTCTTCTAATGGATTGCTTGTTCCGTTGCAGTTAAACTTGATGTTTGTTATATTGTATCAGTTTAACACTGTTGAAGGCTAACGATAATTTATTCTGCATTATCTTAGTCATAATATTTCTTACTAGGCTAGTTGAGCTCACCCTTTCTTTTACCGTTCTCTTCAAGAAATGATAATATAGCTGGGTCGAGTCGGGAAACGGAGTGACAGTCCAGATGATAGCATTAGTAGTCCTCACTATTCTATTAAATAGTGTGATAATAAATGTAACGAGGACTGAATTTGAGTTTGTATATTGTCTATGAGGATTCCATTGAGAGTGGATATTGTCTAGATGGGAATATTCTTGATTAAACTCTCAGTTTATGTTTTATTGTATTTTACACGACAGTTGTATAATTAAGTTGTATTTGATTTATGTACCATATATTTGGCGACTCAAGATGGGTGATGTATACCTATTCTTGGGTGCGTCACATATACGATTTAGTTCGGCATATCCTCCTCAAATGGACCAACAATCGGAGAGGACTATTCAAACTCTTGAAGATCTATTAAGACTCTATGTCCATGACTTCAAAGGAAGTTGGGACAAGTTCTTGCCATTACTGGAATTCTCCTATAACAATGGCTATCAAGCAAGTATTGGCCTGACTCCATTTGAGGCATTGTATGGACGCAAGTGTCGTTCTCCAGTATGCTGGGATGAGGTGGGTGAAGCAACGTTGTTGGGACCGAAGTTGGTATGTATGAATACGGAAAAGATTCAAATTATCCGACAACGTATAAAAACCTCACAAGATCGACAAAAGAGTTATGTTGATCTTCATCGAAAGGACGTGGAATTCAATGTTGGTGATCATGTGTTGTAATGTGTTGCTCTATAGAAAGGAGTTATAAGATTTGGAAAAAGAGGAAAGCTCAATCCTCGATTCATTGACCCATTTGAAATCCTCGATCACGTAAGAACTGTGGCCTATAGACTCACCTTACCGCCAAGTATGTCTCCTGTTCATAACGTTTTTCACATATCTATGTTACGTAAATATGTGGAAGACTCGAACCACATTATTGAGTTAGAGCCAGATGAGATAGTGGAAGATTTAACGTATGAAGAGGTACTTGTTAAAATCTTGGATAAAAAGGAACATATTTTACTCTCCAAGGTTATACCTCAAGTCAAAGTTTTGTGGAGAAACCACGATGTTGAGGAAATGACTTGGGAGTTAGAATCTGAAATGAAATAAAGGTATCCTCACCTCTTCGACATACCAGGTATGTATCCCAATTTCAAGGACGAAATTTTATAAGAACGGGAGGTTGTAAGACCCCAACTTTTATGAATAAAGTTGATTTTTTCTCTAAATATCATTTTTGAATATTATAGTGTGGATTTGATATACTGTTGTAGTTGTGGGTAATATTTATAAATTTTTCAAAGTAAGTAAGTTGTTATAAAATATTTGATTAGTCGGAGAATATTCATTTTAACAGGGAATATACGTACGACGGCACAATCATTGGTGGACCCCACAACGAAATTATTGTCGGAGTTATAAAACTATAAAAATTTCTTTTTATAAAAAAACGGCGAAAGTTTTACCATTAACTGTTGAAATACCCGGGGATGAAAAGTATAATAATATGCGTGGTTGCATAGTAGCACACGATATTGATTATTGATGTTTACGTGAGAAGTCACTTAGTTATACTCAATTATTGCTACAGTAAATGCTGCATAGTGTCTCACATTATTGATTCTATTATTGTCACAATATCATCTTCATAATATTTTATATTATTAAATTAATAATTGAGATGATAATTTATTCTCATTATTATTTGCATAATTAACAATGTCTAGAAAGTTCTGTCGAGGAAAGGGATTTGGTAACCTAATTACGCGTCAATAGGGAAAAATCCTTATCAAAATGTCCCTTTTTCCTGGGAACGATGTGGTTGTTAATATTGCGGGTTATAATAATGATGATTAAATTTTGTTAAAAATATTGAAGGGATTTTTTATGAGGTATTTGTTGTAAATTTTTATATGGACCCCCACTTACCCATTTTTCAAAATAATTGGTAAAATGTTATCATAATTTTGTTTTATTACTTATATATATATATATATATATATATATATAAGTTTTATATTATATATATAGTAAAAGTGTGTGTGTGTGCAATAATGTGTGTGTATGTGTGAGAAGGAAAGTGTTGGTGGTGGCTAAATTATGGGTGGTGGAAATTTAATGGTGTGGTGTGTACTGATGGTGTAGTATTACATATATATATATATATATATATATATATATATATATATATATATATATATATGACATATAACATGTGTGTGTGCGTTGGGGGAGAAAAAGCATTGTGTTCACGATGGGGTTTTGGATGGTAGAAAGGAGGGAGTATAATTATTATTTTTATTATTATAATAACTTTATTTTTTATAAAAATAGAATAAATTATATTTTATTATGCATAGTATTTGCATAGTATCTACATAGTGTTTGCATAGTAGAAATCAGAACATTCGACTAATTTGCTGAATTCGTCTATGATATTTTTCGATGTTAACTCGTGAATAAATTCAAATAGTATCCTTTCCATTCTCCTATAAATAGGATGCTTAGTTTAGAATTGAAAATCACACCGGAATCAGAAAATTCTTCTTCTATAATATTGAGCGTATTTCTTTTGAGTTTTAGGAAGTTTCAAGTGTAGAAAACAATGAAAGTTTTCTTCAGGAATATCCCCGCTATACCAGTTGGAATAATCTCCTTTTTAAGGTAAGGGATATTATTTTTGTTCAATACTCGTAAGAAATAATATTTTTTTCATATTCTGTAGTTTATAAGTAATATTATTTGGTTTCAGATTCTGAATTCTACACTCGTTTTGTTAAGTTTTGACTTCTATACTCCATGAAATTAGTAGAATATCTTTGAAATTTGCGTTTCATCCGGTATCTTTTTATGGAAATATTATTATGAACATTGTTGAAAAGTTTTAACTTTTTTATGGTGGAGTACTATTAACGAGGTACTATTCTCAAAGTACTATTCATGGGGTACTATTCACTCGGGGTACTATTCATGATAAAAATTGATTTCTTTTCGGTCCAAATCATTTTTGGTACAATATTATTCTTAAATTTTACTCCACAAAGCAGTATCATGTTAACAATTTGGACATTATTGAATTCTGGATAAATTAAATTATAAATCTTTAAAAATTTATCCTTTTCTTTCTTTTAGTTGAATTCTTATATCATTGTCATCATCCTCATACTTATATTGTGATGAAAGTCATCTTTGGCCCGTAGTGCATAAATGGACTATTGATTGGTATAATGATGACCAGGGATCATTCAGTATAATCATGACCTATAATGTTACAAATGATGTGGTAAAAATCCCCATTGGCCCATAGTGCATTGATGGACAATTATTGGCATGATCATGACCATTGGTGAAATCACGAATATCCTTAGCCCGTAGTGCATGCATAATTCGTGGTTGTGATACTAATGAATATCATTGGCCCGTAGTGCATGGATAATTCAGTGATGTGGATTATTTATTAAAAATTTGAGTCTCGTTGATAAAATTGATGATAAACTTTCTAAATCATAGAAGATAGTAGATATCATGCTCTACTTGACTCTTCTAATGGATTGCATGTCCCGCTGTAGTTAAACTTGATGTTTATTGTATTTTATCAGTTTAACACTATTGAAGGCTAACGATAATTTATTATGCATTATCTTAGTCATAATAGTTCTTACTAGGCTAGTTGAGCTCACCCTTTTGCTTTCATTGTTCTCTTCAGGAATTGAGAACGTAGCCGGGACTAGTCGGGGACCAGAATAATGGTTCGAGATGGTGCATTAGTAGTCCTCACTATTCTATGAAATAGTGTGATAATAAATGTAATGAGGACTCCATTTGAGTTTGGATATTGTCTAGAAGATAATATTCACGTTAAAACTCTTAGTTTATGTTTTGTCGTATTTTACACGACAGTTGTATAATTAAGTTGTATTTGAATTTTGTACTATGTATTTGGTGACTCAAAATGGATGATGTATACCTATTTTGGGGGTGTCACATAACTCCTTCAACTGCTTGTATGGATCTTCACCTGTAAGACCATGGAAAGTAGGCTAAAGAGGAATTAGTCCAGATTTAAGTTCGAAAGCAGCATCTTGATTAGGATATTCAATGCACAAAGGTTACTAATTTAAATTAGGAGTTGCCAACTCCCTAAGAGTTCTATTGTTGTTTTGCACTGCCATCTTCTTCTTTATCAGAGTTGGTGGATGATTCGTTGGTTAATAATTCCAAAGCTAAGTTGAGGCCTGGTGATGATACAGAAGCCTCATCGGTCGGAATCTAAAGTAGACTGTTGAACTTTGATCTTTTGCTTCCCTAGTCTCATTGAAGTTTTCTCAATCTCTAGATCAAAATCTAATTTAGTAGCCTGAATAGATCGAGACATAAAACAAATAATAGAATAAAAATAAAACGCTAAATTACTCCCCAGCAATGACACCAAAAATTTGGGAGCTGTCGTTGACACTCCAAAATTTACCTCACTTTCACTTAACAAATTCAAATAATTAGCACATTATTAAGCAAGGATCGATCCCATAGAGAGTAAGTTCATTGAGATTTATTCTACTATTTTAATAGGAAATAAAGATGGTGGGTTTTTGAAATTGTTTTAAACTAAGAAAAAAAATAATTAAATGATGAAATTAACTAAATACGTAAAAACTTCAGTTCTGCAGTTCAGTTTCACCAAGTTACAACAATCAATTAATCAAGTTATTATTATTTTCCCTTCAATAAAACTATTAGCCCTAGATAACAATAAGCTCTAATATCCGAAATTCTCCTTAGATTGTCACTTTATGAAACAAGCTCTTCACAAGATTCTAACTATCATATAACCTAAAAAAAGCTCTTTAGATTTAATATAACAGAAGCATTAAGAATTAGAGAATTAGGCTTGTCCAAGAAACAAACATATAAGCTTGATTTATTTAACTTGTTTTCTAATAATCTTAGCAATACAAAAAAGTTTGTCCATAATTAATATTACCAAGTTGCTACTTATGATGAAGACAGATATCAATTACACGTAATATCAATCTTAATCTACTAAATGATAATGATCATACTAATTTAGTTGTCCATATCAAATCAATTAGTTTAATTAGAATGCAATCAATGAAAATAAATTATCATAAGAAATTTCATACAAAAAGAAATAAATAATAATACTCAATTAATCAATTACTTATAACAAGGTTCCACCTCCCTTTAGAACTGAATGAAAAGAGCTAGCTTGACATGCTCTTGAGTCTACACTCCAATATATAACAGTTGATAATTGAATGAATAAAACCTTGTATATTTAAAGTGTTAGACAAACACCTAAATCCTATGGGAACTAGAAATCCAAAACCAAAAGGAATTACAAATCAAAACTAGTTTTCATAAAGAAATAGAATGCAATAAGGAAATAAAATCCCAGTCTAAACAATCCTAAATCTGATTTAATTATCAATCCAAATCCATGTAGAAGTCTGATAAAATCTGTTTCTGAATAGTTTCTAAAAATCAAAGATTGCCTTTTCTTCCCGTTGACTTTGTCAGGCTGCACATTTTGTGTTGAAGGACTCCGCCAGGGCGGAGGTCCCTTTTCCTTCCTGAGATCCTATACATCTGCTGGGGCAGAGATATTATTCTTTGGAATTGCGCCGCGGCACAATTTGGCAGAGAGAACGGGGCTGGGGGCGGCTTCCAAGCGCACTAAGGCAAGCTTGGACAGAGAGCTTTCCAACAAGGCGCAAATTCTTAGGCAAAAAATCCCACTAGGGGGCAGTTTCCTATTTTTTGAAAGTTCCTCTTTTTCCATCTATTTGGCTCTGAATCATCCCACTTAAGATCCATTTTATCCTAAAATCAATAAACAACCTAATAAGTCCATTTTCAACACAAAGCATGCAATAAAACCTAACATAAAGGAATCAAAAATCATGATATTATTGTGACGGCCCCAAAATAGGTATACATCACCCATCTTGAGTCGCCAAATACATGGTACAAAATTCAAATACAAACTAATAATACAGCAATCGTGTAAAATACGACAAAATATATGCTGTGAGTTTAAATACAAATATTGTCTTCTAGACAATATCCATTCTCAAATAGAGTCCTCGTTACATTTATTATCACACTATTTTACGAATAGTGAGGACTACTAAGACACCATCTCGCACCATCACTCCGCTTCCGACTAGTCCCATTTCGTTCTCATTTCACTGAAGAGAATAAAGTGAAAGAAAGGGTGAGCTCAACTAGCCCAGCAAGAAATATTATGACTAAGATAATGCAAAATAAATTATCATTAGCCTTCAACAATGTTAAACTGATAAAATACAATAGACATCAAGTTTAACTGCAGCGGATCAAGCAATCCATTAAAAGTGTCAAGTAGAGAATAAAATCTACTATCTTTTATGATTTAAAAAGTTTTTCATCACTTTTATCGATAAGACTCAGCTTAATAATTAATCCACATCATTCCTGCACTACAGCCAAGGATATTCATTAGGGTCACGACCACAAATTCCATGCACTACGAGCCAAGGATATTTGTGTATTCATCAATGGTCATGATCATGCAAACAACTGTCCATCAATGCACTACGGGCCAATGAGGACTTTTATCACATCATTTGTAACATTACGGTCATGATTACAATCAATAATCCTCAGTCATAATCATATCAAGTCCATCTATGCACTACAGAATACAGATGACTTTCAAAAAAATATAAACATGAGGATGATGACAATGATATAAGAGTTCAATAAAACAAGTTCACGAATTAATTTATTCAGGAACTAATAATGTCCAAATTGTCAACATGATACTGCTTTGTAGAGTAAAATTCAAGAATGCTTAGAAGAATATTTCCATGAAAAATACTGGATGAAGCGCAAATATCAAGGATATTCCACTAATTTCATGGAGTATAGAAGTCAAAATTTTAACCAACTGAGTATAATAACGAATGGAATAACAAAAGAAATCACCATGCATGCGGTACTTCGCATAGACAGTTTATTCCAACAGAATAATAATAACGGAACCAGGTCAGGTGAAATTCACACCGACGGGATGTCCCAACAGAATAATAAATGCGAAATAATAAATAATGGAACCAGGTCCAGTGTAAAACACACAGACAGGATATTGCGATAGAATAATAAAGACGGAATAATAAATAATGGAACCAGGTCCGGTGTAAAACACACATACAGGATATTCCGACAGAATAATAAAGACTGAATATTAAATAATGGAACCAGTCCGTAAAACACACGCATGTGATATTCCAACGTAATAATAAAGATGAATAATAGAAGAATGTCACCAAGTATAGGGTAGATCATGATACAAAAGTTATTCCAATAGAATAATAAGAAATGGAATAACAACAGTTCTCTTCATGAATAAGAAAGAATAACACTCCTTACCGGAAAAGAAACTGAATATAAGAGTAGGGAAGTAGCAGAATACTTTTCTATAGTTTCTCTATAATTTTTCTCTCTGGAGTTTCAGTGAATTCGTAAGAAATAATGAAGGAATGAGCTTCTATTTATAGGAGAATGGAAGGGCACTGTTCAAGTACAAAATAATTTTGCAGAATTATTTCTTTAATCAACTAACAACTAAGTCAAACAACTAACCAATAAGATTTCAACAAAAATTAAAATATAATACATATATATAAACACATGTTTTCAATTTATATATATTAATATTATATATACCACTAGATTTTTTTATCACCCAATATCCAACATCAATCCCCCACCCTCCCAATAATCACTTTCACTACACTCTTACACATCACTATCACACTACCACTTTTTCACCATTTTCCACTCACACACACATCACACACCTATCACTTTCATATATCATTTTCTTCCACCATATACTCAATACATACATATACTTCCATACGTATACTCTTCCATTTCCAAAATCATTTTTCCAACACATATGGGCCCCACATGTGAACCCCACGTGTGGGCCCCACCTTTAAATAATTTTCTACCGATTATTTTGAAAATGGGTAAATAGGAATCCATAAAATAAGAAAAACTTCATAAAAATCACCTTAATAATTTTTAACAACATTTATCATCTTTATTACAATTCACAATATTAATCGACTGTGTCGTTTCTCGGAAAGAGAGGCTTTCCATAAGGATTTCTCCTATCAAGCGCCATGAATTAGGTTACCAAACCTCTCCTTGGCAGAACTTCTAGACATCGTTAATATTACAATTTATAATATTAATAACTCGTCATTTCAATTATTGATTTAATAATATATAAAATATCAACAATAACTGAATCAAATAACGTGAGATACTATGCAACAATTACTATAACAATAATTGAACAAAATTGAGTGACTTCTCACGTAAGCATTAATAATTAATACCGTGTGCTACTATGCAACCATGCGTATTACTGTACTTTTACTACCAAGTAGTTCAACAGTATCAACGGTAAAACTTCCGCCGTTATATTCAATAGAAATATTTTTGTCATTTTCTTAATCCGACAATAATTCCGTTGTGGGGTCCACCAATGGTTGTGCCGTCGTACGAATATTCCCCGCCACAAAGAATATTCCCCGACCAATCGAATATAATACAACAACTTGCATACTTTGCAAAATTTATAAATACTACCCACAACTATAACATTATATCAAATCCACACCATAATATTCAAAAAAATATTTCGAGAAATTTAAATCTTTATTTATAAAATCTGGGGTCTCACAATCTCCCCTCCTTATGGAATTTTGCCCTCGAAATTTACGTACGTACCTGATATGCCGAACAGGTGAGGATACCTTGACTTCACTTCAAATTCTAACTCTTGAGGTATAACCTTTGAGTGTTGAATACGATTTTTCTTATCCAAGATTTTAACACGTATCTCCTCATACGTTAAATCTTCTGATATCTCATCTGGTTCTAAATTAATAATGTGGTTCGTAACATCAATACGTGATAAACGTTATGAACACGCAACATATTTGGCGGTAAAACGAGCCTATAAGCCACAGTTCTTACTCTATCTAGGATTTCAAATGAGCCAATTAAAACGAGGGTTGAGATTTCCTCTCTTCTTCGATTCTTGCTTCTAGAATAACGCCCTCTTGAACCTTCTTCTTCACATTCATCAGATTCGGGTGTGTAGCTTGAGCGGCTTTAACTTTATCGAGTAAAGTCAATTCTACTCGTATATTCGTTATTTCCACGTGGGTCCCTAGAGTCTTTAACTCTATCTTCATCATTTGTAAGTTATACGAAATGAGTCTTTACGTTAACAACATCGCACTTGTAAACGCATACGATCTTCTACTCAACACGTCAGCTACCACGTTCGCTCTTCCGCAATAATATTGAATGGTACGATCGTAATCTTCAATAGCTCGAGCCAACGTCTTTGGCGCATGATACGTTCGTTTTAAGTAAAGAAATATTTGAGGTTTTAAGAAATGGGATTTGTACTGGGGTCAATACAAAATTTGATTTCACGCTCTAGGGGTAGGCCAGGAAGTCTTCAATAATACGTCAGAAACTTTATTAACGATAGAAATATCATTCAAAACTGTGACCCTCATCCAATACTTGGATAGCACGTCACATTGATACTTATCAACTTGCCATCTTCATTCACGATGTCGCCTATAGAAAGTCTGGTTTCGGTGGATTCCACACAAGGAAATCAAAAACGAAAGGATCGAGCTCTTTACTTATGGCTTGATATGACAATGATTGACTTTAGTGGTTTGGTTGCTTTGAATTCGCATAACAGGTTGGTTAGGAGTATGAAAGCTAACAACCTTACGAAAAGCATGATGAGTAGTTAACTAATCGTTTCCCAAAATTGCATCAAGGTCAAGTATTTTCAAAGAGATAAGATCGATAGGTGTCAATTTGAATCAAACAAGATTTATAAATAGTGGAGGTAACGAAGGCTCCTACTAACGAAGTTTCAACTAATAAGTCAAAGTTTAACTTCTTCGGAGTCAAATTTAAACGTTGAACGCAAGAAAGAGAGATAAAATAATAGTTAGAACTGGTATCTTATAAGGTACAGACTTCGCAAGAATTTATAATTAACTAACCCGTGCTAACTTCGTTCAGGTTACTCGCTTTTTGAGAAGTCATGAAAAACGCTCTCCCTTGAACTACCGATTTTGTCTTTTCTGGAACGGTCTTTGGTGCCTCCATCCTAACTGAACTTGTCTTTGGTGAACAACAAAATCGGGCTAGGTGACCTTCTTTTCCACAATTATAACATGCTTTGGACGACATCGCGCAGTTTGGACTGATATGTCCCTCCCCTCCGCATTTGAAATATATGATAGGTGGTCGTTCTCCTTCCTTAACAACGGGTGTTGGTGCTGACGTCTTTCAATCATTATTGAATTTCCTCTTCTTAAAATGTCCATTCTTATTGTTTTGGCCATGATTACCACCGAAGTGGTTACCATTTCTGGCATGTTGATTCCCTTCACGCTTATTTTCACCGCTTCGATGACTGCTATCACTGGTATTATCATTTTGCCGGCTGCTCTCTTTTGGTTGGGTTGACTCATTATCACGCTCTAATAACTGAGCCCTATTAACAACATCTGAATACAAACACAGTTTATGAGAGATAAGATATTGACGTATCTCAGGTTTCAAACCTCTTAAAAACATTCGCGTCATTCTCTCCTTATTATCAACCAAATGGGACGCAAACCGGGACAACTCGGCGAACTTAGCTTCGTACTGCGACATGGTCATGTTGTTTTGCTCCAACTTGATAAACTCCACCTCCTTCATGTGACGAATACTTTTGGGAAAGTACTTGTCATTAACAACTTTTGGAACTTCTCCCAAGACATCTTGAGTGCGTTAGGCTGGGTACGTTTTACAGATTCCCACCAGTAATCTGCCTCTTCACGCAACATAAAGGTGGCAAAGGGAACCTTTTGCTCCTCGGAGCATCCCAAGACATCAAATATCTTAGTCATCTGCTTTAACCACATCTCTGCCTTAAGTGGTTCTGGCTTTCCCAAAAACTCTGGTGGTCCCAGCTCCTTGAATTGCTTAGTGGTGACCGACCATGGATTGCCATTATTTTTACCTGCATTATTAATAGGAGCCGCCTTCGCCTGATGTTGCATGAATTCTAAAAAGCTCCTAAACGTACCGTCGTTCGTCAATTGATCAGTGTTGTTATTTATAGGAGGATTATCGCCATCCTGTTGCTCATTGTCCTGATTATTGATTTGTGGAGACTCAACGGTCTCCTGTGCTCCATTGATATTCTCAACATTCTCGGATGTCATTTTCAAATACTGCCACAAAACAAGGGTTAAATAACATATCACATATTATCCCTATACTCTAACCGACCAATTTAAATATCAAATAAACTTAGGTAGGTCATACTAGCGAAGGAATTCCCCGTCTCTCCCCTCCTAGTTCTTGTCTCACATCTTAGCCAGGGATCATATCCCTAAGCTTTGATACCAACTGTGACATCCCCAAAATAGGTATACATCACCCATATTGAGTCGCCAAATACATGGTACAAAATTCAAATACAAATTAATAATACAGCAGTCGTGTAAAATACGACAAAACATATGTTGTGAGTTTAAATACAAATATTGTCTTCTAGACAATATCCATTCTCAAATAGAGTCCTCGTTACATTTATATCACACTATTTTACAGAATAGTGAGGACTACTAAGATACCATCTCGGACCATCACTCCGTTCCCCGACTAGTCCCAGCTACGTTCTCATTTCCTGAAGAGAACAGTGAAAGAAAGGGTGAGCTCAACTAGCCCTGCAAGAAATATTATGACTAAGATGATGCAAAATAAATTATCATTAGCCTTCAACAATGTTAAACTGATAAAATACAATAGACATCAAGTTTAACTGCAGCAGATCAAGCAATCCATTAAAAGAGTCAAGTAGAGAATAAAATCTACTATCTTTTATGATTTAAAAAGTTTTTCATCACTTTTATCGCTGAGACTCAGCTTAATAATTAATCCACATCATCCCTGCACTACGGCCAAGGATATTCATTAGGGCCACGACCACAAATTCTATGCACTACGAGCCAAGGATATTTGTGTATTCATCAATGGTCATGATCATGCCAACAATTGTCCATCAATGCACTACGGGCCAGTGAGGACTTTTATCACATCATTTATAACATTACGGCCATGATTACACCGAATAATCCCTGGTCATAATCATACCAAGTCCATCTATGCACTACAGGCCACAGATGACTTTCAAAAAAATATAAACATGAGGATGATGACAATGATATAAGAGTTCAATAAAACAAGTTCACGAATTAATTTATTCAGGAACTAATAACGTCCAAATTGTCAACATGATACTGCTTTGTAGAGTAAAATTCAAGAATGCTCAGAAGAATATTTCTATGAAAAATATAAGATGAAGCGCAAATATCAAGGATATTCCACTAATTTCATGGAGTATAGAAGTCAAAATTTTAACCAACTGAGTATAATAACGAATGGAATAACAAAAGAAATCACCATGCATGCGGTACTTCGCATAGACATGTTATTCCAACAGAATAATAATAACGGAACCAGGTCAGGTGAAATTCACACCGACAGGATGTCCCAACAAAATAATAAATGCGGAATAATAAATAATGGAACCAAGTCCGATGTAAAACACACAGACAGGATATTCCGACAGAATAATAAAGACGGAATAATAAATAATGGAACTAGGTCCGGTGTAAAACACACGCATGGCGAGATATTCTCGGCGAAATAATAAAGACCGAATAATAAATAATGGAACCAGGTCCAGTGTAAAACACACAGACAGGATATTCTAACAGAATAATAAAGACATAATAATAGAAGAATGTCACCAAGTATAGGGTAGACCGCGTACACAGATTATTCCAATAGAATAATAAGAAATGGAATAACAACAGTTCTCTTCATGAATAAGAAAGAATAACACTCCTTACCGTAAAAGAAACTAAATATAAGAGTAGGGAAGTAGCAGAAAACTTTTCTATAGTTTCTCTATACACATCACTATCACACTACCACTTTTCCACCATTTTCCACTCACACACACATCACACACCTATCACTTTCACATATCATTTTCTTCCACCATATACTCAATACATACATATACTTCCATACGTATACTCTTCCATTTCCAAAATCATTTTTCCAACACATATGGGCCCCACATGTGGGCCCCACCTTTAAATAATTTTCTACCAATTATTTTGAAAATGGGTAAATAGGAATCCATAAAATAAGAAAAACTTCATAAAAATCACCTTAATAATTTTTAACAACATTTATCATCTTTATTACAATTCACAATATTAATCGACTAGGTCGCTTCCTGTGAAAGAGAGGGGGCTTTCCAATAAGGATTTCTCCTATCATGCGCGCTAATTAGGTGACCAAACCTCTCCTTGGCGTAACTTCTAGACATCGTTAATATTGCAATTTATAATATTAATAACTTTGTCATTTCAATTATTGATTTAATAATATATAAAATATCGACAATAATTAAATCAAATAACGTGAGATACTATGCAACAATTACTATAGCAATAATTGAACAAAATTGAGTGACTTCTCACATAAGCATTAATAATTAATACCGTGTATTACTATGCAACCACATGCCAGACATCGCATTTACTTTACTACCGAGTAGTTCAACAAAGATCAACGGTAAAACTTCCGCCAAGTTATTTTCAATAAAAATATTTTTGTCATTTTCTTAATCCGATAATAATTCCGCTAGGGGTCCACTAATGATTGTGTCGTCGTCATTTAATATTCCCCGACACAAAGAATATTCCCTGACCAATCGAATATAATACAACAACTTGCATATTTTGCAAAATTTATAAATACTACCCACAACTATAACATTATATCAAATCCACACCATAATATTCAAAAAAATATTTTGAGAAATTTAAATCTTTATTTATAAAATCTGGGGTCTCACAATTATGGAATTATCAAATATTCCTAAATGATCAAGAATATATTAAATATTAATATGAGATGACTAAAATATTATTGAATAATTAATAATATTATGAGATGAATAAAATATATTATTAACTCGATTAATAATATTATGAGATGAATAAAATATGATGAGGTGAATAAGATATTATTAAATGATTAATAATATTCTCGAGGTGAGTAAGATGTTATTAAATAATTAATAAATAAAATATTATTAAGTGGTTAATAATATTGGGAAAGGAATAAATATTATTAAGTAATTAATAATATTAAGAAGTGATTTGATATTAGATTGAAGTTTAGGATGATGATTATGTAATAATAATATTATCAAGGGATTATAATATTATTAAGGATTTAATGTGATATCTAATATTTATTTATGTGACTAAATGTTAGATTATATATTATAAGAGTAGTAGTACTATGAATTGATATATGATATGCTAATTGAAAGATCAATCTTATTAATGATAGGTCTTTTATAAGAGATTAAATTAAATTGCATAGTTTTAATCAGCGAAAGAGGCAAGTTTCCTAACTCAAAGTCGAGTTATTATGTTTCAAGCATGCTAGTAAATTAATTATTGACAATTATTCCACATCTATGATTATTGATATTCGAACCAAGTGCAATTTTATTGAATTTTATAGTATCCTGTACAAATTATTTATTTGTGCAAATTTCTATCTCTTGTATAAACTTTATGATATGTGAGTTCATCAACTTCCTTTATTGCTTAACCTTGTACAATTAATTATTTTGTGCAACTTCATATGTTCATTTAACTTTGTTCTTATGATTATTCAACGATGTTTGAAAATTCTAAATTTGGTCGATGTTCTTACGTTAAATAAATCCTAAAACTTATACAAATCTTTTATATTTGTATAAGTTTTCAAGCTATCTTTAAAGTTCAATTATACCTTAATTATTTAAGTACTACATCGCTGCCAATTATTTTTGCTACAAGAAAAAGGGTCATTGGCGACGGGGTTATGGGCGACGGCAGTTTTCCCGTCGTGAATGACATTAATACCGACGGGTATGCCGTCGATAATGTGGTCCGTCGATAATGACATTTTCCTAGGAGAAATTTTAGAGCGAAGAGTTGGAAGTGGAGGGAAAATTCATTGGCGATGGAGGTAATGTTCAAGGCGACGGTAAGGCCATCGATAATGACCTAATAGTGACGGGGATGTATCGATTTATTATATGCGTCGATAATGAAATCTTATATTTTATGCCCGATTCATGACAAGAAAGACTCTATTTGTTCCCTCTTTCTGATTTTTTTCTCCTTCCCTCTCAATTCGAATTTCACTCCCAATTCGCCCATTTTGCTCAATTGATTCTCTATTTTACTCAATTGATTTCTCTTTTTTTGCCCAGTTCACCCATTTCGCTCATCCCCTGCTGCTCGTTCCTTTTCTGGCCCTCCCTCGCTCGTCACTCCTGTTCACCGGCCGATTACTTCTCCCTCTTCATTTTGCCTCTTCCTCACTATTGTTCTTCTTTCTCTTCACTGGCATTTACACGCCACACACACAACATACATCAGGAGCTAGGGTTTTGACAGTAAAAGGGCTTCGTTTCTCTTCAGGTACTGATATAACACAACTCTTGGACTAAGTCCAAAAAGGTATGTATTAATTTGTGTTGTAGAGATTTCATTTTCGGTGCAGTATAAATTGTTAGCTTATCAAATGTGTTTGATTCAGTTTTAATTAATGAAAAATATATGTTTTGAATATTTTTGGGGGTATCTGCTATTTTTAGGGGTATGTAATTTTTCTATATTCATGTGTTATTCATTTTGTTAATGTGAGTAATGTGAGTTTAGGGGTCTGTAATTTCAGTACTGTTTGGTTCTATGAATGTGAGTAATGGATATTCCATCTACATCATTTTGTTATATTTGCTTCTTGGGCATACACAGATATTAACATGTTTGGCATCTTTGATCTATTTGTAACAACTATGATACCATATTAGGAGAAAAAGCAAAATTGGATTCCTCAAAGTTTTGATTTGCACTAGTTTTACCTGATATGTTATGTATGTACGATAATTAAATTGTGGGAGGAAGAATTCAGTACTAGAATTGCATTGGTTTAGAACTTTAGATCTCATATAGAAACTTGAAATAACCCTTTTATCACTCAATAGAACAGTTGTACACATGAAATTAGAATTCAAAAAAAAACATAGAGGGTAAGTCTCTTTAATCATTCTCGTAGTCTATGTATGTGCGTATTGAGTTAGTATTTTCAAGTGTATTAATGTTAGTAATGTTATGTCCCTGTGAATGCTATAATCCCTTTTAAAGGTTTTTGGATTGTGTTTAGTGTTTACCAATGTTATCATGTTATGTACCGTTAAAAGATTAGATTTTGTTTACTATGTTACTTGAGTTTTTGCTAACTTAAAGTGTTATTGACTATTGAGATAGAATTAAAGAGGTTTGCTTATTTACGGATATTTACTCTTTTATTCTGAATTGCATGCACACATTCTTGTTATAGGTTTTGCCATTTCATTATTCAAGCTTCTCTTTATTCATTCTTGATTTTTAATGACAACTCCTACACATTGGTCTTTTTTCTTCAATTCATTCTTTAAAAAAGAATTAATTTTTCCTTTCTCGTATTCGCTCAACCTACTATATACAAGAGTCTGAATACTCCCAATGCTGAATGCATAATTTCAAGCAAGATATACCTCATGACTAATTTCAAGCACGTATGTTCTAGAGGATTATTTAATATGTTGTCTTTTAATTTGTATACTCATAAGAATCAATGAATTAATTTCTTTTATTGTGGTTCATAATTCATTCTCAAGATAGTATTCCTTTTGCTCTAGGAAAGAGTTCAATTTCATACGTGCATATTTTCATATAGTTTAGGAAGCTTAGTAACCCATTTGAGATTCACTTAGTAGGAGTGAATCTCAAATAGTCCCCGTTTTGGGACTGTTCTTGTATGTTTCGATCTCACTTATATAGGTCGGTGTTAACGACTTGAGCACATCTTTATATTTTTTGAATTTTCGGTCAGTATATATCTCTACATGTTCTTCGGGTGCATATTTAGACTACGATGTGTTATTCTATTTCGTGTACTTGAAGACCATGGGGAGGTGCTGCTGAAATTTCTGAAAAATTTAAAGCAATGTGTTCAAGTTGTTGGCATCAATGAGGCGACACATCAGGGAATGGGATAGAAGCCTGACCCGTTAGAGTGGGAGATGAAGTTAGGAAACTAATAAGATTGCATATACATTAACTTGGAGACTTGATTGTGTTTGTCTAACTTTCCATATATATAGCAGACAGTTGTCCGAGATGTCTGTTGATCGAAGTTTGATGGAACGTAAGGTAGCCACTGATAGGAGTGGGCTTAGCTTTGAGTATCGTAGTGGGGTTGAACAGTTTCTCAACTTCGCATTTGAGCAAGTCAGTGGCGATGAGATCAGATGTCCTTGTAAGAGGTGTGTGAATGAAGTGTGGAAGGAAAGGAGTGATGTCATGTGCGACTTATTTATGTATGGGTTCAAGCAGGGTTATACGACATGGATCTATCATGGGGAAACCTGGTTGGATGAACATGAATCAGAACCGGAATCTGGAGGTGATGAAACCTTTGACTGTACTAACATGATAGTCGAAGCAAGAGCCGCTAAGGGTTTCTATGAGTTATTGCATAAAACAGCGACGCCACTGTATGACGGGCACGAAAAGCACACCGTCTTATCTGTCGTGACTAAGTTTTTACACTTCAAGAACGAGCATGATTGTAGAGAGAGAGTTTTTAATGAACTATTAAGCATTGTGAAGGAGTGCTTACCTGCAGGCAATAAGTTACCGGAGTCGTACTATGATGTGAAGAAAATGGGCAAAAGGCTCAATCTAGGGTATGAGAAGATTGATGCTTGTGAGAATGACTGTATGTTGTATTACGGTGATGTCAATAAAGATAAGAGGTCGTGTGATATTTGTGGTACAAGTAGATACTGTGAATAGCGCAAGAAAAAGGGAAAAGACGTGCCGAGAATGATCTTAAGTTACTTTCCCATTGCCCCGAGGCATCAGCGGTTGTTCAGGTCAACACATACCGCCGAGGATATGAGGTGGCACTCTACACGGGACATAGTCGAAGGTCAACTGATGCACCCGGCAGATGGGCATTTGTTGAAGAGGTTCGCAATGTTAGGCTTGGACTTGCTACGAATGGGTTTAATCCGTTTAATAGGCCTTACACAAAGCCCTACTCAACTTGGCCAGTGATTATTGTGGTGTATAACTTCCTCCTTCGATGTGCATGAAAGGTCCCTATAT
Organism: Panax ginseng; assembly: GCA_020205605.1. Classification (NCBI taxonomy): domain Eukaryota; kingdom Viridiplantae; phylum Streptophyta; class Magnoliopsida; order Apiales; family Araliaceae; genus Panax; species Panax ginseng. Next base: position 115,197,706 of record CM035135.1, read on the forward strand.
GTTCATGCCTTTACTGATTCCGGGCGATAAGAGTCCGAGTAAAGACATCAATGTATACCTCAGGCCGTTAGTTGATGAGTTGAAGATGTTGTGGGAAAAGGGGTTCAAACTTATGATGTATCTCTTAAGCAGAACTTTGACATGAGGGTAGCTTTACTGTGGATAATAAATGACTCCCCAGCATTAGGAATGATCAATGGATGGTCGAATCACGGGGGCTTGTCATGTCCCGTGTGCATGGGGTCAGTTAAAGCTGTGCGGCTCAAACATGGGGGGAAAATGAGTTTCTTTGCAACATCCAGATAATTTTTGCCGATTGAACATCGTTATCGACGGATGAGTAAAAAATTCAATCGAAAAACAGAGAAACGTCAAATACCTGGTCGTCTTTCTAGGCCAGCAGTGTTGAGTTGGATTAGTCATTTGAAGTTTCCACCTCCAGGGAAGAATCACAGATTAGAGCGAGCTTATGGTTACGACAAGGTTCACAACTCGACACACAGATCCATGTTCTTTGACCTGCCTTATTGGGCTACACTATGCATCCGTCATTGTTTAGATCCGATGCATACTGAGAAGAACGTATTTGATAACATTTTTTATACAGTCCTAGATGCCACTGGTAGAACAAAGGACAATAAAAAGTCGAGCCTTGATTTGGTAGAATGAACATTAGGGAAGATTTGTGGTTGTATCAAGAGGGTAGTAAGACTGTAACGGCTAAAGCTAAATATACTTTGACCAAGGAATAGTTGATATTGATATGTAATTGGATCAGTGGACTGAAGCTCCCAGATGGATATTCTTCAAATATAGCAAGGTGTTGTAAAGTCAAAGAGCTGAATTTTCGGGGTCTCAAAAGTCATGATTGTCACGTATTCATGCAGAAGTTGATCCCTGTGGCATTTATCGACTTGTTATCGAACCGTGTGGTTGAAGCACTGATAGAGCTTTCTAATTTCTTCAGAGATCTATGCTTAACGGAGCTTCAGGTCAAAGACATAGATAAAATGGAGATGCAGATAGTGGAAATAATGTACAAGTTAGAAATGATCTTCCCTCCATCATTTTTTGATTCAATGGAGCATTTGCCTATTCACTTGCCATACGAAGCTAAGTTTGGCGGTCCCAGTACAATATAGATGGATGTATCCATTCGAGAGGTAATGACATTAATGTGTTTAATACGGTAAAATGTTCATTTTTTCTTGCTAATCTATATATCACATAAGTATATGCGACGTCCAAAGCAAAAGGTGAAGAATAGAGCCCGTGTAATGGGGTCGATTGCTGAAAGTTATGTTCTGGAGGAACTTGTTAATTTTTGCTCATTGTACTTTGAGCCGAATGTTCAAACAAAGCATAATCGCGCACGTCGAAATCAGGCTGTTGAGCACGAGGAAAATGGAGAACTAACGGCCTTTAGTCATCCTGTTCGCCCATTCGGCGGAAAAAAAAAGGTGATTCTTGACCGATAGTGAGTATGCAGCTGCCACATTGTATGCACTTGTCAACATGAATGAAGTAGCGTCATATATTAAGTAAGTAGTCATAATTATATATGTCTGGTGTAATTGTGTCAAGTTCCTTTACAAACACATTGAGTATATAACTGCATCTTTGCGATCGATATGATCTTTGAGTATCGTGAAAACGAATCCGAGTATATCGGACGGGGATTTGCAAAATTTGAGAAATGGAGAATTTGTGCAATGGTTTAAAGATCATGTAAGTCTAACCTTTACAAGTTCAATGAATCTACGATCATAGATTTATTCTTATGACGTAATTAACATTTTTACAATGTTGTGTTAATGTACATTAGGTCCTCACAGATGAGTTAGCTGACAATCTGCTAAAGCTTATAGCCGATGGCCCTGAAAGATCTGTACATACTTATACATGTTGCATTGTCAACGGTTACAGATTTAAGTGTTGCGATATTGGGGAAGTCGCCTCACGATTACGTGTTGTGGTGAAAGGTAGCTGCTACGATAACATTTGGGATGACTAGTATAGACGATTGCTAGAAGTTATCGTGCTCAAGTATTGGGGTCATAAAGAATTAGTTTGCTTCAATTGTCATTGGTTTGATGTTGAGAATGGAGTTAAAGTAGATAAAAAATCAGGACGGGTGATTGTTAACGTTAAGTCAAAACTAAGACTGATGAGTGGTATGGACGAGCCTTTTATTCTAGCAAGTCAAGCAACACAGGTGTACTACGCGCGGAGTGTTAAGACTCCTGCAAGCCCATGGCATGTGGTTATAACTACCAAAGCCCGTGGTTTTCAAGGCACAACTCCTCATCCGATCGATGTACCTTTACAAGTCGAAGTCTCACTAGTGTCACACTGCCGATGTGACAATTATTAGTGAGTCTAGTGAAGAAGAGGATGATGTTGTCGCTGTCGAAAGTGAAGACGATGTGGTTGAGGAGGTAGATATAATTGAAGAAATCGTTGAGGAAGATGAAGATATGATGATTCCGATATTGATGGCTTTGATGATATAAATGATTAGGAGTATGTACTCTTTATGTCCTTTTAGTTGTATTCAAATGTAATAGTTGTCTCTTTTTAGTTATATCTGAATGTGGCATTCAAATGTCATAGTTTCTTTGTAGTTAGGCTTTTAGTTGATGATTCACCTTTCAATTTTTTCAATTAGATGATTGAACTGTCGAATATTTTCTTGATCTCCCTCTTCTTCTTCTAAACTGTGAAGAGGAAGAGTTTATCAGAGAATATAAATGATCGTGACTTTGTTACCATTTTTTATATTTAAGCCTATAAAAAACAATAAATAAATAAAATAAAAATAAACTGTCAAATAACAAATGCATGTTGTGTCTACTTGTTGTATCCTTTTAGTTGTATTCAAATGTCATAACTGTTTCCTTTTAGTTATATATGCATATTGTATCCTTTTAGTTGTATGTGCATGATGATTCTGATATTTGTGTTTGTATCCTTTTAGTTGTATCCGCATATTATCTTCTTGATGATGATTTGACAAGATATATATCTGAGATATATACAGCGTACACCACATGGCGATCGTGGTGGGCGTGCTGGTAGTTTAGGTCGTGGGGGCCGTGGAGGTAGTGCTGGTGAGGATCAGGCCGGATCATCAGGTATAATTACATGTATTGTTAGTATACATCTTATTGTTTGTAATTTTATATAATATTGACATTATATTCGTTTATATAAATATTGTTGTATTTCACTACATAGGTGATCGGCGTAGGCCTCCGCGGGGACTAGCACATGGATTGCTAGGGAATCCCCAGTAGCCGCTTTATATATGCCGTCGGGACTACTAGGTAACATATATACATTACGTTTGTATTAATTATTTAGTTCTTATATATTCTTTGTAATTTGGAAATTTAATAATTTCAATTTTAGTATCCTCTTGACGCGACGCTTGAGGAACACGTTGCTTGGGATCGTCATGCAATCGATTCTCCAAATTTGTGGATGAGGTGGGAGAATGTGGATGACCGCACATTGGCTTATTATTCCTGAGTTTAGGGTAAGAAGTCATTCATTCATATGTTAGTTTTAATTTGTGCTTTTGAATATTTATTTACCGCTTTGCTTTATGTTGTCTACTAAGTAACTGTTGATATTCATATGTTGTACTACAGAGATATTATCGCTTCGAGGATGGGCAGGAGGCCCATGGGATGACTGTTCTCGGGAAGTATCTCGAGATGAATTGGCATAAGTGGGTCTACGACTGGAAGAAGAAGGCCCAGACCAAGATGGCTGATGGACAGACACTTAGAGATGTCCGGCCAGATTTCATTGGTGCTGCGGTGTGGGGGAAGATGTGCGATATTTGGGAGGGTGAGGCGTTCAAGAAGATATCGGTATAGCGTACAGCTGCCCGACAGCAGAGTCGTCTCCCACACTACACTGGGAGTCAGTCGTACGACCTCTAAAAGGAGAGACTCGGGGCGAGTCTAAAGTACCGACCTTCCTGACTCGAGTTTTGGTGGCACGCTCACCAGAAAAAAGGTGACGGTGGTTATATCTCACCTGAGGTAGAGCGCATTGCGGTAAGTAATTTAATTATTTCATTTAGTATGTATTTAATGGCTCTCAATTAATTCTTTTGAATTTTTTTGTGTAATACTTGCTTTTCACCTATTTCTGTGTTTTTTTAGACACGGTTCGAGGACCATTCTGTGGCCCGGAGCACTCAAAGAGGTGATACTCTAGTGGCTGATGCTGAGCGTGAGGACGAGGAGATGGTGGACTGGCTGGAGGCTACATGGGGGGCCGAAGAAGGGTAGAGTTGTAGGCATCCCCCGTGTCCCAGCCTACACTATAGTCCCTGCTGCGAGATCTGAACGTCGCCCACCCACCGGAGGTAGTGGTACGAGTGGATCAGGCGTCGGCACTTCATTATCTAACGACTTCTTCAGGCGGATCATAGAGGGGTGCATGGCGAGCAGTCTCATGCAGTCAGGCGCACCATCATGCGAGCGGATCTACCAGCTTGCTCAGGAGGTTGTCCACGGCTCCATAGATCCTACAGCTGCCGCTGACGACCTCATGGGTGTAGTTCTGGAGGAGGCCATCTATGTATGTGCAGTTGTCTTGGCCAACATCTTTCCTCCACATATTCAACAGGTAAAACTTATTATTGATGTATTTCTTTATTTGTTTATCGCCCAGTTTGCAAAACTCGCCAACACTTGGTCAAAAAGCCGAAAAATAGGTCAAAACGCATTTTGGTCACCCGAACGCCACACAAACACACATATACCACCGAGCAGGTATTAGACACGCGTTAGAACTTACGGGACTCGATTCCAATATACGAAATCTGAGTTATCGCCCAGTTTGCAAAACTCGCAAAAACTTGGTCAAAAAGTCGAAAAAGAGCTCAAAACCAGCCCCGACCGTCTAGTTGACACGCGAACACAGGCAATAGCACCGCATATGCAATAGACACGCGTTACAACTGACGAGACTCGATTCTGATATACGAAGCCCGAGTTCGAGTCCCGTCCGCTTAACTTGAAGAACACAAACTAAAATAATGTAAATATGTTTTCATTTTGATTTTGTTATTAATATTTTAATTTTGTAGGGTCTTGTTGACGAGACTCGTGGAGGTGGAGGTAGAGGCACTAGTGATGACCGCCGAGCTGATGACAACCATCCTCCTCCAGTACAGGGCGATGACCATCGAGTTGACGAAGCGACCTCCTCTAAGATAGGTGATGATGACGCCATTAGATGACATGGAGACAGGCGACGGGTTGTAGTTAGTTTAGTTTATGTTATATTCTGAGTTTCATGTATGTATTTGTACAATTTTTGAGTTGTACCCATGACCATTATATTTTTTATCTATATATTTGATTTGGGTTACTAGTTTATAACAGGTATAGTTGTGATTTGATGGTTTTTATTAGTTTATAACAAGTCTATATTTGTAAATGAACTGGGAAATTTTGAAATGTAAAAAAAAAATTCAAAATTTATGAGGTCATTACCGACGGGGGTAAGGGCGACGGCTATGCCGTCGCCAATGTCCTCAATCCCTCAAAAAGTCTATGGGGTCTTTGCCGATGGTCTTATTGTCGGTATCGTCGTCGGTATTGATATTCTACTGTCGCCAATGCTCCCCGTCGGTAATAACAATGATGTCGACGGCTGGCGATGAGAACCAAGGGCGACGACACAGTAGAGGCGGCAAGACGACGGTAAACGGCAGATGCTCGCCGCCAATGACCTCAATGTCGACGGCACGATTATCATAGGCGACGGCAGTGCCCATCGGCAATGACTGACTAATCGATGTTGGACTAATATTTCATGAAGCAATCTAATATTTGTGAACTAATTATTATTGAATGTTGATGCCATTTTTTTCGGCTAGACTAATACTTGTTAAAGTAAGAAACAATCTATTATTTGAACTAATTTATTATTAAGGACATATGCCACTTGTTTTAGCTAGATCAATATTGATATAATATGTGATGATTTGTGACGCCCCCAAATCCGGGTATCATCCAACCCGACATATGGTGCTACACGGTACTACCATTCACACATATATTCAATTGAAAAGTCTTAAAGGAATGAATATGTCTTCTATATATTCAAAATAGTATTAACATTCCCCATGTTCTTTATAATCATTAAATTTATTCTTGTCATAATATCAAATATATTACACCTTTAAACCTATACTATTACATAAGTATTCTATGGGTTCATCTTCGCCTTGCCCTTATCCTTCCCGGAGCCTTCGGTCCGTTCAATCTTAGTTGCATTCATATGGTTCAAGCAAGAGTGAGCATGACTAGCTCAACAAGTATGACAATTCCAATAAACAACATGCTTGAAACATAGGAATCATATATCTTCAATAACTAAACAATATTTACGAAGTACTATCGATAATTCAAAATAGCACTTCTTTTCATTCAAAATGTTTTACAACAACAATATTCAGTAAAACATCAATTCCGGTCTAAGACCTTGAGCATTTTATACTTTATTTGAAAAGAACATCCCGACACTAAGTCCGTAAGTCTGACATTTCTTACGAGCACGTCTAGGTGATCAACCTATAGTACTCTATGTTGATCAACACTACATTCATTAAACGTATGTACGTTTAAGTTGTGGCAACCTCACGTGCTTGTCGTTTGACGATAAAATATTTTAGCATACTCAGTCTTCATTTGAAAACCACACCAATATAACTTGGTAAAACAATGACCATACTTTGATAGATTGTAAGAAATCCAACATATCATAAGTCTAGCTGAAAGAATTGGCTTTGACTTCATCATAAAAAAATTCATGCGTAAGAATACAAGAACCACAAAGTTTGTCTAAATTGAACTAAAACAAGGGTTAGAATACTTAGAATAAAGAATCAAGCTACTATTTAATTACTTCCACATTTAAGTCTTTAAAGTCTCTACAATACATGATCACATAATATACCAAATTAGGTCATATATAATCAAGTATGTTTACTACTATATCTTACCCTCATTCTCAATCTAATCATGACTTGAATTTGTTACTATTGGTTTTGGCTTCCCGATATAGTTCACATTGTTCTTATGTTCATGTTCAATTACTTATCTTCAACCTTTATGTCTCATATTTAAGGTTTAACAATGTCTTAATAATATCACATAATTTTTATTAAGTTTGTACTACTTCATTTTCTTTCCTTTTATCTTCATAATCATTCATCTCTATGTAAACCCTAAGGCTGGATTCCTTCTTGGACTTTCTTTTCGACTCGCAGTTTGCGACGCGATTTGCACAAGACTCAAGACTTTATGGCTGTATGCGCCATTCTCTCCTTTTTGTCTTGTATAAGGTACATGCATGGTGCCAATTAACAGTGCACTATGTTCTTGGCCTCGCGCTGCGGTGCGGACTCTGTGCCTCAAAAAGATTAGACAGATTTTTGATTTTGTGAGATTCCCGGGCTCGTAACTTCTTTGTTATAAGTCCTATTTGGCTCGTCCAAAGCTTACGATTCACAAATTACATACTCTACGTGTTCATGCAAGAATTTTATCTATTTGATTTCTTTAACTCAAAATTCACCTATTAGTTAATTTTTAACGAAAACGATAAACGTTCGTGAACGTTCAACGTTCGTTTCTTCGTTCTAAGTCGGAATTCGGCCATTTTCGAGTCTGCAACTCTATAACGCCAAATAAGACTTTACTCCATCGAAAACCAACGTTTCCGAGTTCAAACACAAAATCCGACTTCCAGTTTGAGAATTTCACGAATTTGACGTTTATCGTCCAATCGTGTGAATTCTGGCAAAACTTTGTTACTAACGATTTGTTCATCAATCCAAATGGATTTAATTCATTAACTAGACATCTCAACCTACATATTACAACAACTTATCTTTAAATTAGGTTATAGCTTATTCTTCATAAGTTCATAACTTAACAAATTATAATTTACAAGATTTCATTCCTTATAACTTATTATTGGTTTTAGTCCTTTAAGCAACATTCTTACATCTTATCAATCATACTAACTTCATATGACAAGTTCATCATTGTTCATCATAAGTTCATAACTTATTTAGGTTTATCTTACTTATTCATGACTTATTTGGCTTAAGTCCATTACTTATTCACTTCTTATGATTGTTTAGTATACATGACCATCACTTCTCTATCAAGCTATTATGGTAGAGATAGAAGACTAATGGCATAGGATCATTTACCTTTGATAACTAGCTATCTTCTTCTTGGAAATCTAATAATGAAAGTTTGACTTTTAAAAGTTCTTATTCTCTCTACCAATTAAGTTATTTTGTAAGGAAAGTTGTTGGATAATTTTGAACAAGCAAATAATGAATTATAAGCTTGCTATTTATAGAGATTCCAAAGTTATGGCAAATAGGTCATTAAGACATCCTCCTCCTTTACTAACCTCCTTACTATTCAATTCTTAACAACTAAGTAAACTTGCTCACCACTCACTTTACTTGGCCAACACAACTTTTACTTGGTCATCACAACACTTGGGCACCAAGATCACCCATGGGTTACCTCATGGATCTAGCTTTACCCATTGGATCATAGCTTTGGGCCTAGTTAAATTACATAGCTTATTCTTGTGGGCTTGCACTACATTAGTTTGGGCTTTACATTAACCACCACTTGGGCTTACACCTTAATGTTTATTGGACTATTCAATTTTTTACACAATCCTACTAGTTCATGTCATTTAATTAAAAACCTTATCACATATACTATATGTATAATTCTCGTATTCTAACTCATATACTAATTCATAATATACGGAATACCATCATTCCCATATACTCGTATAATACTTCGTATCATACTCGTATACACTACCTCGCATAATACATATATATCATACGATCATTTCATTATCTTCTTAACGTTTAATATTCCTAACGTTCTCTAATTAAGTCTACATACGAAATATTACGTTTTCCACACTTGAATTATTATTACATAATCCATCTTACTTCGATATTCTACCGTTACGTATTTCTCGGAAGTTCAAAAATAATTCCCTAGCAGAAATTAATGAATAGTGTTTTTCCAAAAAAAAATAGAAAGCTTTTATTTTCGTCTTGGAAATTCAAACACTTGAATTCCTTCACGTAGTTAAAATACTACGACATTTAGACGTTTCTAGGTTATAGAACGACATTCATCTTATTAACACATAATAATAACAAATAATATTATTTTATTCATTATAAAAGTATTTACAAAAGGTTCGATTTTTTGGGGCGTTACACTCTCTCCCCCTTATAAGGATTATGTCCCCAGAATCTTGCTAAAAAAATTACACAAACAAGTGAGGGTAATTCTTTTTCATTTTTTCTTCAAGTTCCCACGTTGCTTCTTCTGCATTGTGGTTCTTCCATAACACCTTCACGGAAGGTATAACTTTGTTCCGCAGAACTTGTTCTTTTCTATCGATGATTTGAATCGGCATCTCATCGTATGTTAAGTCTTACTCAAAATGAATAGGTTCATACTCTATTACGTGCTTATAATTCGGCTTATAAGGACGCTATACTGATACATGAAACACGTTATGTATTCATTCTACGTCTGGAGGTAACGCTACCATATAAGCTACCTCACCTACCCGTTTTAACACTTCAAAAGGTCCTATAAATCTTGGACTTAACTTTCACTTCTTCCCAAAACGTATCTTTCCTTTCCAGAGAGATACCTTTAGAAATACATAAGAGCCTACTTCAAACTCCCTATTTTCTTGATGTGAATCTGTAAATTTCTTCTGTCTGTCTTAAGCTGCTATTAGACGCATTTGTATCAACTTCACCACATCCACTGTTTGCTGCACCAACTCTGGCCCTAGCATTCGGTGTTCTCCCACTTCGTCCCAACACAATGGTGTTATGTATTTCCTTCCATACAAAGCTTTGTAAGGCGGCATACCTATGCTTGCATGATAACTATTGTTATACGCAAACTCTACTAATGGTAGATAATCATCCCAACTACCCTTGAAATCCATGACACAAGATCTTAACATATCTTCTAACGTCTAAATTATCCTCTCGCTCTGTCCATCAGTTTGTGGATGATACACTGTACTCAACTTCAATTGCGTTCCCAACTGCTCTTGTAGACTTCTCTAGAAGTTCGATGTGAATCGTGGATCACAATCTACACAATCGATACTGGTACTCTATGTATGGAAATTATTTCCTTAACATAAAGTTTAGCTAACTGGTCCAAGTTATACTTAACCCTAATTGGCAAAAAGTAAGCCAACTTCATCAATCGGTCCACTATTTGCCAAATCACGTTGTACCCTTTCGTTGTTGTCGGAAGTCCCACCACAAAATTCATCGTGATATTTTCCCACTTCCACTCTGGAATTTCTAATGACTGTAATAAGCCACTTGGTCGTTGATGTTCGGCCTTAACTTTCTGATAAGTTAAGCACCTACTCACATACTCGGCTATCTCTCTCTTCATGTTCAGCCACCAAAAACTTTGTCGAAGGTCTTGATACATCTTAGTACTCCCAGGATGAATCGAGAATCTCAAACTATAAGCCTCTTATAATACTTGCTCCTTTAATTCTCTCTCATTCGGAATCCAAATTATTCCTTCAAATCTTAATAACCCTTCGTTATCAAGACTGTACTTAATATCTTTTTCATTGGTTAACCGCTCCTTTATCTGGTCACACTCATCAGTTTTGAGTTACACCTCCTTGACTCTCTCTACAATGGTAGATTGCATCTCCGTTGTAAACAATCTCTGTCCCAATTTACTTGGCAATTTCACTTCTATTTCCATCCTAGCCATCTCTGTTATTAACTCAATTTGAGCCGTTAACATAGATAACTTCTCCCGACCCTTCCTACTTAAGGCATCAGCAACTACATTGGCTTTTCCAGGGTGATACAGGATTTCACAGTCGTAATCCTTTATCAACTCTAGTCATCTCCTCTGTCTCATATTAAACTCCTTCTACGTGAAGATATATTTTATACTCTTGTGGTCCGTGTATATCTCACATTTTCCCCATAAAGATAACGTCTCTATATGTTTAAAGCAAAAACTATTGCGGCCAGTTCCAAAACATGAGTAGGGTAAACTTTCTCATAATCCTTCAACTGCCTTGATGCATACGTAATGACCTTGCCATGCTGCATGAGCACGCAACCAAGTCTTCTATGTGAAGCATCGCTATACACTACAAAATTTCCTGTGTCATCGGGTAATAACAAAACAGGTGCTTCACTCAACCTCTTCTTCAATTCCTGAAAACTATCTTCGCATTTATCCGTCCACACGTATTTCACCGTCTTCCTTGTTAAGTTAGTCAACGGAGTAGCTATCTTCGAAAAATCCTGGATGAATCTCCGATAGTATCCCGCTAACCCTAGAAACTCACACACCTCGATTGGCGCTTTTCGGTTGTTCCCAATTCATCACAGCTTCCACCTTCACTGGATCTACTGAAATCCCCTAATGGTCAATAACATGACCTAAAAAATGTACCTTTTCTAACCAAAATTTACACTTAGTGAACTTCGCATACAACTTTTCCTCCCTTAGTGTCTCCAACACTATTCTTAGGTGTTCAGCATGATCTTCTGGCATCATAGAATAGACTAGAATATCATCGATAAACACCACGATGAACTTGTCCAAATATTGTTTGAACACTCTATTCATCATATCCATAAATGCAGCTGGTGCATTAGTCAATCCAAATGACATCACCAGAAACTCGTAATGACCATAATGAGTTATGAATGTTGTTTTTGGTACATCTTCCTTTCTAACTTTCAACTGGTGATACCTCGTCCTTAAATCTATTTTAGAAAAATACTTAGCCCCTTTCAACTGATCAAAGAGATCATCGATCCTAGGTTATGGGTATTTATTCTTTATCATTAACTTGTTTAACTCTTTGTAGTCGATACAAAGTCTTAACGATCCATTCTTCTTCCTGACAAAAAGTACCAGTGCTCCCCACGATGAAACACTCAGTTGAATGTACTTCCTGTCCAATAGTTCTTGTAACTGCACCATCAACTCCTTCATCTCCATTAGCGCCATACAATACGGTTCCCTAGAAACTGGTGTCGCTCCTGACACAATTTCTATTACATACTCGGTCTTCCTATCCGGTGGAAGACCCGACAATTCACTCAAAAATACATCCGCGAATTCTCAAACTACAGGTATTTGTTCCACGGTTGCTACCACTCTCTGGGTATCAACAACATGACACAGATAACTTACACATCCCTTCCTCAATAATTTCCTAGTTTGTGTCATAGTTAGACAACACGAACGACCCAGCGATCTATTCCCGTAAAATACTACCTGAGGTTGTCTTAACATTTTAATGTTCACACATTTCATCTGACAATCTATAATTGCCCCATGGTTAACCAACCAATCCATTCTGAGAATTATATCGAATTCTCCTAACTTTATCGGTATCAAATCTACGGATAATTTACAACCCCGTATATCTATACAACAACTCTTATGAATATCTTCAACAGGAATTATCTCTTCCTTTTCTACCTTAATATTTAAAGGTATAGGCAACTTTTCGGGAAGTAATCCTACTCGTCTAGCAAAATCACATGCTATAAACGAACAAGTAGCACCCGAATCAAACAACACGTAAACATTTATGTCGTTGATCGAATAATACCATGACTACGTCCCCTCGATGCAACCGCATCTTGATCATCATATTAAAAGGTATGGCCCATCGGCCTACACTGGTCAAGACTGACCACTAATACCTAACTTACCGCTATTAGTGCCCCAATTCTCATCCGTCCCCTTCTTTGGGCAGTTCTTTGCCATGTGGTCAGTTGACCCACACACAAAGCATCCGCGATTCTTCTTCGGACTTGGAAAATTAGGCAAAATGTGTCCCTCCTGTCCACAATTGTAACATACGGCCTTCCCCTTGAGACAGACTCCTAAATGTGTCTTCCCACAGGTTTTGCAGGCATCCATCCTCCTTTTCGGATCTCCTTGCTTCACTCCGGTATTCCCAGAGTTAAACACTTTCCTCTTCTGTCCCTCACCACTCCCACTGGCTCCTTCTATTTTTACTCCCCCATCTACCTTCCCCTTATTCTTCTTATCCTTGTGGTACTGGCTCAAAGCCTCGCTACCACCTTATCGCCTTCTCTAAAATGGTTCCAAACGAAGTACTTTGGAACACAGAAATACGGTTATAGAGACAGGGTTTCAAGCCCTACTAGAACTTTCGCGCCTTTCTAACCTAGGTGTCCACTTGGTGTGGAGCAAACCTTGCCAGTTCAATAAACATGGCGGCATATTGGGGAACCGTCATGTCCCCTTGTTTCAAATCCAAAAATCGCATCTCCATTCTCCCCTGCATATTCGTGAGAAAATAGTTCTCGAAGAATATCTCCTTGAACTTTACCCACATCAAATTCTCGATCCCGGCCCTAGCCTGATTGGCCTCCCACCAAAAGTTGGCATCTCCCTTCATCATGTAGGTTGTAAAAGCAACCTTTTGGGCCTCATCGACATTTTCTATCACAAATGCCTTCTCGATTTCTTTCACCCATGTTTGGGCTTCGATAGGGTCTGTAGTTCCTTTGAACTCTAGCGGACCAACACTTTTAAAATCCTTGAAGGTAGTAGCTCGTGTTACTCCCGGATTTACGGGGATATTAGCCTCATTTCTATTAAACGTGGCTGTTAATAAATTATCAAATTCCTGCATTGGGTTAACTGGACCTCCTTCCAGTTGATTTACATTAACGCCTTGGTTTCGTTGCCCTCTTCTTGGCGGCATTTTCCTGATACAATAAACAACACATTTCATTATTATTTCCTTCTTATTAGTAGTTATTATTCAAGATTAAACAATAACTTCAACATCCATTACTCAATATATTCCGTAAAAAGGCCTATATTGATTCATTCATTGTAGTATAATACTACATCGTTTCATTACACAGCCTAAGCTGATTACATTACTATCCCGCTATTTCTTTTCAAAAATTTGGGATTTACAAAAGTCTACCCTTTGTTATACAAAAGAGGGTTTTACGACACTACTAGGTATACAATATTTACATACATACACTACTTTATCCACTAATAGATTACATCTGCCTCAAGGCATTATCAAAATCCACTTTGGCAAGATCGGTGATAATATCACGGATGATAGTATGCCACGTCTGCCCTGCCTCTATGGGATAGCCAACTACCTGCTGCTGGAAGTCCGCATGAGAACTCCTATGAATATAGGACATTCTCCTTATCTTCTGCTTTATGGTCTTTAGCTCCCCCCCTAAGCTCAAAGACCTCCTGTTTCAGCTCATGGACCTTGTCCTTAGACAAAACTCTATCATCATGCTCCTGCTCCCACATGGACTCCACGTCTGTCTTATCCTCTATGACAGCCTGGAGCTCTACTTTTAGCTCCTTAACCTCCGGACAGTAATGGATGTTTATATCCAACACTGACATAAAAAGTGACATCATTGACTCCCCCGAAGCCATCTCTGCTACGATTGCTACCGGGTTGAAGGACACTACCTCCACCTCCTCTTCTATCATGCTGTCAAATACCGACATGAGATCGGGGTCCTCTGAGTCTTCAAACTCAATGACTACTATCTCTAGTTCCTCTGCTATAGGGTCTGGTATAATCTCTATCTGATTAACCAATCATTCACTAATAGCCTGAACATCTCTATGTATTCCATTTCCACCTAACATCTACACAACATAATTAAGTTTGATTAGTACACGTCAGTATAGTAATAAAAACACATAACATATACAGAATGCATTTTTATAAGGTTATTTTCTTCTTTTAGTTCTTTGACTTCTCTTAAGGTTATGACTTAAGGTTTTTAATTTCCCCCTTAAGTTTTATAACCTAATGCTTTGATACCAACCTGTGACGCCCCCAAATCCGAGTATCTTCCAACCCGACATATGGTGCTACACGGTACTACCATTCACACATACATTCAATTGAAAAGTTTTAAAAGAATGAATATGTCTTCTATATATTGAAAATAATATTAACATTCCCAGAGTTCTTTATAACCATCACATTTATTCTTGTCATAATATCAAATATATTACACCTTTAAACCTATACTATTACATAAGTATTCTACGGGTTCATCTTTGCCTTGCCCTTATCCTTGTCGGAGCCTTCAGTCCGTTCCATCTTAGCTGCGTTCATATGGTTCAAGCTAGAGTGAGCATGACTAGCTCAACAAGTATGACAATTCTAATAAATAACATGCTTGAAACATAAGAATCATATATCTTCAATAACTGAACAATAGTTACGAAGTACTATCGATAATTCAAAATAGTACTTCTTTTCATTCAAAACGTTTTACAACAACAATATTCAGTAAAAACATCAATTCCGATCCAAGACCTTGAGCATTTCATATTTAATTTGAAAAGAACATCCCGGCACTATGTCTATAAGTCCGACATTTCTTACGAGCACGTCTAGATGATCAGCCTATAGTACTCTATGTTGATCAACACTACATTCATTAAACATATGTACGTTTAAGTTGTGGCAACCTCACGTGACTGTCGTTTGATGATAAAATATTTTAGCATAATCAATCTTCATTTGAAAACCACACCAATATAACTTGGTAAAACATTGACCATACTTTGATAGATTATAAGAAATCAAACATATCATACGTCTAGCTGAAAGAATTGGCTTTGACTTCATCATAAAACAGTTCATACATAAGAATACATGAACCACAAAGTTTGTCCAAATTGAACTGAAATAAGGGTAAAAATACTTGCCTTTAGCGACTGCTACTGTCTTAATTACTTTCCATGTTATGTCTTTAAGTCTCTACAATACATGATCACATATCTTACCCTTCTTCTCAATCTAATCATGACTTGAATTTGTTACTATTGGTTTCGGCTTGCCGATATAGTTCACATGGTATAAACTTTACACTAAGGATATATCTCTCATATACAAGAGACCTGTGTTGATGTATTTTATTTGTAGAAGACCTTCTATAACATATTCCATCATCGGTCCTCCCCGACGAGGATGATCCTTCTTAGTTTGTGTTATCAGGTCCTTTTAATGCTCTGTCGGAGTTACTGTCAATAGTCTGTGTTGTCAGGGCTACCTGACCCTCGCTGAAATGTACATAACTGGATGAGATCCCTGCTGTGGATGATGTCAAGGTTGCTTGACCTTTATTGATGTATGCATCAATGGATAAGATCATTGGATGGTTTCCGACGCCTTACTGGATTTACTTGCTAGCGCCTAAATGCCATCAACTTTGTTTGACCTTCGTTGACGTGTTCATCAATGGCTAATAGAGTTTCCGCTGGGGAGAAAGGTTTTTGGTTTCTGACTCCGCACAGATTGCATTCGGACCTTTGTGAGGCATTGTTGAGTGTAGTTTGCAACTGTTGTGATCATCGGTATAGTGAACCCTGTGTCTGGGTGAATACCAATGAGTGACATGTAGACCCATAGTTTGGTCTCTGAGAACCAGGAGTTTAGGCTCTTCCGCTCAATCGCGTAGCATCTTTTTTCCTGATTTGGCTTTTCAACTTTTGAAACCTCTTTTGTAACTCAAATTCAACCCAGCCGAATGGGTGGGCTCCACCTAGGGGAGCCGCAGGTACACCAACGGCCAGCCGTGGGTGGCCTTAAATGGCTTGTTGCAGTCACAAGTCATTTCTAAGTTGCACCATAAAGGAAATTCGAGAGCTCTTCATCAGATCTGCTGAGTTCGGGTGTCTTTTACAAATTCTGTCACCGTACAAGTTTTCTACACTGCCCTGGTAACGTATTCATGTCTTCTTTTCTAGTTTTTATCCATTGGAAAATGAGTTTTCACATGAAATGGTTCTAAACATATAGTAGTGAATATGCATACTCATGTGACTTGATAAAAAATATTCAACACAGTAAATGTTAGTATTTAACCATGATAAACATAATGATGTGAAGTTTTTTAACTTTTAAAATAGTCAAATTGACACCTTTTTCAAGCTATTTCTTATCCTATTTGAGGACAAATGAGCAAAGGTGATAAAGTAAAGTAATCCTGGTAATTAGGCTACCTTTATTAATTTTGAATTTGATGTTATAATGCATATAGGATGTTTATAACTGTGGGTAGGTGTGCTACTGAATGGCCACCTAGTCATGCCTATGTGCATGTGAATAGTCCTATTTACAAAGGAGACTATGGAAAAATTTTCCAAAATGTAGGCATTGTGTAGTCATACATTTTTAACTCTACTGTAAGGGTATGTTAAAGTAATGCATGCATATATAATCATAAAATGCATTTTGAAAAAGCTCTAGGTTAGAGTTTACCACACCCTTTCTGAGGTGATTTGGAGACTTGTGTCCAGATATATGGATCCGAATCAGCCGAGTAGTTCCTGCAGTACCACTTCAGGTGTGCGAAAGAGGGCTTCTAATGTGCCTTAACCCTGTTCAGTTAGACAACCTCGTCGTCTGGCAGAGGTTATGATACGTTCTGTCCGGGTTGAGGTACCAGATGTTAAGGATGAGGAGGAGGATGTACCAGTTGCGGACCTCGCTCCTGCTATTCCTGTTCCCCATAGGGATTTCCCAGGCATTTAGGTGGCGATCCCAAAGCTTCTGGGTGATTTGAGTTGACACCCCTTGGTTTACTTGCATGCAAATGAGGTATAAGCTGGATTTTGTTCTTCCTTCCTTACTTTTGTGATGTGGTTCCCTGCATTACGTAGCCTCGAGGGAACTGGTTCAGCATTCACTCTACATATCAGGCTCTGCATCCCGATTATCGAAAGATTGTGCATGGTTAGGGCTTTGAGGCGTTCTTTTCCATCCTCCCCCATCATTGTCCCTTAGGTTATCTCAGGGCATTGTCTGAGCACTGGTTTCACCAAACTTAGTCTCTCCATTTGTTAGACTGTGAGGTGATGATGATGCCAATGGATTGGCAATTTATCACAGGTATGGAGTTTGGAGGGGTGCCAGTGCCATGTACGGCGGATATTACCCCGACTGCCATCAGATCCTTGCTAGGAGACCTGGGTGAGGCGCTCAAGGGCATGACAATTCATACAAGTTCTTTGAGCGTAGATGCTATAAGCGGGCTATTGAGTGAGCCCATACTCGATGATGTGAGAGTCAGGGATCGCATTTTTTGCGAGTGTTCACGATAATCATTGAAATCGCTTTGAAGATAACTGTTCCACGATATCATTCACTTTGGTGAGTACCACACGAGATATGGACTGTATAGGAGAGTATGATTGGGGTTCCTACACCTTCGCCTATTTCCTCATGGGCACACGCATGCGTTCGCAGGACTTGACGAAGGCTTAGCTAGGATTTTACCCATTTCTGTTGGTGAGTGCTTTTCTTTTGATTTCCCATGTACAGGTTAAGAGTGTTGACTAACAGCATATGTTTGCCTCTGTGTTGGCAGTTCTAGGCCTATGAGAGGCTCTCATGTTTGCGTCCTGTGAGTGTGTTAGGTTTGGGCCCTATCCACAAAGACGACGGTAGAATCACTCCATACTGGTGGAGGTTCCTGTAGCTGAGGGTTTCACCCATTGTCGTCTATAGTTGAAGTTGTTGAAAGCTGATGCTATCACTTGGACTCCTTATTTAGGGGAGAAGTTGACCGTTGGGTTTGAAGTTGGGTACCCGACTGCTGTCAAGTACATGATATCCACCCGTAGGATTCCTCTCTTCACAGATGGAGTATGGGAGATCTATTTAGGAGAGCATAATATTAGGAGCACCAAAAGGGATATTCGTGTACCGATCTTTCCTCCTGTCAGGCGTTATTGGCCTGTATTACAGTCACCCGTTATTGATATCCCACTGATGGGCATTGACGGCTTTACACTGTCAGAGGGTCCCTATACTCAGGAGACGTTCCAGCATTGGTGGTCCCTTTGTACCATCGGAGCCCAGACCCCGTCACTCAGTTTATGGGTGATATGGTTCCTGGATCTGTGATGATGGCAGATTGGATGGTCTGTGTCCGAGATCCGACTTATTTGCCATAGATTAATAGTTTAACCTGACAGTTTGACCAGGCACATTTCTTTATCCGGCACTTGGGCAGAGATCCTTCAGAAGCAGATACCTTTGATCCTTCCAGCTCTAGGGTTGGCCCCTCTGGTGACCCATATGGTTTTTTCGGTGCAGATCCTCCATTATATCGGCCTGACATCCCCGTTGATGGAGATCTAGTGACTCAAGAGGAGTTACATCAGGTGGACATGATTGATGATGTAGATATGGACACCATTGTCTTCTTCTAATGTATATTCTCATTATCTCTTTTTATAGGCCTCTGTTAGACACTAGGTGGTTGTACCCCATTCTCGCTATAGCTTTTGATAGGACTTTGTTAGTTATTGGGCGTTTGTGCCTCATTTCCCTGTATTTTTAGCTATACAAAGATGTATTAGATGATGATGTACTTAGGCATGTATATACTATTATTCCCTACATCATGTTGCCATCTATTATTTATCATTCATGTATTATGTTATGCATATGTATGTATATCCAGAGATATTTAGCATTGACCCCTGGATGGTCTTATGATACGGCCCACACAAATGTTTTCTTCGACAGGCAGCTGAATTGATCACACCCCACCAGTGTTGGTAGCCTCTCGTTTGAGGTCGTGGTATGATAGTTTATCACCTTCAGACAAGGTGACCATAGATCAGTCATTACTGCATTCTATGACTCTCCTGATGTTTCAGGTTCCCACAGGCTTTGTAAAGGGTATGCTAGAGCACAAGATACCGGAGAGGCAGGTTTTTCGATTCGGTATCTAGGAGTTGACTCCCACCTTAGAGGAGTATGCTCGGTTGACGGCTCTGCCGTTGGACAGACGTTATGCGCGGATAGCTATCGAGGATATGATCCGACAGTTTATGACCCTCACCGGGATGAGGTGTAGAGTAGTACAAGATGAGATTACATCCAACCATGTGATATCTCAACATTTTCTAATAGACTGATTTGGTTTAGAGTACAGTTATACACGACACTCGGGGGATTTCACCACACCGGAGGACCAGTGGCGTGTGGCCAGAGTAGATGTACTCATTATATGCATAGTAGCTTATGTATACATACCACTGTATATGGACGAGTTAGATATCAGTGTTGTCGTAGCAGTGAGAGCTCTCAGGGTGGGTCATACCATTGTGCCGATGATTGTGACAAAGACATTGAGATCAATCATATATAGTCATACCTATCCCGTATGGGTATTTATAGGCAGCTTGGTCATGTTGTATGTGTGGTTCATGTCACACCTGAGACCGATTGGCACCTTCCAACGGTATGTATATTGTGTTACCCATGAGATAGCCATGTCTTAATCCTTTCAGCTAGCAGAGTGTACAAACGCTACATCCTAGTCATTATTTTTAGCAGGGCTCGGAGATCCATTTGGCATTTTGCCTTGTACAGGGATCAGTTCAACCTATAGCTTCATTACTCATGCACGTGGCATGGATTATCTCCCTCTGGTTGGTTTGAGGGGCGTGACGACTTACCACCCAATGGTTGTGATGTCACAATTCGATCGATTTCAGGACTTCCATCCTTTTAAGGGGGCATTGGGTCAGCGTTTGGCTTCTCACCGCTTGTTAACAAAGGACAGATCCAGGGTGTGTGCCTGTTGGGATCAGTGTTAGCTAGCTGAGTTTTCTATTAGCCATCCGGGCTATTCGTCAGAGTACTCTTCATGGATGGAAATAGATACTACATCGGTTGCGATTGTTTCCACAGAGCCGGGGATTAATTTAGAGGGTGGAGAGCCCGTGGAGGACACTGATTTTCTCGCCAAGGAGGAGGTATTCACTGGTTTGACAGCAGCTCTTGTTGATTCTCCTAGTACGACTGCTATTGTAACCCCGCATTTAGTAGTGTATTTAGAGTGGAGTCTTCATTTGATGACATTTGAGAGAGAATAGGCTAGAACCTTGATGTTGATAGCTCTTACTGGGAGAGATGCTGCTCTATTAGAGAGAGATGATACCTTAGCTCATAGAGATACCGCTATTGTTGAGCGGGATGAGGCTAGATCATCCAGAGATGCTTTGATTATTGAGCAGGATGCTGCCATATCTGCACGCGACGTAGCCGTTATAGATAGTACTAAAGTGAGATCCCTTACTACTAGCATGATTACCGAGATGAATGCATACATTAATGAGCATCATGTCACCATGCAGTTGGCTGTGGATCTATTGGCACGTGTAGAGACCCTAGGGATGGAGACCATAACGTTACCTCCTTCTTCGGAGAGAGATGCTATGTTAGATTTGATAGCTCGCATATACACTGATTTGTAGATTGGCTTGTATTTTCCTGCACAGACTAGCTTAGCCATTTTGTCATATACAATACATATTGTATATATCAAACAACATTATATATGGCAGGGAAATATATTTTAATTTACTTCCCTTTTAGTTGTGCCTTGCTACTTACTTGATATATGCATGTTTCTTCAGGGCTTGCGATCTTGATGTATTCTGAACTCATCCTTGATGGGTGGACATTGAGATGTCTCAGGATCTTTTAGAATGGATCATTGATCTGTGTGTATCCCTACCCTTTTTAGTGTCTTGGGACTGGTTTCTGTATTTAGATGTGGAGAGGATTGTGGCTTTCCTCTCTAAGGTTTACCACACCACAGATGGTCACCGGTACTCCTATTGAAGAGGAGATCCCAGTTAGGTCCATCTCTTATGGATTGGTGTTGCTCTTTGAGGACTCAACCGCAGCACGTAAACATTTATGTCGTTGGTCGGAATAATACCCACGACTACGTCCCCTGATGTAACTGCATCTTGGACTGTCATGTTAAAGGTACGGCCCATCGGCCTACCTAGCTGCGCTGGACCACCAATCCCTAACTTACCGCTATTAGTGCCCCAATTCCCGTCCGTCCCCTTCTTTGGGAAGTTCTTTGCCATGTGGTCAGTTGACCCACACACAAAGCATCCGCGGTTCTTCTTCGAACTTGGACAATTAGGCGATATGTGCCCCTCCTGTCCACAATTGTTACATACGGCCTTCCCCTTGAGACATACTCCTAAATGTGTCTTCCCACAGGTTTTGCAGGCCTCCATCCTTTTTTTCGGATCTCCTTGCTTCAATCCGGTATTCCCAGAGTTAAACACTTTCCTCTTCTGTCCCTCACCACTCCCACTGGCTCCTTCTATTTTTACTCCCCCATCTACCTTCCCCTTATTCTTCTTATCCTTGTGGTACTAGCTCAATGCCTCGCTACCACCTTATCGCCTTCTCTAAAATGGTTCCAAATGATGTACTTTGGAACAAAAAAATATGGTTATAGAGCCAGGGTTTCAAGCCCTGCTCGAACTATCACGCCTTTCTAACCTTGATGTCCACTTGGTGTGGAGCAAACCTTGCCAGTTCAATAAACATGGCGGCATATTGGGGAACCGTCATGTCCCCTTGTTTCAAGTCCAAAAATTGCATCTCCATTCTCCCCTGCATACTCGTGAGAAAATAGTTCTCGAAGAATATCTCCTTGAACCTTACCCACATCAAATTCTCGATCTCGGCCCTAGCCTGATTGGCCTCCCACCAAAAGTTGGCATCTCCCTTCATCATGTAGGTTGCAAAGGCAACCTCTTGGTCCTCGTCAACATTTTCTATCACAAATGCCTTCTCGATTTCTTTCACCCATGTTTGGGCTTCGATAGGGTCTGTAGTTCCTTTGAACTCTGGCAGACAGACACTTTTAAAATCCTTGAAGGTAGTAGCTCGTGCTACTCCCGGATTTACGGGGATATTAGCCTCATTTCTATTAAACGTGGCTGTTAATAAATTATCAAATTCCTACATTGGGTTAACCGGACCTCCTTCCGGTTGATTTACGTCAGCGCCTTGGTTTCGTTGCCCTCTTCATGGAGGCATTTTGCTGATACAATAAACAACACATTTCATTATTATTTCCTTCTTATTAGTAGTTATTATTCAAGATTAAACAATAACTTCAACATCCATTACTCAATATGTTCCGTAAAAAGGCCTATATTAATTCATTCATTGTAGTATAATACTACATCGTTTCATTACACAGCCTAAGCTGATTACATTACTATCCCGCTATTTCTTTTAAAAAATTTGGGATTTACAAAATGCATTTTTATAAGGTTATTTTCTCCTTTTACTTCTTTGACTTCTCTTAAGGTTATGATTTAAGGTTTTTAATTTCCCCCTTAAGTTTTATAACCTAATGCTTTGATACCAACCTGTGACGCCCCCAAATCCGAGTATCTTCCAACCCGACATATGGTGTTACACGGTACTACCATTCACACATACATTCAATTGAAAATTTTCAAAGGAATGAATATGTCTTCTATATATTGAAAATAATATTAACATTCCCAGAGTTCTTTATAACCATCACATTTGTTCTTGTCATAATATTAAATATATTACACCTTTAAACCTATACTATTACATAAGTATTCTACGGGTTCATCTTTGCCTTGCCCTTATCCTTGCCGGAGCCTTCGGTCCATTCCATCTTAGCTGCGTTCATATGGTTCAAGCTAGAGTGAGCATGACTAGCTCAACAAGTATGACAATTCCAATAAACAACATGCTTGAAACATAGGAATCATATATCTTCAATAACTGAACAATAGTTACGAAGTACTATCGATAATTCAAAATAGCACTTCTTTTCATTAAAAACATTTTACAGCAACAATATTCAGTAAAACATCAATTCCGGTCCAAGACCTTGAGCATTTCATACTTTATTCAAAAAGAACATCCCGGCACTAAGTCCGTAAGTCTGACATTTCTTACGAGCACGTCTAGATGATCAGCCTATAGTACTCTATGTTAATCAACACTACATTCATTAAACATATGTACGTTTAAGTTGTGGCAACCTCACGTGACTGTCGTTTGATGATAAAATATTTTAGCATACTCAATCTTCATTTGAAACCACACCATTATAACTTGGTAAAACATTGACCATACTTTGATAAATTGTAAGAAATCCAACATATCATAAGTCTAGCTGAAAGAATTGGCTTTGACTTCATCATAAAATAGTTCATGCATAAGAATACATGAACTACAAAATTTGTCCAGATTGAACTAAAACAAGGGTAGGAATACTTGCCTTTAGCGACTGCTACTGTCTTAATTACTTTCCATGTTATGTCTTTAAGTCTCTACAATACATGATCACATAACATACCAAATTAGGTCATATATAATCAAGTATGTTTACTACTATATCTTACCTCTCTTCTCAATCTAATCATGACTTGAATTTGTTACTATTGGTTTCGGCTTGCCGATATAGTTCACATTGTTCTTAGGTTCATGTTCAATTACTTATCTTCAACCTTTATGTCTCATATTTAAGGTTTAATAATGTCTTAATAATGTCACATCATGTTTATCAAGTTTGTACTACTTCATTGTCTTTCCTTTTATCTTCATGATCATTCATCTCAGATGTAACCCTAAGGCTAAATTTGCAATGTTTTCCATCTTGGACTCACGCTGCGACGCGAGTTTTCATTGCACAAGACCCGGCCTCGGTGCTGCGGTGCTATTCTCCTTTCTTCTTCAATGTTGCATACCAATTAATAGCAGCACTATGATCTTGGCCTCGGCGCTCCCGTGTGACCTTTCTTCTCGAGTCGTGACACATGCCCGGACTCTGTGCCTCAGAAAAATTTGACAGATTTTTGATTTTGTGAGATTCTCGGGCTCGTGACTTCTTCGTTATAAGTCCGATTTGGCTCGTTCAACAGCTTACGGTTCATAAATTACATAGTCTACGTGTTCATGCAAGAATTTTATCTATTTGACTTCGTTACCTCAAAATTCACCTATTGGTTCATTTTTAACGAAAATGATAAATGTTCGTGAACGTTCAACGCTCGTTTCTTCGTTCTAAGTTAGAATTCGGCCATTTTCGAGTCCGCAACTCTATAATGCCAAATAAGACTTGACTCCATCGAAAACCAATGTTACCGAGTTCAAACACAAAATCCAACTTCCATTTCGAGAATTTCACGAATTCGACGTTTATCGTCCAATCGTGTGATTCTGGCAATATTTCGTTACTAATGATTTGTTCATTAATCCAAATAGATTTAATTCATTAACTAGACATCTCAACCTACATATTACAACAACTTATATTTAAATTAGGTTATGGCTTATTCCTCATAAGTTCATAACTTAACAAATTATAATTTACAAGATTTCATTCCTTATGACATATGACAAGTTCATCATTGGTCATCATAAGTTCATAACTTATTTAGGTTTATCTTACTTATTCATGACTTAATCGACTTAAGTACATTGCTTATTCATTTCTTATGATTGTTTAGCATACATGACCATCACTTCTCTATTAAGTTATTATGGTAGAGATAGAAGACTAATGGCATAGGATCATTTACCTTTGATAACTAGCTTTCTTCTTCTTGGAAATCTAACAATGGAAGTTTGACTTTTAAAAGTGCTTATTTTCTCTACCAATTAAGTTGTTTTGTAAGGAAAGTTGTTGGATAATTTTGAACAAGCAAATAATGAATTGTAAGCTTGTTATTTATAGAGCTTCCAAAGTTAGGGCAAATTGGTCATTAAGACGTCCACCTCCTTTACTAACCTCCTTACTATTCCATTCTTAACAACTAAGTAAACTTGCTCACCACTCACTTTACTTGGCCACCACAACTTTTACTTGGTCATCACAACACTTGGGCACCAAGATCACCCATGGGTTGCCTCATGGATCTAACTTTACCCATTGGATCATAGCTTTGGGCCTAGTTAAATTACATAGCTTATTCTTGTGGGCTTGCATTACTTTAGTTTGGGCTTCACATTAACCACCACTTGGGCTTACAACTTAATGTTTATTGGACTATTCAATTGTTTACACAATCCTACTAGTCCATGTCATTTAATTAAAAACCTTATCACATATACTATATGTATAATTCTCGTATTCTAACTCATATACTAATTCATAATATACGGAATACCATCATTCCCATATACTCGTATAATACTTCGTATCATACTCGTATACACTACCTCGCATAATACATACATATCATACAATCATTACATTATCTTCTTAACGCCTTATATTCCTAACGTTCTCTAATTAAGTTCGCATGCGAAATATTACGTTTCCCATACATGAATTATTATTACATAATACATCTTACTTTGATATTCTACTGTTACGTATTTCTCAGAAGTTCAAAAATAATTTCCGAGCATAAATTAATGAATAGTGTTTTTCAAAAAATTTCTCGGAAAGCTTTTATTTTCGTCTTGGAAATTCAAACACTTTAATTCCTTCACATAGTTAAAATACTACGTCGTTCCGACGTTTCTAGGTTATAGAATGACATTCATCTTATTAACACATAATAATAACAAATAATATTATTTTATTCATTATAAAAGTATTTACAAAAGGATTGATTTTCCGGGGCGTTACATGATTCCTCTAGCAGTTCACGATCCATTTGTGATCACTCAACATAAAATCTGGGAATATCCCTCTTTATTGAATATGGTAGTAGTATTTTTAATCCATCATAATTAATTTGATAATTGTTGAAACCTCAAAAAAAATTTAACTCTTTCACCCTTGATGTGTTATTCAGCATGAACTTTAAGAAAATCCTTATTATTGGAAACGATTCATTGTTTCAGCTACTTCATAATCTTTTGAATATTGTTGAAGTTCTAAAGAGTTAAACTCTTCTATTCATGATATATCATTTATTATACGCATTAAACTTGCTGAGAGAATTAGTTGCTCACCCTTGCTATATCATGATATTAGTTCAGTTAAGCTCGAATGTTCGAAGAAAGACAAAGGCAAAGAGAAGGCGACTGAATAGTGTTAATTGGGTACTGATTATTATGTTATATAATGATATAAACCTTTTATATTATTTGATATTTTTTGTAAAGGTTAGTTAAACTTGGGATAATGATACATTTTTTTAAGGTAATGTCATGAATGATGTAATTCATAAGGAATGGGTAGATAAATATGATGTGTATAATGTATCGTGCGCACCAAATTCAAGGTTCAAGGGACTCAGATTTGGGGGCGTCACTGGTTGGTATCAAAGCTGATAGGATATAAACCTTAAGTGGGGGAAAAGCCTTATGAATATAACCGTAAGAAAGATAAAGAAAACTCATTTAGAGTTCTAAGTGATAGTTTGATGAAATTCATCAATAATAAGATATGTGGATATATTGTATGTATAGATTGTGTTTACTGGTGTTTTACTAATTAAGTTGTTTAAAATTGATTGAATGATGCCAGAGATAGGAGAACCTAGTGTCAACGTCGGGATTTTTACTGTCCCTTTTCTGTTCTTGTCTTTTGGTGTTCTCATGTTAGGTGAGATTTGTTTGAAAAAACAAGTTGTGAAAAGGTCCGACTTGTATATGTCGATGATTGGACTGTAAGATTCGCTAGTTGGTATTTTTAAATGGTTGTACCAACTCAATCGAGAAAAGGTTTGCACATTGACCTAGTGATTTGACACTATTTAACAGGTATGTGAAACTGAGATTAGTTAGGGTCCGGGGACTTGATTATGCGGAGGGAAGGTGTTAAGTACCCCAGACATTCGTGTTACCATAGTGACCGCCACTTTTCAATTAAATTATTATATGAATGTGTGTGTGTGTGTGTGTTGGTCAATGTGCAATTATCTGGAAGTGGTGCTATGCCTCGTTTGCACCTATATACAAAGGGTTTGAATTTTTGTATAAAAGTTCAGTTTTAACAAGATATAGCGATGACGTTTTGTAAAAGTTATTTTTCAAACCCTTATGCTCAATAGTAATTGAGGCCTTTGATACTTCCATTTTATTATAATGTTCGGCTTGATTGCTTTTATTTTTGAGATTTGAGGCATCTTCGAGAAAATAATATACATAGCAGTGCCGAACTCCTCGTGGGCATGAGAGCCATCTAAGGAAATTCAAACATCCTGAATAATGTACAAATTGTTTACAGCCGAAAATGACCATCACGGGAACAAAATCTAGATTGAGGAGTCTGAATCTGTGATCACATGATTCCTAGGCTCACATGATGTAGCAGTTTATATGAAAGTTGTAAACAATTTTATATATAAAAGCTGTAAATATATATATATATATATATATACAAACAATCAACCACCACGAAGAGAACTTTATGGGGGATTGGAAATGTAAATATATATATATATATATATAGACACGATCAACCACCATGAAGCACGTCCATGGGGGATCGGAAAAGTAAATAAAGAAGTAAAAACGATCAACCGCCACGAAGAAAACTCCAGGCGGGACGAAACATAAATAAAGTTGTAAATGGCCACTTGGTAAACTCCAACACATCGGATATATATTTCCGTCAGGCTTGGAGTTTACTTCGTGGTCATTTACAGCTTTATTTATTTTTTGTCCCGCCTGGAGTTTACTTCGTGGTGGTTGATCATTTTTTACTGCTTTATTTACTTTTTCGATCCCCCATAGAGGTGCTTCGTGGCGGTTAATCGTGTCTCTATATATATTTACCGCTTTTATATATTTACATTTCCAATCCCCCATGAAGTTCGCTTTGTGGTGGTTGATTATTTGTATATATATATTTACAGCTTTTATATATATAACTGTTTACAGCTTTCATACAAACTGCTACATCATGTGAGCCTAGGAATCATGTGATCACAGATTCAGTCTCCTGAATCTAGTTTCAGTTCCCGTGATGGACATTTTCGGCTATAATCAGCTTGTACATTATCCACGATGTTTGAATTTCTTTAGACGACTCTCATGCCCACAAGGAGTTCGGCACTGCTATATATATTATTTTCTCGAAGATGCCTCGCATCTCGAAAATAAAAGCAATCAAGCCGAACGTATAATAAAATGGAAATATCAAAGGCCTCAATTACTATTGAGCATAAGGGTTTGAAAAACCTCTTATACAAAACATCATTGCTATATCTTGTTAAAACTAAATTTTTATACAAAAATTAAAACCGTTTATATATAGGTACGAACGAGGCATATCACTACTTCCACATAATTGCACATTGATCCACACACACACACACATTCAAATAACAATTTAACTGAAAAGTGGCGGTCACCATGATAACACGGATGTCGGGGGTGCCTAACACCTTCCCTCCACATAATAAGGTCCTTGGACCCAAACGAATCTTAGTTTCACAGACCTATTAAACAGTGTCACATCACTGGGTCAATGTTCAAACCTTTTCCCAATTGAGTTGGTGCAACCATTTACAAATACCAACTGACGACTCTTACAGTCCAATCATCGACATATACATGTCAGACCTTTTCACAACTTGTTTTTTCAAACAAATCTCACCTAACACGAGAACACCAAAAGACAAGAACAGAAAAGGGATAATAAAAATCCCGATGTTGACATAGTGGACTGCCAAAGAAGACTTCTATATCTTTAAATGGATGAACACTCGGTTCCCACCAATAAAAATATAGCCAAATATAAGCTCACAAGTGTTTGAAATGAGAAAGCACTCCGTTTATAGTGTGTATAGAGAAAATTGGACAGGGCTTCCTCGCCTTTTTTTCTTTCAAAATGGCCAACCTAAGCCCTCTATTTTTAGATGGGGGAGTCACAGGTGCACCTGCGGCTGCCCGGGGTTCCTCGGGCTTCGCGGGTCTTATTGTCTCAAAATACGTGCACGCATGCAACGTGATGTTCGTTCGAACTTTCACAACTTCAATCCGGGCATCCGATCGAGGTGTATAAGACATTTTTTTAGAGTGCTATTGTCAAGACCTACACAATTACAAGGGATTAGAGGTTGTAAAAAGTCAGGAAGATGGGACCATGCCCTTGGTCTTCAAGTCTTCAAATTTTATCCAGTGTTTTGTCTTGTGTAGTAGTCACTCGGGATTAAAACTATTGGTTCTTGTAGGACACTTCTATGTAGAATTTATGTTGAAATGTGTTGAGACGGCACGAATATAGGATCGAGGTGGCAAAATAACGATTTTTCCCCTCACCGGGGTTATATCCGATTTGGGCTGATATAGCAATCGTTGCTTAGAGTTATCTCTAAGATTGGGCTGCTACAAGTCCTGAATGTCCTCATGGTTGTCTCTGAGGTGTGCCTGACCTCCCGGGATTATCTCCCGGACTGGAACTAAGTGCCTCAGGGTTATCTCCGAGGTTGAAGATGGCTACAAAGGTTGAAAGGAGCTTTTCCGGGGTTCTCTCTGGAACTGCACCTGCACTCCTCGTTGTTGTTTTCGAGGTTGGAACTAAAACTCCTGGTGTTATTTCTGGGATAAAACTGATTATCTCGGGGTTATCATGAAAGATCTTTCTCCAGTGTCATTTTCGGAACTTGAACTGCATCCCTCGAGGTTATCTCCTAGGTTGAAATTGGAACTCCCAGAGTTATCTTCAGGATGGGACTGATTATCTCGAGGTTATCTCTGAAAGACAATTCTGCCCCCCTGAAATGTTAGTAACAAGAGTGAAAAAATTTTTGAGTGTCTGCAAATGCCCTTCTTTATCATATTCATGCAATGCCATGGCATGGATATCATAAAGAATACTAGACACTTGAAATGTGACAAGATAATCATGATGCA
This sequence comes from Panax ginseng, assembly GCA_020205605.1. Classification (NCBI taxonomy): domain Eukaryota; kingdom Viridiplantae; phylum Streptophyta; class Magnoliopsida; order Apiales; family Araliaceae; genus Panax; species Panax ginseng. The sequence goes on from CM035135.1 coordinate 115,228,510, forward strand.
ATGTACTGCAGGATGATGTATGTGGTTTGTTGGATTGTTCTCCAATAGGATGTGATGGCTGCTGACTCCCACGACTTCTGTCGGGGATAAAAGTTATCACTGACAACCCTGATGAACTGTCTTAGATGTGTGATCCAAAGTTCCCAGGAACTTCCAGGATGTTGACGTCGAGGTTATCACCAAAGTCCTTAATCCTTGGTATAAACTTTACACTAAGGATATATCTCTCATATACAAGAGACCTGTGTTGATGTATTTTATCTATAGAAGACCTTGTATAACATATTCCATCATCGGTCCTCCCCAACGAGGATGATCCTTCTTAGTTTGTGTTGTCAGGTCCTTCTAATGCTCTGTCGGAGTTACTGCCAACAGTCTGTGTTGTCAAGGCTACCTGACCCTCGCTGAAATGTACATAACCGGATGAGATCCCTGCTGTGGATGATGTCAAGGTTGCTTGACCTTCATTGATGTATGCATCAATGGATGAGATCATTGGATGGTTTCCGACGCCTTACTAGATTTACTTGCTAGTGGCTAAATGCCATCAAGTTTGCTTGACCTTCGTTGACGTGTTCATCAATGGCTAATAGAGTTTTCGCTGGGGAGAAAGGTTTTTGGTTTCTGACTCCGCACAGATTGCATTTAGACCTTTGTGAGGCATTGTTGAGTGTAGTTTGCAACTGTTGTGATCATAAGTATAGTGAACCCCGTGTCTGGGTGAATACCAATGAGTGACATGTAGACCCATAGTTTGGTCTCTGAGAACCAGGAGTTTAGGCTCTTTCGCTCAATTGCGTAGCATCTTTTTTCCTGATTTGGCTTTTCAACTTGTGAAACCTCTTTTGTAACTCAGATTCAACCGAGCTGAGGGGGTGGGCCCCACCTAGGGGAGCCGCAGGTACACCAACGGCCAGCCGTGGGTGGCCTTAAATGGCTTGTTGCTGTCACAAGTCATTTCTAAGTTGCGCCATACAGGAAATTTGAGAGCTCTTCGTCAGATCTGCTGAGTTCGGTCGTCTTTTACAAATACTGTCACCATACAAGTTTTCTACACTGCCTTGGTAACGTATTCATGTCTTCTTTTCCAGTTTTTATCCGTTGGAAAATGAGTTTTCATATGAAATGCTTCTAAACATATAGTAGTGAATATGCATGCTCATATGACTTGATAAAAAAATATTTAACACAGTAAATGTTAGTATTTAACCATGATGAACATAATGATGTGAAAATTTTTAACTTTTAAAATAGTCAAATTGACACCTTTTTCAAGATATTTCTTATCCTATTTGAGGACAAATAAGCAAAGGTGATAAAGTAAAGTAATGCTGGTAATTAGGCTACCTTTATGCATTTTGAATTTGATGTTATAATGCATGTAGGATGTTTATGACTGTGGGTAGGCGTGCTACTGAATGGCCACCTAGTCATGCCTATGTGCATGTGAATAGTCCTATTTACAAAGGAGACTATGGCAAAATTTTCCAAAATGTAGGCATTGGGTAGTCATGCATTTTAACTCTACTGTAAGTGTATGTTAAAGTAATGCATGCATATATAGTCATAAAATGCATTTTGAAAAAGCTATAGGTTAGAGTTTACCACACCCTTTCTAAGGTAATTTGGAGACTTGTGTCCAGATATATTGATCCGAATCAGCCGAGTAGTTCCCGCAGTACCACTTCAGGTGTGCTAAGGAGGGCTTCTGATGTGCCTTGACCCCATTCAGTTAGATAGCATCATCGTCTGGTGGAGGCTGTGATACGTCCTGTCCGGGTTGAGGTACCAGATGTTAAGATGAGGAGGAAGATGTACCAGTTGCGGACCTCGCTCCTGCTGTTCCTGTTCCCCATAGGGATTTTCCAGGCATTCAGGTGGCGACCAAAGCTTCTGGGTTATTTGAGTTGACACCCCTTGGTTTACTTGCATGCAAATGAGGTATAAGCTGGATTGTGTTCTTCCTTCCTTCCTATTGATGAGGAGTAAAGGATTTTGATGTTGATCCGCTTTTGTGATGTGGTTCCCTGCATTACGTAGCCTCGAGGGAACTGGTTCAGCATTCAATCTACATATCAGGCTCTACATCCCGATTATCAAAAGATTGTTCATGGTTAGGGCTTTGAGGCGTTCTTTTCCATCCTCCCCCATCGTTGTCCCTTAGGTTATCTCAGGGCGTTGTCTGAGCACTGGTTTCACCAGACTCAGTCACTCCATTTGTTAGACTGTGAGGTGATGATGATGCCAATGGATTGGCAATTTATCATAGGTATGGAGTTTGGAGGGGTGTCAGTGCCATGTATGGCGGATATTACCCCGACTGCCATCAGATCCTTGCTAGGAGACCTGGGTGAGGCGCTCAAGGGCATGACAATTCATACAAGTTTTTTGAGCGTAGATGCTATAAGCGGGCTATTGAGTGAGCCCATACTCGATGATGTGAGAGTCAGGGATCACATTTTTTGGCGAGTGTTCCTGATAATCATTAGGGGCTACTTCATAGTAGATAACTGTTCCACGATATCATTCACTTTCGTGAGTGCCACACGAGATATGGACTGTATAGGAGAGTATGATTGGGGTTCCTACACCTTCGCCTATTTCCTCAAGGGCACATGCATGCGTTCGCAGGACTTTACGGAGGCTTAGCTAGGATTTTACCCATTTCTGTTGGTGAGTGTTTTTCTTTTGATTTCCCATGTACAGGTTAAGAGTGTTGACAGACAGCATATGTTTGCCTCTGTGTTGGCAGTTCTAGGCCTATGAGAGGCTCTCATGTTTACGTCCTGTGAGTGTGTTAGGTTTGGAGACCTATACACAAGGACGACGGTAGAATCACTCCATACTGGTGGAGGTTCCTGTAGCTGAGTGTTTCACCCATTGTCGTCTATAGTTGAAGTTGTTGACAGCTGATGCTATCACTTGGACTCCTTATTTAGGGAAGAAGTTGACCGTTGGGTTTGAAGTTGGGTACCCGACTGCTGTCGAGTACATGATATCCACCCGTAGGATTCCTCTCTTCACAGATGGAGGATGGGAGCTATATTTAGGAGAGCATGCTATTACGAGCACCACAAGGGATATTCGTGTACCGATCTTTCCTCCTGCCAGGCGTTATTGGCCTGTATCACAGTCACCCGTTATTAATATCCCACTGATGGGCATTGGATGACTTTACACCGCCGAGGTCCCTATACTCGTGATATGTTCCAAGATTGTGGTCCCTTCATACCATCGGAGCCTGCACCCGTCACTCTCAGGTTTATGGGGATATGGTTCCTGGATCCGTGATGATGGCAGATTGGATGGTCTGTGTCCGAGATCCGACTTATTTGTCACAGATTAACAGTTTAACCCGACAGTTTGATCGGGCACATTTCTTTATCCGGCTCTTGGGCAAAGATCCTTCAGAGGCAGATACCTTTGATCCTTCCAGCTCTAGGGTTGGCCCTTCTAGGGACCCATATGGTTTTTTCGGTGCAGATCCTCCATTGTATCGGCCTGACATCCCCGTTGATGGAGATCTAGTGACTCGAGAGGAGTTACATCAGGTGGACAGGATTGATGATGTAGATATGGACACCATTGTATTCTTCTGATGTATATTCTCATTATATCTTTTTATAGGCCTCTGTTAGACACTAGGTGGTTGTGCCCCATTCTCGCTATAGCTTTTGATAGGACTTTGTTAGTTATTGGGCGTTTGTGCCCCATTTCCCTGTATTTTTAGCTATACAGAGATGTATTAGATGATGATGTACTTAGGCATGTATATATTATTATTCCCTACATCATGTTTCCATCTATTGTTTATTATGCATGTATTATTTTATGCATATTTATGTATATCTAGAGATATTTAGCATTGATCCCTGGATGGTCTTATGATACGGCCTACACAGATGTTTTCTTTGACATGCAGCTGCATTGATCACACCCCACCAATGTTGATAGCCTCTCGTTTGAGGTCGTGGTATGATAGTTTGTCACCTTCAGACAAGGTGACCGTAGATCACTCATTACAGCATTCTATGACCCTCCTGATGTTTCAGGTTCCCACAGGCTTTGTAAAGGGTATGCAAGAGCACTAGATATCGGAGAGACAGGTTTTTCGATTTGGAATCCAGGAGTTGACTCCCACCTTAGAGGAGTATGCACAGTTGACGGCGCTGCCGTTGGACAGACGTTACGCACGGATAGCTATCGAGGATATGATCCGACAGTTTATGACCCTCACCGGGCTGAGGTGTAGAGTAATACAAGATGAGATTACATCAAACCATGTGATATCTCAACATTTTCTGATAGATAGATTTGGTTTAGAGTACAGTTATGCACGACACTCGGGGGATTTTACCACACCGGAGGACCAGTGGCTTGTGGCCAGAGTAGATGTACTCATTATGTGCGTAGTAGCTTATGTATACATGCCATTGTATATGGACGAGTTAGATATCAGTGTTGTCATAGCAGTGAGAGCTCTCAGGGAGGGTCATACCGTTGTGCCGATGATTGTGACAAAGACATTGAGATCAGCCATATATAGTCATACCTATCCCATATGGGTATTTATAGGCAGCTTGGTCATGTTGTATGTGTGGTTCATGTCACACCTGAGACCGATTGGCACTTTCCAACGGTATGTATATTGTTTTACCCATGAGATAGCCATGTCTTACTCCTTTCAGCTAGTAGAGTGTACAAACGCTACATCCTAGTCGGTGTTTTTAGCAGGGCTCGGAGATCCATTTGGCATTTTGCCTTGTACAGGGCTTAGTTCAACCTATAGCTTCATTACTCATGCACCTGGCATAGATTATCTCCCTCTGGTTGGTTTGAGGGGCATGACGACTTACCACCCAATGGCTGTGATGTCACAATTCGATCAGTTTTAGGACTTCCATCCTTTTAAGGGGGCATTGGGTTAGCGTTTAGCTTCTCACCGCTTATTAACAAAAGGACAAATCTAGGGTGTATGCCTATTGGGATCAGCGTTAGCTAGTTGAGTTTTCTATTTGCCTTCCGGGCTATTCGTCAGAGTATTCTTCATGGATGGAAATAGATACTACATCGGTTGCGATTGTTTCCACAAAGTCGGGGATTAATTTAGAGGGTGGAGAGCCTGTGGAGGACACTGATTTTCTCGCCAAGGAGGAGGTATTCAATGGTTTGACAGCAGCTCTTGTTGATTCTCCTAGTACGATTGCTACTGTAACCCCGCATTTAGCAGTGTATTTAGAGCGGAGTCTTCATTTGATGACATTTGACAGAGAATAGGCTAGAACCTTGATGTTGATAGCTCTTGCTGGGAGAGATGCTGCTCTATTAGAGAGAGAGGATGCCTTAGCTCATAGAGATATCGCTATTGTTGAGCGGGATGAGGCTAGATCATCCAGAGATGCTTTGATTATTGAGCAGGATGCTGCCATATCTGCCCGGGATGTAGCCATTATAGATAGTACTACAGTGAGATCCTTACTACTAGCATGATTACTGAGATGAATGCATACATTGATGAGCATCATGTCACCATGCAGTTGGTTGTGGATCTATTGGCACGTGTAGAGACCCTAGGGTTGGAGACCATGACGTTACCTCTTTCTTCGGAGAGAGATGCTATGTTAGATTTGATAGCTCGCATATACACTGATTTGTAGATTGGCTTATATTTTCTTGCACAGACTAGCTTAGCCATTTTTTCACGTACAATACATATTGTATATATCAAACAACATTATATATGGCAGGGAAATATATTTTAATTTACTTCCCTTTTAGGTGTGCCTTGCTACTTGCTTGATATCTGCATGTTTCTTCAGGGCTTGCGATCTTGATGTATTCTGAACTCATCCTTGATGGGTGGACATTGAGATGTCTCAACATCTTTTAGAATGGATCATTAATCTGTGTGTATCCCTACCCTTTTTAGTGTCTTGGGACTGGTTTCTGTATATAGATGTAGAGAGGAATGTGGCTTTCCTCTCTAAGGTTGACCGCACCACAGATGGTCACCGGTACTCCTATTGAAGAGGAGATCCCAGTTAGGTCCATCTCTTATGGATTGGTGTTGCTCTTTGAGGACTCAACCGCAGCTTAGATGGTCGCCAACTCTCCCATTTATAGGGAGGTCAGGTAGTTCCATCCCTTTGGTCTGAAGCCGATGAAAGGTGGTGGATTGAAGGATGATCCCAGTACCATGTGACAAGTTTTTATGTTTTGGTAAGGGTAAGACCGAACCAAAAATGGCTGCCTACGTACTCATATTGAAGAGGAGATCAGGTCTGTGTAGTTCGAACCTGGTGTAACAGGTTCAATGCTGCATGTGAAAGGGTGTACAAAGATGTGGAAGTGTAAAAAGGTGTAGAGGTGTTTTTATTTTTTTTATTTATTGCGACCGGGATATTATAAAATGGTTGCCTACGTACTCCCAGGTATCGGGGAGATCAGGTCGAAGTAGTTCGCACCATGCGTAGGACGAGACGCATCCAAAAAGTTTGATCCTATGTTGAGGACAAACTGCAGAGGAGAAAGTTTGATCCCATGTACAGGACAAACTGCATGTGTGAAAAGTCTTATCCGTAGTGGGACAAAACTGTAGGTATGAAAAGTTTAATCTGTGGTGGGATAACCAAAGTTGTGTGAGAGGTTTTGAAATGAAGTAGATTGAAGGATCTGTTGATCCGAAACCAGGTTGCTGGTTTGAAAAATGTGTTTCCGTGATGGGGTAAATGGGTATGAAGAAAGGTTTTATGTAGTAAGGGTTAGAAAACCTGAAATGACTGGGGATTTAGTAATCTAAAACCAGGATGTTTACTTTATGTTAACCTCAGACATAGTACCATTTCACGGTGTCCGAGTTGATGAGTTGTGGAAATTCATCGTCGTCCATTTTTTGTAATCTAAGAGCACATCCTATCAATACTTCTTTGACAACAAACGGGCCTTCCCAATTTGGAGCGAATTTTCCCTTTGACTGATCTTAGTTGTCAATGATCTTCTTCAAAACCAAGTCATGTTATTTAAACTTCCGTAGCCAGGCTTTCCTATTATAAGATTTGGTGATCCTCTGTTGGTATAATTTCCCATGGAAGATAGCAGCACTTCGCCTTTCGTCTATTAGAGACAATTGGTGATACCTGTCTTGCAACCATTGGTCTTCATCCAGCTAAGTGTCTATCAACACTCTGAGGGATTCCATTTCCACTTCTATGGGGAGCACTGCTTCCATCCCATAGGTTAATGAGTATGGGGTTGCCCCAGTGGAAGTACGTATTGAAGTTCTGTAGGCTAATAGAGTCAGAGGTAACAAGTTAGACCATCCTTTGTGATTGGCGTACATCTTTTGCATGATCTTCTTGATGTTCTTATTAGCCGCTTCAACAACACAATTCATCTTTGGATGGTAGATGACGGAGTTAAGGTGTTTGATGTGGAATTTACTGCACAACTCCTCCATCGTTTTGTTGTTGAGGTTCTTAGCATTGTCTAAAACAATAACCTCTGGTTGTTCATATCGACAAATGACATTGTTTCTGATGAAACCAATGATGACTTCTTTGGTAACCTTGGGGAAAGAGGCTGCTTCTACCCATTTGGTGAATTAGTCAATCATGGTGAAGATAAACTGATGCCCATTACTAGTTCTGGGCTCGATGGGCCCGATCATGTCCATTCCCCACATTGAGAAGGGCCAGTGTGAACTCATATTGTGGAGTTCCCTTGGAGGGGCGTGGATAGCATTCCCATGAATTTGGCATTGATAACATCTCTTGATGTGATCATCACTGTTAGCCTGAGAGAGAGAGTCAGTAATGCCCTATTTTGAGAATCTTTTTAACAAGTAGAGGGCCATTCATGTGTGGGCCACATACTCCACCATGGATTTCATTCATGAGCCTCTGAGTTTGGTCCTTGTCCAGACATCTGAGGAGACCTGATCCTACATCTCATTTGTAGAGTTCATCTCTGCCTAGGTAGAATTTCATAGCCATTCGATGGATCTACTTTTCTCAGCAGAAATTGCCTCAACGGGTGTAGATCATTTTGTAGATACTCCTTGATGTGTTGATACCAAAGGTGCTGGATGGCAGGTAGCTCATCTGATACTTCTCCAATGCAATTCCCATAGGCTGGAGCCTTTTGCATGCTTGATATGTTTTCCTTGTTAGATATGTTGATCAAAGAGGCCAACGTTGCTAGCGTATCCACGAAGTCATTCCTATTTCGAGGAATATAGAAGAAGTTTATTTCTTCAAACTCCAAAGCCATCTGGATAACCTGTCGATGGTAAGGCAGCAAATGTAGTTCTTTTATGTGATAGATTCCAGTTGTTTGTCTGATTACCAATTCGAAATCCCTAAAGACAGTTAACCGCCTGATACCCATTGATTGGGCAAGTTTGAGTCCCATGATACATCCTTCATACTCAACTGTGTTGTTGGTGTAGACAAACTGCAATTTGACGTCGACGAGATACTGCTCCCCCGTTATGGCTACAAGAACTGCTCCATCTCCAGAACCTTCCATATTAACAGCTCCATCAAAATACATTTTCCATCATTGGTGTGTATCGTGTTGATGGTGTTGCTGGACTGTCGTTACCCCTTCATTGGGGAAGTATGTTTCTAAGGCTTTGAAATCCCCTGAAGGTGCGGCGGCCAGTTGATCAGCAATTTCTTGACCCTTAACAGACTTTTGCATCACGTAGACAATGTCAAATTATTGTAGGATCAACTGTCATCTGGACAGTCGACAATTTAACATGGGTTTACTAAACATGTACTTGAGAGGATCCACGCGGGATATGAGATGGGTTATGTGACAATGGAGGTAATGCTGTAACCTCATGGAAGCCCATGCTAAAGCACAACAATTCTTCTCAATCAGAGTGTACTTGTGTTCAATACTGTTGAATCTTTTCACTACTACAAAATCATAAATAGACAACACTTAAAAGATTACGTTTTTATAAAAAATATTATTATATTTTTTTTTACGTTTTTTTGAAAAACGTTGTAGATATATATGAATAAACGTTATCTATTTAAAAAGGCATTTTTTAGTTTTAAATAGATAACGTTTTTTATTAAAAAAACGTTGAGTAGGTGAAAAACACGGAGCTTAATTTAGGCAGAAGTGAAAACTTAAAATTACAAATCCGTTCTCTCTCTCTTCGTATTTCATCTCACACTTCTCTCTTTCTCTACTCCTAAACAGCTAGGGTTCAAATGGCAAAACTAGAGGGGATTCAGTATCTCAGATCTTCCCCTTTCTTCATTGTCAAATTTCGTAGCCAAATCTTCCTCGCAAATCTCAGAGCTCAATCATCCTTGCCCGTTCTCAAAGCTAGGTTAAAAACCCTCACCGCTGCCCTGCCGATTCTCTCTTCACGCCGCGACCTCCTTTAAAGCCCTCACCGCCGTCGAATCACTCTTCCCGATTTCAAGGTCGGCGGCAAGGCCGGTGCTATTACCGGAGCAACTGCCAAATCTGTTGCCGCACCTCTCGATCGAATCAAGCTTCTTTTGCCGGTTAATTTCCCCAATTTTGGCTTGAATTTATTGTTCATTGTTGAAGAATTGATTGATTTAGTTACTTTTGTTGCTAATTATTGAGATAAGATGATTATTTCTATGCTTCCAAGGGGTTAAGTGTCTAGAATATGTGCTCTGTTTGTTCTGATTAGGAATGTCTGATCAGCATTTCTATAGTTTTTGAAATGAATTTGTTTTCCACAATGAAAAACTATTGAATTTTATGACTATGTTAGTTAGGGTTCAAACTATGCGCTTGAGTTGAAATGCTCTGATATTTGAGGTAGTTAGACTATTTTATTCATGGCGTTGTATACTTGTATTTAATCAAATGTTGAGTTGCTAATCTGAAATTTGTTTGATTATTCAATGTTTGTGTTTCTAATTTGGGCGATGTTACGCTCAGCTACATTTAATGATTGAATAAATAAATATAAGGCTTTCACTTTTTTGAGTAATTGTTTTTACTAAATTTTAATAAGCAAACTCTTTTTTGTGTGCATATTTGCTTGTCCACTATAACTGAAGATAGGTCTGTTAAAGAAAAACGAAAAGATATGGATGTCCAAAGAATAACTTGTGGAAGCCTAGATACAGTCCGTCGGTTGTAAAAACATAAAATTTCCTCGTGTTTGGTCTTATGTGTATCCTTTTCAAAGCACACTCTATTTATTAACTTTATCACAATAATTAATTCTTCAATTAAGATAACAATTTGAATCATCTTTAGTACCGTAAACATTCAAAGCTTCTCTTTTCTAATGGAAGTAAACATTAATGCAACTATTTATATTTTACGTCTTGGTTTTTATGAACTAGATTTGTCTATTATTCCGGAAATCCTCTGTTAAATCATTTATTTGTTTTTCCCGTGTGCTAAAATCAGCCTGTATGTGTACGTATCCTGAGCAATGTTTATATTAACAAGTTATCTTCTTCTCAGATTTTCAGTGTTATTTGAACAATTTAATATGTTTTATCTCCAGACTCATGGACTGAGAGCTGGGCAAGAGGGTGCTAAGAAAGCAATTGAATTCATTGAGGTACCTTTTGCTTTATCTAATCACTCTTCATTGTACCCGGAGTACTTTTTGCACTCAATATATGATGTTGTTTTAGTTTTTTTTTATTCTATATACTTTAATCATGAAAGGTGCCAACTTATGAGTGCTTATTTTCTTAGTTTAGATCATTTTTTTAGTTATGTTCATTATTCTATTGCAACCCTATTGTGGCTGATATCAATGACAGGATGTATCAATGAAGTAGATCTGAGTTCTAATTGTTGATACTTGATGCTTCGCTTCTTTTTTAATGGAAACTAAAACCTTTGGATTAGGTTTAAAATTTGTATTAGTATTGTGATATTGAGAATTGAGAATTGAGATATTCATTTCTTATTCAATAAAATCTATCAAACATTAGTTATTTCTAAAATACGCAATGGATGACGCATTATGTATCACAGTACCAGACTGATTGTTGAAATTTGTATAGAATTTGATTTTCTATTTACACATGCACGTTGAACAAAATATATGTGGTTTCTTGATGTGGAATTATATATTTATATACATAAACATATATGGTCATTATCCTTGTTCAATGTCTGCTTCCCTTCCTTTTTTTTTAGATTATAATAAATACTCCTCCAATTGCTGCAGTTTAAGCCATAGTCTTGTGAAATCAAGGCTCACAAGGGTGAGAAAGTCAAAGTACACTATTGGGTAAGATCATAGAACCTTAATTTCCTTTCTTTTCATTTTCTTCATCTCCTTCCTGTGCAGTGTGGGTCAAAGTCTGCTGTAAAATCTCAAAAAACTGTTTTTGGTAAACCAATTATTAATTAGACGAACGGACGCTATCACATTTTCCAATACTTTTTGGGTTTTAAGTACCCTAGTTTTAGCAGGATGTATATCTGTGCATAGGATTTTTCTTGTTTCATGCACTTGTTATCTGTTCTTTTGTCATGTCTTATTGAACAAAAGGTTTCTTTCTTCTAGCTCATCAAAGAAAAAAAGGAGAAGTTGTTTCTTACTTATGTCCATAAATACTGAACGTTTGAATTGTTGCATTGATCTGAATTGGAATTTTACTTTGTTGAGTTGGGAAGATGAAAAAATCTAGTTTCTGAACAATACCATTCAATAGTTATCTAAAGTTTGCGTTACTTTGTGTATTTTTCATACTTCAAGGCACTGGACAGGCAGCTGCTGGTTCAGATTTTAACTCTGGAATTCAATCAAATTCATTTTTCGGCGACCTCAGTGACATTAGCACATGTTTTACTTCAGTTAGGATAAGCTCCCTCTTTTATATAGTTAACATTCTTGTACAGATGATGGCAGTCCTAGCATTGCATCCGACTTTATTAAGGGAATTTAGTCAATTTGGAGATGTTGATTCTGTGAGAATCCGGTCTGTTCCCATAGTAAATGTGAGTGCCATTCATGTTAACAATTTTATATTTGTTTTACATGATTGAAGCTTTATTTACCAAAATTTGATTTACCAATGCAGAGTAAAGAAGGGTGCCATAATGAAGAAGCAAATAAATGATTCTGTTGATAGGTATGATATCAAACTGCATACCTGATTCATTTTTATTTAACTTTGCCCAGAAACTGATGTTTGTTGCACATCCTACTTTCAACCTATAGGTTTCAACTCTTGTATCTCAATTTCTAGAACTGACTTTGTACAAGAGCTGTGATCTATTGCCTGCAACTTGGATTTCTATAGCTTGGTATGCTTTTGTCATGCAAATCTGCAACAAACGCCTATTTTGGTTAAGCATTACATTACTCTTCTTCGCATAATCGATTTCATACTATTAGTTAAATGAATTCTGTTGCAGGTACCAGATGCACAAAATGGAGCTGTAGATGCACAGAATGAGTCCAGAGATATTAGTATACAAGTCTTTAAATATTTTTATGCCTAATGCTGCTAATCTATGTGCTGGCATGTAAGGACTTCCATGCATGCAAATGGCCAAGAGAACTTTCTAATGAAGACACTTATCTTGCTCAGTACTTTCATCTGACAAACAACAAGAATCAAAATGCAATCTGTAAAATCCAGTGGATATGCAGCCAAGTGATTTCTTTCTCACACTTTGTTATCTCACAAAAAATCTTGCACTTCTTTTGCTTTGGTTTTCATTAGATATTGTAAACAATATTTTCATAATTGGTGCATGTGTTTTGTTTTGTATTGTCAAGTATGTTTGAGCATGTGTTTTGTGTTGTAAATAATTATCCCCTGTCATTTATGTAAAACCTTTGTGTGTGAACCAGTTCAATAAAGTCTTTAATTTTTAAAATAATCTCTGTTTTTTTTAACTGATCAACTATAGCTTTTTCTTCAGCAGTAAAATAATCCTCAGGAACATGGATAAGGTACATGTTTTGACTTGAGAGTAGATATTTATTGGTAATATGTTCATGCATGTAAAATCATGAATGCATGATGATTTATTTTTAGTACGAGGTCATCAAGAATATTGGAAAAGGAAGCTTTGGTATGGTTATCAAGTGTCAAGACCATGAGAACAATAGGACTGTAGCTGTAAAAAGGATTTTCTTTTTAAATGGAAACGAAGGTGTGCATTGCTCGGTGATAAGGGAAATTGTTCTTTTGATGGATCTGGATCATTACAACATTGTCAGGTATGTACCCTTCTCTTAGTCATTTCTTATTAATATAGGACTGACAAGGAACATATAATGATATGAAGAACAAAAATAGCAGATTAATGATTTAATAATTTTATGCTTTTGTAGAAGTATTCGAACCTTTGCAATAGGTTTCATGGTAAAACATTCACATCCATTGCCCCATCCTATTATATTAGTTTCGAGATCAAGAGTCACTCTGTGACTCGTATGGATGCATGCTACATTGCCAGTTTGCCACCAAGTGCCACCTTTCTAGATTTTTAATTTTCACTTGCCACCAATTGCCAGTTTGAATTGTTGTATTGATCTGAATTGGAATTTCACTTTGTTAAGTTGGGAAGATTACAAAATGTAGTTTCTGAACTTGCAGTACTGCTCTTGATACTAGAATGGTGACCCTGCCAAGGGAGCTGCCAACTTCACATCTCAGGTCGTCATCATGAACCACCCTGGACAGATTGGAAATGGATATGCCCCAGTTCTTGATTGCCACACCTCTCACATTGCTGTCAAGTTTGCTGAGCTCTTGACCAAGATCGACAGCTTAGGTAGTGCTCCACAACTTAATTTTATGTATAGTTTGGTATATTTTGTGGATGTAGTAATTTGAAACTGTAACGAATGATATCATTGGGATGTATTTTGAATGGTTGATACATTTTGACTTTAAATTTAAATGAGAATTTAGACATTTTAGCTATATATCATGTCATTAGAATATTGCAGGTGCATTGGTAATATAGGTGAACAACTTTTTTTTATTTTTTTTTCTTTATCTACAACATTTTAAAAATGTTGTATAAATTGGTTAAAAACGTTGTCTGATATATTAAACTACAACGTTTTTATCCAAAAAACGTTGTGGAATCATACTTTCTACAACGTTTTGAAGCATCTGCTAATTTATGAAAAACAAATCTACAACATTTTTTTTCTTAAAAACGTTGTGTAATGTGTTTAACTACAACATTTTAAAAACGTTGTGCAAGGATGTCAAATAGATAACATACTTAACCACGACGTTTTTTTGACTGAAACCACAATGTTTTTTTCGCGTTATCTATTTACTGTTTTATAGTAGTGTTTGCTGAGGTAATAAATAGCTCGCTCTTGGCCTCTATCGGCTTTCTGTCCCAGCATGCAGCCCATGGCATTGTCATTAATGGACGGGTACTTGAACAGGGGAACATCATCTCTGGGTGGTACCAAAACAGGAGCATTAACCAGCTGCTCTTTGATTTTAACGAAGGCTTTTTGACAGTCATCATTCCATTTTTATGGAGGAGTTCTTCCTTAACAACTTGAAAATAGGCTCACAGGTTGCTATGAGTTGGGAGATAAATCAGCTAATGAAGTTGATCCTTCCCAAAAATCCTCGTATTTTCTTCTTTTTCTGAGGAATGGGCATTTCTGCGATGGCCTGGATTTTGTTGGGATCCAGCTCAATCCCTTTGTGGCTAATTAGGAAACCTAGCAACTTGCCTGATTTAACACCGAAGGCGCACTTGGCTGGATTCAACTTCAAGTTGTACTTACGCAACCTGTTGAAGAGCTTCTTGAGATGGTCTAAGTGGTCTTCCTCCCTTCGGGATTTGACAATGATGCCATCCACGTAGGTCTTTATCTCCTTATACATTAAGTCGTGGAAAAGAGCCATCATGGCTCGCTGGTATGTAGCTCTGGCATTAATGAGGACGAATGACAATCGTCTATAGCAAAAGGTTCCCCAAGGCATGATGAATGCAGTTTTCTCACGATCCTCTTCATTAGCCATGATTTGATGGTACCTCACAAAACAATCAGCAAAGGAGTACATGTCGTATTGAGCAGTATTGTCAATGAGAATGTGGATAAATGGCATGGGAAAGCTATCTTTAAGGTAAGATTTAGTCAAATCCCGATAATCCACGCAAACTCGCACCTTTCCTCCTGGTTTAGGTACGAGGACTATGTTGGATAGCCATTCAGGGTATATAGACACCATGATGATGTCTGTTCAAAATTGTTTCATAATTTCTTTTGACTTTTAAACTACATTCAGGTTTTAATCGCTTGAGCTTTTGCCTGACTGGCTTGAATCCCTCTTTAATGGGAAGACGATGAATGACGATGTAAGTGGATAAGCCCACCATGTCTTTATGAGACCACGCAAACACATCCTGGAATTGGGTTAAAAGTGTAACCATGTCATTCCTTTTGTTTGTACTGAGGTCTGTACCAATCTGGATTAGCTTAGGGTTTTCTATGGTTCCGAGATTGAATGAGGTGGTTTGATCAAGATTTGGTTTGGGTTTATCTTCGACCCATTCTTTGATCTCCTGAGGTATCTCAGTGTCCTCTTGTATGTCCATCAAGTTTGAGTCCAACTTTTCATCAAAGTTACAGTCCTTGTGGACAAAAGGCACCTCATCAGCAAGTATAGGCACATCTAAATCCAGAGTCCTGAAACAAAATATGCTTCTACTTAATATATGAAACTGTTATTGTCCTCTTTTTCCTGACAATCATCGTCTGGGGTGTATCTATTTGTGTGCTCATCATGGAAAATAATGCGTAGTGAGACAATCTCCTGGCGACATCTTGTTTATGTCTCTGTTACCTTTCTTCCACTTCGGGATCAGGAATCAAGACCTCTTTTGCTTTAACCGATATCGGTTTGGGAAATAGCATAGCCATTACATGGGCATGCACCTTTACCTGAGACCGTACAGGCCCAAGATCTGTAGGTTTAGATAATCGTCGTGTGGCTGAAGCCGAAGGAATCTGTTTGTGCTTATGACGATTCCTATGATTGGAACTGGAAGAATAGCCTAGTCCGACTGTCACGATTTTACTGGGAACTTGAATTTGACACTTAATTCCCTAAAGATCTTTTCCCAAACCTTGTCCAAGTTGATAGCCCAATGATATCATCTCTTGAGTTGTTGCCATTGCCTCGGTAGAAATCTTGGGTATGAGAGGTGGCGTCCCAATAGGATGGTAGTAAGTGTAACTCACCTCAAGGGCATAAAAACTAACCGGTTCAACTTCTGCATTGAAGCTGATTAGTGGTATGTCACCTTATTCAGGACATTCCGGCTCGGTGTTAACAGTGACTAGGCTATTGTTGATAATATATTTAAGTTGCTGGTGTAGGGTGGAAGGGACGGCTCTGGCCATATGAATCCACAGTCTTCCCAAAAGTAGGTTGTATCCTGTATCTATTTTGAGCACATGAAAAGATACACATAATATATGTGGACCAATCTCCACTTGCAGTTCAATCTCTCTAACAGAGTTTCATCAGGATCCATTAAAAGCTTTGATAACCATATGACTACTTTTGATCCTTTTGATATTGATGTTCATCTTCTCCAAATTTGGCATAAGGACATATATTTAAAGATGAACCTCCATCTATCAGAACTCCTCCCACCATATATCCTGAGGACAGAGCCGTTATGTGCAACTGTTTGTGATGACCAGTCCCTTCGGGAGGTATGTCATCATCAGTGAAAGATATCACATTGTTGTTAAAAATGTGATCAGCCAGATGTTGGAACTTTTCAACATCCACTGATTTTGACAAATGGGCTTCTTCCAAAACCTTTAGCAAGACCTTCATGTGCTATTTGGAAGAGAAAACGAAGTCCAGTATAGAAATTTGTTGCGGAGCTTCTTTCAAGCTTAAAACCACCTTGGCTTCATTATGGCCCATAGTACGGTGGAATTCTTCAATTTTTTCCATTGGAACTTTCCCCTTTGATTTGATGGTAGGCTTCATCACCCTGTGGGGAAGATACAGTGGATTCTCCTTCAATACTGTAGCAGTTATGTGGGATGTGGATCCTTTAGCCTTTCCATAATTCTATGGTACTTTTTGTAGGCTGACAATAGGATATTGTGCCTTAGATAGCAATGTGATTGGCTTTGGTGCAGCCACTTTCAAAGGATTGTCAGCACCTTTGAGTTGAATTGCTTGTATTGTGAGTAGTCTGGCATCCAAATCATCCTCAGCGAATATAACTGCTACGACCTCCTTCCATCTTGTAGGAATTGTGTTCCCACTCTCAAGGAGCATAGTGTCATCATCTGCCAACTGCAGGACACCACTGTAGGACACCACTGTAAATTAAATTTTGAATAATGTGGCGGAGTGCCCAACATTCTTCTGTGCTGTGTCCGCGAGAATGGGAGTGATACTGACATAATCCATTTGAATTAAACCTTCTGCAACGATGATTAATTGGAGGTAACAGAGTTGTGATTCTCCCTTCATTGATCAGCATCTGAAATATATCCTCCATCGGTTGGCCAAGGTATGTAAATTCCCTCTTATTGGCAAAATCCCGATGAGCCTTAGCACTTGCTCTCTTTGCAATTTTATCCTCCAGTGTTTCACTTTCTGGAGTTAATGAAGGAGTACTTGTAAGGAGACTAGCATGCTCCTGGCTGACTAATTTGCGTATGACTTAGTGGTGATGGATCACCTGTTCTGCCAATTGGTTAACTTGCTCACACAGAGCCTTCATTTTACATTCCATCATAAACTAGAACTGCGCATAATCCCATATATCAGCACCGTCCTTGTTGGTTTGGGAGGATTCGCCGCTATAATTGGAACTCTGTCCATTGCTCCAATTAATCATATTAATCTCTTCTTCTTTGTGTTGAGGAAGATGGTTGTCTTGCACATGAGATTGGTCGGGTTTAGTCACCATGATCTCACAGTTATCGATCAAATCCTGGATCTTATGTTTCAAGGCTCAGCAATCCTGAGTATCATGTCCTGGTGCTCCAGCATGATAGGCACACTTCCGGGAAGTATTGAAACCCTTCCCTGTGACGCCCCCAAATCCGGGTATATTCCAACCAGACAGATGGTGTTACACGGTACTACCATTCACACGTACATTCAATTGAAAAGCCTCAAAAGAACGAATATGTCTTCTATATATTCAAAGTAATATTAACATTCCTCATGTTCTTTATAACCATTACATTTTTTCTTGTCATATTATCAAATATAATACAACATAAAACCTATACTATTACATAAGTATTCTATGGGTTCGTCTTCGCCTTGCCCCTATCCTTGCCGGAGCCTTCAGTCCGTTCGATCTTAGCTGCGTTCATATGGTTCAAGCAAGTGTGAGCATGACTAGCCCAGCAAATACAACAATTCTATTTAACAATATGCTTGCATCATATAAAACATATATCTTCAATAATTGAACAATAGTTTTGAACTACTATCGATAATTCAAAATGGTACTTCTCTTTTCTTTAAAACGTTTTACAATAACAATATTCAGTAAAACATCAATTTCGGTCCAAGACCTTGAGCATTTCATACTTTATTTGAAAAGGACATCCCGACACTAAGTTCGTAAGTCCGACATTTCTTACGAGCACGTCTAGGTGATCAACCTATAGTACTCTATGTTCATCAACACTACATTCATTAAACATGTGTACGTTGAAGTTGTGGCAACCTCACGTGCCTGTCGTTTGATGACAAAACATTTTAGCATACTCAGTCTTCATTTGAAAACCACACCAATATAACTTAGTACAACATTGACCATGCTTTGATAGATTGTAAGAACTCCAATATATCATAAGTCTAGCCGAAAGAATTGGCTTTGACTATCATACAACAATTCATGCGTAAGAATACATGAACCACAAAGCTTGTCCAGATTAAACTGAAACAAGGGTTAGAATACTTGCCTTTAGCGTCTGTTACGGTTATTACACGTTCACGTTAAGTCTTTAAGTCTCTATAGTAGATAATCACATCACATAACACATTAGGTCATGAGTAAATATGCAAGGTTCCAAATAAATCTTACCCTTCTTCTCAATCTAAACATGACTTAGATTTGTTACTATTGGTTCTGGCTTTCCGTTATGTCATTCTTACGTTCACATACAATTAACTTACTCCATCCCTAAATGATCGTACTTAAGGTTTAAACAGGTCTTAACAATGTTTCATTATGTTCCTTAGTTCATTGTAAATTAATTACCATTCATGCTATACTTATAAACTTTCTTCATTGTCTAAACCCTAAGGCTGGCACTGCGGCGCTATCATTTCTTCTCTGTGTCATGCCGCGACGTGAGTTAGCAGTGTGTATGACTCAGACTGGGCACTGCGGCACGAGTCTCCTTTGTTATGGCCGCACTGCAGCACCAATTAACAGTGTACCATGCCTCGGCGTTGCGGCGTGGGCCTTTATGCCTTTAGTCGCGCTGCGGCACGGACTCTGTGCCTCAGAAAAATTTGACAGATTTTTGACTTTGTGAGATTTTTGGGCTCGTAACTTCTTCGTTATATGTCAGAATTGGCTTGTTCAAGAGCCTACGGTTCACAAATTATATACTCTACGTGTTCATATAAGAATTTTATCTGTTTGACTTCGTTAACTAAAAATTCACCTATTAGTCCATTTTTGACGAAAACGATAAACACTCGTGAACGTTCAACGCTTGTGTCTTCGTTTTAAGTCAGAATTCGGCCATTTTCAAGTCTGCAACTCTATAATGCCAAATAAGATGTGTCTCCATCGAAAACCAACGTTTCTGAGTTCAAACACAAAATTAGACTTCCATTTCTAGAATTTCACGAATTCAACGATTATCGTCCAATCGTGTGAATTCCGGCAAAACTTCGTTACTAACGATTGGTTCATTGTTCTAAATGCATTCTATCCATCATATGAACATTTTAAACTACATATTACATCAACTTATTTTTTAGTTATGTTTTGGCTTATTCTTCATAAGTTTATAACTTAACAAATTATAAACTATTAGATTCCATTCCTTATGACTTATTATTGGTTTAAGTCCTTTAAGCAACATTCTTACATATTTCCAATCATACTAACTTCTTAAGGTAAACATATGACAAGTTTATATATGTTCATCATAAGTTCATAACTTATTTAGGTTTTTCTTACTTATTGATAACTTATTCGGCTTAAGTCCATTGCTTATTTACTTCTTATGATTCTTAACATACATGACCATCAATTCTCTATCAAGCTATCGTGGAAGAGGTGGAAAATTATTTGACAAGAGTCTTACCTTTGATGAACTAGTTCTTATCTTCTTCTTGAAAATCTAACAATGGAAGTTTTGACTTATATGTGCTTATTCTCTTTAACACTTAGGTTTCTTTATAAAGGAAAGTTGTTAGTTGAAAAATAACAAACAACAAATGAATCCAAGCTTCTCTATTTATAGAATTAGCAAAGTTAGGGTAGAATGGACATTATTCATCCCACCTCCTTAACAAACCTCCTTACTATTCACAACTTAACCCCTAAGTAAACTTGCTAGCCACACTAATTACTTGGCCACCACATAAAGTACTTGGCCATTACATAATTGTCTTGGCCATTACATAATTGTCTTGGTCACCAAGATTAACCACATTAACATGGGTTTCCCCATGGGTCATTATAACCCAATGGATCCTAGCTTCGGCTCGGATTACTTAACTTAACTTTGGGCTTGCATTCATAAACACTTGGGCTTGCACCTTAATTCTTATTGGACTATATCAATTGCTAACAATTCATCCAAGTCCAATTCATTCGGCTAAAAGTCTTATTACATATTCTCTATGTATTATACTCGTATTCTTTTTCGTATACTAATTCGTAATATACGTTATTCCATCCTCTGTACATACTCGTATAATACTCCATATTATACTTGTATTTGTTACCTCGTACTATACATATGTATCATACGATCTTTACATTATATTCTTAATGCTTTATTTTCCTAATATTCTCGAACTAAGTCCGCATGCGAAATATTGTGTTTTCCATACTTAGATTATTATTACATAATTCATCTTACCTTGATATTATAACGTTACGTATTTCTTGGAAGTTCAAAAATAAATCCCGAGCAGAAATCGATGAATAGTGTATTTCGGAAAATTTCTCGAAAAACATTTATTTTCGTCTTGGAAATTCAAACACTTTAATTCCTTCACGCAGTTAAAATACTACGATATTTCGATGTTTCTAGGTTATAGAACGACATTCATCTTTTTAACACATAATAATAACAAATAATATTATTTTATTCATTATAAAAATATTTACAAAAGGTTCGATTTTCCGGGTCGTTACACACTCTCCCCCTTATAAGGATTCTGTCCCCAGAATCTCGCTAAAAAAAATTACACAAACAAGTGAGGGTAATTCTTTTTCATCTTTTCTTTAAGTTCCCATGCTGCCTCTTCTGCATCGTGGTTCTTCCATAACACCTTCACGGAAGGTATGACTTTGTTCCGCAGAACTTGCTCTTTTCTATCGATAATTTGAATCGGCAACTCTTCATACGTTAAGTACTTCTCGATATGAATAGGCTCATATTCTATCACGTGTTTATAATCCGGCTTATAAGGATATAACACGGATACATGAAACACGTTATGTATTCGTTCTAGGTCTGGAGGTAACGCTACCATATAAGCTACCTCACCTACCTATTTTAACAATTCAAAAGGTCCTATAAACCTTGGACTTAACTTTCCCTTCTTTCCAAATCGTATCCTTCCTTTCCAGGGAGATACCTTTAGAAATACGTAAGAACCTACTTCAAATTCCCTATTTTCTCGATGCGAATCTGTAAATTTATTCTGTCTGTCTTGAGCTGCTACTAAACGCATTCGTATCAGCTTGACAATATCCGTTGTTTGCTGCACCAATTCTGGCCCTAGCATTCGGTGTTCTCCTACCTCATCCAAATACAATGGTGTTCTGCATTTCCTCCCGTACAAAGCTTTGTAAGGCGACATACCTATGCTTGCATGATAACTATTGTTATATGCAAACTCTACTAATGGTAGATGATCATCCCAACTACCCTTGAAATTCATGACGCAAGATCTTAACATATCTTCTAACGTCTGAGTTGTTCTCTCACTCTGTCCATCAGTTTATGGATGATACGCCATACTCAGCTTCAACTGCGTTCCCAACTGCTCTTGTATACTCCTCCAAAAGTTCGATGTGAATCGTGGATCACGATCTGACACAATCGAAACTGGTACTCCATGTTTGGAAATTATTTCCTTAACATAAAGTTTATCTAACTGGTCTAAGTTAAACTTAATCCTAATTGGCAAAAAGTGAGTTGACTTTGTCAACCGGTCCACTATCACTCAAATCGTATCATACCCTTTTGTTGTAGTCGGAAGTCCTACCACAAAATCCATAGTTATATTCTCCCACTTCCACTCCTGAATTTCCAATGACTGTAACAAGCCACTTGGTCGTTGATGTTCGGCCTTAACTTTTTAAAAAGTCAAGCACCTACTTACATACTCGGCTATTTCTCTATTCAAGTTCGGCCACCAAAAATTCTGTCGAAGGTCTTGATACATCTTAGTACTCCCAGGATGAATCGAGAACCTCGAACTATGAGCCTCTTGTAATACCTGCTCCTTTAATTCCGTCTCATTCGAAACCCAAATTCTTCCTTCAAATCTTAATAATCCCTCATTATCAAGATTGTACTTAGTATCTTTTTCATTGGTTAGTTGCTCCTTTACCCGGTCACACTCAACAGTTTTTATCTGCACCTCCTTGACTCTTTCTACGATGGTATATTGAATCTCTGTCGCAACAATATCTGTTCTGATTCTCTTGGAAACTTCACCTCTATTTACATCCTAGCCATCTGTGTTATTAACTCAGTTTGAGCCGTTAACATAGATAACTTCTTCCGACCCTTCCTACTTAAGGCGTCGGCAACTACATTGCCTTTTCCAGCATGGTATAGGATTTCACAGTCTTAATCCTTTATCAACTTCAGCCATCTCCTTTGTCTCATATTCAACTCCTTCTGTGTGAAGATATATTTTAGACTCTTATGGTCCGTGTATATCTCATATTTTTCCCATAAAGATAATGTTTGCATATCTTTAAAGCAAAAACTACAGCGGCCAGTTCCAGATCATGAGTAGGGTAAACTTTCTCATAATCCTTCAATTGCCTTGATGCATACGCAATGACCTTGCCATGCTGTATGAGCACGCAACCAAGTCCTCTATGCGAAGCATCGCTATAAACTACAAAATTTCCCGTGTCATTGGGTAATGACAAAACAGGTGCTTCACTCAACCTCTTCTTCAGATCTTGAAAACTGTCCTCGCATTTATCAGTCCAAATGTACTTCACCGTCTTCCTTGTCAAGTTAGTCAACGTAATAGCTATCTTTGAAAAATCCAGGATGAATCTCCGCTAGTAACCCGCTAACCCTAGGAAACTCCGCACTACATTCGGCATTTTTCAGTTGTTCCCAATTCATCACGGCTTCCATCTTCGCTGGTTCTACCGAAATCCCCTCATAGTCAATGACATGACCTAAAAACTGTACTCTTTCCAACCAAAATTCACACTTAGTGAACTTCGCATACAACTTCTCTTTCCTTAGTGTCTCCAACACAAATTTTAGGTGTTCAGCATGATCTTCTGGCATCTTAGAATAGACTAGAATATCATCGATAAACACCATATCGAACTTGTCCAAATATTGTTTGAACACTTTGTTCATCATATCCATTAATGTAGATGGTGCATTAGTCAATCCAAATGACATTACCAGAAACTCGTAATGACCATAACGAGTCCTGAATGCTGTCTTTGGTACATCCTCCTTCCTAACCTTGAACTGGTGCTACCCCGTTCTTAAATCTATTTTAGAAAAATACTTAGCTCCTTTCAACTGATCAAAGAGATCATCGATCCTGGGCAATGGGTATTTATTCTTTATTGTTAACTTATTCAACTCTCTATAGTCAATACAAAGTCTCAACGATCCATCATTCTTCTTGACAAACAATACCGGTGCTCCCCATGGAGAAACACTTGGTTGAATGTACTTCATGTTCAACAATTCTTATAACTGTACCATTAACTCTGTAACACCCCCCTTCCCGAAAAGGAAAGGGAGGTCACGTGCAAAGCACAACAAACCTCAAAATAAATAAACAGAGCACTAACAACCTCAAAATATTAATAGTGGTGATTCATTAATAAAGTAATAAGTACAATTCTCAAACTGAGTCAAAATAATCAAAACTTAAAATTCGAATCAACCTAAATGGTCAAAGGCAAAAATCTCATCACACTAGCCCTGAATCACCCTCGCAACCTCGCTTAAGAAAAAACACAAGATGAGCTAATTGCCCAAAGACGGATATGTATATACAAAAGATATACAATCGATATAATGAAAATAATCGAGACAAAATATCAACAAAGCCTCAAGTGCAAATACGAACGAAAATATAATATCCAAAGATTTGAATGCAATATATCCGAATCAACGTAATGAATATATCCGAATCAACGAATTGACGAAAACCAATAAAAGAATAAAGAAATAACGAATCAAGTAACTAACTCAATGACTTGAATCAACAGTAAATCAACAAAACTAATCTAATAAAATAATAGGCTGAAACAAATAGCTGGAGTTATTTTATACCGAATGAGCTCAAATACACATTGCCACACAGTAAGTCAAAATAATGCCACAGTAACCAAAATAATGCCACACAAAATCAATCACACATTGGACCGCGAATCCAAATGTATGCAAATTGGATAGGTGTGTTTGGCACAACATCACACATCCGCAGAACAGAAAACTAGGGTTAACCCATACGCCTCCCACAACAAAACACCAAATGGCCCACTTCCTCCGGAGCCCAAAACGGAGACGCCGTGGACTAATCACACCGCCACGAAAAGTGTCATGTCTCTCGTGCCAAGACGACATGCTTGTGGTACCCCCACAGGTGGTTATAGCTCAGGTATACCCTACGGTATATTCTAACAAAAATATCATGTCACAACACATGCGACAAAATACCAACAAAAGGGTTCTATATGTACATGTTGAACCAAAAATCAAATTATAATCACAAGGTTTCAAAAAGAAGGTAAACAATACGTACCGCTTCTATAATTATCGAAATAAATAGTACTAAACATGAATACCTAATTCAAAGAGTACAAATACTAGTCATATGTATCAACTCTAAAATGAAACTAATATATTTATTTCACGAAACAATTATGTGAAATCATAATGTAATTCAAATACTAAGCAAACGAACAAATTTAAAAACAAAAGAGTGTCATTTGAAAGAGTACGCAATCCGCACTCGATACTTCCAAACCTTTATAGCACACACCACAAAATCTTACCTCAAATGCCAACGATATCAAATACGTAAACGTTATTCATCACCTAAACATATTCACCTCAAATTAAATATAATCCAATTCAATAATTCCAAAATAATTCATAATCTATTTAATATGCCTTTAATCATCGCCTTATATCAATTATTAATACTCCAAAATTTATATTCCAAATATAACTCTTTAAGTTCCTTCCGTCCAACTAAATTACACAAATTAATAATACTAAATGTAAGTACATTTATAAAAATATGAACACTTCTATTTGGTACGACTATAAAAAATATAATTACTTATAATATTAAGATTTAATTCATTCCATATAATCTTACATATTTATTTGTATAACATCTCTTGCAAATTATGCAAGTTTTCGTAAACTTTAATTACTACTGCTATATATATATTTTTATTTAAAAAAATCATCAATTTATTATTTTAGATCTCCAAAATCAATCACGACTTACCCTCCGCTCAATCTGATTGAAATAAAGTGATAATAATAATAAGTACATCCATATAAGTATTACATTAATAAATAAACTCTCTCATCTTTAAAGATCGCTCTTAGTTCTTGAATTACAAAAGTACTTGCTCATGATGAAAAAAACAACATACTAAATTTAATAATTTAATATGGAACCACGTGATTTATCCCACTTTATATAATGTATAATATACTTACTTATTATCGATGAAATTTCTCCACTAGTGATCAAAATCTCTAGTCTTTCTTCACCGAGCCCCCTTGTAGTTGTTCCTTTATCTCCAAAGTAGTCACCTCTTCTTATTCAGCTTTGTATAATGAAGTAATATTAAGTTTAGCTATTTATTAATTAGGTTTGCCCTAATAAACTTCTATTTGGGTTAAATTAATATTAAGGCCCAAATTTTAACCACATAATATTATCTATCACTTATTAATATTTATTAGCCCACATAATTTAAATAACTAGTTTGACCCAAATAAATGACAAGTTCCAAACAATATGTTTTAAGAATATAAATTTAATATTATTTTATTATTTTTTTCGGGATATTACATTACCTCCCCCTTAAAAAGGATTCCGTCCCCGAATCAAAAGAATGAAAATACCTAATTATCAAAAGATGTAGATATCTCATCAAATAGACTCTCTATCTCCCAAGTAGCTTCCGCTCAAATAATTTTACCACAAGACTTTAACAAAAGGAATTATCTTCCTCAAATTTTAATTTAATCAGTTATTTAATTATCTACTAAAAGAATTTAATTTTCCAAACAAAACAAGGAAGAAAAGAAGGAAACAAAATCATTTACCTTTTTCCATTTAAACACAATTGTATAAGATAAAATTAATTAATATTTAATTATAAAAAAAAATAGGTTATTACATTTTCACCCCTTAAAAATAATTCCGTCCTCGGAATTCAAATAAGCTATAGAATAAATAAATAAATTTAGTTACGACGTAGCGTCGCCATTTGTAACGATCAACGTGGATAAGTCATCGGTCCACGTAATTATCAATGTACTTGTAAAAGATTCGTCAGCTACCGTGTCAAGTCTTGGTAAGGTTCTTCGCGTTAAATCACATGATCCACTGTTGGTGCGGGCCCCCCGTTAATATCTTTGAGTTTCATTCTTGCAAGCGTCATATACTTTTCTAACATAATTCGAAATCACAAACATTTTTCTTCATCTAAATACGATTCAAATAACCAAAATATTTAAAATTATTTTTAACTCGTTAAAATGTTTATATTCCACACATGACAAAGATCTAACAAATTATTTTTATTTAATTTTACATAAATTCACGCAAAACTCTAAAGACATTAAATAACCAAAACAACTATGCAAACCATATTACCAACTCTCCCCAAGTCCTCAAGAGCTTCAAAATATCTCATCCTTAATTTGAACTATTCACCAAATAATATTACACCAAAGAATATACTACTAATATCTCTTTATCACCAACTTTTTAAGTCCTTAAGAGTTTCAAAATATCATAACCTCCAATCAAATTAGTTCTCAAATATTATTACACCAAAAATATACTACTACTAAGATCTCTCCATCACCATACCAAACTCCAAATCATATATCCTACTATCCTAATAAACAAATGATAGCTTTCAAAATCTCTTAAAGATTTATCACTTAATATCTAATCATTTAATAAATCAATCATTCTCTTAGTGCAAACCTTAACCCGACAAATTCCAAAATCTCCTCATACTATCACTCAAAATTTCATATAAGATAACTCCAATATTCTACTAGAAATAATCGCAAAATTCATTTACTCCAAAAAATTAATCTAATTACCTCAATCTTTACAACATCTCAAAATTACAAGAGATCCTTTCAGACTTAATAGTTTTCACTATATCATATTATCCCACCGATTCACATACCTCAAATTATTCACAACTTAACAAAAATCGTAATCTAACCCAAATAAAATCCTCAATTCCAAAATCATAATAATTTGTAATTACCAAATAACTCTTAACAAATAATTCTCCCATATCAAAACTTGTCGATACAAATGCTCATATCATAATCGTATAATCATTTCTTAACCGAACAAAATATGATATTATTCTCCTTAATAATCCAATCACAATCCTTAACTAATATTATTGTTCCAACGCATAACAATAATAATCTTAACAAATTATCTCGCTTTTCTCAAATCAACTATAACTCAAAGAACTAAAAAACACTTGGTCGTAATAAGACCAACCAAACAGAGAACAAAATCAATTCAAACTCCTATGTCTACCCAAAGGATTTACCCACAACTCACAAAAGTCAAACCTAAATAGGTTTTCTACAAGAAAGAACCTAAGCTCGATACCATCTTCAGAATACCCCCTTCCCGAAAAGGAAAGGGAGGTCACGCAAAAGCACAACAAACCTCAAAATAAATAAACAGAGCACTAACAACCTCAAAATATTAATAGTGGTGATTCATTAATAAAGTAATAAGTACAATTCTCAAACTTAGTCAAAATAATCAAAACTTAAAATTCGAATCAACCTAAATGGTCAAAGGCAAAAATCTCATCACACTAGCCCTGAATCACCCCTGCAAACCTGCCGGAAAAAAAACACAGCATGAGCCAATTGCCCAGTACGGATACAGATATACAAAAGATATACAACTGATATAATGTAAAAATAATCGAGACAAAATATCGAATAAAGCCTCAAGTGCAAATACGAACGAAAATATAATATCCAAAGATTTGAATGAAATATATCCGAATCAACGAATGAATATATCTCAATCAACGAATTGACGAAAACCAATAAAAGAATAAAGAAATAACGAATCAAGTAACTAACTCAATGACTTGAATCGAATGTAAATCAACAAAACTAATCTAATAAAATAATAGGTCAAACAAATAATCGGAGT
This sequence comes from Panax ginseng, assembly GCA_020205605.1. Taxonomy (NCBI): domain Eukaryota; kingdom Viridiplantae; phylum Streptophyta; class Magnoliopsida; order Apiales; family Araliaceae; genus Panax; species Panax ginseng. Next base: position 115,257,363 of record CM035135.1, read on the forward strand.
TATTTTATACCGAATGAGCTCAGAATATACACATTGCCACACAGTGCAAGTCAAAATAATGCCACAGTAAACCAAAATAATGCCACACAGTAAATCACACATCGACCGCTAATCCAAATGTATGCAAATTGGATAGGTGTGTTTGGCACAACATCACACATCCGCAGTAATGTAAAACTAGGGTTAACCCATCCGCCCCACAACAAAAAACACCAAATGGCCCACTTCCTCCGGAGCCTAAAACGAGACGCCAGGACTAATCACACCGCCATTTTAAAGTGTCATGTCTCTCGTGCAAGACGACATGCACGTGGTACCCCCCACAGTGGTTATAGCTCGTATACCCTACGGCATATTCTAACAAAATATCATGTCACAACACACGCGACAAAATACCAAATAAAAGGGTTCTATATGTACATGTTGAACCAAATCAAATTATAATCACAAGGTTTCAAAAGAAGGTAAAGAATATGTACCGCTTCTATAATTATCGAAATAAATAGTACTAAACATGAATACCTAATTCAAAGAGTACAAATACTAGTCATATGTATCAACTCTAAAATGAAACTAATATATTTATTTCACAAACAACAATTATGAAATCATAATGTAATTCAAATACTAAGCAAACGAACAAATTTAAAAACAAAAGAGTGTCACTGAAAGAGTACGCAATCCGCACTCGATACTTCCAAACCATTTATAAAGACACTCCACAAAATCTTACCTCAAATGCCAACGATATCAAATACGAAACGTTATTCATCACCTAAACATATTCACCTCAAATTAAATATAATCCAATTCAATAATTCCAAAATAATTCATAATCTATTTAATATGCCTTTAATCATCGCTCTTATATCAATTATTAATACTCCAAAATTTATATTCCAAATATAACTCTTTAAGTTCCTTCCGTCCAACTAATTACACAAATTAATAATACTAAATGTAAGTACATTTATAAAAATATGAACACTTCTATTTGGTACGACTATAAAATATAATTACTTATAATATTAAGATTTAATTCATTCCATATAATCTTACATATTTATTTGTATAACATCTCTTGCAAATTATGCAAGTTTTCGTAAACTTTAATTACTAATGCTATATATATATTTTTTATTTAAAAAAATCATCAATTTATTATTTTAGATCTCCAAAATCAATCATGCATTACTCCCTCCGCTCAATCTGATTGAAATAAAGTGATAATAATAATAAGTACATCCATATAAGTATTACATTAATAAATAAACTCTCTCATCTTTAAAGATCTCTTTAGTTCTTGAATTACAAAAGTACTTGCTCATGATGAAAAAAAACAACATACTAAATTTAATAATTTAATATGGAACCACGTGATTTATCCCCACTTTATATAATGTATAATATACTTACTTATTATCGATGAAATTTCTCCACTAGTGATCAAAATCTCTAGTCTTTCTTCACCGAGCCCCTTTGTAGTCGCTCCTTTATCTCCAAAGTAGTCACCTCTTCTTATTCAGGGCCAGATAATGAAGTAATATTAAGTTTAGCTATTTATTAATTAGGTTTGCCCTAATAAACTTCTATTTGGGTTAAATTAATATTAAGGCCCAAATTTTAACCACATAATATTATCTATCACTTATTAATATTTATTAGCCCACATAATTTAAATAACTAGTTTGACCCAAATAAATGACAAGTTCCAAACAATATGTTTTAAGAATATAAATTTAATATTATTTTATTATTATTTTTTTAGGATATTACATTACCTCCCCCTTAAAAAGGATTCCGTCCCCTAATCAAAAGAATGAAAATACCTAATTATCAAAAGATGTAGATATCTACCGAATAGACTCCTCTATATCTCCCAAGTAGCTTCCGCTCAAATAATTTTTACCACAAGACTTTAACAAAAGGAATTATCTTCCTCAAATTTTAATTTAATCGCTTATTTAATTATCTACTAAAAGAATTTAATTTTCCAAACAAAACAAGGAAGAAAAGAAGGAAACAAAATCATTTACCTTTTTCCATTTAAACACAATTGTATAAGATAAAATTAATTAATATTTAATTATAAAAAAAAATAGGTTATTACATTTTCACCCCTTAAAAATAATTCCGTCCTCGGAATTCAAATAAGCTATAGAATAAATAAATAAATTTAGTTACGACGTAGCGTCATTTATTTGTAACGATCAACGTGGATAAGTCATCTATTCCATGTAATTATCAATGTACTTGTAAAAGATTCGTCAGCTACCGTGTCAAGTCTTGGTAAGGTTCTTCGCGTTAAATCACATGATCCACTGTTGGTGCGGGCCCCCCGTTAATATCTTTGAGTTTCATTCTTGCAAGCGTCATCGTTACTCTTGAACATAATTCGAAATCACAAATATTTTTCTTCATCTAAATACGATTCAAATAACCAAAATATTTAAAATTATTTTTAACTCGTTAAAATGTTTATATTCCACACATGACAAAGATCTAACAAATTATTTTTATTTAATTTTACATAAATTCACGCAAAACTCTAAAGACATTAAATAACCAAAACAACTATGCAAACCATATTACCAACTCTCCCCAAGTCCTCAAGAGCTTCAAAATATCTCATCCTTAATTTGAACTATTCACCAAATAATATTACACCAAAGAATATACTACTAATATCTCTTTATCACCAACTTTTTTAAGTCCTTAAGAGTTTCAAAATATCATAACCTCCAATCAAATTAGTTCTCAAATATTATTACACCAAAAATATACTACTACTAAGATCTCTCCATCACCATACCAAACTCCAAATCATATATCCTACTATCCTAATAAACAAATGATAGCTTTCAAAATCTCTTAAAGATTTATCACTTAATATCTAATCATTTAATAAATCAATCATTCTCTTAGTGCAAACCTTAACCCGACAAATTCCAAAATCTCCTCATACTATCACTCAAAATTTCATATAAGATAACTCCAATATTCTACTAGGAAATAATCGCAAAATTCATTTACTCCAAAAAATTAATCTAATTACCTCGAATCTTTACAACATCTCAAAATTACAAGAGATCCTTTGTACTTAATAGTTTTCACTATATCATATTATCCCACCGATTCACATACCTCAAATTATTCACAACTTAACAAAAATCAGAATCTAACCCAAATAAAATCCTCAATTCCAAAATCATAATAATTTGTAATTACCTGAAATAACTCTTAACAAATAATTCTCCCATATCAAAACTTGCTGATACAAATGCTCATATCATAATCAGATAATCATTTCTTAAATCGAACAAAATATGATATTATTCTCCTTAATAATCCAATCACAATCCTTAACTAATATTATTGTTCCAACGCATAACAATAATAATCTTAACAAATTATCTCGCCTTTCTCAAATCAACTATAACTCAAAGAACTAAAAAAACACTTGGTCAGAATAAGACCAACCAAACAGAGAACAAAATCAATTCAAACTCCTATGTCTACCCCAAAGATTTACCCACAACTCACAAAAGTCAAACCTAAATAGGTTTTCTACAAGAAAGAACCTAAGCTCGATACCATCTTCAGAACACCCCTTCCCGAAAAGGAAAGGGAGGTCACGTCTGCAAAGCACAACAAACCTCAAAATAAATAAACAGAGCACTAACAACCTCAAAATATTAATAGTGGTGATTCATTAATAAAGTAATAAGTACAATTCTCAAACCGAGTCAAAATAATCAAAACTTAAAATTGAATCAACCTAAATGGTCAAAGGCAAAAATCTCATCACACTAGCCTGAATCACCCTAAAAACTGCTTGGAAGAAAAACACAAACGATGAGCCAATTGCCCAAAGACGGACATGATATATACAAAAGATATACAATCGATATAATAAAAATAATCGAGACAAAATACCGAACAAAGCCTCAAGTGCAAATACTGAACGAAAAATATAATATCCAAAGATTTGAATGCAATATATCTGAATCAACGTAATGAATATATCTGAATCAACGTAATTGACGAAACCAATAAAAGAATAAAGAAATAACGAACTGAAGTAACTAACTCAATGACTTGAACCAATGTAAATCAACAAAACTAATCTAATAAAATAATAGGTCAAACAAATAAATTTGGAGTTATTTTATACCGAATGAGCTCAGAACACACATTGCCACACAGCAAGTCAAAATAATGCCACAGTAACCAAAATAATGCCACATGAGCAAATCACACATTGAATGCGAATCCAAATGTATGCAAATTGGATAGGTGTGTTTGGCACAACATCACACATCCGCAGTAATGTAAAACTAGGGTTAACCCATCCGCCTCCCACAACAAAACACCAAATGGCCCACTTCCTCCGGAGCCCAAAACGAGAGACGCTGTGGACTAATCACACCGCCACGAAAAGTGTCATGTCTCTCGTGCCAGACGACATGCTCGTGGTACCCCCACAGTGGTTATAGCTCGTATACCCTACGGTATATTCTAACAAAATATCACGTCACAACACATGCGACAAAATACCAACAAAAGGGTTCTATATGTACATGTTGAACCAAATCAAATTATAATCACAAGGTTTCAAAAGAAGGTAGCAAATATGTACCGCTTCTATAATTATCGAAATAAATAGTACTAAACATGAATACCTAATTCAAAGAGTACAAATACTAGTCATATGTATCAACTCTAAAATGAAACTAATATATTTATTTCACGAAAACAATTATGTGAAATCATAATGTAATTCAAATACTAAAGCAAACGAACAAATTTAAAAACAAAAGAGTGTCATTTGAAAGAGTACTTAATCCGTGCACTGATACTTCCAAACCATTTATAGCACACTCCACAAAATCTTACCTCAAATGCCAACGATATCAAATACGAAACGTTATTCATCACATAAACATATTCACCTCAAATTAAATATAATCCAATTCAATAATTCCAAAATAATTCATAATCTATTTAATATGCCTTTAATCATCGCCTTATATCAATTATTAATACTCCAAAATTTATATTCCAAATATAACTCTTTAAGTTCCTTCCGTCCGAACTAATTACACAAATTAATAATACTAAATGTAAGTACATTTATAAAAATATGAACACTTCTATTTGGTACGACTATAAAATATATAATTACTTATAATATTAAGATTTAATTCATTCCATATAATCTTACATATTTATTTGTATAACATCTCTTGCAAATTATGCAAGTTTTAAGTAAACTTTAATTACTACTTGCTATATATATATTTTTATTTAAAAAAAATCATCACTTTATTATTTTAGATCTCCAAAATCAATCACAATTTACTCCTCCGCTCAATCATTGAAATAAAGTGATAATAATAATAAGTACATCCGTATAAGTATTACATTAATAAATAAACTCTCTCATCTTTAAAGATCGCTCTTAGTTCTTGAATTACAAAAGTACTTGCTCATGATGAAAAAAACAACATACTAAATTTAATAATTTAATATGGAACCACGTGATTTATCCCCACTTTATATAATGTATAATATACTTACTTATTACTGATGAAATTTCTCCACTAGTGATCAAAATCTCTAGTCTTTTCTTTCACCGAGCCCCTTTGTAGTCGTTTTCCTTTATCTCCAAAGTAGTCACCTCTTCTTATTCAAATTGTATAATGAAGTAATATTAGGTTTAGCTATTTATTAATTAGGTTTGCCCTAATAAACTTCTATTTGGGTTAAATTAATATTAAGGCCCAAATTTTAACCACATAATATTATCTATCACTTATTAATATTTATTAGCCCACATAATTTAAATAACTAGTTTGACCCAAATAAATGACAAGTTCCAAACAATATGTTTTAAGAATATAAATTTAATATTATTTTATTATTATTTTTTCAGGATATTACAAACTCCTTCATCTCCATTGGCACCATTCGATACGGTGCCCTGGAAACTAGTGTCGCTCCTGGCATAATGTCTATTACAAACTCGGTATCCCTATCCGGTGGAAGACCCAACAATTCACTCGAGATTACATTCGCGAATTCTTTAACTATAGGTATTTGTTCCATTGTTGCTACCACTCTCTGGGTATCAACAATATGACACAGGTAACCTGCACATCCCTTCCTCAATAATTTCCTAGTTTGTGTCATGGTTAGACAACACGAACGTCCCGGCGATCTATTACCGTAAAATATTACATTAGGTTATCTTAACGTTTTAATATTTATGATTTTCTTCTGACAATCTATAATTACCCCATGGTTAACTAACCAATCCATTCCGAGAATTACATCGAATTCCCTAACTTTATCGGTATCAAATCTACCGATAATTTACAACCCCGTATATGTACGCAACAAATCCTATGAACATCTTCATCATGAATTATTTCTTCGTTTGCTACCTTAATATTTAAAGGTATGGGCAACTTTTCGGGAAGCAATCCTAATCGTCTAGCAAAATCACATGCTATAAATGAACAAGTAGCATCCGAGTCAAACAGCACATAAGCATTTAGGTCGTTGATCGGAATAATATATGCGACTACGTCCCCTGATGACATCGCATCTTGGACTGTCATGTTAAAGGTACGGGCCATCGACCTACCCGGCTGCGCTGGACCCCCAATAATTAACTTACCACTAATGGTGCCCTTATTCCCGTCCGTTCCTTTCTTCGGGCAGTTATTTGCCATGTGGTCAGTTAACCCACACACAAAGCATCCGTGGTTCTTTTTTGGACTTGTACAGTTAGGCAAAATGTGTCCCTCCTGTCCACAATTATAGCAGACAACCTTCCCCTTGAGACAAACTCCTAAGTGAGTCTTCCCATAGGTTTTGCAGGCCTCCATCCTCCTTTTCGGGTCTCCTTGCTTCACTCCAGTATTTCCAGAGTTAACCATCTTCTGTTTATACCTTTCGCCACTCCCGTTGGCTCCTTCGACCTTCACTCCCCCATCCACTTTCCCTTTATTCTTCTTATCTTTGTGGTACAGGCTCAACGCCTCACTACCACCTTCGGCGATTATCGCCTTCTCTAAAATGGTACTAAACGAAGTACTTTGGAACACCAAAATACGGTTATAGAGCCAGGATTTCAAGCCCTGCTCGAACCGTCAAGCCTTTTGTTGGGTAAAATCTAATTACGCACAACATGCAAGTATACGTGGTCAACAAGTAATAAAGTGAAAGTAGAGTATCGTTCCCACAGAGAATTAGTTAATACAAATTACCAAATATTAACTCTTAACCAATTTAATCTTATTTAAACGAATGATTTAATATTTTAAAATAATTAATTAAACTATTACTAACTATCCCTAGAATGAAACAAGATAATGAAGACTCGAGATTACAATTTCACTTATTATTTCATTTAAGTCAACACACTTCTTGTTAAGCCAAGTTATCAAAACTAGATTGTTAATCAAGAAAACAAAAGTAAAATATGGCCATCTCTCAATGCACCATACTCATATCAAATCAAATCCACAGATGATAGCGTCAAATTGAACACCCTAATTAACTAACCCACTATATCTCTATGTGAATTATAATTAAAAAGGGTTTAAGCATAAGTTCTTATTAGACTACATATGGCGTAAAGGCATATCTCTATCCTAAACACGAATCATGAATTCCATCTACGCAGAAATCACAAACACATGCTATCATGATTAGATCTAAATCTATACTTCATCTCTCGAGTTCATATAGATTATCATGATAATTGTTAGCTAGGCAATTAAGCAATTAAGTCCAAATCATAATAGACAATCCAAATATAGCTAATAAGACTAACAAAGAAGCATATCAAAGTAAACTACACAATAAGATCCATAGTAACCTCAAACAAAGAATTAGTTCATGATTATTAAATTAAAACTAAGAATCCACAATTGAATACACATTAAAAGACAGAGATAGAGGAAGATAAGAAGATAGAATCTATTGTCTGTAGATTTGAAGCTCCCTCCTCGCTCCTACTTTGAATCTTCAATGGTCTCCAAGTTGCTTCAATCTCTAAAACTATTTAGAACTAGTGTTTTGATCTAATCTACTATAATCTAATCTAATGGAATCATATTTTTCTTCTCTAATCTCCCCCTAATCCTTGTTATTCCCCTCCTTTTATAAGCCTTTTTACATGTCTTTAAGTCCTCTTGGAAGTCCTTGAGTCAATTGGATTGAAACAATCCTTCCCGAACTCAAATTTGGCCAAAAAACGTCTTTTCTACGCGTACCCCGACCTCGCTGGCTATGATTCTCTTAGCAATTTGGTATGTTTACCGGGGGATTTAGTGAAGGAAAAGCCCATCCCATGGGGTCCATTTTCTCATCACAACGTCCTCTCCGTAAAATGGCCATAACTTTTGATCCGGGAGGAGTTACGGGGTCTGCCACCTATCAAATCGAAGATATCGACGAGTTCTACAACTTGCATTCTTTGAGGATTGAGAAATTCAGGCTGGCTGAAGGTTGAAATTTGTCTGGAATTGACTACTATGAAAATGGCTAACCAAAACAGCGAAGTTCGACATCCGTTGGTACAAAGATCATAACTCTTGCATCCGAACTCCGATTGGAATGATTCAAGATGTTCCAAAAATCTACGAAGATGATCTACAATGTAAGCCAAGTTCTAAACCAACTACATGAAGTAAACATGAAAGCCCAAATGATGTCCCGATTGCTTTTCTTTGCATTATCTTTGCATTTTCCTTACCAATAGTCGCTCACACTGCTCCCAAACGTATAACCTATAAAATGAACACAAAATGCATGAAAAATAACTAAGACACATGAATATATATAACTAATTCAAGTAAAAGATACCGAATAAGTGGATATAAAATCCACTTATCAAATACCCCAAAATTTAAACCGTTGCTTGTCCCCAAGCAACACAACATAATGCAATGCATTCAATGAAATGTAACTAATCTATATGCCTACGAATCTAGCAGTATTCGATAGAATCAAATCTATTCACTCGGCCTTAGAGCGATCAAGCAAACACGACAATACTTCATATCAAAACCAATCAACAATTCCCTAGTCAATCATCAAGTCTTAAACTGTTATTACTGGTATAGTGCGTGTGTGCTCCACAACAATGTTAACTGATATAAAATCAAATTTAACACATTACAAGTCTCTTTGAAGGCATCATACGGTGTAAACTCAAGAAATTCAAAAACAAGCTAGATCCAACTAAAATCAAATAATTACCAATATCGAGGGTTTAACATGGGATACCTATGCTTTATTTTCATCTACGGGGGCTTTTGCTCTTATTTCCCATTTTTTTTAAAAAAATTTCTTTTGGTTTATATACATATAGTTATGCAATGTCTTATTCCCTTAGGCTTTTCAATGCTACCTTAACGAGCTTTCGACCAACGACTCCCAGACCATTAAGACCTAAGGGCGCTAGGTGTAGAGAAAATCCCCTCGGGCTTACTTACTCAAGTTACAAAGGCCACAAAACTAGACAAGCATGCCACGATGTTTATTCATTTTTTTCTTTTTTTTATATAGCTTATATACCCCAAATATTCCCTCAAACTTAGGTTCTTGTCTTACTTTAGCCATCACTACTTGTTCTTGTCATTCTTTCATTCAAACTAGCATTATCCTTTAGAATCCCATTATGTATCAATTTAAACTCAATCAATCAACAAGTTGTTTTTTTTTTGTCTTATCCTTATTATACCAGTTTCAAAATGTAAATGATTCAATTTATAACAAGAAATCACATCAAAGCTCTAATAGTCAGTACTATACTTGTCTACCCAATTCCAATCTCATCATTGGCCAAAACAAACTGTACATATCAAACAGCTGGACTCATGCAAGATGAACATAGTAACTAACTATTATTTTTGATTTTTTTAATTTTTTTTTTGATTTATAATGAACCTAAACTAAATTAACAACATATGTAAAATAACATAACATAAACATGAAACTAAACATGCAATAAAGAACTAAACTAAACTCCCCCAAACTTAGGAATTACAATGTCCTCATTGTAAGAATATAGCGATAAGTAGAAGAGAACTTCCCTGTAATTAGCTAAGCGTGAAGTGATGGTGGCGATGGCGGCGATGGCGGCGATGATCATTTTCCTATCCATTGAACCTCCAATACAATTCCTGGGTTGCAAAGCCATTTGCTCTCGAATGCGTGTATCATCGTAGCTTTCTCCCAAATTTATCAATTTAACCTTCACTTCCTCACAAGTATCCTTTATGAATGCCCAATTCAATTGGTGTGAGAAATATGGTAGGAGATGTGGTAATATATAGAGGTGGTATGATGAGTTCTATTGGTGGATTGAGGAGGTGGGGAGAAGTAATCGAGTGTAGGAGATAGTGGTTGGAGTGGGTGGTGGATAGAGTTATGATGTAGTGGGGAAGTGGGGAAGTGGAGTATTGATGGGAAGAGGAAGGAGCATGCATGTAACTGCCAACTTGTCTAATGAGTTTCAGGACCCCATTTCCTACGGGTTGCAGTATTCATTTTAGCTCACGTTGACGGCATACCTTCTGCTCAACTTCTCGATTTCTAAACTTTTGCTTCATGCTAACTTAGTCAATGATCCTTTTTCCATCCTGCAAGATATAAAACATAAGCATTAGTGGATTGTTGATAACATAATGTATTATGGAGAGATTAACAAGACTTTTATTATATAATACTACTTAATAACTTAATAAAATTATATTCTACAATTATGAATGAAAAATACGAGAAATAAACTAAAAATTCCTGGGTTGCCTCCCGCTTAATATTGATTTACATGCCTTTTCACCGACTTTTTATGCGGTCAAAGCTATCCAATTCCTCTTCGAAAGTTGAGAAACCCTCCATCCATCGAAAATAATATAGCTTTTTGTAGGTTCCCATTTGTGATAGCCATTGTATTAAAGTCACCTAGCATGCTTTCTTTAGATAAGATCACATTCAAGAATGTCTAGCATCTTGGTGTTTTCTCCATTGTGCCTGCGAATAGATTCTAGCATTGAGGCTTGTCAGACACAACCATCTCTTCTTCTATCTTCTCCAGCTCATCGCACCATGGCTTCGAAGTTGTACTCGCTTTTACGTCACAAGGAGTATTGCCGATGACATGACTACAAATCGGACAAGGTTTTGGAAATCTAACCGGATTCTTGAATTGTGGAGGATAAGGCACTTGAGACATACATAACATCGGCTCATCATCGTTGGTTCTCATAATTAGTTCTTCACCGACCTTGTTTTCATTATCCCCATGTGTCTCCTCTTTTTCAACGTCTTGTGGCTCATCAAGTTGTAGATTTGGTTCGGGCACTTCATCAATCTCGGAATCCTAGTCATAACACCAATTGTTTGGAGGAAGGTTGCTTACGGCTTTGGTCATTTGATCTATCTTATTCTGAAGATTCTGAATTGACTTCTCTTGATTCTGAATTGACCGCTCTTGATTAATTCTCCTCTCCTCATTTGATGCTACGAACTTGGACCACAATTCCTCCAACCTTGAATTATCTGTCTCAATCTCGGAAGCCATGTATTGAGGACCATTGGTTGAGGTAGTGACGAGTTGTTCCATCCGATTATTAAAATTTTGGGTTGACAACTCTTGGCTAATCCTCATCTCCTCTAGGTTTGCTATGCCCTTCAATATTACATCCCTCAGATTTGGCTTTTCTTCTCGTGGCAATGGAGGTGGACATGAAAATTCTGGTGTGTATGTTGGATTTGGAGCGTAGTATTGGTCTTCATAAGTATAGCTCCATGACGAATCCGGGTGATACCCCCAAACTTGATGATAATTAGCACATGTATAATTGTTGAGGTATTCACCACCATGTTGTCCCAACCCAAAACTAACGGTGCATAGATGACTCGGATGATTACCAGCACAATAATTGCAATTAACTACTATCCTTCGATTACGTTGGGCTGCAAGAACGTCCAACCTCCTCGAAAGTGTCTCAAGTTGCGCTGATAATGCAGAAAATGCATTGAGACCATCAATCCCCGCTCCCCTTGGTTGAGTCATATTCGAATATGGCCTTTGATAATTGAATTCATCCATGGTACCTGAAAAGAAAGAAAAATAGGAAGAGAATTAAATAACTAGAAAGAAAAAAAATGTTTAAATTAAGACTAATTTAATTGAAGCTAATATTGGCAAAAATTATATTAAACTAATCCCCGACAACGACGCCAAAAACTTGTTGGGTAAAATCTAATTACGCACAACACGCAAGTATACGTGGTCAACAAGTAATATAGTGAAAGTAGAGTATCGTTCCCACAGAGAATTAATTAATACAAAGTACCAAATATTAACTCTTAAACAATTTAATATTATTTAAACGAATGATTTAATATTTTAAAATAATTAATTAAACTATTACTAACTATCCCTAGAATGAAACAAGATAATGAAGACTCGAGATTACAATTTCACTTATTGTTTCATTTAAGTCAACACACTTCTTGTTAAGCCAAGTTATCAATACTGGAATGTTAATCAAGAACACAAAAGTAAAATATGGTCATCTCTCAATGCACCATACTCATATCAAATCAAATCCACAGATGGTATAATCAAATTGAACACCCTAATTAAGTAACCCACTATATCTCTATGTGAATTATAATTAAAAAGGGTTTAAGCACAAGTTCTTATTATACTACATATGTCATAAAGGCATATCTCTATCCTAAACACGAATCATGAATTCCATCTACGCAGAAATCACAAACACATGCTATCATGATTGGATCTAAATCTATACTTCATCTCTCAAGTTCATATAGATTATCACGGTAATTGTTAGCTAGGCAATTAAGCAATTAAGTCCAAATCATAATAGACAATCCAAATATAGCTAATAAGACTAACAAAGAAGCATATCAAAGTAAACTACACAATAAGATCCATAGTAACCTCAAACAAAGAATTAGTTCATGATTATTGAATTAAAACTAAGAATCCACAATTAAATACACATTAAAAGACAAAGATAGAAGAAGACAAGAAGATAGAATCTATTGTCTGTAGATTTGAAGCTCCCTCCTCGCTCCTACTTTGAATCTTCAATGGTCTCCAAGTTGCTTCAATCTCCAAAACTATTTAGAACTAGTGTTTTGATCTAATCTACTCTAATCTAATCTAATGGAATCATATTTCTCTTCTTTAATCTCCCCCTAATCCTTGTTATTCCCCTCCTTTTATAAGCCTTTTTACATGTCTTTAAGTCCTCTTGGAAGTCCTTGAGTCAATTGGATCGAAAAAATCCTTCCTGAACTCAAATTTGGCCAAAAAACGCCTCTTTTCTGGCGTACCCCGCCCATTGGCTACGGGGTCTAGGTTGTACTGTCAGGCCACCCAAGGCTATGCTTCTTCTAGCAATACTGGTATGTCACATCGTGAAGGATTTAGTGAAGGAAAAGCCCATCCCGGCGGGGGTCCATTTTCTGTCACAACGTCCTCTGGTAAAATGGCCATAACTTTTGATCCGGGAGGAGTTACGGGGTCTGCCACCTATCAAATCGAAGATATCGACGAGTTCTACAACTTGCATTCTTTGAGGATTGAGAAATTCAGGCCGGATGAAGTTTGAAATTGGTCTGGAAGTGACTGCTATGAAAATGGCTAACCAAAATAGCGAAGTTCGACATCCGTTGGTACAAAGATCATAACTCTTGCATCCGAACTCCGATTGGAATGATTTAAGATGTTCCGAAAAGCTACGAAGATGCTCTACAATGTAAGCCAAGTTCCAAACAAACAACATGAAGTAAACATGAAAGCCCAAATGATGTCCGGATTGCTTTTCTTTGCATTTTCTTTGCATTTTCCTTACCAATAGTCGCTGCTCCCAAACGTATAACCTACAAAATGAACACAAAATGCATGAAAAGTAACTAAGACACATGAATATAAGCAACTAATTCAAGTAAAAGATACCGGATAAGTGGATATAAAATCCACTTATCACCTTTCTAACCTCGGTGTCCACTTGTTGTGGAGTAAACCTCGCCAGTTCATTAAATTTGGCGGCGTATTGGGGAACAATAATGTCCCCTTATTTTAATTCGAGAAACCGCATCTCCATCCTTCCTTGCATGCTCATGGGAAAGTAGTTCTCAAAGAATATCTCCTTGAACCTCACCCACGTAACATTCTCAATATCAGCTCTGGCCTAGTTGGCCTCCCACCAAAACTTGGCCTCTCTCAAGCGACGCAAGACTGCCACCTCGAACAGATCCTCAGGTGTATCTGAAGGCGAAAAGGCAAAAGGCACGTACAAGGGCGGCAGTATATCACAGCTGCAACATATTGCTGCTAGGGTACGTATGTATATCAAGCTTATTGGCTTAGTTATTTGTTTTTATGTTTACAGTCATGTTTTGTAGTTAAAATATCATATGTTTACATATAAATATGAGAACATGAACTGTAGGAGTCTGAGTCTCAAGGTCAACCTATCAATTGGTTGGATGTGTATGTGGCCACCCGTGATGGTCTGCTTGATGCTGTTCAGATAGCGGTAATAAGTTAACTTTATACTAATATGTTGTTTATAAATTATGACGACCTTTTTTAGCATTTTTTATTTATTTTTAACTATTTAATTGTTGACCTTCTGACAGGACACTTATAAGGGCTTAATGAACGAACGCTATCCTGAAGGCACCCCGCGTCCGTCGATTGATCAAGAATTATGGGAGAGGGCGTCTGCGTGAAGAAAAACTATGTTAAAGGCCAAGGACAAAAATGATGCCCGACCATCAGTGGCACAAACAACTCTGCTACCCAGTCTACACAGTCATCAGGTCATCCAGCCTATCATACTCCTACTGACTATGTGAGAGCGATTTTTCAGAATCGTGATCTTCTTCGTATACTGGGCGGGCATCTGCATTCTCTAAGTCCTGATGAGTTGACGGAGGCGTTGGCGGCGATGCAAGACATCAAAGATCGTGGTGGCGACCAGGTATATATATCGATTTTGTTACTGTCACTCTTACTTATATGTTTCACTACATTGTGTATTGTTTAGCTTTCCCCAAGTCATAGCAGTATCAACACATGTAACATATATGTTTTATTCTTTTGTTAATTACATGGTACTAATTTGGATGATCCATGAAGAGCTAGACCAATCATATATGTTAGATTTTTAAAGCCTTGTTAAACTTGTTTTTTAGATTTTTAAAAACTTGTACTCTTTTAGATTCGTTCTTTGGACACTTGTATTGGTTTACAATTTTATTTTCATGGATGTTTACGATTGTATTGTGTTGTGTTGGTTTACGATGGATGTTTATCATATAATAGTTATCATGGATGGATGCTTATATATACTGTTGTGTGGTTGGATAGAAAGCAGATACAAAGTAGGTTATTTTTGGGAAATCAATAAAACAGGAAAAATATTAAAAAAAACATCAGCGACCGCATGCGGTCGCTAATACCGGTCGCGGTCGCTGATAACTACTTGGAAACTAGCGACCGATTCGGTCGCTATTACCGGTCGCGAACACGTGTGCCACGTCACATCTGACAAATGACTCAGCATGAGTCAGAATAGTGACGGGTCGTTGACTGCAGTCGCTGAGAATTCGGTCGCTATTGTTGGTCGCTGATGTCCATCCAGCGACCAGATTAGATGTGACTAAGATCAGCGACCGCATTCGGTCGCGGATACTTATCTGCGACTATATGCGGTCGCTGATAGGCGGTCGCCGATAAGCGTTTTTGTTGTAGTGTGTCGTGTGGTGCTCACCAAAGTGAATGACACCGTAGAAGAGTTATCAGCTATAAAAGCAGCCCCTAATGACCATCAGGAATAATCGTCGAAGAATGTGATCCCTGTGATGCCTCCAAAATAAGTATACAACACCCATTCTGAGTCATCAAATACATGGTACAGAAATAACTACAACTTTATTAATACAATTGTCATGAAAAATACGACAACACATAAACTGTGAGTTAAAATACAAATATTGTCATCTAGACAATATCCACACCCAAATAAGTCCTCATCATAATTATTGATACACTATTTTACAAAATAGTGAAGACTACTATAATAACTGCCTTAGAACATCACTCCACACCCCGACTACTCCCCGCTATATTCTAGCTTCCTGAGATAATATACAACAAATATTATAACTAAGATAATAAAGAACAAATTATCGTTAGTCCTTAACAGGGAAAAATCTGATAGAATACAATAGACAACAAGTTTTAAATCAATATTTGCAGCGGAAATATCAATTCATTAGAAGAGTTACGTAGAGAATGAAATCTACTTTCTTCTATGAATTTAAAAGTTTATCATCAATATTTTATCCCTATAACATCAATCAATATACATCTTGAATCAAATATTCATCTTTGCACTACAGGCCAAAGATATTCATTAGTCGGTCATGTTCATCTCAACACTTGTTCATCTTTGCACTACTGGCCTAAGATATTTATCAAAAAATCATTCATCTTTGCACTACAGGCCAAAGATATTCAGTTATATCATTATTTAGGACTGAGGATGATGAAAAATATTTTAAAGAAAACGAATCCAGTGAAACAAAAGAACAAATATTAAGTATTCGTACTTTAAACAATCCAAGTTCAAAAATACTTCATAAATAACCATAGTGGAGTAAAATTCAAGAATGATCAAAACATGGATATAATCAAAGCTAGTATCCATAATAGATATCTTGGACAAAAAATGAAAATTTAATTTTTTTGTGAATAGTGTCGTATTCGTGAATAATGCCGTATACGTGAATAGTGTCGTATACGTGAATAGTAACCTTGACACTAAAAGACAAGAATTTCACAAGAAAAATCTTACCAATATTTTGGCATAATGATATTGAAAGAAATAATATCATTTATAAAAAAAAATTAAAAATAACATCCCTTACCTCAGAAAGACAATACTTCTGACTGGAATACTGGATATAGTGCTAAAGGAACTTGCACAGTATAGCAACACTCAAAGTATCAAAATACTCACAAGAATACGCTCGATAATATAGACAGAGAAATATTTAGTTTCTGGTGTGATTTTCAATTCTTACCTAAACACCTTATTTAGAGAAAAATGCTTAGAACACAAAAGTAGAAAATTTAATAGATATTACTATTATTTTTCTAAAACTTCCTACGCACACCAATTGAGTTTAAACATCAGCCACGCCATCAATAAAAGTAAGAAAAACGTGTTTCTTAAATAAAACAATTAAAACTTCAAAAATCAATTATTCCGGAACTTCGGAACTTCAAAAATTCATAATAAATATCCCTTTTATCAGAAAAATTCAAATCTTATATTCATTCCATAGGAAATTCAATTCTCTACAACTTTGTAAGTTTAAGTTTTTCCAAATTCCAAATAGAAATTGATAGAAATTCACATACGGATGATTTTACAGGCTATAATCAAATTTCAGTCAAGAAATGGGGTCCACAAACATGAAAAACATGTTTTAAATATTTTTAGTAACAAAAATACTCTTCCTCCTCATATACTCATATATCCCACATTCATTATAAAAATATCACCATTGTTATATTATTATAATATAATAATATATTTAAATAAATTATTTTATCAGAAAAAGATAAAATATTAATTTTCAACAATTGTCACATTAAAATTTTTCTCCATCTATATCCACATAAAATGAATATTTTCCTCATCATATAAATCAATAATTAATTATTCACAAATAATATTACAGAATCACAATACTGACAACCAGGCCGTTCTCAGGAAAGAGGGGGCTTTCCAATAAGGATTTCTCCTTACTGGCGCGCAATTAGATAACCAAACCTCTCCTTAAACAGAACTTTCTAGACATTGCCAATAATGTTATCTAATAATATTATTCAAATAATATGAACTATTTCTCCGATAATGGAAAATACTGTGTAGTGACAATTATTGAAACAACAATAATATAAAATATCTACGTAACAATTATTAAATTAATAAAATAAAATATTGAACAATAATTACTGTAACAATTATTGAGTAGTGCCTTCTTACGTAAGAATCAATAATTGGTGCAATACTGGTAATGCTCTTCTGTTTTTTAACCAATTTATTATTTCAACAAGATTAATCTGTAATAACTACGTCGTTATTTATAAACAACTTATACTTGTCGTTTTCTTCATCCAATCGCTTTCCATTATGAGGCCCACACAAGGTTGCGCCGTCGTGCAAATATTCCCCGATAGTAAGAATATTCCACGACCAAACGAATATTCCCCGACAACAATGAATATTTTATAACCACTTGCTTATTTGAAATATTTGCGCATTTTACCCATAACTAACCACATTAATCAAATCAACCCTTACTATTTCAAAATAATAAATAGAGGAAATTCAATTTCATTTATGATAAGTTGGGATCTTACAACCTCCCCTCCTTATGAAATTTCATCCTCGAAATTGACGTACGTATCTGGTGTTTTGAAAAGGTGAGGATGCCTCGCTTTCATTTTCGTTTTCAACTCCCAGGTCATTTCTTCAATAACATGGTTTCTCCATAAAACTTTGACTTGTGGTATGACCTTTGTGCATAGGACATGCTCCTTCCTATCCAAGATCTTGACAGGTACCTCCTCGTATGTTAAATCTTCGGCTATTTCATATGGTTCTAACTCAATAACGTGGTTCGGGTCTTTCACATATTTACGAAGCACAGATATGTGAAAAACATTATGAACACGAGATATACTTGGAGGTAACACGAGTCTATAAGCTACATTTTCTACTCGGTCAAGAATCTGAAATGGACCAATAAATCGTGGATTGAGCTTTCCTCTTTTCCCGAATCTTGTAACTCCCTTCCACGGAGCAACATGTAGCAATACATGATCCCCAATACTAAATTCCACGTCCTTTCGATGAAGATCCGCATAACTCTTTTGTCGATCTTGTGATGTTTGTATACGTTGTCGAATCATTTGGATCTTTTTTGTAGTCATACGTACCAACTCGGGTCCCAACAATGTTGCTTCACCAACCTCATCCCAACATATTGGAGAGCGACACTTTCGTCCATACAATGCTTTGAATGGAGCCATACCTATACTTGCCTGATAACTGTTGTTCTAGGAGAATTCCACCAATGGTAAATACTTATCCCAACTCCCTTTGAAGTCTAGGACACAAAGTCTTAATAGATCTTCAAGAGTTTAAATAGTCCTCTCTGAATGTCCGTTCGTTTGAGGATGGTATACCGAACTAAATCGTAAATCCGTCCCCATAGCTTTTTACAAGCTAACCCAAAATTGTGAAGTGAATCTTGGGTCACGATCTGAAACAATGGATACTGGCATGCCATGCAATCTCACAATCTCATTTACATACATACGAGCAAGACGTTCAAGGAAATAAGTCTCCCGTATCGGCAAGAAATGAGTAAACTTGGTTAATCTATGAACAATAACCCAAATAGCATTTATGCCTTGAGAAACCGTGGGAAGACCTGTAACGAAATCCATGGTAATGTGTTCCCACTTCCATTTCAGAATCTCAAGTGGTTGCAATGGACCCTTAGGCACTTGATGCTACACCTTTACGCGTTGACAAGTTAAACACCTCGAGATAAACTTCGTAATCTCTCTCTTCATATTGTTCCACGAAAATGTATATCGAAGATAACGATACATTTTGGTACTTCCAGGATGGATTGCAAACGGTGTATTATGTGCCTCCATCATGATCTTGCATTTCAAATCAGAGTCGTTAGGAACACAAAGTCTGAAGTGGACTCGAAGTTTTCCTTCTTCATCGATTCTTACTTCTGGAATAACACCTTCTTGTACTTTCTTCTTCATACGCATCAGCTCCGGGTCTGTGGCTTGAGCAACTTTAACTTTTTTGATTAAAGTCGGTTCTATGCGTATACTTCACATCATTGCATGGGTCCCTGGAGTCTTGAATTCTATCTTCATCTTTTGTAAATCACACAAAATGGGCCTTTGTGTTGACAACATGGCACTCGTTCCCGCATATGATCTTCTGCTCAATGCGTTAGCTATCACGTTAGCTTTTTCAGGATGGTATTGAATGGTGTGGTGATAATCTTTCAACAGCTCCAGCCAACGTCGTTGCCGCATGTTGAGTTCCTTTTGGGTGAAGAAATATTTGAGGCTTTTATGGTCTGAATATATCTCAACTTTCTCCCCATATAGATAGTGCCTCCAGATCTTTAGCGCGAAAATGACTGTTGCCAACTCTAGATCATGAGTAGGATAATTCCTCTCATATTCTTTAAGTTGTCGCGATGCATAGGCTATGACTTTCCCATGCTACATGAGAACACCCTAACCCTTTGCCTGAAGCATCGTTGTAGATAACAAATCCATCCAAACCAGATGGTATTGTCAGAACAAGTGCCGAAATGAGTCTCCTCTTGAGCTCTTGAAAACTCTTTTCGCATTCCTCGCTCCATACGAATTTTGTATCCTTCCGAGTTAGCTGATTTAACGGAGTAGCAATTCGAGAAAATCCTTCCACGAATCTCCGATAATAACCAGCTAAGCCCAGAAAGCTACGAACTTCGGTCACCGACTTCGGTTGCTCCCAACTTTGTATTGCTTCAATTTTCGCTGGGTCAACAGATACTCCATGTTTTGGCACCACATGCCCAAGGAATGCTACTTCCTCAAGCCAGAACTCGCATTTCTTTAACTTTGGTATACAGCTTGTTTTCACGCAGCCTTTGGAGTACCAGCTTCAAATGGTGCTCATAATTTTCACGACTTTTGGAATATATGAGGATGTCATCAATAAAGACAACAATGAACTGATCCAAATATTCCTTGAATACTCGGTTCTATATATCTATGAAAGCTGCAGGAGCATCAGTCAATCCAAAAGACATGACTAAGAATTCATAATGCCTATACTGAGTTCTGAAGGCAGTTTTTGGAATATCCTCAGTTCTAATCTTCGACTGATGATATCCAGAACGAAGATCGATCTTTGAAAAGAATTGTGCTCCTTGTAACTGGTCAAACATGTCATCAATGCGAGGTAGTAGATACATATTCTTAATGGTGACATGGTTCAATTCCCGGTAATCAATACAAAGTCGCATACTCCCGTCTTTGTTCTTTACAAATAAAATAGGAGCACCCCAAGGAGATGTACTAGGACGAATGAAACCAATGTCCAACAACTCCTGTAGTTGGACCTTTAACTCCTGAAGTTCAATAGGAGCCATTCGATATGGGGTTTTAGAAATGGGCTTTGTACCAGGTTCAAGATCAATAAAGAATTCAAGTTTACGTTACGGGGGTAGACCGAGAAGTTCTTCAGGAAATACGTCAGGAAAGTCACTAACAACAGGAATATTATTCCAATTTGACGTATCTTTATTCAAATCCATAACATGGGCTAAGAAAGCTTGACATCCATTTTTTAATAAACGAATGCCTTTATGGCTTGATATAACAGTGATTGATTTTAGTTGTTTAGTTGCTTGAATTCGAACAACAGGTTGATTAGAAATATGAAAACTAACAACCTTACGAAAACAATCAACTTTGGCATGATGAGTAGTTAACCAATTAATCCCTAAATTCACATCAAAAGCAAGTATCTTTAAAGAGATAAGATCAAAAGGTAATGTGATGGTGCCAACTTGGATCAAACAAGATTTATAAACAGTGGATGTAATAAAAGTTTCTCCTAACGGAGTCTCCACAGATAGGTCAAAGTCTAATTTTTTTGTAGTCAAGTTTAAACGTTGAGCACAAGCAGGAGAGATAAATGAATGGGTAGAACCGGTATCTAGCAATGTATAAACTTCGCAAGAATTTATGATTAGCTTACCCGTGATCACCTCGTTTGGGTTCCTTGCATTTTGACCAGTCACAACAAATGCTCTTCCAGGAACCGTTGATTTTGACTTTTCTAGGACAACTTTTTGAGTCACCATCCCCGCTGGACTTGGTTTCGCTACCGTACAATCTCTAGCGATATGTCCTTCCTTTCCACAATTATAGCATACCTTGAACTGTTGTGGACAGTTTGGGCTGATATGTCCCTCTTTCCCGCATTTATAGCATACGACCGGTGGTCATTCTCCTCCCTTAGAACTAGTTGATGCTGGTGCTGACGTCTTCACATTATCGTTGTTGTACCTTGTCTTTTTAAAATCAACTCTCGACTCGCTTCTTCTATTATCATGGCCATGATTACCACCAGAGTGGTTACTGCTTTTGTCCATATTTTTCTATCCCCGCTGGTTATCGTTGCTCCGATGACTGCTGTCACTAGTATGACTCTGGTTGTGGTCCCTCGGTTGAACATACTCGTTATCTCGCTCTAATAATTGAGCCCTGTAGACAATATCTGAATTTATTGAAAATTTATGAGAAATGAGATACTGACGTATGTCGGGTTTCAAACCTCTCAGAAACATCCGCGTCATACGTTCCTCATTCTACACCAAATGAGGTGCAAACCTGGATAACTCTGCGAACTTCGCCTCGTACTGGGACATTGTCATGTTGTTATGCTCCAGTCTAATAAACTCTACCTCCTTCATATGACGAATACTTTTAGGAAAGTACTTGTCATTGAATAATTTCTGAAACGTTTCCCAAGACATGCTGAGTACGGCTAGATGGGTACGCTTCACAGATTCCCACCAAGATGTCGCCTCATTCTGACGTAACATAAAGGTGGCGAATGGAACCTTCTGTTCCTCCGTGCATCCCAAGACGTCGAATATCTTGGTAATTTGCTTGACCAACGTCTCTGCCTTAATCGGATCTGGCTTTCCCCAGAATTCTAGTGGTCCCAACTCTTTGAATTGCTTGGCTGTGACAAATCGCGCGTTGCTATCATTTCCACCTGTATTTTGTACATGAGTCTCCTTCGTCTGATTTTGCATGAACTGCAAAAAGCTTCTAAACATTCCATCGTTCATCGTCTGATCAGTGGTGTTGTTTACAGGAGGAACATTGTCGGCTTGTTGCACGTTTTCCTCATTGGTGGGTAAAGGTGTCTCCACGGTCTCATTTACTCCACTGTTAACATTCTCAGTAGCCATTCTCAAATACTGCCATAAAACAAGGGTAAATTAAAGAAATTAACATATCACATAATATCCCTATATTCTGACCAACCAACAAATAAGTTTAGGTAGGACACACTAGCAAAGGATTTACTCGTCTCTCCCCTCCTAGTTCTATTCCCCGATCTCCGCCAGAGATTATATCCCTAAGCTCTGATACCAACTGTGATGCCCCCAAAATAAGTATACAACACCCATTCTGAGTCATCAAATACATGGTACAGAAAAAAATACAACTTTATTAATACAATTGTCGTGCAAAATACGACAACACATAAACTGTGAGTTAAAATACAAATATTCTCATCTAGACAATATCCACACCCAAATAAGTCCTCATCACAATTATTGATACACTATTTTACAAAATAGTGAGGACTACTATAACAACTGCCTTGGAACATCACTCCACACCTCGACTACTCCCCGCTATATTCTCGCTTCCTGAGTAGAAAAATGGAACAAAAAGGAAAAGGGTGAGGTCAACTAGCCCAGTAAAGAATATTATGACTAAGATAATATAGAACAAATTATCGTTAGTCCTCAACAGGGAAAAATCTGATAGAATACAATAGACAACAAGTTTTAAATCAATATTCGCAGCGAAAATATCAATTCATTAGAAGAGTTACGCAGAGAATGAAATCTACTTTCTTCTATGAATTTAAAAGTTTATCATCAATATTTTATCCCTATAACATCAATCAATATACATCTTGAATCAAATATTCATATTTGCACTACAGGCCAAAGATATTCATCAGTCGGTCATGTTCATTTCAACACTTGTTCATCTTTGCACTACAGGCCAAAGATATTCAGTTATATCATTATTTAGGACTAAGGATGATGAAAAATATTTTAAAGAAAACGAATCCAGTGAAACAAAAGAACAAATATTAAGAATTCATACTTTAAACAATCCAAGTTCAAAAATACTTCATAAATAATCATAGTGGAGTAAAATTCAAGAATGATCAAAACATGGATACAATCAAAGTTAGTATCCATGATAGATATCTTGGACAAAAAAATGAAAATTTAATTTTTCTGTGAATAGTGTCCTATTCGTGAATAGTGCTGTATACGTGAATAGTGTCGTATACGTGAATAGTAACCCCGACACTGACAAGAATTTCACAAGAAAAATCTTACCAATATTTCGGCATAATGATATTGAAAGAAATAATATCATTTATATAAAAAAATAAAAATAACATCCCTTACCTTAGAAAGATAGTACTTCTGACTGGAATACTTGATATAGTGCTGAAGGAACTTGCACCGTATAACAACACTCAAAGTATCAAAATACTCAAAAGAATACGCTCGATAATATAAAGAGAGAAATCTTTAGTTTCTGGTGTGATTTTCAATTTTAACCTAAGCACCCTATTTATATGAAAATGCTTAGAACACCAAAGCAGAAAATTTAATAAATATTATTATTATTTTTCTAAAACTTCCTACGCACACCAATTGAGTCCAAACATCAGCCATCCCCTCAATAAAAGTAAGAAAAACGTTTTTCTTAAATAAAACAATTAAAACTTCAAAAATCAATTATTCCGGAACTTCAGAACTTCAAAAATTCATAATAAATAGCCCTTTTAACAGAAAAATTTAAATCTTATGTCCATTCCATAGGAAATTCAATTCTCTACAACTTTGTAAGTTTAAGTTTTTCCAAATTCCAAACAGAAATTGATCGAAATTCACATACGGACGATTTTACAGGCTATAATCAAATTTCAGTCAAGAAATGGGGTCCACAAACATGAAAAACATGTTTTAAATATTTTTAGTAACAAATATACTCTTCCTCCTCATATACTCATATATCCCACATTCATTATAAAAATATCACCATTGTTATATTATTATAATATAATAATATATTTAAATGAATTATTTTATCAGAAAAAGATAAAATATTAATTTTCAACAATTGTCACATTAAAAATTTTCTCCATCTATATCCACAAAAAATGAATATTTTCCTCATCATATAAATCAATAATTAATTATTCACAAATAATATTACAGAATCACAATACTGACAACCAAGCCGTTCCCAGGAAAGAGGGGGCTTTCCAATAAGGATTTCTCCTTACTGGCGCGCAATTAAATGACCAAACCTCTCCTTAGACAGAACTTTCTAGACATTGCCAATAATGTTATCAAATAATATTATTCAAATAATATGAATTATTGCTCCGATAATGGAAAATACTGTGTAGTGACAATTATTGAAACAACAATAATATAAAATATCAACGTAGCAATTATTAAATCAATAAAAATAAAATATTAAACATTAATTACTGTAACAATTATTGAGTAGTGCCTTCTTACGTAAGAATCAATAATTGGTGCAATACTGCGTAATCTTCTTGTTTTTAACCATTTGAGTATTTCAATAGTATTAATTGGTAACAACTACTACCAGTTATTTATAAACAACTTATACTTGTCGCTTTCTTCATCCAATCGCTTTTTAGTTATGGGGCCCACACAAGGTCATGTAAATGCATTTATATTCTCCGACAAGTAGAATATTCCATGACCAAACAAATATTCCTCGACAACAATGAATATTTTATAACCACTTGCTTATTTGAAATATTTGCGCATTTTACCCATAACTAACCACATTAATCAAATCAAACCTTACTATTTCAAAATAATAAATAGAGGAAATTCAATTTCATTTATAATAAGTTGGGGTCTTACAATCCCTAACTCTCACATCATCGGGTATAGTGACTCAATGTTCCGCTTATAAGATCTACGCTTCAATGGACTGTCTGAACGGTCCCCGCCTTGAGCGCCTCGATCCAACTCCTAGCAAGGATTTGACGGTAGTCGGGGTAATATCCGCCGTACATGGCACTGGTACCCGTTTAAACTCCATACCGGTGATAAATCGCCAATCCATCAACATCATCATCACCTCACAGTCCAACAAATGGAGAGACTGAGTCTGGTGAAACCAGCGCTCAGACAATGCCTTAAGGTAACCACAGTGACAATGACGGGGAAGGATGGAAAATAATGCTCTGAAACCCCAGCCATGCACAATCGCTCTATAATCAGGATGCAGAGCCAGGTATATGTAGTGAATGATGAACCAGTTCCCTCTAGGTTGTGTAAAGCCAGGAACCTAAATCACAAAGTAGATCAACATCAGAATCCTTTACTCCTCATCAATAGGAAAAAAGGAAGATCAGAATCCAACTTTTACCTCGTTTGCATGCAGGTAAACCGAGGGGTGTCGACTTCAATCACCTAGAAGCTCTGGGATCGTCACCTGAATGTCTGGAAAATCCCTACGAGGAACATATACAGCAGGAACAGGGTCATAACCGTAACATCTTCCTCCTCGTCTTCAACATCCAACACATCAACCCGAACATGACGTATCACTACCTCTGCCAAACGACGAGGCTGTCTGACATAACAGGGTCGTGGCACTTCATAAACCCTCCTCTGCACTCCTAAAGTGGTCCTGCGGGAACTACTCGACTGATCCGGATCCATATATCTAGACAACAAGTCTCCAAATCACCTCAGCAAGGGTGTGGTAAATTCTAACCTGGAGCTTTTCAAAATGCAGTTTTATGACTACATGCATACATGCATTGTTTAAACATACGCCTATAGTAGAGTTAAAAATGCATGACTACCCAATGCCTACATTTTGGAAATTTTTTTCCATAGTCTCCTTTGTAAACAGGACTATCCATATGCACATACGTATGATTAAGTGGCCATTCAGTAGCACACCTACCCACAGTCATAAAATCCTACATGCATACATATATCAAAGTAAAAATCCATAAGGGTAGCCTAATTATCAGGATTACTTTTCTTTTTCACCTTAGCTCATTTGTCCTCAAATAGGATAATAAATAGCAGAAAAAGGTTCCAATTTGACTATTTTAAAAGTCAGATTTTTCACATCATTATGTTTAGCATAGTTTAATACTAAAATTTGCTATGTTAAATATTTTTATCACATCATATGAACATAAATATTCACTACTATGTGTTTAGACACATTTTATATCATAAGTCATTTTCCAACGGATAAAAACTGGAAAAGAAGACATGCATACGTTACTGGGCGATGATGTAGAACACTTATGCGGTGATGAAATTCTGAAAAGACGCCTAAACTCAGCAAATCTGAAAAAGAACTCTCGAATTTCCTTCACGGTGCAACGTGAAAATGACTTGTGATTGTAACCTGTAGGTTTAAAGTACCCACGGTTGGTTGTAAGTGTACCTATAGCTGCCGCAAGTGTACCTACGACTCCCCTGGGTGGGACCCACCCCTCTGGCTTGGTCCAGTTGGAGTTGTAAAGGAGTTCTCACAAGCTGAAAAGGCCAAATTAGGAATAAAAATGCTACGTGATTGAGCAGAATAGCCTGAAATTCTGGTTTTCATGGGTCAAGTTGTGGATTTACATATCACTCATTGGAATTCACCCAAACACAGGGTACACTATACCAATGATCTCAGCTATTGCAAACTATATTTGGCAATACCTCAAGAAGGTCTGATGTCGTCAATTCAGGGTTGTAGCCCTAAACCTTTTCCCCAGCGAAGACTCTATCCAAACCATCCATTGATGCACACGTCAACGAAGGTCAAGAAGCCTTAACATTATCCCCAGCAAGGATCTCATTCATTGATGCACATGTCAATGAAGGTCAGGCAACCTTGACAAAACTGACTGTTGGCAGTAACTCCAACAGAGCAGCGGAAAGACCTAGCGATACGAACCAGGAAATAACATCCTCATCGGGGAGGACCGATGATGGAATATGTTATACACATCCTCAACAGATAAATCTCTATCCCCACAGAGTCTCTTGTACATGAGAGATGCATCTTCAGTGAGAAGTATGTATCAAGGATTAAGGACTTTGGTAATAACCCCAACGTCAACATCCTGGAAGCTCCTGAGACCATTGGATTGCACGTCCCAAGATAGCCTCATTAGAAATTTGCCAAGAATAACTGTCCAATCCGGTAGAAGTCAAGGGGAGCCGACAATCATCCTACCATGTTGGAGAATAATCCAACAAACCACATACATTTGCATCATGTTGTTGTACACTGCATCATAATAATCTTATTGCATTTCAAGTGTCTAGTATTCTTTATCCTATCCATACATTGCATTGCATGAATATGATAAAGAGGGGCATCTGTAGACACTCAAAATTTTTTGTATACCTGTTACTAATATTGTAGGAGGCGGTAATCGTCTTTTCGTAGATAACCACGGAGGATGGCTTTCACCAATCCTGAAACAACACCAGGAGGGTCTGTTTCAACCTCGGAGATAAACCCGAAGGATGTAGTTCAAATACCGAAAATCACACCGGAGAAGGCCGTTTCAACTCTGATATAACCCCGAGATACTCAGTCTCAGTCTCAGAAACCACACTGAGGCACTCAACTCCAGTCCCGAAGATAAACCCGGGAGGTCAGGCACACCTCAGAGATAACCCTGAGGACCTCCAGTACTTACCACAGCCCAATCTCAGAGACAATCTTGAGCAACGACTGCTCTATCAGCCCAAATCGAAGATAACCCCGGTGAGGGGTAAAATTGTCATTTTGCCACCTCGATCCCATATTTCACCGTCTAAACAATAGTTCAACATACATTCCTCACAGTAATGTCCCACAAGAGCAAAATAGCTACAATCCCGAGTGACTACTACACAGGATAGCACACCAGATAGAATTTGAAGCTTAAAGACCAAGGGTATGGTCCCATCTTTCTGATTTCTTACAACCTCTAATCTTATGTCATTTGTGTAGCTCTCGACAACAACACTCCGTAAAACATCTTATACACCTCAATCGGAGGCCCGAATTGAAGTTTTAAAAGTTTGAGTAGACATCATGTTATACGTGTACACGTACTTCGAGACGGCAGGACCCACAGAGCCTAGGGTACCCCGGGTAGCCGAAGGTACATCTGCGGCTGCCGCAGGTGTACCTACGGCTCCACCCTCTATAAATAGAGGGCTTGGGGTGGCCATTTTATAAGAGAAAATAGCGAGGAAGCCCTGTCCAATATGCTCTTTACATACCCTAAACTGAGTGTTTTCTCATTTTAAACACTTGTGAGCTTATATTTAGTCATATTTTTACCGGCGGGAGCTGAGTGTTCATCCACTTAAAGCTATAGAAGTCTTCTTTGGCAGTCCACTATAAGCCTTCTTACACCTTTTAAAGCCTTTCTCTTCTATTGTGCACACACCGTTCTTCACATTGAGAGTCGTGTTATGTGTGTATGCCTACACTTTGGTCCGTGGCTTTTATTTCCTTTTGTGTGTGTGTATATATATATATATATATATATATATATATATATATATATATATATATATATATATATGGACTAAAATTATCGAGTTATGCCTCGATTGAGCCTAGACTCATGTTCGGAGAGTTTATTTTCTTTTGTATATATATCTATACTTATATATATGAACTATTGTCGAACTCTGTTCAATGAGCCTGAATTTTACATCCGGAGCATTTACTACTTATATATATAATTTATTGTCGAACTCTGTTTGATGAGCCTGGATTTTACATCCGGTGCATTTACTGCTTTTATATAAATATATAGTGACAAATCGCTGAAATGATAAACCAAGCCGGGATCGATATATATCATGTGAGTTTACCGCTTATATATATATATATTTATTCTGTCGAAGTTCGGAGTTTACTTACGTGGCCTTTTCTTTCTTTTTATTTACATTCCGTCCTGCCTAGGTTTACTTCGTGGCTATTGAATGTTTTTACTGCTTTATTTACATTTTGTTCCGCCTGGAGTTTAATTTGTGGCAGTTGATCATTTTTATTGCTTTATTTACATTTTTTCCCGCCTAAAGTTTACTTCGTGGTGGTTGATCGTCTTTACTGCTTTATTTACATTTCTGATCCCCCATGGAGGTGCTTCGTGGTGGTTGATCATGTCTCTCTCTCTCTATATATATATTACTGCTTTTATATATTTACATTTCTGATCCCCCATGGAGGTGCTTTGTCTTTGGTTGATCATGTGCAGATATATATTTACTGACTTATATATATATATATATATATATATATATATATATATATATATATATAAATCGCTTACTTCTTTCATATAAATTGCGACATCATGTGAGCCTAGGAATCATGTGATCACAGATTCTGTTTACTGAATCTAAATTCGGTTCCCGTGATGGACATTTTCAGCTGTAAGCAACTTGTAAATTATTCACGGTGTTTGAATTTCCTTAGATGGCTTTCATGCCCATGAGGAGTTCGGCACTGCTTTGTACATTATTTTCTTGAAGATGCTTCGCATCTCGAAAATAAAAGTAATGAAGTCGAACACTTAATAAAATGGAAGTATCAAAGGCCTCAATTACTATTGAGCACAGGGTTTGAAAAACCTCTTTTACAAAATATCACTGCTATATCTTGTTTATAACTGAATTTTTACACAAATTCAAACCCTTTGTATATAGGTACGAACAAGACATAACACTACTTCCAAATAAATTGCACATTGAACCACACACACACACACACACACACACACACACACACACACTCATATAACAGTTTAATTGAAAAGTGGTGGTCACCGTGGTAACACAGATGTCGGGGGGTCACATCACTGGGTCAATGTGTAAACCTTTTCTAGGTTGCGTTGGTGCAACCATTTAAAAACACCAACTGACGACTCTTACAGTCAAATCGTCGACATATAAATGTCGGACCTTTTTAAAACTAGGGTTTTCAAACAAATCTCACCTAACATGATAACACCAAAAGACAAGAACAGAAAAGGGATAATAAAAATCCAGACGTCGACAGTACTTTTGGGGAAACTCCTTCTTCTTGTACCTCTTTAGATTCTGGTTCTTTTTGTGATGCATCCTTTTTAGTCCCTCGTTGAAGTTGATGAAGCTTAAAGAAGTAACGCCCTTAGATTTAAAACCTAAGGCCTGATTTATGTCATCAGCTTCCAATCGAATCCTCACGTCTTTAACCTTTGTAGTTAGGATGTCGTCTTTGTAGACTTCATTGGTGTAGAACTCCTTCACTAATTTGGGGTAGATCCTTGTATTAGTCCCCAGAGCTTCTTGCAGTCCTGCTTTATTTAGAAGAGAGGATTCTGAGATATTTTGGCTAGGCATCCTTGAATTCTTCAAAACATAGCTGGTGTCCAGGAATCACGATTGAAGATGCCATTGATTTCTTTGATTTTCCTGAAGCAACTGAGATTAACTGAGTATTTTGTAACTCAAATCTAGGGTTTTAATGAGAGAGAGAGCGTTTGAAATTCAGATGTGAGTTTGAAATAAAGAAACGGTGATTTAAAGAGTGTTTAAAACTTCCCTTTTTAAATTTTTGCTGAGTGGGGCCACGAACTTTTAGTCAAGCGGATAAGACTATTTTGCCCTTAGCTCCCCCTGAGCTTGTGTTCCCTTCTAAAGTCCACGATCGATGAGTATTACTCCACGATCAGTCAGTGACATTCTTCTTGCAAAGTTAGTATTTTCTAGAAGATAGTACCATGGTTGTAAATTATGCAATCCTAACTCAATTATTAACTTATTAAATCTGGATTCATCTAAAGGTGTTGTAAACACATCAGTAAGTTAATTTTCAGTTAGGATATAGTGAAGAGAAATATTTCAATTTTGAATATGATCCCTAATGAAATGATATCTTATCTTAATATGCTTTATCTTAAAGTGTATGACAGGATTGTGAGTTATTACAATAACACTTGTATTAGCACAATGAATATGAATAGATTTGTAATTAAACCTATAGTCAGCTAGCAAATTTTTCATCCATAAAATTTGAGCATAACAGCTGCCAGCTACATTGTATTCAACTTCTTCTGTTGAGGTTGATTCAGAGTTCTATTTCTTGTTAAACCAGGACACAAGCTTGTTTCCTAGCAATTGACATGTGCCACATGTACTCTTTCCATCAATCTTACAACTTGCAAAATTAGCATCTGGGTATCCTATTAATTCAAATGAAGACTCCTTGGGATACCAAAGCCCCAAATGAGGTGTGTCTTTGAGATACCTGAAAATCCTTTTTATAGAAGTTAAGTGTGATACCTTAGGGTTAGCTTGAAATCTAACACATATATATGTAATAAGCATGATGTCTATTCTAATAGTAGTTAAGTAAAGAAGAGAACCTATTATACCTCCGTATTGAGTAATATCAATACATTTACCTTTCTTATCTTTGTCAAACTTAGTGGCTGGTGTAATTAGAGTTTTCATGGGGGAAGCTGATTCCATGCCAAACTGTGAAACCCCAAAACCCTAATAAGACTCAATTATGTAAATTTAGTATTACTAAATAAAATCTCTCTGTTCTGAATGTGTATTGTGTTATTATATACTCTGTTATAGAATTATGTCAAATAAATATTTGTCTGAAAGTAGACGTGCTTGACACATCATGCTTAAAATTTTTCTTCTGAAAATGGACTTTTCGGTATATGTATTTTGATAACCTGCTTTGTCATGCTTACACTGATAAAACGCTTTGTTGTGCTTGTTAGGATTTGTGTAAAAACTTAAGTTAGGAACCCTAATATCAAAATCAAGAAACCCTAACCCTAGATTTTCAAACTTTAACCCTAATTATGAAACCCTAACTAGTTAGATTAAACCCTATTTAGGTTATCCTAAACCCTAACCATGATTATTAAACTTCAATTAGGTGTTAATAAACATTATTAAGCAACCCTAATCATTAAAACCAAAACCCTAATCAAGATTAAAGAGGATTAAGGTATAATTAAGCTACTAAAGTTGGAGAACTAGCTCACAAGTAGGATTCAAGTCACCACATCAAGTCCCAATGAAGCACATAACATGGTAACACACCCCAAACAGCTCAAGTAACAAACATCAGATCTTTGTAGAGGCAAGTTGGTGAAAATCTTAAGCCCTAACTCTATAGCCTGTACACTCATATAGCAGCCCTAACTCAAGCCAAACCCACAAAAATCTTAAGCCTATACACTCATATATCATACCTATGCATGTTTTGATGATAGCAAGAACATAATCCGAAGTCAGAAATCAAAATCACTCAAGAAAAGGTACAAACCCTAATTTTAATCTACATCTTTGATGATATATTTAATCTGTAGTTTAGTTGTTTAGATACGTGTAATAACATGTTAGTTTGTTGGGATTTCGGTACATAAAATTAGTGGAAATTAATTTTTTTAAAGGCAATTCCGAAACCCTAAAACACGATCCATGCAAAAATATATTAATTTAGTGTTTAGATTTTATACCGATTATAGAAAATTCTGAAATGCTTCGAATCTCCAACACAATCCAACAGAACTGCGTATCTACGGTATCCACAGGAACGCCCGCGAATCGTCACAAGATCTACAATGAAGAGAACTACGATCAAAGTATATTACCAGCCGGCCTTTATAGGTTTGTACATTACCATCCATGTCGGTTTTCTTCTTAAAAATCCACTTGCACCCGATTGGTTTTACCCCTTCGGGTGAATCAACCAAAGTCCATACTTGGTTAGTATACATGGAGTCCATCTCAGATTTCATGGCTTCAAGCCATTTCTCAATATCTGGTCCATTCATAGCTTCTTGGTAGGAAGCAGGCTCATCCTGATCTATAAGCATCACATCGCCGTTTTGAGTCACAAGATATCCATAATATCTCTCAGGCTCTTGGCGTGTCCTACTAGATCTACGAATGCCTTTTGTAATTTAAGCAGGTTCACTTTCCACAATATCTTGTGGTTCCTATTCATGTTCCAACTCAGGTTCAATGATATTTTATGGTTCTCAAATTTCTTCGAGTTCTACTTTCCTCCCACTGTTTCCTTTAGAGACAAATTCTCTTTCTAGAAAAATACCAGTTCAAGCAACAAACACTTTGTTCTCAGAAGGTTTGTAGAAATAATACCCTTTTGTTTCCTTTGGGTATCCCACAAAATTATATTTATCAGATTTGGGTCCGAGCTTGTCAGAATCCAGACGTTTTACAAATGCCTCGCAACCCCAAATCTTCATGAATGACATACGAGGATGTTTCCCAGTCCACATCTCATATGGTGTCTTCTGAACCGTCTTTGTAAGAACACGGTTAAGTGTGAATGTAGCTATCTTTAGGGTATGACCCCAGAAGCTTATTGGAAGATCTGCATGACTTATCATTGATCATACCATGTCTAACAAGGTGTGATTCCTCCTCTCAGATACACCATTCCATTGTGGTGTTCCAGGTGGAGTGAGCTATGATATAATACCACACTCCTTTAGAAGGTCATCAAAGTCTTGGCTTAAGTATTCACCTCCTCGATCGGATCGAAGGGCTTTTATACTTTTGCCAAATTAGTTTTGAACTTCATTCTTGAAATCCTTGAACATTTCAAAGGAATCAGATTTGTGTCTCATAAGATACACATATCCATATCTACTGAAGTTGTCAGTAAATGTAACGAGTAATAAAACCTACCTCTTGCTAACAAACTCATGAGTCCACATACATCACTATGTATAAGTCCCAATACATCGCTAGCCCGTTCACTGTGTCCAGTGAAAGGGGCTTTAGTCATCTTGCCTAATAAACAAGACTCGTATTTCTCATATGATTCAAAATCAAAATGAATCCAAAAACCCATCTTTATGGAGTTTGGATATGCGTTTCTCATTTATATGGCCTAAACGACAGTGCCAAAGATGTCGGATTTGAATCATTTGATTTAAATTATTTTGTATTTATGTTATAGATAGGCATTTCTAAATCAAGAATATAAAGACCATTAAACAATTGTGCAACACCATAGCATATCATAAAGGTGTTCTACACTTCCTCCCATATAAGGCTTCATAGGGTGTCATACCTATGCTAGCATGATAACTATTGTTATAAGCAAATTCGACTAAAGGTAATTGATCTTCCCAACTTCTTTTGAAGTCTATGATAAAAGTTCTCAATATATCCTCTAATGTTTGTATGGTTCTCTCACTCTGTCCATCAGTCTGAGGATGAT
Organism: Panax ginseng; assembly: GCA_020205605.1. Lineage (NCBI taxonomy): Eukaryota > Viridiplantae > Streptophyta > Magnoliopsida > Apiales > Araliaceae > Panax > Panax ginseng. The sequence goes on from CM035135.1 coordinate 115,292,650, forward strand.
AAGCTGTACTCTATCTTAATTGTGTTCGTAAGTGTTTCTGAAGACTTTTCCAAAAATTTGAAGTAAAACGTGGATCTCGATCTGATATTATAGAAACAGGTACTCCATGCCTAGAGATAATTTCATTGATATACAGTTTGGCAAGGTGATCCAAGTTATGAGTAATTTTAATAGGTAAAAAGTGAGCTGATTTAGTTAAATGGTCAACTATTACCCAAATGGCATTATAGCCCTTTTGTGTAGCTGGAAGAGCAACAACAAAATTCATAGTTATATGTTCCCACTTCTACTTAGGAATCGGTAAGGGTTGAAGTAAACCACTCGACTTTTGATGCTCAGCCTTAACCCTTTGACACGTGAGACATTTGCTTACCCATTCAGCTATTTCTCTTTTCATATTTAACCACCAAAAGTGTCGACTTAAATCCTTGTACATTTTAGTACTGCCAGGATGCATGGCAAATTTAGAATTATGAGCTTCGTTCAAAATTTCGTCTTTTAAAGCTTGGTTTAACGGAACCCAGATTCTATCTCCATATCTTATTATTCCATCCTTATCTATTCTGAATTTGTTATACTTTTCATGATTTATATTGAACTTATACTTCTGTCATTCTTCATCCTTTTCCTAAATCTCTTTTACTTTGTTAAGCAGAGATGAAACTTCCTCTAAAATGTATAATTTTTGGGTAGAGGTAGTTGGACATTCCACCTCAATTTTTAAATTTTCAAAGTCTTTTATTAACCTATCATTGGTGGTTAATACATTTAATTTCTCCTGATTCTTTCTACTTAATGCATCATCTACGACATTGGCTTTACCGGGATGATATAAGATTTCACAGTCAAAATCCTTTATCAGTTCTAACCATCGTCTCTATCTTAAATTTAATTCCTTTTGTGTAAAAATATATTTTACTTTTATGATCTCAGATATATCTCGCACTTCTCCCCGTATAAATAATGTCTCCAAATTTTTAGAGCAAAAACTACCGTGGCTAGCTCTAGGTCATGAGTAGGATACCTCTTCTCATAATCTTTGAGTTGTCGTGATGTATAAGCTATCACTTTCCCATGTTGCATCAACACACACCCTAAACCTTTGTGTGATGTGTCACTATATACTACAAGGCCTCCTGTATCATTTGGTAAGGATAACACTGGAGCCATGCTCAGTCGCTTCTTCAACTCTTGGAAGCTTTCCTCACACTTATCTGTCTAGACGTATTTCACCGTCTTTCGAGTTAAATTGGTTAATGGGGTTGCTATTTTTGAAAAATCTTTTATAAACCGTCGATAATAACCCGCTAAACTGAGAAAACTTCATACTTTTGTTGGAGTTGTTGGTTGTTCCCAATTCACAACCGTTTCGATCTTAGCTGGATCTACAGATATTCCATTCTTGTCAATTATATGACCTAAAAATTGAACTCTTTTTAACCAAAATTCACACTTGGAAATCTTTGCATAAAGTTGTTCCTTTCGTAATATCTCCAAAACGACTCTCAAGTGTTCAGTATGCTCTTCTCGTGTTTTCGAGTATACCAGAATATCATCGATAAATACTACAACAAATTTGTCCAAGCATGGTTTAAACACTCTATTCATTAAATCCATAAATACTACCGGTGCATTAGTCAATCCAAAAGACATTACAAGAAACTCATAATGTCCATAGCTTGTCCTAAACACTGTTTTCGGCACATCCTCCTTTCTTACCTTTAATTGATGATAACCTGTTCTAAGGTAAATATTTGAAAAATGTTCGGCCCCCTTTAATTGGTCAAACAAATCATCAATCCTTGGTAAAGGATATTTATTCTTAATAGTTAATTTATTTAGCTCTCTATAGTCTATATATAGCCTCATAGTTCCATCCTTCTTCTTTACAAATAATACTGGTGCTCCCCAAGGTGAAACACTAGGTTATATGTACTTTTTATCTAAGAGTTCCTGTAATTGTATTAGTAACTCTTTTAGTTCTATAGGTTCCATTCTATATGATGCCTTAGAAACTGGTGCCGTTCATGGTGCAAGATCAATGACGAACTCAATTTCCTTATCTGGAGGTAAACCTGGTAAGTCATCCGAAAATACGTCGGGAAAATCCTTAAGTATAGGTATTTGATCTAGTTTTACTCCTTCATATCGAGTATCAACTATATAGGCCAAACATCCTAAACAACCCTTTTTAAGTATTCTTTTTGCCTTAACTATAGTAAAACATCGAGATTGCTTAGGTGAACAACTACCGTAGAACACTACCTTTGACTTCGAAGCAGTCAAAAGGTTTATACGCTTTTGATGACAATCAATCATCGCATTATGGTTAACTAACCAATCCATTCCTAAAATTACGTCAAATTCTCCCAACTGAATTGGTATAAGATCTACCATAAAATTATGTCCTTTTATTACCACACTACAATTCTTGCATCTGGTTTTAACCGGAATCCATTCATTATTAGCAATTTCTACACAAAAGGGTTTGTCTAAATTTTCACAAGGTATATTCAAGTTTGTAGAAAACTTTTTAGACACAAAAGAACATGTAGCACCAGAATCGAATAACACATATACATTTAAAGTGTTGATAGGGATGATACCTGTCACCACGTCTTGTGAAGCAACAACATCCCTCACCGACATATTAAATGTTCTCGCCAGAGGTTGATTACGAACCCCAACTACAAACTCATCATTGATTTTTTTTATTCTCTGGTACTCTATTCCCTTTTCCTCCTTGGTTCTTAGGTTTAGGACAATTCTTAGAAAAATGGTCCAATGAACCACAATTAAAACATTTATTTTTATTTGGAAGAGGACACTGCGGAGAAATATGTCTTGACTGACCACAATTATAACATTTGCTAAGAAAACATACTCCTCTATGTTTCTTTCGACAAGTAGGGCAAGGTTTAATGATATTATTACTAAAGTTATTATTAGTATTACTTATTTTTTTCCCCGGGTTGTTAGAAAAAGTATTATCCCATTTTCGCTTGTTATTAAACCCACCTGAACTAGGTTCTGTCCAAATTTTCCCTTTCTCATTTTGACTCTTCTTGTCCTGGTGAAATTTAGCAAGACTTTCATTCCCACTTTCGGCTATAATAGCTTTCTCAAGTATTTCAGCGAAAGTCTTTATTTGGAGTACTGACAACTTACTCCGAATCTGAGGTTTTAAACACTCCTAAAACCTACGAGTCTTTCTAAGTTCAGTGGTTACCTGATGAGAAGCAAACCTGGATAGTTCATTAAACTTGGCTGTATACTAGGTTACTGTCAGGTCTCCTTATTTCAAATCTAGAAATTTTATCTCTATATGGTCTTTCAAAGATTGGGAAAAATAGTTTTCAAAGAACAACTCTTTGAATTTATCCCAAGGAACAATTTTAGTTTCTATCCGACCTTTAGTTGATTCCCACCAATAATTAGCCTCACCTTTCAAGAAAAAGGTTGCAAAAGTTGTCTTTTGATTATTATTGACATTGGTTACTAGGAAAAATTTCTCTATTTCAGAAATCCAAATTTGTGCATCTACAGGTTCTGATGTACCTTTGAATTCAGGTGGTCCAACTAATTTAAAATCTTTGAAAGATGTGTTTTTGTTCACAGGTCTATTTACAACTCCTAGCATAAGGTCTACTAACTGCTGAGTAGAATTATCATCATTCATTTCTCTTTGGGGTCTTCTGGTTGGTGGCATGATTCTATACAAAACAACAACAAAATTCACATAAGAATTTTAATAACAAACATATTGTTTATTTATATATCACAACAGTTGTACACAACAACTTAGTAGGTAAACATACTACTATCTTACAAGACACTGGTTACAATATAACTTTGAATGCTTCTTTATTCATACTAATATAAAGCATTCAACCACATATACTACTCTCTAGAATTCATTGATATCATTAAAGGAATCCTGAATCATGTGACAAACCACAGATCGATCGATGAGATAAACAGTTTTCTTCTCCTCTCTCTTTGGATATCGAGCTACACTGGCATCGCAAATCATTAAAAGTATCTCGAACACCCGTAGATGTTTTAAGAAGCCTTGATCAATTTCCTTCCCGCCTGCTTTGTGCATGGTGCGCTTGTACTTTTAGTCGCTGACTATGTCCCTCTCTCATGTCAGCATTCCTCATTAGATCACCCCTAAACTTCATTTTATTGTTCTCATATTACGTTTATCCGCATTAGTGATGCCATTGCTTCATCATGTTCATCAATTCTCATTAATTGTCCTGCTACTGGATCTTCCTCTTCCTCAACATCTAGCAGTTGTTGATCATGAAGCAATTCTTCATCCTCTGTATCACTAGCTATAAATGACTCAATTTGTGGTGGATTGTTTACTATCACCATTTCTTCAGCATTGGAGTTGGCCATCTATAAAAGAAAACTCCTTTAATAATGGTATAGGAATTTACACAACATAATAGTTTTAATGTTATATTTTATGTGTACTTTAAAATTTTTACGGACTCGAAGACTATATACTAAGATTTCTCTTCCTTATATCTATAGCCTTGAAGCTTTGATACCAAACTTGTAACACCCCATATCTATACTACCACGGTATCCGATATGGTGTTTACAATGAATCAATATAATGCATTTTAAATCTATACACCCATGGTATCTGATTATAATATTATATTAAATAGAGGGACTATCAGATATAATTCCCATTGATCCAAGATTCACAGTATCCCATAACAGATGATAATTCTCAAGAGAACTATTACTGTGTTTGGATACCCTCACTTGGATATATGAACTATATCTGTGACTAGAGTCTATCTATCCGAAATTCAGAGTACCAGTAATAACATGAACAATCCATATTACTAATACCCTCACCTAGATGTATAGTCTAAACCAAGCGAATTTATACTATCGTATCGATAGTAACTATCTATCCGAAATCCAGAGTATCAATAACAACATGAACAGTCCATGCTATTAATACCCTCACTCAGATAAATAGTTCCCAATGATCTCAACTAGATTCGAAGAATTCTAATTTTACATCTATATATGTAAGAAAACACGGTTGTTGAAATAAAAGATGTTATATATATATATAACATAATATTAAGATTCGATTACATGATTCTCATAACGAGTTTCTTATTACAAGGTATTCAAATAGACAAGAATATAATCTAATCTAAGCAAGGACGCTTCCCTTTACCTACTCCAGATGTTCCAGGGTTACCATCTAAATCTGCAAAGGGAATAATTTGCAAGGGTGAGCTATGACATGCTCAGCAAGTTTTGTATTTATAACAATATATGATTTGAAGAAATACAACAATTCAAATTTTGACTGATAGGTGTTACCATTTCACTATGGATTTATATTTGTGTCAGTCACACAGACTTAGAAATTTTGTTTAGATATGAGATAGGGGATCAACCCATTCAATATGTTATGAGTATGCATCTCCTCCTACCAGTGCTAAAATGCACCCAAATTAGTGTTAATATATTATCGACCGAAAGATCCCATATGGGATACCCAACTTCAGAATAGGATGTCTTGCCAAACAATTTGGTTTAACACAACAATTTAAGCTTAACAATTCATATGAATAAACAATTCATTTCTTAGTTATGCTGAAGCTATAGCAATAACCTTTCAACAATAGGTAATTCAATTGTAGGTGTAGTATATTATATCAACATCATATCAAGATAAAAATCTTGTTCAATGAATAAACAGGGTTTAAGAAATTTGCATAAGTAGCTTAAGGTTTAAGAAGAACTTGCCTGAGCGTAGATCAGTCAAGTTATGTTATTCAATCGTTAATAAATACCTACGATGTTCATATATATAAATCTAACACGTTAGTATTGATAATAATACCCAAATATAACATTTACATAATATCGGGTTAGATTTAATAGGGTTTCGGTGTTTAATATCTTTACCCAATATTAAATAAGTTGATAAATGGACAAAATTTTATTTATGAAATTTATTATAATTTTAGATAATTTAAATACCCATTATAATAATTTTTTAGAAGTTTTAAAATATTTTTAAACATTTATTTATCCTTTACATGATTTTTAAATTATTTATTTCTATTTTTAAGTAATTAATATTTACTTGAAATTTTACAAAAACCATTGTTTATTATTTATAATCATTTATTATGATTTTTATATCATTAATATTATTTTTAATAATTATTTAATATTTATAAGTAATTATTCTAATTACTTTATTATTAATTTAATTATTAATAATATCCAAATAAAATAAAATATTTATTAAATTTATGTAAAAAATATCAAAAATTAATTATAATTATTTAATATAATTTTTAAAACTATTTTTGTATTTATTTATTAATTATTTCTAATTTTTTTAATTTAGTTTTAGAAAAATCAATTTCTGTCTATCGCTAAAGCCCTTCAGTGACAGAAAGTGTCTCTGTAGGTGTTCTTGAGTTTCTGGACAATAGTTTGGTCATGGTCGAGTAACCAGTTTGACCACGAATTATTCAGCTACTGGTTATGATTTTGGGTTTGATCAGGCTTTGATATTATAGTACTTTTACAGTAGTACATCATAAATCAAATTTGAGGCTTTAACCTATATATAACAAGAAGTTATAGAGGCTCAAAGTCACTGTCAGAGCTGTTCTTGAGTTTTTGGGCAACCCAGAACAGTGGTCATGGCCGGTCAACGATTTTGTGGCTTGAATATCTTTGATTCTGTGTATTGGATGTGTGTTGTGTTTGTTGTAACATGTAGTATATATGTCAGTATATATATATATATATATATATATATATATATATATCATTAACTGGAACAAAGCTTCTTTCTAAGGCCTTTAATTATGCTAGTCAAAGTAAATGCAAACGTCGTTTTTTCAGTGTTCTTCATTTTCACAGGCAACCCAGAAAACTTGGTCAAGCTTGGTCAACGTATTTTGACCATTAATTATAGTAATTCTATGAGTTGTTTATGCAATTTAAGATCATATGTATGTAGTAAATATATCAGGGTGTTAATCTAAAACAAAACATTAACAAAAACAACAACCAAAAAGCGATCAAAAGGTTTGGTCAAAGTAGCCGGTTCGACTGTTCTTGAGTTTTCTGGGTAACCCAGAAAACTGCAATTCGTGAACGGTCAACCCACTTTGACCAATCATAACTTGTAATCTATGGTTCTAATGAACCTGTTTTCTTTTCCAGATTAAAGACCTACTAACAGGCTACAAGTAACATACAATTAACAGACCTAAACATAAACACAATTGAATCTACAAGCCCTGACATTCGGCTGTCAGACTTGATTTTCAAAATTTCCAGATTTCTAAAAAAACTTTATTAAGGCCTCTAGATGTTATGAAAACATGCTCTACCAATCTAACATACTTTCTAACATACTAATACATATTCCTAAACATCTAAACAACAAAAATAACAAAGGATCAAAAGCTAATTATGAATTAGGGTTTGCACCTTTTCTTGATTGATTTCGATTCTAGCTTCTAATTTTGTTGCTGCTATCACCCAGGCTTGATTTGGTAAGTAAGTAAGTGTATAATGGCTTAGAAATTTCGTGAGTTTGCTTAGCCCTAAGGTTCCTATTTATAGAATTCTTCAACTTGGCTTTTTGGTCATTTTTGAGCAACTTTCCCCCATAAATATCTGATCTGATGACTATTGTCATGCTTGGGAGTTACAAGCATGTCATGTGCAGCCTAAGGACTTGAATGGTGACTCCTGACCTACTTGTGAGCTAGTTAGGTTAGTTTAGTAGCTTAATTATGCCCTAATCTTCACTAATCTTGTTTAGGTTTTGGTTTTAATGATTAGGATTGTTAAATGATGTTTATTAGTACCTAATTGAAGTTTACTAAGCTTGATTAGGTGTTAAGATAATCTAATTAGGGTTAAATTAGCTAATTAGGGTTAGGTTTACAAATTAGGGTTAGGGTTTTGCTGATTAGGGTTAGGGTTTATTAATCTAGGGTTACTAACCTAGATTTGTCACTAATCCTAATAAGCACGACAAAGCATTTTTTTAGTGTAAGCACGACAAAGCAACTTGTCAAAACAAAACTACCGAAAAGTCTATTTTCAAAAGAAAAATTTTAAGCACGAGGTGTCAAGCACGACGTTTTTCGGACAAAATTTTATTTGATCAAATTTGTTAAATAGAGTATATGTTAACACATAACACATTCAGAACGGAATTTTTTTATTGATATAACTGGATTTTACATAACCGAATCTTATTAGGGTTTTGGGTTTTTACATCAAACATCATTATATATGTCAGAGAAATATATTTTGATGCACTTTCCTTTTAGTTATGCCTGCATACTTTCTTGATATTTTGCCTGCTTCTTCAGGGCTTGCGATCTTGATGTATTCTGAACTCATCCTTGATGGACGGACATTGAGACATCGCAGGATCTTTCAGAATGGATCATTGATCTGTGTGTATCCCTACCTTCTTTGGTGTCTTGGGACTGGTTTTTGTATGGAGATGTGGAAAGGGGTGTGGCTTTCCTCTCTGAGATTGACCGCACCACGGATGGTCGCCAGTACTCCTATTTATGAGGAGCCCAGTTAGTTCCATCTCTTATGGATTGGTGTTGCTCTTCGAGAAATCAACCGCTACTTAGATGGTCGCCAACTTTCCCATTTATAGGGAGGCCAGGTAGTTTCATCCCTTTGGTCTGAAGCCAATGAAATGTGGTGAATTGAAGTTTGATCCTAGTACCGTTGACAAGTATTTTTGTTTTGGTAGGGGGTTAGACTGAATTATAAATGGCTGCCTATGTACTCCTATTGAAGAGGAGATCAGGTCTGCGTAGTTTGAACCTGGTGTAAGAGGTTCAACGTTGAATGTGTAAGGGTATAGAAAGGTGTAGAAATGTTTTTGTTTGTAGAGACGGGTGTATAAATGTTTCTGTTATTTTTGTTTGTTTTTTAATTGCGACCGGGCCATATAAAATGGTTGCCTACGTACTCCCAGGTATCGGGGAGATCAGGTTGACGTAGTTCGCCCCATGTTTGATCCCATGTTTAGGACAAACTGCGAGGAAAAAGTTTGATCCCATGTTCAAGACAAACTGCAGGTGTAAAAAGTCTTAACCGTAGTGGGACAAAACTGCGGGTGTGAACGGTTCAATACCTGGTGGGATAACCTGAAAGGTTTGAAACAAAGTTCAGTGAAAGATTTGATGATCTAAAAACCAGACTGTTGGCTTAAAGAGTGTGTTTCCTTGATGGGGAAAATGGGTATGAAGAAAGGGTTGTGTGTAATAAGGGTTAGAAAACCTGAAATGACTGGTGATCTGGTGATCCAAAACCAGAATGTTTGCTTGATGGTAACTTCAGACATAGTACCATTTCACGGTGTCTGAGTTGATGAAATCAGGAAATTGCCGCCATCCATTTCACCAGAATCTGAGAGCACCTCCTGTCAATACCTCCTTGACAATAAATGGGCCTTCATAGTTTGGAGCAAATTTTCCCTTCGATTGATCTTGGTTGTCAATGATCTTCTTCAAAACCAAGTCATGTTGTTTAAACTGCCATAGCCAGACTTTTCTGTTGTAGAATCTGGCGATCCTCTGTTGGTATAACTGACCATGGAAGATAGCATCACTTTGCCTTTCGTCTATTAGAGACAATTGGTGATATCTGTCTTGTAACCATTGGTCTTCATCCAGCTGAACGTCAATCAACACTTTGAGGGATTCCATTTCCACCTCTATGGGGAGCACTGCATCCATCCCATAGGTCAATGAGTAGGGGGTTGCCCCAGTGGAAGTACGTATTGAAGTTCTGTATGCTAATAGAGTCAGAGGTAAGAGGTCAGGCCATCCTTTATGATTGGCAAATATTTTTCCGTGATCTTCTTAATGTTCTTATTAGCCACTTTAACAACACCATTCATCTTTGGACGATAGATGATGCAGTTGAGGTGTTTGATGTGGAATTTACTGCACAACTCCTCCATAATTTTGTTATTGAGGTTCTTAGCATTGTCTGATACAATCACCTCTAGTTGTCTATATCGACAAATGACATTGTTTCTGATGAAAATAATGATGACTTCTTTGGTAACCTTGGGGAAGGAGGCTGCTTCTACCCACTTGGTGAAGTAGTTGATCATGGTGAAGATAAACCTTTGCCCATTATTGGCTTTGGGTTCAATGGGCCTTATCACGTCCATTCCCTACATTGAGAAGGGACAAGGTGAACTCATATTATGGAGTTCCCTCGGAGGGGCGTGGATAGCATTCCCATGAATTTGGCATTGATAGCACCTCATGACGTGATCATCATAGTCATCTTTAAGCGAGAGCCAGTAATTCCGTGTTCTGAGGATCTTTTTAATGAGTAGAGGGCCGCTCATGTGTGGGCCACATACTCCACCATGGATTTCATCCATGAGCCTCTGAGCTTGGTCCCTGTCCAGACATCTGAGGAGACCTAATCCTGCATCTCTTTTATAGAGTGCATCTCCGCTCAGGTAGAATTTCATAGCTAGTCGATGGATCTACCTTCTATCAGTTGGGCTCACATCAGCGGGTGTAGATCCATCTCATAAGTACTCCTTGATATGTTGATACCAAGGGTGTTGGATGGGAGGTAGCTCATCTAATACTTCTCCAATGTAATTCCCATAGGCTGGAGCCTTTTATAGCGCAAATGGGATGCTTGGCATGTTTTCCTTGTCAGGTATGTTGATACAAGAGGCCAAAGTGGCTAGCGCATCCGCAAAATCATTCCTCTTCCGAGGAATGTGGAGGAAGTTTATTTCTTTAAACTCCGTAGACATCTGTAAAACTTGCCGATGATAAGGCAGCAAATATAGTTCTTTGGTGTGATAGATTCATGTGGTCTATCTGATTACCAATTCTGAATCCCCAAAGACAGTTAACCACCTAATACCCATTGATTGGGAAAGTTTGAGTCCCATGATACAGCCTTCATACTCAGTTGTATTATTAGTGCTTACAAACTACAATTTGACAGCGACGGGATACTGCTCCCCCATACCGGATACTAGAACTGCTCCAGCTCCAGAGCCTTCCATATTTACAGCTCCATCAAAATACATTGTCCATGACTGGTGTGTATAGTACTGATGGTGTTGCTGCACTATCATTACCCCTTCATCGGGGAAGTATGTTTCTAAGGGTTTGCAAATCCTCTGAAGGTGCGGCGGTCAGTTGATCCGCAATTCCTTGACCTCTGATAAACTTTTACGTCACGTAGACGATATTAAATTGCTGCAGAATCAACTGCCATCTGGACAACTGACAATTTAATATGGGTTAACTGAACACGTACTTGAGAGGATCCACACGGGATATGAGATGGGTTGTGTGACCATGGAGGTAATGCTGTAACCTAATGGAAGCCCATACTAAAGCACAACAAGTCTTTTCAATCAGAGTGTACTTGTGTTGACTGCTGCTGAATCTTTTGTTGAGGTAGTAGATAGCTCTCTCTTGGCCTCTATCATCCTTCTGTCCCAGCATGCATCCCATAGCATTGTCATTAATGGACAAGTACATAAACAGGGGAACATCATCCTTGGGTGATACCAAAACAGGAGCGTTAACCAGTTGCTCTTTGATTATAAGGAAGGATTTTTGACACTCATCGTTCCATTTTATGGAGGAGTTCTTCCTTAACAACTTGAAGATAGGCTCACAGGTTGCTGTGAGTTGAGAAATGAACCTACTAATGAAGTTGATTTTTCCCAAAAATCCCCGTATTTCATTCTCTGTCTGAGGAATGGGCATTTCCCTGATGGCTTGGATTTTGGTGGGATCCAGCTCAATCCCTTTGTGGCTGACTAGGAATCCTAGTAACTTGCCTGATTTAACAACAAAGGTGCACTTGGCTGGATTCAACTTCAAGTTGTACTTATGCAACCTGTTGAAGAGCTTTCTGAGATGGTCTAAGTGGTCTTCTTCCCTTCGGGATTTGACAATGATGTCTTCCACGTAGATCTCCATCTCTTTGTGTATTAAGTCATGGAAAAGAGCCATCATGGCCCGCTGGTAGGCAGCTCCAACATTGATGAGGCCGAATGATAACCGTCTATAGCTAAAGGTTCCCCAAGGCGTGATGAATGCAGTTTTCTCACGATCCTCCTTAGCAACCATAATTTGATGGTACCCCACAAAACAATCAGCAAAGGAGTACATGTCATATTGAGCAGTATTGTCAATGAGTATGTGGATAAATGGCACAGAAAAGCTATCTTTAAGGCAAGCTTTATTCAAATCTCGGTAATCCACGCAAACTCGCACCTTTCTCCCAGTTTAGGCACGGGGACTATATTGTATAGCCATTCAGGATATGTGGAAACCATGATGATGCCATCTTGAAATTGTTTCACAATTTCTTCTTTAATTTTTAAACTCCACTCAAGTTTTAATTGCCTGAGCTTCTGCCTGACTGGCTTAAATCCCTCTTTAATGGGAAGGCGATGGATGACGATGTTCGTGGACAAACCCACCATGTCTTCGTGAGACCATGCAAACACATCCTGGAATTGGGTTAATAATGCAACCATGTCATTCCTTTAGTTTGGAGTGAGGTCTGTACCAATCTTGATCAACATAGGGCTTTCTAAGGTTCCAAGATTGAATGAGGTGGTTTGATTAAGATTTGGTTTGGGTCTGTCTTTGACCCATTCCTTGATCTTCTGAGGTATCTCAATGTCCTCTTGTATTTCCATCAAGTCTGAGTCCAACTTTTCCTCAAAGTTACAGTCCTTGTGGAGAAAAGGCACCTCATCAGTAAGTACGGACACATCTAAGTTCAGAGTCCTGAAACAAAATATGCTTTCACTTAATATATGAAACTGTTGAATCATACAAAGTGTTAGCATGTACTGACAAAATAACTGCTAATACTATACAGTAAAGTAAGCAGTTAAAGCTATCTATAGGGCAGAGGGAGTTTCTGCCCTTTTTACTTTTGTCGACAAATGCAAGGAGTGTTGCTCCAATTGTCAAGGGTGAACTCCTGATGGATGACAGTGATGAAGTGGCTATCATCATCCTCCTTCTCCCGAATGATGACCATAATGTCGGGACAATCATCGTCTGAAGTGTATCTATTTGTGTGCTCATCATGTAAAAGGATACGTAGATGAGACAAACTCCTGGATATGTCTTGTTTACATTTTTGTTCCCTTTGTTCCACTTCGGGATCAGGAATCAGGACCTTTTTTGCTTTAACCGGTATCGATTTGGGAAATAGCATAGCCATAACATGGGCTGGAACCTTTACCGGAGACTGTATAGGCTCAGGATCTGTATGTTGAGATAATCATTGTGTGGCTAAAAATGAAGGAATCTATTTGTGCTTATGAGGATTCCTATGACTGGAGCTAGCAGAATAGCCTAATTCAGTTGTCCCTATTTGACTGGGAACTTGAATTAGGCACTTAATGCCCTGATTATCTTTGCCCAACCCCTGTCTATGTTGATGACCCAATGATATCATCTCTTAAGTGGCCGACATTACATCGGCAGAAATCTTGGGTGTGAGAGGTGGCGTCCAAATGGGATGGTAATGAGTGTTGCTATTGGTGTTTTTAAATGGTTGCACCAACGCAACCGGGAAAAGGTTTGCACATTGACCACGTGATATGACACTGTTAAACTGGTCTGTGAAACCCATATTCGTTAGAGTCCGGGGACTTGCTTATGTAGAGGGAAGGTGTTAAGCACCCCCCGACATCCGTGTTACCACGGTGACCGCCACTTTTTAATTAAACTGTTATATGAATGTGTGTGTGTATGGGTCAATGTGCAATTATTTGGAAATAGTGCTATGCCTCGTTCGCACCTATATACGCAGGGTTTGAATTTGTGTAAAAATTCAGTTTTAAACAAGATATAGCAGTGAGGTTTTGTAAAAGAGGTTTTTTCAAACTCTGTCCTCAATATTAATTAAGGCCTTTGATACTTCCATTTTATTAAGTGTTCGGCTTGATTGCTTTTATTTTTGACATGTGAAGCATCTTCGAGAAAATAATGTACAAAACAGCGCCGAACTCGTCATGGGCATGAAAGCCATCTAAGGAAATTCAAACACCGTGAATAATTTAGAAGCTGCTTACAGCTAAAAATGTCCATCATGGGACCCGAATCTAGATTTAGTAGACTGAATCTGTGATCACATGATTCCTAAGCTCACATGATGCTGCAATTTATATGAAAGCAATAAGCAGTTATATATATAAAAGCTATAAATATATATACAGACATGATCAACCATCACGAAGCACCTCCATGAGGGATCAAAAATGTAAATATATAAAAGAGGTAAATATATAGAGAGAGACATGATCAACAACCACGAAGCACCTACATGGGGGATCAGAAATATAAATAAAGCAGTAAAGACGATCAACTGCCATGAAGTAAACTCCTGGCGTGACGAAATTTAAATAAAGCAATAAAAACGATCAACCGCCATGAAGTAAACTCCAGGTGGGACGAAATGTAAATAAAGTAGTAAAAATAATCAACCGCCACGAAGTAAACTCCATGCCTGACAGAAATGTATATATATATATATATAAACAAGTTAATGCTCCAGATGTAAAATCAAGGTTCATCGAATAGAGTTCGATAACAGTTCATATATATAAGTGTATATATATACAAAAGCAAATAAACGCTCCGGACATTAGTCCAGGCTCAATCGAGGCATAACTCGATAATGTTAGTCCATATATATATATATATATATATATATACACACACACACACAACGAAATAAAACCCACGGATCAAAGTCCGGGCATACACACGCAACATGACTCTCAATGTGAGCAAAATAGAAGAGAAAGGCTTTAAAAGGTGTAAGAAGGCTTATAGTGGACTGCCAAAGAAGACTTTTATAGCTTTCAATGGATGAAAACTCGGCTCCCTCTGGTAAAAATATGATTGAATATAAGCTCACAAGTGTTTAAAATGAGAAAGCACTCAGTTTAGGGTGTGTACAGAGCAAATTGGACAGAGCTTCCTTGCTGTTTTCTCTTACAGAATGGCCACCCCAAGACCTCTATTTATAGAGGGGGAGCCGCAGGAACACCTGCGGCAGCCGTAGATACACCTACACCTGCCCGGGGTGCCTCGGGCTCCGCAGGTCCTGCCGTCTTGAAGTACGTGGATGCGTGCAACGTGATATCTGCTCGAACTTTCAGAACTTCAATTCGGGCCTCCGATTGAGGTGTATAAGACCTTTTGCATAGTGTTGTTGTCGATAGCTACATAAATGACATAGGATTAGAGGTTGTAAGAAGTCAGGAAGATGGGACCATGCCCTTGGTCTTCAAGCTTCAAATTCTATCTGGTGTGTTGTCCTGTGTAGTAGTCACTCAGGATTGCAGCTATTTGGCTCTTGTGGGACATTACTGTGAGGAATGTATGTTGAATTGTTGTTACGACGGCGCAATGTGGGATCATGGAGGCAAAATGACATTTTTTTCCCTCACCATAGTTATCTCCGGTTTGGGCTGATAAAGCAGTCGTTGCTCAAGGTTATCTTTGAGATTGGGATGCTGCAAGTACTGGATGTCCTCAGGGTTATCTCTGAGGTGTTCTTGACCTCCCGGGGTTATCTCTGGGACTTGAGCTGAGTGCCTCGATGTGGTTTCCGAGGTTGAAGCTGACTTCATAGGTTGAAACGAGCATCTCCGGGGTTATCTCCGGAACTGCAACTACATTCCTCGGGGTTATCTCCGAGGTTGACGCTGTCTTTCCCAGTGTTGTTTCCATGACTGAAATTGAGTATCTCGGTGTTATCTCTGAGGTTGAAACTGACCCTCCCGGTGTTTTTCCCGGGATTAGGCTGAGCTATCCTTTAAGGTTATCTCTGAAAGACGATTATGCCCTCTTGCAATGTTAGTAACAGGTTAGAAAATTTCGAGTGTCTACAACTCTCACTCTACATTTTTGGATTTTAGAGAGAGAATGACTTTGGCAAGAATGAGAGGTAAAGTATGTATTTTCTCTTTCTTTAATCTATATATATTGATGCAATGTATCTATATTTTGCAATTTGGCTAAGATATTTGAAATTTTAGAGCACATGGGATATTTTAAGTTGGTCAACGACTCAGTAACATGGCTAGATCTACACTCCAACTATTAAAGAATTGCAAAAAGGGCATTATGGTCATTTTACTCACATTTTTAATGGCAAATTAGTAACTTGTGAAACCCTTAGGGTTTGACCCTTAGGGTTTAACCCTAAGGTTTTGAAAATTTGAAATTTTTAGGATTTCTAATTAGATTTTAAAATAGGAAATTAAGCTTTCTAAATTATAAAATTAGGGTTTCTTAATTATATTAAAGTTTACTAATCACATTAAGCTTCGCTAATTAGGATTAATGTTTCCTAATTAACACTAAAATTGTTAAATTAACAATTTAGTTTTCCCTAACTGTACATTAGTGTTTTTAATCCAGAAATTTAGGGTTATCCAACTAGTAAATTAGGGTTATCCCTAATTAGAATTATAATCATAAATACTTAAGCCTTTACAATTATCCATTGAACTCCCAAATTAGGGTTTTAATATTCCAAATTACAGTTTCGGAATCCTGGTACTGAAATTAGGGTTGCTAGAGCTGGTGTGACGCCCCCAAAAATAGGTATACATCACCCATCTTGAGTCGCCAAATACATGGTACAGAATACAAATACAATCTTAAATATACAACATGAGCTGTGAGTTTTAATACAAATATTGTCTTCTAGACAGTATTCAAACTCAATGGAGTCCTCATTACTTTTGTTGTCACACTATTTAATAGAATAGTGAGGACTACTAATGCTATCATCTGGACCGTCACTCCGTTCCCCGACTAGTCCCGGCTACGTTCTCATTTCCAGAAGAGAACAGTGAAAGAAAGGGGTGAGCTCAACTAGCCTAGTAAGAAATATTATGACTAAGATAATGTAGAATAAATTATCATTAGTCTTCAACAATGTTAAACTGATAAAATATAACAAACATCAAGTTTAATTGCAGCGGAACAAGCAATCCATTAAAAGAGTCAAGTAGAGAATAAAATCTACTATTTTTATGATTTAAAAGGTTTTTCATCACTTTTATTGTTTGGGACTCACTTTTAATAAATAATCCACATCATCAATTCATCCCCGCACTATAGGCCAAGGATATTATTTAGTATCACGACCACGAATTATCCATGCACTACGGCCAAAGATAATTTTGTTTTCATCAATCTGTTCGATCATGCCATTTGCTCCTTGGTCAAGAGAATCCATAGCCATAATCATACCAAAACCGTCCCATCAATGCACTACACGGCCAATGAGGACTTTTTCCACATCATTTGTAACATTACTATCAATGAGTATATATACCGAATAATCCCTGGTCATAATCATACCAAATCCATCTATACACTATAGGCCACATATGACTTTCAACAAAATATAAACATGAGGATGATGTCAATGATATAAGAATTCAATAAAACAAGTTCAAGAATTAAATTATCAAGGAACTAATAACGTCCAAATTGTCAACATGATACATCTTTGTAGAGTAAAATTCAAGAATGCTTAGAAGAATATTTCCATGAAAAGATACTGGATGAAGTGCAAATATCAAGGATATTTCACTAATTTCATGGAGTATAGAAGTCAAAACTTTAACCAACTGAGTATATTAAAGAATGGAATAACAAAAGAAATCACCATGCATGCGGTACTTTGCATAGACAGGTTATTCTAACAGAATAATAAATAACGGAACTAGGTCGGTAATGTATCACGCACCGGCGGTGATATTCCAACGAATAATAATAAAGAATGGAATAACAACAGAAATCACCATGCATGCGGTACTTTGCATAGATAGGTTATTCCAACAGAATAATAAAGAATGGAATAACAGAAGAATTTCACCAAGTATAGGGTAGACCGTGTATACAGGTTATTCCAACAGAATAATGAAGAATGGAATAACAAAAGTTCTCTCTATGGATACAAAAGAAATAATACCCCTTACGAGTACAACAAATAATATCCCTTACCTTATAAAGAAGAGTACTCCGACGGTAGGGCAGGGATATACTTGAAGAAACTTGCACTACGCTCAAAGCTTTCTTAAACGCTAAAGAAATACGCTCAAGATTATAGAAGAAGAATTCTCTCTACAGTTTCTCTCTCTTAGAGTTTCAAAGAATTGTAAAGAAATAATGAAGGAATGAGCTTCTATTTATAGAAGAACGGAATGAATAGTAACCAATCCATGAACGGTCCAGATTGATTTACTTTTAAACGAACGGTTCAGATTGGTTTACAATTAAAATATAATATATTCTATTTATAATCTAATAAAACGAATAACTTTATAAAAGTATTCTGCTTTTATATAAAAAGATTTTTACTATGCAAACACTATGCAGCACTATACAAACACTATGCATAATAAAATATAATATATTCTAATTATTGTCTAATAAAATGTAGATAACTTTATAAAAGTATTACATTTTTATATAAAAAGCTTTTCTCGCTTTTATTACATTAATAATACTAATAAAACAAAACTTCATCATTATTATCATAATTCACACTATTAATCGACCAATTCGCTCCTGAGAAAGAGGGGCTTTCCAATAAGGATTTCTCCTTATTGGTAGCCGCAATTGATTAGGTGACCAAACCTCTCCTCGCGTAACTTCTAGACATCGTTAATAATGCAAATAATAATATTAACAACTTTGTTATCTCAATTATTGATTTAATAATATATAAAATATTGACAATAATTGAATCAAATAACGTGAGATACTATGCAACAACTCATCGTAGCAATAATTGAACAAAACTGAGTGACTTCTCACGTAAACATCAATAATCAATACCGTATGCTATTATGCAACCACGCCATATTATTACTATACTTTACTACCGAAGTAGTTCAACAAATATTAACGGTAAAACTTCCGCCGTTATTTTCATAAAAATATTTTTGTCGCTTTCTCGATCCGATAATAATTCCATTAATGGGGTCCACTAATGATTGTGTCGCCGCATCTAATATTCCTGTTAAAACAAATATTCCCCGACCAATCGAATATTATATAACAACTTGCATACTTTGCAAAATATATAAATATTATCCACAACTATAACATTATATCAAATCCACACCATAATTTTGAAAAAAAATATTTCGAGAAATTTAAATCTTTATTCATAAAATTTGGGGTCTCACAGCTGGTATTAGGGTTTCTTATTAATCGTTAAAGTTTTCTGACTTATCAACCATATTCTTAATATAACTTTAGGGTTTGCTAAAGTTACAATTTATCTGATCAATAGTTGATCTTAAACCACAATTCTATACACATAAACCACATACACTAATTCATATACCCTTATACACTTAACCCTAGTAAGCCTTCACCAATATTTTTTTAAATCCATAAAATTCATTCCCATAAATGTCAAATTCTTACACTTATTTTCTTTCTAGGTCTATTATTTGACCTCTATTCAATCTTTTAAGATTTTAATAAATTATCTAAATTCTTGGGTTGTCAGATCTGTAGTCGATGCAAAGTCGCATCGTCCCATCCTTCTTCTTCATAAATAACATCGGCGCTCCCCACAGCGATACGTTCGGTTGGATGTACTTCTTATCTAGTAGCTCTTGCAGTTGTACCATTAATTCTTTTATTAATACCGGAGCCATCTGGTACGGTACCTTTGATATTGGGGCTGTTCCTGGTGCCAAATTGATCACAAACTCAACCCCTCTATCTGGTGGAAGTCCTGGAAGATCATCTGGAAATACGTCTATGAAGTCCCTCACGACTGGTATATCATCCACTTTCGGGTTCTCTTTACGACCGTCGACTATGTAGGCTAAATATCCTACACATCCTTGTCCTAACAACTTCTTGGCCTTCATCATCGTCAGACAACTCGCTTTTCTAGGTGACTTGCTGCCATAAAACACAACCTTTGACGGAGTCATAAGGTTAATACATTTCTTTTGGCAATCAATGACAGCCCCATAATTGAATAACCAGTCCATTCCTAGAATAACATTGAATTCCCCAAGTCTAATCGGGATAAGATCTACGTTCATAATGTTACCCTTAATATCCACCCTACAATTCTTATGTACGTATTTAATAGGGATCACTTCTCTATTCGTAATCTCTATGATCATGGGGTATTCTAACTCATCCTTAGGCAATTCTAAGTTCTTAGCAAAGACATCGGATATAAATGAACAAGTAGCACCCGAATCAAATAATACATAAGCATTAACTTTATTGATCGGAATGATACCTGACACCACATCGTGAGACTGTACAGCATCCTGCACTGTCAAGTTCAAGGTCCTAGCGGTCAGTCGGTTGGTGACGGTTGGTCCCGTGATAGTTAAAGACCTCCACCGCTGTTTCCTCTATTTCCTCCTGATCCTGCCCCTCCAGATCCCTACTTGGGATAATCCCTTGCCAGATGGTCCTTTGAACCACAAGTGAAACAGGTGCCCTTCTTTGGGTTAGGACAGTTAGGTGCTATGTGGCCTTCCTGACCACAATTGTAGCACACCCATTTTCCCTTCATACAAACCCCCAAGTGAGCTTTCCTGCAGGTCAGGCATGCTTTGATTATCTTTTTCTGACCCCATTGCTGATTTCCAGTTAATGAGTTGTCAGTCCACCTCCTCTTCTGATTGTTACTTCCTCCTATGTTACTGCCACTAACTTTGTTATTTCCTTCACTTTCACTTTTCTTCTTTTTCTGATCTTAGTTATACTTGGTTACCACATCGCTTCCACCTTCGATGAGTATGGCCTTCTCCAGCACCCCAACAAAAGTATTGAATTTAAACATTGACACTTTGCTATACAACCAGGCCATCAGTCCCTGCTCGAATCGCCTAGCCCTTCTCTCGTCAATATGCACTTGATACGTGGAAAACCTAGTCAACTCGTTGAATTTCGCCGCATAGTATGGTATGGACATATTCCCTTATTTCAGCTCCAAAAACTGGACCTCCATTTGGTTCTACGAGATGGTCGAAAAATACATCTCGAAGAACATCTCCTTGAACCTTTCCCAGGTAATCACACTTTCTCCTCCCCGGACCTTATTTGCTTGCCACCAATAACTAGCTTCGGATTACAACATGAACGTTGCGTAGGCGGTTTTCTAGTCCTCTCTGACTCTGGCGATGTCAAAAACTTTTTCCATCTCAATAATCCAACTTTAAGCTTCTATTGGGTTCATGGAACCTTTAAACTCTGGTGGTCCCTGATAAGTAGGTTTTATACCTACTTATCTGGTATCTGTTACTTGAATTAGTTGCTTATATTCATGTTTCTTAGTTACTTTTCATACATGTTATGTTATTTGTAGGCTATGACATGACATTGGCATGAAGAAGCAAGGAAAAACAATTCAGACATCTTTTGGACTAAAATATGCAAGCAAATGCAAGAAGAGAAGATTGTAGGGCTTTTAACACCAAGTTGGATGCATGTTCTTGGCTTGGAACTTGGATTTTATTTTAGATATACTTCTTAGCTTTCCGGACCATCTTGAATCATCCCAATCGGAGTTCGGATGCGAGAGTTATGGCCTTTTTATCAACGAAGATCAAAGCTAAGAGTTGTCATGTTTGCCATTTACATAACATCTACTTCAAGCCCGATTTCCACCTTGATCCAATCCAAATCTGACAATTCTAAAAGAATGAAAGTTGTATATCTCGTCGATATCTTCGATTTGATAGGTGGCAGGCCCTATAAATCCTAGCGGATCAAAGGTTATGCCTATTTTACCAAAGGACATCGCAACAGAAAATAGAGTAGCGGACCGCTGCTGAACAAATGTAAGCCATGCGGCCACCGTAATCTCTCACATAAGAGCGCTGGTCAAGCACCCAAATGGCCTAGGAACAAATATGAGGTGCGCTAGTCACGGGAAACAATTGATTTGGGTTATTTGATGTCCAATTTGAGCTAAAACTGGATTCTTAGTTGCCTAATATGCTAGGGTGTCCATTAGAACTATAAATACTTGATTTTTACTTGGATTGGGAGGCTAGTTCTAAGACTCCATTAAATCTCTCTTGGGATATATTTATATTAACTTATTCTTTATTTTCTTTCTTAGATTAGGAGCCCTAGATTAGATTAGAATTGAAGATTGAAGCTGTTGATTATCATTGGAGAATCAAATTGGAACCAAAAAAATGTAGATTTGTTTATCTCAATTCTAATTTCTTTTCTTATTTATTTGTATCTTTTAATTCTTAATCAATTGTGAATGATGGATTCTAGTTCATTTATGAATTAAACTCTATTTTGAGATTACTATGGATCTATTGTGTAGTTTACTTTGATATACTTCTTTGTTAGTCTTATTAGCTATATTTGGATTGTATATTATGATTTGTCCTTAACTGCTTAATTGCCTAGCTAACAATTATCGTGATAATCTATATGAACTCGAGAGATGAAGTATAGATTTAGATCTGATCATGATAGCATGTGTTTGTGATTTCTGCATAGATGGAATTCATGATTCGTATTTAGGATAGATATATACTTTTACGCCATATGTAGTCTAATAAGAACTTGAACTTAAACCCTTTTTAATTGTAATTCACATAGAGATATAGTGGGTTAGTTAATTAGGGTGTTTAAATTGATTCTATCATCTGTGGATTTGATTTGATATGAGTATGGTGCATTGAGAGATGGACATATTTTACTTTTGTGTTCTTGATTAACAATCTAGTATAAATAATTTGACTTAACAGGAAGTGTGTTGATTTAAATGAAATAATAAGTGAAGTTGTAATCTCAAGTCTTCAATATCTTGTTTCATTCTAGGGATAGTTAGTAATAGTTTATTTAATTATTTTAAATTAAATTATTTGTTTAAAGAAGATTAAATTGGTCATAGGTTAGTAATTGGTAATTCTTATTAAATAATTCTCCGTGGGAACAATACTCAACTTATCACTTTATTACTTGTTGATCACGTATACTTGCGTGTTGTGCGTAATTAGATACATAATGGACTTCTTAAGGATAATATTAGTTTGAATAAATGAAAGACATTAATAGGCGAAGATGACAAAATTTAGACAAAAACTTAAGTTTGGGGGAAAAATTTGAGATATATAAGCTTTAAAAAAAAGAAAAAAATTTTTAAAAAAAATATATTGTGGCTAGTCTTGTTTCGGGGCCTTTGTTACTTGAGCAAGTACGCCCGAGGGAGTGTCTTTACACCTAGCGCCCTAAGGTCTTATATAGGTCCGGGAGTCGTTGGTTCTAAAGCTTCGCTAAGGGGTAGCACTATTAGCCTAATGGAATAAGACATTGCACAGTCATGGTTAAAAAGAAAAAAAAAGAAATTAAAAAAAAGTGAATAAAACGGGAAAAGAGCAAAAAGCTCCCGTAAAGCAAAGTAAAGCATAAGTATCCCAGTTTGAACTCTTGAACTTGGTAGATGTTTGACTTTAGTTGGATCTAGCTTGTTCGTGAGTTTTATGAGGTTTCATTGTATGATGCCTTTAAAGAGATCTATTATGTGTTGTGTTTAGCATTATATTAGTTAGCATTGTTGTTGAGCACACACGCACTATATTAGTGATAATAGTTTAAGATTTGATGATTGATTGAGAAGTTAATGATTTGTTTTGATATGATGTATTAGCATGTTTACTTGATTTCTCTAAGGCCGGTTGAATAGACTTGTTTTTGTCATTATTGCTGGATTTGTAGGCATGTAGATTAGTTACATTTCATAGCATTGTTGTTTTGTGTTTTTGCTTGAGGACAAACAAAGGTTTAAGTTTGGGGGTATTTGATAAGTAGGTTTTATACCTACTTATCTGGTATCTGTTTCTTGAATTAGTTGCATATATTCATGTTTCTTAGTTACTTTTTATACATTTTATGTTATTTTGTAGGCTATGACATGACATTGGCATGAAGAAGCAAGGAAAAGCAATTTGAACATCTTTTGGACTAAAATACGCAAGC
Organism: Panax ginseng; assembly: GCA_020205605.1. Classification (NCBI taxonomy): domain Eukaryota; kingdom Viridiplantae; phylum Streptophyta; class Magnoliopsida; order Apiales; family Araliaceae; genus Panax; species Panax ginseng. The sequence continues at coordinate 115,316,754 of CM035135.1, forward strand.
AAATACAAGAAGGGAAGATTGCAGGGCTTTTAACACCAAGTTGGATGCATGTTCAGTGCTTGGAACTTGGATTTTTATTGTAGATCTACTTCTTAGCTTTCCGAAACATCTTGAATCATCCCAATCGGAGTTCGGATGCGAGAGTTATGGCCTTTTTATCAACGAAGATCAAAGCTAAGAGTTGTCATGTTTGCCATTTACATAACATCTATTTCAAGCCCGATTTCCACCTTGATCCAAATCGAATATGACAATTCTCAAAGAATGAAAGTTGTAGATCTCGTCAATATCTTAAATTTGATTGTTGGCAGGCCCCGTAACTCCTAGCGGATCAAAAGTTATGCCTGTTTTACCAAAGGACATCGCAAAGAAGAAACATAGTAGTACCTGATCGCGCTAGAAACAAATATGGCACGCCGCCACCACCGTAATCTCTCTTTGTAGTAGCTTGGGTGCGCCCAAATGGTTTAGGAATAGCGCTAGCGCTTAGTCGGTGGGGAAACAACTGATTTGGGTTATTTGATGTCTAAATTGAGCTAGAACAGGATTCTTAGTTGCCTAACTTGCTAGGGTGTCCATTAGAACTATAAATACTTGATTATAACTTGGAATGAGAGGTTAGTTCTAAGACTCCATTAAATCCCTCTTGGGATAGATTTCTATTAACTTATTCTTTATTTTCTTTCTTAGATTAGGAGCCCTAGATTAGATTAGAATTGAAGATTGAAGCTGTTGATTATCATTTGAGAATCAAATTGGAAGCAAGAGAATGTAGATTTGTTTATCTCAATTCTAATTTCTTTTCTTATTTATTTGTATCTTTTAATGCTTAATCAATTGTGGATGATGGATTCTAGTTCATTTATGAATTAAACTCTATTTTGAGATTACTATGGATCTTATTGTGTAGTTTACTTTCATATACTTCTTTGTTAGTCTTATTAGCTATATTTGGATTGTATATTATGATTTGTCCTTAACTGCTTAATTGCCTAGCTAACAATTATCGTGATAATCTATATGAACTCGAGAGATGAAGTATAGATTTAGATCTGATCATGATAGCATGTGTTTGTGATTTCTGCATAGATGGAATTCATGATTCGTGTTTAGGATAGATATATACTTTTACGCCATATGTAGTCTAATAAGAACTTGAACTTAAACCCTTTTTAATTGTAATTCACATAGAGATATAGTGGGTTAGTTAATTAAGGTGTTCAAATTGATTCTATCATCTGTGGATTTGATTTGATATGAGTATGGTGCATTGAGAGATGGACATATTTTACTTTTGTGTTCTTGATTAACAGTCCAGTATAAATAATTTGACTTAACAAGAAGTGTGTTGATTTAAATGAAATAATAAGTGAAGTTGTAATCTCAAGTCTTCAATATCTTGTTTCATTCTAGGGATAGTTAGTAATAGTTTATTTAATTATTTTAAATTAAATTATTTGTTTAAATAAGATTAAATTGGTCATAGGTTAGTAATTGGTAATTCTTATTAAATAATTCTCTGTGGGAACGATACTCAACTTATCACTTTATTACTTGTTGACCGCGTATACTTGCGTGTTGTGCCTAATTAGATTTTACCCAATAAGTTTTTGGCGCCGTTGATGGGGAATTAGTTTAATATATTTTTGCCAATATTAGCTTCAATCAAATTAGTCTTAATTTAAACATTTTTTTCTTTCTTTATTTTTATTTTATTTTATTATTTTCTTATTTTTCTCTCATTTCAGGTACCATGGCTGGATTCAATTATCAAAGGCCATATTCGAGTATAACTCAACTAAGGGGAGCGGGGATTGATGGACTCAATGTATTTTCTCGTGATTATCGCGACAACTTATGACACTTTCGAGGAGGTTGGACGTTGTTGTGTTCTCAACGTAATCGAAGGATAGCGCTTACTTGCAATTATTGTCTTGGGCAATCACCCGAGTAATCAATGCACCATCGCCTCTTGGCCGGCAGATAAAGATGGTGGTAACTACCTCAACAACTATTCTTATCCCAGTTATCATCAAGTTTGGGGGTATCACCCGGATTCTTCATGGAGCTATAATTATCAAGATCAATACTCTACTCCAAATCCAATATACACGCCAGAATTCTCATATCAACCTCTATTAAAAGAAGAAAAGTCAAAGTTGGAGGAATTACTATCAAAGGACATTACAAACCAAGAGGAGAGGATGATGAGTCAAGAAATATCGAGCCATAGTTTTCAGCACCAGATGGAACAACTCCTCACCACTTCAACTCATGGTCCTCAATACATGGATTCCAAAACTGAAATAGATAATTCGAGATTGGAGGAATTGTTGTCCAAGTTCATAGCATAAAATGAGGAGAGAAGGATTAATCAAGAGAAGTCAATTCAGAATCTTCAGAATAAGATAGATCAAATGACCAAAGCCGTAAGCAACCTTCCTCCAAACACTTGGCTTTATGACATGGATGACGAAATTGACAGAGAACTCGAACCAAATCTGCGACTAGATGAGCCACAAGATATCGAAAGTGTGGAGACAATTGGGGATAATGAAATAGAGGTCGACGAAGATCTAAATGGGTCTCCACCAAAGATCAAAGAGTCAGTCAGATTTGCAAAATCATGCCCACTTGGTAGTCATGTCATCGACGAAGTTCTTGATGACATAAGAGCAAGTACAATTTTGAATCCATGGTGGGACGAAAAAGAGAATATAGACGAAGAGCCCTTTGTGTGTGACAAGCTTCCATGCCCCAAAGTGATCACATACACAATGGAGAAAACACCTAGTTGTGGGACGTTCTTGATTGAGATCATACCAAATCAGAGCATGCTAGGTGACTTTGATGCATTGGCCATCACAAATAGGAACCTACCAAAAACTATATTATTTTTGATGGATGGAGGGTTCCTTAATTATCGAAGAGGAATTGGATAGTGATGACCAGACAAAGTCGGGCTTACGACGTTAAAACTAGCGCTACTTGGGAGGCAACCCAAGCTCTAAACTCTCTCTTTTAGTTATTATATAAATCTTAGTTTATAATCTAGTTTAAATATGCGTTTTTCATAGAAGATTGACTATATGACGCCCCCAAAATAGGTATACATCACCCATTCTGAGTTGTCAATACACGGTACAGAAACAACTACAACTTTATTATTACAATAGTAAAACTGTGAGTTTGAATACAAATATTATCTTCTAGACAATATCTATATCCAAATAAATCCTCATCACATTTATTGATACATTATTTTACAAAAATGGTGAGGACTACTAAACAACTCTCTCTATAACCATCATTCCATACCCCGACTCGTACTCGCTACATTCTCGCCTCCTGAGAAGAAAAATAGAACAAAAAGGAAAAGGGTGAGCTCAACTAGCCCAGTAAAGAATATTATGACTAAAATAATATACAACGAGATTATCGTTAGTCTTCAACAGGGAAAAATCAAATAGAATACAATAGACAACAAGTTTTAAATCAATATTCGCAGCGAAAATAATAATTCATTAGAAGAGTTAAGTAGAGAATGAAAACTATTATCTTCTATGTATGAATTTTAAAGTTCGTCGTCTATCTTTTATCCCTGTAACATCAATCAATATATATCTGGAATCAAATATTCATCTTTGCACTACAGGCCAAAGATATTCATCAGTTGGTCATGTTCATCTAAACACCTGTTCATTTTTGCACTATGGGCCAAAGATATTCATCAGAAATCATTCATCTTTGCACTACAGGCCAAAGATATTCCATAATATCATCATTTAAGACTGAGGATGATGAAAAATATTTTTTAAAGAAACGAATCCAGTGAATCAAAATGATAAGGATTAAGGATTAAGGATTCGTACTTTGTTTTATCCACGTCCAAAAATACCTCAAAAATAATCATAGTGGTGTAAAATTCAAGAATGATCAAAACATGGATACAATCAAAGCTAGTATCCGTAATAGATATTTTGAACGAAAAAAAAAAATTTTTATTTTTCGATGAATAAAGTTAAGATTCGTGAATAATATCAGATACGTGAATAAGACCGTATACGTGAATAGTAACCCCCGACACTTAAAAGTTCCAAATTTGATTAAAAGTTCAGATCAATACTTCTAAGATAATGATATTAGAATAAATAATATCATTTTAAAAAAATAATATCCCATACCCTCGAAGACAAGATTTCTAGTTGAAATGTCTGATATCGACTATGACTTGAACTTGCAATCAGTATAGCAATACTCAAAGTATACTCAAAATACTCACAAGAATACGCCGATAATATAGAGAGAAAAACTTCAGCTTAGTGTAATTTTCAATTCTAACCTAAGCACCTTATTTATAGAAAATGCTTAGAACACCAAAGTAGAAAATTTAATTTAATAATATTATTATTATTTCTACAACTTCCTACGCATACCAACCTAATTCAAACATTAAAACACATGCAAGACCCACACTCAAATCACCAAAAATGTTTTTCATATTAAAAATATTTTAAACTTCCAAAATCAATTATTTTGAGCTTCTAACTTCAATAATTCATAATAAATAGCCCTTTTATCGTAAAAATTGAATCTCATGAGTTTTTATAGGAAATTCAATTTCTACAACTTTGCGTAAGAAATTTTTCCAAATTCCAAATGTAAATTGACCAAAATCCACAAACTAAGATTTTACAAAGCTATAATCAAATTTCAAATAAGAAATGGGGTCCACCAACATGTTTAACATGTTTTAAACATTTATTGCAACAAAAATACTCTTTCTCCTCGTATACTCATATATCACACATTCATTGTAAAAATATCACCATTATTATATTATTAAAAATATAATAATATATTTAAATGAATTATTTTATCAGAAAAAGATAAAATTTTAATTTTCAACAATTGTCACATTAAAAAATTTTCTCCATCTATATCCACATAAAATCAATATTTTCCTCATCATATAAATCAATAATTAATTATTCACAAATAATATTACAGAATCACAATATTGACAACCAAAGCGCCTTCTAGAAAGAGGGGCTTTCCAATAAGAATTTCTCCTTACTGGCGCGCAATTAGGTGACCAAACCTCTCCTTAGATAGAACTTTCTAGACATTGCCAATAATGTTATCTAATAATATTATTCAGATAATATGAATTATTGCTTCAATAATGAAAAATAATGTGTAATGATAATTATTGAAACAACAACAATATAAAATATCAACGCAACAATTATTAAATCAATAAAATACTGAACAGTAATTACTGTAACCATTATTGAGTAGTGCCTTCTTACGTAAGAGTCAATAATTGGTGCAATACCGCAGCTATTGTTAACAACGCCAGACATCGTGTTTTTAACCACCGGGTATTCCAACAAAGGTACACTGTGAATAACTACACCGTTATTTTTAAACAACTTATATTTGTCGCTTTCTTTCCTCCAATCGCTGCACATGGGCCCACACATGGTCGCTACTGTCCGCATTTAATATTCCCCACAAAGATTTAATATTCCATGACCAAACGAATATTCCCCGACAATAATGAATATTTTATAACCATTTGCTTATTTTGAAATACTTATGATTTTACCCATAACTATCCACATTAATCAAATCAACCCTTACTATTTCAAAATAATAATTAGAGGAAATTAAATTTCATTTATTAATTATTTGGGGTCTTACAACCTCCCTCCTTATGAAATTTCGTCCCTCGAAATTGACATACGCACTGGTGTTTCAAAAGGTGAGGATACCTCGCTTTCATTTCCGCTTTCCAATTCCCGTGTCATTTCTCTATAAGATGGTTCCTCCATAAAACTTTAACTTGTGGTATGACCTTCGTATGTAGGACATGCTCCTTCCTATCGTAGATCTTGACAGTACCTCCTCATACGTTAAGTCTTCTACTATCTCGTCCCGGCTTCTAACTCAATAACGTGGTTCGGGTCTTTCACATATTTACGAAGTACAGATATGTGAAACACATTATGAACACGAGACATACTTGGAGGTAATGCGAGTCTATAGGCTACATTTCCTACTCGGTCAAGAATTTGAAATGGACCAATAAATCGTGGATTGAGCTTTCCTCTCTTCCCAAATCTTGTAACTCCCTTCCATGGAGCAACTCGCAACAATACATGATCCCCTATACTAAATTCCATGTCCTTTCGATGAAGATCCGCATAACTCTTTTGTCGATCTTGTGCCGCTTTATATACGCTGTCGAATCATTTGGATCTTTTCGGTAGTCATACGTATTTCAACTCGGGTCCCAACAATGTTGCTTCACCCACCTCATCCCAACATATTGAGAGAGCGACACTTTCGTCCCATATAATGCTTCAAATGGAGCCACACCTGTATTTCTCTCGATAATCGTTGTTGTAGAGAATTCCACCAATGGTAAATACTTATCCTAACCGCCTTTGAAGTCTAGGACACGTAGTCTTAATAGATCTTCAAGAGTTTGAATAGTCCTCTCGATTGTCCGTCTGCTTGAGGATGGTATGCCGAATCAATCAGAACTGCGCCTATAGCTTTTTGCAAGCTAACCCAAAATCTTGAAGTGAATCTTGGGTCACGATCCGAAACTATGGATACCGGCATGCCATGCAACCTCACAATCTCATTTACATATATACTAGCAAGACATTCAAGGAATAAGTCTCCGTGATCGGCAAGAAATGAAATGAGCGTACTTGGTTAATCTATCAACAATAACCCAAATAGCATTGATGCCTTGAGAAACCGTAGGAAGACCCATAACGAAATCCATGGTAATGTGTTCCCACTTCCATTTCTAAATCTAAAGTGGTTGCAACGGACCCTTAGGTACTAGATGCTCCGCCTTTACACGTTGACAAGTTAAACACATCGAGATAAACTTTGCAATCTCTCTCTTCATATTGTTCCACCAAAATGTATGTCAAAGATCATGATACATTTTGGTACTTCCAGGATGGATTGCAAACGGTGTATTGTGTGCCTCCATCATGATCTTGTACTTCAATTCAGAGTCGTTAGAACACAAAGTCCGAGTGGACTCAAGTATTCCTTCATCATCGATTCTCGCTCCTAATAGCACCTTCTTGTACTTTCTTCTTCATACGCATCATTTCCGGGTCTGGTGGCTTGAGCAACCTTAACTTTTTCTATTAAAGTTGGCTCTATGCGTATACTTGACATCATCGCACTCGCTCCTCGCATATGATCTTCTACTCAACGCCGCCTACCACGCGTCGCTTTTCCGGATGGTATTGAATAGTGTGGTCGTAATCTTTCAACAACTCAAGCCAACGTTGTTGCCGCATGTTGAGTTCCTTTTATGTGAAGAAATATTTGAGGCTTTTATAGTCCGAATATATCTCCACATTCTCCCCATATAGATAGTGCCTCCATATCTTTAGCGAAACAACTCTACCGCTAACTCTAGATCATGAGTAGGATAATTCCTCTCATATTCTTTAAGTTGTCGCGAGGCATAGGCTATGACTTTCCCACGCTGCATGAGAACACATCCTAACCCTTTGCACAAAGCATCATCAGAGATAACAAATCCATCCGCATTGCATGGTATTGTTAAAAACAGTGCCAAAATAAGTCTCCTCTTAAGCTCTTGGAAACTCTTCTCGCATTCCTCGCTCCATACGAATTTTATATCTTCCGAGTCACCGAAAGTTAATGGAGTAGCGATTCGAGAAAATCCTTCCACGAATCTCGACGATAATAACCAAATTTAAGCCCAGAAATCACTGTACTTCGGCCACCGACTTTGCTGTTCCCAACTTTGTATTGCTTCAATCTTCACGGATCAACAGATACTCCATGTTTTGACACCACGCGCCCAAGGAATGCTACTTCCTCAAGCCGTAACTCGCATTTCTTTAACTTGGCATAAAGCTTGTTTTCACAAAGCCTTTGGAGTACCAAATTTCAAATGGTGCTCATGATCTTCACGGCTTTTGGAATATATGAGGATGTCATCAATAAAGACAACAACGAACCGATCCAAATATTCCTTGAATACTCGGCTCATCATATCCATGAAAGTCAGCAGGAGCATTAGTCAATCCAAAAGACATGACTAGGAATTCATAATGCCCGCATTTCAAGTTCTAAAGGCGCCTTTGAATATCCTCGCCTAATCTTCACCGATGATATCCGAATCTAAGATCGATTTTTGAAAAGAATTGTGCTCCTTGCAAATCGGGTCAAACAGTCATCAATACGAGGTAGAGGATACCTATTCTTGATGGTGACATGGTTCAATTCCGATAGTCAATACAAAGTCGCATACTCCCGCCTTTCTTCTTTACGAATAAAACAGAGCACACCCGGAGATGTACTAGATCGAATGAAACCGATGTCCAACAACTCCTCGTAGTTGGACCTTTAACTCCTCAAGTTCAATAGAGCCATTCGATATGGGGTTTTAGAAATGGGCTTTGTACCAGTTTCAAGATCAATAAAGAATTCAACTTCACGCTCGGGGTAGACCGGAAGTTCTTCAGAAATACGCCAGAAAGTCAATAATAACAGAATATTATTCAAATTTGACGTGTCTTTATTCAAATCCATAACATGGGCTAAGAAAGCTTGACATCCGCTTTTTCAATAAACGAATAGCTTTATGATTAGATATGACAAATGATTGATTTTAATGGTTTAGTTGCTTGAATTCGCATAACAAAGTTGTTTAGGAATATGAAAGCTAACAACCTTACGAAAACAATCAATTTTGGCATGATGAGTAGTTAACCAATCAATCCCTAAAATCACATCAAAAGCAAGTATCTTTAAAGAGATAAGGTCAATAGGTAAGGTGATGGTGCCAACTTGAATCAAACAAGATTTATAAACAATTGGATGTGATGAAAGTTTCTCCTAACGGAGTTTCCATGAGATAGGTCAAAGTCTAATTATTTCTGAGTCAAATTTAAACGCTGAGCACAAGTAGGAGAGATAAATGAATGGGTAGCACCCAGATTCAGTAAAGTATAAACTTCACAAGAATTTATGATTAGCTTACCCGTGATCACCTCGCTTTGGGTTCCTCGATTTTGACCACCACAACAAACGCCTTCCAGAACAGATTGACTTTGACTTTTCTCGGGACATTCTTTTGAGTCACCGTCCCTCATTGAACTAGGTTTCGCTACCGTATAATCCCGAGCGATATGTCCTTCCTTTCCATAATTTTAGCATACCTTGAACTGTTGTGGGCAGTTTGGACTGATATGTCCCTCTTTTCCGCATTTGTAGCATATAACCGGTGGTCGTTTCCTCCCTTAGAACCAGCTTGTCTTTCTGACCGCTGCCTTCACATGGTCATTGTTAAATCTCCTTTTTAAAATCTCCTCCCCGACTCGCTTCTTCTATTTTCATGGCCATGATTACCACCAGAGTGGTTACCATTTTTGTCCGCTCTTTTCTTTCTCCGCCGGTTATCGTTGTTTTGTTGACCGCCATCTCCTAGATGATCCTCGGTTGTGGTCCTCACTGACCGTACTCGTTATCTCGCCTAATAATTGAGCCCTGCATTTACAACATCCGAGTAGAGAAAAATTTATGAGAAATGAGATATCGACGTATCGCCGGGTTTCAAACCTCTAAGAAACATCCGCGTCATACGTTCCTCATTCTCCACCAAATGAGGTGCAAACATGGATAACTCTGCAAACTTTGCCTCGTACTGAGACACCGTTATGTTATTTTGCTCTAATCTAATGAACTCCACTTCCTTCATATGACGAACACTTTCGTGAAAGTATTGGTCATTAAATAGTTTCAAATGTCTCCCAAGACATGCCGAAAAGTACCGGATGGGTACGCTTCACGACTCTCCCACCAAAGAGTCCGCCCCTCCACGAACATAAAGGTGGCGAATGGAACCTTCGTTCTCCGCGCATCCCAAGACATCGAATATCTTGGTAATTTGCTTGACCCATGTTTCCGCCATGATCGGATCTCGCTTTCCCTTAAATTCGTGGTTCCAACTCTTTGAAGCTTTGTCATTGTGACAACCCGTGAATTGCTATCATTTCCTCTTGTATTACGAACACGAGTCTCCTCGTCCGATTTTGCATGAACTGCAAAAAGCTTCTAAACATCCCTCGCTCATCATCTCGCTTTCAAGGGTGTTATTCACAGGAGGAACATTGCCACTGTTGCACGTTCTCCTCGTTGGTGAGTAGTCTGAGCGCTCTCCACGGTTAATATTCTCAGTCGACATTCTCAAATACTGTCATAAAACAAGGGTTAACTAAGAAAATCAATATATCACATAATATCCCTATATATTGACCAACTAACAAATAAGCTTAGGTAGGACACACTAGTGAAGGATTTACTCGTCTCTCCCCTCCTAGTTCTATTCCCCGATCTCCGCCAGAGATCATATCCCTAAGCTCGATACCAACCGTGGCGCCCCCAAAATAGGTATACATCACCCATTCCGAGTTGTCAATACACTGCATGTAAACAACTACAACTTTATTATTACAATAGTAAACTGTGAGTTTGAATACAAATATTATCTTCTAGACAATATCTATACCCAAATAAATCCTCATCACATTTATTGATACATTATTTTACAAAATGGTGAGGACTACTAAACAACTCTCTCTATAACCATCATTCCATACCCCACTCATCGCACTCGCTACATTCTCGCCTCCCGAGAAGAAAAATGGAACAAAAAGGAAAAGGGTGAGCTCAACTAGCCCAAAGAAGAATATTATGACTAAGATAATATACAACAAAATTATCGTTAGTCTTCAACAGGAAAAATCTAATGTAATACAATAGACAACAAGTTTTAAATCAATATTCGCAATGAAAATAATAATTCATTAGAAGAGTTAAGTAGAGAATGAAAACTATTATCTTCTATGTATGAATTTTAAAGTTCGCTTGCCTCATCTTTTATCCCCGTAACATCAATCAATATATATCTCGAATCAAATATTCATCTTTGCACTACAGCCAAAGATATTCATCATTAGTCATGTTCATCTAAACACTGCTCATTTTTGCACTATGGGCCAAAGATATTCATCGAAATCATTCATCTTTGCACTACAGCCAAAGATATTCCATAATATCATCATTTAAGACCGAGGATGATGAAAATATTTTTTAAGAAACGAATCCAAAGAATCAAAATGATAAGGATTAAGGATTAAGGATTCGTGACTTTGTTTTATCCACGTCCAAAAATACCTCAAAAATAATCATAGTGGTGTAAAATTCAAGAATGATCAAAACATGGATACAATCAAAGCTAGTATCCAGAATAGATATTTTGAACGAAAAGAAAAATTTTTATTTTTCGATGAATAATCTTCAGATTCGTGAATAAGATCAGATACGTGAATAAGACCGTATACGTGAATAGTAACCTCGACACTAAAAGTTCCAAATTTGATTAAAAAGTTCAGATCAATACTTCGGCATAATGATATTAGAATAAATAATATCATTTTAAAAAAATAATATCCCTTACCTCGAAAGACAGTACTTCTAGTTGAAACGCCAGATATTGACTATGACTTGAACTTGCACCGTATAGCAATACTCAAAGTATACTCAAAATACTCACAAGAATACGCTCGATAATATAGAGAGAGAAAACTTCAGTTTCTAGTGTAATTTTCAATTCTAACCTAAGCACCCTATTTATAGGAAAATGCTTAGAACACCAAAGTAGAAAATTTAATTTAATAATATTATTATTATTTCTACAACTTCCTATGCATACCAACTGAATTCAGCCATTAAAACACATGCAAGACCCACACTCAAATCACCAAAAATGTTTTTCATATTAAAAATATTTTAAACTTCCAAAAATCAATTATTTCGGAGCTTCGAAACTTCAATAATTCATAATAAATAGCCCTTTTATCAGAAAATTCGAATCTTGCGAATTTTTATAGGAAATTCAATTCTCTAGAACTTTTCAAAAGAAAATATTTCCAAATTCCAAACAGAAATTGACCGAAATCCACAAACGAGCGATTTTATAGGCTATAATCAAATTTCAGTCAAGAAATGAGGTCCACCAACATGTTTAACATGTTTTAAACATTTATTGCAACAAAAATACTCTTTCTCCTCGTATACTCATATATCACACATTCATTGTAAAAATATCACCATTATTATATTATTAAAATATAATAATATATTTAAATGAATTATTTTATCAGAAAAAGATAAAAATTTTAATTTTCAACAATTGTCACATTAAAAAATTTTCTCCATCTATATCCACATAAAATCAATATTTTCCTCATCATATAAATCAATAATTAATTATTCACAAATAATATTACAGAATCACAATATTGACAACCAGCAGCCTCAGGGAAAGAGGGCTTTCCAATAAGAATTTCTCCTTATCATGGCCGCAATTATATGACCAAACCTCTCCTTAGACAGAACTTTCTAGATATTGCCAATAATGTTATCTAATAATATTATTCAGATAATATGAATTATTACTTCGATAATGAAAAATACTGTGTAATGATAATTATTGAAACAACAGCAATATAAAATATCAACGCAACAATTATTAAATCAATAAAATACTGAACAGTAATTACTGTAACCATTATTGAGTAGTGCCTTCTTACGTAAGAGTCAATAATTGGTGCAATACCGCAGTCTTCTTGTCGCAATAAATAACGCGTATTCATCGTGTTTTAACCACCGGGTATTCCAACAAAGGTACACGATAACAACTACTGTAGTTATTTTTAAACAACTTATATTTGTCGTTTTCTTCCTCCAATCGCTTTCACATGGGGCCCACATACATGGGCTCATACCGTCATTTAATATTCCCCGACAATAATGAATATTTTATAACCATTTGCTTATTTTGAAATACTTGCATATTTTACCCATAACTATCCACATTAATCAAATCAACCCTTACTATTTTAAAATAATAATTAGAGGAAATTAAATTTCATTTATTAATTATTTGGGGTCTTACAGACTACATCTTTGGAAGAGTTGCAGATAACTCAAGAAAAATCGAGTCACATGCTACTGCCCCTCTAGCGTGGATCACACTACACAAAGCACACATACAGCGCGGGGAGCGCTACTACCCCAGAACTTACTAACATGCCAGCGCGGACCGCGCTAATTCGCCGAGCCCATAGCACGGGGCGTGCTATATCACTTATATAATGAGCACGAGGCGCGTCAATGCTTCACCATGCTACTAAACTCCTAGCGCGGACCGCGCTACCAAATACTTAGGCACAGCGCGGGGTGCGCTACTACGCCAGCAACTATTGATCTCCTAGCGCAGGGCGCGCCATCTCAAGCATACATACGGTGTGGGCCGCGCCGTTCAGAAATCCCAGGCGTTAAAAGTGGTTTATTTCCAATGTTAGTCAAGTCCAACTCAAGTGTGGTTCCCGATTTATTCCAATGTGTCTGGCCTATTCTTCAGACTTAGCAAACAAGGAAGAACATGCTGTATTTTCAGGGAAGTCATCTCTTTTAATTTTTCCTATCTTAGCCATTGAGGACAATGTCTAGTTTAAGTTTGGGGACATTTTAGTGTTGTATTGCATATAGTTAGTTATTTACATTGTAGTTCATATAGTTACATTTAGTTTTTGCATTCAGTTTCCTGGAAAAAAATTGAAAAATTAGTACTTAGTTTATTATGTTTATATAACATTTATTACATCTTGCACGAGTCCAGTTGTTAGATAGTTACAGTTTATTTTGGCCAATGATGAGATTGGAATTGAGTAGACAAGTATAGTACTGACTATTAAAGTTTTGATGTGATTTCTTGTTATGAATTGAATCTTTTTCTGTTGGAAACCGGTATAATAAGGATAACACAATAATAATAGCTATGTTGACTGATTAAGTTTAAATTGATACATAATGGACTTCTTAAGGATAATATTAGTTTGAATATATGAAAGACATTAATAGGCGAAGATGGCTAAATTTAGACAAAAACTTAAGTTTGGGGGAAAAATTTGAGATATATAAGCTTTAAAAAAAAGAAAAAAAAATTTTAAAAAAAATATATTGTGGCTAGTCTTGTTTCGGGGCCTTTGTTACTTGAGCAAGTACGCCCGAGGGAGTGTCTTTACACCTAGCGCCCTAAGGTCTTATATGGTCTGGGAGTCGTTGGTCGAAAGCTCGCTAAGGGGTAGCACTATTAGCCTAATGGAATAAGACATTGCACAGTCATGGTTAAAAAGAAAAAAAAAGAAAGTAAAAAAAAGTGAATAAAACGGGAAAAGAGCAAAAAGCCCCCGTAAAGCAAAGTAAAGCATAAGTATCCCGGTTTGAACTCTTGAACTTGGTGGATGTTTGACTTTAGTTGGATCTAGCTTGTTCGTGAGTTTTGTGAGGTTTCATTGTATGATGCCTTTAAAGAGATCTATTATGTGTTGTGTTTAGCATTATATTAGTTAGCATTGTTGTTGAGCACACACGCACTATATTAGTGATAACAGTTTAAGATTTGATGATTGATTGAGAAGTTAATGATTTGTTTTGATATGATGTATTAGCATGTTTACTTGATTTCTCTAAGGCCGGTTGAATAGACTTGTTTCTGTTATTATTGCTGGATTTGTAGGCATGTAGATTAGTTACATTGCATAGCATTGTTGTTTTGTGTTTTTGCTTGAGGACAAGCAAAGGTTTAAGTTTGGGGGTATTTGATAAGTAGGTTTTATACCTACTTATCTGGTATCTGTTACTTGAATTAGTTGCTTATATTCATGTTTCTTAGTTACTTTTTATACATTTTATGTTATTTTGTAGGCTATGACATGACATTGGCATGAAGAAGCAAGAGAAAGCAATTTGAACATCTTTTGGACTAAAATACACAAGCAAATGCAAGAAGGGAAGATTGCAGGGCTTTTAACACCAAGTTTGATGCATGTTCATCGCTTGGAACTTAGATTTTTTTATTGTAGATCTACTTCTTAGCTTTTCGGAACATCTTGAATCATCCCAATCGGAGTTCGGATGCGAGAGTCATGGCCTTTTTATCAACGAAGATCAAAGCTAAGAGTTGTCATGTTTGCCATTTACATAACATCTACTTCAAGCCCGATTTCCACCTTGATCCAATCCGAATCTGACAATTCTCAAAGAATGAAAGTTGTAGATCTCGTCAATATCTTAAATTTGATAGTTGGCAGGCCCCGTAACTCCAAGCGGATCAAACGTTATGCCTGTTTTACCAAAGGACATCGCAACAAAAAAGAGTAGTCTTGCGATGACCGCGCTAGAAATAAATACGGCACACCGGCCACCGTAATCTCTCTATATAGTAGCGCGTGGTGCCTAAAATGGCCTAGGAATAGCGTGGGGCGCGCCAGTCGGTGGGGAAACAACTGATTTGGGTTATTTGATGTCCAAATTGAGCTAGAACAGGATTCTTAGTTGCCTAACTTGCTAGGGTGTCCATTAGAACTATAAATACTTGATTTTAACTTGGAATGAGAGGTTAGTTCTAAGACTCCATTAAATCCCTCTTGGGATAGATTTCTATTAACTTATTCTTTATTTTCTTTCTTAGATTAGGAGCCCTAGATTAGAGTAGAATTGAAGATTGATGCTGTTGATTATCATTGGAGAATCAAATTGGAAGCAAGAGAATGTAGATTTGTTTATCTCAATTCTAATTTCTTTTCTTATTTATTTGTATCTTTTAATGCTTAATCAATTGTGGATGATGGATTCTAGTTCATTTATGAATTAAACTCTATTTTGAGATTACTATGGATCTTATTGTGTAGTTTACTTTGATATACTTCTTTGTTAGTCTTATTAGCTATATTTGGATTGTCTATTATGATTTGTCCTTAACTGCTTAATTGCCTAGCTAACAATTATCGTGATAATCTATATGAACTCGAGAGATGAAGTATAGATTTAGATCTGATCATGATAGCATGTGTTTGTGATTTCTGCATAGATGGAATTCATGATTCGTGTTTAGGATAGATATATACTTTTACGCCATATGTAGTCTAATAAGAACTTGAACTTAAACCCTTTTTAATTGTAATTCACATAGAGATATAGTGGGTTAGTTAATTAAGGTGTTCAAATTGATTCTATCATCTGTGGATTTGATTTGATATGAGTATGGTGCATTGAGAGATGGACATATTTTACTTTTGTGTTCTTGATTAACGATCCGAAGATAAATAATTTGACTTAACAGGAAGTGTGTTGATTTAAATGAAATAATAAGTGAAGTTGTAATCTCAAGTCTTCAATATCTTGTTTCATTCTAGGGATAGTTAGTAATAGTTTATTTAATTATTTTAAATTAAATTATTTGTTTAAATAAGATTAAATTGGTCATAGGTTAGTAATTGGTAATTCTTATTAAATAATTCTCTGTGGGAACGATACTCAACTTATCACTTTATTACTTGTTGATCACGTATACTTGCGTGTTGTGCGTAATTAGATTTTACCCAATAGTCCCACCGCCTTAAAGTCCTTGAACGTTGTATTTGGTGGAGCTTGAGGTTGATTGTTAATTGCTTTAGCCAGTAAATTCACCAACTCCAAAATGGGGTCAGCATTGGCATTGTTGTTGTTCGTCGACCCTTCTTGGGCCGGTTAACGGTTTGATCTTCTTCTAGGCTGTATATTTCTGTTAAGAATATACGTTTATTAGGTCTTTATTCAATTCCTTAAATATTTAAGGCTTAACTAAAACATTTAAACATAATCACTTAACACATTATCTCAAATAAACTTTGATATTTTATTCAAATTAAAAGTTTTAACATCATACGATTGCATAATTGCTATTTACATCATCTATCTTGAGATAAAGAATCTTCAGGATTAAATCATCATAATATTCTTTTGTTTATAAGCATATCGGAATTTACATTTTTAACTAACATAGATATTCACATAATTCATACTGTTCCTATCACGGCTTATTAAGACGTCAAATAGCTTCTCTGCGCTCTTCTTCCATGATACAAAACATCGTTCTACGATCCAACATGTACGAAGGTAAGTCCTCGAACTGAATTGAATAGTACATAACTCGATCTTGGGCCTTGTTCACCGCAGTGTTGAATGCATAATCCATCTCCACCATCTTGACCTTCTTTGCTTGTACCTCTTCCTCGGTTACATCTGCTCGCTGGGAAGACTTCTCATAAGCATCTTCAGCTCTGGCTCGTTTGGAAGATTCCTCTCTCAGATCACCCTTCATCTTTGCAACCTCTAGCACCAGCTCCTCATTCTCACCCTCTAGGTGAACCAATTTCCACTCTACATTTCTAAGACGTGCATCAAGACCTCAGATTTCCTCATTCTTTTGTCCTATAGTGGCCTGGTGTTCATATGCCAACTCTTCTAACTCTGTGACTCTATCCTAAAGCTCGATGTTACGGTCATATACCTTATCATACATCTGAGCTGTAATAGAGTTCGGTGGGAACTCATCTTCCTCCTCTTCTTCCTCAAGGTCCTCCTCTGGATCAGACTCAGACTCATGCTCTTGACCAACAACAGTGATCAACGCAGATGGCTCTCTCTGTATCAACTACTCCCGGACAACATGAATGTCTTAGGGCTCCTCCTCTCTAGGTACTCGGGGTTCTTACTCCCCAGCTCGACTAGATCCTCCAACATTCGACATCCTGACAACACAGTTTTAAGTTTTAGTTATTAATCGGTACTCGCGAGCACATAAGTTTATCACATAAGCACATAAATTCTTTTATTATCTTCAATGAATTAAGAAATTCATTTCTTAGAACTTGATAAAAGTTTTTCACCACTATGTTCTCAATCTCCTATAAGGCTACTACCTAAGATTTTTCTCCCACCTAAGGTTCATAACTATAGCTTTGATACCAACCTGTGACACCCCCAAATCCAGGTACTTCAATTCCCACGAGATTTGGTGTTCACTGTCCAAACATCATATATCTATCTACCCATAATAAATGAAAAACCATAAATAGATAGAAATAAATCCCCTCCTTATGGAGTTACAACATCTGAATGTAAATACATCAATCCCAGGTCATACTAACATCTCAAATGCGGAAACATAAACAAATAATAAGTCTTACATAACTTTAACATAAGTCTAAAACATAAATACATCAAATAAACAACAAGTCTTCATCACTTATTAACTTTGCCCTTGCCTTTGCTAGTAGAAGGCTCGTCAGACATTTCGTTCTTAACTGTAATGTTATTATTACGCAAGAGTGAGCACGATTGCCCACAAGTATAATAATATAACAATAAAATAATAACATGCAAATGAATTAAAGACTTCTGAAATAAGAAAACTCGGCTTTTGAATCAAAAATGAATAACAAGAATCAAAAGAACTTCTTAGGGTCATAAGACCTTGAACTATGTCCTAGGTTGTCAAATGTTTATACTTGAAACCTTTAACAATCATAATACTATGGACACTTCTTCTCGTACTTAGGGGGATCAACCCTTAGTACCATACTGTGCACAATATCTTAACGCTAAATCATAATTAATCCCCTATAACAGGTTGTTCATCTCAGTTTGACATTAGAGTCCACACCAAAAGAAGTTTGGTTTGGATAAGCTCAACAATGGTTCTAAAATTTAGAACGTTCATCAACTATGGACTAGTCGAATCAATAAGGGTTCTCTAGTCTTACAAGGTTCAATAATAATTGATATTTAATTTGAATAATAAAATTCAAGATGTATACAATCAAATAAGTATTATATAACAGGAATCATGCTTCTAAAGAATGATAGCATCTAATATGAAATCTTGACTTGAACAATAATAAACAAGATAGAATAAAGAACTTGGTTTATGTAAGACCCCAACTTATTATGAATAAAATTGAATTTCCTCTATTTATTATTTTGAAATAGTAAGGGTTGATTTGATTAATGTGGTTTATGGGTAAAATGAGCAAATATCTTAAATAAGCAAGTGGTTATAAAATATTCATTGTTGTTGGGGAATATTCATTTAGTCGTGGAATATTCTTGCTGTCGGGGAATATTAGTATGACGTCGCAGCCTTATGTGGGCCCCATAACGAAAAGCGATTGGATGAAGAAAACGACAAGTATAAGTTGTTTATAAATAACGGCGTAATTGTTACAGTTAATATTGTTGGAATACCCGATGGTTAAAACACAGTAGCACACGGTATTGCACCAATTATTGATTCTTACGTAAGAAGACACTACTCAATAATTGTTATAGTAATTACTGTTCAATATTTTATTTTATTGATTCAATAATTGCTTACGTTGATATTTTTATATTATTGTTGTTTTGATAATTGTCACTGCACAGTATTATTCATATTATTTTAATAATATTATTAGATAACATTATTGGCAATGTCTAGAAAGTTTTATCTAGGAGAGGTCATTTAATTGCGCGCCAGTAAGGAGAAATCCTTACCGGAAGGCCATCTCTTTCTTGGGAACAACCTGGTTGCCAGTATTGTGATTCTGTAATATTATTTATAATTAATTATTGATTTATGTGATAAGAAAAATATTCATTTTATGTGCATATAGATGGAGAAAAATTTTAAAGTGACAATTGTTGAAAATTGATATTTTATCTTTTTTGATAAAATAATATTTTATTATATTATTATAATATAATAATGGTGATATTTTTATAATGAATGTGTGATATATGAGTAAATAAGGAGGAAGAGTATTTTTGTTACAATAAATGTTAAAAACATGTTTTTCATGTTGATGGACCCCATTTCTTGACTGAAATTTGATTATAGCCTGCAAAATCGTCCGTATGTGAATTTCGGTCAATTTCTGTTTGGAATTTGGAAAAACTTAAAATTACAAAGTTGTAGAAAATTGAATTTCCTATGGAATGGACAAAAGATTTGAATTTTTTTGGTAAAAGGGCTATTTATTGTGAATTATTGAAGTTCCGGAATAATTGAATTTTTTTTTTTTGGAGTTTTAAATGATTTTTTATATGAAAAACGTTTTTGGTGAGTTTGGCACTTGTATGGCTGATGTCTTGACCAAAAGAGTGGGCGTAGGAATTTAAGAAAAATATATTTATATTTTATTAAATTTTCTGCTTTGGTGTTCTAAGCATTTTCTTATAAATAGGATGCTTAGGTTAGAATTAAAAATCACACCAGAAACTGAAATCTTTTCTCTCTATATTATCGAGCGTATTCTTGTGAATATTTCGATACTTTGAGTGTTGCTATACGGTGCAAGTTCACTTCAGCACTATATCTGGTATTCCAGCTAGAAATACTGTCTTTTCGAGGTAAGGGATGTTATTTTTTTTATAAATGATATTATTTCTTTCAATATCATTATGTTGAAATATTGGTAAGATTTTTCTTGTGAAATTCTTGTCTTTTAGTGTCGGGGTTACTATTTACGTATACGGCATTATTCACGTATACGGCACTATTGTATCCATGTTTTGATCATTCTTGAATTTTACTCTACTATGGTTATTTATGAAGTATTTTTGAACTTGGATTGTTTAAAGTACGAATCCTTAATATTTGTTCTTTTATTTCACTGGATTCGTTTTCTTTAAAATATTTTTAATCATCCTCAGTCCTAAATGATGATATTACTGAATATCTTTGGCCTGTAGTGCAAAGATGAATGATTTTCTGATGAATATCTTTGGCCCGTAATGCAAAGATGAACATCTGTTGAGATGAACATGACCAACTGATGAATATCTTTGGCCTATAGTGCAAAGATGAATATTTGATTCAAGATGTATATTGATTGATGTTACAGGGATAAAATATTGATGATAAACTTTTAAATTCATAGAAGAAAGTAGATTTCATTCTCTACGTAACTCTTCTAATGAATTATTATTTCTACTGCGAATATTGATTTAAAACTTGTTGTCTATTGTATTCTATCATATTTTTCCCTGTTGAGGACTAACGATAATTTGTTCTATATTATCTTAGTCATATTATTCTTTACTGGGCTAGTTGAGCTCACCCTTTTCCTTTTTTGTTCCATTTTTCTTCTTAGGAGGCGAGAATGTAGCGAGTACTAGTTGGGGTGTGGAATGATGGTTCTAGAAGTTGTTTTAGTAGTCCTCACTATTTTGTAAAATAGTGTATCAATAATTGTAATGAGGAATTATTTGAGTGTGAATATTGTCTAGATGACAATATTTGTATTTAAACTCACAGTTTATGTGTTGTCGTATTTTGCACGATAATTGTAATAATAAAGTTGTAGTTGTTTCTGTACCATGTATTTGGTAACTCAGAATGGGTGTTGTATACTTATTTTGGGGGCATCACAGTTGGTATCAGAGCTTAGGGATATGATCTCTGGCTGAGATTGGGGAATAGAACTAAGAGGGGAGAGACGAGTAAATCCTTCGCTAGTATGTCCTACCTAAGCTTATTTGTTGGTTGGTCAGAATATAGGGATATTATGTGATATATTAATTTCTTTAATTAACCCTTGTTTTATAGCAGTATTTGAGAATGACGACTGAGAATGTTAACAGTGGAGTAAATAAGACTGTGGAGACACCTTTACTCACCAATAAGGAGAACGTGCAACATGCCGTCAATGTTCCTCCTGTAAACAACACCATTGAGCAAACGATGAACGACGGGATGTTTAGAAGCTGTTTGCAGTTCATGCAAAATTAGACGAGGGAGACTCGTGTACAAAATACAGGTGGAAATGATAGCAATGCACGGTTTGTCAATGCCAATCAGTTCAAAGAGTTGGGACCACCAGAATTCTGGGGAAAGCCGGATCCGATTAAGGCGGAGACGTGGGTCAAGCAAATTACCAAGATATTCGATGTCTTGGGATGCACGGAGGAACAGAAGGTTCCATTTGCCACCATTATGTTCCATAATGAGGCAAATTACTGGTGGGAATCTGTGAAGCGTACCCATCCAGCCACACTCAATATGTCTTGGGAAACGTTTCAGAAACTATTCAATGACAAGTACTTTCCTGAAAGTATTCATCATATGAAGGAAGTGGAGTTTATTAGACCGGAGCAGAACAACATGACGGTGTCCCAGTACGAGGAAAAGTTCGCGGAGTTATCCAGGTTTGCACCTCATTTGGTGGAGAATGAGGAACGTATGACGCGGATGTTTTTGAGAGGTTTGAAACCCGACATACGTCAGTATCTCATTTCTCATAAATTTTCTCTATATTCAGATGTTGTCAACAGGGCTCAATTATTAGAGCAAGATAACGAGTACGTTCAACCGAGGGACCACAACCAGGGTCATACTGGTGACAGCAGTCATCTGAACAACGATAACCAGCGGGGAAAGAAAAATACGGACAAAAGAAGTAACCACTTTGGTGGTAGTCATAGCCATGATAATAGAAGAAGCGATTTGGGAGGAGATTTTAAAAAGAGAAGGTACAACAACGACAATGTGAAGACGACAGCACCAGCAACAACTAGTTTTAAGGGAGGAGAACGACCACCGGTCGTATGCTATAAATGCGGGAAAGAAGGACATATCAGCCCAAACTGCCCACAATAGTTTAAGGTATATTATAATTGTGGAAAGGAAGGAAATATCTCTCGAGATTGCACTGTAGCAAAACCAAGTCCAACGAGGATGGTGACTCAAAAGGTTGTCCCAGAAAAGTCCAAGTCAACGTTTCCTGGAAGAGAGTTTGTCGTGACTGGTCAAAATGCGAGGAACCCAAATGAGGTGATCACGGGTAAGCTAATCATAAATTCTTGTGAAGTTTATACCTTACTAGATACTGGTGCTACCCATTCATTTATCTCTCCTGCTTGTGCTCAACGTTTAAACTTGACTCAGGAGAAATTAGACTTTGACCTATCTGTGGAGACTCCATTAGAAGAAACTTTCATTACATCCACTATTTATAAATCTTGTTTGATCCAAGTTGGCACCATCACATTACCTGTTGACCTTATCTCTTTAAAGATACTTGCATTTGACGTGATTTTAGGAATTGATTGGTTTACTACTCATCATGCCAAAATTGATTATTTTCGTAAGGTTGTTAGTTTTCATATTACTAACCAACCAGTTATGCGAATTCAAGCAACTAAACCACTAAAACCAATCACTGTCATATCAAGCCATAAAGCCATTCGTTTATTGAAAAATGGATGTCAAGCTTTCTTAACCCATGTTATGGATTTGAATAAAGACACGTCAGATTTGAATAATATTTCTGTTGTTAGTGAATTTCCTGAAGAACTTCCCGGTCTACCCCCAGAACGTGAAGTTGAATTCTTTATTGACCTTGAACCTGGTACAAAGCCCATTTATAAAACCCCATATCGAATGGCTTCTATTGAACTTCAGGAGTTAAAGGTCCAACTACAGGAGTTGTTGGACATCGGTTTCATTCGTCCTAGTACATCTCCTTGGGGTGCTCCTGTTTTATTTGTAAAGAAGAAAGACGAGAGTATGCGACATTGTATTGACTACCGGGAATTGAATCATGTCACCATCAAGAATAGGTATCCGCTACCTGACATTGATGACCTGTTTGATCAGTTGCAAGGAGCACAATTCTTTTCAAAGATCGATCTTCGTTCTGGATATCATCAGCTGAAGATTAGAACTGAGGACATTCCAAAGACTGCATTCAGAACTCGGTACGGGCATTATGAATTCTTAGTCATGTCTTTTGGGTTGACTAATGCACCTGCGGCTTTCATGGATATGATGAACCGAATATATAAAGAATATTTGGATCAGTTCGTTGTTGTCTTTATTGATGACATCATCATATATTCCAAAAGTCGTGAAGATCATGAGCACCATTTGAAGCTAGTCTATAAAGGCTTCGTGAAAACAAGCTTTATGCCAAGTTGAAGAAATACGAGTTCTGGCTTGAGGAAGTAGCATTGCTTGGGCACGTGGTGTCAAAACATGGAGTATCTGTTGACCCGGCGAAAATTGAAGCAATACAAAGTTGGGAGCAACCGAAGACGGTAACCGAAGTACATAGCTTTCTGGGCTTAGCTGGTTATTATCGGAGATTCGTGGAAGTGTTTTCTCGAATCGCTACTCCGTTAACTCAGCTGACTCGGAAGGATACAAAATTCGTATGGAACGAGGAATGCGAGAAGAGTTTCCAAGAGCTCAAGAGGAGACTCATTTCGGCACCTGTTTTGACAATACCATCTGGTACGGATGGATTTGTTATCTACAGCGATGCTTTAGGCAAAAGGTTAGGATGTGTTCTCATGAAACGTGGGAAAGTTAGAGCCTATGCCTCACGAAAACTTAAAGAGTATGAGAGGAATTATCCTACTCATGATCTAGAATTGGCAGCAGTCATTTTTGCGCTAAAGATCTGGAGGCACTATCTATATGGGGAGAAAGTAGAACTATATTCAGACCATAAAAGCCTCAAATATTTCTCCACCCAAAAGGAACTCAACATGCGGCAACGACGTTGGCTCGAGCTGTTGAAAGATTACGACCACACTATTCAATACCATCCTGGAAAGCGAACGTGGTAGCTCACGCGTTGAGTAGAAGATCATATGCGGGAATGAGTGCGATGTTGTTAACACAAAGGCCTATTTTGTGTGATTTACAAAAGATGAAGATAGAATTCAAGACTCCAGGGACCCATGCAATGATGTCAAGTATACGCATATAACCAACTTTAATCGATAAAGTTAAAGTTGCTCAAGCCACAGACCCGGAGCTGATGCATATGAAGAAGAAAGTACAAGAAGGTGTTATCCCAGAAGCAAGAATCGATGAAGAAGGAATACTTCGAGTCTACTCCAGGCTTTGTGTTCCTAACGATTCTGATTTGAAATACAAGATCATAATGGAGGCACATAATACACCGTTTGCAATCCATTCTGGAAGTACCAAAATGTATCGTGATCTTCGACATACATTTTGGTGGAACAATATGAAGAGAGAGATTGCGAAGTTTATCTCGAGGTGTTTAACTTGTCAACGTGTAAAGGTGAAGCATCAAGTGCCTAAGGGTCCATTGCAACCACTTAAGATTCCAAAATGGAAGTGGGAACACATTACCATGGATTTCGTTATGGGTCTTCCCACGGTTTCTAAAGGTATAAATGCTATCTGGGTTATTGTTGATAGATTAACTAAGTCTGCTCATTTCTTGCCGATACGAGAGACTTTTTCCCTTGAACGTCTTGCTAGTATATACATGAATGAGATTGTGAGGTTGCATGGCATGCCATTATCCATAGTTTTGGATCATGACCCAAGATTCACTTCACGATTTTGGGTTAGCTTGCAGAAAGCTATGGGCATGGATTTATGATTCAGTTAGGCATACCATCCTCAAACGGATGGACAATCAGAAAGGACTATTCAAACTCTTGAAGATCTATTAAGACTCTGTGTCCTAGACTTCAAAGGGAGTTGGGATAAGTATTTACCATTGGTTGAATTCTCCTACAACAATAGTTATCAGGCAAGTATAGGTGTGGCTCCATTCGAAGCATTGTATGAAAGAAAGTGTCGCTCTCCGATATGTTGGGATGAGGTGGGTGAAGCAACATTGTTGGGACCAGAATTGGTACGTATGACTACGGAAAAGATCCAATTAATTCGACAACATATACAAACGGCACAGGATCGACAAAAGAGTTATGCGGATCTTCATCGAAAGGACGTGGAATTTAGTATTGGGGATCATGTATTGTTGCGTGTTTTTCCATGGAAAGGAGTTACAAGATTTGGGAAAACAGGAAAGCTCAATCCACGATTTATTGGTCCATTTCAGATTCTTGACCGAGTAGGAAATGTGGCCTATAGACTCACGTTACCTCCAAGTATATCTCGTGTTCATAATGTTTTTCACATATCTGTCCTTCGTAAATATGTGAAAGACCCGGACCACGTTATTGAGTTAGAACCGGACGAGATAGCCGAAGACTTAACGTACGGGGAGGTACCTGTACGATCTTGGATAGAAAGGAGCATGTCCTACACACAAAGGTCATACCACAAGTTAAAGTTTTGTGGATGAACCATGCTATTGAAGAAATGACTTGGGAGTTGGAAATGGAAATGAAAGCGAGGTGTCCTCACCTTTTCGAAACACCAGGTACGTACGTCAATTTCGAGGACAAAATTTCATAAGGAGGGGAGGTTGTAAGACCCCAACTTATTATGAATAAAATTGAATTTCCTCTATTTATTATTTTGAAATAGTAAGGGTTGATTTGATTAATGTGGTTTATGGGTAAAATGCGCAAATATCTTAAATAAGCAAGTGGTTATAAAATATTCATTGTTGTCGGGGAATATTCGTTTGGTTTTGGAATATTCTTGCTATTGGGGAATATTCGTACAACGGCGCAACCTATTGTGGGCCCTATAACGGAAAACGATTGGATGAAGAAAACGACAAGTATAAGTTGTTTATAAATAATGGCGTAATTATTATCGTTAATATTGTTGGAATACCCGATGGTTAAAACACAGTAGCACACGGTATTGCACCAATTATTGATTCTTACGTAAGAAGACACTACTCAATAATTGTTACAGTAATTATTATTCAATATTTTATTTTATTGATTTAATAATTGCTACGTTGATATTTTTATATTATTGTTGTTTCGATAATTGTCACTGCACAGTATTATTCATATTATTTTAATAATATTATTAGATAACATTATTGACAATGTCTAGAAAGTTTTGTCTAGGAGAGGTTATTTAATTGCGCGCCAGTAAGGAGAAATCCTTACCGGAAGGCCCCCTCTTTCCTGGGAACAGCCTGGTTACCAGTATTGTGATTCTGTAATATTATTTATAATTAATTATTGATTTATGTGATAAGAAAAATATTCATTTTATGTGGATATAGATGGAGAAAATTTTTAAAGTGACAATTGTTGAAAATTGTTATTTTATCTTTTTTGATAAAATAATATTTTATTATATTATTATAATATAATAATGGTGATATTTTTACAATGAATGTGTGATATATGAGTAAATGAGGAGGAAGAGTATTTTTGTTATAATAAATGTTAAAAACATGTTTTTCATGTTGGTGGACCTCATTTCTTGACTGAATTTTGATTATAGCCTGCAAAATTGTCCGTATGTTGATTTCGGTCAATTTCTGTTTGGAATTTAGAAAAACTTAAAACTACAAAGTTGTAGAGAATTGAATTTCCTATGGAATGAACAAAAGATTCCAATTTTTCTGATAAAAGGGCTATTTATTATGAATTATTGAAGTTCCAGAATAAATGAATTTTTTTTTTTGGAGTTCTAAATGATTTTTTATATGAAAAATGTTTTTGGTGAATTTGGCACTTGTATAGCTGATGTCTTGACCAAAAGAGTGGGCGTAGGAATTTAAGAAAAATATATTTATATTTTATTAAATTTTCTGCTTTGGTGTTCTAAGCATTTTCCTATAAATAGGATGCTTAGGTTAGAATTAAAAATCACACCAGAAACTGAAATCTTTTCTCTCTATATTATCGAGCGTATTCTTGTGAGTATTTTGATAATTTGAGTGTTTCTATACGGTGCAAGTTCCCTTCAACACTATATCTGGTATTCCAGCTAGAAGTACTGTCTTTTCGAGGTAAGGGATGTTATTTTTTGTATAAATGATATTATTTCTTTCAATATCACTATGCCAAAATATTGGTAAGATTTTTCTTGTGAAATTCTTGTCTTTTAGTGTCGAGGTTACTATTCACGTATACGGCACTATTCACAGAAAAATTAAAATTTTATTTTTTTCCAAGATATCTATTATGGATACTAGCTTTGATTGTATCCATGTTTTGATTATTCTTGAATTTTACTCTACTATGATTATTTATGAAGTATTTTTGAACTGGGATTGTTTAAAGTACGAATCCTTAATATTTGTTCTTTTGTTTCACTGGATTCATTTTCTTTAAAATATTTTTCATCATCCTCAGTCCTAAATGATGATATTACTGAATATCTTTGGCCTATAGTGCAAAGATGAATGATTTTCTGATGAATATATTTAGCCCGTAATGCAAAGATGAACAGGTGTTGAGATGCACATGACCAACTGATGAATATCTTTGGCCTGTAGTGCAAAGATGAATATTTGATTCAAGATGTATATTGATTGATGTTATAGGGATAAAATATTGATGATAAACTTTTAAATTCATAGAAGAAAGTAGATTTCATTCTCTACGTAACTCTTCTAATGAATTGATATTTCCGCTGCAAATATTGATTTAAAACTTGTTGTCTATTGTATTCTATCAGATTTTTCCCTGTTGAGGACTAACGATAATTTGTTCTATATTATCTTAGTCATAATATTCTTTTCTGGGCTAGTTGAGCTCACCCTTTTCTTTTTTGTTCCATTTTTCTTCTTAGGAGACGAGAATGTAGCGAGTACTAGTCGAGGTGGGGAATGATGGTTCTAGAAGTTGTTTTAGTAGTCCTCACTATTTTATAAAATAGTGTATCAATAATTGTAATGAGGACTTATTTGAGTGTGAATATTGTCTACATGACAATATTTGCATTTAAACTCACAGTTTATGTGTTGTTGTATTTTGCACGACAATTGTAATAATAAAGTTGTAGTTGTTTCTGTACCATGTATTTGGCGACTCAGAATGGGTGTTGTATACCTATTTTGGGGGTGTCACAGTTTATGTAAAGAAACAAGGTTTAGGAACTTGCTCAGATAAAGTTAGTGTGAGACCCCAAGTTTTATGAATAAAGATTTAATTTTCTCGAAATATTTTTTAATATTATGGTGTGGATTTGAGATAATGTTATAGTTGTGGGTAGTATTTATAAATTTTGCAAAGCATGCAAGTTGTTGTATTATATTCGATTGGTCGGAGAATATTTATTTTAGCAGGGAATATTCGTACAACGACACAATCATTGGTGGACCCCACATCGAAATTATTGTCGGATTGAGAAAATGCCAAAAAAATATTTTATGAAAATAATGGCGAAAGTTTTATCATTAACTGTTGAAACACCCAGTGTTAAAAGTACAGTAATACGCATGGTTGCATAGTAGCACACGGTATTAATTATTGATGCTTATGTGAGAAGTCACTCAGTTTTGATTCAATTATTGTCAATATTTTTATATATTATTAAATCAATAATTGAGATAACAAAGTTATTAATATTATTATTTGCAATATTAATGATGTTTAGAAATTCTGCCAAGGAGAGGTTTCGTCACCTAATTGCGCGCCAATAGGGAGAAATCCTTATTGGAAAGCCCCCTCTTTGCTAGGAACGACCTGGTCGATTAATAGTGTGAATAATAATAATGATGATGAGTTTTTTTATTAGTATTATTAATGTAATAAACAGATAAGATTTTTATATAAAACAGAATAGTTTATAAAGTTATTCGTTTTATTAGACTATAAATAGAATATATAATATTCTATTATGCATAGTGTTTTGCATAGTAAAATCTTTTTATATAAAACAAAATACTTTTATAAAGTTATTTGTTTTATTAGACAATAATTAGAATATATTATATTTTATTGTGCATAGTGTTGCATAGTGCCTGTATAGTGTTTTGCATAGTAAAATCTTTTTATATAAAACATAATACTTTTATAAAGTTATTCGTTTTATTAGATTATAAATAGAATATATTATATTTTATTTAAAGGATTTTGTTTTATTAGAATATTTTATTAAATCAATTTGGACCGTTCATGAATTAGTTACTATGCAGTCCATTCTTCTATAAATAGAAGCTCATTCCTTCATTATTTCTTACGAATTCACTGAAACTCTAGAGAGAGAATACTTCTTCTATAATCTTGAGCGTATTTCTTTAGAGTTTAAGAAAGCTTTGAGCGTAGTGCAAGTTTTCTTCAAGTATATCCTCGCCCTACTCGTCGGAATACTCTTCTTTTTAAGGTAAGGGATATTATTTGTTGTACTCGTAAGGGGTATTATTTCTTTTGTATTCATGAAGAGAACTTCTGTTATTCCATTCTTTATTATTCTGTTGGAATAACCTGTATACGCGGACTACCCTATACTTGGTGAAATTCTTTTGTTATTCCATTCTTTATTATTATGTTGGAATAACCTATTTATGCGAAGTACCGCATACATGGTGAATTTCTTCTATTATTCCGTTCTTTATTATTCTGTGGGAATATCCTGTCTATGCGTTACGCATGACCTGGTTCCATTATTTATTATTTTGTTGGGAATAACCTGTCGGTGCGATCTATCGCATGCATGGTGATTTCTTCTGTTATTCCATTCTTTATTATTCTGTTGGAATAACCTGTCTATGTGGATTACCACATGCATGGTGAATGATCCTTTGTATTCATTCCTTATTAGTGGATTACCGCATGGCGGGTGAAAATCCATTTGCAGTTTCATATATTCTTTATTATACTCAGTTGGTTAAAGTTTTGGCTTCTATACTCCATGAAATTAGTGGCATATCCTTGATATTTGCGCTTCATCCAGTATCTTTTTATGGAAATATTCTTTTGAACATTCTTGAATTTTACTCTACAAAGAAGTATCATGTTGACAATTTGGACATTATTGAGTTCAGGATAAATTAACTTATAAATCTTTAAAATTTATTCTTGAACTTATTTTATTGAATTATTATGTCATTGTCATGATGAGTTATGTTGGTTATTATGTGAAAACATGAAAGTTTCTTAGATATCACAAAGGGTTGAAAATCAGATTTTGGTGAAAATAGAACATGAAATTCAATTGACCATATCTCCTATTATATTTTGAATTTTTGGGTGTGGTCAAGTTCTAGAGTTAGATCTATGAGTTTTCTAACTTATCCAAGTGGAATCACTTAAAAAGGATTTAAAGATTTTCGTGTAGACTGTTTTTAGCAAATGAGTCAAAAGCTGCAAAAGAGAAAAATGCTACGCCTGAAAATTTAAAAGGGTCATTTATTTTACCACTTAATTTGTGAGAAAAATTACATCCTTTTGGGACATGAAAGTATATGGTATAAAGTACCTCCTGTCCAAAAATGAGCTCATTCCGACTTAAAATGAGCAAGTTTTGACCATTTCAATATTTAGGTTTTTTCGACAAAAAATGCTATAACCGGAGTTCTATAACTCCGATGACCATGAAATTTAAACTGGAAACTCACGTTAACATGTGTAAGATCCTGCCAAGAGTTGGGAATTTCTGGAGTTAAACTTGAGGTAGCTAATTTCTTAAGGAATTAATTAGAAGTTGATTTTTGAAAAATAGTAAATGAATTTTAAAAATTCCGAGAAAAATATATGTTCATTATGGGACTAAATTCTGCTAAATCCCATAAAAGAAATATTTTTGGGATTGATTTGCTATTTTTCATGAAAATGGTTTAGTTATGAACATATGAGTTAAATTTGTTATGTGAAGTAACAAAGTTGGAAAATAGGATTTTATGGCTTGAAAATCCTATATAGGGTATATGCAGATTTTTGATAAAGGATTTGATCATTGGTGATGAAATCTTATGAGTATGGCATTTTTGAATGATTAAATGCATTATTTGGTAAAGTATAAACAATTAAAATAAATTATTTATAAGTTTAAGAAGTGATTAAAATATTGTTATAATATTAATAATATTAAATTATGAGTTTATTAAGTGATTGATAATATTTGGATAAATTTAAAGTCTTTAATATTTATCCATGTTTTCGTTTGATTAATGCTTATATCATTGTCATCATTCTCATGTTTATATTGTGATAAAAGTCATCTTTGGCTTACGTGCATAGATGGACTTGGTGTGATTATGACCAGGGATTATTCGGTATAGTCATGACCGTAATGTGACAAATGATGTGGTAAAAATCCTCAGTGGCCTGTAGTGCATTGATGGACAGTTTTTGGTATGATTATGACCAGGGATTATTCAGTATAGTCATGACCATTAATGATTTAATGAATATCTTTGGCCCGTAGTGCAGGTATGATTCGGTGATGTGGTTTATTTATTAAGTTGAGTCTCAGCGATAAAAATTGATGAAAACTTTTTAAATCATAGAAGATAGTAGATTTTATTCTCTACTTGACTCTTCAAATAGATTGCTTGTTCCGCTGCAGTTAAACTTAATGTCTATTGTATTTTATCAGTTTAACATTGTTGAAGCCTAATGATAATTTATTCTACATTATCTTAGTCATAATATTGTTTACTGGGCTAGTTGAGCTCACCCTTTCTTTCACTATTCTCTTCAGGAAATGAGAATATAGTTTGGGACTAATAGGGAACGGAGTGACTGTCCGATGATAGCATTAGTAGTCCTCACTATTCTGTGAAATAGTGTGATAATAAATGTAATGAGGACTCCATTGAGAGTGAATATTGTCTAGAAGGCAATATTATTGTTTAAACTCTCAGCTATATTTTATCATATTTTACACGACTGTTGTATAATTAAGTTGTATTTGAATTTATGTACTATGTATCTGGCGACTCAAGATGGGTGATGTATACCTATATTTTTGGGGGCGTCACAGTTAGGGTTAGAGAACTTGCCTCGTGCGTAGGCTAAACGATTACTACTCCCGTTCACCACAAGTCCCACACACATACTATATGTATTCACGACATTCATTAGTTACATTTTCACTTAATTATTTAATATAACTCCACTTTATTTAACAAATCATTACCCTTCTAATTTAATTACTTAATTAAATTAGAATATTTTCATTCCCTTACTATTATTACACTCGAATAAATTATTTCATAATAATTTTCATCGAATATTTATTTTATTCCATAAATATTTTTACTAAAATATTTATTTTATTTGATAAATATTTTAATAATAATAATTTCCATTGAATATTTATTTTATTCCATAAATATTTCAACTAAAAATTTATTTTATTTGATAAATATTTTAATAATAATTTCCATCAAATATTTATTTTATTCCATAAATATCTCAATTAAAATATTTATTTTATTTTATAAATATTTTAATAATAATTTTCATCGAATATTTATTTTATTCCATAAATATCTCAATTAAAATATTCATTTTATTTGATAAATATGTATTTTAATTATTTTTTTTTGCCACGTAATAGGTAATTTAGTTTGGTAACGCCCTGTCGAAGTGTGGTTACCTGACTCGATTCTGCAGATCGCGAACACATAACAAGGCCAATTTAGGCCAAGAAATCTCATAAAAGTTCAACTATATGTTCTCGTGAAGAACACAGAACAGGGCCAATAAAACCCAAATTAAACTAACACGATGAATTTTAATGCTATCCATGAAGTATAGACTTCACAAAAACATCACACAAAGCCTTTATCATGATTCTAACACTTTAATTCACGTAATTACACAAATTACAACATTCAATTTCACTTTTTTTTTCATATTTTGTAAAGTTTTGATGAAAAACATGAATTTTAACATTACAGATTCGTTAATTCACTGAATCCATTCATTTAAACTCTGTTTTGTTTGTTTCAACATACATAAGCATATTCAAGTGCCAATTTTAATACAAACATATGATTAAAGCATTTAATTTGTACGTAAGGGCCATATGGGCCCTAAATACAACTTTTATACTCTCTAACTCCACAAAACCCAATTAACACATAATTACATAAATTTAATCATTGTGAATCATGCATACATGATATATAATATGTTATGAACAATTTGTAATACATATATGAGATATAATCAAAAATTGTCAAATTTCCCATTCACAGAGAACTTTTAAAACACATAATGGAAAAACTCTGTAACTTTTCAAAATTCTAATTTAGATATGATTTCGTGGATCAATTAATTTAAAACATATATAAATCACATACAATTGAGTTATGTATGTTAATAGACATCTAACATTAAGTAATAAACAAGAACTCATGAAATCCCATTATTAGAGAACTTAGTTGAGAGAAAATATAATACGTGAAATATAAAACTTATATTAGGGTTTACCCTTGCTTTCTCTGTTTGAAGGTAATACAAACTTGAATTCTCTAATTCCTCTCTGATCAATTCTCTCAATTTTCTCTCTAGTTTTTCTCTGATGAAAGTAGGAACTAATATGGCGTATGATATAAGATATAAGTATACTACGTATAATATATAATGGGTGAGTAATGAGTGAGTTAGTGGCGTTAGTTAATCCGCAATGGGTTAACTGGTGCAACTCCCATTAAGGTCTTATTTGGCTAATCTTTTATTCTCCCTTTCCATTTATTTTAATTAACTCTTATTATATAGTTAATGGTAACACATCTAATTAATCAATTAATTTAATTTAATTTAATAAAATAGAATAAAATCATATAAATTCACACAGTCACATAATTAAAATTCTTATTTATTAATTATGCCAAATTATTGAACATCTAATTAATTATTAAATTAATTAGAATAACATTATGCTTATTAATTAATTCATTTAATCAAATAAGCTCAATTAAATACATACTTTGAATATAAAAATTCTACACATTAATTTAATCAATGTAACACATATAATTAAATTAATCTTGCATAACTTCATCAATTAATTATTTAACCTAATAATTAAATCATCAAAAAATATTTATTTAATTCAATAAATATTCAAATTAAATTACAAAAAATCTCATTTGTCACAGTGACCTTCTCTTCTGTAATTGTAACACGTTTTTGGCTGATGTGACCCTCAACTCTGCATTTGAAGCATACGATTGGTGGTCGTTCTCCTTCCTTAACAACGGTTGTTGGTGCTGACGTCTTTCCATTATTGTTGAATCTCCTATTCCTGAAATTTCCACTTCTATTATCTTGGCCATGATTACCACCGAAGTGGTTACCATTTCTGGCATGTTGATTACCTTCACGTTTGTTGTCACCGCTTTGATGACTGCTGTGACACCCCCAAATCTGGTACTTCCATTTTCACAGGATTTGGTGTTCACTGTACAAATATCATCTATCTATCTACCTATAAATAAATGCAAACCATGCAATAGATATAAATAATACATCAACTGCATAATAAAAATCCCAGGTTGCTCTAACCTTAAACATTTGTGCGGAATCATAAACAAATAAGTCTTAAGTAACATCAAGTCTAATTATCATTACATAACCACAATAATAAAACAGTCTTCATTACTTGCTAATCTTGCCTTTGCCCTTACTAGTGGAAGGTTCGTCTGTTCTTTCGTTCTTAACTGCAATGTTATTATTACGCAAGAGTGAGCACAATTGCCCACAAGTATAACAATGAATAATAACATGCAAATAAATTAACAACTTCTGATATAAAAGCTCAACTTTTGAATCAAGAATGAATAACAAGAATCAAAAGAAATTCTGAGGGTCATAAGACATTGAACTATGTCCTAGGTTGTCAAGTGTTTATACTTGAAACCTTTAACAACATAAGACTATGGACTCTTCTTCTCGTGCTTAGGGGATCTGACCTCGGTCCATCATGCACAATATCTTAACGCTAATGCATAAATAATCCCATATACAGGGTTGTTCATCTCAGTTTGACATTCGAGTCCGCACTAAAGGAAGTTTGGTTTGGATAATTCATCAAGGGTTCTGAAATTTAGAACGCTCATCAACTATGGACTAGTCGAATCATTAAGGGTTCGCTAGTCTAACAAGGTTTAACAGTAACTGAATATTTAACTTGAATAAAATCTCAGAAGGTATACAATAGAATAATTATTGTATAACAGCATCATGCTTGAAAGATTAATAGGCTTTAATATAACAAAACAGACTTGATCAATAATAATGAGAACTTGCTCAATGTAGAAAGGTGAATTCATCAATTATTATAATGATAACAAGTAGGGTTAGAAAACTTGCCTCATGCGTAGATTACACGTTAGTAAAACTCATTCTTTGATTTAAATCCTACATATCATTTACATTCACAATACCAGTCAATTATAACTTACTAGACATCACACGTTTATTCTTTATCTAACTCAAATTCATGACTATACTTAGTCAATTACTACACTTATTGTCAAAATTAAGATTTCGCGAACAATAAGCTAACTATGCATTCAAACATTCAATTCACACGTAACTGTGTTATGGACATGTTAAGAATTTATTTTAACACCTCATTATATGTCTAACAAGTTTTTATGTTCATTAGACTAGGTTACTAACACATTTCTATAGTTGAACATTGAAAAAAATGCATTTATGGACATTCTCTAGAAGTGGCGTTATACGCCCATTTTTGTCTTGGGTCTTGCATCATGCTACGGTATTACTTGGCATTGCTCATGAAAATGAACTAGGAGTTACGTCATGCGACACTCTGCACTCTGAATTCCCATTCACGAAGAACACGAAATTCAAATGAAATAAAAACTACATAATCATTAGTTCCCCAAATTAAACATACACACATGTTAGAATTCATATATAATCAATACCCAACATTTATAGAGTGATTTTAACCCATTAATACACATAATCATAGAATTAAATCATGTAATTTGTACTGTTCTTGATGTTCTTGAAGTGTAGAACATAAATTCCTAAAATTCAACGCCACGGATTCGTTATAAAACCAAATCCAACCATTCAAATTTCGTTTTGTTTGTTTTAGCATGCATAATCACATATAAGTAGAAATTTTATAGAAAATTTATGGTTGACATATTAAAATTATGTATAAGGGCCATATGGCCATATAACATACTATGTAATCATGTACTGTGAAATTTTATAAAACTGATGATATGGTATCATATAAAATACATATTAAACATGCTACCATGACATAAAATCACGTATATAACCACATAATCAATACACTTTCCAACCACAGAGAATTTTATAGAAATTGGAGAGCCATATTATATAAAACTAAATGACGTAGAAAAGAATTGGGTTAAAGGATTACCCAAGCGTAGAATTAATAGAAGATGAATTCCTTCTCAGATGACTCTCACAATCCTCTCAAAAATCTCTAAATTCCCAACTCTTTCTCTGTATCTCTCTCTGTTACTCTTTCTAGACTTAGGAAAATAATGAAGAAGAAAGAAGAAGACGTAAATTAAATAAGGAACAACTGACGCGTTGGTGGTCAGTTACCCAGTCATGGGTTAACTGCCCCCAACTCCCTTTAGGGCCATGTTTAGCTAGCTAGAATAGGTTTCAAAAATCATTTAATTTAATAAAACCTTATCATATAGTTTAAATAATGTCACACCCATTTTAAAATAAATTCAATATCTTATTTAATTAATTTTAAATAAAATATAGTAAATTCTCATTAATTCACACAGTCACATAATTAAATTTCTCCTTTAATAACAATGTCAAATTCTTAAATCTCTAATTAATAATTAAATTAATTAAAATAACACTAGGCTTATTAAATATTTCTTTTAATACAATAAGCTCACATAATCACATACTTCGATAATAAAAATTCTCCACATTAATTTAATAAATATAACACATATAATTAAATTAATCTACCACAACTTCAACAATTAATCATTTAATATAATAATTAATTCATCGAAAAAAAAATATTTATTCAATCCAATAAATATTAAAATTAAATCACAAAATCTCGGTTGTCACAACTGCTTCCACTGGTATTATCGATTTGCCGACTGCTCTCTCTTGGTTGGGTTGATTCATAACATCTGAATACAAACACAGATTGTGAGAAATGAGGTATTGACAAATTTCGGGTTTCAAACCTCGCAGAAACATTCGCGTCATTTTGTCCTCATTATCAACCAAATGGGATGCAAACCGGGACAACTCGACAAACTTAGCCTCGTACTGCAACATTGTCATATTGTTTTGTTCTAGCTTGATAAATTCCACCTCTTTCATGTGACGAATACTTTTGGGAAAGTACTTGTCATTGAACAGTTCTTGGAACTTCTCCTAAGACATCTTCAGTGCGGCAGGTTGAGTACGCTTTACAGATTCCCACCAGTAATCTGCTTCTCCTCGCAACATGAAGGTGGCAAAGGGAACCTTTTGCTCCTCGGAGCATCCCAAGACATGAAATATCTTGGTGATCTACTTTATCCACATCTCTGCCTTAAGTGGTTCTGGCTTTTCCAAAAACTCCGGTGGTCCCAGCTCCTCGAAATGTTTAGCGGAGACCGTTCGAGAGTTGCCAGTGTTTCCACCTACATTTTGAATAGGAGTCTCTTTTGCCTGATGTTGCATGAATTATAGAAAGCCTCTGAACATTCCGTCATTCACCATTTGGTCGGTGTTGTTGTTTAAATTAGGATTGTTGCCTTCCTGATGCACA
The DNA here is from genome assembly GCA_020205605.1 of Panax ginseng. NCBI lineage: Eukaryota > Viridiplantae > Streptophyta > Magnoliopsida > Apiales > Araliaceae > Panax > Panax ginseng. The sequence goes on from CM035135.1 coordinate 115,355,113, forward strand.
TTATCCTGGTTATTAGTTTTTGGTGACTCAACGGTATCCTGTGCTCCATTGCTTATCTCAACATTTTTAGATGCCATTTTCAAATACTGCCACAAAACAAGGGTGAATTAACATGTCACATATTATCCCTATAATCTGACCGACCAATTAAATAACTAATAAACTTAGTTAGGTCATACTAGCGAATGATTTCCCTGTCTCTCCCCCTAGTTCTAGCCTCACATCTTAGCCAGGGATCATATCCCTAAGCTTTGATACCAACTGTGACGCCCCCAAAATAGGTATACATCACCCATCTTGAGTCGCCAAATACATGGTACAAAATTCAAACACAAACTTAATTATACAATCGTCGTGTAAAATACGACAAAACATAGCTGAGAGTTTTAATACGAATATTGTCTACTAGACAATATCCAAAATCAAATGGAGTCCCCATTACAATTATTATCACACTATTTCATAAAATAGTGAGGACTACTATAATACCATCTCGGACCATCACTCCATTCCCCGACTAGTCCCGACTACGTTCTCATTTCCTGAAAAGAACAATGAAAGCAAAAGGGTGAGCTCAACTACCTCAGTAAGAAATATTATGAATATGATAATAGAGAATAAATTATCGTTAGCCTTCAACAGTGTTAAACTGATAAAATACAATAACATCAAGTTTAACTGTAGTGGAACAAACAATCCATTAAAAGAGTCAAGTATAGCATGATATCTACTATCTTCTATGATTTAGAAAGTTTATCATCAATTTTATCGCTGAGACTCAGCTTAATAAATAATTCACATCACTGAATTATCCATGCACTACGGGCCAAGGATATTCATTAGTATCACAACCACGAATTATCCATGCACTACGAGCCAAGGATATTCGTGTTTTCACCAATGGTCATAATCATGCCAATAACTATCCATCAATGCACTACGAGCCAATGAGGACTTTTACCAAATCGTTTGTAAAATTACGGTCATGATTATACCGAATAATCCCTAGTCATAATCATACCAATCAACAGTCCATCTATGCACTACGGGCCAAAGATGACTTTTATCACAATATAAACATGAGGATGATGACAATGATATAAGAATTCAATTAAAAGAAAGAAAATGATAAATTTTTAAAGATTTATAATTTAGTTTATCCAGAATTCAATTATGTTCAAATTGTCAACATGATAATACTTTGTTGAGTAAAATTTAAGATTTATATTGTATCAAAAATGATTTGGACCGAAAAAAAATTAATTTTTGTCATGAATAGTACCCCTGGTGAATAGTAATCAAGTGAATAGTACCCCGTGAATAGTAATTCAGGAATAGTACCCCATGAATAGTACACATGCATGAAAAGATTAAAAATTATCAAGAATGCTCAGAATAATATTTCCATAAAAAGGTACTAGATGAAACATAAATTTCAAGGATATTCTACTAATTTCATGGAGTATAGAAGCAATACTTTAACAAAATGAGTGTAGAATTCAGAATCTGAAACGAAATAATATTACTAACATACTATAGAGTATGGAAGAAAATATTATTTCATACGAATATTGAACAAAAATAACATCTCTTACTTTAAAAAGAAGAGTATTCCAACTGGTATAGCGGGGATATTCTTGAAGAAAACTTTCACTGTTTTCTACACTCAAAGCTTCCTAAAACTCGAAAGAAATACGTTCAATATTATGGAAGAAGAATTTTTTGATTCTGGTGTGATTTTCAATTCTAAACAAAGCATCCTATTTATAGGGGAATGGAAGGATACTATTTAGAAAAAAAAATTCACGGACCAACAGTAAGAATCACGGGCGCCGAATTCTTCGGCCGAATAAATTTTTTTATTTATTATGCAAACACTATACATATACTATGCAAACACTATACATAATAAAATATAATATATTCTATTTTTCATAAAAAACAAAACTTATAAAATATAATTATATATATTTCCTTCCTTTCACGTAACCCCTCCAGATTTCCATTTTTTTCATCACACGTGGGCCCCACCCATAATTCATCCAACATGTGGGCCCCACCTTATATATATATGTGTGTGTGTGTGTGACGCCCCCAAAATAGGTATACATCACCCATCTTGAGTCGCCAAATACATGGTACAGAATACAAAAATAATCTTAAATATACAACAAGAGCTGTGAGTTTTAATACAAATATTGTCTTCTAGACAATATCCACTCCCAGGATAAGTCCTCATTACAATTATTATCACACTATTTCATAGAATAGTGAGGACTACTAATGCTATCATCTGGACCATCATTCCGTTCCTTGACTAGTTCCTGCTACGTTCTCATTTCCTGAAGAACAGTGAAAGAAAGGGTGAGCTCAACTAGCCCAGTAAGAAATATTATGACTAAGATAATGCAGGATAAATTATCATTAGCCTTCAACAATGTTAAACTGATAAAATACAATAGACAACAAGTTTAACTGCAGCGGAATAAGCAACCCATTAAAAGAATCAAGTAGAGAATAAAATCTACTATCTTTTATGTTTTAAAAAAAAGGTTTTTCATCACTTTTATCGCTGAGACTCAGCTTAATAAATAATCCACATCATCCCTGCACTACGGCCAAGGATATTCATTAGTATCACGACCATAAATTATCCATGCACTACGGGCCAAGGATATTCGTCTATTCATCAATGGTCATGATCATGCCAACAACTCATCCATCAAAGCACTACGGGGGCAATGAGGACTTTTACCACATCATTTGTAACATTACGATCATGATTATACCGAATAATCCTCGGTCATAATCATACCAAGTCCATCTATGCATACACTACAGCAAATGATGACTTTCAAAAATATAAACATGAGGATGATGACACTGATATAAGAATTCAATAAATCAAGTTCAAGAATTAGTTTATCCAGGAACTAATAACGTCCAGATGTCAACATGATACTTCTTTGTAGAGTAAAATTCAAGAATGCTCAGAAGAATATTTCCATGAAAAGATACTGGATGAAGTGCAAAAATCAAGGATATTCAACTAATTTCATGGAGTATAGAAATCAAAACTTTAACCAACTGAGTATAATAAAGAATGGAATAACAAAAGAAATCACCAGGCATGTGATAGATCGCACATGCAGGTTATTTCAACAGAATAATAAATACGGAACCAGGTCTGGCGTAAAACGCATGCATGTGATATTCAAATGAATAATAAAGACGCGGAACCAGGTTGGCGTAAAACGTCTGAACAAGATATTCCAACAGTAATAATAAAGACGGAACCAGTCCGGCGTAAAAACGCACAAAACAGGATATTCCAATGTAATAATAAAGATTTTAACCAGTCCGGCGTAAAAACGCATGAGCATGTGATATTCCGAAGCGAATAATAATGAACGGAATAATAGAAGAATTTCACCATGTATGCGGTATTTCGCAAAAGCAAAGTTATTCCAACATAATAATAAATAATTGAATAACAGAAGAATTTCACCATGTATGCGGTACTTCACATAATAGGTTATTCCAACAGAATAATATAGAATGGAATAACAACAGAATTTGACCATGTATGCGGTACTTCGCATAGACAGGTTATTCCAGCAGAATAATAAATAATGGAATAATAGAAGAATTTCACCATGTATGCGGTACTTCGCATAACAGGTTATTCCAACAGAATAATAAAGAATGGAATAACAGAAGTTCTCTTCATGAATAAGAAAGAAATAATACCCCTTATGAGTACAACAAATAATATCCCTTACCTTATAAAGAAGAAACTGGATATCGAAGTAGTGAAGTAGCAGAATACTCTTCTTCTTTCTCTCTATAATTTCTCTCTCTAGAGTTTCAGTGAATTCGTAAGAAATAATGAAGGAATGAGCTTCTATTTATAGGAGAATGGATTGAATAATAACTAATTCATGAACGGTCCAGATTGATTTACTTTTAAACGGACGGTCTATATTAAAACTTAAAGCAACGGTCCATACTGATTTACTATTAAAACTTTAAACCAGCGATCCATATTGATTTACTATTAAAACTTTAAACAAGCGATCCATATTGATTTACTATTAAAACTTTAAACCAGCGATCCATATTGATTTACTATTATAAATTCAACCAACGGTCTGAAAAATTAGCACATCTCCTCATGGAATAATATTGTTTCCAAAAATAAGTTGGACCGAATTGTTCGGGTGAGTAGTAACTCGTGAATAGTAACTCATGAATAGTAACTCGTGAATAGTAACTCGTGAATTGTAACTCATGGATAGTAACTCGTGAATAGTAACTCATGAATAGTAACTCATGAATAGTACTCTGACACAAAAAGTTTCCCGAATACCCGATTGAACAATATAACCTCTAGATATCAATTATCATCGGAATAGATGTCGATTTCTACGAACACAAAAATTCCCAACACAATGAAACTATCAAATTCATCTTTAATCAACACGAACTTATTCATCATTAATATTATAACTCACAATATTTAACAACCAGGTTGTTCCCAGGAAAGAGGGGACTTTCCAATAAGGATTTCTCCCTATTGGCGCAAAATTAGGTGACCAAACCTCTCCTTGACAGAACTTCTAGACATTGTAAATATTGAAATTTAATAATATGAATAACTTTGTCGTCTCAATTATTGATTTAATAATATAACATATAATGCAAATGATACTGTGACAATAATCGAATCAATAATATTAGAGATATAACACAACAATTATTGTAGCAATAATTGAGTATAACTGAGTGATTTCTCACGTAAGCATCAATAATCACTACCGTGTGCTACTATGCAACCACGCCAGATTCATCGTACTTTTACTACCGGTAGTTCAACAATGATTAATTCAGTAAAACTTACAACTCGTTATTTTCATAAAAATATTTTTGTCGTTTTCTCAATCCGACAATAATTCTATTGTGGTGTCCACCAATGATTGCGCCGTTGTACGAATATGCCCTGCTAAAATGAATATTCCCTGACCAATCGAATATAATACAATAACTTGCATACTTTGCAAAATTTATAAATACTACCCACAATTATAACATTATCTCAAATCCACACCATAATATTAAAAAAAAAAAATTCGAGAAAATTAAATCTTTATTCATAAAATTTGGGATTTTACAATCTCCCCTCCTTATGAAATTTCACCCTCAAAATTTACGTACGTACCTGGTATGCCAAACAGATGGGTACACTTCGCCAGATTCTAACTCTTGAGGTATAACCTTTAAGCGTAGAATATATTCCAGGATTTTAAAAGGTACATCTTCATGCGTTAAATTATCCGTTATCTCGTCCGGTTCTAAATCAATAATGTGGTTCGGGTCATCCACATATTTACGTAACATCGATATGTGAAAAACGTTATAAACACGCAACATATTTGGCGGTAAAACGAGTCTATAAGTCATAGTTCCTACTCGATCGAGGATTTCAAATGGGCCAATTAAATCAAGGGTTGAGATTTCCTCTCTTCATCGATTCTTGCTTCTAGTATAACGCCCTCTTAAACCTTCTTCTTCACATTCATCAGCTCTGAGTTTGTAGCTTGAGCGGATTTAACTTTATCGATTAAAGTCGATTCTAATCGTATATTCGTTATCTTCACATGGGTCCCTAAAGTCTTTAACTCTATCTTCATCATTTATACGAAATGGGTCTTTGTGTTAACAACATCACACTCGTAAACACATATGATCTTCTACTCAATGCATCAACTACCACGTTCGCTCTTCTACAATGATATTGAATGGTACAATCATAATCTTCAACAACTCGAGCCAACATCTTTAGCGCATGTTACGTTCGGTTTGGGTGAAGAAAATATTTGAGGGTTTAAGAAATGGGTTTTGTGCTGGGGTTAATACAAAATTTGATTTCACGCTCTAGGGGTAGGCTAAGAATACGCCAGGAAATTTATTAACAATAGAAATATCATTCACAACTGTGACTCTCATCCAAGACTTGGATAACATGTCACATTGATACTTATCAACTTGCCATCGTTATTCACAACGCCCCCTATAGAAAGTCTGGCTTCTGTGCATTCCACACAAGGAAGTCAACAACGAAAGGATCGGGGCTCTTTACTTATGGCTTGATATGACAATGATTGACTTTAGTGGTTTGGTTGCTTGAATTCGCATAACAGGTTGGTTAGGAATATGAAAGCTAACAACCTTATGAAAAGCATGATGAGTAGTTAACCAATCGATTTCTAAAATCACATCAAAGGCAAGTATTTTCAAAGAGATAAGATCGACAGGTAATGTGAAAGTGTCGATTTGAATCAAACAAGATTAATAAACAGTGGAGGGAACGAAGGTTTCTGCTAATGAAGTTTCAACCAATAAGTTAAAGTCTAACTTCTCCTGAGTTAAATTTAAATGTTGAGCGCAAGCAAGAGAGATAAAAGAATGGGTAGAGCCGGTATCTAATAAGGTATAGACTTCACAAGAATTTATAATTAACTAACCCGTGCTAACTTCGTTCGGGTCACTCGCTTTTTGAGAAGTCACGAAAAATGCTCTTTCTGAAACCACCGACTTTGTTTTGTCCGTATCCGCCTTTGGTGCCACCGTCCCAGCTGTACTTGACTTCACTATAAGACAAAATCGAGCTAAATGACCTTCTCTTCTTGAAATTTCCACTTCTATTATCTTGGCCATGATTACCACCGAAGTGGTTACCATTCTTGGCATGATAATTTCCCCCACGATGGTCATCATTGTTCCGATGGCCGTTGGCACCGGTACGATTATTATCGTGTTGTTGGTCGTTACCTTTTGGTTGTGCTAAATCATTATCACGCTCCAATAACTGAGTCCTATTCACAACATCTGAATATAAACAAAGTTTATGAGAAATAAGGTATTGACGTATATCGGGTATCAAACCTCTTAGAAATATTCACGTCATTCGCTCCTCATTATCGACCAAATGGGATGTAAACCGGAATAACTCCGCAAACTTATCCTCGTACTGTGATACAGTCATATTATTTTGCTCCATTGCTTATCTCAACATTTTCAGATGCCATTTTCAAACACTGTCACAAAACAAGGGTTAATTGACATATCACATATTATCCTTATACTCTAACCGACCAATTAAATACCAAATAAACTTAGGTAGGTCATACTAGCGAAGAAATTCCCCGTCTCTCCCCTCCTAGTTCTTGTCTCACATCTCAGCCAGGGATCATATCCCTAAGCTTTGATACCAACTGTGACGCCCCCAAAATAGGTATACATGGTACATAATACAAAACAATCTTAAATATACAACAAGAGCTGTGAGTTTTAATACAAATATTGTCTTCTAGACAATATACACTCTCAGAAATTCCTCATTACAATTATTATCACACTATTTCATAGAATAGTGAGGACTACTAATGCTATCATCTGGACCATCACTCCGTTCCCCGACTAGTTCCTGCTACGTTCTCATTTCCTGAAGAGAACAGTGAAAGAAAGGGTGAGCTCAACTAGCCCAGTAAGAAATATTATGACTAAGATAATGCAGGATAAATTATCATTAGCCTTCAACAATGTTAAACTGATAAAATACAATAGACAACAAGTTTAACTGCAGCGGAATAAGCAACCCATTAAAAGAATCAAGTAGAGAATAAAATCTACTATCTTTTATGATTTAAAAAAAAGGTTTTTCATCACTTTTATCGTTGAGACTAGGCTTAATAAATAATCCACATCATCCCTGCACTACGGCCAAGGATATTCATTAGTATCACGACCATAAATTATCCATGCACTACGGGCCAAGGATATTCGTCTATTCATCAATGGTCATGATCATGCCAACAACTGTCCATCAAAGCACTACGGGCCAATGAGGACTTTTACCACATCATTTGTAACATTACGATCATGATTATACCGAATAATCCCTGGTCATAATCATACCAAGTCCATCTATGCACTACAGGCAACAGATGACTTTCAAAAATATAAACATGAGGATGATGACACTGATATAAGAATTCAATAAATCAAGTTCAAGAATTAGTTTATCCAGGAACTAATAACGTCCAGATGTCAACATGATACTTCTTTGTAGAGTAAAATTCAAGAATGCTCGTAAGAATATTTCCATGAAAAGATCTTTGGATGAAGTGCAAAAATCAAGGATATTCAACTAATTTCATGGAGTATAGAAATCAAAACTTTAACCAACCGAGTATAATAAAGAATGGAATAACAAAAGAAATCACCGGGCATGTGATAGATCGCATATGCGAGTTATTTCAATGTAATAATAAATACGGAACCAAAGTGCGGCGTAAAACGCATGCATGTGATATTCCAACAGAATAATAAAGACGGAACCCGTGTTCGGCGTAAAAACGTCTGAAGACAAGATATTCCAATGTAATAATAAAGAGGCGGAACCCGTGTCCCGTAAAACGCATAAAACAGGATATTCCAATGAGAATAATAAAGATTTTAACCAGTCCCAAGAAAAGCGCATGAGAGCAGGATATTCCGACAGAATAATAATGAACGGAATAATAGAAGAATTTCACCATGTATGCGGTACTTCGCATAAACAGGTTATTCCAACATAATAATAAATAATTGAATAACAGAAGAATTTCACCATGTATGCGGTACTTCACATAATAGGTTATTCCAACAGAATAATATAGAATGGAATAACAACAGAATTTGACCATGTGTGCGGTACTTCGCATAGACAGATTATTCCAGCAGAATAATAAATAATGGAATAATAGAAGAATTTCACCATGTATGCGGTACTTCACATAAAAGGTTATTCCAACAGAATAATAAAGAATGGAATAACAGAAGTTCTCTTCATGAATAAGAAAGAAATAATACCCCTTATGAGTACAACAAATAATATCCCTTACCTTATAAAGAAGAAACTGGATATCGAAGTAGTGAAGTAGCAGAATACTCTTCTTCTTTCTCTCTATAATTTCTCTCTAGAGTTTCAAAGAATTAAAAGAGAAATAATGAAGGAATGAGCTTCTATTTATAGGAGAATGGATTGAATAATAACTAATTCATGAACGGTCCAGATTGATTTACTTTTAAACGGACGGTCTATATTAAAACTTAAAGCAACGGTCCATACTGATTTACTATTAAAACTTTAAACCAGCGATCCATATTGATTTACTATTAAAACTTTAAACATATTGATTTACTATTAAAACTTTAAACTAGCGATCCATATTGATTTACTATTATAAATTCAACCAACTCATTCGAAAAATTAAAGACATCTCCTCATGGAATAATATTGTATCCAAAAATAATTTGGACCGAAAAGAAATATATTGTTCGGGTGAGTAGTAACTCGTGAATAGTAACTCGTGCATAGTAACTCGTGAATAGTATCTCATGAATAGTAACTCATGAATAGTAACTCATGAATAGTAACTCGTAAATAGTAACTCGTGAATAATAACTCGTAAATAGTACTCTGACACAAAAAATATCTCGAATACCCGATTGAACAATATAACCTCCAGACATCAATTATCATCGGAATAGATGTCGATTTCTACTAACACAAATAATCCCAACACAATGAAACTATCAAATTCATCTTTAATCAACACGAACTTATTCATCATTAATATTATAACTCACAATATTTAACAACCAGGTTGTTCCCAGGAAAGAAGGGGCTTTCTAATAAGGATTTCTCCCTATTGGCGCACAATTAGGTGACCAAACCTCTCCTTGACAGAACTTCTAGACATTGTAAATATTGCAATTTTATAATATGAATAACTTTGTCATCTCAATTATTGATTTAATAATATAACATATAATGCAAATGATACTGTGACAATAATGGAATAAATAATATGAGAGATATGATGCAACAATTACTGTAGCAATAATTGAGTATAACCGAGTGATTTATCATGTAAGCATCAATAATCACTACTGGTGTGCTACTATGCAACCACGCCAGACATCTTTGTTTCTTTTACTACCGAAAGTAGTTCAACAAGATTAACGGTAAAACTTCCGCCATTATTTTCATAAAAATATTTTGTCATTTTCTCAATCCGATGAATAAATTTGTTGTGGGTCTCTACCAATGATCATTTGCTTGTTATGACGTATATTCCTGCTAAAACGAATATTCCCCAAATTAATCAATATAATACAACTACTTGCATACTTTGCAAAATTTATAAATACTACTCACAACTATAACATTATCTCAAATCCACACCATAATATTAAAAAAAAATATTTCGAGAAAATTAAATCTTTATTCGTAAAATTTGGGATTATTCAATATATATATATACATATATATATTGAATAACTTTCTACCGATTATTGAAAAATGAGTAAGTGAGGGTCCATATAATAAGCAAAATTTACAAAAAATACTTCATAAAAAATTCCCTCAAAATTTTTAACAACATTTTTTCATCATTATTATTACTCACAATATTAACGACCAGATCGTTTCTAGGAAAGAGGGGGCTTTTCGATAAGGATTTCTCCCTATTGGCGCACAATTAGGTGACCAAACCCCTTTCCTTGACAGAACTTTTTAGACATTGTTAATTATGCAAATAATAATATGAATAACTTGTCATATCAATTATTGATTTAATAATATAAAATATTGTAACAATAATTGAATCAAATAACGTGAGATATTATGCAACAATTACTATAGCAATAATTAAATAAAACTGAGTGACTTCTCACGTAAGCATTAATAATCAATATCGTGTGCTTATTATGCAACCACGCCAGATTCGCATTTCTTTTATCACCGGGTATTTCAACAGTTAATCGGTAAAACTTTTCGCCGTTATTTTTTATAAAAATATATTTCTATCGTTTTCTAACTCCGAAATAATAATTACATTTGTAGGGTACACTTTGATGATTGTCTTGTCGTCATTTAATATTTTCTATTAAAACGAATATTCCCGACCAATCGAATATTTTATAACAACTTGCATACTTTGCAAAATTTATAAATATTACCCCAACTATAATATTATATCAAATCCACACCATAATATTCAAAAATATATTTCAAGAAAAATTAATCTTTATTTATGAAAGTTGCGGTCTTACACTATTGACCAATGTGATTGGCTTTATTTTGGTTGGATGTTTGAATGAATGAGTTTTATTAAATGGGGTCTGCGTACCTCGTATTTTCTTGTTTCATTCTTGAGGAAAATTCTATTTCTCTCTTATGTACTTCCCCTTGACTGCTGATCAAGGTTTCTATCTAAATTAAATAGTTTAATGTAATAGGATTAGTTAGAATTTTTTCGAAGAACCAGAGATCAGGAAGCAAGGAGCGCTTGAAGACCCATTTGTAATGGAGCCCGAGTTTAAATGTAATATTTATATTTAAATGTTTATTTTTGCATCCTAGGATTTGACCTTTTAGTTCACTTGGTGGCTCTAGTGAGCCAAACTAGAATAAAAGTCCATAATCAATCCGGGTAGAATATATTATTCTATATGTGCATGCTAGTATATATATATATATATATATATATATATATATATATATATATATATATATATATATATATATATATTATGCAAACATGCTTCACATGTTTAATAATATGACACATATTTTATATATATTTGTATGCGCGCTAAACAAGATGAGACTAATAATAACAAACCCCTCAATGAAATTATATTAAGTTATAACGTTCAAAGATATTTGGAATATCGAGCGTCGCCTTCTAGCATGATAAAAGCAATAGAGTATTGAATATTTAATATGAGTTTGTTGTGCACACACAATGTGAGTATTAAATATTTGTGATGTTGTTTTTATTACATATGATATTTATAAGGAATTTAACATTACCGCTTTGTTGTTCACACACAAGGGCTGTATTTTTCTCTTCACTTATATGGAAATGTTAGGTATGACTTAACTTAAATCATCTTAGTTCGGATGTGCACACACTTGACCATTATGATTTAAGAGGCAAAATATAAGGAGTTACATAATGATGAAATTGACAAGAGTTGTCTACCTATTTATTTATATATAGATTGTTGTGGACACACAAGGCTATATACATTTGAAATGAGATCCTTATTCTCACTAGCAAATCTTTAATTAGAAATTGTCGAACTATATTCATGCGGGTAATATAGTTTGAAGAAAATAGTGGGAGATACCAATATAAAATAAGACCTAATTTATTTTGGTAAAATAACTTAATAAATGAATGTTTGCTAAAATATTGTCTTTTTACATGTAGAACTTTCAAAAATGACACACTCACTAATTTCACTACGTAGCATACTTGATGATAACAAACTGACCGGACCGAATTTCACGGACTGATTAAGGAATCTGAGAATTGTTCTCACTGCTGAAAAGATTTCTTATGTCCTAAATTCGGCCGTACCTGCAAAGGTTGTAGAGACAGCCTCTGAAGAGGAGATTTCTACTTTTAAAAGTGGCAAGATTATAAAACCCCAAAACCTTAATAATACTAGGATATGTAAATTCAGTTATATTAATAAAATCTCTTCGTTCTAAAAGTGTTATGTGTTAATGTATACTTTGTTTAACAAATTAGGTCAAATAAATTTTCATCCCAAAAATGACGTGCTTGACACCTCGTGCTTAAAAATTTTCTTTCGAAAACGGGCTTTTCTGTATATTTGTTTTGACAAGTTGCTTTATCGTGCTTACACTGACAAAACGCTTTGTCGTGCTTGTTAGGATTTATGGAAAACCTAAGTTAGAAATCCTAGATTTTAAATCCTAACCCTAATTAGCAAATCCTAACCTTAATTTATAAACCCTAACCTTAATTAGCTAAACTAAACCCTAATTAGGTTATCCTAACACCTAATCATGATGGCTAATGTGACGCCCCCAAAATAGATATACATCACCCATCTTGAGTAGCCAAATACATTGTACAGAATACAAAAATAATCTTAAATATACAACAAGAGCTGTGAATTTTAATACAAATATTGTCTTCTAGAAAATATCCACTCTCAGAATAAGTCCTCATTACAATTATTATCACACTATTTCATAGAATAGTGAGGACTACTAATGTTATCATCTGGACCATCACTCCGTTCCCCGACTAGTTCCTACTACGTTCTCATTTCCTGAAGAGAACAGTGAAAGAAAGGGTGAGCTCAACTAGCCCAGTAAGAAATATTATGACTAAGATAATGCAGGATAAATTATCATTAGCCTTCAACAATGTTAAACTGATAAAATACAATAGACAACAAGTTTAACTGCAGCGGAATAAGCAACCCATTAAAAGAATCAAGTAGAGAATAAAATCTACTATCTTTTATGTTTTAAAAAAAAGGTTTTTCATCACTTTTATCATTTGAGACTCGACAATAAATAATCCACATCATCCACGCACTCTACCAAGGATATTCATTAGTATCACGACCATAAATTATCCATGCACTACGGGCCAAGGATATTCGTCTATTCATCAATGGTCATGATCATGCCAACAACTGTCCATCAAAGCACTACGGGCCAATGAGGACTTTTACCACATCATTTGTAACATTACGATCATGATTATACTTAGAATAATCCTCAGTCATAATCATACCAAGTCCATCTATGCACTACTGAGCAATGATGACTTTCAAAAATATAAACATGAGGATGATGACAACGATATAAGAATTCAATAAAACAAGTTCAAGAATTAATTTATATAGGAACTAATAACGTCCAAATTGTCAACATGATACTTCTTTATAAAGTAAAATTCTAGAATGCTCAAAAGAATATTTCCATGAAAAGATAGTGGATGAAGCACAAATATCAAGGATATTCCACTAATTTCATGGAGTATAGAAGTCAAAACTTTAACCAACTAAGTATAATAAAGAATATATGAAACTGCAAATGGATTTTCACCCACCATGCGGTAATCCACGTATACAGATCATTTCCACGATTTAATAAGGAATGAATACAAAGGATCATTCCCCATGTATGTGGTAATCCACATAGACAGGTTATTCCAACAGAATAATAAAGAATGGAATAACAAAAGGATTCACCATGCATGCGATAGAGATCGCACAGACAAGTTATTCCTAACAGAATAATAAATAATGGAACCAGGTCCGGCGTAAACACATAGACAGGATATTCCGACAGAATAATAAATACGGAATAATAAATAATGGAACCAGGTCCGACGTAAACGCACAGTCAAGATATTTCGACAGGATAATAAAGAATGTAATAACAATAGAATTTCACCATGTATGCGGTACTTCACATAAACAGGTTATTCCAACAGAATAATAAAGAATCTAACCAGTCGTCAAAGTAAATTGCAATCAAAGGGGATATTCCAATAGAATAATAAAGAATAGAATAATAGAAGAATTTCACCATGTATGCGGTACTTCGCATAAACAGGTTATTCCAACATAATAATGAAGAATGGAATAACAACTCTTACGAGTATTGAAAGAAAGTAATTCTCTTCATGAATATGAAAGAATAATACCCCTTACGGTACAACACATAATATCCCTTACCTTATAAAGAAGAAACTGAATATCGAAGTAGTGAAGTAGCAGAATACTCTTCTTCTTTCTATCTATAATTTTTCTCTCTAGAGTTTCAGTGAATTTGTAAGAAATAATGAAGGAATGGGCTTCTATTTATAGGAGAATAGATTGAATAGTAACTAATTCATTTACGGTCCAAATTGATTTACTTTTAAACGGACGGTCCATATTAAAACTTAAAGCAATGGTCCATACTGATTCACTATTAAAACTTTAAACCAACGATCCATATTGATTTACTATTAAAAATTCAACCAACGGTCTGAAAAATTAGCACATCTCCTCATGGAATAATATTTTACCCAAAAATAATTTGGACCGAAAAGAAATATATTGTTCAGGTGAATAGTACCCTGTGAATAGTAACTCATGAATAGTAACTCCTGAATAATAACTCATGAATAGTAACTCGTGAATAGTAACTCTGACACAAAAAGTGTCCCGAATACCCGATTGAACAATATAACCTCCAGACATCAATTATCATCGAAATATGTCGATTTCTACTAACACAAATAATCCCAACACAATGAAACTATCAAATTCATCTTTAATCAACACGAACTTATTCATCATTAATATTATAACTCATAATATTTAACAACCAGATTGTTCCCAGGAAAGAGGGGGCTTTTCAATAAGGATTTCTCCCCATTGGCGCGCAATTAGGTGACCAAACCTCTCCTTGACAGAACTTCTAGACATTATAAATATTGCAATTTAATAATATGAATAACTTTGTAGTCTCATTATTGATTTAATAATATATAAAATATCAACAATAATTGAATCAAATAACGTGATATACTATGCAACAATTACTGTAGCAATAATTGAACAAAACTAAGTGACTTCTCACGTAAACATTAATAATTAATATCGTGTTCTACTATGTAACCACGCGTATTACTGTACTTTTACTACCGAGTAGTTCAACAGTAGCAACGGTAAAACTTCCGCCGTTATTTTCATAAAAATATTTTTGTCGTTTTCTCAATCCGGCAATAATTCCGTTGTGGGGTCCACCAATGATTGTGTCATCGTAGGAATATTCCACGACACAAAGAATATTTTCTCGACCAATCGAATATAATATAACAACTTGCATACTTTGCAAAATTTATAAATACTACCCACAATTATAACATTATCTCAAATCCATACCATAATATTCAAAAAAATATTTCGAGAAAATTAAATCTTTATTCGTAAAATTTGGATTTTACAATCTCCCCTCCTTATGAAATTTCGCCCTCAAAATTTACGTACGTACCTGGTATGCCGAGCAGATGAGTACACTTCGTCAGATTCTAACTCTTGAGGTATAACCTTTAAGCGTAGAATATATTCTAGGACTTTAACAAGTATATCTTCATACGTTAAATTATCCGTTATCTTGTCCGGTTCTAAATCAATAATGTGGTTCGGGTCATCCACATATTTACGTAACATCGATATGTGAAAAATATTATGAACACGCAACATATTTGGCGGTAAAATGAGTCTATAAGCCATAGTTCCTACTCGATCGAGGATTTCAAATGGGCCAATAAAATCAAGGATTGAAATTTTCTCTCTTAATCGATTCTTGCTTCTAGAATAACGCCCTCTTGAACCTTCTTTTTCGTGTTCATCAGCTCCGGGTCTGTAGCTTGAGCGGCTTTAACTTTATCGATTAAAGTCAATTCTAATCGTATATTCGTTATCTTCACGTGGGTCCCTAAACTCTTTAACTCTATCTTCATCATTTATACAAAATGGTTCTTTGTGTTAACAACATCGCACTCGTAAACACATATGATCTTCTACTCAACGCGTTAGCTACCACGTTCGCTCTATATTGAATGGTACGATCGTAATCTTCAATAGCTCAAGCCAATATCTTTGGCGCATGTTACGTTCGGTTTAGGTAAAGAAAATATTTGAGGGTTTAAGAAATGGGTTTTGTACTAGGGTCAATACAAAATTCGATTTCACGCTCTAGGGGTAGGCTAAGAAGTCTTCAAGAATACGTCAGGAAATTTATTAACAATAGAAATATCATTCACAACTGTGACTCTCATCCAAGTCTTGGATAACATGTTACATTGATACCTATCAACTTGCCATCGTCATTCACGACGTCGCCTACAAAAAGTCTAGCTTCGGTGGATTCCACACAAGGAAGTCGACAACAAAAAGATCAGGGCTCTTTACTTATGGCTTGATATAACAGCGATTGACTTTAGTGGTTTGGTTGCTTGAATTCGCATAACAGGTTGGTTAGGAATATGAAAGCTAACAACCTTACGAAAAGCATGATGAGTAGTTAACCAATCGATTCCTAAAATCACATCAAAGGAAAGTATTTTCAAAGAGATAAGATCGACAGGTAACGTGAATGTGTCGATTTAATCAACAAGATTTATAAACAGTGGAGGTAACGAAGGTTTCTACTAACGAAGTTTCAACCAATAAGTCAAAGTCTAACTTCTCTGAAGTCAAATTTAAATGTTGAGCGCAAGCAAAAGAGATAAAAGAATGGGTAGAATCGGTATTTAATAAGGTATAGACTTCGCAAAAATTTATAATTAACTAACCCGTGCTAACTTCGTTCGGGTTACTCGATTTTTGAGAAGTCACGAAAAACGCTCTTCCTTGCACTACCGATTTTGACTTTTTTGGGACGGCCTTTGGTGCCTCCATCCTAGCTGAACTTGTCTTCGGTGAACGACAAAATTGAGCTAGGTGACCTTCTTTTCCACAATTATAACATGCTTTGGATGGCATCGCACAGTTTGGACTGATGTCTCCCTTCCCTCCGCATTTGAAGCATATGATAGGTGGTCGTTCTCCTTCCTTAACAATAGGTGCTGGTGCTGACGTCATTCCATCATTGTTGAATCTCCTCTTCTTGAAATATCAATTCTTATTATTTTGGCCATGATTACCACCAAAGTGGTTACCATTTTTGGCATGCTGATTCCCTTCACGCTTATTGTCACCGCTTCGATGACTGCTATCACTGGTATTATCATTTTGTCGGCTGCTATCTTTTGGTTGGGTTGACTCATTATCGCGCTCCAATAACTGAGCCCTATTAACAACATCTGAATACAAACAAAGCTTATGAGAAATGAGGTATTGACATATCTCGGGTTTCAAACCTCTTAGAAACATCCGCATCATTCTCTCCTGATTATCAACCAAATGGGATGCAAACCGGGATGACTCGGCAAACTTGGCTTCGTACTGCGACACGATCATGTTGTTTTGCTCCAGCTTGATGAACTCTACCTCTTTCATATGACGAATACTTTCGGGAAAGTACTTGTCATTGAAAATTCTTGGAACTTCTCCCAAGTCATCTTTAGTGCGGCAGGTTGAGTACGTTTTACAGATTCCCACCAATAATCTGCCTCTGCACGCAACATGAAGGTGGCAAAGGGAACCTTTTTCTCCTCGGAGCATCCCAAGACATCAAATGTCTTGCAGATCTACTTTATCCATGTCTCCGCCTTAAGTGGTTTTGGCTCTCCAAAAAACTCCGGTGGTCCCAGCTCCTTGAACTGTAGAGGTGATCGTCCGAGAGTTGCCAGTGTTTCCACCTGCATTTCAGACAAGAGTCTCTCTTGCCTGATGCTACATGAATTGCAGAAAGCCTCTAAACATTCCATCATTCATCATTTGGTCAGTGTTGTTGTTTGCATGAGGATTGTCGCCTTCCTGATGCACATTGTCCTGATTATTGATCTATGGAGACTCAACGGTCTCCTGTGCTCCATTGATGTTCTCAACATTCTTGGATGCCATTTTTAAATACTGCCACAAAATAAGGGTTAATTAACATATCACATATTATTCCTATACTCTGACCAACCAATTAAATAACAAATAAACTTAGGTAGGTCATACTAGCGAAGGAATTCCCAGTCTCTCCCCTCCTAGTTCTTGTCTCACATCTCAGCCAGGGATCATATCCCTAAGCTTTGATACCAACTGTGACGCCCCCAAAATAGGTATACATCACCCATCTTGAGTCGCCAAATACATGGTACATAATGCAAAAACAATCTTAAATATATAACAAGAGCTGTGAGTTTTGATACAAATATTGTCTTCTAGACACTATCCACTCTCTAAATAAATCCTCATTACAATTATTATCACACTATTTCATAGAATAGTGAGGACTACTAATGCTATTATCTAGACCATCACTCCGTTCCCCGACTAGTCCCTGCTACGTTCTCATTTCCTAAAGAGAACAATGAAAGAAAGGGTGAGCTCAACTAGCCCAGTAAGAAATATTATGACTAAGATAATGCAGGATAAATCATCATTAGCCTTCAACAATGTTAAACTGATAAAATACAATAGACAACAAGTTTAACTGCAGCGGAATAAGAAATCCATTAAAAGAGTCAAGTAGAGAATAAAATCTACTATCTTCTATGATTTAAAAAGTTTTTCATCACTTTTATCGCTGAGACTCAGCTTAATAAATAATCCACATCATCCCTGCACTACGGCCAAGGATATTCATTAGTATCACGACCATAAATTATCCATGTACTACGAGCCAATGATATTCGTGTAGTCAAATATGGTCATGATCATACCAACAACTGTCCATCAATGCACTACGGGCCAATGAGGACTTTTACCACATCATTTGTAACATTACGGTCATGATTATACCGAATAATCCCTGGTCATAATCATACCAAGTCCATCTATGCACTACAGGCCACAAATGACTTTCAATAAAATATAAACATGAGGATGATGACAATGATATAAGAATTCAATAAAACAAGTTCAAGAATTAATTTATCCAGGAACTAATAACGTCCAAATTGTCAACATGATACTTCTTTGTAAAGTAAAATTCAAGAATGCTCAGAAGAATATTTTCATGAAAAGATACTGGATGAAGCACAAATATCAAGGATATTCCACTAATTTCATGGAGTATAGAAATCAAAACTTTAACCAACTGAGTATAATAAAGAATATATGAAACTGCAAATGGATTTTCATCCGCCATGCGGTAATCCACGTATACAGATCATTTCCACGATTTAATAAGGAATGAATACAAATGATCATTCACCATGTATGTGGTAATCCACATAGACAAGTTATTCCAACAGAATAATAAAGAATGGAATAACAGAAGGATTCACCATGCATGCGATAGAGACCGCACAAACATGTTATTCCCAACAGAATAATAAAGAATGGAATAACAGAAGGATTCACCATGCATGCGATAGAGACCGCACAAACAGGTTATTCCCAACAGAATAATAAATAATGGAACCAGGTCCGACGTAAACGCATAGACAGGATATTCTGACAGAATAATAAATACGTTATAATAAATAATGGAACCGTGTCCGCGTAAACGCTACGCACGTGATATTCCGATAGAATAATAAATATGGAATAATAAATAATGGAACCAGAACCAGCGTAAGCGCTTACGGACATGATATTCCGACGGAATAATAAAGAACGTAATAATAATAAAATTTCACCATGTATGCGGTATTAGCATATAAACGAGTTATTCAATGAATAATAAAGAATCGGAACCAATCAAAGCGAAATTACATGCCAAGCAGGATCTTCCAACGTATAATAAAGAATGGAATAATAGAAGAATTTCACCATGTATGCGTATTGCCGCGCAGCAAAAGTTATTCCAACATAATAATGAAGAATGGAATAACAACTCTTACGAGTATTGAAAGAAAGTAATTCTCTTCATGAATACGAAAGAATAATACCCCTTACGGTACAACAAATAATATCCCTTACCTTATAAAGAAGAAACTAGATATCGAAGTAGTGAAGTAGCAGAATACTCTTCTTATTTCTCTCTATAATTTCTCTCTCTAGAGTTTCAGTGAATTCGTAAGAAATAATGAAGGAATGAGCTTCTATTTATAGGAGAATGGATTGAATAGTAACTAATTCATGAACGGTCTAGATTGATTTACTTTTAAATGGACGGTCCATATTAAAACTTAAAGCAACGGTCTATACTGATTCACTATTAAAACTTTAAACCAGCGATCCATATTGATTTACTATTAAAAATTCAACCAACGGTCTGAAAAATTAGCACATCTCTTCATGGAATAATATTGTACCCAAAAATAATTTGGACCGAAAAGAAATATATTGTTCGTGTGAATAGTACCCCGTGAATAGTAACTCATAAATAGTAACTCTGATATAAAAAGTGTCCCGAATACCCGATTGAACAATATAACCTCCAGACATCAATTATCATCGAAATAGATGTCGATTTCTACTAACACAAATAATCCCAACATAATGTAACTATCAAATTCATCTTTAATCAACACGAACTTATTCATCATTAATATTATAACTCACAATATTTAACAACCAGGTTGGTCCCAGGAAAGAGGGGGTTTCCAATAAGGATTTCTCCCTATTGGCGCGCAATTAGGTGACCAAACCTCTCCTTGACAGAACTTCTAGACATTGTAAATATTGCAATTTAATAATATGAATAACTTTGTCATCTCAATTATTGATTTAATAATATATAAAATATCGACAATAATTGAATCAAATAACGTGAGATACTATGCAACAATTACTGTAGCAATAATTGAACAAAACTGAGTGACTTCTCACGTAAACATCATTAATTAATACCGTGTGCTACTATGAAACCATGCGTATTACTGTACTTTTACTACCGAGTAGTTCAACAGTATCAACGGTAAAACTTCCGCCGTTATTTTCATTAAAATATTTTTGTCGTTTTCTCAATCCGACAATAATTTCGTTGTGGGGTCCACCAATGATTGTGCCGTAGTACGAATATTCCCCGACATAAAGAATATTCCTCGACCAATCGAATATAATATAACAACTTGCATACTTTGCAAAATTTATAAATACTACCCACAATTATAACATTATCTCAAATCCACACCATAATATTTAAAAAAATATTTCGAGAAAATTAAATCTTTATTCGTAAAATTTAGGATGTTACAGCTAAACTTTAATTAGGTACTAATATATATCATTAAGTAACCCTAATCATAAAAAATAAAACCCTAATCAAGATTAGTGAGGATTATGACAAAATTAAGCTACTAATTTAGTCAACTAGCTCACAAGTAGGTTGGGAGTCATCCATACAAGTTTCAAGACATCACATGACATGCTTCCAAACTCCCAAACACCACCATAGTCACAAATTAGATCTTTTAGGAGGCAAGTAGGTGGAAAAATGACCAAAAAGCCAAGTTAGAAAATTCTATAAAAGGAAACTATACCTCAGTGCAAACCCACAAAAATTATAATCCTATACACCCATATAACCTGCCAATACAATCCCTGGTGATAGAAACAATAGATTTAATAGCCAAAAATCAAAAATCAAGCAAGAAAGGTATAAACCCTAATTTATAGCTAGATCATTGATGCTATGTTCAAATTATTGTTTAGATGTTTAGGTATATATAATAACATGTTAGAAAGTATGCTAAGCTAATAGAACATGATTTCATAACGTCTAGATGCATCAAATTAGTGTTTTAATGAATTTCAAAATTTTGGAAAAATAGGTCTGACAGTCGAATGTCAGATCTTGTAGATCCGTGTATGTTAATAGTTAGGTCTGTTAATTGTATGTTATTTGTAGTATGACATGAGGTCTTTAATCTGGAAAAGAAATCAGATTCATTAGAACTATATATTACAAGATATAGGTGGTCAAAAGTGGTTAACCGATCACGAAGTTCTATTTTTTGGGTTACCCAGAAAACTCAAGAATAGGTTGAACCGGCTACGTACTTTGACCAGCCTTTTAATCACTTTCTGTCTGTTGTTATAATGACTTTTTGTGATGAATTAATACATTGGCATACATACTACATACCTATGACACTGAATTGCTTAAATAATTCATAGGATTACTGTAATTAATGGTCAAAATTCGTTGACCGAGCATGACCATATTTTCTGGGTTACCCAAAAAACTGATGAACATGAAGAACAACCTTTGGCTGTACTTTGACCAACATAGATCGAGACCTTTAAATCATACTTTATCCAAATCAGTGTTATATATATGAACTTTGACATATAGACTACCTAATACAACAAACAAAACATAAATCAATCACACGGATTGAAAGATATAGAAGCTACAAAATCGTTGACCGACCATGACCACTATTCTGGGTTATCAAGAAACTCAAGAACAGCTCTGACAACGACTTTGAGCCTCTATAACTTCTTGTTATATGTAGGTTAAAACATAAAATTGGTCTGATGTTGTACTACTGTAGTATCCCCAAATCCCATTCCTAATCACCAAGGATCTGGTATACTATTTCTATAACTATTGCGGAAGATATAAACATAAATTGTTTATACATTAAACTTTACACATTAACCCCAAGGTCAAAAACCTTCACATAATACCTGAATCAATATCCTATCTAACATACAATATTATTATCATACATTAATGTTACAAATGTAATTACACACATAATTCCCAAGCTGGATTTGTCTTTAACTTTTCCTTGTATCCGACGTATTTGCCTTAATCAGCAATGTTTATCATGATATAGCAAGGGTGAACATAAGTTTGCCAAGAAAGTATAAGTTTATTTGAGTATATATCATGATTGAAAGAATTTGAATAATAGCTGGCTAACATTCAATAATATAATTGTGAACTAGCATGAAAAAACTTTCATAGTTGAACGAACATTGAACATAAATATATCTGAACTGAACGGTAATGAAGGTGATCAACCATTAATACCTAATGAATACATGCAGTATGCACATAATACAATTTTATAATTCTTAGACATGGCAATCAACAATGATTAACCAATATTTAAAAGAATAGTTCAAGAAAAACTTGCCTGGTTCACTGATTATCAATACGTAACTTATTTAGCTTTGTCTGAAGACCTAATATTAATAATATTGATTTTCAAATATTAGAATAATATCATCACAGTATAATACTATTATATATAAACATAGAATAACCTAAACACATAACACATAACCCTATCAGTCTATACAGCACATAAGACCTAGTATCAAGTCAAACTATTACAGTCTGAGTTGAATCTGGCACAATTCTAACATCCCGACATCCTAGTCGGACAATTATCAAGTTTAAGTTCAATTAAACTCTGCCCAAACACTTAACAATTAACTTAAACAATTTTCTATTTAGTCATAATAATTTTCATAGGCTCAGAATAATTTTCAAATAATTATTACCATTTATCATTATTTTTCAATCATTAATATCGTATTTATATAATTTAAATACTATATAATTCTTTTATCATTAATATTTACTTAATATTAAATATTAATGAAAATTATAACATAATATTATAATATACTTATAATATATCAAAGTATTTTAATACTTCAAAATCATATTTATATGATTTTTAAACGATTAAATCCATTTTCCGATAATTGCTATTAATATTAAAATATTAATATTTTCATGACAAAACATCAAAAGTTATATTTTATAACTTAAAATATATTTACAACACTTCAAATATTTTTATATGATTTTTAAATCACTAATTCTATTTTTCCATAATTTATTTAATAAATTAATTACCATTAATATTAATTAATTAATGAAATTCATCACATAATATTAAAAGTTATAAAAAATAACTTAAAATATTTTCTAACACCATAATATATTTTTAAATAATTTTTCATATATTAAAATCATTTTTAAATAATTTGTTTAATATTATAATTAAATAAATTAAATACCATTAATATTCCAAAATATTAAATATATATGAAATAAATTCCAAATTATTAAAAACCCATTTTAGGCTTTAAAATAACTTTTAGTAATTTATTATGAATTTTAATAAATAAAAACTATTTTATCTATTTATTAAATAAAATAATTCATTTTTAATTTATCTCTGTCATTAAAAGGGCCTATAAGCGCGATAGAATAATCGTCATATAGGTGTTCTTGAGCACCTTGATCTCTTGAAACCCAGTTAGCATAGTGGTATGTTTGACATCAATAGATTCGTGCTCTTGTGGTTTTCTGGCTTACTAAGGTGTTAAGTTTGTAGTACTAATGTGGTATTACAACCATAAACAACTATCATGGCCAAATAATTACACAATAGAGAGATTCGAGCCTCACAAAACATGTTAGAAGTTGTTCTTCATTTCTGGGTTTTCCAGAAATGAAGAACAATTCAAGTTGGCTACTTATGATCTCCATAACTTGTATTCTGAGTTAACTTAGTGTGATCTAAAGGTTCCAACCTGTAGAAGAGATGTCAGGGTACAAGTATATAACATTCGATCATCATAACATCAACACATGTGTAAGATCTGGCATGGTCAAACCATGTCAGAAAATTCGACTCTTGAAGGTTCTGGGTTTTCCAGAAACCTTCATAAGGCAATTCGGTCAACGCACTTTGACCTTGCTTAAATTCGATCCTGGTCATGACCTGGGTATTCTAATGACTTGTATGTGTAGTTCACATACCAGTCTACAATATAACAACAACAACTTAGCCAAACTATCTAACACATGTAAGATCGGAAGCTTAAAAATCATTGTCAAACGAAATGTGGGTTTCTAGGTTGCCCAGAAACTCAGTTTTCGTGAACGGTCAACGAGGCTTGATTGCATATATCTTACGATCTAGACTTGATCTGACCCTATTTTCAGTTCTAGATCATAGTATACATGACATACTACACATATATAACTTCAAACAACATAAATCAGTAATATAAAAGAATCTAGAGGCCCTGACATTTGCTTGTCAAATAACTTTTCCAGTTTTTTCCAAATTTCTAAAAACTTTAATTTTAAGCATCTAGATGTTATGGATCCAAGTTATGACAACCTAGATCACTAACTAACACCCTAATACACAACTTAAAATAACAAACAACAACATCTAACATCAAATCACATGATTTAGGAATTTTAGGGTTTATACCTCTTTAGGCTTTGATCCTTGAATCTGATCATCATGATCTGTTCTTGAGATACTATGGATCATTCTAGGGACTGATCCACTTATGGATTTCGTGGGTAAGGAGAGAGAAAAGTTGGTTGAGTGTAAGATAGCAAATGAGCAAGATTTGTTTACTTTTTCTCTCTTTGATCTTTAAATAACTAAGTGTAATGAAGTTGGCTGATATAATGGCTGAAATATCTGATGTTTTAGAGCACATGGTCAACATATTAGGTCACCAACTCATTATTTTGGCAAGATTTGTACACTACCTAAATAAAGAATACAAAAAGGGTATTCTAGACATTTTACTATACATTTTAATGGCATACTTGTAATCTTAACCAACCTTTAGGGTTTGACCCTTTGGGTTTAACCCTAAAGTTTCATAATTAATTTATTATAATTTTTTAATAGGCTAAAAATGAAAATTTAAGCTTTCAAAAATATAATTTAGGGTTTTCAAAATACATTAGGTTTTCTAATCACATTGAACTTGGAAATTAAGTTTAAAATTTACAAATTAACATAAAGTTTGCTAAATTAGCAATTAGGGTTTCTAATTTAGCAATTATGATCACCAATTAGAAATTAGGGTTTCTAATTTTGCAATTAGGGTTATTCCCTAATTAAGTTTGTAATTAATACACTTAAGCCTTATAATAGCATTTAAATTCCCAAGTTAGGGTTTTTCGTAATTCGAATTAGGATTTCAAATTCTCGGAACTAAAATTAGGGTTTTCAGAGCCGGTAATAGGGTTTCTTAGCAATCGCTAGGGTTTTCTAACTGAACGCTGACGTTCTGAATATATTATTAGGGTTTGACAGTGATATAATTTATCTGGCCAACCCTTGACCCTTAACCACAAACTGCACACATTTATGACCATATACACATAACATATACACTTATACCCTTATCATAAATAATTCACCACAAAAATTTTTAAATTCACAAATTTCCATCCCAGAAATGATAAATCTATTCACTTATTTTCTGTTTAGGTTTATTATTCAACCTTTAATCCATCATTTAAGATTTAAATAATTTCCTAAATTCTCAGGTTGTCACATTCACCCCTTCTTCTAAGAATTTCGTCCCCAAAATTCAACTTACACCTTATACCATGCACCATTCACCATTCATACACAACATCACATGCTACCCAATACATTCCTCACAAGAGTAAAAATTTTTAAATAGTGCCGAGGAGTTATACAGACTGTTGTCTGTCATTTTTGAAAAGGTTATACAGAAATTCATCCGCAAAATCGTCATACTTACAGACACATAGGGTAATTAACCCGATATGGCATGTACTGGCCAAGTACTACTGGTTGGAACAATTTTTCCCCGTTCCCTCTATCCGCCTTGGGCGCACAAAATTTTCTTACCTCAGTCTTTAACAGAATCCGAAACAAAACAGTTTGGTTCCGAAAAATTTTCAAAGACCGCTTAGAGTTTTCATAAACATTGGTATAGCCGAATAAAATAATTTAGACCAGTATCAAGAATTCAATTTTAATTGATATACGAATGTGTATAGCCAAACGCCGTTGGCAAATTAAAATTTTGAAAATAATTTTATGACGTCATGATACCGTACTGTATTTACAATCCGTTTGAACATGTCGTCATTTAATGACATTGTCATAACACATCATACAATAGTGGGACAACGATTTTTAGATCGAATTCAACACTAAGTATTCCTTTATTTACAACTCCATCATTTTTATCATCAATGTACCAGGTTACATGATACATTAATGATAAATAAATTTTGATATTTCAAAATCATTTTCATCTAGCCGAAACAAGTAGCATAGACTATCCTTTAAATCATTCAAAAATCTTTGCAAATCAGTTTTAAAATCTTAACTGATAACGAGGTGTCGGTGGCCCGAAGTCCACGCATACACAATGGTCACCAGTAGTTGAGAATAAAAATTCATTTTTCAAAAGCACATACTGCGTATATAGATTGATGTCAAAAATTTTGAGTATAGGATAACTAGAAGATTTGGAAAACCTAATGTCTCCACTAATGATCAATTGCTTAGTAATCTATCTATTCCTATATTCCTCAATTCTCTATTCACACATAACTAATCCCAGTTCATCAAACCACACTCATGAGTTTAGAAACTTTCCACAATCATATGAGTTTAAGAACTTGTCCTAGTCAAACCTTTGGCGTCCATTTGCTGAGGGGTTCATAAACATTTCATATAATCATGAGTCACAACGTACCATAAGTATGAGTTTTAGGAACTTATACTTAACCTTATATTCTCTACTTAGAAGCTATCTATCTGTTATACACATGAGAAAGGAATCACCCTCTCAATATGCTTATAACAAATAGCGCGACACAAACATTTCATAATCCCCACTTAATCCTAATTCCCTTCTCAATACGAATTTCATTCAACTCGTATTCATAATCCTTTCCCGAATCTATACCAATTCATAGTACAACTGACACATATCAATCTTTGCTGTAAACTTTTTAATCATTCGCTTGATCCTTCTCCATACTATAACCTTATCAGATCACGGGGTGATCTCGTCGTATTTATTACGATTCATTTTTATGTCTTGATCATTTTGTTTTATGATCTCATATCCCTGTACTTTTAGTCTTTTAGACTCTATCTATTCATCACTACTGTTCACCTTTATTATCAGAGTTAGGGAACTCTGTATCTTTATAACCCGCCGAGATTCGCCTTTGAATTTTACCGACTTACTAAAACTATTTGAGTTAGACCTAATCCTAATCACTGCAGTTATTAGTCTCAGGTAACCCTACTTAAGGTTCATAACCAACAGCTTTGATACCAACTGTAGCATCCCCAAATCTCGGTCCTAATCACCAAGGATCTAGTATACTATTTCTATAACTATTACGAAAGATATAAACATAAACTGTTTATACATTAAACTTTACACATTAACCCCAAGGTCGAAAACCTTCACATAATACCTGAATTAATATCCTATGTAACATACAATGTTATTATCATACATTAATAATATAAATGTAACTGCACACATAATTCCCAAGCTGGACTTATCTTTAACTTTTCCTTGTATCCGATGTATTCGCCTTAATCTGCAATGTTTATCATGATATAGCAAGGGTGAGCATAAGTTTGCCCAACAAGTATACTTTTATTTGAGGATATATCATGATTGAAAGAATTTGAATAATAGCTGGCTAACATTCAACAATATAATTGTGAACTAGCATGAATAAACTTTCATAGCTGAACTAACATTGAACATAAACAAATATATCTGAACCGAATGGTAATGAAGGTGATCAGCCTCTCATACCTGATGAATACATGCAGTATGCACTGAATACGATTTTATAATTCTTAGACATGGCAATCAACAATGATTAACCAAAAGTTAAATGAATAGTTTAAGAAAAACTTGTCTGGTCCGTTGATTATCGATACGCAACTTATTTAGCTTTGTCTGAAGACCTAATATTAATAATATTGATTTTCAAATATTAGAATAATATCATCACAATATAATACTATTATATATAAAACTAGAATAACCTAAACACATAACACATAACCTTATCAGTCTATACAACACATAAGACCTAGTATCAAGTCAAACTATTGCAGTCTGAGTTGAATCTGGCATAATTCTAACATCCCGACATCCTACTCGGAAAATTATCGAGTTTAAGTTCAATTAAACTCTGCCTAAACACTTAACAATTAACTTAAACAATTTTCTATTTAGTCATAATAATTTTCATAGGCTCGTAATAATTTTCAGATAATTATTACCATTTATCATGATTTTTCAATCATTAATATCGTATTTATATAATTTAAATACCACATAATCCCTTTATCATTAATATTTACTTAATATTAAATATTAATGAAAATCATAACATACTATTATAATATATTTATAATATATCAAAGTATTTTTAATACTTCAAAATTATATTTATATAATTTTTAAACGATTAAATCATGTATCCGATAATTGCTATTAATATTAAAATATTAATATTTTCATGACAAAACATCAAAAGTTATATTTTATAACTTCAAAAATTTTACAACACTTAAAATATTTTTATATGATTTTTAAATCATTAAGTCTATTTTTCCATAATTTTTAATAAATTAATTACCATTAATATTAATTAATTAATGAAATTCATCACATAATATTAAAAGTTATCAAAAATAACTTAAAATATTTTCTAACACCATAATATATTTTTAATCGATTTTCATATAATAAAATTATTTTAAAATAATTTATTTTATATTATAATTAAATAAATTAAATACCATTAATATTCCAAAAATATTAAATATATATGAAATAAATTCCAAATTATTAAAAACCCATTTTTAGGCTTTAAAATAATTTTTAGTAATTTATTATGAATTTTTAATAATTAAAAACTATTTTTATCTATTTATTAAATAAAATAATTCATTTTTTAATTTATCTGTCGCTAAAGGGCCCTATAGCGACAGAACCATCACTATAGGTGTTCTTGAGCCTGCCTAGATCTTCAAACCCAATTAGCATGGTGGTATGTTTGACCATCAATAGATTCGTGCCCTTGTGGTTTTCTGGCTTACTAAGGTGTTAAGTTTGTAGTACTAATGTGGTATTACAACCATAAACAACTATCATGGCCAAATAATTACACAATAGAGAGATTCGAGCCTCACAAAAAACATATGTCGAAGTCGTTCTTCATTTTGGGTTTTCGAAATGAAGAATAGATTCGAGTTAACTACTTATGATCTCCATAACTTGTATTCTGAGTTCACTTAGTGAGATCTAAAGATTCGAACCTGTAGAAGAGATGTCAGGGTACAAGTATATAACATCCGATCATCATAACATCAACACATGTGTAAGATCTGGTGTGAGACCCCAAATTTTATGAATAAAGATTTAAATTTCTCGAAATATTTTTTTGAATATTATGGAATGAATTTGAGATAATGTTATAGTTGTGGGTAATATTTATAAATTTTTAAAAGTATGCAAGTTGTTGTATAATATTCGATTGGTCAGGGAATATTCTTTTTGTCAGGGAATATTCGTACCACGGTACAATCATTGGTGGACCCCACAACGGAATTATTGTCGGATTGAGAAAACGACAAAAATATTTTTATGAAAATAACGACGAAAGTTTACCGTTAAAATTGTTGAACTGCTTGGTAGTAAAAATACAGTAATACGCGTGGTTGCATAGTAGCACACAGTATTGATTATTGATGCTTACGTGAGAAGTCACTCAGTTTTGTTCAATTATTGCTTCAATAATTGTTGCAAAGTATCTCACGTTATTTGATTCAATTATTGTCGATATTTTATATATTATTAAATCAATAATTGAGACGACGAAGTTATTAATATTATTATTTGTAATATTAATGATGTCTAGAAGTTCTGCCAAGGAGAGGTTTGGTCACCTAAT
This sequence comes from Panax ginseng, assembly GCA_020205605.1. NCBI lineage: Eukaryota > Viridiplantae > Streptophyta > Magnoliopsida > Apiales > Araliaceae > Panax > Panax ginseng. The sequence continues at coordinate 115,386,305 of CM035135.1, forward strand.
TGTGCGCCAATAGGGAGAAATCCTTATTGGAAAGCCCCCTCTTTCCTGGGAATGACCTGGTCGATTAATATTGTGAATTATAATAATGATGATAAATGTTGTTAGATATATTGATGTGTCTTTTTATGAAGTCACGGAAGTTTATATATATATATATATATATATATATATATATAAATTTTGTTTTATTAGTATTATTAATGTAATAAAATGTAAAAACTTTTATATAAGCAGAATACTTTTATAAAGTTATTTGTAGAATATATTATATTCTATTATGCATAGTGCTTTGCATAGTAAAATCTTTTATATAAAACATAATACTTTTATAAAGTTATTTATTTTATTAGAAAATAATTAGAATATATTATATTTTATTATGCATAGTGTTGCATAGTGCTGCATATTATTATTCATAGAAATCAATATGGATCGTCCGATTAAAAGTAAATCAATCGGACCGTTCATGAATTAGTTACTATTCAGTCCATTCTCCTATAAATAGAAGCTCATTCCTTCATAATTTCTTACGAATTCACTGAAACTCTAGAGAGAGAAACTATAGAGAGAATTCTTCTTCTATAATCTTGAGCGTATTTCTTTAGAGTTTAAGAAAGCTTTGAGCGTAATGCAAGTTTTCTTCGAGTATATCATCACCCTACCAGTCGGAATACTCTTATTTCAAAGGTAAGGGATATTATTTGTTGTACTCGTAAGGGTTATTATTTCTTTCGTCTTCATGAAGAGAACTTCTGTTATTCCATTCTTTATTATTCTGTTGGAATAACCTGTATATGTGGACTACCCTATACTTGATGAAATTCTTCTGTTATTCCATTCTTTATCATTATGTTAGAATAACCTGTCTATGCGAAGTACCGCATACAAGGTGAATTTCTTCTGTATTCCATTCTTTATCATTATGTTGGAATAACCTGTCTATGCGAAGTACTGCATACATGGTGAAAATTCTTCTGTTATTCCATTTTTTATTATTCTTTTGGAACATCCTGTCTGTGCGTTTACGCATGACCTAATTCCATTATTTATTATTCTGTTGGAATATCCTCTCTGTGCGGTCTATCGCATGCCTGGTGATTTCTTTTGTTATTCCATTCTTTATTGTACTCAGTTGGTTAAAGTTTTGACTTCTATACTCCATGAAATTAGTGGAATATCCTTGATGTTTGCGCTTCATCCAGTATCTTTTCATGGAAATATTCTTCTGAGCATTCTTGAATTTTACTCTACAAAGAAGTATCATGTTGACAATTTGGACGTTATTAGTTCCTGGATAAATTAATTCTTGAACTTGTTTTATTGAATTATTATGTCATTGTCATCATCCTCATGTTTATATTATGTTGAAAGTCATCTACATGGCTCAGTAGTGCATAGATGGACTTGGTGTGATTATGACCAGGGATTATTCGGTATAATCATGACTGTAATGTTACAAATGATGTGGAAAAGGTCCTCATTGGCCCGTAGTGTATTGATGGACAGTTTTTGGTATGATTATGGCTATGGATTCTCTTCGGCCAAGGGTGCAAAGATAAATTGTTTTATGGCATGATCAGGACCGTTGATAAAAACATGATTATCTTTAGTCCGTAGTGCATGGATAATTCGTGGTCGTGATACTAAAGAATATCCTTGGCCTGTAGTGCAGGGATGATTTGATGATGTGGATTATTTATTAAGCTGAGTTTCAGCGATAAAAGTGATGAAAAACCTTTTAAATTATAAAAGATAGTAGATTTTATTCTCTACTTGACTCTTTAATGGATTGCTTGTTCCGCTGCAGTTAAACTTGATGTTTGTTATATTTTATCAGTTTAACACTGTTGAAGGCTAACGATAATTTATTATGCATTATCTTAGTCATAATATTTTTTACTGGGCTAGTTGAGCTCACCCTTTTTGCTTTCATTGTTCTTCAGGAAATGAGAACGTAGCAGGGACTAGTCGGAGAATGGAGTGACGGTCCAGATGATAGCATTAGTAGTCCTCACTATTCTATGAAATAGTGTGATAAAAAAATGTAATAAAATTGAATTTGAGTGTGGATATTGTCTAGATGACAATATTCGTGTTAAAACTCTCAGATATGTTTTGTCGTATTTTGAGTTTGAATACTGTCTAGAAAACAATATTTGTATTAAAACTCACAACTCATGTTATATAATTAAGTTTGTATTTGTATTTTGTACCATGTATTTGGCGACTCAGAATGGGTGATGTATACCTATTTTTGGGGGCGTCATAGTTGGTATCAAAGCTTAGGGATATGATCCCTGGCTAAGATGTGAGACAAGAACTAGGAGGGGAGAGACGGGGAATTCCTTCACTAGTATGACCTACCTAAATTTATTTGGTATTTAATTGGTCGGTTAGAGTATAGGGATATTATGTGATATGTTAATTAACCCTTGTTTTGTGGCAGTATTTGAAAATGGCATTCGAGAATGTTGAGAACATCAATGGAGCACAGGAGACCGTTGAATCTCCACATATCAATAATCAGGATAATGTGCATCAGGAAGGCGACAATCCTCAGGCAAACAACAACACTGACCAAATAATGAACGATGGAATGTCCAGAGGCTTTATGAAATTCATGCAACAACAGGTAAGAGAGACTCTTGTTCAAAATATAGGTGGAAATAATGGCAACCCACGGTCGGTCACCGCTAAGCAGTTCAAGGAGCTGGGACCACCGGAGTGTTTGGGAAAGCCAGAACCACTTAAGGTGGAGACGTGGTTAAAGCAGATCACCAAGATATTTGATGTATTGGGATGCTCAGAGGAGCAAAAGGTTCCCTTTGCCACCTTTATGTTGCGTGAAGAGCGGATTCTTGGTGGGAATCAGTAAAAGCATACCTTGGCCGCGCGCTTAAGATGTCTTGGGAGAAGTTCCAAGAGCTGTTCAACGACAAGTACTTTCCCAAAAGTATTCGTCACATGAAGGATGTGGAGTTCATCAAGTTGGAGCAAAACAATATGACCGTGTCGCAATACGAGGCTAAATTTGCGGAGTTATCCCAGTTTGCATCCCATTTGGTCGATAATGAGGAGCGAATGACGCGAATGTTTCTGCGAGGTTTGAAACCCGATATATCGTTAATACCTCATTTCTCACAAACTTTGTTTATATTCGGATGTTGTGAATAGGGCTCGATTAGTGGAGCACGATAATGAGTCAAGACAACCAAAAGGTAACGACCAAAGAACACGATAATAATCATACCCATGTGGCAACGCGACCATCTAACAATGATAACCATCGTGGGGAATTATCATGCCAAGAATGATAACCACTTGGTGGTAATCATGGCCAAGATAATAGAAGTGGAAATTTCAAGAAGAGAATGTCATTTAGCTCGATTTTGTCGTGCACCAAAGTCAAGTCCAGCTGGGACAGTGGCACCAAAGGCGGATACGGACAAGACAAAGTCGGTTGTTTCAGGAAGAGCATTTTTCGTGACTTCTCAAAAAGCGAGTAACCCGAACGAAGTTAGCACGGGTTAGTTAATTATAAATTCTTGCGAAGTCTATACCTTATTAGATACCGGTTCTACCCATTCTTTTATCTCTCTTGCTTGCGCTAAACGTTTAAATTTGACTACGAAGAAATTAGACTTGACTTATCTGTTGAAGCTCCGTTAGGAGAAACCTTCATTACATGTGATATCCATGTCTTGGATGAGAGTCATAGTTTTGAATGATATTTCTATCGTTAATAAATTCCTGATGTTTTCCCTGAAGACTTCTTGACCTACCCAAGAGCGTGAAATCGAATTTTGTATTGACCCCAGTACAAAACCCATTTCTAAAACCCTCAAATATTTCTTCAACTAAAATGAATGTAACATGCGCCAAAGACGTTGACTCGAGCTGTTGAAGATTACGATCGTACCATTTAATACCATTGTGGAAAAGCGAACGTGGTAGCTGACGCGTTGAGTAGAAGATCGTATGCGTTTACGAGTGCGATGTTGTTAATACAAAAACCTATTTTGTATAACTTAAAAATGATGAAGATAGAGTTAAATACTCTAGGGACCCAAGTGAAGATAACGAATATACGAGTATAATCGACTTTAATCGATAAAGTTAAAGCCGCTCAAGCTACACACCCGAATCTGATGAATGTGAAGAAGAAGGTTCAAGAAGGGGTTATCTCAACCCTCGATTTAATTGGCCCATTTGAAATCCTCGATCGAGTAGGAACTGTAGCCTATAGACTCATTTTACCGCCAAGTATGTCACATATTCATAACGTTTTTCACGTATCGATGTTACGTAAATATGTGGATGACCCAAACCACATTATTGAATTAGAACTAGATGAGAAAGCAGAAGATTTAATGTATAAGGAGATACGTGTTACACTCTTGGATAAGAAGGATCGTATTCAACACTCAAAGGTTATACCTCAAGAGTTAGAATCTGAAATGAAGTCAAGGTATCCTCATCTCTTCGTCATACCAGGTACGTACATAAATTTCGAGGGCGAAATTTCATAAGGAGGGGAGATTGTGAGACCCAAAATTTTATGAATAAAGATTTAAATTTCTCGAAATATTTTTTTGAATATTATGGAATAAATTTGATATAATGTTATATTTGTGGATAATATTTATAAATTTTGAAAAGTATGCAAGTTGTTGTATAATATTCGATTGGTCGGGAAATATTCTTTTTGTCGGGAAATATTCGTACCACGGTACAATCATTGGTGGACCCCAGAACGGAATTATTGTCAGATTGAGAAAACGACAAAAATATTTTTATGAAAATAACGGTGGAAGTTTTACCGTTAAAACTATTGAACTACTCGGTAGTAATTGTACAGTAATACGCGTGGTTGTATAGTAGCACACGGTATTGATTATTGATGCTTACGTGAGAAGTCACTCAGTTTTGTTTAATTATTGCTTTAGTAATTGTTGCATATTATCTCACGTTATTTGATTCAATTATTGTCGATATTTTATATATTATTAAATCAATAATTGAGACGACGAAGTTATTAATATTATTATTTGTAATATTAACGATGTCTAGAAGTTCTGCCAAAGAGAGGTTTGGTCACCTAATTGCGCACCAATAGGGAGAAATCCTTATTGAAAAGCCCCCTCTTTCCTGAGAACGACCTGGTCGCTTAATATTGTGAATTATAATAATGATGATAAATGTTGTTAGATATATTGAGGTGTCTTTTTATGAAGTCACAAAAGTTTATATATATAAATATATATATAAATTTTGTTTTATTAATATTATTAATGTAATAAAATAGAAAAACTTTTATATAAAACAGAATACTTTTATAAAGTTATTTGTTTTATTAGACTATAAATAAAATATATTATATTCTATTATGCATAGTGTTTTTTATAGTAAAATCTTTTTATATAAAAAGAATACTTTTATAAAGTTATTTGTTTTATTAGACAATAATTAGAATATATTATATTTTATTATGCATAGTGTTGCATAGTGCCTGCATAGTAAATCAATATGGACCGTCCGATTAAAAGTAAATCAATCTGGACTGTTCATAAATTAGTTACTATTGAGTCCATTCTCCTATAAATAGAAGCACATTCCTTCATAATTTTTTACGAATTCACTAAAACTCTAGAGAGAGAAACTATAGAGAAAATTCTTCTTCTATAATCTTGAGCGTATTTCTTTAGAGTTTAGGAAAGCTTTGAGCGTAGTGCAAGTTTTCTTTGAGTATATACTCGCCCTACCAGTCGGAATACTCTTCTTTCAAAGGTAAGGGATATTATTTGTTGTACTCGTAAGGGGTATTATTTCTTTCGTCTTCATGAAGAGAACTTCTGTTATTCCATTATTTATTATTCTGTTGGAATAACCTGTATATGTGGACTTCCCTATACTTGGTGAAATTCTTCTGTTATTCTATTCTTTATCATTATGTTGGAATAACCTTTCTATGCGAAGTACCACATACTTGGTGAAATTCTTCTGTATTCCATTCTTTATCATTATTTTGGAATAACCTGTCTATGTGAAGTACTGCATACATGGTAAAAATTCTTTTGTTATTCCATTTTTTATTATTCTGTTGGAACATCCTGTCTGTGCGTTTACGCATGACTTGGTTCCATTATTTATTATTCTGTTGGAATATCCTGTCTGTGCGTTTATGCATGACCGGTTATGTTATTTATTATTACATTGGAATAACTCATATCATGCGATCTATCGCATGCCTGGTGATTTCTTTTGTTATTCCATTCTTTATTAGACTCAGTTGGTTAAAGTTTTGACTTCTATACTCCACGAAATTAGTGGAATATCCTTGATGTTTACACTTCATCCAGTATCTTTTTATGAAAATATTCTTCTGAACATTCTTGAATTTTACTCTACAAAGAAGTATCATATTGACAATTTGGACGTTATTAGTTCCTGGATAAATTAATTCTTGGACTTGTTTTATTGAATTATTATGTCATTGTCATCATCCTCATGTTTATATTATGTTGAAAGTCATCTGTGGCCTGTAGTGCATAGATGGACTTGGTATGATTATGACCAGGGATTATTCGGTATAATCATGACCGTAATGTTACAAATGATGTGGAAAAAGTCCTCATTGGCCCGTACTGCATTGATGGACCTGTTTTTGGTATGATGGATTCTCTTCGGCCAAGGGTGCAAAGATGAATTATTTTATGGCATGATCAGGACCGTTTGTGAAAACATGATTATCTTTAGCCCGTAGTGCATGGATAATTTGTGGCCGTGATACTAAAGAATATGCTTGGCCTGTAGTGCAGGGATGATTTGATGATGTGGATTATTTATTAAGCTGAGTTTCAACGATAAAAGTGATGAAAAACCTTTTAAATTATAAAAGATAGTAGATGTTATTCTCTACTTGACTCTTTTAATGGATTGCTTGTTCTGCTGCAGTTAAACTTGATGTTTGTTATATTTTATCAGTTTAACACTATTGAAGGCTAACGATAATTTATTATGCATTATCTTAGTCATAATATTTCTTACTGGGCTAGTTGAGCTCACCCTTTTTGCTTTCATTGTTCTCTTCTGGAAATGAGAACGTAGCGAGGACTAAGCCGGAAACCGAGTGATTATCCCGTATGATAGCATTAGTAGTCCTCACTATTCTATGAAATAGTGTGATAATAAATGTAATAAAATTGAATTTGAGTGTGGATATTGTCTAGATGACAATATTCGTGTTAAAACTCTCAGATATGTTTTGTCGTATTTTGAGTTTGAATACTGTCTAGAAGATAATATTTGTATTAAAACTCACAGCTCATGTTGTATAATTAAATTTGTATTTGTATTTTGTACCATGTATTTGAAGACTCAGAATGGGTGATGTATACCTATTTTTGGGGGCGTCACATCTGGCATGGTCAAACCATGTCAGAAAATTCAACTCTTGAAGGTTCTGGGTTTTTCCAGAAACCTTCATAAGGCAATTCGGTCAACTCACTTTGACCTTGCTTAAATTCGATCCTGATCATGATCTGGGTATTCTAATGACTTGTATGCATAGTTCACATACCAGTCTACAACATAACAACAACTTGGCCAAACTATCTAACACATATAAGATCAGAAGCTTAGATACCATTGTCAGACGAAATCTGGGTTTCTGGGTTGCATAGAAATTATGTTTCCGTGAACGGTCAACGAGGTTTGACTGCATATATCTTACGATCTAGACATGATCTGACCCTGTTTCCAATTCTAGATCATAGTATACATGACATACTACACATATTTAACTTCAAACACCGTAAATCAGTAATATAAAAGAATCTAGAGTCCCTGACATTTGCTTGTCATACATCTTTTCCAGTTTTTTCCAGATTTCTAAAAACTTTAATTTTGAGCATCTAGATGTTATGAATCCAAGTTATGACAACCCAGATCACTAACTAACACCCTAATACACAACTTAGAACAACAAACAACAACATCTAACATCAAATCACATAATTTAGAAATTTTAGGGTTTATACCTCTTTAGGCTTTGATCCTTGAATCTGATCATCATGATCTGTTCTTGAGATACTATGGATCATTCTAGGGACTGATCCACTTATGGATTTCGTGGGTAAGGAGAGAGAAAAGTTGGTTGAGTGTAAGATAGCAAATGAGCAAGATTTGTTTACTTTCTCTCTCTTTGATCTTTAAATAACTAAGTGTAATGAAGTTGGCTGATATAATGGCTAAAATATCTGATGTTTTAGAGCACATGGTCAACATATTAGGTCACCAACTCATTATTTTGGCAAGATTTTTACACTCCCTAAATAAAGAATACAAAAAGGGTATTCTAGACATTTTGTTATATATTTTAATGGCATACTTGTAACCTTAACCAACCTTTAGGGTTTAACCCTAAGGTTTTATAATTATTTTACTAGGATTTCTTATTAGGCCAAAAATGGAAATTTAAGCTTTCAAAAATGTAATTTAGGGTTTTCTAATTACATTAGGTTTTTTAATCACATTGATCTTGAAAATTAAGTTTAAAATTTGCAAATTAGCATAAAGTTTGCTAAATTATCAATTAGGGTTCTAATTTAGTAATTAGAATTAGAAATTAGGGTTTTTAATTTTGCAATTAAGGTTTTCTGATTAATCAAATAGGGTTATTCCCTAATTAAGTTTGTAATTAATACACTTAAGCCTTATACTAGAATTTGAATTTCCAAGTTAGGGTTTTCGTAATCCAAATTAGGGTTTCAAATTCCTGAACTAAAATTAGGGTTTCCATAGCCGGTAATAGGGTTTCTTATCAATCGGTTGGGTTTTCTAACTGAACACTGACTTTCTGAATATATTGTTAGGGTTTGACACTAATATAATTTATTTGGTCAACCCTTGACCCTTAACCACAAACTTCACACATTTATGACCATGTACACAGAACATATACACTTATACCCTTAATCATGAATAATTCACCACAAAAAATTTTATATTCACAAAATTCCTCCCCATAAATGACAAATCTATTCACTTATTTTCTGTCTAGGTTTATTATTCAACCTTTAATCGATCATTTAAGATTTAAATAATTTTCTAAATTCTCGGGTTGTCACAACTACTGTATGAGTACTATAACATCCAAACCTGACCAAACCCAAAATCATCAACTAATGGATCAAGGTCAAAGTGGTCCCTAGACCATGACCAACTGATTCCCAGAAACTCAAGAACACCTTTAGCGACACTTGCTGTCACTATGAGGCTTTAGCGACAAACATAAAATGTTTTCTAATAAATTAATTAATAAAAATTAAAAATAATTAATAAATAAATATAAATAATTATAAAAACAATTTTAAAAATTATTTTAAGTTATAATATTTAACTTTTAATATATTTACATAAATTTAATAAACATTTTAATTTATTTGGATATTATTAATAAGTAAGTTAATAATAAAGTAATTAGAATAATTACTTATAAATAATAAATAATTTTTGAAAAATAATATTAATGATATAAAAATTATAATAAATGATTATAAATTATTTAAAATAGTAAACAAAGTTTTTATAATATTCTAAGTAAATATTAAATTATTTAGAAATAGAAATAAATGATTTAAAAATCATTTAAGTGATAAATAAATACTTAAAAATTATTATAAGCTTCCAGAAATTATTATAAAGGATATTTAAATTATCTAAAAATATAATAAAGCTTATAAAAAAAATTTAGTCGATTTATCAACTTATTAAATACTCGGTAAAGTCTTTGGACACCGAAACCATATCAAACTTAACCCGAACGTATGTAGTTTATGTATTTGAGTATTGTTATATGAATGCATATCTTAGGTATTTATTAACGAATTGAGTAGCATTGCTTGATTGATCTTCGCTCAGGCAAGTTCACTAAACCCAAATTATTAATTACTTACGCAAATTTCTCAAACCCTATTTATTCGTTGAACAAGATTCTATCTTGAATTGCTATTGATATGTTATACCAAACCTAAACTTGAATTGCTAATTGTTGAAAAATTATTGCTATTATTTCAGCATAACTCAGAAATGAATCATTTATTTATATAATATTATTTATTGAGCATAAACTGTTGTGTCAAACCAAATTGATTTGGTAAGACATCTTATACTGAAGTTGTGTATCCCGAAAAGGGATCGATGTTTGGTCAATAATATATTGACGTTGGGTGCATGTGAGCACTATTAGGATGAGATGCATACTCCTAGGATATTGAGTAGGCTGATCCCCTATCTCATATCTAAAAAAAGTTTCTAAGTCTGTGTGACTGACAAAAATAAAAAGTCCAGAAATGGTTGAAAAAGAAATTCCAGAAATGGTAGCAACTATCAGTTAAATTTTAAATTGTTATACTTCTTCAAATCATATATTGTTATAAATATAAAACATGATAAGCATGTCATAGCTCACTGATGAGTGGGATGTACACCCGCGAATCAGATACTTTATGGCTTAAATAGTTGCTTGATCTTCGTAGATTTTATATAGTTTTATATGATTATAGTGTTATTATGCTTAACCGACGTATTGCAAGGCTTTGCAGGACTTTTCTAGCTTTTAGGGGACAAAACGGACAAATTTCATACACTCAGCCATGCCATGGCCTAATGCCAAGCCTTGTGCTTTCGCACCACAAAGACCACCCTCATTGATGTCATCCCGAATCCTGCGCAGCCATGGTTCCTTCACTTGACTTCATGCTACAACGCGAGCTCCGGTGTTTTCCAAGCTGATGTGGCATTGCAAGTACCACCCATAGTCTATTGCCATGCCATGCAAACATGAGCTCCGGTGCTCAGAGAGAAGGGCTTGGTTTGACCTAGCTAAAGAAGGAAACATATATATATATATATATATATATATATATATATATATATATATATATATATATATATCAAGCAAGCCTCTGCAATAAAATATCAAACATCAGACATCATAAGATAAATTAGAATAAAATAGCTTAGTTCTTTCTCTTCTTTTATACTTTCTCTCTCTAGTTCTTAGATAATGTCTATAAATATAGATTAGGTAGATTAGGGAGAAGTCTGGGATTTCTTTGGAGCATCAAGAGCAATGAGTTACATGGATTGGAAAGCTTGAGAGGAGCAAAATGCTTGGAGATTGAAGAACCTCGACAAAGTTTATTTTTATCTATTTATTTCCGCTGATTTTGTAGTCCATTAATGTTGTCTTTATTGCTACTTATATTTTGTTCAATAGCTATGAATTGAGTATTTTCTCTAAGGTTATAATCGAACCGTTTGTTATTTAAATCTACTGTCTTATCTCTTTGGTTGGCGCCATATGGTTTGGTTTAATATATTCATGCTTAATGATTCTCGCTAAGAAATTAGTGATGATTTTGGTAATTAACATGATATTAAAAGAAGGATTGTAGATTTACACCAAAATATATTGACATATGATTATGGGTTTCAACTGCATAAGTTGTGCGTAGAATAGATATATATCTGTGCGCCACGTGTGACCTATTTGAGAACTTATGCTTAAATCCTTGTTATGATTAATCCGCACAGACATGTTTAGGATTGTATCTAGCTTGGACGTTCTTTTCTATTATATTCCCTATCGGGTGGATCTGGAAAGGATATGTTTGTGCATACCTCGACATAGCTGTATGAGCACTTGTGTGTTCTCGGTCGATAAATTGTCGTGACCATTAAGACCGAAGAGAGAAGGGTAGGAAGTTTGGTGAAGCATAGCACGCCAGGTGTTCGACAGAATGCCTGTGTGGGGTGAAATTGTAACCTTAGCTTGTAATTCCTTCGATTACCATTCATTATCCATTTACTTGCTTTGATAATTAGTTATAACTAGACTAATCACACTTCCATTTATTGTTGTTCGAATAAGACTTTAGCGATACAAAGTTGGTACTTGGTAAATATTAGTGATAGTTCCTCGTGGGTTCGACACTTTCCTTATCATTGTATTACTTGTTAGACCGCGTATACTTGCGCATGTTTAGTGATCGGTTTTTCGACCAACAAGTTTTTGGCGCCGTTGCTGGGGAACTATTATTCTAATATTGTCCAATATTGATTTAAATAAATATAGTCTTAATTTGAACGTATATATATATATATATATATATATATATATATATATTTTGTTTCATCTTCTTTTTTGTTTTTAAGTTTACAGGTTATGGACGATCATTGTTATCAATGGCCTTATGAAAAGACGACGCAACCAAGCTCGGAAGAAGGACTCGAGCAATTGCAAGTTCAAATTGCAAATGTCTTGAGGGTTTTTGACAATCTTGAGTGTCAGTCCACTCAGAATGCCTACTGTCAAGAACGAGCTGACATTGAACCAATCTCCTATCATCCAAACTGTCAGGGTTATCCAAACTCTTGGGACTACAGTCAAGAGCAATATCATGATCCAAATTATGCCTATCAAGTTGAATATCTATCTCCGTTGCTTTATGAGTTGATGTCTCGACCCAATGAGAGCTTTTCTGAGTACTCAACCTGAGAAGAAGAGAACAGGCTTGAAGAGCTTCTCACCAACTTTATTGAGAGAAATGAGGTTCGGATGGCAAGCCAAGAAGTCGCATTGAAAAGCCTTAAAAATCAATTGGGACAACTCGTTAATGCCATCACAAATCCACCGCAAGGCAATCTACTGGTCATAATTGGTCTCGACGATGAAAAAGTAGAACAATGCATGGTAGATACCCAAGGAGAAGGCGATGAGTCTCGCACAGTTGTTGAGGGAGACGTCATGGTGAAAACTATCCAATCGGTGGAGTCTAAAGTTGGAGACAAAAGGATCAACAATGGTTGTATAGTCAAGACTGATCAACAACCAGAAACCATGCTCACGACTGTGGAAACCCTGGAGGGCCCGCTAGTGCACAAAGAACGCTTTCAAATTGATGAACAAGGTGAATTAGTGGATAATTCTAGTGGTGAAAGATTCTTCGTGCCGATGGGTGAAGAAAATTAGGATGATCAATCATCTATGTCTGCCAAATATTTAAAGGAATTAATGAATAGGCAATATGAAATGGTCATTTTCGCTTATGAGCCGAATTGAGCGGCATCAGTATATTCAAGCCGATGACTTTAAAACAAGCGCTTGGTGGGGAGGCACCCCCATCTCAGTATCAAATTATATCTATTTTTCTTACTTATGTCTAGTTTATATTTAGACTTTTCGCTTTAGTGTGTTCACATTACTGCTAGTTTAATTATAATCTCAGATGCATGTTTTTGTGGCTATAGAATGCAAACATCATATTTTCCTTTTGTGTTGCTATTTTATATATAGTAGTATAGTTAAGCTAGTTATAATGTGGGTTAATATATATATATATATATATATATATGTATATATTTGTTAATATGGTGGCTAATACATGGTTTAAATTAGGCAGGAAAAACCAAGATACAAAGTTGGCGCCGCATCGCCAGCATATACACCATAACTTGCGTCGCAGAGCCATGTTCAAAAGCTAGATTTCCAACCTCGCGCTGTAGTGCCATCTACATGCCTTTAAATCACACCGTGGTGCCACAGCTTAGCCCAACCTATTGCTAATTCGCGTCACAGTGCCAACCAACAAAGGCCAAACCGCGTCGCGGCGCCACTAGTAAGCCCAACCTACTGCTAACTCACGCCACAACGCAAAGCAAAGAATGACTGGCCGCACCGTGGCACCACAGGAGAATTTTAGTTGCCTTGATTAGGCAGAACTCAGCCTCAGCAATCATTTTACACATAACGCGCCTCCTTATCAGCCCTGCTCGACAGTCGAATGCCAGCCCACCCTATAGCCCCAATAGTTGATCGCGTACCCCATCTCAAACCACCATAACACATCGAGAGCCTAAAATTTCTTATCAGAGCTAGAGCCAAGACTGTTTCTAACCTAGGGTTTTCACTTTGAAGGTAAAGAGGTCTTATTCTCAGCAATTAGTTATTCTTTTTTTTTCTTTGTGATATTCCTTGTTTGGGTTTGGTTCTCTCTGTTATTTGGGGTGGTTTAAACTGAAGGAAATCTGGTTAGAGCACTGTCAAGTGAGGTTTGTCTACTTGGGTTTTTAGAGCGCACACAAGGTGTTCGATAATTTGCCTGAGAGAAAAGTTGGATTAACTTGGCTAAAAATCAGTGGGTTTTCATTGGGGATTTATTGCCCATTGCTTTGAGGGGTGCTTCTACAGAGTTTTGGCATTGCTTAGGGACTGTTTTTATTCAACCCAACAACTTTTCTGACATGGCTTCTAAGCGGCAATGACTTAGTGTTGGCGGTTCCTCGTCCGCACCACCAATAGCTTGGGACAACACCTAGTTCATCAACGAAGCGGCATGGAAATTGTAGACACTCGAAATTTTCTGCACACCTATTACTAACATTGCAGAGGCGATTATTCGTCTTCGAGATAACCCGGAAGACAAACTCACATTCATTCGGATACTCACCGAAGCTCAGTTTCAACCCCGGAATACACACCGGGAGTATCAATTCCAACCTCGGAGATAACCCCGAGTTTCATCCTTGGAGATAACCCCTAGGAATGTCGTTGCAGTTCTGGCGATAACTATGGAAATGCTTGTTTGAAATGCATGCAATCAGCTTGAATCTCAGACCTCTTGCCGAGGCATTCATTCCAAAGACCCGGAGCTAACACCAGGAAGACATGCACACTTATAGATGACCCTACGGAATTCAAACACTTGCAACAGTCCAATCTCAGATGTAACCCTGAGCAACGTCTGCTATCAGCCCAAACCGGAGATAACCCCAGCGAGGGGCAAAATCGTTATCTTGCCACCTCAACCCCCAGCGCGCCGTCTCAACATTTCATACATACATTTCTACACAACAATATCCCACAAGAGCCAAGGAGTTCCAATCCCGAGTGACTATTACGCGTGGCAGCACACCAGATAGAATTTGAAGCTTGAAGACCATGGGCATGGTCCCCTCTTCCTGACTTCGTACAACCTCTAATCCCATGTCATTGCGTAACTCTCAACAAAAGCGGTCCAAAGAAGGTCTTGTACACCTTGTTCGGATGCTCGGATTGAAGTTCTGCAAGTTCGAGCGGACATCACAGTGCACGAGTGCACGTACTTTGAGACAACAAGACCGGCGGAGCCCAAGGTACCCCGGGCAGCCGCAGAAGAATCTTTGGATACCGCAGGTACACCTACGGCTCCCAAATCTATAAATATAGAGCTTGGGGTGGCCATTTGTAAGAGAAAAAAGAGGCAAGAAAGCCCTGTCAAATTTGTTCTGTACACACCCCATATTGACTGCTTTCTCATTTTAAACACCTGTGAGCCCACATATAACTATATTTTACCGGCGGGAGCTGAGTGTTTATTCATTTAGAGTCATAGAAGCCTGCCTTGGTAGCCCACTGTAAGCCTTCTCACACTCTATAAAGCCTTTCTCTTCATCTTTGCATACATTATTCTTCACGTTGAGAGTCGTGTTGTGTGTGTATGCCCGGACTTTGGTCCGTGGTTTTCATTTATGTCTATATATATATATACTTATATATGTATATATTTTTATATATGGACTAACATTATCGAGTTATGCTTCGATTGAGCCTAGACTTATGTCTGGAGCGTTTACTTGCTTATATATATGTATATATATATATATATATATACATTTCTGTCAGGCCTGGAGTTTACTTCGTGGCCTTTTACTTCTTTATTTATATTTCGTCCCGCTTGGAGTTTACTTCGTGGCGGTTGATCGTCTTTACTGCTTTCTTTACATTTAGTCCCGCCTGGAGTTTACTTCGTGGCGGTTGATCGCATTTACTGCTTTATTTACATTTGTGATCCCCCATGGAGGTTCTTCGTGGTGGTTGATCATGTCTATATATAAATTTACCACTTTTATATATTTACATTTCCGATCCCCCATGGAGGTGCTTCGTGGTGGTTGATCATGTCTGTATATATATATTTACAGCTTTAATATATATAACTGCTTACTGTTTTTCATATAAACTACGGCATCATATGAGCCTAGGAATCATGTGATCACAGATTCAGTCTACTGAATCTAGATTCGGTTCCCGTGATGGACTTTTTCAACTGTAAGCAGCTTGTAAATTATTCATGGTGTTTGAATTTCCTTAGATGGCTGTCATGCCCATGAGGAGTTCGGCACTGCTATATATTATTTTCTCGAAGATGCTTCGCATCTCGAAAATAAAAGCAAACAAGCCGAACACTTAATAATAAAATGGAAGTATGAAAAGGTCTTAATTACTATTGAGCACATGGTTTGAAAAACCTCTTTTACAAAGCTTCACTGCTATATCATGTTTAAAACTGAATTTTTCATATAAATTCAAACCCTTTGTATATAGATGCGAACGAGGCCTCGCACTACTTCCAAATAAATGGCACATTGATCCACACACACACACAAACATTCATATAACAGTTTTTTAAAAAGTGGTGGTCACCGTGGCAACACAGATGTCGGGAGATGTCGAAGGAAGGTGTTAGGAGATCCAAACACCGGTAATATCAGGAAGAAGGTCCTTCAAATGGAAGAAACTATCCGTGCTCTCAAAGGGATTGGAACACATGGAAGTGTTTCATATATTTGACCTTTTGTATATTCCCTGTGTTCATTATCCGAGAGAAATTCAAAACCCGACTTTGAAAAATATGATGGGTTAGGGGATCCTTACACACATTTGAAGGTGTTCAATGGAGAACTTGGATCTTATGCGAAAAATGAGAAGCTCAGAATGCAACTATTCCAGAAGAGTTTGACTGAAGAAGCCCGTTCATGGTATACCAGATTTGACAACTCAAAGATCCATAGCTGGGAATAGTTAGCTCATGCCTTCCTCACTCAGTACAGTTTTCAATCTCAGATGGCTCCTGATCGGTACCAGACTACCAAGGTCAAGAAACCGTCTAATGAGTCTTTCAGAGAGTACGCTCAAAGGTGGAGGTACCTTCTTGCTCAAGTTATTCCTTCTATGACAGAGTCAGAAATAGTCATGAATTTCATAGACATACAAGAAGCTCCTTTCTATGAGAGAGTTTTAGCTAGTATTGGCAAACTATTTTCTAAAATAATCAAGAACGGAGAGATGGCTGAGATGGGATTGAAGTTAGGAAAGATTCAAGACCTAGTCGCTCTTAAAGAAATTGTTGAGCACATCCAGTCCGGATCTTATGGAAATAACCCCCGAAGGGTCCATAAAAAAAAAGAGGATGATGTTTCCTTGATACTACAAGGTTAAAAAGCCAATCAGAATATGCCTATACAGAGAAGAAACTATTCCCCTTTCCAAGCACAGTCTTCAAACCCTCCATTGCCTAAAGGTGGAGATGCAAAGTGCCCTCGAACGTTCACACCCTTAGGGGACTCACTGGAGAATATTCTTGCTCTTCTGACTACTCAGAAGAAAATCACGCATCTTCTTGCACCAGCCAACCCTAATGGGAGGGGTTTCAATTCTACTCGAAAGTATGCTTATAATGCCGGAGCACCTGGATATGATACTCAATATTGTTGGGCCTTAAAACAAAAGATTCAAGATTTGATAGAGAATGGTGAGATCGTGGTTATCAAACCAGATCAACCTCATGTGCAAGACAACCCTCTTCCTCAACACAAAGAAAAAGAGGTCAACATGATTTGTTGGAGCAATGGACAAAGTTCCAATTTTAATGGTAAATCATCCCAGACCATCAAAGACGGTGTTAAAAGATGGGATTATACAAAGTTCCATTTTTCTACGGAACGAAAGATGAAATCTCTTTGTAAGCAAATTGAACAATTGGCAGAACTAGTGACCCATCAGCATCAAATCACACGCCAGTTAGTCAGCCAGGAGCATGCATATCTCCTTCCTTTTGTTATGAATGCTCCACCATCACCTTCAGAAAGCGAAGCTATGGAGGATAAGGTTGCAAAGAGAGAAAGTGCTAAAGCCCGTCGGGATTTTGCCAATAAAAGGGAATTTACATACCTGGGCCAACCTATGGAGGAGATATTTTAGATGCTTATCAACGAAGGAAGAATTACCTCCCTTCTATCTCCAATCAATCCCCGTTCATGATGGTTCAACTCTAATGGAGTATGTCAATATCATTCATATTCTTGTGGTCACAACATAGAAGAATGCTGGGCACTTCGCCACCTTATTCAGAATCTGATTGACAGCGGTGTCCTGCAATTGGCAGACGATGACACTGTGCTACTCGAGAGTGGGAATACCTATCCTACCAAATGGAAGGGAATAGTAGTAGTTATATCTGCTGAGGTTGATAAGACTGTTAAACCATTTCCTATACAAGCAATTCAACTCAAAGGAGCTAACAATCCTATGAAAGTGGCTGCGCCAGAGCCAATTTCTCTACCCTTCAGACCACAGTATCCTATTGTCAGCTTACACAAAGTCCCATGGAATTATGGAGAAGCTGAAGGATCCACATCTCATACTACTGCTACAATGTTGAAGGAAAATCCATTATATCTTCCTCGGAGGGTGATGAAGCGTACCATAAAATCAAAGGAGAAGATTCCATGGAAAATTTTGAGAAATTCCTCCGCACTATGGGCCATAATGAAGCCAAGGTGGTTCTAAGCTTAAGAGAAGCTCCACATCAGATCTCAATACTAGACATAGTTTTCTCTTTCGAGGATCACAAGAAGATCTTATTGAAGGTTTTAGAAGAAGCCTACTTGCCAAAATCAGTGGATGTGGAAAAATTTCAACATCTGGTTGATCATATTTTTAACAACAATGTGATACCTTTCACTGATGATGACATATCGCCCGAAGGACCGGTCATTGCAAGCCATTACACATCATAATTTTATCCTCCGGGTATATGTTAGCTGGAGTTTTGATAGATGGAGGTTCGTCTCTGAATATTTGTCCTTATGCCACCTTGGTGAAGATGAACGTCAATCTCAAACGGATTCGAAGCAGCTATACGGTTATCAAAGCTTTTGATGGGTGATAAGTGGATTTTATATCCATGAATTGATGTCCATTTCTTGCTTAATCGTTCTTAACTTCTTGCTTTTATATTCATTTTTACTTGTTTATTGTTATTTAATGTGTAGGTATGGTGGTGCGGTATTTGAGCATAAAAGGAGTGTATTAGTGGGAGGAATGAATCAAGCATGAAGTTTAGTCAAGCCAACTAGCAGAACCCACCACTTGCGTATGGGGTCCAACATTCAGAGTCGAAGCCTAGCCATTGTATGGGCCTTTTTCTATGCATATACCCCCGTCGGGGCGGGGGGTCCCAAATTCTGACAGTCCCAAGTTGAGTTTAACACTGCTATGAGTTGGTTTTAAGTGATTGCATAGCTTTGGGATGCTAAAGAATGGAGAATTAAACTCAGATTTTGTGGGAAAATATATATTACCATAAGATGAAGATCAAAAGAAGACACAGAAGGCAAATTACAGAGAAAAAATACAGATTTTCTTATCAAGCTTTGGAGGAAGATTTTGAAGAGATTTTCATATCGATTGCAGATTAAGGCTACGTGAAGGGTATTTTGCACTATTCTTCTTCTTAGTCTTATATTTGTAATTGAAAGGATGTTATCTTTATTTTATTCTGTTATTATTTCATCCATGATGAACTAATTCACTTTTTAGGCTTATGATGGATCTTTAAGTGAAACGATGGTTTTATAACTTTGATTTTCAGTTTAATAAACTATTTTCCAGTTTATCTATATTAATTTGAGCTTGAATTTATGAATTGCCTGATCAACAATTCTTTGTGGATTTGTATAGAATCGAGAGAGGATATATTAGTCTAGACTTAGTTAATATAACATGTGTTCTTGAATTTTGTGAATGAACAGAATCTTGATGAATGTTAAGGTAGAGATATGCTTGACATTACATATAATCGGATAGATAACTTAATCTTAAACCTTCTTTAATTATAATTCGCATAGAGATATAATGAGTTAGTTGATTAAGGTGTTTAACTTGTTTCTATCTAAATTATGGATTTAAGTTAATACGATATTAGTACATCGAGAGGTGGTTAATATTACATTCGTGTTCTTGATTAATAAACTGGCATAGTGAATTGAACTAGAATAAAGGTGTAAAAATCAGAGTGAAGCTTAGAGTGAAATCACAAGTCTAATTCTCCATTAATTGTTTGAAATTTTAGTTTTTGATATTTGTGATTGTTTTGTGATAATATATTTATTAATAATTTAGTTTTTATAATTTTAATCATTGATTTGGATAGTTTAATAAAATTAGGATTAATAGGAAATTGATAATTGTAAGGTTAAATTTCTTACTAAATTGTCTCTGCGGGACGATACTCTACTCACTATTATATTACTCGTTGATCACGTATACTTGCGTGTCGTGTGTAACTAGATTTTACCCAACAAGTTTTTGACGTCGTTGCCGGGGACCATTTAGTATAGAATTTAATATATTACGATATCAGTTTAATTAGTCCAGTTTTATTTAAACATTTTTATTTTTATTTTTGTTTTGTTCCTCTTATTTCAGGTTTTTGAAGTGGTTTATGCAAACGTGGTCCAAAAATCTAGACTTGCTTCCTTTTGAGGACGGCATTGAGAGACGGTTTCAGAGGTTAAGCAAGTGGATCAAGGAAACAAGAGAAGAATTTGAAAACTTTAAAAAAGAAGAGGCAATGGCAGCAGAAGATCAGAAAGCGTTGAGGGATTTTGCTATACCCAAGGTGACTGAGCTACAGTCAAGTATCACCAGGCCTGCTATAGCTGCGAACACATTTGAAATCAAGCCTGGGCTGATTCAAATGATTCAAAATTCAGTTCAGTTTGGGGGATTGGCAAGTGATGACCCGAACGAACATCTAGTCAGCTTTCTGGAGATTTGTGACACTTTCAGGTACAATGGGGTGTCATAATGATGCGGTGAGACTTTGCTTGTTCCCATTCACCTTATGGGACAAGGTGAGGAGTTGGTTACACTCTCTACCACTGAGATCGATAACTACTTGGGAAGACCTCGCTCAGAAATTTCTTGCCAAATTCTTCCCACCAGCGAAAACTGCAAAAATGAGGAATGAGATAACAATGTTTGAACAGCAACACGGGGAGTCATTGTATGAGGCATGGGAAAGATACAAGGAACTGCTCAAAAAGTGCCCGTATCATGGATTCCCTAAGTGGTTGCAAATGAATACTTTCTATAACGGACTCCATGGGAATCTCAGGACCAGTATTAATGCAGCTTCGGGTGGAGCATTTATGGCAAACAGATATGAGGAAGCTTATAATTTAATTGAGACAATGGCAGATAACAACAAACAGTAGCCCATTATAAGAAGACACAGGCAAAGGCAGGAGTGTTAGAAGTAGATGGTGTGACGGCAATACAAGTGCAAATTTCAGCATTGTCTAAGAAGTTGGATGCTATATCGGGGGCACAGGCACAGGCACAACAGGTTGCAGTTATTTGTGAATTGTGCACGGGTGAACATCCTATAGATCAATGTGCAATCAACCCAGTGTTCGTGCAATTTGTGGGTAGCTACAACAGGATTCCACAGAACATGTAGCAGAATACTTACAATCAGGGGAATAGGAATCACCCAAATTTCTCGTGGAGTAATAATCAGCAACATCAAGCTCGACGACCATTATATCCTTCAAGTTTTCAGAATCATCAACAACCGGCTCAACATCAAGAAAGGAAATCAGATTTAGAGGAGTTGTTGTCAATGTACATAACAAGAAATGAGGCAGCGATGAAAAATTAAGCAATGGCCATTAAGAATTTGGAAAATCAGATGGGACAAATTTCCTTAGCATTAAACAACAGACCACAAGGGACTCTACTGAGTGACACCGAGAGGAATCCGAAGGGAAACCACGAACAGTGTCAGACAATCACTTTGAGAAGTGGAAAACATCTAGATGGGAAAAGTGCAAAAAATTCAGCTATATCGGATGACAAAACTGATGAGAACAAAGTGGTTGAAGAAAAGAAGGATGAGGATAAGCAAATGGAGAAAACAAAGTTAGATGACATGCCAATTGCCACCAAAGTTGAAAGATCCAGGGAGTTTCACTATTCCATGAACGATTTAAAATATGGCTTTCAACAAATGTTTGTGTGATTTGGGAGCAAGTGTGAACCTTATGACATTATTAGTTTATACAGAATTGGGTTTTCCAGCTCCAAAGCCTACGAAGATCTCATTACAGTTGGCAGATAGGTCAATCACGTACCCGAGAGACATTGTAGTGGACATATTGGTCAAGGTTGACAAGTTTATATTCCCCACGGATTTCATCATTCTGGATTTTGAGAAAGATAAGAACATTCCAGTTATCCTAGGGAGGCCTTTCTTGGCTACGAGTAGGACACTCATCAACGTACAGAAAGGTGAACTAACAATGAGGGTCCAAGATCAAGAAGTGAAATTTAATGTCTTCAAGGCCATGAAATTCCCTACGGATGAAGAAGAATGTTTCAGGATGGATATTATTGAGTAGATAATCAACGAAGAGATGGGCAAGAGTTTGGTCAACGATCCATTGGAAACAACACTATTGGGGGATGAAGAGTTAGATGATTCAGAATTTGTGGACTACTTGCACATGTTGGACTCCTTGCCACGAGTTAGCAGATTTAAAACACCCTTTGAACCATTGCACACGGAGGAGAAAGCCATAACAAGGATGAAACCATCATTAGAGGAGCCACCGACTCTTGAACTTAAGCCACTCCCTAAACACCTCAGGTATGCATATTTAGGCAATTCTAATTCTTTACCTATTATTATTTCTGTTGCACTTAATGATTTGTAGGAAGAAAAGTTGCTGAGAATACTTAGGGACCACAAATCGGCTATCGGATGGACAGTAGAAGATATCAAGGGAATCAGCCCATCCTTTTGCATGCACAAAATTCTGATGGAAGATGATGCAAAACCGACAGTGGAACAACAACGACGGCTCAACCCTGTCATGAAAGAAGTAGTTAAGAAGGAAATATTGAAATGGTTGGATGTAGGTATCATTTACCCGATTTCAGACAGTAAGTGGGTTAGTCCAGTGAAATATGTGCCGAAAAAGGGAGGAATGATCGTGGTACAAAATGATGACAACGAGCTAATTCCGACAAGGACAATGACTGGTTGGAGGGTTTGCATGGATTATAGGAAGTTGAATGAGGCGACCCGCAAAGATCACTTTCCTTTGCCCTTTATCGATTAAGTGTTGGACAGATTAGCAGGACATGCATACTACTGCTATTAGATGGATATTCGGGTTATAATCAGATAGTCATTGCTCCTTGAGATTAAGAGAAGACTACTTTCACGTGTCCCTACGACACATTCGCATTCAGGAGAATATCGTTCGACTTGTGTAATGCACTGGCTACCTTCCAACGGTGTATGATGGCCATTTTCTCAAACATGGTGGAGAAAATGTGGAAGTCTTCATGGACGACTTTTTTGTCTATGAAGACGATTTTGATGCTTGCCTGGAGAATCTAGTAATGGTCCTACAAAGATGCAGAGACACGAATCTTGTCCTAAACTGGGAAAAGTGCCACTTTATGGTTGAAGAAGGTATAATTTTGGGGCACAAAGTTTCGGCTCATAGACTAGAGGTGGATATGGCAAAGATGGAAACAATTGAAAAACTTCCTCCACCAAGTTCAGTTAATGGAATTCGGAGTTTCTTGGGACATTCTTGGTTCTAAAGGAGATTCATAAAGGACTTCTCTAAAATTACAAAACCTCTGTGCAATCTTTTAGAGAAGGATTCGATTTTCAAGTTCGATGAGGAGTGTAAATTAGTATTCGAGCTATTGAAGAAGAAGTTGACTATAGCTCCCGTAATCGTCGCACCGGATTGGAATATGTCTTTCTAGCTAATGTGTGATGCAAGCGACTATGCAGTTGGGGCTGTTTTGCATCAACGCCGAGAGAAGGTATTTCATGCCATATATTATTCAAGTAAGACACTCACAGAGACTCGAATGAACTACACAACTACGAAAAAGGAATTGCTTACAGTGGTATATGCGTTCGATAAATTTTGGGCATATTTGATCGGGACTAAGGTAGTAGTTTATATAGATCACTCGGCCATTCGGTACTTAATTTCGAAAAAAGATGCTAAGCCACACCTTATCAGATGGATTCTCCTTTTACAAGAATTTGATTTAGAAATAAAGGATAGAAAGGGGACGGAGAACCAAGTCACCGATCATTTGTCTAGGCTAGAAAATCATAGTAAAAAGGAAGAGGACGAGTGTGTAATCAACAAGTCATTCCCAGATGAGCAACTATTTGGGATAAATACAGAATTCCCATGGTACGCGGACTTCACGAATTATCTAGTGAGCAACATTTTTCCTCCTGATCTTACACGACAATAGAAACGGAAGTTTCTTCATGACATCAAATGGTATATGTGGGATGAGCCATACTTATTCAAACAGTGCGCCGATAAGATGATCAGAAGATGTGTGCCCTACAGTGAAGTGAAGAACATACTGCATGAATGTCACTCGTCTGCATATGGGGGTCATTATGGTAGTGAGCGAACAACGACAAAGGTGCTTCAAGCTGGGTTTTATTGGCCTACATTGTTCAAAGATGCCCACCAATTTGTTAAAACATGTGATAGATGTCAAAGGGTGGGCAACATATCGAAAAGGAATGAGATGCCACTACAAATAATTCTAGAAGTTGAGATTTTTGATGTATGGGGCATAGATTTCATGGGTCCATTCCCTTCATCACTTCACAATCAGTACATTTTGCTCGCAGTGGATTATGTCTCAAAGTGGGTTAAAGCCACAACACTCCCAACTAACGATGCCAAAGTGGTTCTCAAATTCTTACAGAAGAACATTTTTACGAGATTTGGCACGCCGAGAGCTATTCTAAGTGATGAAGGTAGTCACTTCTGCAACAAATCATTCACAGCTCTATTGGCAAAGTATGGGGTCAACCATAAGGTTGCTACATCTTATCATCCCCAAACCAGTGGGCAAGCTGAGGTTTCGAACAGGGAAGTAAAGAGAATCTTGGAAAAAGTGATAAACCCAAATCGAAAGGATTGGTCGCTCAGGTTGGATGATGCACTATGGGCCTACCGGACTGCCTATA
Source organism: Panax ginseng (assembly GCA_020205605.1). Lineage (NCBI taxonomy): Eukaryota > Viridiplantae > Streptophyta > Magnoliopsida > Apiales > Araliaceae > Panax > Panax ginseng. Next base: position 115,411,507 of record CM035135.1, read on the forward strand.
AAACACCGATTGGTATGTCATAATATCAACTACTATATAGGAAGGCTTGTCACTTACCTGTCGAGTTACAGCACAAAGCTTACTGGGCGATTCAGAAACTTAACTTTGATCAAGCAGCTGTAGGGGAAAAGAGATTATTGCAATTAAACATGCTTGACGAATTTTGAATTCAAGCTTACGAGAACTCTAAGCTATACAAGGAAAAGGTCAAGAGATGGCACAACCAAAAAATCATGCAAAAAAATGTTTGAGCCAGGGCAATCAGTCTTATTGTTTAACTCACGGTTGAGATTTTTCCCAGGCAAGCTTAAGTCAAGATGGTCGGGGCCATTCATCATCAAAAGAGTTTTCTCTCATGGCGCCGTTGAACTCTACAGTCGGAATCCATTAGAGCTTTCAAAGTTAACGGTCAACGATTAAAGCACTATTGGGGTGGCGAGTCCAACACAGATGTCATCGCCATCACATTATCCGACGTACCATGAACATGAAGTAGTCAGGATGAACGAATTAAAATCAAGCGCTAATTGGGAGGCAACCCAATCATACTTTTATTTTTCTTATTTTCAATCATATCTGTTAGATTATAGTTTAGCATAATTAGTAATTTATAATAAATTCATTAAGTAGTTATTATATTGTATAAGTCTTCTTAATCTCTCCAACATGCTCAAAATGATCAACAATCTACTCACATACATGTTTCATGACTTGCAGGATATCAAAATGTTCATAAAAGGAAGTAACATGGAAGAAATGAAGAGCTAAGAACATCAACTAACAGTGAGAATGCCCACCGGGGCGGGCTCTTTAGGACTTGCACCCCCCACCGGGGTGGGGGTCTCCCACATCAGTTAGCAGAATGTATGCCCACTGGGGCGGGCTTAATATGCCTAATACCCCCCGCCGGGGCGAGGATCCTAAAACCCAACAGACAGATTCAACAGTTACACACACCCACTTCTTCTTCTTCCCAATTACACACTACTTCCCCACTACTTCATACTACTACTTCTCTTTCCTCCTCCAAACAACTTCAACTTCTACCCATTATAAACATCCTTTCCCACAATTTAGCTAGTATAACTCCATCATCTCACCCCATTACTACACACAAACCCATTACCTCCATCAATTACTCCTATTCCTCTCCATCACACCACCTCTATATAAAAACACCCTCACAACCCAAGTTCATCACATACACTTAATTTGAAATAAGGAAGCCACGAATTAGGGTTCTTATTATGGAAAGTCATCTTGTACTTAAGAGTGAGTAACCTATTTTTAAAGCTCTTCTTCTTCAATCACCATAATTGCCACAAATTCATCAAGTTGGGGGAAGAAATCACTTTGCACACAAGGTGTTCGACAGTTTGTGTGAACCAAGTTTGGGGGGAGATATTAAGGCATCTGAGAATCAATGGCTTCTAAACCAACTTCAAAGAGACATTGGGGGGAGAGTTCCACAACACCGTCATCACGAATTTTCGATCGTCGCAAATTCATAAGTGTCGCCGCCGCCGACAGCTACGATTACATGGCTACCAAAGTACTCATACTGGAGCGGGGGTTGGCACCAGATCCTTTCGACAACGAAATGATGCAATAAATTTATCAAAAAGGATGGAATAAATTCACGGAGGAGCCCGAAGCCGCCGTTGTCAACGTGGTCAAAGAATTCTATGCGACCGCCGAGGACAAGGCCCCTTTCCTTACTTTTGTAAGGGGTAGGTTAGTCCCTTTTAGTGATGACACCGTCAACACATACTATCAGTTAAGGGTCCCTCGACATTGTAATTATGCAGATTTAAGTGATCATGATCCCGATTATGAAACTATTCTATAGGAATTGACTAAACCGGGCACAAAATGGATCAAGGGTCGAAAAGGGGGCAAAGTTTTTCACAGCAAGGATGTTGTAGACACTCGAAATTTTCTGCACGCCTATTGCTGACATTGCAGGAGGGCAGATTTGTCTTTCGGAGATAACCCTGGAAGACAGCTCACATCCATTCTGGATACTATCGGATGTCAATCTCAAAAACCAGGACACACACCGGAAGGATCATTTCCAACCTCGGAGATAACCCCAAGTTTCATCCTTGGCGATAACCCCAAGGAATGTTGTTGCAGTTCCGGCGATAACTCTGGAAATGTTTGTTTCAAATACATGCTATCAACTTCAAGCTCAGACGTCCTGCCGAGGCACTCATACCTCAGACCTAGAGCTAACACCGAGCAGACAAGAATAATCTCACAAGATGACATTGCGGCATACCAACAAGTATTCTAATCTCAGATGTAACCCTGAGCAACGTTTGCTTTCAACTCAAACCGACGATAACCCCGGCAAGGAGTCAAACGTCATCTTGCTACCTCAACACCTGCGCGTCGTCTCAAAACTTCATACATACATACATCCAACAATGTCCCACAAGAACCGAGGAGTTACAATCCCAAGTAACTATTACGCGTGCCAGTATACCTGATAGAATTTGAAGCTTGAAGACCATGGGCATGGTCCCCTCTTCCTGACTTCGTACAACCTCTAATCCATGTCATTGCGTAACTCTCGACACAAGTGGTTCGAAGAAGGTCAGATATACCTCTTTTGGATGCTTGGATTGAAGTTCTGCAAGTTCGAGCAGACATTATAGTACATGAGTACACGTACTTTGAGATGACGAGACCCGCGAGGCCCAGATGAACCACGACCAGCCGCAGGTACAACCACGACTGCCGCAGGTGTACCTGCGGCCATCAGTCTATAAATATAGACCTTGGGCCAGCCATTTTGAGGGAGAGAGAGCGAGAAAAAGGCGAGGAAGCCCTATCCAATTTGCTCTGTATACACCCATATTGAGTGTTTCCTCATTCTAAACATCTATTAGCTCATATATAGCTATATTTTTATCCGACATGAGCTGAGTGTTTATCCATATAGAGTCATAGAAGTCTACATTGGCAGCCCACTATAAGCCTTCTTATATTCTATAAAGCCTTTCTTTTCATATTTGCACACACTGTTATACATATTGAGTGTCGTGTTGTGTGTGTATGCCCAGATTCGGTCTGTGGCTTTCATTTCTGTCTATATATATATATATACTTATATATGTATATATTTTATATATGGATTAACATTATCGAGTTATGCCTCGATTGAGCCTAGACTTCGGTCTGGAGCGTTTATTTGCTATATATATATACTTATATATATATAAATGTTGTCAAACATATCTGATGAGCCTGGATTTTATATCCGGAGTATTTACTGCTTTTATATATATATATACTTATATATATATAATTATCGTCGAACAAATTCGATGAGCCCTGGATTTACATCCTATATATGCGTTCTTTATTATATATATATATATATATATATATATATATATATATATATATATATTTTACATTTACGCCTAGAGTTTACTTCTTGGCCTTTTACATTTTATTTACATTTCGTCTTACACCTGAGTTTACTTATTGGCGATTGATAAACTTTTACGACTTTATTTTTACATTTCGTCCCTTTAGAGTTAACTTCGTGGCGATCGATCATGTCTATATATATATATATATATATATATATATATATATATATATATATATATATATATATACCGCTTTTATATATTTACATTTTCGATCCCCATGGAGTTGCTTCGTGGTGGTTGATCATGTCTCAGATATATATATTTACAACTTTTATATATATAATCGCCATCGCTTTTCCATATACAAATTGCAAAAGATCATGTGAGCTTCAGAATCAAGTGATCACAGATTCAATCTACTAAATCTAGATTCGGTTCTATAATGGATATTTTTGGTCAGTAAATAGCTTGTACATTATTTACGATGTCTCAATTTCCTTGGATGGTCATGTCATGCCCATGAGGAGTTCGGCATTATCAGATATTATTTTCTAGAAATTCTTCACATCTCTCAAAATAAAAGCAAACAAGTCGAACATTTAATAATAAAATGGAAGTATCAAAGGCCTCAATTACTATTGAGCACAGGGTTTGAAAAACATCTTTTACAAAACTTCATTGCTATATCTTGCTTAAAATTGAATTTTTCTATAAATTCAAACCCTTTGTATATAGGTGAAAACGAGGCCTCGCACTACTTTCAAATAATTGCACATTAATCCACACACACACACACACATTCATACAACAATTTCTTGAAAAGTGGTGGTTACTGTGGCAACATGGATGTCGAGGGGTGCCTAACACCTTCCCTCCGCATAATCAAGCCCCCGAACTCAAATGAATATCGGTTTCACAGACCCGTCTAGCAGTATCACATCACTAGGTCAATGTGCAAACCTTTTCGGTTGTGTTGGTGCAACCAGTTAAATACACCAACTGACGACTCTTAAAGTCAAAAATTCAAAATTGTACATGTTAAACCTTTTTCACTTATTTTTTTAAACAAATCTCACATTAACATGAGAACACCAAAGAACAAGTAACGAAAAAGGGACATTTAAAAATCCCGACGTCGACAGGTGGTGACTCTGCTGGGGACTCTAGTAAGAGGGATTAAGCCGCTATTACAAGCTTTTCAAAACTGTTGTATGCCTGTGTGCGAATGTTGCATTTACATTTATGATGAATGTGTACGACTGCATTTACTTACTGCACTATACTATATCTATCTGTGATATTAGTGCTTCGCACATGTCATCATTTTCATAAACGGTGAGACACGTTGTATGTGAATGTATGTTGTGTGGTTCCTCCATCAGGAGGCTATCTTGTCGGTGTTTGATTACTGGATTCGCGGGAAGAATAATTCCAGCGAGGCTCAGGAAAGGCACCACCCAGATTCGCTCCAGTTGAAAAACTGGATTAACTTCCCGTCAAGTAAATTGCGATGATCTGGGAACCTTCATTCCAAAAAGCGGCGAGAGTAACCCTAAGATAGGTCAACCTCTGATAAACCAAATGCGGAGGAAAGTCTCTTCACTGTTATACATATTGAGTGTCGTGTTGTGTGTGTATGCCCAGATTCGGTCCATGGCTTTCATTTCTGTCTATATATATATATATACTTATATATGTATATATTTTATATATGGATTAACATTATCGAGTTATGCCTCGATTGAGCCTAGACTTCGGTCTGGAGCGTTTATTTGCTATATATATATACTTATATATATATAAATGTTGTCAAACATATCTGATGAGCCTGGATTTTATATCCGGAGTATTTACTGCTTTTATATATATATATACTTATATATATATAATTATCGTCGAACAAATTCGATGAGCCTGGATTTACATCCGGTGCGTTTACTGCTTATATATATATATATATATATTTTACATTTCTGGCCTAGAGTTTACTTAATTGGCCTTTTACAAACTTTTTTTACATTTCGCCTTACTTGAGTTTACTTGTGGCGATTGATCGCTTTTACGACTTTATTTACATTTCGTCCCGCTTAGAGTTAACTTCGTATACGATCGATCATGTATATATATATATATATATATATATATATATATATATATATATATATATATATATATACCGCTTTTATATATTTACATTTTCGATCCCCCATGGAGTTGTTTCGTGGTGGTTGATCATGTCTGTATATATATATTTACAACTTTTATATATATAACTGCTTACTGTTTTCCATACAAATTGCAGTATCATGTGAGCCTAGGAATCAAGTGATCACATATTCAGTCTACTAAATCTAGATTCGGTTCCTATAATGGATATTTTTGGCTGTAAATAGCTTGTACATTATTTACAGTGTCTGAATTTCCTTGGATGGCTGTCATGCCCATGAGGAGTTCAGCACTGCTGTATATTATTTTCTCGAGAATTCTTCACATCTCGAAAATAAAAGCAAACAAGTCGAACATTTAATAATAAAATGGAAGTATCAAAGGCCTCAATTACTATTGAGCACAGGGTTTGAAAAACATCTTTTACAAAACTTCATTGCTATATCTTGCTTAAAATTGAATTTTTCTATAAATTCAAACCCTTTGTATATAGGTGAAAACGAGGCCTCGCACTACTTTCAAATAATTGCACATTAATCCACACACACACACACACATTCATACAACAATTTCTTGAAAAGTGGCGGTTACTGTGGCAACATGGATGTCGAGGGGTGCCTAACACCTTCCCTCCGCATAATCAAGCCCCCGAACTCAAATGAATATCGGTTTCACAGACCCGTCTAGCAGTATCACATCACTAGGTCAATGTGCAAACCTTTTCGGTTGTGTTGGTGCAACCAGTTAAATACACCAACTGACGACTCTTAAAGTCAAAAATTCAAAATTGTACATGTTAAACCTTTTTCACTTATTTTTTTAAACAAATCTCACATTAACATGAGAACACCAAAGAACAAGTAACGAAAAAGGGACATTTAAAAATCCCGATGTCGACAGGTGGTGACTCTGCTGGGGACTCTAGTAAGAGGGATTAAGCCGCTATTACAAGCTTTTCAAAACTGTTGTATGCACGTAAAGCGAATGTTGCATTTACATTTATGATGAATGTAATATCTGTTGCATTTACTTCTTGCACTATACTATATCTATCAGATATTAGTGCTTCGCACATGTCATCATTTTCATAAATCGGTGAGACACGTTGTATGTGAATGTATGTTGTGTGGTTCCTCCATCGAGGCTATCTTGTCGGTGTTTGATTCTTTGGATTAAGTAGGAAGAATAATTCCGGTGAGGCTCGGAAAGGCACCACCAGATTCGCTCCAGTTGAAAAAGCGGATTAACTTCCGTCCAAGTAAATTACGATGATCCGGGAACCTTCATTCCAAAAAAGCGGCGAGTAACCCTAAGATAGGTCAACCTCTCGATAAACCAAACGCGAGAAAGTCTCTTCATGCCTTCCATTTTCAATTACTTGTAAAAGCATTTACTTGTAATTTTATTCCATGTTCATCTTTATGTAATGGAAAATATAAAGATTTCTTATGCATACATGTTATCAATTAACACCCAATTTTGCAGGGAAATATTCCTAAAACAGACTTATTATGATAACATTTACATTACCCTAAGACTAAACTACATAAGTCTTTTGTAGGGAAATCATTGGGCCTGTAACCCACTTAAAATCCAAAAAGGCTATGAGCCTACAGCCAATCATGTCTTCGTCTGACTAGTCTAATCATGTTTCTTGTGAAGAATTTGACGGATTAAGTCAACAAATCATCAATTTGCCTATCTTGCTTAAAGAATTGCATCAGTCCACTCAAGGCTCAAAGATGCCTCCACATATAGAATCCTCTACACAAGGAGGAACACAAGGTCTAGATAAAACAAATCTGGAACTTCAGTTTGATACGACCAACAAAGACCTTGAAAGTACCCATCTCAAAGGAGATCCAGACACCGGTGATATCAGGAAGAAAGTACTCCAAATGGAGGAAACTATTTGTGTTCTCAAAGGGATTGGAACACATGGAAGTGTTTCATATGCTGACCTTTGCATCTTCCCTAGTGTTCATTATCCAGAGAAATTCAAAACCCCTAATTTTGAAAAATATGATGGATTAGGGGATCCTTATACACATTTGAAGGTGTTCAATGGAGAACTTGGATCTTACGCGGAAAATGAAAAGCTCAGAATGCAGCTGTTTCAGAAAAGTCTGACTGGAGAAGTCCGTTCATGGTATACTAGATTAGACAACTCTAAGATCCATAGCTGGGAAGAGCTAGCTCACGCCTTCCTCACTCAATCACGCTTTCAATCTCGGATGGCTCTGTGGGTACCAAATTACCAAGGTCAAGAAACAGTCTAATGAGTCTTTCAAAGAGTATGCTCAAAGGTGGAGGCGCCTTGCTGCTCAAGTTATTCCTTCCATAACGGAATAAGAAATGGTCATGACATTCATATATGTACATGAAGCTCCTTTCTATGAGAGAGTCTTAGCTGGTATTGGCAAACCATTCTCTGAAATGATCAAGCACGGAGAGTTGGCTGAGATGGGATTGAAGTCTGGTAAAATTCAAGACCTAGCCGCTCTTAAAGCAGTTGCTGAGCACATCTAGTCCGGATCTTATGGAAATAACCCCCGTAGGGTCCATAAAAAGAAAGAGGAGGATGTTACCTTGATACTACAAGATCAAAAAGGCAATCAGAATATGCCTATACAAAGGGGAAACTACTCCCCTTTTCAAGCACAACCTTCAAACCCTCCATTGCCTAAAAGTGGAGAAGTAAAGTGACCTAGAACGTTCACACCCTTAGGGGACTCGCTCAAGAATATTCTGGCTCTTCTGACCACTCAAAAGAAAATTACACATCTTCTTCCACTAGCTAACCCTAATGGGAGGGGTTTTAATGCTACTCGGAAGTGTGCTTATCATGCCGGAGCACCTGGACATGATACTTAAGATTGTTGGGCCTTGAAACACAAGATCCAAGATCTAATAGACAACGGTGTGATCGTAGTAACCAAACCAGATGGACCTCATGTGCAAGACAACCCTCTTCCTCAACACAAAGAAGAAGAAGTTAACATGATTAGTTGGAGCACTGGACAGAGTTCCGGTTCTAATGGTGAATCATCCCAAACCCTCAAAGATGGTGTTGACAGATGGGATTATGCAAAGTTCCAATTTACCATGGAACAAAAGATGAAAGCTCTTTGCAAGCAAATTGAGCAATTGGCAGAACTGGTGACACATCAGTATCAAGTCACACGTTAATTAATTAGGCAGGGGCATGCTTATCTCCTTCCTTTTGTTATGAATGCTCCATCACCACCTTCAGAAAACGAAGCTATGGAGGATATGGTTGCGAAGAGAGCCAATGCTTAAGCCCGTCGGGATTTTGCCAATCAAAGGGAATTTACCTATTTGGGCCAATCTATGGAGGAGGTATTGCAAATGCTGATCAATGAAGGAAGAATTACCTTCTTTCTGCCTCCAATCAATCCCCGTTCAGGACTGTTCAACCCAGATGAAGTATGTCAATATCATTCACATTCTCGCGGTCACAGCACAGAAGAATGTTGGGCACTTCGCCATCTTATTCAGAATCTTATTGATAGCGGTGTCCTGCAGCTAGCAGATGATGACACTGTGCATGTAACACCCCCAAATCTAGGTACTTCATTCCCACAAGATTTGGTGCTCACTATTCAAACATTCATACTATCTACCCAAATAAAATAATATTTGAATCATAAAACCTCCCCTTAAATAGGGTTACATTATTAAGTTCAACAACATCCCAGGTTATCTAACCTTTAAACATCATTTAAATGCGGAATTAAATTATTACATAACATCATTAAAATAAAGTCTAAGATCATCATAATAAATAAAAGTACAAATCAGCATCACTTGTACAATTTTCTCTTTCCTTTGCTAGTTGAAGGCTCATCTACTGTTGATCGATTTCGCAATCAATGAATATGTGCAAGTATACACGGTCAACAAGTAATAAAGTAAAAGTAGAGTATCGTTCCCACGAGGAATTATTTAATAAAAATTACCAATTACTAACTCTTAACCAAATCAATTTTATTTAAACAATAGCAAATTGTGATTTTTCTAATTAATAAAACTAAATTAATCAATTAAAACTAGGTTACTTTATAAATGAATTCAAATAAATAAAGGCTAAGACTCCAATATCCCCAATTATGAACTATAAACCAATTATCCAATTATCCCAATTATTATGTCTACTGAATTATTAACAGGTATTCTCAAATGCCAAAAGCCCTCTCTCGAGTGATCAATTGCCTTCTATTTAACCCAGATTAATTTTGCTATATCTCTATACAAAATAATTGAATAAAACTCGTTACAATCCCAATTCCTTATGTGTTACATGCGGCAAATAGATATTCTCATTTTATTCACAAACCTAATTATTCATTTGCAAATAACTAAGTCACATGTCACCATGCCCGATTCTAACCCTAGAATTCCTTTCTCAATTCCTTCTAGAGTAACAAGGTAATTCTTGATCGATAATTAATCAATAAGCACAAAGCAAGATGAACAATTCACTTCAACATAAATAATTAGAATAAATCAAATAATCAATTCATAATCATAAAAAGTTCAATTGAAATCTTAATAAAAAGAATTAGTTCATAATTAATGAATTAAAACCAAGAATCCACAATTGAATAGACATTAAAAGATAAAAGTAAGATGAGAGAAGAGAATAGAATCTGTTGTCAGCAAATCTGATGCTCCCCTCTTGCTCTTGCTCTTGATCTTCAATGGTCTCCAAGTTGCTTCAATCTCCAAAACTAATAAGAACTAGTGTTATGTTCTAATCTAAAGGAGTGTTTAATCTAGTCTAATCTATGTAATCTCCTTTATTTTATGCCTTACATCATGTATTTATAGGTTACAAGTCCAATTTTTTAGCTTAGGAACAAACCCAATCCAATTTGGAGTCAAAAAGGTGTCAAAATTCGCCCAAAACGCGTCCGGTAAGCCGCACTCTAACCTCTTCCCCAAGTGCTTCAAAGACTGCTCGATCACGATGTTTGAGAATCTGCCTTATAGCGCCTTCAAAGATCGCAAATAGGCTTAAAATTAGCGCCCCGACGCTGTTACAAGTTCTGACATTTTCTGCTCCATTGTCCTTTGGGAAAATGGCCATAACTTCTTCGTCCGAACTCCGATTTTGATGATTCAAGATTTTCCAGAAAGAGGAGAAGTAGATCTACAACTTTCATTCTTTGAGTTGTTCGAAATAATATCCGGACCTATAGTCAAATTGGCTCTAAAGTGACTGCTATGTAAATGGCAAGCCGAAAACGTGAATCTAGCAACCCCAAACGTCGATCCAAGTAACTTTTATCCCAAATCCTACAAAACAATATAAAACATGCTTGAATAGACACAAACACATAAAAACATCCTAAAAGACTTGAGAACAACAATAAATTAAGCCCGAATGTATCCAATTCATGTGTATAAAACTCACTCATCATCTACCTTCTCAACTTTAGCTGCAATGAGTTTATAAAAATGCAAGAGTGAGCAAAACAATTGCTCACTAGATATAATAATGAATCAACAGGAGAATAACAACAATAACTGCCAACGAATAGGCTCATCAAAACTGAATAGTACTCTAACAATGATAATCAAGAACTGGAATCCAAAATATGGAATATACATAATTGAGGGTCATAAGACCATGAACCATGTTCATAGTTGCGAGTAATCTTTCAACCCCAACTTTAACAGTCATAAGACTATAAGGACTCCTCGTACTTAGGGGGATCAACCCTTCGTACAATGTATTGTGCACAAACATTTTAATGCTACGCGTAAGTTAACCCCTAATAATAATAGGGTTGTTCATCTCAGTATTTAGAGTACAAGTCCGCAACAAAGAAAGTTTGGTTTGGATAAGCTTTCAAGGGTAATTTGAAGTTCAACGAACATCAACTAGAGGACTAGTTGAATTAATAGTGTTTGATAATCACAATAGATGTTTAATACCAACATAACATAGAACAATTGAAAATCATAAATGAACTGACTATACATGTTAAACTCATGCTTGAAATAACTATAGAGCATAAGTATTTAATAAAATGAATAAAATGGTAAACCTTTGCTTGAACCATAATTAAGCTAAGGTTAGAGTCTTATAACATTAGAAATGAAATTACTGAACATACATTAACTGGTAGCAATCTAGAAACTAAAACTTGCCCAACATGGTATTAAATTCAAATAAGGAATAAAAACAGTTCAAAAATAACGACGAGAGTTCAAACTGTGTTCATTATACAAGAATGTAACTTAAGAAACTTGCTTAACTATAAACAAGTTAGAATGAATCAACAGAATTGAAATTCAAATAACATTAGAGTTAAAGTTAGTTCGAATGAACTAGGACGATTGACTTATTAAATCAACAATTAAAATACAAATCTTGCCCAATCAAAGAATAAAGCTACATAATGTAATAATGGAACTAGCTCAACGAAAGTAAAGAATTAGGAAACTTTCTCAATGTAAAAAATAGAGTTTAGAAACTTGCCTTGAGAGTAAGCTATAAAATTAAACTCATGATCACCTACACATAATTTTAAAACCACAATACCTATTAGACATGTTAACATATCATAACATGTTCATTACCATTTACATTTCAGAAACTCTAAGTGTTTTACTTCGCAATACTTGTCTAACTTTCATTATGTATACCAAATTATCACATAACGCATTCTCGATTAACTAATTACTTTAAATTTTGAATTCATAATCCACATAACATAACTCTACTTAACCTTGTTGTTACATGATTCTCACATTCCATAACCTTAAGCTAAGCTACAAAGAACAACCAAAGTCTGCAGAATAAATAAACTTCATTAATACGAAAATGGGCACTTTCATGCACCATACGAGTTTTGTATGGGGATGTCGCGCGTCGTATGCGACAATCAAGGCTACCGCTACCAAAGGGTCACTCTCTCATGACTTGCGAACTCGATTTTGCGAATGCAGACTTGACACTTTTCTTAAGCCAACTAACACGAATTTCACCCATCAAACAGTGATAATAACACGTAAAATAAATATACAACTATCGTAAACATGATTGCTAACCTATTCAACCACTTAGCACAATATAACAATCACTAACACTATTTTAATTTCTTAATTTTCATATTTTCATGAAAACTCAATTTTCTTGACATTCATCCTAAAAATCATCACTGTGTAGTCAATCCATGAACAATTCATCTCATTCAAATTACGTTATGTTCGTATCTTAAGAAACTAGCATAAACAAAATTTAATTAGCATTTTAGCATGCAATTTATTTTGATACTTACATAGCTACAAATGAAAACATAAACACTGACATCATTTACTTTCACCGTTAACCGAAAATTAACATGCGATTACCTTATTTGACATAAATTCTAGCATTATATGAAAGTAGTATGCTCATAAGCCAATCATGTTTGATGATAAAGCATATACTTTGTAACAATCTTATTCATTTATTAATAAATAGTATTAATTTATTAAAGGCTTTTAATTATCTACATGATGTTGTTTTATAATATGTGATAAACCCATAGTTTTAAGAAATACTTTTAGAATAATGATGATGATCATTCTAATGAGATCTAAATTCTTAGAAAGCTTAAAACTAAAATAGTTCTCAATCGTTGGATTACTAAATTGGGGATTAGTGAATCGGGATAGATTGGTACATACGTTGCTTGCTCATTGGATGAGGATGATTGATCTCATGATCATTTGTGTGGAGACACTAAAGCAAGTATATAGGTGCTTATTAGAGAATAAGTTCACTGAACGTAGCTCGCTAAGGAATACCTAATGGAGTTTTACTTGTCTGTCAATAAGAATTTCTGTAGTGATAGTAGTACAAGTGATCCTTGGACTTGAGAACATCATAGTATCTTGTATATGATGAGTTATACTTTGACTTATTTCTTAAGACCCTTAGGGTATATCAAATGGTATGCTTGGGTATAATAAGTTGTACATGGAGATAATGTATGAGCAATAAAGAATCTACCACTTCTAGTAAAAGAAGAGAAATGACATATGTGATTCGATAAATGACAACCCAGTAGTCCTTGGCCAAGGCAGAATGAAATTAAAAAGGAGTTTCTAATTTGCATTATTTGGAGTTATGCATTTAAGAGTCAAAATACATATAATTAAATAAAATAAGACTTGACAGTAATTCCATGTCTTATATTTAATTAGGACATTGTATGGTGGAAGGATTGAATTGTACGGTAACTATTTACTCAAAGGTTCTTTTATGATTAATGTTGAAATCTATATTATCTGGAAAGTCGTTGATCGCTAGGGAGGCTTATCCCTATTGTAGAATAAATATTATTTATTTAAATAAATTAATAGTTTAATTTATTTATTTAAATAAGATTAGAATTGTTCTAATTGATTTATTCACAACCGGTTTAATATGGAGAACCTAAATGGTCACACCATAAAAGGAAGAATAATTATTTAAGAAGTAAATGGCATAATCGTAATAATAAGTTAAGTATATTTAATTTAATCTATAGTGATAGAATAAATTAAATAGCTTAATATTTATTATTTAATATTTGGAAATATTAAATATAAATTAATAAGAGGAGGCTTATTATTATTATTAATATTATTATTATTTAATTCCTAAAGGAGTTTAGGAATTAATTAATAAAAGTACTCTCAATTATCCTAATAGAATTAGGAGGCAAATTAATTAAATGAGTTTAATTAATTATCCCTAATAAGATTAGGGAGCTTAATTAATTAAAAGAATTTAATTTATTAAATAAAATCCAATTTCTTAATTGTTAAGGAAGGTTGCCTACATCTATAAATAAGAGGAGTCTTATTATGGGTGTGGTGGTTGACACTTTCACAACACGTGAATACATGATTCCAATTGTTGGAGAGTACGCTCCTTTTCTATGAGATAGAAAAACTAGGGTTTCGCCAAACACCCATCTTCTTGAATCTTTCTTCTTCCTTGGTGGATCACCTCTAGAGGCCAAACACTTGGGTGGCTAACGTTGATCAAAGGAAGGAACCAAACCCGATGGTTTCAAGTTGAACGCGATAAGAATTGGAGGTAAACTTGTACATGAGGAAGCTCGGATCTTCAAGGGTATGATTCTTGTTCTTTCTTTTTCATTTAATTAATAATTGTGCATAAAGGGTGATCCGGGTATATGCTTTGTAAAATTTTAAACTATGATTTTTTCACGTTTTCGCTTAATTTGTGCAATTTGATTGCGTTCATGAATATTACAAACCTAACAGTGGTATCAGAGCTAAACTCTTATACAAATTATTAATTGTTTTTATTTGATATGTATATTGATGTGTTTAGAATAATTTAATTGGGTATAATTTGTTGTATAATATAAAAAAAAAATTACGAATTTTTTTTTATTCCGCTATCACGTGGGGCGTGACCCAAGTTCTAGATTATATATATATATATATATATATATATATATATATATATATATATATATATATATATATATATATATATATATATACACTTCATTCACTACATGGATTCACACCACTTTTGTTTTTAAAGCATGTTAAAGTTGACAGAGTTATATTTTAGTTATAATATATATATATATATATATATATTCTTAATTATTTTATTATTAAAATAAAATGTTTATTTAAATTTTAAAATAAAAAGTTTATTTTAATCTTAAAATAAAAGTTTATTTTAATTTTAAAATTGAATTTCATGCTAACTAATTAGAGTTGGAATTGGATTCCATGATAACTAATTAGAGTTGAAATTGGATTCTATGTTTTCTTAAATAAAGGAGTTTATTTAGATATGAAATAAGATTTCATATTATTCAAAATAAAAGAGTTTATTTGTGAATAGGAAAGAAAATCTATATTTTCTTAAATAAAGGAGTTTATTTAGATATGGAATAAGATTTCATATTATTCAAAATAAAAGAGTTTATTTGTGAATAGGAAAGAGAATCTGTGTTTCCTTTAATAAAGAGTTTTTTTTTAACATGGAATTGGATTCCATAATTAATTAAAATAAAGAAATTTATGTTGATTAAAGATTTTGGTTAAAATAAAATAGTTTATTTTATTCAAAATTGGATAAATTAAAATAAAAGAGATTTATTTTGATTTAAATTTGGATTAAAATTAAAGAGTTTATTTTGATTCAAAATTAGATTTTATACTAACTAAATTTGCCCATTAAATGATATCAATATATATATTGAATGTTTATTATTCATGAGATGAATGTTATTTATTGATGCATATGGTGATGTGTATGATAATAAATGGGATTGATTATGGACTATTGGCCAATGTGATTGGATTTTATTTTAGTTGGATGCATGCATCTATGGATTTTATTAAATGGGGTCTGCGTACCTCGTCTTCTCTAATTTTTCTTAATGTAAATTCTAACTCCCTCCTATGTACTTCCCCTTGACTGCTGATCAAGATTTCTATTTATTTTAAATAGTTTTGTATTAGAAATAGTTAGAATAAATTTTGAAGAATTGGAGATCAAGGAGCAAGGAGCGCGTGAAGACCCGTTTGTAATGGAGCCCGGGTTTAAATGTAATAGTTATATTTAAATATTAATTTTTGCACCCCTAGGGTTTGACCTTTTGGTTCACTTGATGGTTCTAGTGAACCAAACTAGAATAAAAGTCCATAATCGATCCGGGTAGAATATAGTATTCTATACGTGCATGCTTATATATATATATATATATATATATATATATATATATATATATATATATATATATATATATATATATATTATATTTATGGAAACATGCTTCATGTTAATTAATATACGTGTATTTTATATATATATGTGCATGCTACTAAAACAATATGAGACAAATTAATAACAAACCCCTCAAATAGTTTATATTAAGTTGTAACGTTCAAAGATATTTGGAATATCGAATGTCACCTTCTAGCATGATAGAAACAATAGAGTATTGAATATTTAATATGAGTTTGTTGTGCACACACAAGGCAAGTATTAAATATTTAAGATGTTGTTTTTATTACATATGATGTTTATAAGGAATTGAACATTACTGCTTTGTTGTGCACACACAAGGGCTGTTGTTTTCTCTTCACTTATATGAAAATGCTGGGTATGACTTAACTTAAATCATTTTAGTTCGGATGTGCACACACTTGACCATTATGATTTAAGAGGCAAAATACAAGGAGTTGCATAGTTGATGTAATTGACAAGAGTTATCTACCTATTTATTTATATATAGTTTGTTGTGCACACACAAGGCTATATACATTTAAAATGGGATCTTTATTCTCACTAGCATATCTTTAATTAGATATTGTCGAACTATATATATTGAGGGTAATATAATTTGAAGAAAATAGTGGGAGATACCAATTTAAAATAAGACCTAATTTATTTTGGTAGTTAATAAAAGAATGTATGCTAGAATGTTGTTAATTACAAATTCATTTACAGAATTTTACAATGTCTAAAATTACTATCACTGCGTAGCATATTAGATGCTAAATTAACCGGACTGAATTAAACGGATTGGTTAAGGAAATTGAGAAAAGTTCTCACGACTGAAAAGCTATCTTATGTCCTTAATACGCCTATCCCTGCAATGGTTGCAGACAATGCCTCTGAGGAAGAGATTGCTACTTTTAGAAAGTGGCAAGATGATGCACAGTTGGCTCAATGCATCATGCTCGCATCCATGAGTAACGAGCTTCAGCGTCAGCATGAAACTATGGATGCTCCTACTATATTCCTACACATCAAGTAGTTGATGGTGAGGAAAGTAGGACTGATAGATATCAGATATCTAAGGAGCTCTTCCGATTTAGAATGACCGATGACACTACATAACAGACAAATGTCTTAAACATGATCAATTTAATTGAACAATTAGGACAACAGGTTTTGTCACGAATGGAGAGTTGAGCCAAGATTTGATTTATAATAAATATAGATTTATGAAGGGACCAAGCAGAAGTAGAAAGCTAAACAAAGATAAGTAATCCTACGTGTGAAAAATGAAGCAAAGGTTGCTGCATTAACTATATGAACTTATAGTTTAGCACTGCCTACAGGCAAATCTATTAAGTCAATAAGTTGTTATTGTATTCCAGTTCTCGTTGGAAACATTATTTCCATTTTATTGTTGATAAAATCTTTGGTATTATATTTAAGAATAATTTTTGTTCTATTTATAATAATAATGTTTTGTATAGAACTGGAATATTACTTAATGGATTTTGAGTACTTGACTTACATGAAAAATAATTTTACATATTGAACAAACTAGTATAAGAAAAGGAGATGATAATTCAAAGAGTTGAATGTTTGTATTTGATGAAATACAAGTTTGAATTATTTGAAAGGTTCAAAGAATTCAAAAGTGAAACAAATTGGCTAAGTATTAAGATTCTTTGATTAGATCAGGGAATAAATACTTGTGCAATGAGTTTCTAGATCATCTCAAATGGTTTTCTCACAATGGACGCCTCCTGATACACAATCATTGATTGTTGTATCTAAAATTGTTGTATCTTAAAGGAAAAATCGTACCTTGTTGGACATGGTATGGTCTATAGTGATTTTACTGACATTCCAGTATCCCTCTGGGGTCATGTCCTAAGAAATGGTTGCATATCTACGAAAAAAGTAACCTCAAAATTCGGCCCCAAGACTCCATAAAAGTTATGGATAGGGAGGATTCCTAATTTCAAGTATGTTAAGATAAGGGGTTGTCCAACTTATGTGAAAAGGTTTCAAAGGATAAGCTTGGGACAAGATTTGACAAGTACCGATTTGTGGGACATCCTAAAGTAAGTTTAGGGTATATGTTTTATAATCCTACTTAGCGAAATGTGTTTGTTGCGAAACACGCTACCTTCTAAGATAAAGGTGTTTATCATTGAAGGGGCTAGTGGGAGGATAATACATCTTCAAGAGTAAGAACCACAAAACACTATAAGTTAATAAGAAGAACCTGTAGATAGACCTATTGTACCACAACTGAATTGTAAATTTGGAATAGTATCGAAGATACCTAGGAGGTATGGATTCATCATGGATGATGATGATGAGGTACGCAACATAGAAGATGATGATCCAGTTACATACGATGAGGTAAGAGTTCTAGCGTGTACAAAGGTCAAATGGGAATGTGTGACATTCCTAATATTATATGTTGATATACTATGGATAAGGAATGACATACTAATGCTACAATCGGTAAAGATAAAGTTGTCTAAACATTCCTCAATGAATGATTTAGGAAGAGTATCTTAATTGGGGATACAAATCTATATAGATAGATTTAATAAGATGATCGACTTAACCCAAGGAACGAATATTCATTTGATGCTAAAGTTGTTTAGCATGGCAAACTCCAAGAGATGTCTCATGTTGATGAGCTATGGAGTGTATCTCTCTTAATAGTCCCCATAGACTCCTAAAAAGAGAGATCACATGAGTAACTATCATGTATGCAATGAAATGTATGGGACCTGATGTTGATCAGTCATATTCTGGAGAAGTTCACTGTGAGTCAATGAAAAACATCTTAAAGTACTTAACCACTACTAAGGATGTGATCATATTCATGGTGGGTCTAAATTAAAACTAGAGGGCTTAACAGACTCAAGTTTTTCAGACAGACCAAGACGACAGAAAATCCACTTTAAGGTAAAGCGTTACCTTGAACAATGGTGCAGTGAATTGGAAAGGTTCCAAATAGCAAGGAGTTGCTGGTTTAGTGATAAAAACAGAGTATATAGCTATAAATGAAGCTGCAAGTTGATTGTTTGGATGAAAAGTTCAATACAGAACTAGGAATAGTTCCTAAGTCTCATTTTGGATCTAAACATGTGTTGTGGGACTTTCATTTGATTATAAGAATCATTGAAAGATGGGAAATCACTATAGAGATAGTGGACTCTCAAGAACAACATTACATATCCATTAACTAAAGCTTATCCAACAGCAGGATAATCGTCACTTTGAGAAGAAGGGTATGAGATACCATGGCGATTGGCTTTAATGCAAGTGGGAGATTGAAAGTAGTATGCACATAAGCCAATCATATTTGATGATAAAGCATATACTTTGTAACAATATTATTTATTTATTAATAAATAGTATTAATTTATTAAAGGCCTTTAATTATCTACATGATGCTGTTTTATAATATATGATAAACCCATAGTTTTAAGCAATGCTTTTAGAATAATGATGATGATCATTCTGATGAGATCTAAATTCTTAGAAAGCTTAAAACTAAAATAGTTCCCAATCGTTGGATTACTAAATTAGGGATTAGTGAATCCAGATAGATTGGTACATACGCTGCTTGCTCATTGGATAAGGATGATTGATCTCATGATCATTTGTGTGGAGACACTAAAACAAGTATGTAGGTGCTTATTAGAGAATAAGTTCACTGAACGTGGCTCGCTAAGGAATACCTAATGGAGTTTTATTTGCCTGTCAATAGGAATTCCTGTAGTGATAGTAGTACAAGTGATCCTTGGACTTGAGATCATCATAATATCTTGTATATGATGAGTTATACTTTGACTTATTCCTTAAGACCCTTAGGGTATATCAAAGGGTATGCTTGGGTATAATAAGTTATACATGGAGATAATGTATGATCAATAAAGAATCTACCGCTTCTAATAAAAGAAGAGAAATGTCCTATGTGATTCAATAAATGACAACCCAGTAGTCCTTGGCCAAGGCAGAATGAAATTAAAAAGGAGTTTCTAATTTGCATTATTTGGAGTTGTGCATTTAAGAGTCGAAATACATATAATTAAATAAAATAAGAGTTGACAGTAATTCCATGTCTTATATTTAATTGGGACATTGTATGGTGGAATGATTGAATTGTATTTAACTATTTACTCAAAGGTTCTTTTATGATTAATGTTGAAATCTATATTATCTCGGAAAGTCGTTGATCGCTAGGGAAGCTTATCCCTATTGTAGAATAAATATTATTTATTTAAATAAATTAATAGTTTAATTTATTTATTTCAATAAGATTAGAATTGTTCTAATTGATTTATTCACAACCTGCTTTAATATGGAGAACCTAAATGGTCACACCCATAAAAGGAAGAATAATTATTTAAGAAGTAAATGGCATAATCGTAATAATAAGTTAAGTATATTTAATTTAATCTATAGTGATAGAATAAATTAAATAGCTTAATATTTATTATTTAATATTTGGAAATATTAAATATAAATTAATAAGAGGCGCCTTATTATTATTATTACTATTATTATTATTTAATTCCTAAAGGAGTTTAAGAATTAATTAATAAAAGTACTCTCAATTATCCTAATAGGATTAAGAGGCAAATTAATTAAATGAGTTTAATTAATTATCCCTAATAAGATTAGGGAGCTTAATTAATTAAAAGAATTTAATTTATTAAATAAAATCCAATTTCTTAATTGTTAAGGAAGGTTGCCTACATCTATAAATAAGAGGAGTCTTATTATGGGTGTGGTGGTTGACACTTTCACAACACGTGAATACATGATTCCAATTGTTGGAGAGTACGCTCCTTTTCTATGAGATAGAAAAACTAGGGTTTCGCCAAACACCCATCTTCTTGAATCTTTCTTCTTCCTTGGTGGATCACCTCTAGATGCCAAACACTTGGGTGGCTAACGTTGATCAAAGGAAGGAACCAAACCCGATGGTTTCAAGTTGAACGCGATAAGAATTGGAGGTGAACTTGTACATGAGGAAGCTCGGATCTTCAAGGGTATGATTCTTGTTATTTCTTTTTCGTTTAATTAATAATTGTGCATAAAGAGTGATCCGGGTATATGGTTTGTAAAATTTTAAACTCTGCTTAATTTGTGCAATTTAATTGCGTTCATGAATATTACAAACCTAACATTATAAACATATACAATTGCAATTACCAACTATATAAATCTACAATTCAACAATTGCTTATAACAGAACATGAGAAAATTCTTGCCGTGAAACACATATACACATATATACACACATATATAACTCTAAGGTTGTGAACATACCTTCAATTAGCGTGTAATTCTTGCTACGATCACTGGAATTGTTGTGAAGATTCACAAGTTTCCTCTCAATTCTCTCAAGCTCAAATAATATTCATTCCCTCCTTACAAGGATTCTGTCCCCAGAATCATAATTCAAACAATCAAATCGTCACATTCTCCCCTACTCACAAAGATTCTGTCCCCAGAATCGAAGACACGGACTAAACAAATAACTCAGGGTAATTCTTCATCATTTTTGCTTCGAGTTCCCACGTAGCCTCTTCGACGTTATGGTTCATCCATATCACCTTCACAGAAGGTATCACTTTATTCCTGAGCACTTGTTCTTTCCTGTCGACTATCTGGATATGAATCTCTTCATAAGACAAATCTTTACCAAATTGCAATAGTTCGCACTCGATCACGTGCTTGTAATCGGGTTTATACGGTCGCAACACCGACACATGAAATACATTGTGCATATGCTCTAATTCTGGAGGTAGAGCTACTTCGTAAGCCACCTCTCCCACTCTTCGCAATATTTCGAAAGGTCCAATAAACCTCGGGCTGAGCTTTCCTTTCTTGCCGAAACGAATCTTCCCCTTTCAAGGAGAAACTTTCAAGAATACAAAATTTCCTACTTCAAACTCACGATTCTGCCTGTGTTGATCAACATACTTTTTTACACGATCTTGAGCGCCTACTAGTCTTCTTTCGATGAGTTTGAAAACTTGATGATCTCTTGAACCGATTCTGGCCCTAACGATTGTCGTTCTCCAACTTCATCCCAGCATAGTGGAGTTCTGCATTTCCTGCCGTATAATGCTTCGTATGGTGGCATACCAATGCTTGTGTGGTAACTGTTGTTTTATGCAAATTCCACCAATGGTAGATGATCATCCCAGTTTCCTTTAAAATCCATAATGCACGCTCTGAGCATATCTTTAAGCGTCTGGATCGTTCTTTCGCTTTTCCCATCGGTTTGCGGATGATATGCTATGCTCATCTTCAATTGCGTTCCCATGCATTCTTGTAGTCTTTTCCAGAAATTTGATGTGAACCTCGGATCTCTATCTGATACAATTGACACTAGAAATTTGATGTGAACCTCGTATAATTTCGCCAGCTGATCAAGATTAAATTTTATCTATATTGGCAAAAGGTGTGCAGATTTTGTCAATCTGTCCACTATCACCCATATCGTGTCGTATCCTTTATGAGTCATTGGAAGACCTACCACAAAATCCATTGTGATATGCTCCCACTTCCATTCTGGTGTTTCCAACGGTTGAAGTAATCCGCTTGGTCGTTGATGCTCGGCCTTCACTTTCTGACATGTCAAACACTTTACAACGCATTCTGCAACATCTCTTTTCATGTTTGGCCACCAGAAATAACACCGCAAATCTTGATACATTTTCGTACTTCCCGGATGAATTGAATATCTTGAGCTATATGCTTCTGTCCTGATTTCTTCTTTAATATCCTGAACTGCTGGAACCCAAATTCGTCCCTCGAATCTTAGTATTCCCGCAATATTGACCTGGTACTTTACTTCTTTACCCTCGACTATACTTTGCTTTATTTTCTTGCATTCTTCATCCTGTAGCTGTGCGTTCTTCACTTTGTCAACCAAAGTTGGACTAGCTTCCATCTGGAACAATTTTGCATCGGACTCTTCTGGAAATTTGATTTCTAGCTCTAGCCTTGCTATTGCTGTAATAAGCTCCTCCTTATCTGTTAACAACATCAACTTTTCTCTGCCTTTCCTACTCAAGGCATCTGCAACCACATTAGCTTTACTCGGATGATAGAAGATCTCGTAATCATAATATTTTATCAGTTCCATCCATCTTCTTTGACACATGTTCAGGTCCTTCTGTGTGAAAATGTACTTTAGACTTTTATGGTCTGTGTAAATCTCACATTTCTCTCCGTAGAGATAGTGTCTCCATATCTTCAGTCCGAACACAACTGCCGCCAACTCCAAATCGTGAGTCGGATACCCTTTTTCGTAGTCTTTCAGTTGCCTTGATGCATACGCAATAACCTTGTCGTTCTGCATAAGGACACAACCGAATCCTTTGTGTGAAGCATCACTATACAACACAAAGTTTCCTGTATTATCTAGTAATGACAACACAGGTGCCACACTTAACTTCTTCTTCAGTTCTTGAAAACTTTCCTCACACTTTTCCGTCCAAACAAATTTTACAGATTTTCTTGTCAAATTTGTCAACAAAGTGGCAATCTTGGAAAAATCCTGGATAAACCGCCTATAATAGCCTGCCAACCCCAAGAAACTTCTCACTTCTGATGGAGTTCTTGGTTGTTCCCAATTTATCACAGCTTCAACTTTTGATGGATCTACAGAAATCCCATCCTTATCAATTACATGTCCAAGAAATTGTACACGTTCCAGCCAAAATTCACATTTATAGAATTTCGCGTATAACTTTTCTTTTCTGAATATCTCCAACGTCAGACGTAAGTGTTCCATATGTTCCTCTTGAGTTTTAGAGTACACCAAAATATCATTGATAAACACCACCACGAATTTGTCTAAAAATGGTTTAAACACAATGTTCATCAAATCCATGAATGCTGCAGGGGCGTTTGTCAAACCAAATTACATCACTAAAAATTTGTAATGTCCATACCCAGTTCGGAATGCTGTCTTCGGTACATCTTCCTTCCTTACTTTCAATTGATGATACCTACTTCTCAAATCTATTTTCGAGAAATATCTAGCACCCTTCAATTGATCAAAAAAATCATCTATTCTTGGCAATGGATATTTGTTCTTAATAGTGACCTTGTTCAATTCCCTATAATCAATGCAAAGACGCATTACCCATCCTTCTTCTTCACGAATAACACTGGGGCTCCCCACGGTGACACACTCGGTTGAATATACTTCTTGTCTAACAGTTCTTGCAGTTGCACCATTAGTTCCTTCATTTCCACCGGAGCCATTCTGTACGGGGCCTTCGATATCGGAGCGGTTCCTGGTACTAAATTGATCACAAATTCGATTTCTCGGTCAGGTGGAAGTCCTGGAAAATCTTCCAGAAACACGTCCACAAACTCCCTAACTACTGTTATTTCCTCCAATTTCACACCCTTCTCCTTTTGAGTATCGACTATGTAGGCTATGTACCCTACACAACCTTTACTTAACAACTTCTTGCTCGCATCATCGCCGTCAGGACATTTCATTTGTCTAGCGATTTGTCGCCATGAAAATTACCTTTGACGGAGTCATAAGGTTTACACACTTCTTTTGGCAGTCAATTATCGCTCTATAATTGAATAGCCAATCCATTCCCAATATCACATCAAACTCTCAAAGCTTTATCGGGACTAAATCTAATTTCATAACATTCCCCTTAATGTTCACCCTACAGTTCTTATATACGAACCTAACATGAATCACTTCCATATTCGCAATTTCTATGTTTAAAGGGAATTTCAACTCTTCACAAGGTATTTCTAACCTCTTAGCAAACTCATCAGATATAAACGAGCAAGTAGCACCCGAATCAAATAATACATATGCATCTATATCAATGATTGGGATAATACCTGACACGACATCTTTTGATTCCATCGCGTCCTGAACTGTCATGTTGAAGGTTCTTGCTGTGGGCTTATTTGTTGATGTTGGTCCAGCAATAGCCAATGCTCCTCCACTAGCATTTCCCTGGCTTCCATTTGCCTCACCAGATCTCTTCTTAGGGCATTCACGAGCAAAGTGATCCTTGGACCCGCACGTGTAACAAACGTTCTTCTTAGGTTGAGTGCAATTTGGGGCGATGTGACCCTCCTGGCCACAGTTGAAGCATACTCATTTTCCCATCAAACACACACCCTTGTGAAATTTCTCACATGTAACACATGCTTCAAACTTCTTCTTTTGCTGGTTTCCCTACTGATTTCCAGCTCCCCCATTCGCATTCCACTTCCTCTTCAGGTTGTTGTTACCATTTCCACCGTTACCACCACCACCATTCTTAGTTTCACCTTCACTTTTCTTCTTCCTTTGCTCTTGATTATGTTTTGTTACTTCCTCGCCTGCACTTTCAGTGAGAATCGCCTTCTCCATCACTGTTGCAAATATCTTCAATTGGAACAGAAAACCTGTTGTCTGAACCGTGGTTTCAATCCTCGCTCGAACCTCTTAGCACTTGCGTTAAATGCATCTAACTTGATATGGCGCAAACCTTGCCAACTAGTTAAACCTTACGGCATACTCAGACACCGACATTGTTCCCTGCTTCAATTCCAAAAACTAAACCTCTAGTTGACTCTTCGAACTCTCTGGGAAATAAGTCTCGAAGAACAACTCCTTAAACCTATCCCAGGTCATCACTTCTGGTCCTTCCCGAGTTTTGTTGGCCTGCCACCAATAACTAGCCTCTGCTTTTAACATAAATGTTGCAGAAGCAGTCTTCTGATTATCTTCTACCCTAGCAACATCAAAAATCTTCTCGATTTCCATGATCCAGGTCTGAGCCTCATCTAGATTCATAGACCCTCGGAATTCTGGTGGTCCAACCGCCTTGAAGTCCTTAAACGTAGTACCTTAATTCTGAGGTTGATTCTGCAAAGCACCCGTCAGTAACCTCACTAGCTGCTGAACCGGGTTTCCTTCTACATTGTTGTTGTTTTTTTCCTCAGCGGTTCTCCATCGTGGTGGTTGACGTCTTGAAGCCATTTTTTGCTAAAATACACTCATTAGATTCTATTCGACCTTTTAAGTATTATATACTTAAGTTGCACATCATAAAAGTTTATCACACCACACTTAACACTTTGAATAAAACAATAAATTTTATTCATTCATCATAAAAAAACATTAAAACAATAGCATCACTGCTATTTACATTACTTTTCTGAAATATAAACTTTCCTGAGCTATAACAGTTGCAGGATAACATCATCATCATCATCTATCCCATTAGTTATCGTACCCGAGATTTACATTTCTAATCATCTATTAATTACACTTTCTATAATGTCCTACTAAGATACTGTGTAGCTTTACGACGCTCTTCTTCCATAATTTGGAATATTGTTCGGCGATCCAATATGTATGATGGTAGCGTCTCGAACTGAATCGGATAACCCATGACTCAATCTTGAGCTCGATTAACCACGGTGTTGAATACATTGTTCATCTCTTCCATCTTCCTCCTCTTTGCTTGTGCGTCCCTCTCTGCTATTCTGGCTCGTTGATAAGCTTCATTGTACACGTCTTCGGCTCTTGTCCTTTTCGTAGCTTCTTCTTTCAACTTGTTCTTCAACTCTGCAATCTCTGATATCATTCGCTCGTTCTCTCCTTCAGTGTGGACCAGCTTCTCTTCAACGTTGTTCAGTTGTTCTTCTCAATCTTGGATCTCATCGTCTTTCTATGCCATTGAGGACTGTTGTTCAGCTACTATCTCCTGTAACTCCTTGACGGTGTCTTAAAGTTCCAAGTTGCGGTCATACACCTCGTCGTACATACGGGCAGCTATCAAATTAAGTGGAAGCTCTCCCTCTTCATCCTCCTCCTTCCTCGACTGTGGCAGCTCCACGGGATCCTCCTCATCCGTCTCTATCTCATCATCCTCATCAGGTACCCTCTCCTGCTCAACTACTGTGACCGACGAAACTCTTTCCCGTGGCAGTAGTTGTTCCCAAAACACCTGAATATCTCAAGGCTCCTCCTCTCTAGCATGACTGGATCCTCCTACATTAGCCATCCTATCAACCAAAGTTTTAAGTTTTAATTACTAATCATTACTACTCGACATTCATGAGCACATAGATTACTATCACATAAGCACATAAGTGTTTTATTACTTTCTTTTTTCTAAAACTCGATAAGAGTTTATCATCACTATCTTTTCAAAGGTTACTTCCTAAGACTTTTCCCCCACCTAAGGTTCATAACCTAAAGCTTTGATACCAACATGTGACACCCCCAAATCTAGGTACTGCATTCTCACAAGATTTGGTGCTCACTATTCAAACATTCATACTATCTACCCAAATAAAATAATATTTGAATCATAAAACCTCCCCTTAAATAGGGTTACATTATTAAGTTCAACAACATCCCAGGTTATCTAACCTTTAAACATCATTCAAATGCAGAATTAAATTATTACATAACATCATTAAAATAAAGTCTAAGAACATCATAATAAATAAAAGTACAAATCAAAGATCACTTGTACAATTTTCCTTTCTTTTCTTTAGTTGAAGGCTCATCTACCTTCTCAACTTTAGCTGCAATGAGTTTATAAAAACGCAAGAGTGAGCAAAACAATTGCTCACTAGATATAATAATGAATCAATAGGAGAATAACAACAATAACTGCCAACGAATAGGCTCATCAAAACTGAATAGTACTCTAACAATGATAATCAAGAACTGGAATCCAAAATATGGAATATACATAATTGAGGTTCATAAGACCATGAACCATGTCCACAGTTGCAAGTAATCTTTCAACCCCAACTTTAACAGTCATAAGACTATAAGGACTCCTCATACTTAGGGGGATCAACCCTTCGTACAATGTATTGTACACAAACATTTTAACGCTACGCGTAAGTTAACCCCTAATAATAATAGGGTTATTCATCTCAGTATTTAGAGTACAAGTCCGCACCAAAGAAAGTTTGGTTTGGATAAGCTTTCAAGGGTAATTTGAAGTTCAACGAACATCAACTAGAGGACTAGTTGAATTAATAGTGTTTGATAATCACAACGGATGTTTAATACCAACATAACATAGAACAATTGAGAATCATAAATGAACTGACTATACATGTTAAACTCATGCTTGAAATAACTATAGAGCATAAGTATTTAACAAAATGAATAAAATGGTAAACCTTTGCTTGAACCATAATTAAACTAAGGTTAGAGTCTTATAACATTAGAAATGAAATTACTGAACATACATTAACTGGTACCAAGCTAGAAACTAAAACTTTCCCAACATGGTATTAAATTCAAATAAGGAATAAAAATAGTTCAAAAATAATGATGAGAGTTCAAACTGTGTTCATTATACAAGAATGTAACTTAAGAAACTTGCTTAACTATAAACAAGTTAGAATGAATCAACAGAATGGAAATTCAAATAACATTAGAGTTAAAGTTAGTTTGAATGAACTAGGACACTTAACTTATTAAATCAACAGTTGAAATAGAAAGCTCGCTCAATCAAAGAATAAAGCTACATAATGTAATAATGGAACTAGCTCAACGAAAGTAAAGAATTAGGAAACTTTCTCAATGTAAAAGATAGAGTTTAGAAACTTGCCTTGAGCGTAAGCTATAAAATTAAACTCACGATCACCTACACATAATTTTAGAACCACAATACCTATTAGACATGCTAACATATCATAACATGTTCATTACCATTTACATTTCAGAAACTTTAAGTGTTTTACTTCGCAATACTTGTCTAACTTTCATTATGTATACCAAATTATCACATAACGCATTCTCGATGTACTAATCACTTTTAAATTTTGAATTCATAATCCACATAACATGACTCTATTTAACCTTGTTGTTACATGATTCTCACATTCCATAACCTTAAGCTAAACTACAAAGAACAACCAAAGTCTGCAGAATAAACAGACTTCAGTGTCTAAAAATGGGAACTCACGCGACCGCGCGAGTTTTGTATGGAGATCGCAAATATACATACGACAATATGGCTACCAAGACTTTAAAGGTGCTTGGCCTTGCATGACTCTGCGAGAACTTCGGTTTTGCGAGCGCACTTGACACTTTTCTTAAGCCAACTAACACGAATTTCACCCATCAAACAGTGATAATAACACGTAAAATAATTATACAACTATCTTAAACATGATTGCTAACCTATTCAACCACTTAGCACAATATAACAATCATTAACACTATTTTAATTTCTCAATTTTCATGTTTTCATGAAAACTCAATTTTCTTGACATTCATCCTAAAAATTATCACTCTGAAGTCAATCCATGACCAATTCATCTCATTCAAATTACGTTATGTTTGTATCTCAACAAACTAGCATAAACAAAACTCAATTAACATTTTAGCATGCAATTTGACCCTCAAAATTGATACTTACATAGCTACACATGAAAATATAAACACTGACATCATTTTCTGTCACTGTTAACCGAAAATTAACATGCGATTACCTTATTTGACATAAATTCTAGCATTATAAACATATACAATTGCAATTACCGACTATATAAATCCATAATTCAACAATTGCTTATAACAGAACATGAGAAAATTCTTGTTGTGAAACACATATACACGTATATACAAACATATATAACTTTAAGGTTGTGAACATACCTTCAATTAGCGTGTAATTCTTGTTACGATCACTGGAATTGTTGTGAAGATTCACAAGTTTCCTCTCAATTCTCTCAAGCTCTCTATCACTCTCTCTAAACTCAGACTAAGCCAATACCCAATTCAGAAGAAGCCTACTTACCAAACTCAGTGGATGTGGAGAAATTTCAACATCTGGTTGATCACATTTTCAACAACAATGTGATATCCTTCATCGATGATTTACATACCGCTTGAGAAGGATCGGTCCATTCTGAAAGCCATTGCACATTGCGCTTTTATCTTCCGGTATATATTTAGTTTGGAGTTTTGATAGATGGAGGCTCGTCTCTAAATATATGTCCTTATGCCACCTTGGTGAAGATGAATGTCAATCTCAAACGGATCCAAAGCAGCCATACGGTTATCAAAGCTTTTGATGGATCTCGATGAAATTCCGTTAGAAAGATTGAGCTGCCAATTGAGATTGGTCCAAATACATTTAATGCATCCTTCCACGTCCTCAAGTCAGATTCAGGATACAACCTGCTGTTAGGGAGACCATGGATACACATGGCTAGAGTTGTTCCCTCCAAGCTACATCAACAACTGAAATACATTATGTAAGACCCCAACTTTTAGGAATAAAAATGAATTTTCTATAATTATCATTTTTGAATATTATGGAGTGAATTTGATATAATATTATAGTTGTGGGTAATATTTATAAATTTTGCAAAGTATGCAAGTTGTTATATAATATTCGATTGGTCGGGGAATATTCATTTTAACAGGGAATATTCGTATAACGGCACAATCATTGGTGGACCCCGCAACGGAATTATTGTCGGATTGAGAAAACGACAAAAATAATTTATGAAAATAATGGCGGAAGTTTTATAATTAACTGTTGAAACACTCGGTGTTAAAAAGTAAATAATGATGTCTGTCGTAGTTGCATAGTACCAGCAGTGATTATTGATGCTTACGTGAGAAGTCACTCGATTGTATTCAATTATTGTCGATATTTTATATATTGAGATAACCGAGTTATTAATATCATTATTTGCAATATTAACGATGTCTAGAAGTTCTGCCAAGGAGAGGTTTGGTCACCTAATTGAGCGCCAATAGGGAGAAATCCTTATTGGAAAGCCCCC
Source organism: Panax ginseng (assembly GCA_020205605.1). Classification (NCBI taxonomy): domain Eukaryota; kingdom Viridiplantae; phylum Streptophyta; class Magnoliopsida; order Apiales; family Araliaceae; genus Panax; species Panax ginseng. The sequence continues at coordinate 115,442,650 of CM035135.1, forward strand.
TTTTTCCTGGGAATGACCTTGTCGATTAATAATAGTGTGAATTATAATAATGATGATGAGTTTTGTTTTATTAGTATTATTAATGTAATAAAACAGAAAAAGCTTTTATATAAAATGAATACTTTTATAAAGTTATTCATTTTATTAGACTATAAATAGAATATATAATATTCTATTATGCATAGTGCCTGCATAGTAAAATCTTTTTATATAAAATAGAATAATTTTATAAAGTTATTCGTTTTATTAGATTATAAATAGAATATATTATATTTTATTTAAAAGATTTTGTTTTATTAGAATATTTTATTAAATCAATCTGGACCGTCCGTTTAAAAGTAAATCAATCTGGACCGTTCATGAATTAGATACTATGTAGTCCATTCTTATATAAATAGAAGCTCATTCCTTCATTATTTCTTACGAATTCACTGAAACTATAGAGAGAGTTCTTCTTCTGTAATCTCGAGCGTATTTCTTTAGAGTTTAAGAAAGCTTTGAGCGTAGAAGATAGTGCAAGTTTTCTTCAAGTATATTCCTGCCTTACCCGTCGGAATACTCTTCTTTTTAAGGTAAGGGGTATTATTTCTTTTGTATTCATGAAGAGAACTTCTGTTATTCCATTCTTTATTATTCTGTTGGAATAACCTGTATACGTGGACTACCTTATACTTGGTGAAATTCTTACATTATTCCATTCTTTATTATTATGTTGAATAACTTTTATACATCTGAAATACCGCATACATGGTGAAATTCTTCATTATTCCATTCTTTATTATTACTGCTGGAACATCCCATGCATTCTTTCTTCATGACTGGTTTCATTATTTATCATTCTGTTGGAACATCCTGTTTGTCCTTTACGCATGACCTTGTTCCATTATTTATTATTCTTTTGGAATATCCTGTCTGTGCGTTTACGCATGACCTAGTTCCATTATTTATTATTCTGTTGGAATAACCTGTCTGTGCGGTCTATCGCATGCCTGGTGATTTTTTTTGTTATTCCATTCCTTATTATACTCAGTTGTTTGAACAGAGTGGCTTTTATACTCCATGAAATTAGTGGAATATCCTTGATATTTGCGCTTCATCCAGTATCTTTTCATGGAAATATTCTCCTGAGCATTCTTGAATTTTACTCCACAAAGAAGTATCCTGTTGACAATTTGGTCGTTATTGGTTCCTGGATAAATTAATTATTGAACTTGTTTTTATTGAATTCTTATATCAGTGTTATCATCCTCATGTTTATATTATGTTGAAAGTCATTTGTGGCCTGTAGTGCATAGATGGACTTGGTATGAGTATGACTAGGGATTATTCGGTATAATCATGACCGTAATGTTATAAATGATGTGGTAAAAGTCCTCATTGGACCGTAGTGCATTGATGGACAGTTGTTGGCATGATCATGACCATTAATGAATACACGAATATCCTTGGCCCGTAGTGCATGGATAATTTGTGGTCCTGATACTAAAGAATATCCTTGGCCTTAGTGCAGGGGTGATTCAATGATGTGGATTACTTATTAAGCTGAGTCTCAGCGATAAAAGTGATGAAAAACTTTTTAAATCATAAAAGATAGTAGATTTTATTTTCTACTTGACTCTTTTAATGGATTGCTTGTTCCGCTGCAGTTAAACTTGATGTTTGTTATATTTTATCGCTTTAACAACTTTGTTGAGGCTAACGATAATTTATTCTGCATTATCTTAGTTATAATATTTCTTACTGGGCTAGTTGAGCTCACCCTTTTGCTTTCATTGTTCTCTTAAGGAAATGAGAACGTAGAAGGGACTAGTAGGGGAACAGAGTGACGGTCCAGAGGATAGCAGTAGTAGTCCTCACTATTCTATAAAATAGTGTATTAATAAATGTATTGAAGACTTATTTGAGTTTAAATACTATCTAGAAGACAATGTTTGTATTAAAACTCACAGCTTATGTTGCATATTTAAGATTGTATTTGTATTCTGTACCATGTATTTGGCGACTCAGAATAGGTGATGTATACTTATTTTGGGGGCGTCATAGTTGGTATCAGAGCTTATAGATATGATCCCTGGCTAAGATGTGAGACAAGAACTAGGAGGGGAGAGATGGGGAATTCCTTCGCTAGTATGACCTACCTAAGTTTATTTGGTATTTAATTGGTCGGTCAGAGTATAGGGATAATATGTGATATGTTAATTAACCCTTGTTTTGTGGCAATATTTGAAAATGACATCTAAGAATGTTGAGAACATCAATGGAGCACAGGAGATCATTGAGTCTCCACAGATTAATAATAAGGATAATATGCATCAGGAAGGCGACAATCCTCAGGCAAACAACAACACGGACCAGATGATGAATGATGAAATGTTTAGAGGCTTTATGAAATTCATACAACATCAGGCAAGAGCGGCTCCTGTCCAAAATGCAAGTTGAAACACTGGCAACTCTCGAACGGTCACCGCTAAGCAGTTCAAGGAACTGAGACCACCGGAGTTTTTTGGAGAGCCAAAACCACTTAAGCCGGAGACGTAGATTAAGCAGATCAACAAGATATTTGATGTCTTGGGATGCTCAGAGAAGCAAAGGTTCCTTTTCCACCTTCATGTCATGCGCGCAGGCGATTCATCGTGGAAATCACGAAAGCGTACTCAACTTGCCGCACTGAAGATGTCTTGGGAGAAGTTCTAAGAACTGTTCAACGACAAGTACTTTCCCGAAAGTATTCATCACATGAAAGAGGTAGAGTTCATCAAGCTGGAGCAAAACAACATGACCGTGTTGTAGTACGAAGCCAAGTTTGCCGAGTTGTCCCGGTTTGCATCCCATTTGGTTGATAATGAGGAGAGAATGACATGAATGTTCCTAAGAGGTTTGAAACCCGAGATACGTCAAAATCTTATCTCTCATAAACTGTGTTTGTATTCAGATGTTGTTAATAGGGCTCAGTTATTAGAACGCGATAATGAGTCAACCCAACCAAAAGAGAGCAGCTGGCAAAATGATAATACTAGTGAGAGCAATCATCGAAGCGGTGACAACAAGCATGGAGGGAATCAACATGCTAGAAATGGTAACCACTTCGGTGGTAATCAGGGCCAAAACAATAAGAATGGACATTTCAAGAAGAGTAGATTCAACAATGATGGAAAGACGTCAGCACCAGAACCCGTTGTTAAGGAAGGAGAACAACCACCTATCATATGTTTCAAATGCGGAGGGGAGGGACACATCAGTCCAAACTGCGCGATACCGTCCAAAGAATTTTATAATTATGGAAGAGAAGGTCACCTAGCCCGATTTTGTCGTACACCGAAGACAAGTTCAGCTAGGATGGAGGCACCAAAGGCCGTCCCATAAAAGTCAAAGCCGGTAGTGCAAGGGAAAGCGTTTGTTGTGACCTCCCAGAAAGCAGGGAACCCGAATGAGGTCAACATGGGTAAGCTTATCATAAACTCTAGCAAAGTTTATACCTTATTTGATACCGGTTCTACCCATTCCTTTATTTCTCCTACTTGCGCTCAACGTTTAAATTTGACTCCAGAGAAATTAGACTTTGACTTATCTGTTGTAACTCCATTAGGAGAAACCTTCATTACATCCACGGTTTATAAATCTTGTTTGATTCAAATCGGTACCCGCACATTACCTGTCGATCTTATTTCTTTGAAAATACTTACATTTGCTGTGATTATAAGGATTGATTGGTTAACTACTCATCATGCAAAAATTGATTGTTTTTATAAGGTTATTAGCTTTTATATTCCTAACCAACCTATTATGGGAATTCAAGCAACCAAACCATTAAAATCAATCACTGTCATCTCAAGCCATAAAGCTATTCATTTATTGAAAAATGGATGTCAAGCTTTCTTAGCTCATGTCACGGATCTAAACAAAAATACGTCAGTTTTGAATGATATTTCTATTGTTAATAAATTTCTTGACGTATTCCCTGAAGAACTTCCTGGCCTACCCCCAGAACGTGAAATTGAATTTTGTATCGACCTTGAACCCGGTACAAAACCTATTTCCAAAGCCCCATATCGAATGGCTCATATTGAACTTCAGGAGTTAAAGACCCAACTACAGGAATTGTTAGACATTGGCTTTATTTGTCCTAGTACTTCTCCTTGGGGTGCTCCTGTTCTATTTGTGAAGAAGAAAGATGGGAGTATGCGACTTAGTATTGATTATCGGGAGTTGAATCATGTCACTATCAAAAATAGGTACCCATTGCCACGTATTGATGATCTTTTTGACCAGTTGCAAGGAGATAAATTCTTTTCAAAGATTGATCTTCGTTCCGGATATCACCAATTGAAGATTAGAACCATGACATTCCAAAGACGGCTTTTTAAACTCTAAGATGCGGGCATTATTAATTCCTAGTCATGTCTTTTAGATTGACTAATGCTCCTGCTGCCTTCATGGATATGATGAACCGAGTATTGAAGGAATATTTGGATCACTTTGTGGTCGTCTTTATTGATGACATCCTTATTTATTCCAAAAGTCGTGAAGATCATGAGCAACACTTGATGCTGATACTCCAAAAGCTTCGTGAAAATAAGCTTTATGTGACAACCCGGAAATTCGGATTGTCCAGAATTTAAGTTTATAGAATTATTTATTAATAAAATGAATTTTTATTAATAATATTCTGTGCTATGTGTTTATTAATCATTCTAGAACCTAGGATGATTATAAACCGGGAGGATTTTGGCTACGAGCTAGATTGAACGAGTAAGAATTTTCAAGATAAAAGTAAAAAATTTCCGGGAACAAAATTATTTCTGGGGAAAAATATGAAATAGGCACTATTCACCCGACGAAACCTAAGGGTTAGGGTTTGAATAACCTAAGCCTTTCTGAGAGTTCGGTATGTCGAAATGACATTCCGTTGAAAGATTTGACGATAATATATCGTGAAAAGTTAAGTAAGCTGATAAAAGTTTTTCTCAAAAAACGTGTAGAAATCGGATAAAATAAAAATGACGAAAAGTACTGTTATGTACTTTTCACTCGTTTAACTACGTTAGGGAAAATGTGAAGAAAAACGCTTAGCGTAGAAAAGTGTTTTTTGGGTTTTTTAGAAATTCGAAGAATACGTAAAAGTTAATCGGTAGAGGAAAGACGGAATATCCAAAAATATTTCAATTTCGAGAATCGTAGTTTTTAAAACTGTCGGACGAAACTCGAAAGACGGAACTACGAAACTTAAGGGCTAAGAAAACTTGAGGGCTAAGTTAACTTAGTCCTTAAGCCTTGAATAGTAAGGAGGTTAGGGAGGGCGAAATGACTAAAACGCCCCTAGCCTTGGTTTTCTATATAAACAAGCCTTAAGCTCATTTGTTTGATTGGAAAAATTTCAACAAACACTTGAGAGAGAAAGAGAGAGAGTTCGGATGGGAGAAGAAGAGGAAGAGGAAGAGGAAAAGCTTGCCGGAGTGCACACTTTGTCCGACGGAACGAGATTAATGAAGAACGGTAATCCGAACCCTAGTTTCTTCTAATTTTCTTTTAGTATAATATGTTCAAAAACATAACTTAATGAAGATAAGAAGTAGATTAAGTTAGAAATGATTTCATATGGTTGAAATCGTAAGAAAATAAAGAAATAAGAATTTAAAATTTATTTTATAAATTTCTTAAATAAGTGTAAGATTCGTAAGGATTTTGAGCGATTTGAATGAATCTTATGAATGAGTAGGTTAAATAAGTAAGGAATGATGTTCTATAAAATTAAATTCCAAAAAAAAGAGAAATCGTAATCCAAAATATCGATTAAAAATGAAGAACGAACGAAGAACACGAAGAACACGCGAAGAAAACGAAGAACGTTGTTGATGGACAAATTTAAAACCATCGTAGGATAATTGTTGTTGATGGACAAGTTTAAAACCATAGCATATAAGTTAGATGCTTATTTCTTGGTTAGGAACGGTAGAAACATTAATGAAGAATAGATTAAAACGGAGCTATAACGAAGTTATGGAAAAAATTTTGTAAAAGACGAGAGAGAATTAGAAAGTTAATAAATGAACCCGAACGTGTAGGGTTTCATAAGAATGTAAGAGAACGTATAAAACGTGAGTCATGGACTTAAGAATGAACGAATTTCAATTTCGGATGACCGAATTACGGACGAACAAACAAATAACGTTAATAACGTAAAATGAATAAAGGGTGAAGATTAAGCCAATTGAATGGCATGTTAATGGATTCAGAACAAAGTTCTGTCCATATATAATCGAAGTACGTAAGATAAGGAAGAAAATGGCTTTGGAATGACCTCATTCCGAGTTATAACAAAGAAGTTATGAGATCGAAAAGTAAGCATCTCAAAATGGAGTTAACACTTAGAAATTTTTCTAAGATTAGGGCTTGGCAGCGTAGCTTGGCGCCATGCCATGCTTTTGTAAGGTGGCGGCGCGACACAGACCGCATCGAGAGCCAACATCAAGAACTCATGCCTGCAACATGAGTCTTAGTGAAGAGAGTGGCGTCGCAGCGCCAGTGTAGGGAAAAAGCCAGAGAAGAGCTTTTAACTGCTCAGCTCTTGGGGGAAATGTAAGGAAAGATAAAGAACATAATGTTCAACTAATTTAAAACTTAATCAAGTGTATTAAACCTTTCATGAAGGTTGAATGAAAAGATTAAATGAGATTAAAAGAAGGTGAACGCAGGTTACGGAGCCGATTTCCCGGGACCGTAGTCGCGATAAACGAACGTGAGGGATTGCTATGATTGTGATTCCTTAGACGTTGAGTGATGAGGGTAATGAATAACATTTTGATATTATGTCATATTAATGCGAGATGAATATAAAGCGTATAGACACTGTGAACGCAACGTTGTTGCGATGAACGATCGGTCTTAGCATACAGTGATCTATATGGCTTCGACATTAAGAAGGAATAATGAACATGGGGTTCATGGGATAGATAACGATCGAAAGCGATTAAAACCTTGAGTAAAGGTTGAATGAGAGATTAAGAGACGAGCAACGTGAACGTTGAATATGTAAATGATCCTCGTAAATCGTATTCGCATTGGACGAACGTTCTAAGTATACCCTGGTTTTATGACGTAGACGTTGACGAAGGTAGTAAGTAAGATATGAATTATCGGGAAAACCGTAACAAACGGTAATAAGAGTATTGAAATCCGAATGTGAGTCGAATAAGAACGAATCCTGAGGTATGGCATTTAGTTGTCAGAAAGCCAAAAGGAATAAGAAATTGACTTAACGAACATTATAGTTAATAGTTCATATATGTTATGATAAGTTTAGGTTGTGGTACAATCGTAACCTTTGATGGTTGACATATGGGAGCTGGGCTAAACAATTCCTTCAGAGAGCGAAGGTATATACAAAACTGGCAACCGATCTAACTCACTGTGATGGCAGTGTAGATGAGACGGGAACTTGTTTGTTGGTTGTTTGTGGGAAACCACTCAGAGTACCATATGGACTACTAGCAGAGAAACGATGTATACTGAGTCCTAGAAAAGTTATAAGAAGAAGATAAGAATGTAAATCATCAAAGATGATGAATGTATTGAGTAAGACATCTCCATATGTCATGAAGCCGTAGAACGGTAAAGGAAGTTGTAGCGTAAACTTAGGTTGAAAGAACACGAACCCTAAGAAGTAAAGTTAAATAAACCAATGCATAAGTCAAATATATATGACTAATTGGTGTATGTGTTATTTTTCTTACGTGCTACATAGGAATGGGAATGAGCGATTCGTAAATAGTAAGTCGCTGTCGCGTAAAGGCAAGTTTCCTAACTTCATTCATATTTTAAATGAATTCTAGTTTTTAAAACTTCTCAGATGTTGGACTTGAGAAGTTCTGTCTATATGAAAATGTGTGATATTTGTACAAGGTGGTAGAACGTATGAGGCCTTGTTCCACAATGTGAACACTTCGGTGTTTCTATGAGATGAACTATTCTGAAATTGAACTGTTCAATATGAGCATGTTATGTTTATATATGAACCATTATTGTTAAGTCTGTATTATTGATTCTAGTCAGACGGAATGTGTATAAAAGAGAGTAGAGAATGAAAGTATTTCAAAGTGAATGTGATTAATGTTTTAAAATGATAGGAATCGAGATTATTCCTATTATTCAAGCTGCTTCATAATCTTTGTTCGGTTATTGAAGTCTTAAAAGAATGTTTGAATTCTTAAAGTTGTTGTTCAACTATTATGACTTGCTGGGCAATTGAATGCTCACACTTGCTTTAAATAAAAAACATTTCCAGCGAACGATGTTAGAAAACTTAAGGATCCCGTAATGATCAAGCTGACGGTATCTAGATGAAGTGCCATTCAGAATGTGAATGAGCAAGAAGATCAAGAGAAGACTTGTAATGTAGAAAGATGAAATTGAACTATAGAATAGTTTAATGAACGATTATGTATCCTTAGTGGTGGATAAAAGTCACTCTTGTAAGATGAAATGAATAATGTATTTATCATTATTTATAATGAGAAAGGTTATAAGGTTTTTAGAACTTGGAGATTTGAGAGTGTATGTTGTTATATTTTAATATATAATGATGTACATTAGATGAATGATGTACTAGTGACGCACGGAATTCGGGTGTGAAGATAGACCGGATTTTGGGGCGTTACAAGTTGGTATCAGACCTAATAGGTTATAAACCTTAGGTATGAGTACCTAAGACTATAATCGTAAAGAGAAGGATAAGAAGATCACCATGTGATCATAGTAAATCATACTAACAGATGAGCTATTAAAATGATGAATGATTCATAGCTAATGTTATGAATGAATGGTACTACAAAGTAGTACGGGAAGAAGAACTCAGATTGAGTTGTAAAGGATAGCATACGAATTAAAGAAAATTCGTATTAAGTAAAGAGAAAGTTAGAAGTTCTAAGATTTCGATTGAGGACTCATGTGATAGCTGAGTAGTACGAACCTTCGAATGGGAGAGGGTTTGTGATTACTTAGTTATTACAGTGATAATCATTGGAATAGTATGTCGTGCTATCAATATTCATATGACGAAAAGGTGAATCTTTTTTCATGTATATAATTGATAGGGAGAGAATGATAAGATAGGTGCGGGTTCTTGAAACTTATACTTATGAAAAGTTTATGACTCATAGTTATATGATATGTTTCTGAGCCCTATGAATATAAATAGTCCTTGATTTGTTCCTGGATTACATATTGCGAAGATAAGTTCTTAAACACATATGGTTGTGGAAAGTTCCTAAACACATAAAGTGTGGCAAGTTGATGAACTATACTAAGGTATAAGAATGTTTAGACTGAAAGTAAGTATTTTCAGTAGACTTAGCATTGAAGGTGCTAGAGAAGATTAAGTATTGTCGCAAGTAAGACAATGAAGGAAGATGGAGAATAGGATATTCTAAGTCATCTAGCTATGCTAGATTTCGAAATTTCTTGAAATTATGCTTATGTGTGTGCAATTTTGAAAAAGAAAGAGTTAGTTCACCTTTTAGAACCAATGGATTTTGAAAGAACTATTCTTGGTATGTCTATGCTAATAGTTTTGGCTAGACAGAAATTGATTTGAAATATTAAAATGAATTTTATATCATCCGTGCATTTGATGCAAGGATGGTAAAAGGATAGAGTTATTAATGTAATTTAACCTAGTGTTGGATGTGATCTTAGGATCACAACCCGCTATGGTATAATGTATAATGATCACGAAGTCACAAACTGACGAAGTCCTCAACGTACTGTGAAAAATACGGTATCATGACATCATAAAACGTTTTGATGTATTGCAAAAGAATTTAAAGAAGTAGTCGATGTCAATTGAGTTAACTATACGAATGTTTCAAGTTGATATCCAATTTATTGGTATGGTCTATGCTATTTGATTCGGCTAGACAAATGGTATGTTATGTTTAAAAAGAAAATCAAGCTTTCTTTGAGAAGTTGTGCCAAACCAAATTGTTTTGGTGCGGAATCAAATGATTAAGTCTGAGGTGAACATACCCCGGAATGGGGTTATACAATGGGTTGATCGCCTATGTATGAAAGAGGTAGTTTACTTTCTTGGTGATTGTAAACTGATCGTGGAAAGAAAGGTTACGGCAACGTGCTGTTAAACCTAGTAAGAGTTCATGGTCAATTTGACCCCTCAACAAAAGTATGAAATGTTTTAAAGGAATTCTTATATTCCTCGTTGTTCATTTGACTTCATAATTTTTGATAAGTTATGAAGGTGAGAGGATTTTTGAAAGATAAGAACTTCTTTGAAGAGAAGTTAAGAAGAGGGGTAGACTAAAATTTTGAGGACGAAATTTTGTGAAGAAGGGGTGAATGTGATGACCCGGGAATGGGTGTGGTTTTAAGAAATTTTGAGGACAAAATTTTTATAAGGGGGGAAGGATGTGACAACCCGAAAATTCGGATTGTCCAGAATTGAAGTTTAAAGAATTATTTATTAATAAAATGAATTTTTATTAATAATATTCTATGCTATGTGTTTATTAATCGTTCTAGAACCTAGGATGATTATAAACCGGGAGGATTCTGGCTACGGGCTAGATTGAACGAGTAAGAATTTTCAAGACGAAAATAAAAAATTTCCAGGAACAAAAATATTTCCAAGGAAAAAGACGAAATATGCACTATTCACCTGACGAAACCTAAGGGTTAGGGTTTGAATAACCTAAGCCTTTTCGAGAGTTCGGTATGTCAAAATGCCATTCCGTCGAAAGATTTGACGATAATATATCGTTTAAAGTTAAGTAAGCCGATAAAAAATTTTCTCGAAAAACGTGAAAAAATTGGATGAAATAAAAATGACAAAAAATACTATTATGTACTTTTCACTCATTTAACTCCGTTAGGGAAAACGTGAAGACAAACGCTTAGTGTAGAAAAGTGTTTTTCAATTTTTCAGAAATCTGAAGAATACGTAAAAGTTAATCGGTAGAGGAAAGACGAAATATCCAAAATTATTTGGATTCCGAGAATCGCAGTTTTTAAAACTGTCGGACGAAACTCAAAAGACGGAACTACAAAACTTAAGTGCTAAAAAAACTTGAGGGCTAAGTTAACTTAGTCCTTAAGCCTTAAATAGTAAGGAGGTTAGGGAGGGCAAAATGACTAAAACGCCCCTAGCCTTGGTTTTCTATATAAACAAGCCTTAAGCTAATTTGTTTGATTCGAAAAATTTCAACCAACACTTGAGAGAGAAAGAGAGAGAATTCAGATGGGAGAAGAAGAGGAAGAGGAAGAGGAAAAGCTTGCCGGAGTGCACGCTTTGTCCGACGAAAGGAGATTAATGAAGAACGGTAATCCGAACCCTAGTTTCTTCTAATTTTCTTTAAGTATAATATGTTCAAAAACTTAACTTAATGAAGATAAGAAGTAGATTAAGTTAGAAATGATTTCATATGGTTGAAATCGTAAGAAAATAAAGAAATAAGAATTTGAAATTTATTTTATAAATTTCTTAAGGAAGTGTAAGATTCGTAAGGATTTTGAGCGATCCAAATGAATCTTATGAATGACTAGGTTAAATAAGTAAGCAATGATGTTCTATAACATCAAATTCCAAGAAAAAGTGAAATCGTAATAAAAAATATCGATTAAAAATGAAGAACGGACGAAGAACACAAAGAACACGCGAAGAACACGAAGAATGTTGTTGATGGACAAATTAAAAACCATCGTAGGATAATTGTTGTTGATGGACAAGTTTAAAACTATCGCGTATAAGTTAGATGCTTATTGCTTGGTTAGGAACGATATAAACATTCATGAAGAACGGATTAAAACGGAGCTATAACGAAGTTATGACAAAAATTTCGTAAAAGACGAGCGAGAATTAGAAAGTTAGTAAATGAACCCGAACGTGTAGGGTTTCATAAGAATGTAAGAGAACGTATAAAATGTGAGTCGTGGACTCAAGAATGAACGAATTTCGAGTTTGGATGACCGAATTACGGACGAACAAACGAAGAACGTTAATAACGTAAAATGAATAAAGGGCGAAGATTAAGCCAATTGAATGGCATGTTAATGGATTCAAAACAAAGTTCTGTCCATCCATAATCGAAGTACATAAGATAAGGAAGAAAATAGCTTTCGAATGACCTCATTCTGAGTTATAACGAAGAAGTTCTGAGATCGAAAAGTAAGCGTCACAAAATGAAGTTAACACTTATAAATTTTTTTCTAAGATTAGGGCTTGGCGCCAGCCATGCCTTATAAGGTGGTGCTACAAATGCGCGCATCGGAGAGCAGACATCGCTAACTCAAGGTCGCAAACACGAGTCTTAGTGAAGAGAGTGATACCAGTATAGTGTAGGGAAAAAGCCAGAGAAAAACTTTTAACTGCTCAGCTCTTGGGGGAAATGTAAGAAAAGATAAAGAACATAATGTTCAACTAATGTAACACTTAATCAAGTGTATTAAACCTTTAATGAAGGTTAAACGAAAAGAATAACCGAGATTAAAAGAAGGTGAACGCGGGTTACGGAGCCGATATCCGGGGACCGTAGTCGCGATAAACAAATGTGAGGGATTGTTATGATTGTGATTCCTTAGACATTGAGTGATGAGGGTAATGAATAACATTTCAATATTATGTCATAGTAATGCGAGATGAATGTAAAGCGTATAGACACTGTAAACGCAACATTGTTGCGATGAATGATATGTCTTAGCATACAATGATCTGTATGGCTTCGACATTAAGAAGGAATAATGAACATGGGGTTCATGGGATGGATAACGATCGAAAGAGATTAAAACCTTGAGTAAAGGTTGAATGAGAGATTAAGAGTCGAGCAATGTGAACGTTGAATATGTAAATGATCCTCATAAATTGTATTCGCATTGGACGAACGTTCTAAGTATACCCTGGTTTTATGACGTAGACGTTGACGAAGGTAGTAAGTAAGATATGAATTATCGGGAAAACCGTAACAAACGGTAATAAGAGTATTGAAATCCGAATGTGAGTCGAATAAGAACGAATCCTGAGGTATGGCATTTAGTTGTCAGAAAGCCAAAAGGAATAAGAAATTGACTTAACGAACATTATAGTTAATAGTTCATATAAGTGAAGATAAGTTTAGGTTGTGGTACAATCGTAACCTTTGATGGTTGACATATGGGAGCTGGGCTAAATAATTCCTTCAGAGAGCGAAGGTATATATAAAACTGGAAACCGATCTAACTCACTGTGATGGCAGTGTAGATGAGACGAGAACTTGTTTGTTTTTTGTTTATGGGAAACCACTCAGAGTACCATATGGACTACTAGCAGAGAAACGATGTGTGCTGAGTCCTAGAAAAGTTATAAGATGAAGATAAGAATGTAAATCATCAAAGATGATGAATGTATTGAGTAAGACATCTTCGTATGTCATGAAGCCATAGAACGGTAAAGGAAGTTGTCGCGTAAACTTAGGTTGAAAGAACGCGAACCCTAAGAAGTAAAGTTAAATAAACCAATGCATAAGTCAAATATATATGACTAATTGGTGTATGTGTTATTTTTCTTATGTGCTACATAGGAATGGGAATGAGCAGTTCAACATAAGTTGTTGCTGTGCGTAAGGCAAGTTTCCTAACTTCATTCATATTTTAAATGAATTCTAGTTTTTAAAACTTCTCAGATGTTGAACTTAAGAAGTTATATCTATGTGCGAATATGTGATATTTGTACAAGGTGGTATAACGTATGAGGCCTTGTGCCACAATGTGAACACTTCAGTGTTTTTATGAGATGAACTGTTCTGAAATTAAACTGTTCAATATGAGCATGTTCTGTTTATACATGAACCATTATTGTTAAGTCTGTGCTATTGATTCTAGTCAGACATAATGTGTATGAAAGAGAGTAGAGAATGAAAGTATTTTAAAGTGAATGTGATTAATGTTTTAAAATGATAGGAATCGAGATTATTCCTATTATTCAAGCTGCTTCATAACCATTGTTCGGTTATTGAAGTCTTAAAAGAATGTTTGAATTCTTAAAGTTGTTGTTCAACTGTTATGACTTGTTGGGCAATTGAATGCTCACACTTGCTTTAAATGAAAAACATTTTCAGCGAACGATGTTAGAAGAACTTAAGGATCCCGTAAAGATAAAGCTGACGGTATCTAGATGAAGTGCCATTCAAAATGTGAATGAGCAAGAAGATCAAGAGATGACTTGTAATGTAGAAAGATGAAATTGAACTATAGAATAGTTTAATGAACGATTATGTATCCTTAGTGGCGGATAAAAGTCACTCTTGTAAGATGAAATGAATAATGTATTTATCATTATTTATAATGAGAAAGGTTATAAGGTTTTAGAACCTGGGGATTTGAGAGTGTATGTTGTTATATTTTAGTATATAATGATGTTCATTGGATGAATGATGTACTAGTGACGCACGGAATCCGGGTGTGAATATAAACCGGATTTCGAGGCGTTACACTTTATGCCATGTTGAAGAAATACGAGTTCTGGCTTGAGGAAGTAGCATTCATTGGGCACGTAGTATCAAGTCATAGAATATCTGTTGACCCGGCAAAGATTAAAGCAATTCAAAGTTGGGAGCAACCTAAATCAGTGATCGAAGTACGTAGCTTTCTCGGCTTAGCTGGTTATTATCGAAGATTCGTAAAGGGGTTTTCTCGAATCGCTACTCCATTAACTTAGCTGACTCGAAAAGATACAAAGTTCGGTTGGAGCGAAGAATGTGAGAAGAGTTTTCAAGAACTCAAGAAGAAACTCATTTCAAAGACTGCTCGACAATACCATCCGCTCGGAGGATTTGTCATCTACAGTGATGCTTCGGGCAAAGGTTAGGATGTGTTCTCATGCAACATGGGAAAGTCATAGCCTATGCCTCACGACAACTCAAAGACTATGAGAGGAATTATCCTACTCATGATCTAGAGTTGGCAGTTGTTGTCTTTGCACTTAAAATTTGGCGGCATTACTTGTATGGGGAGAAAGTGGAGATCTTTACGGATCATAAAAGCCTCAAATATTTCTTCACTCAAAAGGAACTCAACATGCGACAACGACGTTGGCTTGAAATGTTGAAAGATTATGATCATACCATCCAATACCATCTTGGAAAAACGAACGTGGTAGCTGACGCATTGAGTAGAAGACCATATGCGGGTACGAGTGTAATATCGACAACACAAAGGCCCATTTTGTGTGACTTGCAAAGGATGGAGATAGAGTTAAAGACTCCAGGGACCCATGTGATGATGGTGAATATACGAGTAGAACCGACTTTAATTGATAAAGTTAAAGCTGCTCAAGCTACAGATTTGGAACTGATGTGTATGAGAAAAAAAGTGCAAGAAGGTACTATGCTGGAAGCAAAAATCGATGAAGAAGGAATACTTCGAGTCAACTCCAGACTTTGTGTTCCTAACTACCCTGATTTAAAGTATAAAATCATGATGGAGGCGCACAACACACCGTTTGCAATCCATCCCGGGAGTACCAAAATGTATCGTGATCTTCGTCATACATTTTGGTGGAGCAATATGAAGAGAGAGATAGCGCTATTTATCTCAAGGTGTCTAACTTGTCAACGAGTCAAGGCGGAGCATCAAGTACCAAAATGTCCATTGCAACCACTTGAAATTCCAGAATGGAAGTGGGAACACATTACCATGGATTTCGTTACTGGTCTTCCCAAGGTTTCTCAAGGCATAGATGCAATTTGGGTCATTGTTGATAGATTGACCAAGTCTCCTCATTTCTTACCAATATGAGAAACTTATACACTTGAACGTCTTGCTTGTATGTATATAAACGAGATTGTAAGACTGCATGGTATGCCAATATCCATAGTTTCTGATTGAGACCCAAGATTCACTTCATGATTTTGGGTTAGTTTGCAAAAAGCTATGGGCACAGATTTACGATTTAGTTCAACATATCATCCTCAGACAGATGGACAATCAGAGAGGACTATTCAAACTCTGGAAGATTTATTAAAAACTCTGTGTCCTTGACTTCAAGGGAAGTTGGGATAAGTTCTTACCGTTGGTGGAGTTTTCCTACAACAACAGTTATCAAGCAAGTATTGGCATGGCTCCATTTGAGGCGTTGTATGGAAGAAAGTGCCGTTCTCTAGTATGCTGGGACGAGGTGGGTGAAGCAACATTGTTGGGACCGGAGTTGGTAAGTATGACTACGAAAAAGATTCAAATGATCCGATAACGTATAAGAACCTCACAAGATCGACAAAAGAGTTATGATGATCTTCATCGAAAGGACGTGGAATTCGATATTGGAGATCATGTGTTGTTAAGTGTTGCTCCATGGAAAGGAGTTACGAGATTTGGAAAGAGAGGAAAGCTCAATCCTCGATTCATTGGCCCATTTTTAATCCTCTATCGAGTAGGAACTGTGGCCTATAGACTCGCTTTACCGCCAAGTATGTCTCGTGTTCATAATATTTTTCACATATCCATGTTACGTAAATATGTGGAAGACCCGAACCATATTATTGAGTTAGAACCGGACGAAATAGCGGAAGATTTAACGTATGAAGAGGTTCCTGTTCAAATCTTGGATAAGAAGGAACCTATTTTACGCTCCAAGGTTATACCTCAAGTCAAAGTTTTGTGGAGAAACCATGATGTTGAGGAAATAACCTGGGAGTTAGAATCTGAAATGAAATCAAGGTATCCTTACCTCTTCGACATACTAGGTATGTACCCTAATTTCGAGGGAGAAATTTCATAAAAAGGGGAGGTTGTAAGACCCCAACTTTTAGGAATAAAAATAAATTTTCTATAAATATCATTTTTGAATATTATGGAGTGAATTTGATATAATGTTATAGTTATGGGTAATATTTATAAATTTTGCAAAGTACGCAAGTTGTTATATAATATTCGATTGGTTTGGGAATATTCGCTTTAACGTAAAAATATTCGCATAAATGACACAATCATTGGTGGACCCATTTTTAATTATTGTTTGATTGAGAAAACGACAAAAATATTTTATGAAAATAACGGCGGAAGTTTTATCATTAACTATTGAAACACTTTCGGTGTTAAAAATACGATGTCTGGCGTGGTTGCATAGTAGCACACGGTATTGATTATTGATGCTTACGTGAGAAGTCGCTCAGTTGTATTTAATTATTGTCAATATTTTATATATTGAGATGACAAAGTTATTAATATTATTATTTGCAATATTAACGATGTCTAGAAGTTCTGCCAAGGAGAGGTTTGGTCACCTAATTGCGCGCCAATAGGGAGAAATCCTTATTGGAAAGCCCCCTCTTTCTTGGGAATGACCTGGTCGATTAATAGTGTGAATTATAATAATGATGATGAGTTTTGTTTTATTAGTATTATTAATGTAATAAAATGTAAAAAGCTTTTATATAAAACAAAATACTTTTATAAAGTTATTCTTTTATTAGACTATAAATAGAATATATAATATTCTATTATGCATAGTGTTTTGCATAGTAAAATCTTTTATATAAAATGAATACTTTTATAAAGTTATTTGTTTTATTAGACAATAAATAGAATATATTATATTTTATTATGCATAGTCTTTGAATAAATACTCAGTATAGTATTTTTTGTATAGTAAAAATCTTTTTATATAAAATAGAATACTTTTATAAAGTTATTCGTTTTATTAGATTATAAATAGAATATATTATATTTTATTTAAAAGATTTTGTTTTATTAGAATATTTTATTAAATCAATATGGACCGTCTGCTTAAAAGTAAATCAATCTGGACCGCTTCATGAATTAGTTACTTATGCGATCCATTCTTCTATAAATAAGCTCATTCCTTCATTATTTCTTACAAATTCAATTTAAACTATAGAGAGAGACTATAGAGAGTTCTTCTTCTCGTAATCTCGAGCGTTTTTCTTTAGAGTTTAAGAAAGCTTTGGCGTGGAAGATAGTTCAAGTTTTCTTCAAGTATATTCCTCATAGCGCCCACGAATCCGGTCCCGAATCCATTATTTATTTCTATAATCATTGCGAGTAAGATATAAACATAAATTATTTATACATTAAACATTATACACTATCCCCAAGGTCGAGTAACCATAACTTATACACATTTCATAACTTATCGACACATGATATTATCATCATACAAGACTATTACAAATCTAATCACGCATATTAACTCTAAGTTGGAATCTCTTTAACTTTCCTTGTATCCGAAGCATTCGTCTTTATCTCGCAATGTTTTATCATGATATAGCAAGGGTGAGCATGAAAGTTGCCCAAAGAAGTTTAAATACAATTTAAGGATATATCATGATTGAAAGAGTCTGAATAATAAGCTGGCTATAATTCACAATGTAGTTGTAAATTAACAGGAACAAACTTTTGACTGAACAAGTATTACATATGAACAATATATATTTGGACCAACTGGTAATGAAGGTGATCAGCCTTTCATACCTGACTTATACATACAAGATGTACAGAGTACAATTCTACATGGCAATCAGTAATGATTAACCATAAGCATATCTGAATGAACACTCTTAATAGAGTTAAGAAAAACAAACTTGCCTGCTCTGTTGATTACCGATATGAAAAATAACTTAGCTTTATCCGAAGACCTAATACAGATAATACCGATCTCCAAATATTAGAATAATATCATCACAGTATAAAATAACCTAAACACATTATCACATAATCCATCATCTATATACACACATAAGACTTAGCATCAAATCGGACTATTTAAGTCTAAGTTGAAACCGACACAATTCAATCATCCCGACGGTCCAATCGAGACAATATCGAGTTTAAGTTCAATTAAACTCGCCTAAACAATTAACAATAATCTTAGATAATCATAGCATCGATCAAAACATTTTTCATAAACTTGCAAAAATTTTTCGATAATTAATATCATTTATCATAATTTTTCAATCACTTATAATTGTATTTTAATGAATTAAATACCACATAATTCTTTAATCATTAATATTTATTTAATACCAAATATCAATGAAAATCATAACATAATATTATAATATATTCATAATATATTAAAGTATTTTTATACCTTAAAATTATATTTCTATGATTTTTAAACAATCAAATCCATTATCCGATAATTGCTATAAGTATTAAAATATTAATATTTTCATAACAAAATATCAAAAGTTATATTTTATAACTCAAAATATTTTTATAACGCATAAATCATTTTTATATGATTTTTAAACCATAAATTCTATTTTTCCATAATTTATCTAATATATTTATTAAATAAACTAATTATCATTAATAATAAATATTAATGAAATTCATCACCAAATATAAAAAGTCATCCGAATAACTTAAAATATTTTTTAACGCCATAATATAATTTTTCACGATTTTTCATGAATTAAAACTATTTTAAAATAATTTATCTAATATTATAATTAAATAAATAAATACCATTTATATTCTAAAAATATTAAATATTTTCAAATATACTCCAAATAATTAAAAACTATTTTTTTCGTGCTTTAAATAAATTTTTCGAATTTAATATGTATTTTTAATAATTTAAAAATCATTTATTTCTATTTATTTATTAAAATAATCTATTTTTCAAAAATAAGCGTCATTAAAGGGCCTATATAGCTGACAAATCTGTCATTATAGGTGTTCTTGAGCCCAACCCGTAAAATCGTGTCGTCTTTCGAGGGGTAGGTTTGACCAGCTATATAATCATGATGATTGTGTTTTCAGGGCCGATAAATTGTTATAGTTGTAGTATTAGTGTAATACTATTATTATCCATCAGTGTCATGGCTATCCAATAACAAAACAGCAAGATCTGGGCGATCAAAAACCTTGTTAGACGGTTTCTGGGTTTCCCCAGAAACCCAGCAGTTCGTCTAGGTATATTCTAGGTCATTTTAATCTAGGTTCTGTTCTTGCTTTTGATGTTTTTATGATTCAAATTGGTAGTGTTCGTGACAAGGAACAACAACATATTAAAATCACAGTTCAATAACATCCCAAACGCTAGCTAAAACTTAGTCAAAGCCTGACAGAAATAACGTTCTTAGAGTTTCTGGGAAATTCCCAAAAACTGTAAATATGAAGGTCATACTGGTTTGACCAATCACACGCTTTGATCTGTTGATTATTAGTGGGATCTAAAGATATAAATTTAAAGTACATATACAAGGCTACAAGTATGCTACAACAACAACATTCTAACACATTAAAAATGACATATCTGGGCCATGTAAAAAGTTATCAGACGTTGTTCATGCAGTTCGTGTTGCCCAGATTTTTGACCGGTCATGCCCGGTCAACGGGTTTTGACCGAGTATATCTTGTAATCTAGACATCCAATGGCCAAAATATAAGACCCCAACTTATTATAAATAAATTAAATTTTCCTCTATTCATAATTCTAAATTAATAAGGGTTAATTTGATATAATGCTTTGGTTATGGGTGAAATGTGCAAAGTTTGCAAAATTAGCAAGTGGTTATAAAATATTTATTATTGTCGGGGAATATTCGTTTGGTTGTGGAATATTCTTTTTGTCGGGAATTTTCGTACGAAGGTGTAGTCATTTGTGGGCCCCATAACGAAAAACGGTTGGATAAAGGAAAACGACAAAGATTGAGTTTTATAAAGAACGGCATAAATTGTTACCGTTAACACTGTTGGGTTACCTGGTGGTTAAAATACAGTAATATGCGTGGTTGCACAAAGAGCTACTACCAGATTGCATGCAGTGTTGTTGTTGAATTATTGATTCTTACGTAAGAAGGCACTACTCAATAATTGCTACAGGAGTTACTGTTCAATATTTTATTTTATTGATTCAATAATTGCTGCGTTGATATTTTATATTATTGTTGTTCAATAATTGTCACTGCACAGTATTTTCCATTATCAGATCAATAATTCATATTATTTGAATAATATTATCAGATAACATTATTGGCAATGTCTAGAAAGTTCTGCTCTCAGGAGAGGTTTGGTCACCTAATTGCATGGCCAAGCAGAAGAGAGAAAATCCTTATTGAAAGCCCTATCCTGAGAAACTACCGGTTGTCGATAATGTGATTACGTAATATTATTTTGAATAATTAATTATTGATTATTATGATAAAGAAAATATTCATTTTATGTGGATATAGATGGAGAAAATTTTAATGTGACAATTGTTGAAAATTAATATTTTATCTTTTACGATAAAATAATTCATTTAAATATATTATTTTAATAATATATTAACGGTGATATTTTTACAATGAATGTGGGATATATGAGTATATGAGGAGGAAGAGTATCTTTGTGGTATTAAATGTTTAACACATATTTTGTGTGTCAGTGGACACAATTCTTGCCCGAAAATTTATTATAGATTGTAAAATTGCCTGTTTGTGAATTTTGGATTATTTCTGTTTGGAATTTGGAAAAAATTTCTTCTGCAAAGTTGTAGAGAATTGAAATTCCTATAAAAAGTCGCGAGATTTAAATTTTCTGATAAAAGGGCTATTTATTGTGAATTATTGAAGTTCCGGAGTTCCGAAATAATTGATTTTTGGAAGTTCTAATTATTATTTTCAAGAAAAACGTTTTTCAAAGGTTGGTGAACATATTTAACATGTGCTTGGTGGCTGAAATCAGATTCCTTGGTGGTGTGCTTGAATATTTGGTAAATATTAATATTTTATTAATTTAGTCTCCTTTATGCGTTAGCATTTTCCAATAAATAGAGGGCTAAGTTAGAATTGAAAATCACACCGTAAACAAAGTTTTCTCTCTTTCTCTCTATATTATCGAGCGTATTCTTGTGATTATACTTTGAGTGTTGCTATATCACAGTGCGAGTTTACATCGACTATCTACCGAAATTCGATCGGAAATACGGTTATTTTGAGGTAAGGGATGTTGTTTCTTCTTAAATGATATTATCTTCTTCAATATCATTATCTTAAATATTTTTTTGAACTTTTTATCAATTTGGAACTTTTTCATGTCGGAGTTACTATTCATGAGTTACTATTCACGAGTTACTATTCATGAGTTACTATTCACAAGTTACTATTCATGAGTACTATTCACGAAGCGTGATGATGTTTTTGTGAAATTTCTATCTTTTGGTGTCGGAGTTACTATTCACGTATGCCGCCACTATTCACGATATCTGATCTTTATTCACGAATCTGACACTATTATTCATTGAAAAATGAAATTTCTTCTTTTTGTCCAAAATATATATTTTGGCTACTATCTTTGATTGTATCCATGTTTTAATCGTTATTTTTGAGTTCTACTTCAAAATCAGTTGTTATGAAGTATTATTGATCTTGGACAAACTATAGTACGAATCCCTAATATTTGTCCTTCTATCTCACTGGATTCGTTCTTAAAAATGTTTTTCATCATCCTCAGTCCTTAATGGTGATATTTGATGAATATCTTTGGCCATAGTGCAAAAGATGAATGATTAAATCGATGAATATCTTTGGCCAAGAAGTGCAAAGATGAACAGTGTTGAGATGAACATGACCAATTGGGTGATACAAATGAATATCTTTGGCACAGTAGTAAAAAGATGATTAAAGATGTATATTAATTGTTGTTACTGAGGATGAAATATTGATGATGGACTTTTAAATCTTAGAAGACAAGTAGAATTCATTCTCTACGTGACTCTTCTAATGGATTCTTTATTTCACGCATTTGTTGATCTAAAACTTGTTATCTATTATATTTTATCGATTTTCCCTCATTGAAGGCTAACGATAATTTGTTGTATATTATCTTAGTCATAATATTCTTTTTACCGGGCTAGTTGAGCTCACCCTTTCCTTTTGTTCCATTTTTCTTCTCGGGAGGTGAGAACATAGCAGGATCGAGTCGGGGTATGGAGTGATGGTTCTAGGAAGAAGTTTTAGCAGTCCTCACTATTTCTATAAAATAATGTTTGAATAATTGTAATGAGGACTTATTTGCGTGTGGATATTGTCTAGAAGACAATATTTGTATTTAAACTCACACAGAGGTATTGTCGTATTTCACACACGACATTTGTATTATTGAAGTTGTAAGTTTGCTTTATGTACCATGTATTTGGCGACTCGTAATGGGTGTTGTATACCTATTTTGGGGGCGCCACAGTTGGTATCGAGCTTAGGATATGATCTCCATGGAGATCGGGGAATAGAACTAGGAGGGAGAGGAGTAAATCCTTCGCTAGTGTGTCCTACCTAAGCTTATTTGTTGGTCAGTCATAATATAGGAATATTATATGACATGTTAATTTGTTTAATTAACCCTTGTTTTATATGGCGATTTAAGAATGGTTCACGAGAACGTTAACAATGGAGTTTATGAGGCGTGGAACAACCTTTAGTCACAAACCAGGGAGAGCGTGCAGCAGAAGCCAATATTCCTCCTGTAAACAACACTACCGAGCAAACGATGAATGATGGAATGTTTAGGAACTTTTTGCGCTTCATGCAAAATCGATTTAGGAGACTCGTGTACAAAATACGGTGGAAATGATAGCAGCCTTGCGATATCACAATGACCAAGCGATTCAAGGAGTTGGGACCACCAGATTTCCATGGAAAGCCGGATCCGATCAAAAGGCGAAAACGTGGGTCAAGCAAATTACCAAGATATTTGATGTCTTGGGATGCACGGAGGAAACGTAGAAGGTTCCATTCGCCACCTTTATGTTTAAGTGGTGAAGCGATTCTTGGTGGGAATCGTGAAGCGTACTGACCAGATGCACTCAACATGTCTTGGGAAAGATTTGAAACTTTTCAATGACAAGTACTTTCACGAAAGTATTCAATCATATGAAAGAGGTAGAGTTTATTAGACTTGAATGTAAACAACATGACGGTGTCTCGATGACGAGGCGAAGTTCGCGAGTTATCCGGTTTCAGCACCTCATTTGGTGGAGAATGAGGAACGTGTGACCGCGGATGTTTTGAGAGGTCTAAAACCCGAGATTAATCAATACCTTATATCTCATAAATTTTCTCTATATTCAGATGTTGTAAATAGGGCTCAGTTATTAGAGCGAGATAGTGAGTATACTCAACCGAGGGACCACAACCAGGGTCATATCGGTGACAGCAGTCATTAGAACGATGATAACCAGCGAGGAGGGAAGAATACGGACAAATGCGGTAACCACTCAGGTGGAAATCGTGGCCATGATAATAGAAGAGGTGACTCAAGTGGAAATTTCAGAAAGAGGAGATTCAACAACGACGGGAAGACATCAAAGCAGACACAAAGACCAACAACAAATTCTAGGGAGGAGAACGATCGCCAGCTTAGATGTTACAAATGCGGGAAGGAGGACATATCATTAAATCCGTCCACAACAATCCAAGGTATGTTACAATTTGTGGAAAGGAAGGCCACATCGCTCGAGATTGTACTATAAGCGAAACCAAGTTCGGTAGGAGTGGTGATTCCAAGGGTCATCCGGATAAGTCGAAATCAATGGCCTTCTGGAAGAAGCGTTTGTCGTGGTCGCCAAAAACGTGAGGAACCCAAACGAGGTGATCACGGGTAAGTTAATCTTGAATTCTTGCAAAGTTTATACCTTACTAGATACCGGTTCTACCCATTTTTTTATCTCTCCTGCTTGTGCTCAACGTTTAAACTTTACTCCGGAGAAATTAGATTTTGATTTATCTGTTGAAACTCCATTGGTTGAAACCTTCGTTACATCTACAGTTTATAAATCTTGCATGATCCAAGTTAGAACTATCACATTACATGTTGATCTTATCTCTTTAAAGATACTTACTTTTGATGTGATTTTAGGAATTGATTGGTTAACCACTCATCATGCCAAAATTGATTGTTTTCGTAAGGTTGTTAGTTTTCATATTCCTAACCAAACTGTCATACGAATTCAAACCACTAAACCACAAAGCTATTTGTTTATTGAAAAACGAATGTCAAGCTTTCTTAGCCATGTTATGGACTTGAACAATAATACGTCAGATTTGAATGATATTTTTGTTGTTAGTGAATTTCCTATCATATTTCCTGAAGAATTTCTTGGCCTACTCCCAGAGCGTGATATTGAATTTGTATCGACTTTAAATCCGGTACAAAACCCATTTCTAAAATCTCATATCGAATGGCTCCTATTGAACTTCGAGAGTTAAAACCCAACTATAGAAGTTGATACCGAGCCTCTATCTTATGACTTCCTTTGTGGAATGCATCGAAGCCAAACTCTCCGTAGGGACTCCATATTCGTATGTAGTAAAGCGATAGGTGCTATTGTGATGTCTATCCAAGATTGGGATATGAGTCACAGTTGAGAGCAACCTAAGTCAGTAAACGAAATACGTAGCTTTTTAGGCTTAGTTGGTTATTATCGAAGATTCGTGGAAAGATTTTCTCAAATTGCTACTCCATTAACTCAGCTGACTCGTAGAGATACAAAATTCGAATGAAACGAGAAATGTGGGAAGAGCTTCGAAGAACTAAAGAGGAGACTCATTTCGGCACATGTTCAGACCATACCATCCTAGAAAAGCGAACGTGGTAGCTAACGTGTTGAGTAGAAGATCGTATACGAGTACGAGTACGATATTGTCAAAGATTCATTTCGTATAACTTACAAATAATAGAGATGCAGATGAAAACTCCAGGTACCCACGTGATGATGGAGAATATACGAGTATAACCAACTTTAATCGATAAAGTTAAAGTTGCTCAAGCTACGGACCTGGGGCTGATGTGTGTGACGAAGAAAGTGCAAAAAGGAGCTATTCCGGAAGCAAGAATCGATGAAGAAGGAATACTTCGATTCAATTCTCGACTTTGCGTTCCGAACGATTCTGACTTGAAGCATAGAATCATGATGGAGGCACACAACACACCGTTTGCAATCCATCCTGGGAGTACCAAAATGTATCATGATATTCGACATACATTTTGGTGGAGCAATATGAAAAGAGAAATCGCGGAGTTTATCTCGAGGTGTTTAACTTGTCAACGTGTAAAGGCGGAGCATCAAATGCCAAAGGGTCCATTACAACCACTTGAGATTCCGGAATGGAAGTGGGAACACATTACAATGGATTTCGTTAAAGGTCTTCCCAAGGTTTCTCAAGGCATAGATGCGATTTGGGTTATTGTTGATAGATTAACCAAGTTTTCTCATTTCTTGCCGATACAAGAAACTTATTCCCTTGAACGTCTTGCTCGTATGTACGTGAATGAGATTGTACGATTGCATGGCATGCCAGTATCCATAGTTTCGAATCGTGACCCAATATTCACTTCAAGATTTTGGGTTAGCTTGCGAAAAGCTATGGGCACGCAGTTCTGATTGATTTAAAGATACCATCCTCAAACTAGACGGACAATCAGAGAGGACTATTCAAACCCTTGAAGATCTATTAAGACTCTGTATTCTAGATTTCAAAAGAAGTTGGGATAAGTGTTTGCCACTGGTGGAATTCTCTTACAACAACAATTATCAAGCAAGTATAGGCATGGCTCCATTTGAGGTGTTGTATGGACGAAAATGTCGTTCTCCGGTATGTTGGGACGAGGTGGGAGAAGCAACGTTGTTGGGACCAGAATTAGTACGCATGACTACAGAAAAGATCCAAATAATTCGACAACGTATTCAAACCTCACAAGATCGACAAAAGAGTTATGTTGATCTTCATAGAAAGGATGTGGAGTTTAATATTGGAGATCATGTATTGTTACGTGTTGCTCCTTGGAAAGGAGTTACAGGATTTGGAAAAAGAGGAAAGCTCAATCCAAGGTTTGTTGGTCCATTTGAGATTCTTGACCGAATAGGAAACGTAGCCTATAGACTCGCGTTACCTCCAAGTATGTCTCGTGTTCACAATGTATTCCACATAACTATGCTTCGTAAATATGTGAAAGACCCGAACCACATTATTGCGTTAGAACCGCATTTAGATAGTGAAGATTTAACATACGAGGAGATACATTTGAGATTTTGGATAGAAAAGAGCATGTCTTACGCATACGAAGGTTATACCACAAGTTAAGGTTTTGTGGAGAAACCATGCAATTGAGGAAATGACATGGGAGTTGGAATCGAAAATGAAAGCGAGGTACCCTCACCTGTTCGAAACACCAGGTACGTATGTCAATTTCGAGGATGAAATTTTATAAGGAGGGGAGGTTGTAAGAGCCCAACTTATTATAAATAAATTAAATTTTCCTCTATTCATTATTCTAAATTAATAAGGGTTAATTTGATATAATGCTTTGGTTATGGGTGAAATGTGAAAAGTTTACAAAATAAGCAAGTGGTTATAAAATATTCATTATTGTCGGGGAATATTCGTTTGGTCGTGGAATATTCTTTTTGTCGGGAAACTCCGTACGACGGCGCAGTCATTTGTGGGCCCCATAATGAAAAATGGTTGGATGAAGGAAAACGACAAAGATTGAGTTTTATAAAGAACGGCATAAATTGTTACCGTTAACACTGTTGGGTTACCTGGTGGTTAAAATACAGTAATATGCGTGGTTGCACAAGAAGAGCACCAGATTATTGCACTGTTGTTGTTGAATTATTGATTCTTACGTGAAAGGCACTACTCAATAATAATTGCTACAGAGTTACTGTTCAATATTTTATTTTATTGATTCAATAATAATTTGTGTTGATATTTTATATTATTGTTGTTCAATAATTGTCAACGCATGATTTTTTCCATTATCGGATCAATAATTCATATTATTTGAATAATATTATTAGATAACATTATTGGCAATGTCTAGAAAGTTACATCTAAGGAGAGGTTTGGTCACCTAATTGCGCGCGCAAGATGAGAGAGAAATCCTTATTGGAAAGCCCCTATCATCCCGGAACTACCGGTTGTCGATCTTCAGTAATTACAGAATATTATTTTTGAATAATTAATTATTGATTATTATGATAAAGAAAATATTCATTTTATGTGGATATAGATGGAGAAAATTTTTTAATGTGACAATTGTTGAAAATTAATATTTTATCTTTTTCTGATAAAATAATTCATTTAAATATATTATTTTAATAATATATTAACTGTGATATTTTTATAATGAATGTGGGATATATGAGTATATGAGGAGGAAGAGTATTTTTGTGGCATTAAATGTTTAACACATATTTTGTGTGTCGGTGGACACAAATCTTGACCGAAAATTTATTATAGACTGTAAAATCGCCTGTTTGTGAATTTCGGATTATTTCTGTTTGGAATTTGGAAACATTTTCTTCTGCAAAGTTGTAGAGAATTGAAATTCCTATAAAAACTCGCGAGATTTGAATTTTTTGATAAAAGGGCTATTTATTGTGAATTATTGAAGTTTCGGAGTTCCGAAATAATTGATTTTTGGAAGTTTTAATTATTATTTTCAAGAAAAACGTTTTTCAAAGGTTGGTGAGCATCTTTAACATGTGCTTGGTGGCTGAAATTAGATTCCTTGGTGGTGGGCTTGAATATTTGGTAAATATTAATATTTTATTAATTTAGTCTCCTTTGGCGTTCTAGCATTTTCCTATAAATAGAGGGCTAAGTTAGAATTGAAAATCACACCAGAAACTAAGTTTTCTCCCTTTCTCTCTCTATATTATCGAGCGTATTCTTGTGAGTATACTTTGAGTGTTACTATACGGTGCGAGTTTACATCACAAGATCTATAAATTCGAAATCAAATACGGTTATTTTGAGGTAAGGGATGTTGTTTCTTCTTAAATGATATTATCTTCTTCAATATCATTATGCCAAAATATTGTTCTGAACTTTTTATCAATTTGGAACTTTTTCATGTCAGAGTTACTATTCATGAGTTACTATTCACGAGTTACTATTCATGAGTTACTATTCATGAGTACTATTCACGAAGCGTGATGATGTTTTTGTGAAATTTCTATCTTTTGGTGTCGGAGTTACTATTCACGTGTACGTCACTATTCATGTATACGACACTATTCACGAATACGACACTATTCATCGAAAAATGAAATTTCTTTTTTTTGTCCAAAATATCTATTTTGGCTACTATCTTTGATTGTATCCATGTTTTGATCGTTATTTTTGAGTTCTGCTTCAAAATCAGTTGTTATGAAGTATTATTAATCTTGGACAAACTGTTGTACGAATCCCTAATATTTGTCCTTCTATCTCACTGGATTCATTCTTAAAAATGTTTTTCATCATCCTTAGTCCTTAATGGTGATACTTGATGAATATCTTTGGCCTGTAGTGCAAAGATGAATGATTAAACTAATGAATCTCTTTGGCCCATAGTGCAAAGATGAACAGGTGTTGAGATGAACATGACCAACTGGTGATACAAATGAATATCTTTGGCCTGTAGTGCAAAGATGAATAAAGATGTATATTGATTGTTGTTACAGGGACGAAATATTGATGATGGACTTTTAAATCTTAGAAGACAGTAGAATTCATTCTCTACGTGACTCTTCTAATGGATTGCTGTTTCCGCTGCATTTGTTGATCTAAAACTTGTTGTCTATTATATTTTATCAGATTTTTCCCTGTTGAAAATTTGTTATATATTATCTTAGTCATAATATTCTTTACTGGGCTAGTTGAGCTCACCCTTTCCTTTTTGTTCCATTTTTCTTCTCAGGAGGTGAGAACATAGCAGGATCGAGTCGGGGTATGGAGTGATGGTTCTAGGAAGATGTTTTAGCAGTCCTCACTATTTTTATAAAATGGTGTTTGAATAATTGTAATGAGGACTTATTTGCGTGTGGATATTGTCTAAAAGACAATATTTGTATTTAAACTCACAGTAGATATTGTCGTATTTCACACGACATTTATATTATTGAAGTTGTAAGTTTGCTTTATGTACCATGTATTTGGCGACTCAGAATGGGTGTTGTATACCTATTTTGGGGCGTCACGATTAATATTAGAGCTTAGGGATATGATCTCTGGCGGAGATCGGGGAATAGAACTAGGAGGGAGAGAGTAAATCTTTATTTAGTGTGTCCTACCTAAGCTTATTTGTTGGTCGTCGTCGAAATATAGGAATATTATATGACATGTTAATTTGTTTAATTAACCCTTGTTTTATGGAAGTATTTAAGAATGGTCACGAACGTTAACATTGGAGTTTATGAGGCTGTGGAACAACCTTTAGTCACAAACCCAGAAAAGCGTGCAACAGAAGGCAATATTCCTCCTCAGTAAACAACACTCACCGAGCAAACGATGAATGATGGAATGTTTAGGAACTTTTTGCGCTTCATGCAAAATCGCATTTAGGAGACTCGTGTACAAAATACGGTGGAAATGATAGCAACGCTTGTCATCATCATGACCAAGCGCTCAAGGAGTTGGGACCACCAGATTTCCATGGAAAGCCGGATCCGATCAAAAGGCGTAAACGTGGGTCAAGCAAATTACCAAGATATTTGATGTCTTGGGATGCGCGAGAGAAATGAAGGTTCCATTCGCCACCTTTATGTTTCGTGGTGAAGCAGATTACTGGTGGGAATCTGTGAAGCGTACCCAGCCAGATGCACTCAACATGTCTTGGGAAAGATTTCAGAAACTTTTCAATGACAAGTACTTTCCTGAAAGTATTCGTCATATGAAAGAGGTAGAGTTTATTAGACTTGAACAGAACAACATGACGGTGTCTCAGTACGAGGCGAAGTTCGCAGAGTTATCCAGGTTTGCACCTCATTTGGTGGAGAATGAGGAACGTATGACGCGGATGTTTTTGAGAGGTCTAAAACCCGAGATTCGTCAATACCTTATATCTCATAAATTTTCTCTGTATTCAGATGTTGTAAACAGGGCTCAATTATTAGAGCGAGATAGTGAGTATACTCAACCGAGGGACCACAACCAGGGTCATATCGGTGACAGCAGTCATCAGAACGATGATAACCAGCGAGGAGGGAAGAATACGGACAAAGGCGGTAACCACTCAGGTGGAAATCGTGGCCATGATAATAGAAGAGGTGACTCAAGTGGAAATTTCAGAAAGAGGAGATTCAACAACGACGGGAAGACATCAGCAGCAGCACCAGCACCAACAACAAATTCTAGGGGAGGAGAACGATCGCCAGTTAGATGTTACAAATGCGGGAAGGAGGGACATATCATTGGCTGTCCCACAACAATCCAAGGTATGTTACAACCGTGTGGAAAGGAAGGCCACATCGCTCGAGATTGTACTATAAGCGAAACCAAGTTCAGTAGGAGTGGTGATTCCAAGGGTCATCCCGGATAAGTCGAAATCACGGTTCTGGAAGAAGCGTTTGTCGTGGTAGCCAAAACGTGAGGAACCCAAACGAGGTGATCACGGGTAAGTTAATCTTGAATTCTTGCAAAGTTTATACCTTACTAGAATCTGGGTTCTACCCATTTTTTCTCTCTCCTGCTTGTGCTCAACGTTTAAACTTGACTCTGGAGAAATTAGATTTTGATTTATTTGTTGAAACTCCATTGGGTGAAACCTTCGTTACATCTACAGTTTATAAATCTTGCATGATCCAAGTTGGCACTATCACATTACATGTTGATCTTATCTCTTTAAAGATACTTACTTTTTATGTGATTTTAGGAATTGATTGGTTAACCACTCATCATGCCAAAATTGATTGTTTTCGTAAGGTTGTTAGTTTTCATATTCCTAACCAACTTGTCATACGAATTCAAACCACTAAACCACAAAGCTATTTGTTTATTGAAAAACGAATGTCAAGCTTTCTTAGCCATGTTATGGACTTGAACAATAATACGTCAGATTTGAATGATATTTTTTGTTGTTAGTGAATTTCTAACGTATTTCTGAAGAATTTCTTGATCTGCTCCCAGAGCGTGATATTGAATTTGTATCGACTTTAAATCCGGTACAAAACCCATTTCTAAAATCTCATATCGAATGGCTCCTATTGAACTTCAGGAGTTAAAAGCCCAACTATAGAAGTTGATACCCGATCCTCTATCTTATGACTTCTTTTGTGGAATGCATCGAAGCCAAACTCTCCGTAGGAGACGCCATATTCATGCCTGTAGAGTAAACCCGATAGAAGTGCTATTGTGATGTGCTATCCAAGATTGGGATATGAGTCACAGTTGAGAGCAACCTAAGTCAGTAAATGAAATACGTAGCTTTTTAGGCTTAGTTGGTTATTATCGAAGATTCGCGAAAAGATTTTCTCAAATCGCTACTCCATTAACTCAGCTGACTCGTAGAGATACAAAATTCGAATGAAGCGAGGAATGTGGGAAGAACTTCGAAGAACTCAAGAGGAGACTCATTTCGGCACATGTTCTGACCATACCATCCTAGAAAAGCGAACGTGGTAGCTAACGTGTTGAGTAGAAGATGATGATGGACTTTTAAATCTTAGAAGACAATAGAATTCATTCTCTACGTGACTCTTCTAATGGATTGCTGTTTCCGCTGCATTTGTTGATCTAAAACTTGTTGTCTATTATATTTTATCAGATTTTTCCCTGTTGAAGGCTAACGATAATTTGTTGTATATTATCTTAGTCATAATATTCTTTACTGGGCTAGTTGAGCTCACCCTTTCCTTTTTGTTACATTTTTCTTGTAAGGAGGTGAGAACATAGCAGGATCGAGTCGGGGTATGGAGTGATGGTTCTAGGAAGATGTTTTAGCAGTCCTCACTATTTCTATAAAATAATGTTTGAATAATTGTAATGAGGACTTATTTGCGTGTGGATATTGTCTAGAAGATAATATTTGTATTTAAACTCACAGTAGGTATTGTCGTATTTCACACGACATTTGTATTATTGAAGTTGTAAGTTTGTTTTATGTACCATGTATTTGGCGAATCAGAATGGGTGTTGTATACCTATTTTGAGGCCGTCACACAAAATACTACTTCCAGATGAAAGACCTCCTACCATACTACCAATCCAAAACATCAAACAACAAAAATCATGATTAAACAAAGATCTACAGCCATTGACATAAGGCTGTCACACAACATTTCAACATTTTTCCAGATTTCGAAAAATGCAAGATTCGAGTATTTTGATGTTATGGATCTGGGATTTAATAACCCAAATCACTAAATGACACCTAAATACACCACATTAACTAATCAACAACAACATCTAACATAGAATCATAGGATTTCTAGGATTAGGGTCTATACCTCAAAAATGCTTTGATCTTGACTCTGATCTTTATGATCTGTTTCTGGCTTGCTAATGTTCTTACTTAGTGACCGATTTACTCAACATTTTCGTATAAAGAAGAGAAAGGTTTGGTTGAGTGTAAGGATGCAATTGAGCTTGGTTTTATAACTTTTCCTCTCTTTGATCCATATATATAATGATAATATGTAATGGCTGATCATGTGATCAATTTGTTGATTGATTAAAGTAGCTTTCTAGACCACATGGCTATCCTAGGGTTGGTTACCAACCACAAGTAGGGTTAGATCCACACTCCACCTTATTAAAATAATATAAGGGCACTTTGGTCATTTGGTTTGTACTTTTAGTGGCTAAATTGTCAAATGCTCCAACCCTTAGGGTTTAGGGTTTGAGCCTTTAGGGTTTAGGGTTTGAACACTTAGGATTTAAAAAAATAAATTTCTAGGATTTCCAATTTAAGTTTTCAAAATATAAAATTAATATTTCTAAATTATAATTAGGATTTGATAATTATATTAAAATTTCCTAATCATAAATTAAGCTTGCCAATTAGGATTATTATTTCTTAATTAAATTTTCTAATTTAGCAATTAGGATCATAATTGGTCACTAGAGTTTATAACCCACTAATTAGGATTTTACATAGAAAATAATCTTTCTAATATAGAAATTAGGTTTCCTAATTTAGATTAGGGTTTCCTAATTACTTATATCTTGAAAATTAGGATTAATGTTTCCTAATTAACATTAAACACTATAAATTTATAATTAGGTTTTCTAATCGTACATTAGGGTTTCCAACATTAAAAATTAGGGCTTTCCAATTAATCAATTAGGGGTATCCCTAATTACACTTACAATTTAATAACATAGAAACTCTATACTTATCTTTAAGCTTCCCACTTTGGGTTTTAATATCCCGAATTAGGGTTACGGATTCTCAAAACTGTAATTAGGGTTTCCATAGGCGGTAATAGGGTTTTCTAATAAGCACTTAGGGTTTCAAGTAATTCATTAGGTTTTCCTAATAAATTTATAGTTAATAACGTTTAACTTATTCATAGCATTTAAATTTCCTAATTAGAGTTTCTGAACCAGTTTCTAGGTTTTCTTATCGACGTTAGGATTTTCTAACATAACGTTATCGTTCTTTAATATATACCTAGGATTTGATAAAGATAAGTTTTATCTGGTCAACCTTGACCCTTAACCACATTATGAACACATACATAACCATATACACCGAACATATCCGCATACACGATATTCTTAACATCGTAAACCTTTACCAAAAGTTTTTAAATTCACAAAATTCATTCCTAAAATGTTAAATACATACACTTATTTTCTGCATGCAGTTCATTATTTGACCTTAAATCAATCATTTAAGATTTTAATAAATTGTCTAAATTCTCGGGTTGTCACATTCACCCCTCCTTATAAGAATTTCGTCCCCGAAATTCACCTTACACCTTACACCGTGCAGCTTACACCATACACCATACTGCTTACACCAATTTATACACATCACATGCTACCCAATACACCACTCACAAGAGCAAAAGTTTTCAAATTGTGCTGAGTGGTCATATAGACCATGAACTACTGAGGTTTATAGGAATTACTACCCGCTACCTATTTCAATTAAGAAAAAGGTAATCTACCCCTTTATAAAGGTTAACAGTATGTTTACAATCACGAAGAAGGTAAACTACCTATGCTAGTACTTTAGGTAATTAGCCTATCGTACTCTTACGTCGTGCATAACGTATTAATCATTTTTAGCGAATATTTACGCTATCAGATTGGATTATTTATCCAAACAACATTGTTCACCTCAGTCTTATCATAGGATTCCGCACCAAAACAATTTGGTTCGGGAAATTTCTATCAATGAATATTTAGAGTTTTCATAACATTAGTCTAGTTTGAATGAAATAGCATAGACTCATATCGATAATTCAGATTCAATCGAATTATTTAGGTGTAGCCAAACCCGTTGGCAAATTAAACTTTTGAAAACATTTTCGAGAATGACGTTATGATGTCGTCTTCAGTATTAACGAATCCGCTTGAGGATGCCATCATTGTATGACTTTGTCATAACACATCATACAATAGTGGAACAACGACTTGGTCAAATTCACACTAAGTATTCCTCAGATTTACAACTCCATCATATTTTTATCATCTCTAAGCACCGAAGTTACATGGTACATGAGTGATAATTAAAAATAATTTTTGATATTTCAAATCATTTGCGTCTAGCCAAAATAAGTAGCATAGACTGTACTTTAAACCATTTCAAAAATTGTTACGAGTCTACATTTTTTTTTTAAAGGCACATTGTGCGTATTTAGCTTGATGTCAAAAATTTGAAGTTTAGCATAGCTAGGAGTTTAGGAAAACCTAATGCCTCCACTAACAATCATTTGCTTAAACATTCTATCTGTTCCTATAATCCTTAACGCTCCATTCACACAAACTATACCCAGTTCATAAAACCACACTTATGAGTTCATTAATTGCCACAATCATATGAGTTTAAGAACTTGTCCTAGTCAGACTTTTGGCGTCCATTCGCTGAGGGGTTCATAAACATTTTATATAACCATGAGTCACGAACGTAACATAAGTATGAGTTTTAAGAACTCGTACTTAACCTTGTATCCTCTACCTATAACCTATCTATCTGTTATACACGTGAGAAAGGAATCACCCTCTTAACATGCATATAGCAAATAGCGCGACACAGACATTTGAATGATTATCAGTGTCAAAAACTAAGTGGTTGTTACACCAAGTACAATTCAACTCCCATACAAAGAATCATACAACTCAGCTGCTGACACGAGTCCTCAATTGAAATCCTCACCTAATCTTAACTCCCTTTTCCATACGAATTTCATTTAATTCGTATTCATAATCCATAACTCTTTCATGAGTTTTCATAGTACCATTTCATAGTACAACTGATACACAGCATCTTGCTGTAGATTTTTCAATCATCAAATTGATTCTTTCTGGTTGTCATAACCTTATCAGATCACGGGGTGATCTCATCGTATATATTACGATTCAATTTTATGACTTGATCGTTTTGTTTTACGATCTCCTATCCCTGCACTTTCAGTCTTTTAGACTCGATCTATCCTCTTTCTATACTTGGTACACATCGAGTCTCTAATAGTTTCAATATGGTACGCTGAGTGGTTTTCCACAAACAACCAACAAACTAGGCTCCGAGTTGCTAGTTCGTATATACCTTCGCTCTATGAAGGAATTGTTTAGCCCAAATACCATACATCAACTATTAAAGAGTACAATTGTACCATACTTAAATATAACTTTTTGATTCTTAACTTCTTTATCAAAGTTAGGGAACTCTGCATCTTTATAACTCACCGAGATTCGTCTTTGAATCTTACTGACTCACTAACTCTATGTGAGTTAGATCTTATCCTATCACTGCGGTTATTAGTCTAAGGTAACTCTACCCTAGGTTTATAACCAACAACTTTGATACCAATTGTAGGGCCCCCGAATCTGGTTTGCTATTTCTATAACTGTTGCGGAAGATATAAACATAAATTGTTTATACATTAAACATTATACACTATCCCCAAGGTCGAGTAACCATAACTTATACACATTTCATAACTTATCTGACACATGATATTATCATCATATAAGACTATTACAAATCTAATCGCACGATATTAACTCTAAGTTGGAACTGTCTTTAACTTTCCTTGTATCCAAGCATTCGTCTTTATCTGCAATGTTTTATCATGATATAGCAAGGTGAGCATGAAAGTTTCCCGACAAGTTTAAATACAATTTAAGGATATATCATGATTGAAAGAGTCTCAATAATAAAGTCGCTATAATTCACAATGTAGTTGTAAATTAGCATGAACAAACTTTTGACTGAACAAGTATTACATATGAACAATATATATCTGGACAAACTGGTAATGAAGGTGATCAGCCTTTCATACCTGACTTATACATACAAGATGTACAGAGTACAATTCTACATGGCAATCAGTAATGATTAACCATAAGCATATCTGAATGAACACTCTTAATAGAGTTAAGAAAAACAAACTTGCTCGCTTTCTTCATTTGATTCTGGATATGAAAAATAACTTAGCTTTATCCAAGACCTAATACGAGATAATCCGATCTCCAAATATTAGAATAATATCATCACAAAGATAAAATAACCTAAACACATTATCACATAATCTCACTATCTATCTGACACATAAGACTTAGCATCAAATCGCATTATTTAAGTCTAAGTTGAAACCGACACAATTCAATCATCCCGACGGTCAAATCGGACAATATCGAGTTTAAGTTCAATTAAACTCGCCTAAATAATTAACAATAATCTTAGATAATCATAGCATCGATCAAAACATTTTTCATAAACTTGCAAAAAATTTTCGATAATTAATATCATTTATCATAATTTTTCAATCACTTATACTTTATTTAAATGAATTAAATACCACATAATTCTTTAATCATTAATATTTATTTAATACCAAATATCAATGAAAATCATAACATAATATTATAATATATTCATAATATATTAAAGTATTTTTTAATACCTTAAAATTATATTTCTATGATTTTAAACAATCAAATCCATTATCCGATAATTGCTATAAGTATTAAAATATTAATATTTTCATAACAAAATATCAAAAGTTATATTTTATAACTTAAAATATTTTTATAACGCATAAATCATTTTTATATGATTTTAAACCATAAATTCTATTTTTCCATAATTTATCTAATATATTTATTAAATAAACTAATTATCATTAATAATAAATATTAATGAAATTCATCACCAAATATAAAAAGTCATCCGAGAATAACTTAAAATATTTTTTAACGCCATAATATAATTTTTCACGATTTTTCATGAATTAAAACTATTTTAAAATAATTTATCTAATATTATAATTAAATAAATAAATACCATTTATATTCCAAAAATATTAAATATTTTTGAAATATACTCTAAATAATTAAAAACTATTTTTCGGCTTTAAATAAATTTTTCGAATTTAATATGTATTTTAATAATTTAAAACCATTTATTTCTATTTATTTATTAAAATAATCTATTTTCCAAAATAAGCGTCATTAAAGGGCCTATAGCTTATTTAAACTGTCGCTATAGGAGTTCTTGAGCCCAACCCGAAAAAACCGTGTCGATGCTTTCGAGGGTAGGTTTGACCGGTATATAATCATGATGATTGTGTTTTCGAGGCGAGATAAATTGTTATAGTTGTAGTATTAGTGTAATACTATTATTATCCATCAGTATCATGGCTATCCAACAATAAAACAGCAAGATCTGGGCGATCAAAAACCTTGTCAGACGGTTTCTGGGTTTCCCGAAACCCCAATGATTCGTCTGTGTACTTTCAGGTCATTTTAATCTAGGTTCGTTTCTTGCTTTTGATGTTTTTATGATTCAAACCGGTAGTATTCGTGACAAGGAACAACAACATATTAAAATCACAGTTCAATAACATCCCAAACACTAGCAAAAACTTAGTCAAAGCCTAACAGAAATAACGTTCTTAGAGTTTACGGAAATTCCCGAAAATCGTAAATATTAAGGTCATACTGGTTTGACCAACCACGCGCTTTGATCATTGATTATTAGTGGGATCTAAAGATATAAATTTAAAGTACATATACAAGGCTACAAGTATGCTACAACAACAACATCCTAACACATTAAATCGTATATATATGGGCCATGTAAAAAGTTGTCGGGCGTTGTTCATGCGATTCGTGTTGCTTCAGATTTTTGAATTAGGTCATGCCGGTCAACGGGTTTCAATTTGAGTATATCTTGTAATCTAGACATCCAATGGCCAAAATACCACTTCCGGATGAAAGACCTCCTACCATACTACCAATCCAAAACATCAAACAACAAAAATCATGATTAAACAAAGATCTACGACCACCGACATAAAGTCATCATCCGACAACATTTCAACATTTTTCCGATTTCTAAAAATGCAAGATTCGAGTATTTTGATGTTATGGATCTGGGATTTAATAACCCAAATCACTAAATGACACCTAAATACACCACATTAACTAATCAACAACAACATCTAACATAGAATCATAGGATTTCTAGGATTAGGGTTTATACCTCAAAAATGCTTTGATCTTGACTCGATCTTTATGATCCATTTTACGGCTTGCTAATGTTCTTACTAGTGACTGATTTACTCAACATTTTCGTGGCTAAGAAGAGAGAAAGGTTTGGTTGAGTGTAAGGATGCAATTGAGCTTGGTTTTATAACTTTTCCTCTCTTTGATCCATATATATAATGATAATATGTAATGGCTGATCATGTGATCAATTTGTTGATTGATTAAAGTAGCTTTCTAGACCACATGGCTATCCTAGGGTTGGTTACCAACCACAAGTAGGGTTAGATCCACACTCCACCTTATTAAAATAATATAAGGGCACTTTGGTCATTTGGTTTGTACTTTTAGTGGCTAAATTGTCAAATGCTCCAACCCTTAGGGTTTAGGGTTTGAGCCTTTAGGGTTTAGGGTTTGAACACTTAGGATTTAAAAAAATAAATTTCTAGGATTTCCAATTTAAGTTTTCAAAATATAAAATTAATATTTCTAAATTATAATTAGGATTTGATAATTATATTAAAATTCCCAATCATAAATTAAGCTTGCCAATTAGGATTATTATTTCTTAATTAAATTTTCTAATTTAGCAATTAGGATCATAATTGGTCACTAGAGTTTATAACCCACTAATTAGGATTTTACATAGAAAATAATCTTTCTAATATAGAAATTAGGTTTCCTAATTTAGATTAGGGTTTCCTAATTACTTATATCTTGAAAATTAGGATTAATGTTTCCTAATTAACATTAAACACTATAAATTTATAATTAGGTTTTCTCTAATCGTACATTAGGGTTTCCAACATTAAAAATTAGGGCTTTCCAATTAATCAATTAGGGGTATCCCTAATTACACTTACAATTTAATAACATAGAAACTCTATACTTATCTTTAAGCTTCCCACTTTGGGTTTTAATATCCCGAATTAGGGTTACGGATTCTCAAAACTGTAATTAGGGTTTCCATAGGCGGTAATAGGGTTTTCTAATAAGCACTTAGGGTTTCAAGTAATTCATTAGTTTTTCCCTAATAAATTTATAGTTAATGACGTTTAACTTATTCATAGCATTTAAATTTCCGAATTAGAGTTTGAACCCGAGTTTAGGGTTTCTTATCGACGTTAGGATTTTCTAACGTAACGTTATCGTTCTTTAATATATACCTAGGATTTGGCGGTGATAAGTTTTATCTGGTCAACCCTTGACCCTAACCACATTATGAACACATACATAACCATATACAATCCTAACATATCCACATACACAAATATTCTTAACATTTGTAAACCTTTACCAAAAGTTTTTAAATTCACAAAATTCATTCCTAAAATGTTAAATACATACACTTATTTTCTGCATCTAGGTCTATTATTTGACCTTAAATCAATCATTTAAGATTTTAATAAATTGTCTAAATTCTCGGGTTGTCACATTCCCGCCCTACCCGTCGGAATACTCTTCTTTTTAAGGTAAGGGGTATTATTTCTTTTGTATTCATGAAGAGAACTTCATTTATTCCATTCTTTATTATTACGTTGGAATAACTCGTGTCTACGCGACTACCCTATACTTGGTGAAATTCTTACATTATTCCATTCTTTATTATTATGTTGGAATAACTTTTGCCTATCAAGCACCGCATACATGGTGAAATTCTTCTTTTATTCCATTCTTTATTATTCTGTTGGAACATCATGTCTGTGCTTTACGCATGACCTGGTTCCATTATTTATCATTCTGTTGGAATATCTTGTTTGTGCGTTTACGCATGACCTGGTTCCATTATTTAGTATTCTATTGGAATATCATGTCTGTGCGTTTACACATGACGTGGTTCCGTTATTTATTATTCTGTTGGAATAACCTATCTGTGCGGTCTATCGCATACCTGGTGATTTTTTTGTTATCCATTCCTTATTATACTCAATTGGTTAAAGTTTTGGCTTTATACTCCATGAAGTTAGTGGAATATCCTTGATATTTGCGCTTCATCCTGTATCTTTTCATGGAAATATTCTTCTGAGCATTCTTGAATTTTACTCCACAAAGAAGTATCTTGTTGACAATTTGGACATTATTGGTTCCTGGATAAATTAATTCTTGAACTTGTTTTATTGAATTCTTATATCATTGTCATCATCCTCATGTTTATATTATGTTGAAAGTCATCCGTGGCCTGTAGTGCATAGATGGACTTGGCATTATTATGACCAGGGATTATTCGGTATAATCATGACTATAATGTTACAAATGATGTGGTAAAAGTCCTCATTGGCCCGTAGTGCATTGATGGACAGTTGTTGGCATGATCATGACCATTAATGAATACACGAATATCCTTGGCCCGTAATGCATGAATAATTTGTGGTCGTGATACTAAACAATATCCTTGGCCGTAGTGCAGGGGTGATTCGATGATGTGGATTATTTATTAAGTTGAGTCTCAGCGATAAAAGTGATGAAAAACCTTTTAAATCATAAAAGATAGTAGATTTTATTTTCTACTTGACTCTTTTAATGGATTGCTTGTTCATTGCAGCTTAAACTTGATGTTTGTTATATTTTATCGCTTTAACATTGTTGAAGGCTAACGATAATTTATTACGCATTATCTTAGTCATAATATTTCTTCTTGGGCTAGTTGAGCTCACCTTTTACTTTCATTGTTCTCTTCAGAAATGAGAACGTGGCGAGGACTAGTCGGGGAGCGGGTGATTATCCAGAGGATAACATTAGTAGTCCTCGGTATTCTATAAAATAGTGTGTTAATAAATGTATTGAGGACTTATTTTGAGTTTAAATCACCGCCTGAAGACAATGTTTGTATTAAAACTCACAAATTTCATGTTGTATATTTAAGATTGTATTTATATTCTGTACCATGTATTTGGTGACTCAGAATAGGTGATGTATACCTATTTTGGGGGCATCACACATTATCAATAATGATCCGGACACTCATCGATCTTGTGCGAATGTCCCGAGAAAGGAATTCTACCAATCATCAGCTTCAATTCAGAAGTTGAACCGGCCAGTTTTCATACTCTGGAAGTGAGTACCACGCAATTCCATTCTATTGGAGCGCCACTTCCATGCCCAAGATTTCTGCCGGGTTATGCTTTCACCACTCAAGAAATGATGTTATTGGGTCATCAGCCTGGACAAGGGCATGGTAAAGATCAGCAGGGTATTAAGCACCCTATCCAAATATCTAGTCAAACTGAAAGAGCCGAACTAGGCTATTCTACCAGTTCCAGTCACAGGAATCCTCATAAGCACAAGTAGGTTCCTCAGGCTTCCGCCTTACGACGATTTTCTATACCTTTACCCCATGAGTTGATACAGTCTCCAGTAAAGGTGCCAGCCCATGTTGTGGCCATGCTATTTCCTAAACCAGTGCCAATCAAAACAAAAGAGGTGTTGATTCCTGATCCCGAATTGGAAGAAAAGGAACGGAAACGTAAACATGACATCGCCTTGATGATGTCAGGCATACGCGTCATTGTTCATGATGAACATACAAACAGATATACACCCTGACATAATGATTGCCCGGATGTCATGGTTATCATTCGGAAAAGGAGGACAATGAAGATCCCTCCATCATCAGTAGTCCTTCGTGACTTTGCCTCGACAATTGGAGCAAAGACACTCATGCGTTGGTCATCAAGGGTAAAATGGGCGTAAAAAATCCCTTTGCCTCAGTAGATAACTTTAATTGCTTGCTTTTCTTTCTGATTACTAGCAGGTTATTTTATCAAGTACATGCTAACACTTTTGTATGATCGAAATGATTGCATATATTAAGTGAAAGCATATTTTTTTTCAGGACTCTGAATTTAGATGTGCCTATACTTGCTGATGAGGTGCCTTCTCTCCACAAGGGCTGTAACTTTGATGCAAAGTTGGACTCAGACTGGATGGATATACAAGAGGACATTGAGACACCTCAGGAGATTAAGGAATGGGTCGCAACAAACCTAAACCCAACCTTGACCAAACCACTCCTTTTAATCTTGGAACCTTAGAAAACCCTAAGCTAATCTAGATTGGTTCAGACCTTACCACAAATCAATGGAATGACATGGTTGCACTATTAACCCAATTCCAGGATGTGTTTGCATGGTCTCATGAAGACATGGTGGGTTTGTCCACTGACATTGTTCTTCATCGCCTTCCCATTAAAGAAGGATTCAAGCCAGTTAGGCAAAAGCTCAGGCGATTGAAACCTGAGTGGAGTTTAAAGGTTAAAGAAGAAATTGTGAAACAATTTCAAGCTGGCATTATCATGGTGTCTACATATCTGGAGTGGATATCCAACATTGTTCCCATACCTAAACCAGGAGGAATGGTGCAAGTCTGCGTGGATTACCGGGATTTGAACAAAGCTTGCCTTAAAGATAGCTTTCCCATGCCCTTTATCCACATTCTTATTGACAACACTCAATACGGCATGTACTCCTTTGCTGATTGCTTTGCAGGGTATCATCAAATTATGGTGGTTGAGGAAGACCATGAGAAAACTGCTTTCATCACGCCTTGGGGGACTTTTTGCTACAGACGGTTGTCATTCGACCTCATCAATGCGGGGGCAACCTATCAGCGAGCTATGATGGCTCTTTTCCACGATTTAATGCATAAGGAGATAGAGATCTACGTGGATGACATCATTGTCAAATCCCGAAAGGAGGAGGATCACTTAGACCATCTCAGAAAGCTTTTCAACAGGTTGCGTAAGTACAACTTGAAGTTGAATCCAGCCAAGTGCGCCTTTGGAGTTAAGTCAGGTAAGTTGCTAGGTTTCCTAGTCAACTACAAAGGGATTGAACTAGATCCTACCAAAATCCAGGCCATCAAGGAAATGCCCACTCCTCAGACAGAGAAGGAAATACAGGGATTTTTGGGAAGAATCAACTTCATTAGCAGGTTAATTTCTCAACTCACAACAACCTGTGAGCCAATCTTCAAGCTATTAAGGAAGAACTCCTCCATGAAATGGAACGATGAGTGTCAGAAAGCCTTCCTTACCATTAAAGAGAACCTGATTAACGCTCCTATTTTGGTACCACCCAGGGATGATGTTCCCCTATTCATGTACCTGTCCATAAATGACAATGTCATGGGTTGTATGCTGGGACAAAAATATGATAGAGGCCAAGAACGAGCAATCTATTACCCTAGCAAAAGATTCAGCCA
This sequence comes from Panax ginseng, assembly GCA_020205605.1. Lineage (NCBI taxonomy): Eukaryota > Viridiplantae > Streptophyta > Magnoliopsida > Apiales > Araliaceae > Panax > Panax ginseng. The sequence continues at coordinate 115,487,253 of CM035135.1, forward strand.
CATGAATGACAATGCCATCGGCTGTTGCATAAGTACAACTTGAAGTTGAATCTAGCCAAGTGCGTCCTTGGAGTTAAGTTAGGCAAGTTGCTAGGTTTCCTAGTCAGCCACAAAGGGATTGAACTGGATCCTACCAAAATCCAGGCCATCAAGGAAATGCCCACTCCTCAGATAGAGAAGGAAATACAGGGATTTTTGGGAAGAATCAACTTCATTAGTAGGTTAATTTCTCAACTCACAGCAACCTGTGAGCAAATCTTCAAGCTATTAAGGAAGAACTCCTCCATGAAATGGAACGATGAGTGTCAGAAAACCTTCCTTACCATTAAAGAGAACCTGATTAACGCTCCTGTTTTGGTACCACCCAGGGATGATGTTCCCCTATTCATGTACCTGTCCATAAATGACAATGCCATGGGCTGTATGCTGGGACAAAAAGATGATAGAGGCCAAGAACGAGCTATCTGTTACCTCAGCAAAAGATTCAGCATCAGTGAACACAAGTACATTCTAATTGAGAAGACTTGTTGTGCTTTAACATGGGCTTCCATGAGGTTATAGCATTACCTCCATGGTTACACAACCCATCTCATATCCCGCGTGGATCCTCTCAAGTATGTGTTCAGTAAGCCCATACTAAATTGTCACCTGTCCAGATGGCAGTTGATCCTCCAGAAATTTGACATCGTCTATGTGACGCAAAAGTCTGTCAAAGGTCAAGGAATTGTGGATCAACTGGCCGCCGCACCTGCAGGGGATTACAAACCCTTAGAAATATACTTCCCCGATGAAGGGGTAATGGTAGTTCAGCTACAACATCAGTACGATACATGCCATACGTGAAAAATGTATTTTGATGAAGCTGTTAACACGGAAGGTTCTGGAGCTGGAGCAGTTCTAGTATCCGGTACGGGGGAGCAGTATCTCGTCGTCGTCAAATTACAGTTTGTCAGCACCAATAACACAACTGAGTATGAAGGCTATATCATGGGGCTACTTTCCCGTTCAATGGGCATCAGGCGGTTAACTATCTTTGGGGATTCAGAGTTGGTAATCAAATAATCCATGGGAATCTATCAAACCAAAGAATTACATTTGTTACCTTACCATCGGCAAGTTTTACAGATGGCTTTAGAGTTAAAAGAAATCTCCTTTCTACACATTCCTCGCAATAGGAATGATTTTGGAGATTCATTAGCAATGTTGGCCTCCTTAGTTCACATACCTGACAAGGAAAACATGTCAAGCATCACGTTTGCTTTGCAAAAGGCCCCAGTCTATAGGAATTACGTTGAAGAAGTATCGGATGAGCTACCTCCCATCCACAACCCTTGGTATCAGCACATCAAGGAGTATCTACGAGATGGATCTACACCCGCTGAGGTGAGCCTAACTGAGAAGAGGCAGATTCATCGACTTGCTATGAAATTCTACCTAAGCGGAGATGCACTCTATAAAAGAGATACAGGATTAGGTCTCCTCAGATGTATGGATAAAGACCATGCTCAGAGGCTCATGGATGAGATCCATGGTGGAGTATGTGGCCCTCACATGAGTGGACCCCTACTTGTCAAGAAGATCCTCAGGACATGGCATTATTGGCTTACACTCAAAGCTGACTGTGATGATCACGTCAAGAGGTGCTACCAATGCCAGATTCATGGGACTACTATCCATGCCCCTCCAAGGGAACTCCACAATATGAGTTCACCATGGCCCTTCTCAATGTGGGGAATGGACGTGATCAGGCCCATCGAGCCCAAAACCAGTAATGGACATCGATTCATATTCACCATGATCAACTACTTAACCAAATGGGTAGAAGCAGCCTCCTTCCCTAGGGTTACTAAAGAAGTCATCATTGTTTTCATAGAAATAATGTCATCTGTCGATATAGACAACCAGAGGTCATTGTGGTAAACAATGCTAAAAACCTCAATAACAAAATAATGGAGGAGTTATGCAGAAAATTCCACATCAAACACCTTAACTCCGTCATCTACCGTCCAAAGATGAATGGTGCTGTTGAAGCGGCTAATAAAAATATCAAAAAGATCATGCAGAAAATATCCGCCAATCCCAAGGAATGGCCGGACTCTTGCCTCAGACTTTATTAGCCTACAGAACTTCTATGCATTACTTCCACCGGGCAACCCCTACCATTAGCCTTTATGGGATGGAAGCAATGCTCCCCATAGAGGTGGAAATGGAATCCCTCAGAGTATTGATGGATGCTCAGTTGGATGAAGACCAGTGGGTATAAGATAGGTATCACCAATTGTCTCTAATAGACTAAAGGCGAACCGCGGCTATCTTCCATGGTGAGTTATATCAGCAAAGGATCGCATGATCCTATAACAGAAAAGTCCAGCTACAACAATTCAAACAACATGACTTGTTTTGAAGAAGATCATTGACCACCAAGATCAGTCTAAGGGAAAATTCGCTCCTAACTGGGAAGGCCCATTTGTTGTGAAGGTGGTATTGACAGGAGGAGCTCTCAGATTATAGGAAATGGATGGCGATGAATTTTCGCAGCTTATCAACTCGTACACCATGAAATGGTGCTATGTTTGAAGTTACCATCAAACAAACATCCTAGTTTTGATCATCGGATCGCCAGTCATTCCGGTTTTGAACCCTTTCCTTTTTACATTCTTTTATGCCCCTTAGGGAAACATACACTTCAAACCAGCAGCCTGGTTTCATCTCAATTCAAACATTTCACACAATTTCGGTTATCCTGAAGACGGGATTAAACCTTTCAAACCTGCAGTTTATCCTGAAGATGAGATTAAACTTTTCTACGCTTGCAGTTTATCCCCATTATGGGATCAAACTTTCTTTTCCCCGCAATATAGCATGCACATGGGATTCACACTTTTCTTCAGCTGCAATTCATCCTGAGGGGCGAACTACGTCGACCTGATCTCCTCTTCAATAGGAGTACGTAGGCAACCATATTCTATATGGCCCGGTCGTAATAAAAAAAATAACACAACAAAAACATTTCTTCCTTTTCTCTACAAAAAACCACAAAAACATTTCTACACCTATCTGCCTTTCACATTCAGCATTGAACCTCTTACACCAGGTTCGAACTAAACAGACTTGATCTCCTCTTCATTAGAGAGTACGTAAGCGACCATTCATGGTTCGGTTTAACCCTACCGTAAAAAAAAATACTTGTCACACTTGCATCGGGATCAACCATCAATTCGCCACATTTCACATGGTTTTATCAAAGGGATGGAATTACCCAACCTCTTCTCACAAATAGAAGATTCGGTGACCATCTAAGCTGCGGTCATGCCTCAAAGAGCAATACTGTGACGCCCCCAAAATAGGTATACATTACCCATCTTTAGTCGCCAAATACATGGTACAAAATTCAAATACAACTTAATAATACAGCTGTCGTGTAAAATATGACAAAACGTAAACTGAGAGTTTTAATAAGAATATTGTCATCTGGACAATATCCACACTCAAAAGAGTCCTCATTACATTTATTTTCACACTATTTAATGAATAATGAGAGGACTACTAATACTATCATCCTGGACCGTCACTCCGCTCCATGACTAGTCCTGCTACGCTTCTCATTTCACGAAGAGAACAATGAAAGAAAGGGTGAGCTCAACTAGCCCAGTAAGAAATATTATGACTAAGATAATGCAGAATAAATTATCGTTAGCCTTCAACAGTGTTAAACTGATAAAATAAACAAACATCAAGTTTAACTGCAGCGGAACAAGCAATCCATTAAAAGAGTCAAGTAGAGAATAAAATCTACTATCTTTTATGATTTAAAAGGTTTTCATCACTTTTATCGCTGAGACTCAGCTTAATAAATAATCCACATCTTCCCTGTACTACGGCCAAAGATATTCATTAGTATCACAACCACAAATTATCCATGCACTATGGGCCAAAGATATTCGTGTATTCATCAATGGTCATGATCATGCCGACAACTGTCCATCAATGCACTACGGGCCAATGAGGACTTTTTTGATAGGTGAATTTTATATCCACTTATTCGGTATCTTTTACTTGAATTAGTTGCTTATATTCATGTGTCTTAGTTACTTTTCATGCATTTTGTGTTTCTTTTGTAGATCTTATGCTTGGGAACGATGTGTTCGATAATTGGTATGAAAATGCAAGGAAAAGCAAGGAAAATGCAAAGAAAAACAATCCGGACATCATTTGGGCTTTCATGTTTACTTCATGTTCTTGGTTTGGAACTTAGCTTACATTGTAGAGCGTCTTCGTAGCTTTCTGGAATATCTTGAATCGTTCTAATCGGAGTTCGGATGCAAGAATTATGATCTTTGTACCAACGGACGTCAAACTTCGCTGTTTTGGTTAGCTATTTTCATAGCAGTCCCTTCCAGCCAAATTTCAGCCTTGATTCGTCCAGAATTTCTCAATCCTCAAAGAATAAAAGTTGTAGATCTCGTCGATATATTCAATTTGATAGGTGGCAGGCCCCGTAACTCTTCCCGGATCAAACGTTATGACCATTTTACCAGAGGACAATGCAGCAGAAAATGGACTACGCGGGCGCGAATTTGTGCGCCACGCGCGACCCTAGAGCAAAAAATGCGAGTTTACAGTAAGTTCTTGGCGGCGCCACTGCCACCCTTCAAAGCCAATTCCTGCCGCCATGCGACTTCCTACTTGGCGATGACCACGGTGACTTTTCATTAAATGAGCAATTGAAGCGTAATTGAGAGAGGGGTTCAATTAGGGCTTATATATTAGGCGATTTTCATTATGGAAGGGATATTCCACCCTTTGGGGGAAGAGATAGCTATTGTCATCTTCTCTCTTTAATTTCAATAATAGAATAGAGTAGATTAGTGTAGGTATTTTCTAGAGTTGATTGGATTGGAGACTTGAAGCAATTGGAAATCATTAGAGATTCAACTTGGCTCAAGAGAATGATTTTGCACTACAATTCTCTACCCTTATTCTCTCTTTGATTACTCATTGTATCTCATGATGCGTTTTCAATATGTGGATAATAGCATTAATTCAATTATGATTTAAATTCTATTCTGAGATTGCAATGGATTCTATGGCTTAGTTTAATCTGATATATTTCATTGTTAGCCTTATTGATTCCTATGGGATTGTCTATTAAGATTTATGCTTATTTGCTTAGTTGATTGGCCATCAATTACTGTGATAACCCATATGAACTTGAAAGATGATGTATAGGTTTAGATCTGATCTTGATAGCTTGTGATTGTATATTATACATTGTGATGGGATGTATGATTTGTGTTTAGGATAGACATATACCGAAGTGCCACTCGTAGTCAATTGAGAACTTGGGCTTAAACCCTAATTATTTGTAAATTATTTTTCCACATCATTTGTAACATTACGGTCATGATTACACCGAATAGTCCCTGGTCATAATCATACCAAGTCCATCTATGCACTACAGGCCACAGATGACTTTCAACATAATATAAACATGAGGATGATGACAATGCTATAAAAATTCAATAAAACAAGTTCAAGAATTAATTTATACAGGAACTAATAACGTCCAAATTGTCAACATGATACTTCTTTGTAGAGTAAAACTCAAGAATGCTCAGAAGAATATTTTCATGAAAAGATACTGGATGAAGCGCAAATATCAAGGATATTCCACTAATTTCATGGAGTATAGGTCAAAACTTTAACCAACTGAGTATAATAAAGAATGGAACAACAAAAGAAATCACCAGGCATGCGATAGACCGCACAGATAAGTTATTCCAACAGAATAGTAAATAACGGAACCAGGTCATGCGTAAACGCACAGACAAGATATTCTAACAGAATAATAAATAATGGAACCAGGTCATGCATAAACGCACAAACAGGATGTTCCAAGAGAATAATAAAGAATGGAATCGAATTCATGCGTAATCAAGCATGCATGGGATATTCCAATGAATAATAAAGAATGGAATAACAACAGATTCACTAGGCATGCGATAGATCAAGCATGCATGTGTTATTCCAATGTAATAATAAAGAATGAAATAATAGAAGAATTTCACCATGTATGTGGTACTTCGCATAGACAAGTTATTCCAACATAATAATAAAGAATGGAATAACAGAAGAATTTCACCATGTATACAGTACTTCGCATAGACAAGTTATTCCAACATAATAATAAAGCATGGGATAATAGAAGAATTTCACCATGTATACGGTAGTCCGCGTATACAGGTTATTCCAACAGAATAATAAGAAATAGAATAACAATAGCTCTCTTCATGAATATAAATGAAATATACCCCTTACTATAATAATAATATCCCTTACCGTAAAAGAAGACTATTATGACTGGTAGGGAGAGGATATTCTTGAAGAAAACTTGCACTACGCTCAAAGCTTCTTAAAACTCTAAAGAAATATGCTCAAGATTATAGAAGAATTCTCCGAACCTCTGGTGTGGTTTTCAATTCTAACTAAGCATCCTATTTATAGGAAAATAGAAAGGATACTATGCTGCACTATGCAATAAAATATAATATATTCTAAATATATATATATATATAGTATTTAAAATCTAATAAAACAAATAACTTTATAAAAGTACTTTGTTTTATATAAAAAGATTTTACTATGCAAAACACTATGCAGGCACTATACAATACTATGCATAATAAAATATAATATATTCTAATTATTGTCTAATAAAACAAATAACTTTATAAAAGTATTACATTTATATAAAAATCTTTTATGTTTTATTACATTAATAATACTAATAAAACAAAACTCATCATCATTATTATAATTCACACTATTAATCGACTCAAAGTCGCTCTAGGAAAGAGGGGCTTTCCAATAAGGATTTTTCCTATCAGTGCGCATAATTAAAGCGACCAAACCTCTCCTCGCGAACTTCTAGACATCGTTAATATTGCAAATAATAATATTAATAACTATGTCATCTCAATATATAAAATATCGACAATAATTGAATACAACTGAGTGACTTCTCACGTAAGCATCAATAATCAATACCGTGTGCTACTATGCAATCACGCGTATTACTGTATTTTTAACACCGGGTGTTTCAACAGTTAACGGTAAAACTTTTGTCGTTATTTTCATAAAATATTTTTGTCATTTTTTCAATCCGACAATAATTTCGTTGTGGGGTCCACCAATGATTGTCTTAGTTTGTCACGAATATTCCTGTTAAAACGAATATTCCCACCAAATCGAATATTATATAATAACTTGCGTACTTTGCAAAATTTATAAATATTACCCACAACTATAACATTATATCAAATTCATTCCATAATATTCAAAATGATATTTATAGAAAAATCATCTTTATTAAAAAATTGGGGTCTTACAACCTCCCTTATTATGAAATTTAAGCCCTCGAAATTAGGGTACGATACTGGTATGTCGAAGAGGTAAGGATACCTTGATTTCATTTCAGATTCTAACTCCCAGGTCATTTCCTCAACATCGTGGTTTCTCCATAAAACTTTGACTTGAGGTATAACCTTGGAGCGTAGAATACATTCCTTCTTATCCAAGATTTGAATAGGAACCTCTTCATACGTCAAATCTTCTGCTATTTCGTCCGGTTCTAACTCAATAATGTGGTACGGGTCTTCCACATATTTATGTAATATGGATATGTGAAAAACATTATGAACACGAGACATACTTGGCAGTAAAGCGAGTCTATAGGCCACAGTTCCTACTCGATCGAGGATTAAAAATGGGCCGATGAATCGAGGATTGAGCTTTCCTCTCTTTCCAAATCTCGTAACTCCTTTCCATGGAGCAACACATAACAACACATGATCTCCATTATCGAATTCCACGTCCTTTCGATGAATATCAACATAACTCTTTTGTCGATCTTCTGAGGTTTTTATACATTGTCGGATCGTTTGAATCTTTTTCGTAGTCATACGTACCAACTCTGGTCCCAACAATGTTGCTTCACCCACCTCATCCCAAAGATACCGGAGAACGACACTTTCTTCGCCTACAACGCCTCAAATGGAGCCATGCCATACTTGCGATAAGCTGTTGTTGTAGAAAACTCCACCAATGGTAAGAACTTGTCCCAACTTCCCTTGAAGTCAAGGACACAGAGTCTTAATAAATCTTCAAGAGTTTGAATAGTCCTATTTGATTGTCCATCCGTCTGAGGATGATATGCCAAATTAAATTGTAAATCCGTGCTCATAGCTTTTTGCAAACTAACCCAAAATCGTGAAGTGAATATTGGGTCTTGATCAGAAACTATGGATACTGGCATACCATGCAGTCTTACAATCTCGTTTATATATATACGAGCAAGACGTTCAAGTGTATAAGTTTCTCGTATTGGTAAGAAATGAGCAGACTTGGTCAATCTATCAACAATGACCCAAATTGCATCTATGCCTTGAGAAACCTTGGGAAGACCAGTAACAAAATCCATGTTAATGTGCTCCCACTTTCATTCTAGAATTTCAAGTGGTTGTAATGGACCTTTTGGTAGTTGATGCTCCGCCTTGAGTTGTTGACAAGTTAGCCACCTTGAGATAAACAATGCTATCTCTCTCTTCATATTGCTCCACCAAAATGTATGACGAAGATCACGATACATTTTGGTACTCCCAGGATGGATTGCAAACGGTGTGTTGTGTGCCTCTATCATGATTTTATACTTTAAATCAGGGTCGTTAGGAACACAAAGTCTGGAGTTGACTCAAAGTATTCCTTCTTTATCGATTCTTTCTTCCGGCATAGCACCTTCTTGCACTTTCTTCCTCATACGCATCAGCTCCAGATCTATCACTTGAGCAGCTTTAACTTTATCAATTAAAGTCGGTTCTACTCGTATATTCACCATCATCACATGGGTCCCTGGAGTCTTTAACTCTATCTCCATCCTTTGCAAGTCACACAAAATGGGCCTTTGTGTTGTCAATATTGCACCCATACCCGCATATGGTCTTCTACTCAATGCGTTAGCTACCACGTTCACTTTTCCAAGATGGTATTGGATGGTATGATCATAATCTTTCAACATTTCAAACCAACGTCGTTGTCGCATGTTGAGTTCCTTTTGAGTGAAGAAATATTTGAGGCTTTTATGATCCGTAAAGATCTCCACTTTCTCCCCATACAAGTAATGCCTCTAAATTTTAAGTGCACAGACAACAGCTGCCAACTCTAGATCATGAGTAGGATAGTTTCTCTCATATTCTTTGAGTTGCCGAGAGGCATAGGCTATGACTTTCCCATGCTGCATGAGAACACATCCTAACCCTTTGCCCGAAGCATAACTGTAGATGATAAATCCCTCTGAACCAGATGGTATTGTCAGAAAAGGTACTGAAATGAGTCACCTCTTGAGTTCTTGAAAACTCTTCTCACATTCCTTGCTCCAACCGAATTTTGTATCTTTTTGAGTCAACTGAGTTAGTAGAGTAGCGATTTGAGAAAATCCTTCCACGAATCTCCGATAATAACCAGCTAAATTGAGAAAGCTACGTACTTCGGTCACTGATTTAGGTTGCTCCCAGCTTTGAATTGCTTCAATCTTTGTCGGGTCAACAGATATTCCATGACTTGATACTACATGCCCAAGGAATGCTACTTCCTCAAGCGAAAACTCGCATTTCTTTAACTTGGCATAAAGCTTATTTTCACGAAGCTTTTGGAGTATCAGCCTCAAGTGTTGCTCATGATCTTCACGACTTTTGGAATAAATAAGGATGTCATCAATAAAGAAGACCACAAAGTGATCCAAATATTCCTTGAATACTCGGTTCATCATATCCATGAAGACAGCAGGAGCATTAGTCAATCCAAAAGACATGACTAGGAATTCATAATGCCCGTACCGAGTTCTGAAAGCCGTCTTTTGAATGTCATCGGTTCTAATCTTCAATTGGTGATATCCAGAATGAAGATCAATCTTTGAAAAGAATTTGGCACCTTGCAACTGGTCAAACAGATCATCAATACGTGGCAATGGGTACCTATTTTTGATGGTGACATGATTCAACTCCCGATAATTAATACACAGGAGCACCCCAAGGAGAAGTACTAGGACGAATGAAACCGATGTTTAACAATTCCTGCAGTTGGGTCTTTAACTCCTGAAGTTCAATAGGAGCCATTCGATATGGGGCTTTAGAAATGGGTTTTGTACCGGGTTCAAGGTCGATACAAAATTCAATTTCACGCTCTGGGGGTAGGCCAGGAAGTTCTTCAGGGAATACGTCAAGAAATTTATTAGCAATAGAAATATCATTCAAAAATGACGTATTTTTGTTTAGATCCGTGACATGAGCTAAGAAAGCTTGACATCCGTTTTTCAATAAACGAATAGCTTTATGGCTTGAGATGACAGTGATTTATTTTAATGGTTTGGTTGCTTGAATTCGCATAATAGGTTGGTAAGGAATATGAAAGCTAACAATCTTATGAAATCAATCAATTTTTACATGATGAGTAGTTAACCAATCAATCCCTAGAATTACGACAAATGCAAGTATTTTCAATGAAATAAGATCGACAGGTAATGTGAGGGTACCGATTTGAACCAAACAAGACTTATAAATAGTGGATGTAATGAAGGTTTCTCCCAATGAAGTTTCAACAGATAAGTTAAAGTCCAATTTCTCTGGAGTCAAATTTAAACGTTGAGCGCAAGTAGGAGAAAAAAAAAAGAATGGGTAGAACCGGTATCAAATAATGTATATACTTCACTAGAGTTTATGATAAGCTTACCCGTGATGACCTCATTCAGGTTTCTTGCTTTCTGGGAGGTCACGACAAACACTCTCCCTTGAACTACCAGTTTTGTCTTATCTAGGATGGCCTTTGATGCCTCCATCCCAACTGGACTTGACTTTGGTGCACGATAAAATCGGGCTAGGTGACCTTCTCTTCCACAATTATAGCATGCTTTGGATGGCATCACACAGTTTGGACTGATGTGTCCCTCCCCTCCACATTTGAAGCATATGATAGGTGGTCGTTCTCCTTCCTTAACGACAGGTGTTGATGCTGACGTCTTTCCATCATTGTTGAATCTCCTCTTCTTGAAATGTCCATTCTTACTATTTTGACCATGATTACCACCGAAGTGGTTACCATTTCTGGCATGTTGATTCCCTCCACGCTTGTTGTCACCGCTTCGATGATTGTTATCACTGGTATTATCATTTTGCTGGCTGCTCTCTTTTGGTTGGGTTGAATCAATATCGCGCTCCAATAACTGAGCCCTATTAACAACATCTGAATACAAACACAGTTTATGAGAGATAAGATATTGATGTATCTCGGGTTTCAAACCTCTTAGAAACATTCGCGTCATTCTCTCCTCATTAACAACCAAATGGGATGCAAACCGAGACAACTCGATAAACTTGGCTTCGTACTGCGACACAGTCATGTTGTTTTGCTCCAGCTTGATGAACTCTACCTCTTTCATGTGACGAATACTTTCGGGAAAGTACTTATCGTTGAACAGTTCTTGGAACTTCTCCCAAGACATCTTCAGTGCGGCAGGTTGAGTACTCTTTACAGATTCTCACCAGTAATCAGCCTCTGCTCGCATGAACATGAAGGTGGAAAAGGGAACCTTTTGCTCCTTAGAGCATCCCAAGACATCAAATATCTTGTTGATCTACTTAATCCACGTCTCCGCCTTAAGTGGTTTTGGCTCTCCAAAAAACTCCGGTGGTCCCAGTTCCTTGAACTGCTTAGCGATGATCGTTCGAGAGTTGCTAGTGTTTCCACCTGCATTTTGGACAGGAGCCGCTCTTGCCTGATGTTGCATGAATTTCATAAAGCCTCTGAACATTCCATCGTTCATCATCTGGTCCGTGTTGTTGTTTGCCTGAGGATTGTCGCCTTCCTGATGCACATTATCCTGATTATTGATCTGTGGAGACTCAATGGTCCCCTGTGCTCCATTGATGTTCTCAACATTCTCGGATGTCATTTTCAAATACTGCCACAAAACAAGGGTTAATTAACATATCACATATTATCCCTATACTCTGACCGACCAATTAAATACCAAATAAACTTAGGTAGGTCATACTAGCGAAGGAATTCCCCGTCTCTCCCCTCTTAGTTCTTGTCTCACATCTTAGAAAGGGATCATATCCCTAAGCTTTGATACCAACTGTGATGCCCCCAAAATAGGTATACATCACCCATCTTGAGTTGCCAAATACATGGTAAATACAACTTAATAATACAGCTGTCGTGTAAAATACGACAAAATGTAAACTAAGAGTTTTAATAAGAATATTGTCATCTAGACAATATCCACACTCAAAAGAGTCCTCATTACATTTATTTTCATATTATTTAACAGAATAGTGAGGACTACTAATACTATCATCTGGACCGTCACTCCGTTCCCCGACTAGTCCCGGCTATGTTCTCATTTCCTAAAGAGAACGGTGAAAGAAAGGGTGAGCTCGACTAGCCCAGTAAGAAATATAATGACTAAGATAATGTAGAATAAATTATCGTTAGCCTTCAACAGTGTTAAACTGATAAAATATAACAAACATCAAGTTTAACTGTAGCGAAACAAGCAATCCATTAAAAGAGTCAAGTAGAGAATAAAATCTACTATCTTTTATGATTTAAAAGGTTTTCCATCACTTTTATCGCTGAGACTCAGCTTAATAAATAATCCACATCTTCCCTACACTACGACCAAAGATATTCATTAGTATCACAACCACAAATTATCCATGCACAACGGGCTGAGGATATTCATGTATTCATCAATGGTCATGATCATGCCAACAACTGACAATCAATGCACTACGGGCCAATGGGGACTTTTTCCACATCATTTGTAACATTACGGTCATGATTACACCGAATAATCCCTAGTCTTAATCATACCAAGTCCATCTATGCACTACAGGCCACATATACAAAACACTATGCAGGCACTATGCATAATAAAATATAAAATATTCTAATTATTGTCTAATAAAACAAATAACTTTATTAAAGTATTATGTTTTATATAAAAAGTTTTTCTGTTTTATTACATTAATAATACTAATAAAACAAAACTCATCATCATTATTATAATTCACACTATTAATCGACCAGGTCGTTCCTAGGAAAGAGGGGTCTTTCCAATAAGGATTTTTTCCTATTGGCGCGTAATTAGGTGACCAAACTTCTCCTTGGCAGAACTTCTAGACAACGTTAATATTGCAAATAATAATATTAATAACTCTGTTATAAGACCCCAAATTATTATTAATAAAATTGAATTTTCTCTATTTATTATGTTGAAATAGTAAGGGTTGATTTGATTAATGTGGTGAGTTATGGGTAAAATACGCAATTATTTCAAACATGCAAGTGGTTATAAAATATTCATTATTGTTGGGGAATATTCGTTTGGTCGTGGAATATTCTTACTGTCGGGGAATATTCGTACGACGGCGCAGCTTTGTGTTGGCCCCATAACGGAAAGCGATTGGAGGAAGAAAACGACAAGAATAAGTTGTTTATAAATAACGACGTAGTTGTTATTACAGATTATCTTGTTAAAATACACGGTGGTTTAAACACAAGAAGATATTTCAGTATTGCACCAATTATTGATTCTTACGTAAGAAGGCACTACTCAAGAATTATTACAAAGAATTATCGCTCAATATTTTATTTTATTGATTCAATAATTGTTGCGTTGATATTTTATATTTTCGTTGTTTTAATAATTGTCATTGCACAATATTTTCTATTATCGGAGCAATAATTCATACTATCTGAATAATATAATTAGATAACATTATTGACAATGTCTAGAAAGTTCTGTCGAATGAGAGGTTTGGTCATCTAATCATGGCCACCATAAGGAGAGATCCTTATCGAAAGCCCCTCTTCCTGAACCGTGCGGTTGTCGATTGTGATTCTCGTAATATTATTTATGAATAATTAATTATTGATTTATATGATGAGGAAAATATTGATTTTATTTGGATATAGATGGAGAAAATTTTTAATGTGACAATTGTTGAAAATTAATATTTTATCTTTTTTCCGATAAAATAATTCATTTAAATATATTATTTTAATAATATAATAATGGTGATATTTTTACAATAAATGTGGGATATATGAGTATATGAGGAGGAAGAGTATTTTTGTTGCATTAAATGATTAACACATGTTTTGTGTGTCAGAGACCCCAATTCTTGAATCAAAATTTATTATAACTTTGTAAAATCGCCTGCTTTGTGGATTTCTTTTTAATTTTGTTTGGAATTTAGAAAAACTTTCTTCTGCAAAGTTGTAGAAAATGAAATTTCCTATGGAAAAGACATGTGGTTTGAATTTTTCTGATAAAAAGGCTATTTATTATGAATTATTGAAGTTCCGGTGTTCCAAAATAATTTATTTTTGGAGTTGAAAATGTTTTTTTGTAAGAAAAACATTTTTTGTTGCAATTGAGTGGGCTCACATGTGTTATAAATGATCTGAAATCAGATTTCTAAGGTGGGCTTGAATATTTTTAAGAAATATTATTATTTTATTAAATTTTCTACTTTGGTGTTCTAAGCATTTTCCTATAAATAGGGTACTTAGGTTAGAATTGAAAATCACACCAGAAACTGAAGTTTTCTCTCTCGATATATTGAGCATATTCTTGTGAGTATTTTGATACCTTGAGTGTTGCTATACGGTGCAAGTTCCCTTCAGTACTATATCTAGTATTCCAGTCAGGAGTACCGTCTTTTCGAGGTATGGGATATTATTTTTTTAAAAATGATATTATTTCTTCTAATATCATTATGCCGGATTATTGGTAAGATTTTTTTTGTAAAATTCTTATCTTTTAGTGTCAGGGTTACTATTCACGTATACGGCACTATTCACAGAAAAAAATTAAATTATTATTTTTTGTCCAAAATATCTATTATGGATACTAGCTTTGATTGTATCCATGTTTTGATCATTCTTGAATTTTACTTCACTATGATTATTTATGAGGTATTTTTGGACATGAAATAAATTTGAAATACTGAATCCTTGATATTTATTCTTTTGTTTCAATTTGGATTCGTTTCCTTTAAAATATTTTTCATCATCCTCACCCCTAAATGATGATATTATTAAATATCTTTGGATCAGAAAGTGCAAAAAGATAAATGATTTTATAATGAATATCTTTGGCCAGTAGTAAAAGATGAACATGTGTTGAGATGAACATGACCGATCATTGAATATCTTTGGCCAATGGTGCAAAGATGAAAATTTGATTCAAGATGAATATTGATTGATGTTACTGGGGATAAAATATTGACGATGGACTTTTAAATTCATAGATAATAGTAGATTTCATTCTCTACGTAACTCATCTATGAATTATTATTTCATTACCGATCCGAAACTTGTTGTCTATTGTATTCTATCGATTTTTCCCTGTTGAAGACTAACGATAATTTGTTCTATATTATCTTAGTCATAATATTCTTTACTGGGCTAGTTGAGTTCACCCTTTTCCTTTTTGTTCCATTTTTCTTCTAAGGAGGCGAGAATGTAGCGAGTACTAGTCGGAGTACGGAATGAAGGTTCTAGGAAGTTATTTTAGTAGTCCTCACCATTTTTGTAAAGTATTGTATCAATAATTGTAATGAGGACTTAGTTGGGTATGTATATTGTCTAGATGACAATATTTGTATTTAAACTCACAGTTTATGGGTTGTATTAATAAAGTTGTAGTTGTTTTTGTACCATGTATTTGGCGACTCAGTATGGGTTGGATGGAATGGATCTATTTTGGGGGCGTCACAAATGTAAAAAGAGTTGCACATATTTGATATTAAAAAGAGGTTTTAAACGATTAAATTATAGACTGAGCTTGAGTTGTTTGGTTCATTTACAGCCTACTAAAGAGTGCTGATGTTGAATATGAACGAATTAGGGGCCTATGGCTTCTCTGTTTTTTTTTTAATTTCCCTGTTTACACTGGTTTTCCAGGATAGTTTGGATGGAGAGCTAGATGTTTTATTTGATCCTAATGGACTCAGCAAGGATGGAACTGTTTCATTGAATATGTGTGTGGTCAGTGAGGATGCCAAGTACTTGGCTTACGGTCTTAGTTCCAGCGGATGTGATTGGATGACCATCAAAGTTATGAGAGTTGAAGACAAGGTGGTTGAACCCGATACTTTATCATGGGTTAGTATACTAATCGAATATTCAGTTCCCTCTCGGTATAAGTAGAAACGCTGCAATAACCAGAACTCGCCTATTTTTCTTCTTAATTTTGTGTATTGCATAATGCATATGTGTGTTACAGGTCAAGGTTTCAGGTACAAGTCAATGATACAACATTGATTTTGTGTGCTCTACTCGGATATTAATGAATTCCTATTAACATTGTGATAAAAGAAAACATACTTGCATTGCACATCCTAAATTTAAGACACCTACAGTTAAATACACAATTTCCTATACAATGTGATGTATATATACTAATTCATTAATTTTATATACTGTGACAGAATGTTAGATTTGTACTTCAATCTAGACAATGGGAGGTTAAATTGTCGTTTCTGAAACAAATGGATGGGTTATGTTATGTGCAACTACCGCCCTCCCTGTGAAGTTAAATTATAATTCTGCTTATTATTTTTGAAAAGTGAAAACCTATAAACATAACCACAGACACTATTGAACAACATTAGTTTTATATCACTATTACAAAACAGTAAATAGACAACACTTAAATCATAATATTTTTATAAAAAACGTTAGTGATATTTTTTTCACAACATTTTATAGATACATATGAAAAAACGTTATCTATTTAAAGTTATAATTTTTTTTTAAAGAAAACGTTGTGAAGAAAAACACGGAGGGAAGAAAAACACGGAGGTATGTGCCTCGGAGTCGGGTAAGAAAAAAAAACACGAAATTGTTCCCTTCTCGTTTTTGAAGTCCTCAAACCCTAACTCCATTATCTGAGTTTGCAAATCTCTCTCTTTTTCTCTTCTTTTTCTGGTTCGCATGAAAAATGGGAAAGAAACATAGCAATGGGACTGCTGCCTTTCATACAATAATCCCTCCATTTTGAAATTGTTACCTTCCTCGGTGAAGATTCGATTCTCTTCTTCAGTCTCCACGACCACCATCGCCTATAATCGCCGCTCGATTACTCGTACTGTTCCGATAAATGGGTGACCGCTGATAATTACTACTGTAGGTTGTAGTAGTACCTGTGAGTTTAGTGGTCTGAACACGCCGCTCGAGCTCAAGTCTCGGACCGGTAAGTTTTTGTCTCAACATTTTTGGTCTACACCATGAGAATGTTGTTATTGAGGGATTAGCAGCTGCCGATATTATCTCTCTGGGATTTTTTGCTGATAAGTTGTTCTTGTTTCTGTTGCAGTATCAAAATGTGTTTGCACCAATTATCAAGCTCGAAGCTAACTATGATAAGGTATGCATACACCCTTAAATTTTTTGTCCTTTTGCCTTCCTCCTTTCTTCTGGTTTCCTTTCTGATTGAATTGATGGGGTTATTGTAAGAAATTTTTTATTTCTGATTAATTTTTTATTTCTATTACTTATCTTTGTGTAAAAAATTTGTCCTCGTCTAAACTATGTGGCACTATCAATTTGAGTTTTGTAGATGATGAAAGATTGTACATAGTACTTTCTTTATTTCTATTGATTAAAGTTCACTTGTGTTTTTCACAGGTTAACCCAGATTATAAAGGTGTATGCCATGTTACTCTTGCTCAAGAAGGTCATTGCAGACCTGGGGAGGTGTGTTTTTTGAATCATTTATTTTAACATTCATTTTTTTAAAAAGGCATCACATGTTTTTATTTGGAGATAATTGATTTAATCTTGTTATGTGCATTCACGAAACAATGCGTTCTTGAATAAAATTGTGAAACCCATTGACGAAACAATTAAGGCTGAAGTGGATAATAGTATCTCTTTATTGTTATGAACCAGGAAATTGACAGGTTGGGATTTGTAATTGATTTTCTATCAAAGGCAACTCTTGTTGGGTTCATGGCTGGTGCAGCAGTCATTGTATCATTACAACAACTGAAAGGACTGCTTGGGATAGTTCACTTCACTAACAAGATGCAAATAGTCCCTGTGATATCCTCTATTTTTAAGTAGACAGATGAGGTAAGAAGCTCTGTTTAAGTTATTTCGGGATGCAACTCTGTGGGAATTGGAATGATTTAGAAATAGAAGTGTTCTTTGGAAGTTATTTGTGCATCAGTTTTGATATGGACAAGTAAAGAAGCCAATTTTTGGGAAATATGTTGGTGTTGATTTAGAAATAGTTCTTGTGCAATAAAGAAGCCATTTTGGTTGCTCTTACTCCGATTTGCAGGTTGCAGGTATCAAAGTCCATAAAGAAGAAGGAATAAAGGTCAACCACTTTTACGATAAATTCTAGCAACTTCCTTGTACAGATGTTGACTGTAAGCTGAGAGGCTGCAATTGAAGTTCATGTATTTATTCTGTACGTTCCTTTCTGTTCTTTAGTGTGTTCTGTCCCATCTACATTCCCTACATTACACATGGCATTTTGACTTTAGAAAGAACAGTCTGTAAAACTTTTCTTTCTAAATTTAGGTAAGTTTCATGTTTTGGCATGCTGTAGCAGCTAACTAATGTTGGTTAGGACGTTAGATTCACTAGTCACACAATTTTCACTCTCTCGTTAAAAAGTTCCCTTTTGTAGTTATATGTACTAAGAATCAAATTTTGTATTGAACCTGATTTGGTTATATATTTAAGTTTTTCCTATGAGTAGTTGACCTTCAGTGATTATAATATTTGGACCAGTATTATTGCTTTCACCACCAGATCCATCACCATTAACTTATCTTTCAAGTACTTTATACTAGTTTGGACTGCTTCAACAAAACCTTTACTGCATACAAAAGGATTTACTTATGCCCCTCCCTCTCCCACTCTCCTCAAGGTATTTGCTTTCGTCACTAAAAAGTAAGGAAAGTAAAGTAGAAGTGTAAAACACTTCAAAGGAAAAAGAACCTTTAGGATAACATCACTTTGTTTGATTGGATAACATCACTTTGTTTGATTGGATAATGTCACTTTCATATGTACTGTTACAAACTCTCAGTGCTCTTGAAGCGGATAATGACATGATTTTGATATAATCCTAGCACTGTTACCCTTTTTTTCATTTTGTTTAATTGGATAATGACCTGAGTTTGATATAATCCTAGCAGAAATTTTACCAATGTTCTCATTGCTCTATTCGATTAATGATTATGAGTAATGGAGAAAACTATCTAGAGTTCAAATTTCTTTTACACTTGAAATATTTTAAATACCTTGAAAAATTAATTCTTCCAACTTTGTTTATGTATGATTTATGTGCGTATATAAATTGCAAATGCCTCTGTTTCTTTAGATTAGAAGCGGGTTTGATATTTACCCTTTTCTTGTTTCTGAATCATTAACTTTTTTTGGGGGGTTATAATTGTCTTGAGTTTGCTATTTTCCCCAGAAATGGTGCTCAGAAGTTGCTCGGTATCTTGATTGATGTTGGTGAGGCTGTTGCTTATGTTCTGTCACGGATGTATGGCAGTGTCAATCAGCTTGGTATCGGGAATGCTATTCTCATTATTGTTCATGCTCGTGGACAACAGGGCTCCTACCCAATAAAGCTATTCTACACTTCCAACATGCCTATAATTCTTCAGTCTGCACTTGTATCCAACCTTTATTTCATTTCTCAGGTATTGGTTCTTACATTTGTTGGTGTTGCTGAAGTATTTTACTTTCTCATGGTTGATGAAATTATATAATACCATTTGTTTATTTACAGTTGTTGTATAGGAAGTACAGTGGAAATTTCTTTATAAATCTGTTGGGCAAATGGCAAGAATCTGAATATTCAGGTCAATCAGTCCCGGTTGGTGGTCTTGCTTACTATGTGACTGCACCGTCAAGGTAATAAAGCTACAATTCTAATGGAAAATTCCTATCATAATCTTCTTGCTTTATCTGCTTATACAGGGCTGTTCTCAACTTATTCTCAAAGAATATGAGTACAGCTGTAGAGAATTTTTAGGTATATTGCCATTTGAAATTTTGCATCTGGTTTCTGATGCGCAAAATCTAAATTTTTTATGGTTTTCCTATTATAAGAAAATGAAGATATCACAGTAGTTTCTTGTTGACTTCTACTTGGCAGCCAGATTAGAACTTTAAGCTGAAAGTTTCCCTTGAAGCTAGCAGTTTATCATTATTTGTTGGTGATTAGTAACATATATGTTTTACTTCACTTCCAGTTAGTTCTGGATTCTCATCGCTGGGTACCATTGCCAGGAGTTGGCTTTTAAGCCAATAGTTTTGGTGATGAAAACCATGAAGATGTTACTCCTCCTTCAAATCTAATGGAACATCCATATCTTGCTGTGTTTGTTAATGGTAAGTTTTTGTTAATGCATATGTACTATTCTTCTTTGCACTATAACTTTTGATAATTCTTTGAAGTGATTAGAATCCATATTTTTGGATGGTTGTGCTATTTGTGCTTCATTTTTAACTATGTATCTGTGAGTTGGTCTAAAAATGCAAAATTCAAGAAATCCTCTTGAAAACAGTATTATTCGTTTGAGATTTGGAATTCTTTTCTCCAAGTATCATAGGTCAAGAGACTTGGATAACAATATTTTGATTATAGGATGTGAAATATGAAATGCAGAAAAAGAGGTCATAGTATTGCTGGATGATTATTGTGCGATAGTAATAATACTAGATGTAGAAGTTGCCCATAACTTATCTATCATTTGCATATTCATATGAAATGGGAATAAACCATAAGCTAGTTTAAGGGCTATTCTGTTTGTGTTGACTATGTGCTTTAAATGCTTACTGGTATTGTTCTTTTATGGACATTTTTCCCTGGTGGATTGTATTTCTAGTTCGTGTAATGTGATTGGCTTTAAGCCGTGTGTTCTGGCCTAATAAAGTTTTTCCTTTTTTCCTTTTTTCCTTTTCACCACCTAAAGTAGATCTGGCTAATCAGGTAGGAAGTACTTAGATCTTTTATCCAGATTGTAGCCCTTATTTACATTATGCAAACTTAACGAGACGCTTGTATTGGTTCGTAATTTGCAATAGCATCAGATATTGATTATTATCAGTTTAACACAAAGCTATATACTGTTTATCATTACAGGTATGCAATTGTTCGTGATACTGGTGTTGTTTGGCAGGTTGGTTTCTATAGAATCCACTGATCTTCTTATACTTTTGGGGACGAGTTGTGATTTCCCGACTTAAAGGTTTATTTATCAAAATTTTGTTACAATAACAGGTCTTCCAACCTTTATTTGATCATATGGTCACTCTAGAAACACTCCCTATGCATCCAGTGCGGGAACTACAAGAAAGGTGTCAACAACAGGCTGAAGGCTTGGAGTATAAAGCTACTCGAAGTGGCAAATTTAACAACTATTGAAGTATACATTGATGGCATCTAGGTTGGGACTGCTCAAAATCAGCAAAAGAAAATGGCACAAAAATTAGCTTGAACTTTGAGTATTTCTCTTTCCTATTTCTACTTTATTGGTTAGGTGTGGCTATATTTTAGTTTGAACTTTGATTATAACTGCAGTTCTGTTGTTGCAGTATACGGCACTTCAGTGCTTATGGATAGTTTGATATAGATTTTGTGGATGTAGTAATTTGAAACTGTAAACAAATGGTATTATTGGGATGTATTTTGAATGGTTGATACATTTTGGCTTTAAATTTAAATGAGAATTTAGACCTTTTAGCTATATATTATGACATTAGTATATTGCAGGTGCATTGGTAATGTAGGTGAATTATAACTTTTTTTTTCTTTTTTTTTAATCTACAACATTTTAAAAACGTTGTGTAAATGTGCCTAAACATTGTCTGATATACTAAACAACAACGTTTTTATTCAAAAAATGTTGTGGAATCATACCTACTACAACGTTTTTAAGTATCTGTTAATTTTTGAAAAACAAATAAGAAGTAAAAGAAGATGTTATATATTGAAAATCACTTGGCAAAGTCACAACCAACCTCCCAAGTGATCCGTGAATTGTAAAGTCAAATAAGGCTTGTCTAAGTAAAGATTGCTCGCAGAATACTCTAAGCATACAATGAATGAAAGAAACATCGTAAATAAATCTTTAAGATCGATCATTCAGTGAAGTCAAGATTGTAAAGACAATCTCAAGATCTTAAAATAGAATGTGGAGTGCTGAGTACACAAGTTAAAGGAGATCATCGAGCTTATCTTGTGCCATGAATTTAAAGTGAAGATTACTCAAGAAATAGCATATAGCAAAAGAATATACTCTGATGTTATCTGAGTATAATTCTCATCATAAGAGATGTCATGAAGAAATATATAGACGAGGTCACATTGCAAAGATATTCTGCCTGATCATAAAGCTCATAACAGATCGCAGAGATATATGTATCTCTTAGAACGACAACTGCTCTTGAAAGTAAAACTAAATGATTAATTAATAAAGTTATTTTTGACTCTTTAGAACAACTAAAGTATTAAGAGAGCGAAGAAGAATATGCACATCAAAGTCCAAGCATCATGAATAGATTAGAAAGTAGAACATAAGTTAAAGTCATAGTAGTAGTGATAATACAGAGCACAAATCTATAAATTCCATCACTTTACTATCGACAGTCAAATAATATAAGAACATAAAAGCTCAAGGAAAACGTAAATCTCAACCCTACAATTCTTGTAACGACAGATCGTAGAGTTTGTGTCAGGTCTGACAATAAGACTGACAAATGGAACGTTGCAAGAAGATAATTTCAAGGTTGCAAAATATATATTCTTGGAAGAAAACAAATATATATCGACCAACTAGTTGGCCAAAAGCAAGCCGTCAGAAACACTAGAAAAGATACTTATTGATGTAATAAGTTCTAAGTCAGAAAGTACACTGACACAAAGTCTCAGAAAGTCAACATCAGAGATATCAAAATATCTAAGCATTAAATGCTCCAACGGATACTTCTCAATGGGAAGATTTCTAAGGAAAATAAAAGACAACATTATTTAAAAAGAAAATATGATGATGAGCACAGAATGTCAATACTTAAAAGAAATCATCATCAAGGATGAACATGGAGCTGAACAAGAGAAAACGTAGAGTTATGACAACTCTATGAGCAGAGAAATGTTCAAGGCTGCCAATTACGAAAGGGAAGGAGATTAAAATGTAAATATTGGAAGCACCTCATCAGGCCACAAGAGGCTAATGATTATATGAAAAGTTCAAAGTCGCAGAGCCAAAGATAAAGAGATTGAAAGCTTAATAGCAAATTAATGAGATAGATTCGTAGAGCCAAGAAAGTGGATGACATGGTATAACTGAAGGTTCATATATAAAGAAGCCATGTAGTTGATGTTGATAACTTGAGAGTGGCAGATCTCAAGGCAAACCTCAAGGCACCACTATAAGTTTCATCAGGAACACTCAGAATCAACCAGCTGAAGACGTATATAGAACACAAGTCTATGATTCTGAAAGTGTTTAATGTTGCTAAGCATACTTCTACAAAATAGGACGAAGGATTGATGGATCCTAGTCTATGTGACCGAAGTGGGGTCGATGGATCCTGGTCTTAGTGACCGAATTGGGGTTAGAGGATCCTAGTCTTAGTGACTGAACTTCTGAGTCTTAGTGACTAGATGCCGAGACTTTGTAACTCGAAGGAATCCTAGGGATTCAGATGTAAAATGGTTTGTTGGGCCTATATCCTTAGTGGATATCCTACTCGTTGAGTAGAAGAGTGGAGTAAGAGTTGTTTAGTCTTCGAACCACTTAAAACCTTATATGTCTTTTCCATTATGCAATTTGCATTCTGCAATCTATAATTGCTATACCTGCTATGTGTTTTCTCATTCACAGAACTTGTTTTAGAACTGAGATTCATAAGTAAATCTTCAAGGGGAGTTTTCTAACGTATATTCCATTGTGCATAGATAATCTTGATTAACTAATTATTCGATAAATCTAACAAAGTAATTATAAAGAGTTTAAAGATCTATTCAACCCCCCTTCTAGATTTATATTGCGCTTTTGGGAAATAATAATATAGATTGGATTGAGGAGGTCTAGCGGTGTGATATTTTGGCTTTGATGAATTATTTTGGTACTATATTAAGGTACGAATTTTGTACTTTATTTTTTTATTATGGTTATATTCCCTATATCATTTATGTAATATTTCGTCATTTAAAAATCTATATTTTTGAGACTTTTTTCTTTTGTATCTTTCTTCGTATATTTTCGTTCATATTCGGGAGTTTTTAGATAGTTGGTATCTTGTGATAGTTAAGTATGTTCGTATTTGAAATAATTCGATGTCATTTGGAGATGGTAATGTAAGTCTTATGATTTGAACCCCTTTTAGCTTACATTATGTACTTTGATCCTTAGGGTATACTAGAGCTAACCACCGGTGGGGGTACCACAGGCTTATCCTCTTGACATCGAAACATAACTCCTTCTGTGGTGGTGTGATCAGTCCACGTCGTATCCTTTTGTGTGGTCTGGGTGTGAACTTTGACCATTTGATATATTTATTCAGGATACGTGTGGGTCGACACAATATTTGATTTGATTTGTTTGGCGAATTAGTGATGTATGTGTTGTGCTTATTATCTGGCTTGATTTGAAAACATCATGGTATTGATCTATTTTGTTAGCCTTTAGCTATTTGTATTTGAACTCAGTATGAAATTGTCACCTTATAAACATTTGATTCAACATTCATCTTGTTGGGTCCTTTTTATTATACTTGTTTGATCACTAGTGTTCATTATTTATATCTAGCCTCACCAATTTTGATATATTCATAATTCATTCGTAGTTTGCATTCGTTCATTCATTCAACTTTTTTGGTTACATTATATAATGTGGTATATTTGTGCATCTTTATATCTTTACTGGGCAATTGACAGGTAATTAGGGGTGATCATGATTTGTGGGATGAGAGCTACCTTTGATCCAAATAAGTCGATTAGTTTTGAGACTATGTTTAGACTTGGGTTTTCTAATATTTTATAGATGGATGTTTTTGAACCTATTTTGGCATTCATTCTTAGAAGTAGAGATTATGTTAACATGAAGTTCTTTCCTTTTAAATTGACATTTATGACAGTTGGTATTCAATCTAATTACAAATATTTTGAGATTTATTACAAGAATTTATTTATTATGTTTTGTGCGTAACATCCCTTTTTCTTTGAGAAAGGGGGGTGTTACAGAGTTGGTATTAGAGCTTAGGTTATGATTGTGACGCCCCCAAAATAGGTATACATCACCCATTCTGAGTCGCCAAACAGAAAAAACTACAACTTTATAAATACTATGGTCATACAAAATACGACAATACATAAACTGTGAGTTTAAATACAAATATTGCCTTCTAGACAATATCCACACTCAAATAAGTCCTCTTTACAATTATTGAAACTCTATTTTACAAAATAGTGAGGACTACTAAAACAACTATCTTGAATCATTACTCCATACCCCGGCTAGTCCCTGCTAAATTCTCACCTCTTGAGAAAAAAAATGGAACAACAAGGAAAACGGTGAGCTCAACTAGCCCAGTAAAGAATATTATGACTAAGATAATATACAACAAATTATCATTAGTCCTCAACAGGGAAAAATCTGATAGAATATAATAGACAACAAGTTTTAGATCAACAAATGCAGCGGAAACAACAATCCATTAGAATAGTCAAGTAGAGAATGAGTTCTACTATCTTCTAAGATTTAAAAATCCATCATTAATATTTTATCCCTGTAACAATAATCAATATATCTTGAATAAAATATT
Source organism: Panax ginseng (assembly GCA_020205605.1). NCBI lineage: Eukaryota > Viridiplantae > Streptophyta > Magnoliopsida > Apiales > Araliaceae > Panax > Panax ginseng. The sequence continues at coordinate 115,513,176 of CM035135.1, forward strand.
CATCTTTGCACTACAGGCCAAAGATATTCATTTGTATCACCAGTCGGTCATGTTCATCTCAACACCTGTTCATCTTTGCACTACGGGTCAAAGATATTCATCAGTTAATCATTCATCTTTGCACTACAGGCCAAAGATATTCAGTAATATCATTATTAAGGACTGAGGATGATGAAAAATATCTTAAAGAAAACGAATTCAGTGAGACAAAAGGACAAATATTAGGGATTCGTATTACAATTTATCCAAATTCAATAATACTCCATAATAACTAAATATGAAGCAAAATTCCAAAAATGAAGATCAAAACATGGATACAATCAAAGATAGTAACCATAATAGACATCTTGGATAAAAAGGAGAAATTTTATTTTTTGGTGAATAGTGCCGTATTCGTGAATAGTACTGTATACGTGAATAGTACTGTATACGTGAATAGTAACCCCGACACAAAAAATTTTAAATTTGATAAAAAGTTCAGACCAACATTTCGGCATAATGATATTGAAGAAAATAATATCATATACGAAGAAAATAACACCCCTTACCTCAAAATAACCGTACGTCTGACTGAATTTCGGATATAGTGCTGAAAGAAACTTGCACTGAATAGAAACTCTCAAAGTATCAAAATACTCACAAAATACACTCGATAATATAGAGAGAAAGAAAACTTGTTTCTAGTGTGATTTTCAATTCTAACTTAGCCCTCTATTTATAGGAAAATGTTAGCACGTCGAAGCAGACTTGACCTGCTACCTAATGGTTTTACCTGCTACTATTGCCAACCACCACATTTGAAATTCAATTTGAGCACATTTCTTCACCAACCACAGGTGGGGCCCACCCATTCTAGAATTTTCCACCAAAATTATAAATTCAGAAACTTCAACAATTTCTGAACCAGTCACCTTTTAAAATTCATAACAAATCATACGTTAATTTTTAACAGTTCAAAATTTGTGGACATATACTCAACTTATATGTATAACATATTCAAAAATTACAACGATCCAACGGTCGGATTAAAAATTATAACTCACGCAATAGAGCTTTAAGAAAACCGATTTGATTTTTAATACCTCCATTCTGACAAAATACTGATAAAACACCTCAACATTAATTCCTTCATTTATATCCACATAAATAAATCCATCATTTATATCCGCATCAAATAAATATTTCCTTATCATATAAATCAATAATTAATTATTCACAAATAATATTACAGAATCACAATAATGACAACCAGACAGTTCCCAGGAAAGAGGGGGCTTTCCAATAAGGATTTCTCCCTATTGGCGCGTTATTAGATTATCTAACCTCTCCTCGACAGAACTTTTTAGACATTATCAATAATGTTATCTAATAATGTTATTCAAATAATATGAATTATTGATATGATAATGGAAAATACTGTGCAGTGACAATTATTGAACAATAATAATATAAAATATCAACGCAGCAATTATTGAATCAATAAAATAAAATATTGAACAGTAATTACTGTAACAATTATTGAGTAGTGTCTTCTTACGTAAGAATCAATAATCCAAATATATTGTGCAATACCGTGTGCTACTGTACAACAACGTGTATTACTTTACTTTACCCATCGGGTATTCCAACAGTGTTAACGGTAACAATTACGCCATTATTTATAAAAACTCAAACTTGTCGTTTTCATCCGATAGTTATTCTGTTATGAGGCCCACAAATGGTTGTGCCGTCGTACGAATATTCCCCGACAACAAGAATATTCCACGACCAAACGAATATTCCCCGACAGAAATGAGTATTTTATAACCACTTGCGTATTTTGAAAATTTTATATATATCACTCTTAACTTTAAACTTTTATCAATTTAACTATTTACTAAATAGAAAAATTGAATACTTTTATTTCATAAAATTCGGGGTCTTACAATGATCATGTAGATTGCCTTTTAGGCTTGACATGTGAGTTATGGGTAGACCATTGGGTAGTTAAAAGATTTTATTATAGTGTTTATGTTGCGTTTGATCTTCGTTCTGCACAATGTTGGCTTCAATTATATGTTTTGATTTGTTTGTTCTTATTTGTTTGAATTTGTATCATAGATGGATCGTAAGTCTTCAAGAATTGTTGGGAGGCAGGGTAATAAAGGTAGGAGAAGTCAGGGTAGCCCCAGGTTGAGGTTGTTAACCAGGGTGGAAACATTGGGACTCAAGGTAATGAAACGACAACCCCGATTATGCTAACAATAAAGGTGAATGAGGTAGTTACGCAGGTAGTGGCACATGCTATGTAGAGTATTTCACAGGTCCAAAGAAACCATCATGCAAAAGGTATGGGGGGTGATGCAGAGATACCACAACATGAACAGAATAATCCTCCTGAGGATCAAGTGGGTCAGCCAGTGCCACCATTATATATGTTGTTGGTAAGGTTTATTAAGCAGAAACACAAATCTTTTTGTTCAGCTTCGACTCCGATTGGCGAAGAACTGGATTACCTAATTGGACAAGATTTTTGTTGTGATTGGATGTTTAGAAAATTAGAAAGTGAGACTAGCAGTTTATAAGCTAGAGGATGATGCTCAACGATGGTGGAAATCATTGAAGGCTATGCAAGGAGGTTGTAAAGACCCCCGAAACCCGGGTCTATCTTTAAAATTGGATTTCAGCGGTCCAGAATACTAACCTTTCATCATAAGCTTAATACAAGAATGTAATTACTACATTATTACAACATATCTTCTCAAATCCCAAGCTCTATTACCTTTACATCCTAAAATCATAATATTAATGAATATTAATTTATTTAAATATTATAATTATAAACCTCCAATATATTACCATCTGTAATAAAATAATTTACACCATTTGATTACTCATGTTTGTCCGTTCTGTCTGCAAAAAGGTTAAGAGTTTTTGCAAGAGTGAGCATTTAATTGCCCAGCAATTTAAAGTAAATGAATAAACAAAAAAAATCAAGAATCAAATGAATATTCTTTGAAAAATTCATCAACAAAACAATAGTTGAGAAGCAGCTCGAATAAACAGGAATAATTTAAATCCCTATTACTCTCAATCATATCTTATCTTAATTAAATGATCCTCAAGATCCTTACTCACTATCATTTCATATATAACACACCTCGAGATCAACCTATCTCTGCTCTTCTCTAATACCCAACACAACTTAATCATATTATAGTTCATGAATAAATCAGAATTTTAATAATCTGAACAGTTTAATAATAGAACAATACTTCACAAAAGTACATAAGTGCAGTTATTGGAAAATAACACAATTTAGGGTGAAACACATTGCACAAAGTCATGAAACATACATTCAATTCAATAATTTGAATTGACATTAGAAGACTTACTCAATAAAATTTGAGAAAGTTCAAGAAACTTGCCTTACGCGTCCTTTACCGTTTATGCTACATAGCTCTTCAAATAACCTACATATATAAATAATGTAGAACATAATAATTAGTCACTTAATGACGCTCAAATTGGTTTATATTAATTCTTATTTCATATCGTTCGCGCATTATATTTTAATTTACGCGATTAACTCCAAAACATCTCTCAGCTTCGTGTCGTTCGGCAACGTTACGATCCTCATAATCATTCATCTTTATTGATTTATGTTAACCACATTCCATATTTTAAAATGTTCATTTCATTTGAATTAAAATACTTTTTAATTCCACTAACACTTGACATGGCGTTTCGGCGTTTGTATGCCACATGCCCGATTCCCCTCCTTTGTGTATGCTTAACATGCTCATAAAACCTTTCTAATACTCCATTGATTAATTTTAAGTATCATTATATTTCATAATCTATAAAAGTTTAATTTAGTTTAATTTAATACATAAGCTTGATTTAGATTTTCAGCTTCTTTGTCGGTTTTAACGTCCTAACTTTAAAACATCATATCTCGACCGTCCGAACTCGGAATGGGTTGATTCTTGAGGCTATAAAAAGCTAGGAACATACTCTACACAAAATCAAGAATTCCCAATTCTGATCACATGGCGCGAGACGCGCCATAGGGGCACTGTAACCCCGCAGGGAAAATTTCCAGCATGCTCTGTTTTCCTATGTTGCTTTAAAACTTCATAACTTGGTCATATAATGTCGGAATTAGGTTATTTTCGAGGTTATAGAAAGCTTATAACATCTAATAGAACTTACCATGGATGGAATTAATTTTTAGATTCATTAACAAATTCGAAAATTGGCTCAAAAGTCTCCCAAGACTAAGATTTCATTATTTAACATACTTTACGAAAAATTTCTCTACGACTTCGTTTTAACACATTTTTTGTGACGCCCACAAAATAAGTATACACAACCCATTTTGAGTCGCCAAATATATAGTACATAATTCAAATACAACTTCATTTATACAACTGTTAAGTGTCGTGCAGAATACGACAAATCATAAGTTGTGAGTTTTAACACGAATATTGTCTCGTAGATAATATCCAAACTCAAATGAAGTCCTCATTATATTTATTATTACACTATTTCACAGAATAGTGAGGACTACTAAAGCAACCATCTGGACCGTCACTCCATTCCCCAACTAGTCCCAGCTATATTCTCATTTCCTGAAGAGAACAATGAAAGAAAATGATGAGCTTAACTAGCCCAGTAAAGAATATTATGACTAAGATAATGCAGAATAAATTATCTTTAGCCTTCAACAGTGTTAAATTGATAGAATAAAATAGACAACAAGTTTAACTTCAACGGAACAAACAATCCATTAGAAGAGTCAAGTAGAGCATAATATCTACTATCTTCTATGATTTAAAAGTTTATCATTAATTTTATCGATGAGACTCAGCTCAATAAATAATCCACATCACGGAATTATCCATGCACTACGGGCCAAGGATATTCATTATTATCACATCCACGAATCATCCATGCACTACGGCCCAAGGATATTCGTTATTTACACCAATGGTCATGGTCATGCCAAACAACAGTTCATCTTTGCACCCTTGGCCGAAGAGAACCCATGGTTATGATCATACCAACAACTGTCCATCAATGCACTATGGGCCAATAAGGACTTTTACCACATCATTTGTAACATTACAGGTCATGATTATACTGATACATAGTCAAAATCATGCCAATCAATAGTCCATTTATGCACTACGAGCCAAAGATGACTTTCGGCACAATATAAATATGAGGATGATGACAATGATATAAGAATTCAATCAAACAAAATCAAGGATAAATATTAAAGATTTTTAATTTATCCAGAGCTTAAAAATGTCCAAATTGTCAACATGATAACTGCTTTATGGAGTAAAATTCAAGAATAATATTCACGTATCAAAAATAATTTGGACAGAAAAGAATAAATTTTTAATAGTACCCTGGGTGAATAGTACCCCGTGAATAGTACTTATTGAATAGTATCCCGTGAATAGTACTTTGTGAATAGTTTCGTACATGTAAATAGTGTTGTACGTATAAATAGTACCCATGAATAGTACTCCGACATGAAAAGCTTAAAATTTAACAATAATGTTCAAAAAAATATCCTTGTGAAATGATACTAGATGAAGCGCAAATTTCAAGGATATTCTACTAATTTCAAGCAGTATTTAACAAAATGAGTGTAGAATTCGGAATCTGAAACGAAATAATATTACTTACATACTACAGAGTATGGAAGAAAATATTATTTCTTATGAATATTGAACAAAAATAATATCTGTTACGAATATTGAACGAAAATAATATTCCTTACGAATATTAAACGAAGACAATATCCCTATGAATATTGAACGAAAATAATATTTCTTACGAATATTGAACGAAAATAAAATTCCTTACGAATACGAAAAATAATATCGTAAGCGAATATGAAATAAATAATACCCCTTACCTCAAAAAGAGAGCAATTCCGACTGGTATAGCGGAGATATTCTTGAAGACAACTTTCACTATTTTCTACACTCAAAGTTTCCTTAAACTCTAAAGAAATACGCTTAGATTCTGGTGTGATTTTCATTTCTAAACTGAGCATCCTATTTATAGGAGAATGGCAAGATACTTTTTGGATGCACAGTAAGGAAAAAAATCACGGACTGCACAGTAACTTTCAAATGAATTCACTAAAGGTAATTTGAAGAAAAAATTTTGATTTTACTATAAAGACGATGCGATCTTTTTATCTGAAGAATAAAATAAAATATATTCTATTTTTCATAAAAAACAAAATTTATAATATATATATATATATATATATATATATAATTCATCCACCACCACCACACCTCAGCCACCCGTGACTCTCTCTATATATATATATATATATATATTTGTATAACAAAACTGAGATAATTTTCTACCGATAATTTTAAAAAATGGGTAAGTGGGGGTCCATGTAATAAACAAAATTTACAACAAATACTTCATAAAAATCTCATCTATTTATCTCAATTCACTTGGCTTCACAAAACATATTTTTAATAATACTCATCATTAATATTATAACTCACAATATTAACAACCAGATCATTCCCAGGAAAGAGGGGGCTTTTCGATAAGGATTTCTCCCATTCATGCCTTGATTAGGTGACCAAACCCTTCCTCGATGTAACTTTCTAGACATCGTCAATAATGCAAATAATAATATGAATAACTTTGTCGTCTCAATTATTGATTTAATAATATAAAATATTGTGACAATAATTAAATCAATAACGTGAGATACTATACAGCAATTATTATGGCAATAATTAAATAAAACTGAGTGACTTCTCATGTAAGCATCAATAATCAAAGATACTGTGCAATACTATGTGCTACTATGCAACCACGTGTATTACTGTACTTTTATCACTGGGTATTTCAACAGTTAACGGTAAAACTTTTGCCGTTATTTTTATAAAAAGTTATTTCAGTCGTTTTCTAACTCCGATAGTAATTTCATTGCGGGGTCCACCAATGATTGTGCCGTCGTACGAATATTCTCCGACCAAACGAATATTTTATAGCAACTTGCTTACTTTGCAAAATTTGTAAATATTACCCACAACTATAACATTATATCAAATCCACACCTTATTATTTAAAAATAATATTTAGAGAAAATTAAATCTTTATTCATAAAAGTTGGGGTCTTACAACCTCCCCTTCTTATGAAATTTCGTCCTCGAAATTGGTGTACATACCTGGTATATCGAAGAGGTAAGGATACCTTGATTTCATTTCAGATTCTAACTCCCAGGTCATTTCCCCAACATCGTGGTTTCTCCACAAAACTTTGACTTAAGGTATAACCTTGAAGCGTAGAATATGTTCCTTCTTATCTAAGATTTTAACAGGTACCTTTTCATACGTTAAATCTTCCGCTATCTTATCTGGTTCTAATTTAATAATGTGATTCGGGTCTTTCACATATTTACGTAACATAGATATGTGAAAAACTTTATGAACACGAGACATACTTGGCGGTAAGGCGAGTCTATAGGCCATAGTTCCTACTCGGTCGAGTATTTCAAATGGACCAATTAAATCGAGGGTTGAGATTTCCTCTCTTCGTCAATTCTTGCTTCTAGAATAACGCCTTCTTGCACCTTCTTCTTCATATTATCAGCTCCGGGTCTGTAGCTTGAACAACTTTAACTTTATCGATTAAAGTCGGTTCTACTCGTATATTTGACATCATCACGTGGGTCCCTAGAGTCTTTAACTCTATCTCCATCATTTGTAAGTTATACGAAATGGGTTTTTGTGTTAACAACGTCACACTCGTAAACGCATGCGATCTTCTACTCAACGCGTCAGCTACCACGTTCGCTTTTTCATGATGGTATTGAATGGTATGGTCTTAATCTCTCAACAGCTCGAGCCAACGTCTTTGGCGCATGTTACGTTTGTTTTGGGTGAAGAAATATTTGAGGGTTTTGTACCGGGTTCAAGGTCGATACAAAATTCGATTTCACGCTCCGGGGGTAGGCTAAGAAGTTCTTCGGGGAATACGTCAGGAAATTTATTAACAATAGAAATATCATTCAAAACTGTGACTCTCATCTAAGTCTTGGATATCACCTCACATTGATACCTATCAACTTGCCACTGTTATTCACGGCGTCCCCTACGGAAATTCTAGCTTCGGTGCATCCCACACAAGGAAGTCACCAGCGAAAGGCTCGGGGCTCTTTACTTATGGCTTGATGTTCCATTAGTTGTTTGGTTGCTTGAATTCGCATAACAGGTTGGTTAGGAATATGAAAGCTAACAACCTTACAAAAATAATCAATTTTAGCATGTGAGTAGTTAACCAGCCGATTCCTAAAATCACATCAAATGCAAGTATTTTCGAAGAGATAAGATTGACAGGTAACGTGAGGGTGCCGATTTGAATCAAACAAGATTTATAAACAGTGGATGTAATGAAGGTTTTCTCCCAACGGAGTTTTAATAGATAAATCAAAGTCTAATTTCTCCAGAGTCAAGTTTAAACGTTGAGCACAATTAGGTGAAATAAAAGAGTGGGTAGAACCGGTATCGAATAAGGTATAGACTTCGCAAGAGTTTATGATTAGCTTACCCGTAATAACTTCATTCGGGTTCCTCGTCACGAAAAATGCTCTCCTTAAACTAGCGACTTTGACTTGTCTGGAACAACCTTTGGTGTCTCCATCCCAGCTGGACTTGACATCACTATACGACAAAATCAAGCTAGGTGACCTTCTCTTCCACAATTGAAACACGCTTTGGGTTGTTACGTACAGTTTGGACGGATGTATCCCTCCTCTCTGCATCTGTAGCATACGATCGGTGATCGTTCTCCTTCCTTGACAATGGGTGCTGGTGCTGACGTCTTTCCATCATTGTTGAATCTTCTCTTCTTAAAGTTGTTTCCACTTAGTTCACCTTTTCTATTATCTTGGCCATGATTTTCACCGAAGTGGTTACTATTTCTGGCATGATAATTTCCTCCACGATGGTTATCGTTGTTCCGATGGTCATTGCCACCGGTACGATTATTATCGTGTTGTTGGTCGTTGTCTTTTGGTTGGGCTGACTCATGACCGTGCTCCAATAACTGAGCCATATTCACAACATCTGAATATAAACAAAGTTTGTGAGAAATAAGGTATTGACGTATTTTGGGTTTCAAATCTCGCAGAAACATTCGCGTCATTCGCTCCTCATTATCTACCAAATGGGATGCAAATCGGGATAAATCTGCAAACTTAGCCTCGTATTGCGATACGGTCATATTGTTTTGCTTCAGCTTGATGAATTCCACTTCCTTCATGTGACGAATACTTTTAGGAAAGTACTTGTCATTGAACAATTCTTGGAACTTCTCCCAAGAAATCTTTAGTGCAGCAGGTTGAGTACATTTGATAGATTCCCACCAATAATCTACCTCTCCTCGCAACATGAAGGTGGTAAAGGGAACCTTTTGCTCCTCGGAGCATCCTAAGATATCAAATATCTTGGTGATCTGCTTAATCCACATCTCTGCCCTAAGTGACTTTGGCTTTCCCAAAAACTCCAGTAGTGGTCCCAGCTCCTTGAATTACTTAGCGATGGCCATCCGAGAGTTGCCAATGTTTCCACCTGCATTTTGAACAGGAGTCTTTCTCGCTTGGTGTTGCATGAATTGCAAAAAGCTTCTAAACACCCCGTCGTTCATTATTTGGTCGATGTTGTTGTTTACATAAGGATTATTGCCTTCCTGATGCACATTATCCTGGTTATTGATCATTGGTGACTCAACGGTCTCATGTGCTCCATTGTTTATCTCAACATTTTCAGATGCCATTTTCAAACACTGCCACAAAATAAGGGTTAATTGACATGCTACATATTATCCCTATATTCTGACGGACCAATTAAATAACAATTAAGCTTAGGTAGGTCGTACTAGCGAAGGATTTACCCTTCTCTCCCCTCCTAGTTCTAGTCTCCAATCTCAGCAAGGGATCATATCCCTAAGCATTGATACCAACTGTGATGCCCCCAAAATAGGTATACACAACCCATTCTGAGTCGCCAAATACATGGTACATAAATTAAATACAACTTTATTTATACAACTGTTAAGTGTCGTGCAGAATACGACGAATCATAATCTGTGAGTTTTAACACGAATATTATCTCGTAGACAATATCCAAACTCAAATGAAGTCCTCATTACATTTATTATCACACTATTTCACATAATAGTGAGGACTACTAAAGCAACCATCTGGATCGTCACTCCATTCCCCGACTAGTCCCAACTATATTCTCATTTCCTGAAGAGAACAATGAAAGAAAAGGTGAGCTCAACTAGCCTAGTAAAGAATATTATGAATAAGATAATGCAGAATAAATTATCGTTAGCATTCAACAGTGTTAAACTGATAGAATACAATAGACAACAAGTTTAACTACAGTGGAACAAACAATCCATTAGAAGAGTCAAGTAGAGCATAATATCTACTATCTTTTTTGATTTAAAAGTTTATCATCAATTTTATAGATTAGACTCAGCTCAATAAATAATCCACATCATTGAATTTTCCATGCACTACGGGCTAGGATATTCAATATTATCACATCCACGAATCATCCATGAACTACGACCCAAGGATATTCATTATTATCACCAATGGTCATGGTTATGCCAAACAACAGTTCATCTTTGCACCCTTGGCCGAAGAGAACCCATGGTCATGATCATACCAACAACTGTCTATCAATGCACTACATGCCATTGAGGACTTTTACCACATCATTTGTAATATTACAGGTCATAATTATACTGATACATAGTCATAATCATACCAATCAACAGTCCATCTATGCACTACGGGCCAAAGATGACTTTCATCATAATATAAGCATGAGGATGATGACAATGATATAAGAATTTAATCAAACGAAATCAAGGATAAATATTAAAGATTTTTAATTTATCCAGAATTTTAAAATGTCCAAATTGTCAATATGATAACTGCTTTGTGGAGTAAAATTCAAGAATAATATTCACGTATCAAAAAAAATTTGGATAGAAAAGAATAAATTTTTCATCATGAATATTACCCCGGGTGAATAGTACCCGAGTGAATAGTACCCCATGAATATTACTTCGTGGATAGTATCCCGTGAATAGTACTTCGTGAATAGTGTCGTACGTATGAATAGTACCCATGAATATTACTCCGGCATAAAAAGCTTAAAATTTAACAAGAATGTTCAGAAAAATATCCTTGTGAAACGATACTAGATGAAGCGCAAATTTCAAGGATATTCTACTAATTTCAAGTAGTATTTAACAAAATGAGTGTAGAATTCGGAATCTGAAACGAAATAATATTACTTACATACTACAGAGTATGGAAGAAAATATTATTTCTTACGAATATTGAACAAAAATAATATCCTTTATGAATATTGAACGAAAATAATATTCCTTACGAATATTAAACGAAGACAATATCCCTACGAATATTGAACGAAAATAATATTCCTTACGAATATTGAATGAAAATAAAATTCATTACGAATACGAAAAATAATATCGTAAGCGAATATGAAATAAATAATACCCCTTACCTCAAAAAGAGGGCAATTTCGACTGGTATAGCGGAGATATTCTTGAAGAAAATTTTTACTATTTTCTACACTCAAAGCTTCCTTAAACTCTAAAGAAATACGCTCAATATTATAGAAGAAGAATTCTCTGATTCTGGTGTGATTTTTATTTCTAAACTGAGCATCCTATTTATAGGAGAATGACAGGATACTATTTGGATGCACAACAAGGAAACAAAATCACGAACTGCACAGTAACTTTCAAGCGAATTTACAGATGCGTCATCAAGAAAAATTTGATTTTACTATGCAAAGACGATCTTTTGCACTATGCAAAGACTATGCAAACAATAAAATATAATATATTCTATTTTAATAAAAATAACTTATAATATATATATATATATATATATATATATATATATATATATATATAATTCATCCACCACCACCACACCTCACCACACCATTGACTCTCTCTCTCTTTTATATATATATATATATATATATATATATATATATATATAACAAAGTCGAGATAACTTTCTTTCATCGATAATTTTGAAAAATAAGTAAGTGGGGGTCCATGTAATAAGCAAAATTTACAACAAATACTTCATAAAAATCTCCTCTATTTATCTCAATTCACTTGGTTTCACAAAACATATTTTTAATAACATTCATCATTAATATTATAACTCACAATATTAACAACCAGATCATTCACAGGAAAGAGGGGGCTTTTCGATAAGGATTTCTCCCTATTGGCGCACAATTAGGTGACCAAACCCCTTTCCTCGACAGAACTTTCTAGACATCGTCAATAATACAAATAAAAATATGAATAACTTTGTCGTCTTAATTATTAATTTAATAATATAAAATATTGTGACAATAATTGAATCAATAACTTGAGATACTATGCAACAATTACTGTGGTAATAACTGAATAAAACTGAGTGACTTCTCACGTAAGCATCAATAATCAAAGATACTGTGCAATACCGTGTGCTATTATGCAACCACGCGTATTACTGTATTTTTATCATCGGGTTTTTCAACAGTTAACGGTAATGTGACGCCTCCAAAATAGGTATACAACACCCATTCTGCATCGCCAAATACATGGTACAGAAAGAAAACTACAACTTCATTAATACAATTATCGTGCAAAATACGACAACACATACTGCGAGTTTAAATTCAAATATTGTCTTCTAGACAATATTCACACCCAAATAAGTCCTCATTACATTTATTGATACACTATTTTATAAAATAGTGAGGACTGCTAAACAACTATCTTCAATCATCACTCCATACCCCGGCTACTCCCTGCTAAATTCTCACCTCCTGAGAAGAAAAATGGAATAACAAGAAAAAGGGTGAGCTCAACTAGCCCAGTAAAGAATGTTATGACTAAGATAATATACAACTAATTATCATTAGTCCTCAACAGAAAAAAATCTGATAGAATATAATAGACAACAAGTTTTAGATCTGTGACAACCCGATATTTTCTATATAAATAAATCTTAAATTTTGCGTATAAATTTTTTTTTATTTTAAGGATGAGGATTTGTACAAGATTATGTGTATATGTATTTATGTGGTAAATAAAAATATATTTATTACATGAATATTTACAAGTAAATTTATTTTAGAATTATTGATTATTATAAAGTATATTTTTATAATAATTAATTTTAAGATAGAAATATTTTTATTAATTACTTTCCAAGAATATATAATCATATATTACTTAAATAATATATGAAGTGATTTTTTTATATAATAATTATTTTATTATATGAATTTTTGTACAGATTATTAAGTTAATTATTTTATCTTAATTATTAAGGTTAAATATGAAAGAATAATCAGATATGGAATCCAAACCCTAATTTTGGATTATTGTCAAGGTATGAGAATAATAATATAATATTACTTATATTTTGATTTTTCAGTGCTATGAATATGTACGGTATGTCCGTGTTGATAATGGTTGGTCAATTACGGTGTATTTTGACCCAAACCCTGATAATAATGTTAAACCCTAATTTGAGATCCAAATTAGAGTATGAGATTGTTTTAGAAGTATGTAATATTAATTATGTCGTGTATTAAATGTATTAATTAGGTAAACCCTAATTAAAATTCTGGAAACCCTAATAATGTTAAACCCTAATTTCAAATATTAGAAACCCTAATCCGGAAAACCTAAAATGGAGGTTTGATCTGTCAAGAGTTGTGTTACAGTGATTAATAGCACGTGTGTTGGACTTTAATTGCTAATTAAAATAAACGTAATTAGTAAATTAAAACCCTAAAACCTAGAACCCTAATTTAATTTCTAGAAACCCTAATTGTATTTCTAGAAACCGTAATTATCGATATTTTTAAACCCTAATTGCTTTATTAGCAAAGTTCATTATGATTAAGGGTAATAAACCCTAATGTTCATGTAATTACAAACTTAATTTAATTAACAAATTTATTTTGCAAAATTTTAGAAACTAAAAGTTATTTAATTTTAATTATTTAATTAATTTTTATTTATTTTTTTGTGTGCAAACCCTAAATTGGAAATCCTAGATTTTTGTTTACCCAAATTGGCTCAAACCCTAAACCCTAAATCAAACCCTAACCCTAAGGGTTTGGTAAGTTACAATTTTGCCATAAAATGAATTATTAAAGGACCAAAATGCCCTTTTTAGCATTAAAGAAGCCAGACATAGGTTTTGACAATAGGAGAGAGTGGTTCACCAAATCAACAACTCCCAACAACTCAATATGCACGAATTTACCAGCAAATCAGCTCCTAGATCAGTCCATACATGCATCATATTTGTCTATATATAGATTGAAGGAGAGAGAAAGTGGGTTGTTTACTAAAAATTGCACAAACACTTTACTAACACTCTCAAGTCCCAAACCCCCGAAATTTGTTGATAATATCAGACCCATTATCAAGCCCCACGAAATCCAACAACAAATCAATAGCCAGAAATCAAGAATTGAGCATAAAAGGTACAAAACCCTAGTTTAAATTCTGTCCAAAAATTCGGTGTTAGATGTTAGTTTTTGTTGTTAGAATATGTTGTATTTAGTCTCTAGTGATAATCTGGGTTGGTATTACATAGATCCATAACTTCAAAATGCTCAAATCATTGATTTTAGAAAATCTGGAAAAAAAATTTCTAGAGGTCTGACAGTGAATGTCAGACCCTATAACTCTTTGGTCGTTTATGATTTATGATGTTTAAATGTTGATATGTGTAGCCTGTAATGTTGTCTTTAATATACAAAAATAATTGAAGTCATTTGACGAACAAATTTGTAGTTATTAACGGTCAAATGCCGCTTGATCGTCATTATTCGACTTTTTGGGCGACCAGAAAAGTCACGAAACGATGATCGACAATATGTTTGAGCCCATGGATCTGACAATCGTTTTGGTTTTTGGTGTTGATATTTAGTACATCTTGTAGCCTGTTAGGTATACTATAGATCTATGGTTTTTGATGACATAAGAACTTAATAGATCGATCGAGGAAGTGGTCAAAGTGACCCATTTGATCGACGAGTCGGTTTAGGTAAACCGAAGCGGTATGAACACTAATTTTGTCGAGTTTGATTGAACCATATATTGTGATTCTGTTGTTTTTAAACTGATTTATTGGTTTTTAAATGTTATATGACATAAGTACTATAACTTTGAACCATCAAGCAACTTAAACCATGACCAGAATCGAAAGTAATTTGAGCTTGAAAGTGGCAGGATGATTTTCCGGGTTTCAAAGAAACCCAGATTTAAATCTGACGAGGTTTTAACAAGCCCGGATCTTCATGTATTGTTATGTTATAGCCTGGATTTTGATTGTTAATTGTATTGTTACATAAACACTACATAATCAATATTTCACTTGACCCAGAAACAATGTGAGCTAAGATTTATACACGGTCAAACGAGCCACCATGAAACTGGCCTTGTCAGTGTTCTTGAGCTCAAGAACACCAATAGCGACGGTTTCTGTCGCCTAAACCCTATAGCGACGGTTTTGTATTATTTTTAATTTCTGTATTTTCTGAAAATGATTAAAAATTTTAAAAAAAAAGTAGTTTTTAATTATTAAAAATACAAAATAAATTATAAAAAAAATATTTTAAATTACGAAAATTAGTTTTAATTATTTTAAATATATTTCATAAATATTTAATATTTTTAGAATATTAAAAGTAATTAATTTATTTAATTATAATATTAAATAAATTATTTAAAATGATTTTAATTCATGAAAAATCATTTAAAATTATATTATGATATAAGAAAAATATTTTAAGTTATTTTAATAACTTTTAATATTATTTGATAATTTTATTAATAAATTAATATTAATGATAATTAAGTTATTTATTAAATGAATTAAGTAATTAAATTAAAAATGATTTTATTATTTTTAAAAATTATTTTAATTAATAAGAAGGTATTTAAAATATTTTAAGTTATAAAATATAACTTTTGATATTTAAAGGTAAATTTCATTAATTAATGATTATTAATGATATTAAAGTTATTTAATAATTATATTAAATAATTTAGTTTAAAAATGATTTTATTATTATAATAATCATTTTAAATAAAAATAAAGTGTTTAAAGATATTTTAAGTTATAAAATATAACTTTAATATTTAAAGGATAATTTCTTTAATAATTTAATATTAATGATTATTAAATTATTATAGATGATATTAAATTTATTTAATAATTATATTAAATAAATAGTTTTAAAATGGTTTTATTTATTTAAAAATCATTTAAAAAGGGTATTAATGGTTTAAAAATATTTTAAGTTATAATTAATAACTTTTAATATTTAGATAATGGTACATTAATATTTAAATATTAAGGGTAATTATTTAATAATGATTTTAAATGTTTTAAAAATCATTTAAGGGTAATATAAATACTTTAAAAATATTTTGAGTTATTATACATAACTTTAATATTTTGGCAATGGTTTCATTAATAGTTTAATATTAAATATTAATGATAATAGAATTATGTGATACTTAAATCAATTAATAATGATTCTGATATTTCAAAAATTATGATAAATGATAATAATTATTTAATAATTATTATAAGGCCATGAAAAATAGTGTGACTAATGTTTAAGTTATCCAAACGGATATTGAACTACGGTTTAGAGTCTTAGACACGATAATTACCCGAAAAGCTGTCGGTAGACCGACATGTTTCAGAAATTGATATGGACTTAGATAATTTAATTGGATATGTGTTTATTTGTGATTCAATGGTTGTTAAAGATTGTGTGGCAATGTGATTAGGAATGTCTTTAATCGCAATAGGCGATTGTTATGTGTATTACGTTATGATATACTAATCAAGAAATGATCCGATTAATAATAGGTGATTTCATAAAAGATAAAACTAAGTTGAGAATAGTAAGCGGCATGATCGTGCAAGATATCCTAACTTTGTATTTTCTTTATGCAATGGATGAAGTGAGACGTTCGTAATTATTGTTATTATTATGCAGATTGTTAAGCTTTATATTATATATGCCCATTGATTATCAACATGCTAGTATATAATAATTCGGATAAATATATTCTGTTCGTTAATTTCTATAAATGATTATACAAGTGTCCCCACTTGGACAATCATTGTTTTTCATCGCATGTTGATACCCCTTTGATATACATATATGTTGAATTATATAAGACCTTTGTTATGAAAACCCGACAGATATGAACATCCCGAAAATGGGTAAATTTTATGCGCCCATGGCGGACAGAGCGAACGATAACATCGTTCATGTAAATGTAGTATTGATCAATACAGGGTACAACAGGGCCGATCACCCTCCGTACCCGTAAGTCATGACGGTTTACAGATGAATCTCTGTTTAAACCTTTTCGAAAATGAAAAACAATGTTCATGGTATGTCACAGAAACCCCATATACAGTCAATACGTAGTTTCAAAAGTTTGAAAGAGGGTTGTTATGAATTATTATTGGTACAGATTACTTCACAACTACTGACTAGTTGTAGAAGAATATTATTAAGAAAACATTTAAATTCTTTTAGCCTTTATATATATATATATATATATATATATAATACTACTTGCTGGGCACTCAAATGCTCATCCTTGCTTAATTTAAATGTTTTCAGCTAAGTGTGAAGGACCGTAAAGTTCAAAGTGAGGCAAAGGAAAAGGAAAGCTAACCAAATAAGAATTGTGGCAGTATTTGTAATAGTTTTATAAGACTATGAAGACTATGATATATATATATTATGACATGTAATGAATGTTTAAAGGTTACGTACTTGGGAGAAAGACTCTGATGTATATGTAAACTTAAGTTAAGTTTTATATTATTGTGATTATTATTAGTATTATTCCGCTCATAGAAATGGTATCGTGATGTACCGAGTTCGGGTTTCAAGTATCCGGATTCGGGGACCTCACAAGATCAACAACTGTAGCGGAAACAACAATCCATTAGAAGAGTCAAGTAGAGAATGAGTTCTACTATCTTTTAAGATTTAAAAGTCCATCATCAATATTTTATCCCTGTAACAACAATCAATATATCTTGAATCAAATATTCATCTTTGCACTACAGGCCAAAGATATTCATTTGTATCACCAGTCGGTCATGTTCATCTCAACACCTGTTCATCTTTGCACTACGGGCCAAAGATATTCATTAGTTAATCATTCATCTTTGCACTACAGGCCAAAGATATTTAGTAATATCATCATTAAGGACTGAGGATGATGAAAAATATCTTAAAGAAAATGAATCTAGTGAGACAAAAGAACAAATATTAGGGATTCGTATTACAGTTTATCCAAATTTAGTAATACTCCATAATAACCAAATATGAAGCAAAATTCCAAAAATGAAGATCAAAACATGGATACAATCAAAGATAGTAACCATAACAGATATTTTGGACAAAAAAGAAAATTTTTATTTTTCGGTGAATAGTATCGTATTCGTGAATAGTGTTGTATATGTGAATAGTAACGTACGTATACATGAATAGTAACCCCGACACATGTTTATATATATATATATATATATATATATATATATATATATATAAACATGTGGTGCAATATTCCCAGAGTCTCCCCTAAAGAAATTTATCAGTCAACATTTTTAGATAATTTTAAAACTGATTACAATGTTAAAACAGTTGAAAAAATTTATGCAATTAATAAAGATTATGAAAATTGTAGTATTCTCTCCCCTGATATCATTAAAAAACATAGGAAGAAAGGTTATAATTTTATTCACATAGGTTTAGTTCAAGTCGTAGTCAAGCCATTGAACATTAAAGGAATTAATTCAAGTATCTACCTCTGTCTCAGAGATGCTAGATTTTTGAATTACTATCCTAGCATGATTGGTGCTATGGAGTCAAGTTTGCACAATGGTCCAATCCATTTCAATTGCTTTCCTGACTTCACTTTAAGTCTTAGTGACCAACATTTATTAAAAGCCTTAACATTGAATATTAAAATTGCAGGAGAAATTACACACATGATTGAAGGCTCTCAGCCTATTGCTTTGATTTATAGGATTTATTATAAGACCATGAAAACTAACTTAAATGTTCATGCTCTAAATAAAAGCCCTAAAGATCAAACAGTGTTAATTCAAAGTTCAACTAGTGATGCTAATATCCAGATCCAGAGAACCATCCTCTAGAAGGATATTACGTTACCCAGTCAATGGACTTTACCCAGTGAAATACCACAACAACCTGTAGCTAATAACTTATTAAACATTGAAAATGTTAGGCAATTTTCTAATGGAACTGTCAAAGTAAGCTTTGAACGTTTTAGAAGACCAGTCATAATAGAAGATTACTCTAGTTCTTCAGCCCCTTCAGTGATTCAAACCCGAAGAGACACTGAAGTCCTTAGTAACCCTTCTATTAGAGATATTAAAATGAAAGGAATTTTAAATCAAGGTCAGGCGAGTCATCCTTGTTACACTCAGAATTACCCAGTTGAAGAAGAAGGTTCTTCCTCTCCAACTCCTTCTGAGCTCCCAACTCAGTCATATTTTGATATCCCTATTAATAATCAATTAAGAGTTATTAAAAAAGAATTCGTATTAGATTGGGACAATCTTGTACAAGATTTTAATTCCAAATCTAATAGAGAAAAAAGACATTTATTCAGATCTAATCACCCAACTAAGAAAGAACGTGATAAGATAGTTAATAGATGGAAAAGATTTATTAATAATGAAAAAATAAATATTATGTTTTACAATTGGTATGATCAATATCAGAGTAAATGTAATGTTATAACTAAAACTCAATGGATCAAAGAAGATAAGTCTAAGGTCTCTTCTAGTCATCCACCCTTAGAAATTGTCTTAATTTCAGTTAAAAATACGTCTGTTGTTGCCAGTCCATTTAAAATCTCAGATGGTATAAAGATGATAAAAAAATAATTGAACAGTTGAATTTTAGTAATCAATATATTGCAACTGTAGGAAAACAGTTAGATCGTATTGAAGAAAAATTCAAAGAAAATATGATTAAAAAACCTGATTCAAAAATAGATCAGCCACTGTTAAAATTACTAGAAAACAGGTCTAAGTTAGGTTTACCTAATAAAGATAGTGAACTTACTATAACAATTGATAAGTTATTTAAAAAATTGAAAACTGAACCTTAGTCAAGCGGTACTATAGCTATCATTGATCATGTGGAAACTGATAATGAGAGCAATAGTCAGTCTGATCAGTCAGACACTGTCTCAATTCAGGATTTTAATGATCAATTAAATAAATTAACAGTTAAAAACACCAGTATAACCAGAAATTGGTACTCTAGACCTACTCCTCCAGACTTATAGTTTGAAGAGAGAAATATAGATAAACAGTTTTTTGTTTCATCTAATAAAATCTATGAATGGAACATTGATGATTTAGTGAACAAGAAATACTGAATAAATTAAATCACATGTCTATTGTAGCAAATAGCTATATAATCAAGTTCAACAATCTGACACAGCCAGATATAGTTGAGCTATTAGCCAGTGGATTCACAGGTATTCTTAGGTCTTGGTGGGAAAAACATCTCACTGAAGACACTAGGTTATCTATTGTCCATGCTGTCCAGTTAGACGCCGACGGCAACCCTATCTTTGATGAAGATGTTGGTGTTGGTCCGCCTGATGGAGTAAATACTTTAATATTCGCTATAATAAAATATTTTGTAGGAACTCCTAGTAACATTACAGAAAGAATTCATGATCAGTTAAACAATCTCACTTGTCCCACTCTAAGTGATTTTAGATGGTACAAAGATGTTTTTACTTCAAGAGTTATGATGCGCAATGACAGTAATAAACCATTCTAGAAAGAAAAATTTGTAAATGGTTTACCTTCATTGTTCGCGCACAAAGTTCGTGAAGAGTTAAGCAAAAATTTGGGATATATTGATTATGATAATCTCACTTATGGTGACATAATCAGTTATATTCAAAAGATAGGATTAAAAATGTGCATTGATTTTAAGTTAGCTAAACAAGCTCATAAAGACAAAAAGAAAGCCAAATATGAGTTAGGCACATTCTGTGAACAATATGGTTTACCTCCTGTTGCTCCCTCTAGAAGAAAGCACAGACATAAACATATTGAGTCTCATAGAAGTCCCCGACATCATAAGAAAAAACGAAGTCATCACAGAGATAAAAATCAATATAGTTATTATAATAAACCACAAACCACAAATAAAAATTATAATAAAAGGTCTAAATCTAAAAAAATATGACAAAAGTAAAATTGTTTGCCACAATTGTAGGCAGAAAGGTCATTATAAAAATGAATGTAAAGTAAAACAAAAATTATCTCAATTAAATATTTCTAGTGAAGACACTGAACATATATTAGAGTTGATGAGAATTGAGAACGACGTCAGTAATGACGAAGGTTCTGATATTTCGTATTCTTCTGATAATAACAGTAATGAAGAGTCAAGCAGTGACACAGAAGAAGTCACTATTTGTGCTGAGAATTGCAATGAAAATTGTTGCAATAAAAGAGTTAATGTGATTAACAAAGATGATGAAGAAAGTTCTTTGTTAATTGACCTAATTAGCAAAATTACAGATCCTAAATTAAAAGCTCAGTACACAAAACAGTTAAAAGATTTATTAACCAAAGACAATAGAGAAAATGATAAGTTTATTAAAGCTAAAGAAAAACCAATTTTTAGTCTTAATAAAACCTTAGAAAGATTTAAATCTCCAGTAAAAGAAGTTACTCTCTCAAAATTAAATCAAGAAGTTAATAAACTTAAGAAAGAAATTGCTAATCTAAAATTAGAAGTTTCTATTTTAAGAAAAGATTTTGATGACAAAAAGTCTGATCTTCAAGTCAATGATTCCACATCCAGTGACGAAGATCACGATGTACCGAAATCATCGGGTACTAAAGAAGAACCAGACCTCTTTGTACAAGGTCTTTCACTTAAAAGAATTAAAGATATCACCATTCAAAAATGGTATGTCTCCATTAATTTAGTTGTTGATAAAAACTTCTCAATACAACTTCCTGCCTTGGTTGATACAGGCGCAGATTTAAATTGTATTCAAGAAGGTTTAATCCCAACTAAGTATTATAAGAAAACCAGTGAAAAACTAAATTCAGCTAATGGTAGTCAAATGAAAATAAAATATAAATTGCCTAAAGTGAATATTTGTCAAGATAGCATGTGTTTCAAGACATCATTTGTTTTGATCCGCAATCTTACGGATAAAATCATTTTAGGGTTACCATTTATATATTTATCATACTCATTTACTACTAGTAATGAAGGATTAAGCTGTAAACATTTAGGAAAGAAAATAACATTTAAATTTCTTATTAAACCTAAAGAAAGAGATTTAAGATTAATTCAAGATGAATCTATCTCTAAATCAGTGAATTTATTGAATTGTAAATCTACCCATTTGAATTTCTTAAAGGAGGAAATTAAGTACAAAAGAGTAGAAGAACAAATTCAGAATAAAGAAATTCAGAACAAAATTGAAGAGTTAAAAACTTACATGAAAGATAACCTTTGTTCAGATTCTCCTAATGCCTTCTGGCATCGGAAAAAACATGTGGTTAGGCTTCCTTACGCCAAGGAATTTAAAGAACACTTAATTCCTACTAAGGCCAGGCCTATTTAGATGAGTCATGAACAAATGGAGTTATGCAAGTAGGAAATTAATGATCTCCTTAGTAAAGGTTTAATCAAACCAAGTAAGTCTCCTTGGTCTTGTCCTGCTTTCTATGTTAACAATGAAGCAGAGAAAGAAAGAGGTGTACCTCGCCTAGTCATTAATTATAAACCATTAAATAAGGTCTTAGAGTGGATTAGGTATCCCCTTCCCAACAAGGACGACCTTATTAATATACTATGTAATGCCACCATCTTCAGTAAATTTGACCTTAAGTCTGGCTTCTGGCAAATTGCCATTCATCCTGATGATAGGTACAAAATAGCATTCACCACACCGTTCGGTCACTACGAATGGAATGTCCAGGCATTTGGCCTAAAAAATGCTCCCAGTGAGTTCCAGAATATTCTCAATGACATATTAAACCCTTTCAGTCATTTTATTGTTGTTTATATCGACGATATTCTCATTTTCTCCAAGTCCATTGAAGAACACATTAAACATTTAAAATCGTTCTTCAAGACAGTTAAAGATAATGGACTTGTTCTTTCACCTTCCAAATGCAGCCTGTTTCAGGTCAGAATAAGGTTTCTTGGTCTTAATATCTTCCAAGGACAAGTTCAGCCCATTGAAAGAGCTATTCAATTCGTTGACAAGTTTTCTGATAAGATAACCAACAAAACCCAACTGCAGAGATTTCTTGGCTCGCTTAATTATATTGGCAAGTTTTACAAGAATCTCAGGAAGATTTGCAAACCTCTTTTTCAGTTTTTGCAAGACAATCCTCCACCTTAGACTGACATTCATACTTTCGTCGTCCAACAAGTCAAAAAATATGTCAAGGCATTGCCCTGCCTTGGTATCTCCAATGATTCAGCGTTTAAAATTGTTGAAACTGACGCCTCAGATATTGGATTCGGAGGCATTCTTAAACAAAAGTTAACACCAGATTCTCCTGAACAAATTGTTCGTTTTCACTCCGGTGCATGGAATAATACACAATTAAATTACAATACTATTAAAAAAGAAATACTTTCATTAGTATTATGTATTAATAAATTTCAAAGTGATTTATTGAACCAAAAATTTCTTTTCTGTATTGATTGCAAGTCAGCAAAATATATATTAGAAAAAGATGTTAAAAATCTAGCCTCTAAGCATTCTTTCGCTAGATGGTAAGCTTTTTTAAGAATTTTTGATTTTGAGATTGAATATATTAAAGTAGTAACAATTCAATTCCTGATTTTCTTACTCGGGAATTTATCAATACAGGTACCATTCAGTCATGAGCATTAGAGGATCATCTTCCTCGAGGGGTTTGGGTCGCCTTACTGGCCCAAGTAATCAACCCAGAAGAACTCTGATTCCTCACCCAGTCACCCCAGTTTATCAGTCAAATAAATTCACAGTCCTTGGGACAATCCCCAAACCATACAGTTCAGCTTTAACTAGTAAGCCCGAACCAATTGACCCTTTTAGTAATCCAGCTAAGGCTTCAACCTCAGCTCCTAGTCATCCTCCTTCCGAGCATATGCTCAAATGGGAAGATTATCTATTTCATATTGAACTCCACATGAAACCCAAAGATGACCCCATTAAGCTCGCCGCCCAGTTTTTTCCTTCTGGATGGCATTTCCAACCACTTGCTCCTAATAAATCTCTCATGTATTATAAGGACATCCTTCTGGAAATAGAATCAGTAAACATCAAACCCATTTATGCCAATAATGATAAGACTAAAGTCCTCTATCATTCTTTATACATTAAACAGTTCATTCAAATGACCGATTGGGGAAAAAACCCCTCCGATCTTATTAATCTCACTAGTCAAGATAATTTCTTCTATTACTATGACTATATTGAAGCTTAGTATAAGGTCCTCCTTCACCAAAACGAGTCACATAGTCATTCATGGTTTATTCAATTTGACCATAAATTCAAAAGTGCAATCCCTTATTGGTTTGTTCTCTGGTGGTATAGGTTAGGTTCTACCTATGACCTTCTTCCCGACCTTTTAAAGGTTCAATTGTATCATTTCAGCAATCATAATAAAACAGATCCAAAGAATGACGGTGTTCCCTTCACTCTTTTATTTGTTAGTAAATATAAGATCCCTTGGATTCTTAAATGGTAGTATGGACTTCCACCTCCCTCTACTCCAGTTAATGACGTTCCGTCAGATCCACTCTCTCGGGTGTCTCGCCTCTTTTATATCAAGTGGTGGGATAAGTTCGACATTAACAGAATAGTTAGTCAGGTTCAGCAGGAATTTCCTGTTGCTCCGATTTCTCCTCTTCCAGTCACAGCCATTCCTCTGGCTAGTAAAGAAAAAATGTCTGTCTCAAAAGAGTCCAGAGTCAGTCCCACTGGTTCAGCTTGTTCCCGTGAAATTTTTGATTTCAAAGACTGTTCCAGTAAAGAATTAAAATTAATTGCTAAAGCACTGAAAAAAAAGAATTGATGAGCTACATGAAGAAGCCTCTGCATGTTCTTCATCCTCCAGTCATGATTCTCACAGTAACCTCAATGTCGATGATGACCCGTATGGCACCATCAACCTACAGGATGCTCAGGACCCATTTGCCTGAAGTCCACAGCAAATCTGGCTCCATCAACCAAAGACTGCCCCGTGACCACTCACTCTCTCCGGGGCCAATCGATCAATGAAGAATCTACTTTTCCACCGAAAGCAGCCCAAGTCACATGCATCTGCCTAAAAAGTCAAAAGTGCTCTATTTTCCACCGAAAGCATTAATGAGTCAAAAGTTGTCGGCCGCTTAGTCAAAAGTAGCCGAAAGTGTCTGTAATAGTCAAAAGTAGTCACTGTTCCTCAACAGTAAAGTGTTTGTACTTTTACTTTTACTTTTACTTAAGTAATATGTTTCACTTAAGTAAAATGTTATTACTTTACCCCAGTTAATGTAATAGTTCCCTTTCCTTAGTCTATAAAAGGAAATCGAACTCATTTGGCAAATCAATTTTTTGAAACTTAGAAAGACTCTGAGCTCTCTCTCTCTCAGACGAATCTTTGGTTTCTACCGCTGTTTAGCCTACTTAGCCCATCTTCTCTACTTCTTCAGTTAAATGTTTTGATTTGTAAGTCATATGTAATTCATTTTAGTTTGTGTTTGTATATAGTTCCAATATTCAGTAATCAATAAAACTATTTTTATTTTAGTAATTGATCATGATAAATATATATATATATATATATATATATATATATATTAAAACATTTATAATTATTAAAAAGAATTCATAATTCCATTTTCTCTCTTCCACCTCATTTTATTCATATATCTAGTGATTTTAGTGTAAAAATATCACCATTATTATATTATCACATTATACATTTATAATGTAATATAATAATATATTTGAATGACTTATTTTATTAGAAAAGATAAAATATCAATTTTCAACAATTGTTACTTTTCTAAAAATTCCTCCATTTATATCCACATTAAATAAATATATCCTTCATTTATATCCGCATAAAATAAATATATCCTTATCATATAAATCAATAATTAATTATTCACAAATGATATTACAGAATCACAATAATGACAAATGTGCAAGCGGTTCAGAGAAGAGGGGCTTTCCAATAAGGATTTCTCCTCACTGGCGCGCAATTAGATTATCTAACCTCTCCTCAACAGAAATTTCTAGACATTGCCAATAATGTTATCTAATAATATTATTCAAATAATATGAATTATTGGTTTGATAATGGAAATATTGTGCAGTGACAATTAATGAACAACAATAATATAAAATATCAACACAACAATTATTGAATCAATAAAATAAAATATTGAGCGATAATTATCGTAACAATTATTGAGTAGTGCCTTCTTACGTAAGAATCAATAATTCAAAATACTATGAAATACCGTGTCTTTCTTTGTGTAACCACGCCAGACATCGTATTTTAACCACCGTATTTCAACAGTATTAACGGTAACAATTACGCCGTTATTTATAAAAACTCATACTTGTCGTTTTCCTTCATCTAATCGTTTTCCTTTATGGGGCCCACAAATGGTCATTGTAAAATCAGCATTTAATATTCCCACAACAACAAGAATATTCCACGACCAAACGAATATTCCCCAACAACAATGAATATTTTAATAACCACTTGTTTATTTTGTAAAATTTGCACATTTCACCCATAACCAAAGTATTATATCAAATTAACACCTTATTATTCAAAATAATAATTAGAGGAAATTCGATTTTATTTATAAAAGTTGGGGTCTTACAGGTAAAACTTTTGCCGTTATTTTTATAAAAAGTTATTTTTGTCGTTTTCTAACTCCGACAGTAATTCCGTTGTGGGGTCCACCAATGATTGTGCCGTTGTATGAATATTCCCTGACTAAACGAATATTTTTTGAAAACTTCCTTACTTTGCAAAATTTGTAAATATTATCCACAGCTATAACATTATATCAAATCCACACCTTATTATTCAAAAATAATATTTAGAGAAAATTAAATTTTTATTCATAAAAGTTGGAGTCTTACATTTTTAGTCCTTTCCAATTGGATTATTTCCAAAAATTCTTGATCTATAAATCCTTCTTCTTGGATTCCAGAAAAAAAATCCACAATCAACACTTTTACAAGTTCGATTTAAGTCCTCTATATAGTTTTATTCATCCTTAAGCATAGGTTTATGATTTTTTTTATCTTAATTTTGGTTATGACATGGATTAAACATGAAATCTACCTCATATACTCCATTATTACTTCGGATCTCTCATGATCCCTCATAAACCAACCACTAACAAATTAAGCTCTTAGGAAAATTAAAGAGATGAAAAATTTTAGGTTTACCTTTTGAGTTCTTCTTCTTGATGATCAAAACTCCATGTTTGATTCTTGCTCATCTTCTTCTCCATGATCCAACCAAGCTCTTTAGCCCTCTCTTTCTCCCTCTCTCATCCGACCATCTCTCTCTCTCTCTCTCTCTCTTTCTTATTTTTTTTCCCTTTCTTTCTCCTTCTCTCTCTTGTTCTTCCTCCTTCTCTCTCTAGAACTTGATTTGGGTAAAATGAAATCAAACGATTCTTTGATTTTGCTTATATAAAAGCTACTTTCAATTTCTCATAAGTTGGTCGTCCAACTTAAGTCTTCTCTAGTCAATCCCCTGATCTTTTAAAGCTTACAAACCACCCCCTGGCATATTCTTAGCGTGTTTCTAGCATATTCTTTATTCCTTAGCATATTCCTTTAGATATTTTCTTAAGTTTCAATCATTAGATTTTTACCCCTAAGGTTTTTCAATCTCGCATTATTCTCCCTTAAATTTCGTAATTCACTTCCATACTTCATTAAGTTAACAAAACGTCCACTTGCCCTGATACATTCAGGACTGGGCTCACGTCAGACAACAACGACTCAGTTCAAGTTCCAGGGATTCAGTGAATGATTGGGAGTAGTTGGACTGAATTCAACACGATGATGCTAACATTGGAGTTTAAGTCAATTGGTGCCATGTACATTGCATTGATAGGAGCTTACAAGTTATCTCGTGACAACACGAGGTTGGAATGCATGGAACAAAGAAGAAGGGTTCAAGTGTCAAGGCAATGTGTTCATTATGCAACAGAGATCAAAGTTTGGAGTTTTCAGCTTGCCAAATACATAACAACCACTTTAAGCCCGATTTTGACCTAGCTCCAACCAGAATTTGTCAATCCTCAAAGAATGAAAGTTGTAGAGCTATTTGTTCTCTTTCCGGAGCCTCTTGAATCACCTCAATCGGAGTTCAAAGTTCTCCAATTGAGGTGATTCAAGAGGCTCCAGAAAGAGAATGAATAGCTCTACAACTTTCATTATTTGAGGATTGACAAATTCTGGCTAGAACAAGGTTGAAATCGGGTTTAAAGTGGCTGTTGTGTATTTGGCAAACTGAAAACTCCAAACTTTGATCTCTATTGCATGATGAACGCATTGCCTTGACGCTTGAACCCTTCTTCTTCGTTCTATGCATTCCAACCTCGTCACATGATAACTTATAAGCTCCTATCCATGCAATGTACACGACACCAATTGACTTGAACTCCAATGTAAGCATCCTCGTGTTGAATTCAGTCCAACTACTCGTAGTCATTCGCTGACTCCTCGGAACTTAAACTGAGTCATTATTGTCCGAAGCGAACCCGTCAAGATTGTATCATGCCCTTTTCTAAATCATTAAGCTAGAAAAAAGTCTATTTTGCCCTTTCGTACAATTGCGTAGGGTTTAATTCCCGAATTAAGTCGGTCACTCGATTTCTTTTATAGTTAGATTTTCCTAACTCGTTCAATACACAAATATATCAAAATTTTTCTTGTTGATTTTTTTATTACATCCCCATCCTCAAATAATCGCTACGACGTAATTCGAAATTCTTGAAAAATTTACTTTCTCTCAAAATCTGCATACTCTTATACACCATTACTTTACACAAAATTAGGCAATTAATCGACCTAAATTTCATTACACATAATAATATCAATAAAAAAATTTATTTATTAGATATTATCCTTGAAAAACCTAATTTCAAGGCTATCCAAAATCTCGGCCTGTCACAGAGATGAATTCATTGATACACTTATATGGAGATTTACAAAGAAATGCACGCGTTACTCTTTCCTCGTTCATCAACGGCAATCGCGTCCCACCAATGCTCTGCATCGATTGTCGCCTACAAGCTCATTGGATGTCACCCACTGGAGACTCTTCTCACCTTTGCCTTTTATGGCCACGACGACAACTGAGTTTCTGTAACAAACTGATAAGTTCAGTTGTTGCAAGCAGCAACAACAATTCACAAGGAATAAGAAAAAAAGTTAGATAGAATCAGAAGGAGGGAGTAGAAATGGGGACGGAAACAGAAAGTTTAGAAAGGAACAATTTCATATTTCATTCATAAGCTATCTTCAATTGTGAATGATTTCCATACATATACTCTCATCTCACTCATACCTCAGCAAATAAGAAAGGACAATGATGACCCAAAAATTACAACTGAAAAGACTATATTACCCTCTTACTTATATTTTTATATCCCTGCATATTCCTTACATTCCCTGCTCCTCAAAAACACCCTTGCCCTCAAGGGTGGGGTTTATCACAAACAAGAAACTGAAAATATAGAGAGACAACAAATACCAGCTATACTAGAGTATTAGGCATCTCAAAAAAAATGACAAATCACCAATCTCATCCAGACAAGCACCAATGACAAAGCAACAATCTCATCATTTGTAATAGTCTCATCATGCTGGGTACGTGGAGATCAGAATAATGTGCACATGAATGGAGACCATGACACCATTGTCATTCTAGTAACTCAACAATCACTTGAGCTTTACCATCTAGCCTTAGCAATGCACAGGTACCATTCATACGAGCTTCAGCTAGGCGAACTCCAAGCTTGGTAGCAAAAACATGGCTGAGGGCATCCAATTTTATTTTTTTTTGGGGTCTAAGAAATTAGTAGTACCCACCAAAATACAAAGAGGGCTACTATTTTCCAATGTCCATATGTCTAAGGCAGCACTGCATGTCGCACGTAAAGAAAATCAAAGACTCATTTTCAACATTGATTAGCAACAGCTCCTTGATTTTATAAAAGGTGTCCTTGAATGCATTGTATAGTACTTCCTTTACAGAAGCAATTAGGAAAACCAAAGGATCCATCATCTTAGCCTTGTGAGCACCAAGGAGGGAGGCATATATTTGTGCGAAGTTGGTTAAGCTAACTGTCCCAACATGCAACTCAACTGAGAAAGCATCAGTGTTGTACTTTGATTGATCACATATGGAGTTTATGGTTGCACTTTTACCATCCTTGCTCTCAAAGATCGTTAGATGTAGAGTTAAAATATCATCATCTTCTTGCAAAAAATAAGATTCACTTGATTCGTCTGTCCCCAATTGAAGTAACCACACTTTATCTTGTTGGAGGGCCTTATCCATTATAATGTGCATCAAAACATCTTCTGCCTATTCAATACTGTACGTTACACCAACAAGAAGCTTTCCAATTATTGTGCTAGCATCATTGTCAATGATATAAACAGGGAAGAGCTCATCTCCTTGAGCATCTTTTGTATAAGCCATTACCATATGATTCAAACAAACTATCACGATATCAATTTCATATACAATGTGCACTTGAATTTTTGCATTCTAATCAGACCCAACACCACCATAAAAATTAATGAGCAAATTCAGAATATACAAATTACACCCAAAACTCATAGTAACAAACACTTGTTTCCCACTAACACAAAAATTAGGAGGAGGACCTTTGCCCCCAAATTGCAACCCAATCAGTAAAATAGCAATCTTAAGCTGAGGGTCAAACATAGTTATTGGTGTTACTTGTTCACTAAATTTTTCCATACCCAACTTTTCACAATAAGTATCAGTAATCAATTTAAACTCGTACAATAAATGCATATGTGGAACCCAATACAGTGAATAGAAGATAGTCCCACTTGGTATGCACCCAATCATGAAGCCATATCCATTTTTAATGTAGTAGCCTGCCATTTCATAGTAACCAGCACCTAGCATCAATGTGTTCTTTGAGCTAATATTGGAATTTTTCCAAAATCAGATGCCAACAACATTGTGCTCCACAAAGCAGCAAGGTAATAAACTACCATGCAAAATCCCACAACAAATTTCACACTACCCTTACTATGATTGTAACCAATTTGAAAAATATTGGGCAAAACATGTAAATCCAACCATAAATTTTGTATAATATCTTCCAAAAACCAACCAGTATCATATCTAACATTAAACTCAACACTGGATATGTAATCACATTCATCAAATTCATACCTCAAAACATGTAAGAAAGTAGTTCTATAATTTTGTGATTTGATCTCTTCGAAAGAAACTCTTGATTGGTTGGGCACAATTGAAGACATTGCTAATTGCAGCTCAAATTTGGATTCATATAACAATTTCTCGATTGCTAGAACACTTATCGGAATGGGTCGAATAACTTCCCATGATAATTTAGCTAACAGGGGTATAAAGAAACAGATAATTGATGTTGACATATAACCCAAAGTCACCAAGGCTAACTCAGAAGACCCATAACTGACCCATGCACCACTATAGTCCATGGCTGAAGGGTAATTCATACTGTAAACATGATTAACTAAAGAACTTGAAGGCTTCTCCACCTCATTTTCCTTTTTACAACTAAAACAGCTCTTCATTTTTCCCCCCAGGGTCAAATACTCCTTCAATTGTCACACCATCTTCTTTAATTTCAATCTGATGGATAGTTATTCCTGGTTTAAGCTTTTTATCAAACACCTTAGTTTCATGTTCCATGTTCTCTCCTGTGACCTGCTTCAATTGAATTGATTCTCGTTGGGGATTTTTGTTGAACACTTTATCCACAACAGGACACACCTTTGCATTTGTGCAGAAAGCCAATATCGTACTATTATCCGCCAAGCTAGAAGAAGAGGAATCACTTTTGAGAACAGAAATTACCTTATCCTGAATTGATTCAGCGCAAACTTGATTGACAAGTGAGCTTGGGTCTTCAATTTTTGTCTGATTGCTAGAATTACCTGCGTTAGTATGTAGAGATTGCAATCGAACATAGAGAAGAGCCTCAAATCTTTCCATCATCCCCTCCAGCTTTTTTTCAAAGCCTTGTTTGAGGTTGTTAACTGATTCCTGTAGTTGAATCAGATGTCTTTGAATAAGCGTTTGTGTGTTCATTAACTTGAGTTTCCAAGTTGCTGATTCGCTGATTGTTGGTTGCCATGGTTGGATCGAACGGGCTTTGATACCAATTGTAACAAACTGATAAGTTCAGTTGTTGCAAGCAGCAACAACAATTCACAAGGAATAAGAAAAAAAGTTAGATAGAATCAGAAGGAGGGAGTAGAAATAGGGACGGAAACAGAAAGTTTAGAAAGGAACAATTTCATATTTCATTCATTAGCTATCTTCAATTGTGAATGATTTCCATACATAGACTCTCATCTCACTCACACCTCAACAAATAAGAAAGGACAATGATGACCCAAAAATTACAACTGAAAAGACTGTAATACCCTCTTACTTATATTTTTATATCCCTGCATATTCCTTACAGATTCCTTAGTTAAGATTATTTTGACAATTGATGGAAGTGTCCAAATCTATTAGGATAGAAAGTCTATTGATGATAATGGTTAAATGATATATAGTGATAATATGGTTTGATGAATAAGAGGTAGTAGATGAAAGTTAGATGGGTGGAATAGGGAAGAGGAAGATAGTGGAAAACAAAATTAGGGTTTATAGCTTTTCAATTGAGGAATCAAAGAGGGAAAGAAGATTGTGAGAGAAATTTTATAATTACCTTTTTACCTTTTAATATTAATATTATTAACTTGGACATATTTGTCAATTCTAAAATATATAGTTACATATATTCTTTAAATAAGCTAGATTATTAGTTCACTCAACTAAATGGACGAAAAATCTAGCGAATGGTACATTTAATTGTCTAAGTTGAAGTTTATAGTGTATTTAATTTAAAATTTAATTTAGGGTGTAAATAGATTTTTTTTTCAAAAAGTTTGGGGTACAATTTTTTAGTCGAGAAGGAATAAGAAGGTTTTTCTTTTGTTTTATAATATTTTTTGCTTGTTATATTAAGTTTGGTCTTATTTTATTATGTTTGCTTCTTCTTCTTTTTTGAGTTGGAGGTCATAATTTTCATGTCATATTTTTGTGCTAACTAATAAAAAGAAATTCCACAAAATTAATTTTAAACGGTCAACTCAAATTCTGTGGAATAAAAAATATAAATAATTTTTTGGTCATAATTTTGATGTTTAACTGAAAAAAAAATTATACTTAATTATTTAAAACAAAAAATAAATATATATTTATTGATAACATCATCTACCCTAAGGTTACATAATACGATACGAATTTGCACACAAACCAAATAAGCATACGACACAAACCAAATAAGCGTACGATACGAGTGTTTCGTACTAACCAACTCATGGAGCGCACAATCAGCAAGGCGCACGTTAGCATTCTGATTCAATTTTCTTCACAAGGAGTCGTCCGTACAACGGCGCCAATAAAATAAAATAAATAAACAAATCTCATTCATTCCGTCCCTTCAAGTCTCTCCTCCCCTTCCTGTTTTTCTCTCTCTATATAAAATTATACATATACACACAACCGCATTTCTGTGGGAACGGCCATGGCGTTGGCAGCTGTAGTTCTTCTTCCTTTGGGGCTACTCGTCCTTCTCTCGGGTCTCATTGTGAACTTCATTCAGGTAATCAAAACCCCCATTCCATTTCGATTCTCCATTCTCAATTTTCGATTTTCGATTTCCGCTCTGTTGAATGTTTCATTTCTGTGATGTTTTTGTGTTGTGATTTATTTGGTTTAGAGCTTTAACAATCATCTTCCTTTTTTTTCCTTCTAAATTTCGTTGTTTATCTTTGCTTATTGAGCAATGTAGCTTTCCAGATATATAAAATATTAATGAAAGAGTGTATGTCTGTATATCTGTTGGCTTGCTCAACATATTCCTTTTCCCCTATATATATTTTATGAAGTTTTAATTGAAGGGATGATCTTATTGTTTTTTGCTGTAATCTGTTATTTACAATTTGAGATATTGTTAATTCAAAATTAATATGTATTCATTTAGTTTTAGACAATATGATTATGATAACTATAAATTATTTAAAAAGTACTACTAGTTATAAAATTTATTATTTCAAATGTTAAATGAATCACATCAATTTTTAATTTGAAAATATTTAAAAAAGTCAAGTTTGATCAAATATTTCGAACAGTGGGAGTAATATTAATTTGTAGATTGGGTTTTATGGTCATGTTTGAATGACACAATAATAGAATTTTGCATTAGAACAACAACAGTTAATGATTAATGGTCTTTAGGAGGTACTCCCTCCGTCCCAAATTAATTGTTCAGTTTTGACTTTTTTAAGTCAAATTGACTATTTTTAAAATTAATAATTAAGCATATATAAATATATTTCTAAAATTATAAAAATTGGGGTTAGTAATAAATTGTATATACTTTCTTTTGGTTATAATCTCTTCACCTATATTTTAGCAAAAATAGTAAAAAAATTAGTTTTAAAAATGGTCAATTTGACTTTAAAAAGTCAAAACTGAGCAATTAATTTGGGACGGAAGGAGTATTTAATACTTTATCCATGGATGCTTCCCAATTGATGGATGTTAATTTCAATTGCTATGCAAACTACCAGTGCATCCCACAATGAGAGTCCTATGCGGTTTCGGAACAGAGGGAGTACATTGTAAATTCTTTATCAAGTTCTAAGCAAACTGTTTATCAACTTTGGAAATCAGAAAATTCGTAGGTTATGAACTTATTAATGCCTTTACAAAACCTTCTCAATAAATAAGGTTCACGGGAATATATAATAGGTAATTCTTTTACGCTTTTGCTTCTAAACATGCTTTATTTAGAGTTAAACATCCTTTCTGAGATATCATGCTTTATTTAGAGTGTAGAGTTACTTCCCCAGTTAGCAAGCCTAATTTATGGTTGTGGAACATCAGTTTATATTATCTATGATAAATTTGCAACCATTGAGATAGACTTGAAAGGTAATTAGGAATATAACGCACTGGCCCATACATTAATTTCTCTATTTTTCTTATCTTTTTATAAGCTTAAAAGTGTTAATATTTATATTTTACTATTTTATATGAATTTTATTGGTACACAAAGATTTTTGGCATTGTGTTCAACACTGTCATGCTCATAGTTTATGTTTCATTTCTTTATTTCCAGTTCCTTGTCACTGATGGGTACTTCAGCTACCAGCTCAACATTGAATCTTATATCAGAAACATAAACATTTGTGCTATTTATTTTTTGGGTATACTAATTTAGATGTTTCAATGAGAGAGAAATTACGTGGTTTACCTAAAACTTTGTAAACATATGTTCACACACTTTCCCTTTCAGGCACTTCTCTTCGTCCTTGTCCGTCCATTTTCGAAGAGTGTGTACAGAAAGATCAACAGAGTTGTCACGGAGATGTTGTGGTTGGAGGTCATATGGCTTTCGGACTGGTGGGCAAACATTAAGGTATTTATTTATTTGTTTAAATATTTGCATTCTATTCTAATTTCAGTCACATATCTTAAAGAGCAACATTCAATATTTATTAAAACTGCTTCACAGTGCACATCGTCTAATTTGATTCTTGCTTATAGTCTATGGTTGTCTTTGAGCAAATGTTTGAACGATAGTTATCTTTAATTATTGCTAAGAGTTTTACTTGAGCTTTGCCTTTCAGTCAATGTTTTAGGTTCAAGCTTTACCTTTTATTTTGTCGCTTGGGTTTCATCTTTGAACAAACAATGACAGTGTTATATAAAGTCTCCCAACTAAACACGGCTAAACATAGAGCACTTTTGATTATTTATTTTGTCCTTCAAGATGGATGGTGTAGGACAACATGGGAAGAAGGAATAAGAGTACCTATCTCCGCAGAGAAGGTAAAGAAACACATACAAAAGCACACAACTTTACTCTCAAATCAATATATTCATATATTCAATAATCTCCCAAATAACGAAGTATTACAATGCTTAAATAAAAAACTCAATACTTGGAGACTAACTAAAAACCCCTAATTCAAAAAGGAAACAATCTCCTAAAAAAAACTCTTAAATAAAATCTACTACCATAATTAAAAATCTCCTAATTAAAATTTACTACCATAATTAAAACTTCTAGAATATCCTACTAAAATAATTACATTAATAATCCAACATTTATCTCTAAATAACTATACAAAATTAATAATAAACTTCTTAAATTTCTTCTTCCGTATCGCATCATTCTCCTCGCCTTTGAAAAAACTCGTCCTCGAGTTTTGAAATATTGAAGAATAATAAACCATAGTCTAGGAGACGTCTTCCAACAAAACATGCGCATCTGAAATGTTATGAGCACAATTTTCGGGAATAACAATGACATAATATAGAAATTTGAAGTAGCTTGGGTCTCGAATGTATCAACCGGAAAGAGAAAATCAGCATGACTGATCTCAACTTTATTTTCCTTGATGTTTTCGCATATGAGGTCAAACTTAACTTCAATTTCCTCACTGCAAACCATCTCTGAATCTTCAAGTTGTTCAACACACTTAACTTCCGCTTCATGTTTTTCACAAACATCAATGTGTGAGAGTACTTGTTTTTCTTTATTATCACCAATTTCATATTGGTCATTGATACGTTTTTAACTATTGTGAGACATTCATCAAATTGCTTGTAAGAATTTACTTTGTAGGTCTCCTCTTGTGAACGCATCGCTTTAGTTGAACAAAAATGATTAGGATGAACATTTTCTTGTGCTTGAACAAAATATGGACACAAAGCATGTGGTTATGTACTCGTAATGTGCCTTTAAATTTGCAAGACTTGTTTCAGAAAGTGCAAGCTTATCGCATAATTTCCAATAGTCGGCACTATACGGGACACAAGACCTTTTAATTTGCTCGCATATGACCAAAGTTTGATGCTCAAGTTGTTTTATCTTAGACCAAAGAAAGTCTGAATTGTTAAACTTGGAAGACATTGTATATATGTAGAGGGGCTGAATTGAAAATTTCAAAAACTTTGGGAGTTAGTTAAACTGAAAAATCAAAAATTGTGGGGGCTAAATTGAATACTTCAAAAACTTTAGGAGCTGATTTGAAAGTTTTAAAAACTTTGGGGGCGGAATTGAAAATTTCAGAAACTTAAGGGGTTGAATTGAAAATTTATAAACTTGGGTGTACAAAACTGTAATTTGGCAGAACACCAGAAATTTGATGAATAGATAGTAATGCTGAACTTTTTTTTTATTGGAATAGATTGAGATTACGGCGACGACGATTCTTGCTTCAGATCGTGCTTTCCTCTCGAAAAATTATTGTCGATTCTCTAGCGAACTTCGACAATTTGATGGAGGCCAGAAAAATAGGGTAGGAAGGAATTGGGTGAAATCAAAGGAATTTTGGCTCTTTATACCATTATGATGTAGGACAACATGAGAAGAAGGAATAAGAGTGCCTATCTTCGCAGAGAATCGATAAAAGAAACACATATAAAAGCACACAACTTTACTCTCAAATCAATATATTCATATATTCAATAATCTCCCAAATAACGAAGTATTACAATGCTTAAATAGAAAACTCAATACTTGTGGAGTAAGTAAAAACCCTAATTCAAAAAAGAAACAATCTCCTAAAAAAAACTTTCCTAAATAAAATCTACTACCATAACTAAAAATCTCCTAATTAAAATCTACTACCGTAATTAAAACTTCTAGAATATCCTACTAAAATAATTACATTAATAATCCAACATTTATCTCTAAATAACAATACAAAATTAATAATAAACTTCTTAAATTTCTTCTTCCGTATCGCATCAATGGACCTTTGAAACAGAAAGAGGCAGAATGATTTCATTAGTTTTTATGATATTTTCCTTTTATAAAGCTTTGACGAGGTATTACTTATAGATAGATAAGAGTAAAATAAACATTTAAAGAGAAAATTTTTGTATTGTTGAGCAGGTTGAACTTGTTTTACCAATGATGAATTCTTCATGAAGAATCTTGCATTGGGATTTAACACATACGAAAGAAATAAATTCTTGTTATCTTTTCTTTTCAGTCTGGCTAACACTTAAGGTGGAGTTACGTATAGGACAGAAGTTTCATATTTGAAGTAGTGCTTTTATTTAGTTTCCTAAGTGATTACTTAAGTTGTAACTCTCCTACTTTCAAGTTTGTATCTTTGATATCACGTTATTGACAGACACAAGAATGTTTGGATTAGAATTGGAAAGAATAACTGCAATTCTCACCATTTGAGTTATACAAACAGATATTAAAGGAGAACTGTGGACTTGTGAAGTTGTAGGGCTGTTAAATTCATGGAGCGGGCTCAATAGATAGGCATATGCATTGGTAGTTTGTTACTGTAACCATTAATTAATGATTGAATTCAATATTAGTTCCATCCTGTAAATTAAGCCCTCGAAGTTACAGTTCAAGTTCATTATGGTAGTACATGGATCATGTCAATCTCGAATATAAGATGTTACAATTTTGTTATCTTTATCAATGGAAA
This sequence comes from Panax ginseng, assembly GCA_020205605.1. Taxonomy (NCBI): domain Eukaryota; kingdom Viridiplantae; phylum Streptophyta; class Magnoliopsida; order Apiales; family Araliaceae; genus Panax; species Panax ginseng. The sequence continues at coordinate 115,552,168 of CM035135.1, forward strand.
CCATGATAGTTGGGATATTTTTTTTGAGCAACATTGAATAAGCTTTTAAGATACTGTTTTGAAGCTAATTTGGTTATATAAGTTTCTTAAACCTTATATGCGGAAAAAGATCTTTCACTCATCAGGAATAGTTGTAGAACTCAAACCATTATTCAATTGTAAGAGCTTAGTAAACATATTGAATTTTCATTATTTGGAATTACACGATATATTTTGGTATTGAAATTGTTTATCTGTTTTCTTCTTTGGATTTGAAGTATAGATGTCCAGATATATGGATGTTATACAGGGTATTAATTTGGAAAAGCGGGCCCATTATATGGGGAATTCCTGCAGTATACGTCACTTTTAGTAGATTTTTCCTCTTTTCCTTTTTTTCTGTTGGAGGGAAGGGGGAGGAGGTTTTGGACTTCTTTAGTACAATAGTCATTCAGTTGATTATTTTCTTATAAATTTTTAAGATTTCATAAAAGAAAAAGATTAGTATATGAAGAGAGAATAGTATGCCCTTGCAATATAAAATAAAACAAAATATACATATATAAAATTATCATCTAGATGTTAACAACGGTGTTTTAAAAATCTCCGTCTAGGCGCTAGACGGTCTTCCTCGATTTGGCTGGGTGCCTAGCCCCCCTACTACGAAATCGGACCTCTACTTTGAAATTCTACAATATTTAAAATGAATTTGTTAAGCATAAAAAGATTGTTTTTTCGGTAATGTTTCATGTAAAATTTAAAAATATTACATTTACTATATGCTTTGTATAGTACAAGAAGTATGTACAATAGAAAAATAAATAAATTAGATTGCCTAAGAAAATGCTAATCCGCCTAAGGAAACGTTTAGGCAATGCCAAGGTGGCCTAGGCGCTAGGCGTCCCCTCCACCGCTTATGTCCGCCCAACGATTCTTAGAACACTGGCTAACAAATTTGGGTGAAGTGTGTCAGTTAAAAGGAGTTCTGACATGGGACTAAGTGGTCTATGAAAAGCTTGACTTAGGAATTTCCTTGAGGCTCTGGTCAACTATGGGTTCAGGAAGAGAGCAAGATAAACAATTAAGGTTCTCAAGGTGCATAGTATAATGGAGTATAAAAACCAATGAGGGACCAAACACAAGTAGGGAACGCCTGAACCAAGGAAGTAAAATGTGGTCCCATTTTACAAATCATATACTTCAAATGCTTAGGCTATTAGAAATGACCCAACAATCTATATCGATCTTAGGTCTTTTCCTAAGTTAAGAGTATCATGAGAATTACTTCTTGTTATTATTTATACATACGTCATATTGATGACTACATCCAATTTCTGTCAGGTTGAGCTGTTTATGGATTCTGACTCTTTTCAATTAATGGGTGAGCGTTTTCCTTTCAGGAATGCCCTAAATTCTTTTCTTTTTTTTTTGGTAATTAAGAGGTTAAGATACCCTTTTTCATTGCAGATTGGATACCTTTTCTTTTCCTGCATTAACTTATGTTGAAATATCTTCAGGGAAAGAACACGCACTCGTCATTTCTAATCACAAAAGTGATATTGACTGGCTGGTCGGCTGAGTCCTAGCTCAGGTGCTTATCTTCGTAAAATTAATTGGTCTCGTGTATTTGCATGTCCTGGTTTCTGAATTATAAAGTTTGCAGTTGTAATTATCCTCTGAATGAATTTGGTTCGATTTAAACATTTATTACATTAGGATATCGTAAAGTCCTGATATGAGGTCTTGCCACCTCATTCTTGCCTGGTTCATGACTTGAAACCTTCACCATCCCAATAGTGTCAGGGGGTACACATTTTTCTTAGGGGCAAGTAGGGATAGAAAATAGAATGATCAGAATTAACACAAAGGCTTTTTGATCCGGAATGAAATTTTAGTGTTGAAGAGAACTAATAGATGCATGTTCAATAAGTATAAATCCACTGGGGTCCACTTTTGGATTGATATACTCTTGAATTCAACAAACTTTTGAACTTTGTAGTTATGATTTTCATTTAAGAAAGTTTATGAACAACAAAAGACACTCCCGTTTTTCTTTCCTTGGTAGGCAATCATGTGCTGGAAATGCTGTTCAAGAATGCTTCACGTCTCCTAATATTATTGATATTGATTACACAACCTATTAAAGCTGACGTTAAAATATATTCATTCAAAAGCCATCCATAAAAATATTTGTGAACACATTAAAAATATTTGAAATTTCTTGTAAAGTACTTAAACATAAATGTATAGCATCATTAGAGATTTATAGTAATAAATTATTTGTGGATATGTGCATCTTCATACATACTTGTTTTTGTCATTCTATTGCCACGAGTTAATACTGATTTTACTGACAGCGTTAAGGTTGCCTTGGTAGCGCACTAGCTGTATCAAAGAAATCATCAAAATTCCTCCCAGTGAGTTTCTCTTATCTGAATAAATAATGAGGATGATGGAAAGCCTCCTGAGTTGTTTATCACTTTCAATTAAAAGACTTTCCCATGTAATTGCACCTATGAAGTAAAGTAGGTATTACTCTGTCACAAGATAAGATAAAATATATTTGCTATCATAAACGTTAATAAAGGCAAATAATTATACAATCTCTTGCGGAACCATAATCTGATGGCAATGTTTAATGGCTTGAAGGGGGATGTATATCACCATAGAGGTACACAATCTCTTGTTTACAGTTACATTGTGAGACTTGAAGGGTGATGGTCAGATTGGGGAAATACATACTGTAAAGTACTTCCATTTTATATGTTTCTATATGTAGGTTGTTACTAGATGGAGGTTTTCCAACCAGGTGGATATGGTTTTCATATACTTTCTATATGTTTCTTTTTTCTTTTTCTTTCTAAATTGCGGCGAAAGATCAATGCAACATTGTGTGGTGTTTAACTTAAGTGTGGTCAAGCATACAACATGGTGGCAACATGTTGGGTTTAGGGTGTTGGTGTATCTAGGTGGGAGTTCCTTTGGGTTGTTTGATGTGGCTTATATAAAAGGATTGGAATTGCAGAACTTTCTGTAGGATGGTTGATGTAGGACGGGGTGGGAAGGAACAAGGGTACCTATCCCTACAAAGAATGGTAAAGAAAAACAAACAAAAGCACACAACTTTAATCTCAAATCAATTCAATCAATAATTTGTAAAATAATGAAGTATTATAATGAAAACTCAATACTTAGGGATTAAGTAAAAATCCTAATTTAAAAGGAAAACAATCTCCTAATTAAAATCTACTACTATAATTAAAACTTCTAATTAAAATCTACTACCATAATTAAAACTCTCCTAGAATATCCAACTAAAATAATTACATTAATAATCCAATATTTATCTCTAAATAACAATACAAAATTAATAATAAATTTCTTGAATTTCTTCTTCCGAACCGCATCATTCTCATCGCCTTTGAAAAAAACTCGTCCTCGAGTTTTGAAATATTGAAGAATAATAAACCACGGTCCGAGAGATGCCTTGCAACAAGACATGCGCATCCAATGTCTCTTGAGCACAATTTTTGGGAATATCATTGACACAAGCAAGAAACTAGATGCCGCTTTGGACTTGAATACATAATTTGGCATAAGAAGTCAATATGTTTTACCTCAATTGTGTCTTTCTTTTTGTGTTCAACTTCTTGGTCAAAATGGTTCACCCTTTGCATTGCACTTCCTTTAATGCAAACCACCTTTGAATCTTCAACTGATACAACATCCTTTAACTTCAACCACTTTAAGATCCTCACGAGTCGCAACATGTTGAAGTTCTTGTTCTTGAAGAGTCTCACTGACTCCTTGTGTTTTATTTGTTGGATCTGGCGTCATAGCTTTGACATTTGTGTTGATTCCTTGACCATGTGTAGGAATTACGGCGATGGATTTTGAGATATTTGTCTGATTTGCTATAAGTGTTGCAATTGATTCTTCTAAGACGGTCCTCCCAAATATAAGTCACCATATTGGAAAAAAATACATTGACTTTTGTTCTTATTTTTTGGGTTCTAGGGGTGCAGAAAGTATAAATAAATAGGGCCTGAATTAAAAATAATTAAACTTTAGGGGTTGAGTTGAAAAGTTCAGAAATTTTGAAGGCTAAATTGAAAATTTCAAAAACTTTGGGGGTTGAATTGAAAAATTCAGAAACTTCGGGGGTTGAATTGAAAAATTCAGAAACTTTAGAGGCTAAATTGAAATTTTTAGAAACCTTGGGGTACCAAAATGTAATTTAACAGATGATGATGGTAACTTTTTGTTTTTTTTTCCTCCAGAAAGATGAAGACTACGGCGACGATGATCTTGATTTCGTCTCAGAAAATTGTTGTTGATTCTCTATCGAACTTCAACAATTGGTAGAGGCTAGAAAATTAGGGTTGGAAGGAATTGAGTGAAATTAAGAGATATTAAGAATTTCGACTCTTGATACCATTATGATGTAGGACGAGGTGGGAAGAAGGAATAAGGGTACCTATCCGGCTATCCCGTAAAGAATCGGTAAACAAACAAAAGCACACAGCTTTAATCTCAAATCAATTCAATCAATAATCTGTAAAATAATGAAGTGTTACAATGCTTAAATAGAAAACTCAATACTTGGGGACTAAGTAAAAACCCTAATTTAAAAAGGAAACAATCTCCTAATTAAAATCTACGACTATAATTAAAACTTTTAATTAAAATCTACTACCATAATTAAAACTCTCCTTGAATATCCTACTAAAATAATTACATTAATAATTCAATATTTATCTCTAAATAACAATACAAAATTAATAATAAACTTCTTGAATTTCTTTTTCCATACCGCATCAATAGTGAACTTTTCATTCCTGGGACCGGGAATTTCACTTGAGATTTTTTTTCAGTTATGCTTAAGAGTTCAGCGTGGTGCTATATATAAGCAGGTCTTAACCTTGTATTTAACTGATGATTAAAGTGATGCATCAAAAGACAATAAGACAGATACCTATGCTGTGGACTTTCACTGATCTTCTGTTCCTGTTCTTCAAGTATTGCTTATTTCAAATATTCATGTACTCTTATCACAAATTCAATGTGAGGAGATTGAGCATAATTAGAGTAATAATCTTAGTTCAACAAATATATACTCAGAGGTTACTTCTAGTTCTAATACTGGAAATTTACAAGAATGCTTGAATTGTACTTCAGTAGGAGATAAACTTATGTCAATCATGCAGGTAATTGGCTGGTCAATGTATTTTTCTGATTATATTTTCCTGGACAGAAACTGGGCCAAAGATGAGAACATGTTGCAGGTATCCCTTTTTTACAATTGTCATACGTAGAACTAGGATGGGATCCGGTTTAATCACCACTAAGCTGTTTTGGGGGTTCTGTACTGCAGTCAGGATTTCAACAGCTAAATGATTTCCCGCAGCCTTTTTGGCTGGCTTTTCTTCCTGAAGGAACACGTTTTACACAGGCAAAACTTGCAGCAGCTCAAGAATATGCTGCAGCAGCAGGGTTGCCTGTTCCTAGGAATGTTTTGATTCCTCGTACAAAGGTTAATTTCTCATACCATATATATGTGTGTGTATATATAAATGTGTATGTAATGTATATTTACATATGTGTGTGTGTGTGTATACTATATATATATATATATATATATATATATATATATATATATATATATTAATAAGGTAACTTCCGTCTCTATACTTGTTCCATTCTTACCATGGCTAGTGGACATGCTCTGCTTCTGTGTTCAAGTACCTGACAAACTTTTACAGTTAACTTCTTCAAAACTGAACATCTTCACCTTTTTGTTTAAGAAATTAAATCCTAAATTAGCCTCAGGTGTTAAATAGTGTGGAGAATTTAAAGTACGACATTCGACAAGTAAAGCCTTGTGATCTAAATTCTAAAACAAAACTTTGTGAGCTTCTCCACTATTACCAGTTGGTTCCAAGTCCGATGCCTCGACATGGTAGAAAAATAGACAAGTTTATTCACGTTCGGACCAACAGCTCATGAGGTCCATTTCACCTAACATAAATTTTCAATGTGTCTAGCTCAATATCACACAATGCGTGACGACTTGAGGGGGATGTTGAGAATATAAAGTTTCACATCGGACAAGTGAAGCAATTAAATCCTAATTATAAATGTAGTGGGTTACTGGGTTTTTGCACTCATTACCTATTGGTTCTGAGTTGGAGGCTCTGATTCAACAATTAGCCTACCTTATTATTATTATTATTGTCAAATTTATTAGCACTGCCTACTTCCTCGAAAACTGTAAAAAGACTCCTTACTTTTTCTATTTTTTGTTTTGTGTTGATTTCAGGGTTTTGTTTCAGCAGTAAACAATTTGCGTTCATTTGTTCCAGCGATTTATAATATTACTATTGCTGTTCCTAAAAAGGAGCCGAGACCAACAATGTGGAGAATAATCAGGGGGAAATCTTCTGTGGTAGGTCAACTATAATAAAATATTTTCCGTAACTACATTTAAGAGTTACAAGTTCCTCAGTTCCAAATGCTTAATAGTTAATAGATCTTTATTCTTGCTAGTTACCTAATCAATTTGGTATATCATAGCTTCCATAACTACACTTAAGAGTTACTAGTTCCTCAGTTCCATATGCTTAATAGATCTTTATTCTTGGTAGTTACCTAATCAATTTGGTATATCCACTTTCCGTCGGCTGAGTCTTTGTACTATCAACTAAGTAATGCAATTTTGAGGTTCTCTTCTATTAGATTCAAGATTCAGTTTTGCAAGTGCATTCTGGATTGCGTTATTGTCCTGAGGTTAATGATGTTGTAGCATCAACTTAACTTCCTTATTTTGTTGCAGCGGTGATAATCATATAAGGTTTTCCGTGAGGAACTATCAATATGATTTCATAGTCTTATACTCTTATTATTTGAATATATATGATTTTATGCTATGTACTATGCTGTGAGATACACAACCTGTTATGGGGCTAGTGATTATAGTCAAACCCTCCTTGTATTTGTAAAAAGAAGTTGGAATTATGGGCAATGACCTTCATGTTTTTCGGAGTTGTGCAGGTGATTTTGAGGTTAGACATGATTGGACAACCCATTACTTGCTAAGTTTTTCAAGACTCTCAACTCTCAAGTGAAACTACTTATTAACCCATTAAAAGATCTCTTAAAAAAGCTGATGTGGAAGAAGCTTTGCAGAAGAGATTTGAAACCATTTTTATTACACAAAGAGAACCAAAAACCAAGGAACTTTTAAATCATAGAAATAACTTTGAAAATACTTGGTCTACCGACCAATATTAATGCAGAATAGATTTAAGATAAAAAATTAATGGAAAATAAACTAGGATTTAAACTCTACGTTTAAACCACTAGGATCTCTTAAGTTTATCAACTCCACGTATCAATACTAAGATGGATAAAATACCTCTACTGTTTGAATGATAAGAAACTTCAATATCAATAGTTTATAATCTAAAAGACTTGTGACGCTTACATCACTATTTAAAAAAACTCAAAACCCTAATATTACTTTGGAAATAATAAAAGTACTAAACAACTAAAATACCCTTATTAATAATTCTTAATCACTAATTAATGTCCTAAATCCCCACTAATAAATAAATTACATCAATTACTCTTACTTTAAACATAACAAAAACTCCAAATAATAAATACAAGAATTCTTTGTTAAAGTCTTGATTTTTGATCCCTATCAAATGTTACGTGGTTCGTAGTTCGATACAATACATGAAACAAAAAAAGGGAACATAAAGTGTCACATTACATGGTGAAACGTACGGTAGGGGTAGGTTTCTTCGGGTCATTTTGGTAACCCGTTTATCCGAAAACGTGGTATGTTATGATAACTTTCTTAAAAGATATAGTTAAATATGGTTAAGTTATTGTTGCAACATACACATTATCAAGAGGCCACATCATGTTAGCTCTTATTGGACACGCCCATAAAGCGCTCACTTGGTGACACTAGTTGATATTTTTTTTAGAGTTTTCTTATAAATATTAGGGTTTTTGATAGAACGTTCTAGATTTATTTAATTCATAACTAAGCTTGTAGATATCCTAGATATTTGGGGGAATATTATATCTTAACCTTCCATTAGATTTGATTATAGTCATTGTTTATCAGGCTTAGCTATTTAAAGATGCCTCTCATTTGCAAAATCTCAAAACATAGTTGTAATCATTCTTGTAGAATAGAAATTACAGTCTCTTGTTACTAAATAGGAAGATAAGTTTTAAATCTCTATATTTACTATTTTGGAACGAAAGTGTTTCATGTTTTGGAACGTTAATACAAAAACGCTAAAGACTTTACCACTTGACTTAGACTAGACTAACCTTAATGTGGAGAGACATTTCTTTTTTAGTTTTTCTAAGATATTATTACAAATATTAGGAAATTCTTCTCAGGTTTTTTTAGAGCTTTTCCTTGGGGTTTCCTGTCATTTGTGGTTGTGGAAGCACACTCTCCTTCTCCTACTAAATGACTTTTATTAACCGTTCCTCTAAACTCAGCTGCCCCAATACTTGATTATATTGTATCACACCTAATTTGTAATCCACCATAAATGAAGAACCATCAGTTATCTTTACCTCATTGGAGTTATATAGGTAGAAGCACATTTTGACACGACTCTCATAGCTAATTTTCTGCTGGGAGACCTTCTATCAATATTCCAGACATTTTCAATCCTTCTTGAGGTTTTAAATCAACCAGCTACAACAGATACAGTAGTATTATTGATCTCGTCATGTAATGATATTATTATCTTCTCATGATACTCTTGTTAAGTTTGGACCAAAGAATCGCTCAAAATTCAAAACTTTCATGTTCCAATTATTCAACGTCGGCCCTCTTTTATATTTAACCTGAATTGCAATCTTCTTTAGTAGCATATTAGATTAATTTCTCCTTTTTTCCTCTACCTTGACCCTATCTCCTCTAAAATAGATTGTGGAACCCTTTGGTAAGTTTCATAGATCTGAGGAATGTACCAAGTCTCTATTGCGAGGTTTATGTGGTGATAGATGTTTCGAAAGTTGAAACCAGTTATTTCATGTGTGAATTGAAAGGGTGAAACTGGAACTTTTGTATTGACTAAACATCCTGAATGAAAGAATTGTTTTCAATTACCCTCATAGTTCCTTCAAGGTTAGTTGATTAATGAGCACAGAATAAAGGTAAAACTTGCAATGAACGAATGCATAATCTGGAAAGAATCCAGTTGTGACAGTAGCTGGAATTAACTCTCATTTGGTACTGGGAGTTCGAAGTCCAATTTTTGTTAATCCAAGCCCGACAAAAACATAAAAATAAAGGCAGCAAATTGTTACTTTTATATAGACCTAGCCTTGTGGTAAGAGTCTCTTCTTTTACTGTGCAAAGTCAGGTTTGAGTCTTCCCCTAAGTAGAAGTCAGAGTTCAATAGGCGCTACAAATTGAAGGCAAGTTTCCCTTAGGGTCCACCCATAGTTCCCCTACTTGCCTCTTTATCAGGTTCCTCCCTAAGCCCCTAGGTGAAATGTAAACGTATAAATGAATTGTAATAGTATAGGTTTTCAAAAAAATAATTAAAAATAACTGCTACTTTTCTATGAGAAATCCCGCTTGTTCTTTATTTTCCTTCTAATAAAATCATCTAGGCTAGATGACCGGTTTTATTAAAGAAAATAAAATACTTTTTGTTTGATAGTGTAGGTAGAGGGGATTGAACTTTTGATTGTACAGGCATTTGAATGCATGTATTTGTTTGAGACAGTAGTAGGCTTGGCAACTGCTTTTAAGTGTGTAGAGTTTCTTTTTGCTTTCCGTTTTGGCAGTCATGTTTTTCTTTCCTTTGTCTGCCAGCATCTCTCTTGTGATGGTTTTGGTTAGTTTTAAATTGCAAGATGTTGTTTCTTTCAGGTACATGTGCACATCAAGCGACATTCAATGGAGGAATTGCCCGAGACAGACAGTGGCATTTCACAATGGTGCAAAGATATATTTGTGGAAAAGGTATAATAAAGACATAATATAATTTGCAGACAGGATTGGAGTAGCTTTATCTGTTCAAACAAACTAAATTAACTGCCAATGATAACCATAGATAGAACAATTAAAATAAAGAGCATTAAGTGCTTTCAATCTTACTGTCTTGCCTAGAAACAGCCATCAGATGGTCATTAGCCCCAAAGAAAATGGGTAGTGCGTTTATATATGTGTGATCAATGCATGACTTCCATTTTTGGAGTGACAGAGACAAATGTTCCCACAAAAATCATACTAAATAAAGAAATTTTCTTTAGCTATTGGGTAGTTGTTACAAAAGAAAATATATGTTATGCATGCTTCACAAAGTTTAGTTCATGCAAAATAAATAAATAAATAAAAAATAAAATAAAAATAAAATTATAGGATCATAGTCACACTTCCCTTGTTATAAATTTATAATTGTGTAAATGCATGTATTTCATTTACATAGCGAAGCGTAATAAATGCTTGATACTCCTATAATTTGTCAGGATGCATTATTGGAGCTACACCTCAAAAGGGACACATTCAATGACAAAGAACGTCAACAAATTGGTCGACCAAAAAAATCTTTATTTGTAAGTTAATTTTGTTTTTATTATTTTGAGTGCATATATACATATATACATAAGGAGCCGATCCATAGTAAATGGTGGCTATAGGCTTAACTGGCTACTAGATCTTGCACCATCCATTGCAAGATCTAACTATGGATGGTGCAAGTTTTTGGCCAGATAAGGCCATAGCCACTTTTTGCTATGTGTGTGTGTGTATGTATACATATTGTGTGTGTTTCTGTCTCTAGACTCTCCACCTCTTCAATAATTACTTGAATTTTTGGTGGCTGATGAATAGGTTGTGATGTTTTGGTCATGTATCCTTATCTTTGGTGCTGTCGAACTCTTCCAATGGTGTACATTTTCTTGGGGAGAAATAACATTCGGCGCAGTTTTCATGGCTCTTATAATGATATCTGTCCAGATCCTCGTTCAATTTACAAAATCGGAGTATTCTACCCCTCCCAGGGTATTCCAACGAGACGCATTGAAAGATTCACTTCTTCCAAAATGAGTCATTGTAAGATGTATTTTCTGCTATCCTGCCCACATGTGATCAAGAACATAACTGAAGATATGTTCCATGGATTTACAGAGTCATTTGGAGGGCCATTAAAATGCAAACATTTGACTTATTATGGATGTTATTGATAATCATATTCATAACTAGGAAGAGCAGAAGATCATTTTGTACATGATTTGATACATGTATTCTAGAGCAAACTAGTTATTGCATTTTGGGAGCAAACTACTACATTAGGGAATGCTCTTCTTTTACCTTATGTATCAATTTGTCATTGTATACCTCTAATATATGTAGTGAAAGAGAACCCTATGTGTAGTGAACAATTTCTCCTATTAGGGTTAAGGTCACATTATAAATGACAGCATTTCCTGCTTATATGACCTTCTCTTTCAAAAAACTGTATTTATAGTTGTAGCTGACTGAGAATATGCAATTCAAATGCTTATGTTTTTTTTTTGTGTGTGTGTGTGTGTGTGTGTGTAACTGTGTAAGAGAGAGATGATTTTAATAATCTGACCTTGTTCATTTTGGGTGTTTCAAATGCTTATGTTTTGTGTGTTTGCATATTTTAAGAAAACATTAATTACTTAATTTACCATATTATCCATACATTAAATACCAAATTCTTTTTCAATAAATTTTGAAGGGTAATATTGAAATTGTATACTAATTTTTATCAATCAAACAACATTAATTACATTTCTCAATGATTGCGTTTTCTCTAAAACGTCTAGGAACGGTGAGACTATCAATTATGCATTTAACACTACATTTAATACTTATTTCTATATGTATTCAAAGTAATAATGAGAAATGTTCTATTCATGTAAGTATCCAAAACAATTAAAGTATATAAAATAATACTACTCCCTCCTATTTTAAATAAATAACGTTTTAAGGAGTTTAATTTTATTCTATATAAGTGTCGTTTTGGAATTTCTAAGCAATATTGCACTATTTTTTTCTAATTTACCCCTCTATTTAATATGCTTAGTAAATGCAATTCCATGAACCATTTTACCACATATACAACCAAATTCCAATAACCCATTAATTGTCTTCATCTTTGTGGAGAGAGAAATAATTAATTAGGGATACAAAAGACATTTTGTGTTATTTCTTAATAAGTGTGCTTAACTCTAAAACGTTATTTAATCTGAATAGGAGGGAGTACCTCCGTTCCTAAAAGATTGTCGTTTAAGGTTTTGGCACATAGATTAAGAAAGTATTATTTACCAAGTAAAATTTGTTTGAAATTTCATCACTAACCCTTTATGGGAAGTTGAAAACTATTAATACAAGGGAGAGAATTTCTTGGGACAATGAGAGAAGGTAGGGATAATATAGGAAAGTAAATAATTTATTTTCTTTGAAAGTTATAAACGACAAATTTTTTGAAACAAATTTTTTTTTGTAAAACGATAATCTTTTAAGAACAGAAGGAGTAGTACTTAACTTTGGTCTCTGTCTCTTTTGGTACAAGTTTTATTATTCCTTCCATTCCTTTTTTTACTTGCCTTTTTAAATAGCGAAATTTGTTTCATTTTACTTGTTATTTGTAGGTTTTAAGAAAGTATTAATGATTTAGTTTATCATAACGTCCTTACATTAAATACTAAATTATTTATTTTAATCTTTTTTAATAAATTTTAAAAGATAATATCGAGATTGTATATTTATTTTAATCAATAAAATAAAATATTAATTACATTTCTTAATGTTTGTATTTTCTCCTAAAACATCAAGTAAAAAGGAACGGATGGATTACTGATTATTCATTTAATACTACATTTATATACTTAGTTCTATATATATTCAAAGTAATAATGAGAACTGTTCATATTCTTGCATGTATTCAAAACAACTAAAGTTTATAAAACATACTCCCTCCGTCTCTAATTATTTGACGTTTTAGAAGTGAACACAAGAATTAAGATAATGATTGGAAAGCATTAAATATAATACTCAATTGTCTATAATACCCTTAAATCTTTTGTTGGGATAAGAAGAGTTTTGTTGGGATAAGGAGAGAGAAAGAGTTTATAGTATAAAAAAGTAGGTAGAGTAATGAGGGGTAATTTTAGAAAAATTATCATTAATTCTCCTAGATTTAAACAAATGTCAAATAATTAGGGACAAATAAAAAACTCTAAAACGTCAAATAATTATGGACGGAGGGAGTACTACCTTCATTCCATAATAATTGGCTTTGTAGAAGGAAAATTTGTTTTAATTTATTTGTCGTTTATAACTTTCTAAGAGAATAAATTATTTACTTTTTTATATTACCCTTAACTTCTCTCATTGTCTCAAAAAAAATTTTCTCTTGTATTATTAATAGTTTTTAACTTCCCATAAAGTGGTAGTGATAGAATTTTATACAAATTTTAATTATTAAATGATAATATTAAATAATTTTCTTAATTCATGTGCATGAAGCTAAAACGACTATTATTATAGAATAGAAGTAGTGTCCCTGCCTCTTTCGGTATAAGTTTTAGTACCAATTATGCATTTAATGCTTATTTCTATATGCATTCAAAGTAATAATGAAAATTATTCATATTACTTCGTGTATTCAAAACAACTAAAGTACTATATAAAATCATACTTAACTTTGGTCCTTGCCACTTTTGGTATAAGTTTTAGTACCAATTATGCATTTAATGCTTATATATATATATATATATATATATATATATATAGAGAGAGAGAGAGAGAGAGAGAGAGAGGATCCCGTCCCACTCTCTGGACGAGCTTAAAATGCGGACCTTTAATTTTTATTTTTATTTTGCTTTTTTTTTTTGAAACAACTAAAAATTTTTATTTATGGGCGAAATTTTTTATATCAATATGTTTTTGGTGTGATTTGGATATAACAAAACAAAACATGTATGTGCGTATATATATGTTTTTTTTGTTATATGTATCCAAATCACACCAAAAACACTCAGATTATGTAAAAAAATTTCATTTCTATAAAATATTAAAAAAATTTAGTTGTTTAAAAAAAAGCAAAAAAAAAAAAAAATATTTTAGTAAAGTTCGGGATCCTCGATTTGGATCCTACTATATATATATATATATATATATATATATATATATATATATATATATATATATATAAATGTAATAATGAGAATTGTGCATGTTCTTGGAGGTAGGTCAGTAAATGGTAACCGAAAAATTCGTATTATTTCGTATTCGTATTCGAAAAAAAACGGATATTATTCGTATTCGAAAAAAAATGGATATATCCGTATTTGATTTAAAAGTATCCGCAAATAAACGGATATAAGCGTATTCGTATTCGTATTCGTTTAACATCCGACCGTAAATATATTTGGCTGATAGCGAATATCCGGATTCGGATCTGTATCCAAATAACTTATATATATATATATATTATTATATAATAAGCAAAATAATTATCTTAAAGTGACATTCCTTATATAATAATTAATTTTCACTATCATACGAAAATTATTTTAAAAATATATCATTTCACTCCACTTCTAAAAAGTAGAAAATAACATTTTTATTCTAATATTAATAAACCTGAAATAAATTGATTTAAGTATAGTTAATAGATTCTTACTATTATAAAGTTCAAATATCTAAAATGTATCATTTATCAAGAAAATTATATACTAGAAGAACAAAACTATAGTTATTAGATTGTTATAAGTTTTTACTTTTAAAACTTACTTGCAATGTTGGGAGGCGAGAACAATGAACGATATAATTTTATTATTAAAATGTGTTAAGTCCGAATTAATTTAGAATTAATCTAGAAGGGGGTTGAATAATTAAGTCACGTTTATGGATTTTCGGGTGCAGTGAGTATTTATCATTTTTATTTGCCCAATTATTTAAAAATTAGAAGTACAAATATTTAAAGTAAGTCTAAAATAAATTTTGGATCAAGTTGGATTAACTAGTTATCAGTTGTCATATATACATTATAACTCATACTCTCCATAAATATAATAATGAAATAAAATAAACTTTTTATAACTATGTAAATTGTAATCTATGTATTGAGAATAAATTATAAATAAAAGTTTCCATAAATGTATTATTAAATTTTAATCAAGTAATTGAGAAAAATAATAAAATATTCTATGTAAAATTTTCAATCTAATTATAAATATTCATACACACTACAGTATTATTCCACACACATAAAATGAACATCTAGACATTAATAAGTAGAGTATTTCATTTTAAAATTTAGGATTTCAAAAATGATAAAATTTTATTTGAATTGTAATTTAGAACATTGATTATTGTATTTAAATATTATTAAAAATAAATAAATTAACATTCATTCATTAATAAACTATATTTTAAAACTCATTATTTCTTATCCTAGTTATAGTTAGGCTATAAATGGTAATCGAAAAATTCATATTCGTCCGCATCTATATTTGAAAAAAAAAACGAATAATATTCATATTCGGGAAAAAGTGGATATTATCCGTATTCGGTTTAAAAGTATCCACAAATAAATAGATAAGAATACTACTGTATCCGAATCCGTATATATCCGTTTACACCCCTACTTGTAGGTATTCAAAACAATAAATCAAAACATTAACAAAAAATATTCATATTTCTAGACCTTTGTTGTTTAGTTTAAAATGAAAAAAGAGAATTGCTATACAAACCAATAATAGGAAAACTTATATTCATAATAAAATAATAAGATGTAAACTAATATAACTATATTTTGATGCAACCATGTTAAAGTTAAATTATATGCTTTTAATATTTTAAATATGAGGTTTGTAATCTTTTTGATGCAAGTCGAGTGTACTGCAAATTTTGTATTAAAAAATGAAACTATTTTGACCGTGCAAAATGTTTTTAATAAAAAACTTATGAAATTCATCATTACATAATGAAATACTTCTAGGCTATGTTTGTTTACAAGAATTACACTTGAAAAAAGATTATTAATTCCAAGTGTCTTATTTGTTTTCAAATTTGGACTTAGGACTAAGGGTGTAAATGAACTGAGTCGAGCCGAGTATTGAGTTGTTTAGATTTGGTTCAAAAAATTTGTCGAGTATAACACGATCTCGAATCGAGCCCGAGCAGTTTGAACTTTTCGAACGAATATGATTCGAGTATCAATAGAAAATTGCAATTTGAGGAGTAATTTATCAAATTTTAAAATTTACTCATATATGAATCATTTATATTTTGAGTCGAGCTTGAATCGAACTTTTAGTCGAGCGAGTACGGATCGAGCCCGAACTGTTTGCTCATTTTACAGCCTTACTTGTGACTATTAGTCCATTATAAAAATGACTTAATATAGAGGATTATTTAATACCATATTCAACCAGATATTATAATCCCACTGTTGGGACTAAAAATTTCTAAACAAAATTATCCTTAACCTTTTTCTAAAATGATCATAATATCCTATTATATCCAATAAGCTTATTATTGGTAAATAACTTATTGGTAAATAGTTTATTATTGGTGAATAACTTATTGGTAAACAACTTATTATTGGTAAATAACTTATTATTTAAACAACATATTGGTAAACAACTTATTATTGGTAAACAACTTATTGGTAAACAGCTTATTGGTAAATGGCTTACCGATAAGTTGTTTACTAATAAGCTTATGATTGGTAAACAACTTATTATTGGTAAAACCTTACCAATAAACTTATTTTTAGTAAACAACTTATTATTGGTAAATAACTTATTATTTAAACAACTTATTATTTAAATAAATTATTATTGGTAAACAACTTATTATTTAAACAGCTTATTGATAAATAAATTCTTATTTAAACAACTCATTATTTAAATAACTTATTATTGGCAAACATATTATTAGTCCTAGTCATATTTAAATATTGGCTTTTTGTTTGTCAAAACTTATTTAAACCACTTATTGGTAAATAACTTATTGTTCATCTTTTTTTGATGTATAAACAAGTTTAAATTATAGTTTAAAATATGTTATTATTAGTAAGAGTATAATAGTCCAAATGATATTTTTTTTATCCAATACTTTAATTAATCTTGGAAAAAACAAACATAACATGAGATTATTTTAAGTTATCCCATGAATAATCTCATAAAAAACCTAAGAACAAGCCAATAAGTCATATCACTTTGCGAATCAAAACTTGCCCAAACTGATGTAGTGTGTTGTGTACATAGCAACCATTAAACTACTTCGGAACAAATACGTCACATAATATGCTTCTTAGCGGAAAATTACAGTTCTAAGTCAAGAGTTTCAGCAAATAAGATAAATTCCAACTGTGATATCACATGAACTAAACTAAGGGGTCAAAAAGGGACATTTCTTTTATTCCATCACGAGGGCACTATTTTGCTCATTCCCGTGTTTCCACCTGACTATGCAATGTCTAGTTCTCTTAGGCTTTTCAGTGATACCCATTTAACGAGCTTTCGACCAACGAATCCCAAACTGGACAACTTTAGGGCACTGGATGTAGAGACATCCCCTAGGGCGTACTTACTCGAGTATCAAAGGCTATAGAACGAAACTAGCCAAGCTTTTATTCATTCTATCATTTTTTTTAATATATACACTTCCCATTATTCTTCCCCCAAACTTAAGTCTCTGTGATATCTAAGTCTTTATTACCCAACTACTAAATTTCTCTCATTTAAACTATAGTTTCCCACCAGAAGACAATTATGTGAAAATTTATACCAAGCAAGTCATATGGTCACTTAAAAGTGCTATCCGGTTACATCAATTTCAAGAAAGTTAGAATTTGCATCATGATAAAACATTATAACCATGCCTAAGTTATCAACAATGTTTAACAAATAAGCAGTTCCAATCTCATCATAGGCCAAATGGATTTCAAACAAACAAGATGCTAGGATTCATACAATGTGATTTAACTAAACTAAATGCAACAAAATAAGCAAATATTTTTGGGATTTCTGATTATTTACTTCGTCTTTTTTTTGTGTATATATGAAGCAAATGAAATGAAGTAATTGAAATGACAAATATTAAAATAAACTAACTAAAATGCAACTAAATGAACTAAATTACATGCAGCTAAATTAATACAAATAAACCAATACCCCTAAACTTAAAATAAACAATTTCCTCATTGGAAGGTAAGGGTAAAAAGGAACTCCCCTAAGTGTCATCGTCATCTCCACCCGTTTCCTCAGGATCATCTGATGGTGTGTTTGGCGAGGGATAAACATAACCGGAGCCGAAGACTGGAAACTGAGCATGAACACCTAATTGCTCGAATGCATAAGATAGTGCTCTTGAAAAATCTATCGTGAAAGGTATGGAAACCCGTCTACATAGCATCCATTCATCGTCTCAGTCAGCATATCTCACGGTCTTGCCTTGCCTGGTAGGCTAAAGGCGTCTCCACTGGCTGAGGAATTTCTGCCAATTCTTCTTCATCCTACTCACTCTCCTCTTGATTGGGCAATATGAAACCAAGACCACGAGGATGAGATGGAGCACCTTTCTATACTTTATATTTCTTGATAGCTGCATAATCAATGTCACCCAAGGGCAGCTGTAAAGACTCATTATCCCACTCCACACCGGCCTTGGCATATAAGCGTGTAATAACTTAGGCATATGGGATGCCACCCGATGTGTTCCCTCACAGATAACGCTGAATTGACTAGTGGATGACATAGCCCACATCAACTGATTTTCCCTTTATAATGTCATATAATAGAATTGCTCGTTCTTTAGTGACATCATTTTGATGACGAGTCGACATCAAATTTGCATATATAAAGTTGTACCATGCCTTCTCGTATAGACTCAGTGTAGTATATGGAAAGTGAAGCCTCTGAGTTATCCCATGCCTTGTAACCCACTTTGTTTTTGGCTTACATAGCTCCTCAACAATTCTGTCTAACACATCCCTGTCTCACATATCATCTATCCAGGCAGTATCATTATCTCTAATGGTGGGCAAGTGGAATAAATTATTGATACTCTGTTTGGAGTATGAAATCAGCTTTCCTCGCACAAATGCTATATCATTCTGATTTTCCCTTACATTAGCATAAAACTCTCGGATAACTGCCATAAGGGCTGCCATAGGAGTTCCCACAAATAGCGCCCACCCTTTCCTTCTAATCATTTCCTTTAGCTGCCCATCCTCATTGTCGGGTTTCAGACCTTTCTCCAGCACAAAAGTCGTGTTCACCACTATATCAGAATAGTAGTATTTTGCATGTAGATTCACCATCATCACTGCTACTAAATGAAAAAGAGGGGGATGCGAACCCGTTTTGGTGCCATTGCAGTAGAACTGTGGCTGGGAGTGATCCTTGTTGTGCTAGGTTCTCTTTCTGATCACTGTACTTGTTTTTCCCCAAACTTGCACAACAAGCCCAAAACCAATACCCCCAAACTTGTGCTAAAGCTCAGCCATTCAAAGACCATAGAAGAACACGTCGAACATTTGAAGATGGTATTGGAAGCGCTAAGAAGGGAGAAGATGTACGCATAATTTTCTAAGTGCAAATTTTGGATGGAAAAGGTCCAATTTTTAGGGCACATGATAGACAAGGATGGAATTTCAGTAGATCCTGCCAAGATGGAGGCAGTAAGTAATTGGGAGCAACCGAAGACACCAATGGAGGTGAGAAGTTTCTTAGGGTTAGCCGGGTACTATCGAAGACTCATCCAAGATTTTTCTAAGATAGCAACCCTGTTCACCAATCAAACGAGGAAGACAGTAAAGTTTGTATGGACGAAAAAATGTGAAGAAAGTTTTAGAGAGTTGAAGAAAAGATTGAGCGAGGCACCTGTATTATCATTATCAGATGATACATAAGGTTTTGTGGTGTATAGTGACGCGTCGCACTGAGGTCTTGCTTGTGTGCTAATGCAACATGGCAAGATATTTGCGTATGCGTCACGACAGTTGAAAGATTACAAAAAGCGATACCCTACCCATGACTTGGAGTTAGCGGCGATAGTTTTTGCGTTGAAAATCTTAAGACATTATTTGTATAGAGAGAAATGTGAGATATATACATACCACAAGAGTCTAAAATATATCTTCACGCATAAGGAGTTGAACATGTGACAAAGGAGGTGGTTAGAATTGATCAAGGACTATGACTACGAAATTCTTTATCACCTGGGGAAGGCAAACGTAGTAGCCGACACATTGAGTTGGAAAGGAAGGGATAATTTACTGAAATTGACAGCTCGAGAAGAATTAATAAAAGAAATGAGAAGATTGGAAATAGAAGTGAGGGAACCCAAAAATTCCAAGGGGAAGTTATTTATAATGGAAGCTCGTCTGACGTTATTGGATAGAGTAAAAGAATCGCAAGAGAAGGACGGAGAATGCGTGGAGATAAAGAAAAGGATAGCAGAAAATGAAGAAGAAAGGTTCAGAATGGATAAAGACGGTATATTAAGATTCGAAGGTCGGGTATGGGTACCGGCCGTAACCAAATTGAGAGAGGAAATTTTGCACGAGGCACACAACACGACATATTCTATTCAACTAGGAAGCAAAAAAAATGTATCGGGATCTTCGACAGCACTTTTGGTGGCCCAATCTGTAACAAAAGGTTGTAGAGTGCGTCAGTAGATATCTTACGTGTCAATGAGTCAAAGTAGAGCACCAGAGGCCGAGTGGTCTACTTCAACCACTGGAAATAACGGAGTAAAAATGGGAGCACATTACGATGGACTTCATGATGGGACTTCCGACCACATAAAAGGGTTTTGATGTAATTTGGGTTATTGTGGATTGACTGACAAAGACAACTCATTTTCTACCAATCAAGATCTGATTAAACTTAAATCAGTTGGAAAATTTATACGTAAAAGAAATCGTTTCGCGACATGGAGTGTTAGTGTCAATTTTCTCCGATTGAGATTCGCGTTTCACGTCAAATTTCTGGAAGAGCTTACAAGAGAGAATGGGAACACAGTTAAGATTGAGTACTGCTTAACACCTTCAAACTGACGGACAGATTAAACGAATGATACAAACATTAGAAGACATACTTAGAGCTTGCGTGATGGATTTCAAAAGGAATTGGGACGATCACCTACCCTTGGTAGAATTCGCTTACAATAATAGTTATCATATGAGTATCGACATGCTGCCATACGAAGCCCTCTACGAAAGAAAGTGCAGAACACCATTGTGTTAGGGTGAGTTCGAGAACGACGACTTTTGGGGCCGAAATTAGTTCAACAAACGACAGATGTGGTGACGACAATAAGAGCCAGATTAGTAGTAGCTCAAGATCGAAAGAAGAAATACACTGATTTGAACCGTCAAAGTCAAGATTTCAAAGTCGGTAGTTTTGTGTTTTTGAAAGTGTCTCCCTGGAAGGAAAAGATAAGATTCGGATAGAAAGGGAAATTGAGTCCGAGGTTCATAGGACCATTCGGAGTATTGAAACGAGTAGGCGAAGTGGCATATATGGTAGCTTTACCTCCTGAACTGGAGCACATCCACATGATGTTTCATGTTTCCGTGCTACGACCATATAAGCCTGACTATAAGCACGTGATATCCTATGAGCCCATTTAAGTAGAAAAGAATCTGGTGTATGAAGAAATTCATGTCCAGATAGTAGATAGAAAAGAGCAAACATTAAGAAATAAAGTTATATCTTGTGTAAAAGTAATTTGGCGAAACCACGATGCCAAGGAGGCTATGTGGGAATTAGAAGATAAGATGAGAAGGGACTATCCACATCTGTTTGTGTAACCTTGTACCAATTTTGGGGACGAAATTTTTACAAAGGGGAGGATATAATATCCACAATTTTATGAATAATATTACTAATTAAATTAATAAAGGTTTGAATATTTATTTAAATATAAATATATATCTTTATGGCATGAGATGTGATGATCCAATTAAATTAAGTTAAGTGCTAGATAATCAAGAAATGTGGTGGAAATGATGATAAGCTTAATTAAGCTTATGTGATATGCCTAGTGTGGCATAACTGTGGACTGATAATTAAATTAATGATTAAATGGGTAAATAATGCGATGGACTAATTATTGTTATTATCTTAATTAGTTATTTGTTAATGTGCAATTATACATATTATGTGAGCATATAAATAAAATAGCATCATGTATAATATATAAGATGGGTTATTAAGGGTAATATTATAATGTGAATATTATTTCGTGAGACTATATGATAATAATCTTAATTTATGTAATTCTACTGAACTGGAATAAAAGAGCCTTGTGTGATTTAATGGTAAACCAATTTATTTTAAATGTATGGGAGAAGATTAATTTAAGTAAATAAATATTTCTATTAAAAGTTTATTTCCATATTTATGTGTAATTGGGATAATAAATTTATGGAAAATAATGGGTTGTTAATATTCTACTAATTTATATTTTAGACCAATTCAAATATTATTTGGACTACCCCAATGTACATGGATTATATGATTATGTGTATATGTGTCCTTAACTAAAGCCTAAAAAATAGTATTAAGTCATCAAATGTAAACTAGTAAGCCAAAAAGGAAATAAACCTAAGTGTATTAGCAACCATTTTGTTAATGCAGTCCAAAACAAACTCCTTGTCCCATATTAAGTGTCTCAGCAGTACTATAACAATATCCTACCCTCTTTATTACATGAACTCAATGATGCAAATGATGTCTAGAGAATGGCTGGGGAAGATTCTTCATATCCAATGGCTTCTTCTTCTTCCCTTTGGTTTCATTCTTAGGGCAAAACCCAGATATTGGGTAATAGATTGTCTATAAATTGGAAGTTTTTCCTTCTCTAATTGAGTTTCTAGTTAAGTTCAAATTAGAGTGCGAGTGTTGTTGAATTAGAGAGTAATCTAAAATTTGAAGCAAGAATTAGAATTTCATCTTCAAAGAGGTAATATCCTATAACATGTTCTTGATTTCAAAGTTTTACAAATTCTTAGGAATTTCATGAATTACTTGATAATTGGTTTGGAAATAGATACCATGATGTTATATGAGTTTGTATGTATGTTATGGACAATATATGGTTTGTCTGAGCATGTTAAATTAAGTATATAGATTGTATGGTCTGAGTTTTGCAGAAGCAGAGCCAAGTCTGGTGTTGTCACCAAGTGGCGAAGATAAACCAGTCGCACCGCCGCATATACGCGATCTTGAAATCTAATTTTTGTTTGCTTATGATATTTTGAGCATGTTTGGTTGATGTTAACATGAATATAAATAGGTATTAAATATGAATCAAGTTTCCTTTGCATGACATGAATTGATTTAGTTTACTTAAAGCTTGGTTTAGTAGCATTTTTGAAAGAAAATTTAGAAGTCAAAAACCAAACTTGATAAACCTTGTGTCTTTGATTTCTGATCTTGTTAGCATGTGTATGTGGCCTAGTTGTGTATAAAAATGAGTATGGAATGTGGATTCAAAGTTTCTTTGCATGTTTAGTTTGGTTTAATATGAGATTTTCAAGAAAAACTTAGAGGCTTGAAAACTAACTTTATTGAAAACTACCATACTCACATTCTGACCTTATGTACAAACATATCAAGCTCTTTTATGCCATAACATGTGACTAATATGTTGGTTTATATGATTATGCGTACTATAGACTATTCAAGCATGATTTAAAATGAGCTTTCAAGTAGAGGAGCATACTAACTATGTGCATATGAATTGGATACATGTGAGCATGCGTAGTAAAGGTTCATTTAGCCTCATGATGTGATTAATGGTTATCATAGTTAGCTTTTATGTTATGAACATATTTAACCTTGTTAATTGAGACGTTTCAAAAAGAAACTATGAAATTTGAAACTAAGACTAAATGGTTTGAAATTAAACTTAGAGTAAAACCAAAACTTGCTTTACATGCAAATATGCTCTGTGTTAGAACTTCAGTATGCTAAGTAATGATCTATGCAATCAAAAACTCAGTCCTGGTTTTAACAAGGAGCAACAATGGCCGCACCACTCCCTAGTCATAATGCAGCGCGACCACGCTACATGCCATTGATGTCTGACTTTTTAAACTATGATTTGAGAATTGTAGCATATATATATATATATTAATGTCTTAAGCTATAATACATGATGAAAGAGATGTTCTATGTGTTTAAGTGTATAATGGCTACATTGAATCAATACTTAACGATTTCTAAAAGGTTTTTAGATAAATTTTTCAAAGACAAATCAATGTTGATGTTATAACTATATGGTCTGATCGTGTAACTAATATAGGACTTAATGTATGTGCTAAACATACATATTGAGTATGTGTATGAGATAGTTTGTGTATTAAGCTTGTATAACTAATGTGTATGTATATATACATAAATAGGATACTATAAGACCTTGCAATGACGTTAAGCTTTAAGATTTGTAATCTACTCAAAAGGCAAGTTCCCTAACTTACACAACTTTGGATATTATGCAAGTTTAAATTATTGTTATATCAACTACATATTTGGGCAAATACCTCTATTAATTGTATAATCATTTTATTGAATAACTCGTGTTATCAAAATTCTTGGAAGTTATTATTCATGCTTTTGAAATAAAATCACAATTATATTCTTGAAATCATGTTGTATACCTTGAACCGGCGAATCATTTTAAAGTGTATTGAGAAAAGGTATCTAAGCCATTTGATTCAGCTAGACCATTATCTATGAATTTGAAAATCTATCCAAACCAATTGACTTGGTGCAGACTCTTATAATTGATGAGATGAATAACTCTCTTAGCATGGAAAATTTTATATTGTTGGGGAACCGACGTGCGCACAAACATGTTTAAATGTTATGCATAATGTGGTGTACTATAGGCTGATCACATGTTGTACTTGTTTATATTGAATTGTCAGTTAAATACTATTAATTTTAGCAGGAGTTCTTGGTCTATAGAGACTACTCAGTATTCGATATTCTTTAAATTGAAAAGTTAAAACCTTTGAATTCCGTTAATAATCTTTCATTCCTTAGTGACTCTTATTTCAATTCAAAGGACAGATTTGGAACTGTTAATGTTTCTTTGTTTACAACATTATTCTTTAAACTCTCAAATTACCATTCATCTTTACACTTTCGAGATTAATATCTTAATACTTATGCCTGTTCACCCTTATTGTTATATTACTTGCTGGGTAAATTTGTTGCTCATTCTTGCTTTCCTTAAATATTTCAGTTAAGGCAAAGCCATGTGGACCCTTAGGCAAATATAAAGGAAAGGGCAAGACTATGGATTAATTTTAGTCCTCTATGCTAGAAGATTATTATTATTATTATTATTATTATTATTATTATTATTATTATTATTATTATTATTATTATTATTATTATTATTATTATTATTATTATTATTATTATTATTATGTAATAAGACCTGTTTAATATTATGTATTAAGTTATGTTTGAATTTAAGTTATGTATTAAGTTAGTCATGGTTGCAAGACCTTGGGACGAGAATATTTATGTTATAACAATGTAAATTATTCTATTATTCTGTTGTTTGAGATTTTAGTATGTTATTAGAGTTAGATCGTGAAGCACCGAATTCGAGATATAAGTATTTGAATTTGGGGCGTCACATATTATACATTGAAATATACAAAGAGATAAGAAGAGAATTTAGGGTTTTAGGTAAACAAATCAGAATTCCTTTGCTTCCAATCTGAATCTCCAATGATCTTCAATTGCTTCAACATTCAAATCTAATCTAATCTAGGGTTTTGTAATCTAAAAAAAAAATTAAAGATGAAATATACAAGCGATTTATCCCAAAGAGGGATTTATTGAGTCTTAGATATCCTCTCTATCTATTACAAACTGCAAATATGCCTAAATATAGGCTAAATCTCGACTGACTCCTTGCCCAAGCAACAATCCAATTGGCTAGTTAAAAAGAGAAATCGAACTACTAGCAGACAATGATCGGCACGGTGTGCCACAACCCACAAGGTCAAATTGAAGCAAATTACCGTGATAACCTGATTTTCAAAGTTATTAAAATAAGAATTTAATAAATAAAATTCTTTTTATGAGATGTTTTGAGATTGAATAATTAAATATATTTGTTATATATTTTGAAATAAGTGATTTGGTGTGAAAAGATTAAGTGTGAATATAGAAGAGAAATATATATTTATATATTAGGAAAGTGAGGTTTAATTGTTAACTTAAATATTGAGGAAATTAAATGAAATTATTATGGAAAGGAATTAACTGAATAATATTAGTTAATTTAATCAAGTTAAAAATTATATTATGAAATAATATAATTTGATTATCATGCCTTGATTGGCGATGGAATTGTTATGAATTAAATTTCATAAATAATGTGAGTAACTCACTTAATTAAAATTGTGAATTAGTGTAAACATATTTGTTTTAATAAATGAAGAAGTAATATATTACATATAAGTGTAATATGTTAAAGTAATACTGATTGTCAATCTTGTAAATATTTAAAATATTTATCGAATAAAATAAATATTTTAGTTGAAATATTTATGGTATTAAATCAATATTTGATGGAAATTATTATGGGATAATTTATTTAGGTGTGATAAAATTGATGGGATTGATGCATATTTTATTACGCGAATATAATGTTGATATTCTAATTTAATTAAATAATTAAATTAGAGGAGTAAGAATTTGTTAAATAAAGTTAAAATTATAATGGTTGAATAGAAATTATAATTTGACTGATAAGGTCAATTTATTTCTTAAGGAATTAAGTTTAATTTAATTCAATTTAAAATATTAGAATTTAATTAAACGGGGTGTGACATGTGTAACATATTATATAAATGAATAATGAAATAAAATAGAAATAGATTAAGGAAACTTATTTGGGTGTTTTCCAAACCAGGCATAGTGGCTCTTTGTATTTTAAACTGATGAAACCTTTTAACTGACAACCCACGTAAAAGCACATTAGATTATTTTCTTCAGTTATTTTGGCTTACATCTATATTCCTAAGTTTAAGAAAACAAAGAAGAGAGAAAGAGAGCTTGGGGTAGGAAATTGAGAGAGAATTGAGATTCTCTAAGACATTGTAGAAGAGAAGATTTTAGAAAATCAAGGGAACCAAGCTTGCTAATCATCTATTCTAAGTTTAAAGAAGAATCAAAGGTAAATTTTTGAGTTTCTAATTTTAGTTTTTATTTTCTCAAAGTTCTTCTGTGTAATTGGTTTTGAGGGTTAAATTGTTAAGAGATTATTCATATATGTTAATTAGTATGCATAATCTATTATATGTAATCTATAGAAGGTTTTGATGTAATCAAATTCGTGGAAACACACTACAAGAAAAAGCCCTAATTCTGACGGAATTTTCCGTCGAACATAAGATTATTACGTCGGAACTAGCTTATTTCCGAGGGACTATTCCGTCTGAAATTTGATCGTATATATACACGTCAGAGATAAATTCCGTCGTAAATTCCGTCGAACTTATGTTATCTTCGACTGACATATTACTGACGGATTTCCGTCAGATATATCATATCTTTGACTAATTAATTACGAGGGACCACTTCCGTCGATGCTAACACCAAATTATTTCCGATGGAATCTTTTCTCGGTTATAGCTTATCTTCGACGAAAAAATAAAATACAAGAAATAAATTTAACCTCTATTATCGACGGAATATTCCCTCGAAACTAAGGTATTTCCGACGAAAAAAATAAATAAATTATTTGGAAATTAATCTGGGCTTATAAACCCGACGGA
The DNA here is from genome assembly GCA_020205605.1 of Panax ginseng. Classification (NCBI taxonomy): domain Eukaryota; kingdom Viridiplantae; phylum Streptophyta; class Magnoliopsida; order Apiales; family Araliaceae; genus Panax; species Panax ginseng. Next base: position 115,579,998 of record CM035135.1, read on the forward strand.
ATATCAGCCGGAAATAGCTTATTCCGTCGAAATTAAGGAATTTTTTTTTAATAAATTTTTTGAAAATGCAATTTCCAGGTATTTAAACCCATTTAAGTACTTGTAACCTGTTTTATCCCAATACAGACAGACAATAATATATTTCACATTCAAATATTCAACGTAGTGCTAAAAACCTGTACCATGTCGCAACAACAACGTAATCGACTAACTGATAAAAAATAACATCAACAACGATAACAAATATAAGCTAATGTATCATCACATCAATAATGATATTTACAAATGTTCTACAAATGAATGAATACAACGAAATCTCATTATACAGACGCAACTATATAAACTACAATATGTTCAAATGTTCTACAAATGAATAACATAAATACATACTAATGAACTAGAATGAATAATATAAATACAAATGAACTACAATCTAGTAATAGTATCATCATCGGGCAGAGGTGGACGACGCCCGTCTGGTGTCTAAAAATCTCGGTCGTCCTCCTGGTCGTCATCGTTAGTCCGCTCGTCATTGCCAGTCCGCTCGTCATCGCCACCCTATTGAAAGAATTATAAATAAAAATCATTAGTCCGTATATATGTGAGAATTAACAAGCTAGCCTTAATTGAAAAAAGCATAAACAATAAGAATACCAGAGTAGGCGGGGGCAGACGAAAATCCTCCTCGAAGAGGGTAATCACCATTCGGAGCATCTCACCGCTGAAAGTGTCGAATTGCTCCTGCGGTAATCTCGTACTCTCTGCGGAGGCCCCTGCTATAATATCTTGAGCAACCTGGTGAATACGAGAACTGCAAGGCAACTGCTGATGCCGAAACACCGGATCAGTATGGAACCTATCCGGCACGGCCCCTATCAGCCTCTGGAAGATCTCGTCATCCAAGCAAGTGCCTATATGAGATGGTCCGACGTGTTCTCGGACGCTGGCGCTGGCTGGAGCCTACAAAAAGAGACAAATTCGATTACTAATAATAATTTACATAATGTGATAAATTCTGATAATTTCGTGAAACATAAAAAATATTAAATCCATGAAGTATATACGTGGGTAACCTCGGCAGACCCAACACTCGATATCTGCCGGTAATGCTAGTAGGGGGATCCTGAAATGCGACTCATAGATTGTTTTCTTCAGTTTATTTGGCTTACATCTATTATTCCTAAGTTTAAGAAAACAAAGAAGAGAGAGAGCTTGGGAGAGGAAATTGAGAGAGAATTGAGATTCTCTAAGACATTGTAGAAGAGGAGATTTTGGAAAATCAAAGGAACCAAGCTTGGTAATCATCTATTGTGACGCCCCCAAATTCGGACACTCATATATCAAATTTGGTTCGTGACGTACTAATTCTAACATCATACTAAAATCATTAACAACAAAAATAATAGAATAATTTACATTGATATAATATAAATATTCGCGTCCCAAGGTACCGTAACCGTTACTACAACAATCCAGTGATTACACTTAAACATAATTTAATCATCCTTAATACATCATTATAAGCATAGTAATAATAATAATACTCCTACACTTAAAGGACTAAGCTATTCTGTAGCCTTGCCCTTTCCTTTGTCCTTTCCTGATGTACCGCCTTGTTTTGCCTTAATTGTAAGGTTTTTAGGGACGCAAGAATGAGCAACAAGTTTGCCCAGTAAGTAATATAGCAATGAGAATAAGCAATTATAACGTTTGAATCTTCAAAGGTATAACAATAATTGATAGTTCAAGGACATCAAAAAGTATCAAGAGTTTTCAATAAGTATCACTATAGACTGAAGGACATCAACAGAATTTCAAAGTTTATTCATTTCAAGGTTCAATAAGAATAAACACGTCGGTTCCCCAACAATATAAAATTTCCCCTTTTTAGAGGGTCGTTCATCTCAGTAGATTTATAAGAGTCTGCACTAAGTCGATTGGTTTGGATAGCTTTCTAACACATGATCTTTTGTCTAGCCGAATCGAATAGCTTAGACAACCTTTAAGAACATTGAGTTCAAGTCTCGTAACATGAATCAAGATATAAAATTCAACTTTCGATTAGGAATCATACGAATGTAGATATTTTTTCAATACAAGTATGTTTGATATAACAATAATTCGAAGTTTCACAATAAGGAATACGGTCTAAATACTTGCATTCAATTATAAGAATGAAGTTAGGAAACTTGCAATAACGTAGGAAGTTTAAGATTAGATACTTGCACAATATTCAAAGTCGTGCAAGTTAGAAAACTTGCGTAATCATAGATTCCTTGCATAAAGTAAATGCATAGGTTAGGATACTTTCCTTTAGCGTCGATTACCACTTATAGCGTAAAATCACCTCAAAGAACTATATTATCTTATTTATGTATGTATAGGTATTCATTAGTCACACACACCTTGACATATATATCCACATATATTTATCACACATATCTAAACTCACGTAGGCTATACACAGTCAAACTCATAGATATATAGTTCACATTTTCCTTACTTTTAAAAATCTTTAGGAGCATTTTGGAAATTTTAGCCTCTTATACTCATCTCATATGTGAAACATTACTTAAGTTACTCATTCTAGTTTAAGTTGGTTGTTTCACAAATACATGTTAAAGAACCTTTAAGCTACTTTTGGCCCCTTTCTATTTACTTTCGGCAAATGTTAATTTTACTCATAAATTTCCATTTTACAAAGTTAAAAGAGCTCATTATATCAACTACTAACCATAGCGTTCATTAAACCACATAACATTGCCGGACAATCCCTTTCTACGCATGCTTGCATATATTAGATTTGGTTGTATAACTCTCTACTTAGAAACTCTTTTAGTTCATACTTGCGTAGTTTATAGCGTGTTTAACTAGATGTGCGAAAATGTCGGTTATCTCTAGAGGCATAAAGCATCCTATCATATTTGTTAAAAAGTTCATAATACAAGTCATAGAGTTTTTAACTCAATTGATTTTCAATTCTTAAAATTTCATGACAAACAACTAAGCATGCAAAGTACGTTGAATTCACATTTCATATGTAGTTATATAACTAACTAAGTTGCGAATACATGCTCAAAAGGTTAGATTTCAAAAAGGCGTAAGGTTTTCTAAACATAGTTTTCGCCTTTTAGCTTTTCTTTTAAAAGATTATAATTCAAACTCCAAACCTACTAAAACATTTTGCAATACGTATTGATACATGTTTAAGGATTATGTATGCTCCTTAAGTTAAGTTAGGTTAGGTCAGTTTAGGACTTCTTGTATCTAACAACCAAAACATTAACATAAGTCATCAGGACCCTCACACGGAAGTGCTTTGCCAGCTAATACTAAGGGAAATGCTACTTCCATTACTATTTAACTAACATGTCACCATTTCAACCAATCAGCAATGTAATGATACCCAATTGATATAAATTTACTACCAAATATCCCTAACATGATTCTAACAATTCCAAACAAATAAACAATCAAATTCAAGATTTTTGCCAATTTTCCAAAGTTTAACACATTTAGCGATTCCCTTCGCTACAAATTCTTTACCTGAACAAATTACTTCGTTTAACTTTCATTGATTTCATATTCAACCATATTAACAATGTCTAGCATCAATTGATAGATTCTACCATGCTTCAACCATAAATTTTTCAACTCAAAACAAGTATTTTAGCACTTTTCTAAGAACTTTGAAAAACTTAAATTTAAGAACATATAAAGGGATATTACCTTCTGAAGTTGTGAAGTAAATTCTTTGCTTTCAATCTCAGGTTTCCTCTCCAACTCAACAACACTCTCACACACAAATTTCTGAACTTCACAAAGTAATCAACAAGAAGTCTGAGAATGAGAATAACTTCATTTATAGGGAAACTTGTTGACCAAAATTGGGACTTTGCTTAATGGAATGAAGAAGAAACTAATGGTTCATGGGAAGTTGGTGGAAAATCAAATCCTACACACTATTCAACCCACTCCCCTCTTCATCATTTGGAAGCTATGAAATTAGGAAGAAGAAGAAGTAAGCAAACTAGCCTTTTAGTGTTTTACGTAAATGAAGAGATGACTCTCAATTTGGGACACTACTCTTAAAACTCATCATTTCATATTACTATTAGCACACTTAGGTTTATTTGATATTTTTCCGCAATTGAGCATACATATACACCCACTCATACATTACACATAGAATTATATAATCCATGTACATTGGTTTATTTCAAAGGATATTTACATTAGACTAGAATATAATTTAGTTGGGTACCAATATTATTTATCATTCCAATTCTATTAAAATAATCATTTAATATTAATTATTGATTTAGTTAAAGTTAATTTCTCTCATAGATTTAAAATACACATTTAATTACTCCCACACACATCATGATGTCACATAAGACTATTTCACACAACTTAGTAAATTACATAAGTTAAGCTTACTTTTATCATATAGTTTTATATAATAATTATTTATATTCCAATGTCACACCTTTTTTTATATTGGAGGAAAAACCTTATTATATATGATTTCTCCTTACATGCCATTGTTCATGATAATAGGAATTAGTCAAGCACATTATGTAATTATTTATTTATTAATAGTACTAATTAATTTAATCCATTTCATCATTAATTAAATTAGTACTTTCTCATTTCACCACTTTGCCACACTAGGCATAATTTCATAAGCTTATACTAAGCTTCTCATCACTTCTACTACATTGCTTAATTATCACATGCTTATTCAATTAAATTAGTTACCACAACTCATGCCAACACTATATATATTTATATTCAAATAAATATCCAAACAATCTTTATTCTCAATATTCATATAATTTATTTAAAATTCGCGGGTATTACATCTATTCTAAGTTTAAAGAAGAATCAAAGGTAAGTTTTTGAGTTTCTAATTTTAGTTTTTATTTTCTAAAAGTTCTTCTCCGTAATTGGTTTTGAGGGTTAAATTGTTAAGAGATTGGTCATATATGTTAATTGGTATGTATAATCTGTTATATGTAATCTATATCAGGTTTTGATGTAATCAAATTCGTGGAAACATGTGTTAGAAGAGGAAATTTGGTTTATGGCTTAGTATATGTATTTTGGTATATTTTAAGGCTTAAATTGATGGTTAGATCATGTATATAATCTGAAATTAATGATAGATATTGTTAGCATATTGAAATACGAAAACAACGAAAGTTAAACAGATCAATTTGGTTGAATAATGAATTCGTAGTGGTTGATTACGCTAAACATGTTAAAACATAAAAACAAAGAATGAACATGAGTTTTGGGTCAAGATTTGGGTTAGTTAATGTTTCTGTAAATTGTTGATTTTCTAGTATGTTGTAGTTCTATGAATCAAAAACAGACTGATTTGGACGTGTATAGCTTGAGTTATGAAGATCGAAAAGAGAAAGGGTCAAGGAAATCGCGAATTGCAGAATCTGGGCAACCTATTCTACTCTTGGGCGCTACAGCGTTGTCCCCAAGGCTATTTGGGGGGCAGGACTATTTTGACCTCCTGTAGTAAAACAAGCATAATGTTTTCATACGAACTTCGATTGAGGCGATTCAGGATGATCCAGAACGAGGAAAAGTAGACCTACAAATTTCATTCAAAAAGTTTTTAAATTTGAGGTCGTTAGCAGGGTCGAAAATGGATATCTTTGGGACTAATGTGTATTCGGAGGCAATCAGAGGGTGACGGACATTCACATATGCAAGTTAAGTGCTTCCGACGACAAAAGATGTTGTTCTAAGTTATAATGTAAGACCCCAACTTTTTATTAATAAAATTGAATTTCCTCTATTCATTATTTTGAATTAATAAGGTGTTAATTTGATATAATACTTTGGTTATGGGTGAAATATGCAAATTTTGCAAAATAAGCAAGTGGTTATAAAATATTCATTGTTCTCGGGGAATATTCGTTTGGTCGTTGAATATTCTTGTTGTTGGGGAATATTCGTACGATGACGCAGCTATTTGTGGGTCCCATAATAGAAAACGGTCGGATGAAGAAAACGACAAGTATGAGTTTTATAAATAATGGCATAATTGTTACCGTTAACACTGTTGGAATACCTGGTGGTTAAAATACAATGTGTCTGGCATGGTTGCATAATAAAGCACACTACGGTATTGCACAATATTTTTGGATTATTGATTCTTACGTAAGAAGGCACTACTCAATAATTGTTACAGTAATTACTGTTCAATATTTTATTTTATTGATTCAATAAATGCCACGCTGATATTTTATATTATTGTTGTTTCAATAATTGTCACTGCACAGTATTTCCCATTATCAAATCAATAATTCATATTATTTGAATAATATTATTAGATAGCATTATTGGCTATGTCTAGAAAGTTCTGTCGAGAAAAGGGGTTAGGTCACCTAATTGCGCGCCAGTAAGGAGAAATCCTTATCGAAAAGCCCCCTCTTTCCTAGGAAAGACCTTGTTGTCATTATTGTGATTCTGTAATATTATTTGTGAATAATTAATTATTGATTTATATGATAAAAAAATATTTATTTTATGTGGATATAAATGAAGGAATTAATGCTGAGGTGTTTTATCAGTATTTTGTCAAAATGAAGGTATTAAAAATCATCTGTATATGGATTTCAGACATTTTATATTTAGAATTTGGAAAAAATTTCTTCTACAAAGTTGTAGAGAATTCGATTTTCTATGGAATGTATATAAATTCGTATTTTTCTGATAAAAATGCTATTTATTATGAATTATTGAAGTTTCTGATTATTGTTTAAATTTTAAAAAATTTGAAAATTTCTAGAATGGGTGGGCCCCACTTTTTGTTGTTGTGAAAAATCTGTTTTTGGTGGGCCCCACTGGTGGTGGCTGAATTTTGGGTCAAAAATGTGTGCGTAGAAAAAAAATAAAATAATATTATTTTATTAATTTAGTCTGCTTTGACGTTCTGACATTTTTCTATAAATAGGTGCTTAGGTTAGAATTGAAAACCAAACTAGAATCAGAAGTTTTCTCTTTCTATACTATCGAGCGTATTTTTGTGAGTATTTAGATACTTTGAGAGTTGCTATTCAGTGCAAGTTTTCTTTAGCTTTACATCCGATATTCCAGTCAGAAGTACTGTTCTTTTGAGGTAAGGGATGTTATTTTCTTCGTAAATGATGTTATTTTTTCGATATCATTATACCAAAATATTAGTGTGATTTTTCTTGTGAAATATCTACATTTTTCATGTCAGAGTTATTATTCACGTATACAGTACTATTCATAAATACGACACTAGTCACAGAAAAATAAATTTTTCTTTCTTTGTTCAAGTTGTCCATTATGGTTACTATCTTTGATTGTATCCATGTTTTGATTTTCATTTTTGAATTCTGCTCCACATTTGGTTATTATGGAGTATTTTTGAACTTGGATAAATTGAACTACGAATCCCTAATATTTGTTCTTTTATCTCACTGGTTTCTTTTTCTTTAAGATATTTTTCATTATCATCAATCCTAAATGATGATATAACTGAATATCTTTGGCCCGTAGTGCAAAGATGAACAGGTGTTGAGATGAAAATGACCAACTGGTGATAAAAATGAATATCTTTGGCCCGTAAAACAAAGATGAATATTTGGTTCAAGATGTATATTGATTGATGTTACAGGGATAAAATATTGATGATGAACTTTTAAATCATAGAAGATAGTAGAATTCATTCTCTACTTGACTCTTCTAATGGATTGTTGTTTCCGCTGCAGTTGTTGATCTAAAATTTATTGTCTATTATATCCTATTAGATTTTTTCCCTGTTGAGGACTAATGATAATTTGTTGTATATTATGTTAGTCATAATATTCTTTACTGGGATAGTTGAGCTCACCCTTTTCCTTTTTGTTCTATTTTTCTTCTTAGGAAGCGAGAATATAGCGGGAACTAGTTGGGGTATGGAGTGATGGTTCAAGTCAGTTGTTTTAGCAGTCCTCACTATTTTGTAAAATAGTGTATCAATAATTATAATGATAATTTTATTTGAGTGTGGATATTGTCTAGAAGACAATATTTGTATTAAAACTCACAGCATGTGTACTGTCGTATTTTGCACGACAATTGTAATAATGAAGTTGTAGTTATTTTCTGTACCATGTATTTGGCGACTCAGAATGGGTGATGTATACCTATTTTGGGGGTGTCACAGTTGGTATCAAAGCTTAGGGATATGGTCTCTGGCAGAGATCGGGGAATAGTACTAGGAGGGAAGAGACGAGTAAATCCATGCTAGTGTGTCCTACCTAAGCTTATTTGGTTGAGCAGTCGGAGCATATGGTTAATATATGATATGTTAATTTGTTTAATTAACCCTTGTTTTGTGGCAGTATTTGAGAATGACAGCTGGAAATATTAACAATGGAGTGTATGAGACCGTGGAGACACCTTTATTCACCAACTAGGGGAACATGCAACAGGAAGGCAATATTCCTCCTGTAAATAACACTACCGAACAAATGATGAATGATGGGATGTTTAGAAGCTTTTTGAAGTTCATGCAAAATTAGACGAGGGAGAATCGTGTACAAAATACGGATAAAAATAATAGCAATGCGCGGCTTGTCACAGCCAAACAATTCAAAGAGTTGGGACCACCAGAGTTCTTGGGAAAGCCGAATCCGATTAAGGCCGAAATATGGGTCAAGTAAATTATCAAGATATTTGATGTCTTGGGATGCACGGAGGAACAGAAGGTTCCATTCGCCACCTTTATGTTCCGTGGTGAGGCAAATTACTGGTGGGAATCATGAAGCGTACTACCCACCAGACTTTTCGATATGTCTTGGGAAACATTTCAGAAACTGTTCAATGATAAGTACTTTCCTGAAAGTATTCGTCATATGAAGGAGGTAGAGTTTATTAGACTGGAACAGAACAACATGACTGTTTCCCAGTACGAGGCTAAGTTCGCGGAGTTTTCCAGGTTTGTACCTCATTTGGTAGAGAATGAGGAACGTATGACATGGATGTTTCTGAGAGGTCTGAAACCCGAAATTTGGCAATATCTTATTTCTCACAAAATTTCTCTATATTTAGATGTTGTCAACAGGGCTCAATTATTAGAGCGAGATAATGAGTATGTTCAACCGAGGGACCACAACCAAGGTCAGGCCGGTGGCAGCAGTCATCGGAGCAATGATAACCAACGGAGAGGAAAATATCCGGATAAAAGCGGTAACCACTCGGGTGGTAATCGTGGTCATGATAATAGAAGAAGCGAGTCGGGAGAAGATTTCAAAAAGAGAAGGTACAACAATGACAACGTGAAGACGTCAGCACCAACATCAATCATTTTGGTGGAGGAGAACGACCACCTACGTATGTTATAAATCTGTAAAAGAGGGGACATATCATTAAACCGTCCCACAATAATTCAAGGTATGTAATAACTGTGGAAAGGAAGGTCATATAGCTCGAGATTGTTCTATAGCAAAACTAAGTCCAGCGGGGATGGTGACTCCAAAGGCTGTCCCAGACAAGTCAAAATCAGTGGTTCCTGAAAGAGCGTTTGTCGTGACTGGCCAAAACGCGAGGAACCCGAACGAGGTGATCATGGGTAAGCTAATCATAAACTCTTGCGAAGTTTATACCTTACTAGATACCGGTTCTACCCATTCTTTTATCTCTCCTGCTTGTGCTCAACGTTTGAACTTGACTCTGGAGAAATTGGACTTTGACTTATCTGTTGAGACTCCATTAGGAGAAACTTTCATTACATCCACTGTTTATAAATCTTGCTTGATCCAAGTTGGCACCATCACATTACCTGTTGATCTTATCTCTTTAAAGATACTTGCATTTGATGTGATTTTAGGGATTGATTAGTTAACCACTCATAATGCTAAAATTTATTATTTTTGTAAGGTTATTAGTTTTAATATTCCTAACCAACCTGTTATGCGAATTCAAGCAATCAAACTACTAAAGTCAATCACTGTTATATCAAGCCATAAAGCCATTCGTTTATTGAAAAACGGATGTCAAACTTTCTTAGCCCGTGTCATGGACTTGAACAAAAATACGTCGGATTTGAATAATATTTCTGTTGTTAGTGAATTTCCTGACGTAATACCTGAAGAACTTCCCGGTCTACCCCCAGAACGAGAAGTTGAATTCTTTATTGACCTTGAACCTGGTATAAACCCATTTCTAAAACCCCATATCGAATGGCTCCTATTGAACTTTAGAAGTTAAAGGTCCAACTACAGGAGTTGTTAGACATCGGTTTCATTTGTCCTAGTTCATCTCCTTGGGGTGCTCCTATTTTATTCGTAAAGAAGAAAGACGGGAGTATGCGACTTTGTATTGACTACCGGGAATTGAACCATATCACCATCAAGAATAGGTATCCGTTATCTCGCATTGATAACCTGTTCGACCAGTTGAAATGAGCAAAATTCTTTTCAAAGATCGATCTTCATTCTGGATATCATCAACTGAAGATTAAAACTGAGGATATTTCGAAGACTGCCTTCAGAACTCGGTACGGGAATTATGAATTCTTAGTCATATTTTTTTGGATTGACTAATGCTCCTGCTGCTTTCATGGATATGATGAACTGAGTATTCAAGGAATATTTGGATCAGTTCGTTGTTGTCTTTATTGATGATATTCTCATTTATTCCAAAAGTCGTGAAGTTCATGAGCACCATTTGAAGATGATACTTCAAAGGCTTCGTGAAAACAAGCTATATGCCAAGTTGAAGAAATGCGAGTTCTGGCTTGAGGAAGTAACATTCCTTGGGCACGTGGTGTCAAAACATGGAATATCTGTTGACCCGGCGAAGATTGAAGCAATACAAAGTTGAGAACAACCGAAGTCGGTGACCGAAGTACATAGCTCTCTGGGCTTAGCTGGTTATTATCGGAGATTAATGGAAGGATTTTCTCGAATCGCTACTTCGTTAACTCAGCTGACTCGGAAAGATACAAAATTTGTATGGAGCGAGGAATGCGAGAATAGTTTCCAAGAGCTCAAGAAGAGACTCATTTTGGCACCTGTTCTGGCAATACCATCTGGTTCAGATGGATTTGTTATCTACAACGATGCTTCAGGAAAAGGGTTAGGATTTGTTCTTATGCAACATGGGAAAGTCATAGCCTATGCCTCACGACAACTCAAAGAATATAAGAAGAATTATCCTACTCATGATCTGGAGTTGGCAGTAGTCGTTTTCGCGTTGAAAATCTGGAGACACTACCTGTATGGGGAGAAAGTGGAGATTTATACGGATTATAAAATCCTCAAATATTTCTTCACCCAAAAAGAACTCAACATGTAGCAAAGATGTTAGCTTGAGCTGTTGAAAGATTACGACCATACCATTCAATACCATCTTGGAAAAATGAACGTAGTGGTAGCGCGTTGAGTAGAAAAAAATCATATCTGCGACGAGTGTGATATTGTCAACGCAAAGGCCCATTTTGTATGACCTGCAAAGGATGGAGATAGATTTAAAGACTCCAGGGACCCACGTGATGATGTCAAATATATGAGTAGAACCGACTTTAATCGATAAAGTTAAAGTTTGCTCAAGCTACGGACCGGAGGCGATGCGTATGAAGAAGAAAGTGCAAGAAGGTACTATTCGAAGCAAGAATCGATGAAGAAGGAATACTTCGAGTCAACTCCAGACTTTGTGTTCCTAACGATTCTGACTTGAAACATAGAATCACGATGGAGGCACACAACACACCATTTGCAATCCATCCTGGTAGTACCAAAATTATCATGATTTTCGACATACATTTTGGTGGAACAATATGAAGAGAGAGATCGAGGAGTTTATCTCGAGGTGTTTAACTTGTCAACGTGTAAAGGCGGAGCATCAAGTGCCAAAGGGTCCATTACAACCACTTGAGATTTCGAAATGGAAGTGGAAACACATTACCATGGATTTCGTTACGGGTCTTCCCAAGGCTTCTCAAGGCATAAATGCGATTTGAGTTATTATTGATAGATTAACCAAGTCTGGTTATTTCTTGCAAACGTTTTGCTCGTATATACGTGAATGAGATTGTGAGATTGTATGGCATGCCAGTATCCATAGTTTCAGATCGTGACCCAAGATTCACTTCACGATTTTGGATTAGCTTGCAGAAAGCTATGGGCATGGATTTATGATTCAGTTCGGTATACCATCCTCAAACAGACGGGCAATCGGAAAGGACTATTTAAACTCTTGAAGATCTATTAAGACTTTGTGTCCTAGATTTCAAAGGAAGTTGGGATAAGTACTTACCATTAGTGGAATTCTCTTACAATAACAGTTATCAAGCAAGTATAGGCATGGCTCCATTCGAGGAGTTGTATGGACGAAAGTGTCGTTCTCTATTATGCTGGGACGAGGTGGGTGAAACAACGTTGTTGAGACCAGAATTGGTACGCATGACTACAGAAAAGATCTAAATGATCTAACAACGTATACAAACCTCATAAGATCAACAAAAAAGTTATGCGGATCTTCATCGAAAGGATGTGGAATTTAATATTCGGGATCATGTATTGTTACGTATTTCTCCATGGAAGGGAGTTACAAGATTTGGGAAGAGAGGAAAGCTCAATCCACGATTTGTTGGTCCATTTACCGAATACGAAATGTGGCCTATAGACTCGCATTACCTCCAAGCATGTCTCGTGTTCATAATATTTTTCACATATCTATGCTTCGTAAATATGTAAAAGACCCAAACCACATTATTGAGTTAGAACCAGACGAGATAGCCGAAGATTTAACGTACGAGGAGGTACTTGTCAAGATCTTGGATATGAAGGAGCATGTCCTACGCACAAAGGTTATACTACAAGTCAAGGTTTTGTGGAGAAACCATGCTATTTATGAAATGACCTGGGAGTTGGAATCGGAAATGAAAGCGAGGTATCCTCACCTTTTCGAAACACCATGTATGTACGTCAATTTCGAGGACGAAATTTCATAAGGAGGGGAGGTTGTAAGACCCCAACTTTTTATTAATAAAATTGAATTTCCTCTATTCATTATTTTGAATTAATAAGGTGTTAATTTGATATAATACTTTGGTTATGGGTGAAATTTGCAAATTTTATAAAATAAGCAAGTGGTTATAAAATATTCATTGTTGTCGGGGAATATTCGTTTGGTCGTGGAATATTCTTGTTGTCGGGGAATATTCGTACAATAGTGCAGCCATTTGTGGGTCCCATAACGGAAAATGGTCGGATGAAGAAAATGACAAGTATGAGTTTTATAAATAACGACGTAATTGTTACTGAAGTAACAATTGTTGGAATACACGGTGGTTAAAATATGATAATATCATTGGTTACACAAGAAAGACACCAGTATTGCACAATATTTTTGGATTATTGATTCTTACGTAAGAAGACACTACTCAATAATTGTTACAGTAATTACTGTTTAATATTTTATTTTATTGATTCAATAATTGTCACGTTAATATTGTTGTTTTAATAATTGTCACTGCACAGTATTTCCCATTATCAGATCAATAATTCATATTATTTGAATAATATTATTAGTAGCATTATTGACAATGTCTAGAAATTTCTGTCGAGGAAAGGGGTTATGTTATCTAATTGCGCTCCACAAAGGAGAAATCATTATCGGAAAGCCCCCTCTTTCCTGGGAACGACCTGATTGTCATTATTGTGATTCTGTAATATTATTTGTGAATAATTAATTATTAATTTATATGATAAGAAAATATTTATTTTATGTGGATATAAATGATGGATATATTTATTTTATGTGGATATAAATGAAGAAATTAATGCTGAGGTGTTTTATCAGTATTTTGTCGGAATGGAGGTATTAAAAATCAGCCGTATATGGATTTCAGACATTTTCTGTTTAGAATTTAGAAAAACTTTCTTCTACAAAGTTGTAGAGAATTCGATTTTCTATGGAATGGACATAAAATTCGTATTTTTCTGATAAAAGGGTTATTTATTATGAATTATTGAAGTTTCTAATTATTATTTAAATTTAAAACATTTTAGAAATTTCTAGAATGGCTGGGCCTCACTTTTGGTTGGTGTGGAAAATCTAATTTTGGTGGGCCCCACTGGTGGTGGCTGAATTTTGGGTCAAAAATATGTGTGTAAAAAAATAATAATAATATTTTATTAATTTAGTTTGCTTTGGCGTTCTGGCATTTTTCTATAAATAGGTGCTTAGGTTAGAATTGAAAATTACACCAGAATTAGAAGTTTTCTCTCTCTATACTATTGAGCGTATTTTTGTGAGTATTTAGATACTTTGAGAGTTGCTATTCAGTGCAAGTTTTCTTCAGCTTTGCATCCGATATTCCAGTCCGAAGTATTGTTCTTTTGAGGTAAGGGATGTTATTTTCTTCGTAAATGATGTTATTTCTTTCGATATCATTATACCAAAATATTAGTGTGATTTTTCTTGTGAAATTTCTACCTTTTTCATGTTGGAGTTACTATTCACGTATACGGTACTATTCACAAAAAAATAAAATTTTCTTTCTTTGTCCAAGTTATCCATTATGGTTACTATCTTTGATTGTATCCATATTTTGATCTTCATTTTTGAATTCTGCTCCACATTTGGTTATTATGGAGTATTTTTGAACTTGGATAAACCGAAGTACGAATCCCTAATCTTTGTTCTTTTATCTCACTGGATTCGTTTTCTTTAAGATATTTTTCATCATTCTCAGTCCTAAATGATGATATAACTGAATATCTTTGGCCTTTAGTGCAAAGATGAATGATTACCTAATGAATATCTTTGGCCCGTAGTGCAAAGATGAACAGGTGTTGAAATGAATATGACCAACTGGTGATAAAAATAAATATCTTTGGCCCGTAAAGTAAAGATGAATATTTGGTTTAAGATGTATATTGATTGATGTTACATGGATAAAATATTGATGATGGACTTTTAAATCATAGAAGATAGTAGAATTCATTCTTTACTTGACTCTTCTAATGGATTGATGTTCCCGCTGCAGTTGTTGATCTAAAACTTGTTTTCTATTATATTCTATTAGATTTTTCCCTGTTGAGGACTAATGATAATTTGTTGTATATTATCTTAGTCATAATATTCTTTACTGGGCTAGTTGAGCTCACCCTTTTCTTTTTTGTTCCATTTTTTCTTCTCGTAGCGCGAGAATATAATGGGAACTAGTCGGGGTATGGAGTGATGGTTCAAGTCGGGTTGTTTTAGCAGTCCTCACTATTTTGTAAAATAGTGTATCAATAATTGTAATAAGGACTTTATTTGAGTGTGGATATTGTCTAGAAGACAATATTTATATTAAAACTCACAGCATGTGTATTGTCGTATTTTGCACGATAATTGTAATAATGAAGTTGTAATTATTTTCTGTACCATATATTTGGCGACTCGGAATGGGTGATATATACCTATTTTGGAGGTATCACGTATAAAACATGAATATTATAAAATATAATGATGCTTAACATTTATCAATGATGTAATAACAACTATATCGTCTTAACCAATCGTTAAGTGTAGATTAAAAGAGAAGTATAAAGAAATATGAAATGAAGGTTAACTTAATTAATGTTAACAAACATTATACATCTAATGTGATGTAAAGACAAAGACGAGATTTAAGACTAAACTAAATGTTAAGTGTATTAAAGTGGAACGTAATGAGAAGTAAAAGGAAGTTTAACGTAAATAAATCGAATGGACAATGAGGAGCCCTAACAGGACTTAACCACATAAATTGAATATTGTGTATTAAACCTAAAGAAGATGATAGTAGATCATAAAGTAGAGTTACTTAAATGATTACTAAGCGTTTCTATGTGACTAATAAATGATGTGCATGATTATATATTGTGTAGGATATATACCTGAGGTGCATATAGCTATAAGCTGTTAATTGATTCTTGTAATCTACAAATCATGTAAGTCTTTCAGTTCCTATTTGCTATGTGTACTTGATGATGAACTGTTTTAAATCTGTATTGCAAAGAGCATGATGTATTATATATGTTGTAAGTACGAAACATTATAGTCAATTTATGATTACGTTGATTGAGTAAAGAATGCTGATTGAGTAAGGAACTCAATCTTTATAATTTTATTGTGAACTGTAACATGTATGATTATGAGATGTATGTTGAGCATGTTATTATGTGTTACGTGATGCGTGAAAATTGTTAGATTTGCTGGAATGTCGAGCTCAACATTGCAAATAATAATTTTTGCAGGATAAGAATTCAAGGTAACGCTATGTGCTACTTGAATGACGTGGATCAAATATAATGCATGAAGATTAAATATTTTAGCTAAAGTTATTTTTCTTTTAAACCATGTTTAATATTCTAGAGATGTACTTAATGGTTTATGATGTTTATTTTATGTTGAGTTATAAGGTTTGAGTTATCCGAAGTATAAAGGATACTGAATTGGGATGTAAAATTTTATATAATAACTCTGATGAAGTGAATCATGAAAATAAATTTGATTCAAAGATATGTGAATGATAAAGGTTGTGATTCAGGGAATGTAATAAATAAAGAAGTTAGAAAAGCTTAAATTATTCTGCATTTTATTAATTGTAGCATCGAATAATGATGTAAAGTTAGAATAAATATGTATTGATAACGACCGAAGTTGAGAGTTGAATTGCATGAATTTTGGGGTCGTTACAGCCACGCTGCAGAGTTTATGAGTCTGGAGACTGGCGTTGCCGCGCAGTCCCATAGGCCATGTATGTCGCGGCTGCGCTGCACTTCAGTCTTAGTTTCCTGCTTCTGTTGCTGCAGTTGCCTTGTTTCATCCTTTTGCCATCACTTCAAGTCTTGATTAATTTAAGCTCCCCATCACATCAGTTTCCATTCTCTTTAAGCCGCTCTTAGTTTCAATTGATGTCCAATGCCACCAAGTTAGTTCCCAAACATAAAATCTGCAAAACAAACCAAAAATGCATGAAAAGCTACGTATAAACATATGGTTAAGCAGCATAGTTAGTTAGTTGATATCGAATAAGTATGTATAAATCCTACTTATCAGAAATTCTTGTTAGTAATTTAGTTTTTATTTTGATAATTAGTTTTATAATCTTTAATCAATTGTTTGAATAAGATTGAATTGATATAAAGTTAGTATTTGGATTAATATTATTAGTATATTCCTCGTGGGATCGACACTCTACTTATCACTTTATTACTTGTTGACCACGCATACTTGCGTGTAATTGTCAATACCAATTTTGGACAACAGAAGCATAACATTGAGGATGAATTGTTTGCTCAATATGACCGAGATAACATGTTTGTCGATGAAGCAAAACTAAATGCAGGGAACAAAGAAGAGGGACAAGATGAACCACAATAGGGTGATAAGGCATAGAATTTATGGTTAATCTATGTGAACAAATTGCACTTCAACTCTTAACAACGGTTTAAAATTAATTTATTATGCTAAATTGATATTTTCATTGGACTTGATACATTTTGTTTTATCAAATTGTGGTCAAAATATTATAAATATATATGTATATAAAATACTATTCAAACCTTTTCGATTATCAAACAAGTTTTGCTTAAACTGTTCAGAGGGTTAAAATGGTAAAATACTGTTATTCAGATATTTTGGAAAAATTAATTATCAAACAATATTTTTTTATTCAGATACAATTCTAGACAAATATTTTACATTATTCAAATGTTTAAACTGTTTAGATTTTAATATTCAATTTTATCAAACACATCGTCAGATAATTTTTTTGGTGTAATTTATAAAAAATTGTGAAGCTTTTTCACATTTCCTTTTTACGCTTAAAAATAAAAAAATAAATAAAAAGAAACACTTTTTTACTTATGGTAAAAGAGTCCTACAAACTCAAAAGTGAAAAACTGAATACAACTTTCCATTCCATGTCTCATCTCTTACGTCTCTGTTATCCTCCCTAACTAGAAACGGTTTGTTTACCCTCCACAATTCTGCTTAACAAATTCGCAGAATGTTACTTTGTATTCTTTCAACCAATTTGATCCATGTTCTCATTCAGTTGAACAACTTCTCCCTTATATATTTATGCCGAATAACAATAGTGAAACTTATCACATAGAAATTATAAAAAGATCCTACTTATTACACATCTCTCCAAATAAAATTATCAATAATTGACAATCAAATAATCAATATAAACATTCGCAATATATATTATTTTCTTTGTTATTATTGGGTTCTTAATTGACTAACTTATTTTTCGTTATAGCATTTCGATTTAACTTGAATGAATGTAGCCTTATATGACCCGTCATAGTCATAGTTTTGTTTTGTTTGTTTTTGTGTGTATATGTGTTAGGTTAAGACACACCTCTAACCCTTGAATCTTGATTTTCTATCAAAGTTTGAACATCTTGATATATAAGGACGAGGATAAACATTTGGCCAATACCCTTTGGTTACATAATTATCTTCTTCTCTAGTTTTAAATGATTAAAAATTGTTACATAGGAAAACAAGGAAATAAGAGATTTTTGTCATTTTTAATGGTAAAAACCACTTCTGTGAATATACAATACATATATATAAATTTGATAGTATTAAGGTTTTCATAATTAAGACTTGAAATCTCCAGATCTTCTCAATTATTTGTGATACCATACTTTTTGCAAATTGAATCATATAGATTTAGAGAGAGAGAATATTGAGGTGAGAGAAGAGAGATGGGTTCATTGAAACACGAAGATGAATTGGAACAGCAATCAAAGGAAGCAATCCTATATGTTAATGGAGTTCGTCGAGTTTTACCTGATGGATTAGCTCACTTGACTTTGCTGGAGTATCTCAGAGGTAAAATACCAAATACTTTAGATTAATTCTATTGACTAATTAGTGGAGTAAAATTAGATGAATTTATGTTATTTTTTGAGTTTGAAAATATGACTTTGAAAAATCAATATGATCTTATATTTTGGAATGGAGTAAGTATTTCAATTTGGAATTCAAAGTGAAAAATGCTATACTCACTTGGAACCATTGAAAGAGAATCCAGCTGCTATTATGGGGTTCATTTTAGTTCTTTTGTTGTTAAGGGGTTGTTTGGTTGTTGACATAATTTTAGAAAAAATTCTTTGGAGGTTAAAAAAAAGTAAAATATCTTTTCTCATAATTCTTTAGAGAGGGGTATTTTTTTTTGCTCTTTGCATCATTGTAGAAAATGAAAGATAAATGTAAACTTGAAGTTACTGAGTGAATCCAGTTACTTTGCTTGGGAATATGTTTGTTTTTCTTTTGTAGTTAAATGGTTTATTGATTGCTGATAAACTCGAGGAAAATAATTGCTTTAAGAGGTATAATTGCTTTAAGAGGTAATCAAAAAGTTTTTTGCATAATAAGGGAGTTAAAACACACTGTAGAAATTTGAAACTACTAACTGGATCCAGTTAGTTGGGATTCTGTTTGTTATTCCTTTGTTCAAACACTTCAGCTTTTTTTCCTTTTTCAGTTATGTTGTCCCCTAAACCCCTTCCGGAAGATTTGTTGATTTCTGTTTTATTTAATTTCTCGGCTTAATATAGTTCTTGAATTAAAAATTTCTTGCAGTAATATTTTCTATGTGTTTCAATATATTTCCTTTCTATGTATCTGATGCTGAACTTTCCCCTTTCTTTTGGTTATAAAGATGTAGGTCTGACAGGAACAAAGTTAGGTTGTGGTGAAGGCGGTTGTGGGGCATGCACTGTGATGGTTTCTTATTTTGATCAAAATTTGAAGAAATGTGTGTGAGTCTCTCTCTCTCTCTCATTCTGTTAGTGTGTGAGCATGCATAATTCAATTGTACAATGGTGCGTAAATATTAAATGCTTAATCAGCTAATCTGATGGATAGATTCTGAACATCCAATTTCATTCCATCAGTTATTTTTGACAACTAATCATTTCGTTGCAGTAAAAATGGCAAACCCATGAGCAGTCAGTGGCATGTAGAAACAAAAAACATCTCCCGTGCTTCATCCCATAATAAATCTACAGTATATCACAGTAATATCTATTATCTACTCACATCAGAGAGCTTTAAAGAAACCTAAACATTCTCTCAAAGAAACATGTCAAAATTTACAGAAGAAACCACTCGATTAGTTCTTTACATAGTAGGGAGTTAGTATGCATTTTTTTAGTACCATGCTAGATATTATATGTTACTGTTCAACTTTGCCTTGAGATTTTTTGCAAAATACTCCCTCCGTTCCACAAAAAGAGTACCATTTTTTGCCATTTCTTTTTCCCACAAAAAAGTCCAATTTTAGTGGTAGTAGTACAAAATAACATGATATCCTCAAGTTTGCCGTCATAATTTAATTATCATACCACACTACTAAACTAACAACTTATTATTTTTAAGGGTATGCATGTAATAAATATATCCGTAATAATTTTAAGGGTATGCATGTAATAAATATATCCGTAATATTTGCAAATGGTACTCTTTTTTGTGGAGAGGAAGGATTATATCAGACCCAATAAAACAACTTCACTCCCAACAACTCAACAATTGATTCCTCCTTCATTGTTTTCCAGTTTGCTGAGCATCTTTGTGGACCTTATTTTCTCGGAACCCCTGTTTTACTTCTCCTTCCATTGTAGAATGGAAAAAATAAGACAAGTTACAGACTACTCTCTGTGGTTTGCAGAATACATTGCATATAGAAGGGAGAGAAATTTAGAATTTAAAAATAAAATAAAATAATCTTAATGTCAACTTCCTGAGAAAAAAATATAATCTTACTTCGTAAATTGCTGAAGAATGGAAGCCAATACCCTCTGCATAGTTCTGTAGAAGGTACATGAATGGTAAAGAAATTTAATATTTCATCTTGATACCACTGTCTGAAATGAATAACCTTCAGATAGCAATTTATGTGGAATTAATTTGGTTACTTGTTTTAGCTTTATAATCAAGAGTTTTAAGTATGATGTCTCAATGTTTCACGTTTTCATTTTTAAGTATGATGCCTCAATGTTTCACCTTTTCATTTCCATCTATTTTCTCAGCAACTAAATTTTGTATTGGCATTATACTCACCTTTGATATAGTGGTTTAGTTGTCCTTGTACTATTATAGTCAGAAATCTGTCGATTGATTCCTACGCTCCTTAAAATATAGGAGAAAATTAAAAAATTGGTGTTCGGTATAAACGAGTATAAAGAAATGAGCCAAAATAATGAGTATAGAGAAAGTGTATAACTAGTACATTCTTGAACTGTTGTGCTCTCAACATATCTTGCATGGTTGCAATTTAGCAACATTTCTATTGTACTACTACTCTGCGAATGATTTTAGTTTATATATAACACAGCTGGATCATGAGTTTCAGAGCTAACATGACTTATCTTTATTATACAAGTATAAATTCAATTTCTTAGTACATGCTATGTGAATTGACAAAATAGGTATCTCCTGAAGTTGAAATGAAGATTGTAGGAGCGATAGTTAATCTATTCTCTCTGTTTAAGTAGATACAATGTCAAAATATCAATCTCCCTAGTCGTCTTGGCACTAATTAGCAAAAGGGGCAAGGAACTTTTAGGTGCTGTAATTTTCCTTTTGAGTTATCTCATCAATCCACGACTCAAGTTCTGGACATTTACCATCACCTGCACTAGGTCATATTTCATCGTCCTCGTATATGATTCCAGCGGCGTACCCAAGATTTTTATCATCACGGGTGGTCACTATAATTAAAGATAATTAAAAAAAAGTAATAGGTAAAAAAAAAATTAATTAATATAATTCACCAAATATAAAGTTCACTAAAAATACATTAATCATTCAAAATTGTTTTTCGAGGTCCAATTTCTTGAACTTTTTTATACTCGCCTCATTGACTCTTGAGTAGAATAGAATCAAGGACGTTTACTAGTCCCGATCCCGGGATTCGTAAAATAACTATGAATATTTTTTGAATCCTATTAAGAAAAAGAAGCAAACATAAATACAAGAAATACAATCAAGTATAATTAGAAGAAAAAAAGAAAAAAAGAAGATAAAGAGCCCTATTCCTAAAAATATATAATACATATATTATATACATTAAATTATCGACAAATAAACTCAATTCCATATAAATTATTAATAGCATATTTTATATATAAATAATAAATAAAATCAATTTAAGACAATATGCATTACAAATTAGAAGAAGAGAAAATCTTAAAATTTAGGAAAAATAAAAGTTTAAAGACATAATAGAATTTGAGAAAAAATTGGATGTCATAGAAAACAAGCATCAACATAGTTATAATTTATAGGACACTAATAATTGTCCGTGCCTGAAGGCACAACGTAACGAATTCCCCCGTCTCTCTCTGTTTCAACAATTCCACTTTCATTTCCTCTCTCTCCTCCTTCCTCTCCCACCATCCTTTCCGGCCCAAATCAATTAAAATGAATCTGAACCGTACTTGTGCTTTCCCGTCCATATTCAAAATGGGTTCTATCTTATTAATATATACCTATTTTTTTAATTGAAATTGCAATTGAATTTTGTACTCGTTGTAATTATTGTAATTTGCGACTACAATTTTGTACAAATTGTAAGTATTTTTTTTTCTTAAGGGTGGTAACTATACCATACTACCCCTTACTAGTTGGAGTTATTACAAATTTAAAGGTTGTCAAGTGACCACCCTTGTGTTATTGGTGAAACGTAATCCAAACTTTAATTCAGAGGTGATTGTAAAGCTATCCAAAAGGTAACTGGGCTCGTTTTTGGAGCGGCCGACCCGGAGCAGAAGGAACGGGCCCTCATTGGCGTAATCATCGTTTGATTGCCCCTATGAATAATTTAGCAGGGGTCCGGGGCAGCATCCCGACCCAAATCTAGAGGGGTAATTTTGTACTTTTAGGTGAATTAGGGTTACTTATATTCGTTATATAAGGAGGGGATCCTGTAATTGTATTATGTACAAGATTTCTAAAAGATGGTGAAACTGTCAGCCACTGATCGTGGATTAGCCCAAACGTTTTGGGCGAACCACGTAAAATTTATCTTGTGTGATTGTTTTTCTTTCATTTATCTTTCACTTGTTTTGCATTGCATTGTTAATCTCTAACACCTTGACCCCTATTGAATACGCCTCTGTATGACTCATGTGTTATAAACTTATACTTATGTCCCCCTCCTCCTACTTGGTTCCATTTTGTTTTTACAATGTCATATCCTATTCTATAAATCTCACTTAATGTCATTTCTAACTGTGTGCGATGACACTCTGAGATGTGCATTTCACTCATTTCGACTTTATTTTTTCGCCGTGTGTTGACATTAACTTAGAAATAAGCATGAATTTCTCATGGTCAATTGTCTTTTTAGGCACCATGCGGTGAATGCTTGCTTGGCTCCTCTATATTCTGTTGAAGGGATGCATGTAATTACAGTGGAGGGAGTTGGGAATGGAAG
Source organism: Panax ginseng (assembly GCA_020205605.1). Classification (NCBI taxonomy): domain Eukaryota; kingdom Viridiplantae; phylum Streptophyta; class Magnoliopsida; order Apiales; family Araliaceae; genus Panax; species Panax ginseng. The sequence continues at coordinate 115,603,471 of CM035135.1, forward strand.
ACATGGCTTGCATCCTGTTCAGGTATAAATGTATATTTTTGTAGTAATCAATTTCTTTCTAGATGCTCATGCTCTCTTAATTTTTTGAGGGTCTGCAATTAATTTTAGAATCTTAAGTTAGCTGGAAGTTGATGTACACTGGCATACTTGCGAGGCCTTTGTTATAAGGCATTATGTTAGAATTGAGCTAGATCCTAACAATGATTTGAACCGGAAAAATAAATAGACTTCAAATTCAGAGTTGGTGGAGAATGAATGAGCAAAAAGGAGAACCGGTTGAGAAAAAGTTTTTTAACAAATTGAAGTCAAGTTTTAATACTCTGAATATCTTGTTGCATAGTTTTGTCAATTGCTTTCTAGCTTATATTTCATAAGTTGTTGCTACAACACTTTCAATCTGTTATCCTGTTTTGTTCTGCAGGAATCATTAGCACGCTCTCATGGCTCACAATGTGGATTTTGTACTCCTGGTTTTATCATGTCTATGTATGCATTACTAAGGTCAAGCCGAACACCACCTAGTGAAGAGCAGATTGAAGAAAGTCTTGCTGGAAATTTGTGTCGATGCACAGGTTACAGACCAATTGTGGATGCATTTCGAGTCTTTTCCAAAACGGATGATTTATTATACACTAAAGGATCTTCAGGCTCCAATGAGGGTGAGTTCATTTGCCCTGCAACTGGTAAGCCATGTTCTTGTGGATCAAAAAATGCAAACTATGAAGACACCACCAAACAAAGTAGTGGTTGTGACGGTTGTTATAAACCTGTTTCGTACAGTGATATTAACGGAAGTGCATACACCAACAAAGAGCTCATATTTCCTCCTGAGCTGTTGTTAAGGAAATTGAGTTACTTAAATTTGAGTGGATTTGGTGGGTTGAAGTGGTATAGGCCTTCAAGACTTTTACATGTTTTAGACTTAAAAGCAAGATACCCAGATGCAAAATTAGTTGTAGGTAACTCTGAGGTGGGAATTGAGATGAGGTTAAAGAGAATCCAGTACCCTGTTTTGATATCTATTACGCATATACCTGAACTTAATACAGTAACTGTGACTGATGGTGGGTTGGATATTGGTTCTGCTGTTAGACTGTCAGAACTTCTCGAAATCTTCAGAAAGGTTAGAACTGAGCGTGCTTCTTATGAAACTTCTTCTTGTAGTGCCTTCATTGAACAGATAAAATGGTTTGCTGGAAGGCAGATTAGAAATGTTGCTTCAGTTGGTGGAAATATTTGTACTGCCAGTCCAATATCAGACTTGAACCCTCTCTGGATGGCTGCAGGAGCAACATTTCGAATAATCGATTGCAAAGGAAACATTAGAACAGCCCTGGCAGAAAATTTCTTCCTGGGATATCGAAAGGTGGATTTGGCTACTGATGAGATTTTACTCTCAGTGTTTTTACCTTGGACTCGGCCGTTTGAGCATGTGAAAGAATTTAAGCAGGCTCATCGGAGAGATGATGACATTGCAATTGTGAATGCTGGAATGCGTGTTTTCCTCGAGGAAAAAGGTCAAAAGTGGGTAGTTTCAGATGCATCAATTGTTTATGGTGGCGTTGCTCCTCTCTCTCTTTCTGCATCAAGAACAAAAGATTTTCTTATTGGAAAGAGTTGGAACAAGGAGCTGTTGCAGGGTGCTCTTAAAGTCTTGGAACAGGATATTTTGCTCAAGGAAGATGCACCCGGGGGGATGGTGGAGTTTCGGAAATCTTTAACTCTGAGCTTCTTTTTCAAGTTCTTTTTATGGATTTCTCAGCAAATGGATGGACAGAAATTATTTGTTGAACGCTTACCATCATCTCATCTTTCAGCTGTGCAATCATTTCATCGACCATCCATCATAGGAAGTCAGGACTTTGAAATTAGAAAACATGGGATTTCTGTTGGATCTCCTGAAGTTCATCTCTCAGCAAGACTTCAGGTATGATCTTGTTCTCTCAGTAATCCTGCAATGTTTACCAGTAAATATGTCTTACCAATACAACGCATTTTCATCTACATTCTATTCTGATTATAAATATTATTTACTGATTACAATGCATTATTATTCATTCTCTGCCTTGCCACTAATTATTTTCTTTGTTTGGTATTGTAATTGGAAACAAAAATATATTTCAATCGAGAGATAGATTCTCTTATTCTGTGTCATGATGGTTCAAATGTTATCAATCCAAGGGAGAGAAATTTGTATGATATAATTCCTTAACTAATATGGTTGCCTATCAGTATATGTACATCATATTGATTAGGAACACTATTGTAGATTTAGTTTTTATTCTTTAGATTTTTCAGTTGGTAAGAATTTTTAGGATAATATATAATTAGGGAGTTTAATATTTATCAAGGCTTTTACTCCTTCAGTACTTTATTGCTCCCCAGCCTCCCCAAGTAGAATTTGGATTTTGTTTCTCTTTAAACATTGTTGTTATCTCCACAAGTTATAAAACAGTGAGAGTAAACAAGGGATTTCTGTGGAGTGAATTGAAAACATATTTGTCGAGATTGGCATCAATCTAACTTGGTTGTGATCAAGACACCCTAGTGTTTAGGTGCGGAGCCTAAGCCTAGTTATTTTTCTGTTGTCCTACATCTTTGTCTTTATTGTCCTGCATCAGATATGGTGTATGTAAGTTGCACATTTAACGATAAATTGGAACTGAGAGTCTAATTTTGATTGGACTCTGTTATGAATTTCTTTCAATTTCCCACTTTTGTCATTTACTTTTAAGAATTAGTTTTAGGTCGGAACTGGTTGTCAGTTAATGCACTCTCCATTTTGTTTGTTTTCTGGATCAGAGTAGGAGAGTTCAAAACAAGTAGGTTGCAGCTGGCACTTGTCAGCATGGAATTGAATTGGGCCCTTTTAGTTTAGAATAGAAGTTTCGAGCTTCAGAATATTAGTATACTATTTCTTTTTGTGTTTCCAAACACATGATAAGAGTTTCTCGCATCTTCCTATCTTTTGCTGGACTGTTTGATAATTTAATCTTCCCATGATAAAAATTATTTAATTGTGGATGTTTTTCCCTCTTAAATTAGTTATACAAGCAAACCTTCAAAATATATTAACCCTTGATATGGCTTATAATGTACTACGAGGCTTGAGTTTGTTGGTTATCATAATGCAGTGAAGGCACTAAAGCAATTTTTCTTTTGTTGATAAATAAAAGAACCACCAAGCACACTTGAAAGTTGTTCGTTTCAAAAAATTTCAAAAAAATATTTTACTATTGAATAAATTATGAATTTCCAGTTTCTCGATTTAAGCATTGAATTCTCTTTTTTCGATGGATTTTTCGCAGACAAAAAATTTACTTAAGTTTCATAAGGAGAGAACATTCTTGATTGATATCTACCGTCTTACCTTCAAAACCTTGGTTTACATTAAGGACATCTACAATGTCAGAACATTATAGCATAAATTGAAAGATTATAGCTTCCTAAGTTTGCTCAATATCTTGGCATTTTCATTTTTGAACCTTATGATTTTCTCCACTTTTTATGAAAAATACTTTTTACATTTTATAATTTTATTGGTTGTCTTTAGAATAACAAGTATGGTATGTGGCGAAGAGTATAATTCAGATGTAGTAACGCATGAAATAGTGATATAGGAGTTCGAAAAAAATATTTTTGTTTATGGGATTTTGATATTGTGATTTATAATTAGTTTCGATAATTAAATGGTGACTCATGTGCTTAACTTACGACAATACTATCTTTAAATGTAACCTTTTAGGGCAACTGGTTAAAGCAAGTAACAGCAAGAACCTTCGTTTAAGTCTCAAGTCTCAATAGTTCCTTCTGTTTTTGATGTTACAAATACTTCAGCTGGGACACTTCTATCAACTTTAGCCTTTAAGGAAGCCAACTTTTAATAGTTTATTAGGTTTAGAAACCTTTGCTAGGTGATTCTATGCGCTTCTTTATATAGAAAACTGCCTTCTGACAGATGCTAATACATTCCTCTTTCAGGTAACAGGAGAGGCAGAGTACACTGATGACGCACCAATGCCGCCTAACAGTTTACATGCTGCTATGATATTGAGTAGAAAACCTCATGCTCTTATCCTTTCAATAGATGATTCAGAAGCCAAGTGTTCACCTGGAGTTGCAGGAATATTTTATGCTAAAGATATACCTGGAGATAATATGATTGGGCCAGTTATTATTGATGAGGAACTTTTTGCTTCCGAAGTTGTCACTTGTGTTGGTCAGGTAAATAATTAATTTTCACCTGTGATTTAAATCAGCAGTTGGAGGCACAATTCTTAACTAAATTAGACGATGCATAACTCTTCACAAACAGTGTTAAAGAAAGTTACTTTGTGCAACGTTTTGGACATGGAAGTAAAATGGTCTCCTAACACCGTGGAACCACCTTTGAGTTTTAATTTTTGTGGGATGTCATTCCTTTTTTCCCCTCTATATTCTACGTACATATACTTTTGTGTGTATATATATTTGCAGGCAATAGGAGTGGTTGTAGCTGATACACACGAAAAGGCAAAACTTGCTGCAAGAAAGGTTCATGTTGAGTATGAAGACTTACCAGCAATCTTATCAATAAATGATGCCCTCAAATATGAAAGCTTTCATCCTAATACAGAGAGATGTTTGATTAAAGGGGACGTTGAACTCTGTTTCCAATCAGGTCAATGTGACAAAATCATAGAGGGGCAGGTCCAGATTGCAGGTCAAGAGCACTTCTACCTGGAGCCACATAGCAGCTTGATATGGACAGTCGACGGTGGTAATGAGGTCCACATGATTTCATCAACACAAGTATGTTATGATTGCTTCAACTTTATAACTACCTCCTTTCCAGGAAGTTATGTAGTGTTTTTAGAAGGATTTGGTTCTTTCCATTAAAATGAGTGGCTTCTATGCAACTTCCATGGAGAATTCCTTATTTATGTGAGGATTCTCTTTTACCATTAATAGAGTTCTACTATCCTATTTAATTAGTTTATGACTTTGAGTCTTTGACTTGAATTGTTGTAATGCTCACTATGCCTTCATTCTTGTTATCCCACTGTGACGTTCCCATTTTTTCATGTTCAGGCACCTCAAAAGCACCAAAAATATGTTTCTCGTGTTCTTGGTCTTCCAATGTCAAAAGTGGTTTGCAAGACTAAGAGAATTGGTGGTGGATTTGGTGGAAAGGAGACAAGGTCAGCTTTTCTTGCTGCTGTTGCAGCTATTCCATCATATCTGTTGAATCGCCCTGTTAAAATTACATTAGACAGGGATATAGATATGATGACTAGTGGGCAGCGACATAGCTTTCTAGGGAAATACAAGGTACTCCTTTTGTTTTCTAAATTGGAGTTTGTGCTGTATTTATTTTTCATCTAGAGTACCAGAACGATTGAACATGAATACGCTTGCCAACATGTTGTAAACTGTAACTTCTAAAGTGTCTTTTCCTTTAGTAGTTGTATTTGCTCAGTAGTAAAAATAAAGAAGAAAATACCTTTGATAATTTTACCATATTTTAGTGTCTGCTGGACCGTTTCATGGCCTACTAGAAGCTCTTCAATGAGTCAAGACAAGTACAAGGCTTTTTACCTGCACATTTTGATAAATCTTTATGGTTGAATTCTTTCACGTTCATAGCCCACTCTTCTTGTTGCACTATTTTCTGTACTTCTCTTTTTGTTTGTTCAATTTATGTTCAATTTACAATCTGATGGAACAAAGTAACCATGGGGAAAACTTATATGATTAGGTTGGGTTTACAAATGGTGGGAAGGTGATTGCGCTGGATCTTGAAATCTTCAATAATGCTGGAAATTCCCTCGACCTGTCTCTTGCTATTCTTGAACGTGCTATGTTTCATTCAGATAATGTTTATGAGATACCAAATGTCAGGGTGAATGGAAGAGTTTGTTTCACTAATTTTCCTAGTAACACTGCCTTCCGAGGATTTGGTGGTCCTCAAGGTATGCTAATTACTGAAAATTGGATACAAAGAATTGCCATGGAAGTTGGGAAGATCCCTGAAGATATAAGGGTAAGTCAGGTGCTTTTGATGATTTGTTGTAATCATCATTATTTGCTTGTCTATCCCCAGGCACTTTTGCTATGATAATTCTGGATAACTTTTTGGGATGTTTCCTTTTCCAGGAAATTAATTTTCAAAGTGAAGGATCAATATTGCATTATGGACAGAAAATTGAACAATGTACACTCCAGCGACTCTGGAATGAACTGAAGTCAAAGTCTGACTTTTTAAGTGCTCGGGAAAAGGTTGAGCAGTTTAACCTGCACAATAGATGGAAGAAACGTGGAGTTGCTATGATTCCAACAAAGTTTGGAATTTCTTTTACAGCCAAGTTTATGAACCAGGTGATTTATATTGCAAACTAAGAACTAGTCCATATAGAATAAGAGTGTTTTACCGCTCTTTGCTTGAGATAAGTACCTTTATGTGGCCTTCCTTTGATACCCTTCTTTAGTAGGGTCATTGGTTAAGTTAATGTAGCTAGACTGATGTTCATAAAGCAAGTATGAACACAATAAGAACTTGCCACCTTTGTTGTTTTCTAGTGTCATACCCTTGCACAAAATGTTCTTGTCCCCACAGAAGTGTTTATTCACGACCACCTCTGGACCCAAACTTGTTGCCAACTAGCAGTTCCCATTTGTGGGAAGAAATTAAAAGAAAATTTTAGTGCCAGATTACGTTGCTCTCATACATCTTCACTGTAGTAAATTCAATGTTTCTTCTTATTGGCTGTAGGCAGGTGCTCTTGTTCAAGTCTACACAGATGGAACTGTGTTAGTTACACATGGGGGTGTTGAAATGGGGCAAGGTTTACACACAAAAGTGGCTCAAGTCGCTGCCTCCTGCTTCAATATACCTCTCAGTTCTGTATTTATATCAGAAACAAGTACTGATAAGGTATTTGTCTCATCGGGTAGCATTTCCTAAATCTTAGTATTGCTGTAGATCTGAAGGGCCGTCTTCAATTAATCAAGGCGGCAAAAAAAAATACTAAATACATATTTGTTTCTCAAAAATATTGGGGAAAAGTATATATACATATATTTTCCCAATATTTTATGAAAACTAAAAATTTTAATACTAGAAAATATTCCAAAAATCATGAAGGGCAATTTCTACTATGGCTCTTGGCTTCACACCCTCTCATTAAGTAATCATGCTTGTGTCTCTGTGTGTGTGTTTATGTAATATGTATGTAGTACGTAAGTAATCATGTAGTCGTATCAGTTTAAGTTTCTCAGATTGCTGATATCAACTTTATTTCCCTTTTTTGTACAAGTGTTATAATGATATTACTTCCCTTATCTATATTCCTCTCAATTCAGGTTCCTAATGCATCACCGACAGCAGCTTCCGCTAGTTCGGACATGTATGGAGCTGCAGTTTTGGATGCATGTGAGCAACTAAAAGCACGAATGCAACCTATTGCTTCCAGACATAATTTTTGTTCTTTTTCCGAGGTACCTATGTCTCAACCTTTTCTTGGGATGAGCCACTTTTAAAGTGTGCTTTTATAGTTGATGCTCTAATAAATAAATATTCAGTTTCATAATCTTGTGGAGAACTAATTTTGGTATGTTAGCAATTAATAGTATTATTACTCGGTAACTTAATAGATATTAGGGCATTTAATGCACAAATTTACATAAGATTATATAGAAAAGTAATTTTTTCATGGGAGTTTTTTCTTTTGAGTAGGATTTAGGGCCAACAGTCCATCAACCCTCGAAAATATGCAGTTGTTTCCAGACTTTTGAATAAAAAATATGAGGGCGAGATGCTAGGGAATTTTTTCACCAATCAAACAGTGAGCTAAGCTTAATATATATACTTCTGATAGCTTACACAAAAATTAATATACACTTATATATGTTTCTCTCTCTCTCTCTGTTTGTATATTTTCTGATAATTAATATTTCTGTGTATCTGAACTCTAAAGACAATAGTATCCCTCCGTTCCTAAATAAGTGACGTTTTAGAAGAAAAAATTTGTTCCAATTTATCTGTCGTTTACAACTTTCTAGGAGAATAAATTATTTACTTTCCTATATCACCCTTACCTTCTCTCATTGTCCCAAAAAATTCTCACCCTTAGTATTAATAGTTTTCAACTTCCCATAAAGGGGTAGTGATGAAATTTCGCATAGATTTTAATTATAAAATGATAGTATTAAATGACTTTCTTAATCCATGTGTAAAAACCTTAAACGACACTTATTTAGGAATGGAGGTAGTATTATAGAATCGACTCTACAGTTTTAATTCCCATTGTGTTTCGATTGTCAACAGTTGGCAAATGCTTGTTACATGGAGCGAATAGATCTTTCTGCTCATGGATTTTACATTACACCCGATATTGGCTTTGACTGGGAAAGTGGTAAAGGGAACCCATTCAGGTACTTTACTTACGGAGCTGCATTTGCCGAGGTCGAAATTGACACATTGACTGGAGATTTTCACACAAGAACAGCAGATGTTTCCTTGGATCTTGGATTCTCTCTCAATCCATCTATTGATGTTGGACAGGTTCTTTTCTGAGTTTTTTTTTCCTTTCAAGCTATGTAATATATTTTCTGAATTTTTTCTAGCGGTCTGTCTGAGACTATTAACAGTTGTGAAAGTCCATTTTCCATAGAAAATTCTAATACTTCCTCTTTCCTCTGTCCCAAATTAGTTGTCCGTCTTTCCTTTTTTGGACATTGCAGCCTTTCCACCCTAGTTTTTAACTTCTACAAAAATTATCATGTTGCCCTGATTTTGCAACGACTAAATTGAGACGAAGCATGTAAATGTGGTGCTCAGCAGCATATTCTTCTTTCCCTCTGAACTGGTGGATGAAATTTTACCAGGCACGTAATTCTTTAGGAAATTTCCTATGATCGATGTAGATAACCTCTGTTATAAAATATCAATGCCCGTAGGACTAGATTATTTTCCTCTTTCTAAGTTATACAATGGTGCTGTGGATGAAAGTTCAAGGTTAAAATGGTAACACTTCGATTGAAAGTAAAGGATGTTAATTGTTTTGGTGCTTGTCAGTGATTTGTAAATGATGACTCATACCTGAACAACTCAACCTGCTTGATATGGAAAAGAATAACTTAAATAATTTGTTTACTAGATGCAAACTTGCAAATCTCTGACCTGGTGGGAACACATTTTCCAATTTCCCCAAAAAAATCATGAGCGAGGTAGAGATAACTTAACCATTCATAATGAAGTATATGCAGAAGAGCAAAATCAAACTATGAATGTTTACAACTTTGAATATGCTCCTTGTCTCGATTAAAATATTTTTGGATTCTCTAACATCAAGCATGTCTGTGACTTGGAAATTTTTAAACCATTATATTGGTCGATTATTATGTTAAATTATCAGGTCACTTTATGACGTTTTAGTAAAATGAACTTCCCACGTAGTAGGGTCATCATCCTAGCTCTTATTGTAAAAACTTTTGAAACAATCAAGTTTAACTTCATTTGAGTTTTGTGAAATGACTTATAAAACATGAACATCTCCAACGATGACGTGATTGCTGCTTTATCATCTGGACAGACATCATAGATCGGTGGTAAATCCCAATTGACAAAACTCTCAGGTTCACATCATGATGACAAAAATGGCCAAGACAGAATTTTAACTACACTTTTCAGTTGGTAATTATAAATGTGGGATGCAACTGCTTGACAATTTCCTAATGAATTATTTCCAGAAATTTTCAACAATCCCAATGCTCATTGTATTTTTGTGACTATTGGATGTATGATTTGGCACAATTTAAATAATGGGGAAATGGGAATAAAATTTAATGCGACACACTAGGTTTTTGTTTCGGTCAATACTCAATACTCTTAGTCTAGTATTGTTTAATTAAAAATTTGTGAATTTTGAAAATTTCTGTTGTAGCCTAACCCCGGTTAAATTTTAGACCCTCCCACCTTCCTGAGATGAGGCACTTCTTCGTCAGACCCTCCTCTCTCCTCCGTTTATAGGTTAGAGCTGTGTTCAAGTCATACATAACGTAGTAATTTTTTCCCCGTATCACAAATTTATTGGTTTAGCACTAAATAATTAAATTGGAACTCAATTCATTACTCAAGTTAACATGTCCTAAGGGCAGTTGTATAATATGAGGACTTTTGATTTTAAAAACAGATTGAAGGAGCATTTATACAAGGTTTGGGATGGATAGCCTTGGAAGAGTTAAAATGGGGGGATGCGGCTCACAAATGGATCCCACCTGGCTGCTTGTTCACATGTGGGCCTGGGAATTACAAAATTCCGTCTATCAACGATCTTCCATTCAAATTCGGTGTTTCCCTCTTGAAGGTAAATGACCTACTTACTTTTTGAAAGTTTGATGCTCCACAAAGTAATATTTTTATCCATGCTTACATGTCATTTGACATTTAAATGGGTATAAGACACAGAATTCTGAAACCAAAATTATCTTTGTTAGTTGATTTGAATCTTAGAAGGTGTTTAGAAAGTCAAATTTATTAAATCATTGGTGAGGTGAACTCTTTTATATGTGTTGTCACATTCTAAAATGATTGTCCGGTACAAGACCTTTTCTAGCTGTTAAAAGCATGATATACATTGTTAAGATTGTAAAGAAGTTGTTTACTTTACATGGTAGTACAGATGTGGGTTTTTGCAAGGTCTTGGATTAAAGTCTTCTTGTTTGCAATTGATTAAACCTTATGTTGATAGTGCAATTGCACCCTCTTTGGTTTTTGCATTATGTTACCCCTTGATTTCTCTCTCCACAGTGTTGTTTTTTTTTTGGTTTGGGGGGGGTTGCACACATGGGACGTGGTCTTGATTTAAATTTCAGCAGAAAGGTTCGCACTTCAAAAGTGCAATGTTGCCTTGCATGCATTATGTTTGTGCTGTTGCAGCCACTCCTTGACTTAACTGTCTACGTTATAGCAGGGCCATGTAGGGAAGTGGTTGTTAAAGGTGAATGCATTTGATTTGGTTCCTAAATGCAAAGTAAACAATCTTATTGTATCATCATTACAATTCTAATGAAAAGCATGCGGATCGAGTCTCCACTTTACAGACTTAGTAACCGTTTTACATATTTGCCGGTGTGCATATATCTTATTTGGGACTATATCGATTAGGAGCGTGCTCTTATTAATTTATCCCAGTATGCGTCTTTCAAAGAAGATAAGATGTCGACTAAAGTCTACCAATAACTGTAAGAGTTAAGTGTTCCAATTCATGCTCCCCATACCTTTCATTTTAGCATGCTGTGTACCCCAACTAGCTTGGGATAAAAAAGCTTTGTTCGGTTGAGTTTGAGCTTGTTTCTTTGAGATAAGTTGCTATTCACTGCTTCTCTTGCTCATAAGTTTCCATGTAATTGACAGGGCGCTCCCAATGTTAAGGCCATCCATTCATCGAAAGCTGTAGGTGAACCTCCATTCTTTCTTGCTTCAGCTGTCTTGTTTGCCATCAAAGACGCCATTATTGCTGCAAGAGTTGAAGAGGGTTATACTGGCTGGTTCCCTCTTGATAATCCCGCAACACCCGAAAGGATCCGGATGGCTTGTGTGGATGAATTTACCAAACCATTTACTGGCTCTGGTTTTTATCCCAAGCTAAGTGTCTGACTGTTTTGTTCACTAAATCTGCACGTTAATTTTATCCCTTCAAAGGTGTAGCCTGGAAATGTGGATATTTTAACTGGTTTAAATAGTAACAAAGAAATAATCTTTTCACAAGTAGTATTGTTATGTAAACTTGGAGGCTGTCACTTACAAGAAATTAATAAAGCTATGGGATAACCTTTCAATCATTCCTAACTTATCCCTATCGCGCATTTGATCTCAGAATCTTTTAATTTTTTTAATCTTGGTAAACTTCGGTTTTCACATCCAACAAATCTGGATCTTGAAACTTTACAATCAAATGAAACTTGGTCTAGAAGCTATCTAGCATTTTACCCGATTCAGATAGAAACGAAGTTTAAATAGAAATACTTTCACCGGATCAAAATATAAGATAAATTTTAACTTTTTGATATAATTTACGACATTTTCAAACAAATTAGTTTTTAATCTTAGTCAATAAATATTATAAACTATATAAAAAGTATTATTAAAATTTTATATGAATTATAGATCAATTATTAATTTAAAATGCCTTAAATTAATTTTAAAAAATCAAAATTGATTTGATATTGTGGAATGATATTGGAGGAAGAAATTATTTACTTTTATTTTATTTTTTTTAAAAAATATACAAAAGAATACGAAGAATAAATTGTTGTACTTGTAGGTGGATTTGGATTCAAATTGGACCGTTTTATGAAAATTAGTTGCAATATATTGTAATTGTACAATGAGGAATGATAGGCCGGGGATCAATCTTTTTGTTTTAAACAGTGTCTCAAATGATATGACAGTAAATAAAACAAATGATAGTTTCAGACATAGTCAATTATTTAAAGTATATTAAAATAATATAATGATGATGACACATACTTTTTGAGACAAAAAAAAATTGAGATAACTAAAATTACTCTTGTACAATACTTTTATAATCAAGGCTATATCATAGCAAATGTGCTAACTTATTATTATAAACTGCTTAAATGAATTGTTTTGAATCAAGATTCGACACAAACTAGACTTGGGTTCCTACCAAGAATCCTTATTAAGAAAGTCTAATACATTTTAAAACGTAATCGATTCTTATATATAAAGATACGTTCAAAGATGATGTCAAATAACATCAACAAGTCAAATCAATTTGAAAAATCAATGAATTAACTCAGTTAATTTGATGAGTCATTTCGATTAAATTAAGTCAATTTCATCTTCCTTTTCCATTTAATTGACATTTTCCTCTTCTTTTTCATCTTCCATATCCCTTTTCGTGGAAATCTTAATTATAGATGTAATTCGAATTCTCTCTTCCATGTCCCTTTTCCATTCTAACTTCTAATGATTTGATATTTGACTTCGTAAAAGTAAAGTTGTTAATTCAGTTAAAGAAGAACGCAACTTCATTGCCAACAATATCAGATAATTTACTAGATATGAACTTCTCTACCCACGAAATTTCGTAGCCATGGCTGGTCGTTGTTGAAGAAGTACATGATGCCATTTCCAATCTCGATTCGAATTGAAAACCCTAGCTAAAACCTTTTTCTTGAAGGTGATACAATCCTGACCGGACTTGCATCGAACAACGACGACTCAACTCAAGTTCCGAGGATTCAACAAATGATCTTCAGTGGTTGGGCTAAAATCTACTCTAGGATGCTTACATTGGAGCTCAATTCATGTGAACGGCGAAGAGATACTAGATACCATCGATTTAGTACGACCGAATCAACGCAATCCAAGTCATCATGCAACGTACGAGACAATGGAAAGGGATTCGAGCTACATTGCTTTATTCGAGATGTCTGGAATGACGATAATGCGGGATCGAAGACTTTGAAGGTAGAGTCCAAGCTCATTAATATGGTCTAAGTGAAGATATCAAATCAGGTGGATCAAATCAAGACATGCACACTAAGTCAAAGGATCAAGATTCGGCGTAGCCTGACCAGCGCGACCGCGTTATGTTCCACACCAAATGCAGCACGGCTGCGCCACTCTACACATTTGGAAAAAAGGGAGCTCGCCCCGACGAGTTCAGCAAGCCAAGCTAGCTCGCCCTGACGAGTTCGCCTTTGTACTTTTTTGCCCCGACACGTTTTGAGCTCGCCTTAGCTCAGACCTTTCTACCTGAGCAAAATTTCCAGCGCAACCGCGCCGCAAGGGAATTTTTGTTGATGCATTTTTAGAAGACTTGAACGCAGAATTTCCTTAATAATTAGTTATTTTCAGTATCTTTTCAGACTTCTATTGTAATTAGGATACTTTTGGATTAGAGTTGGATTCCAAATTGATTGTAATTCCTTATAAGGATTCTAGAGTTTCAATTACTACTATAAATAGGCTTATGGATGTAATTCACAAAACTTTCAATAATATTCAGATTGTTATCATACTTATGAGACTACCCTCTACTTTTGGTTCTTTGAAGAATTCCTAAGTTATTTTCTTAGTTTTTCTTTGAGATTTAATTTAACTTATCATACAAAAATTCATAGTTATGTGTGGCGTCTTCTACCGAATTAATCGTCGATTGTACCAAGATTACGACTTCAATATAAGCGAGGGGTTAAGGTTTCATTGGCCTCCATTCAACGCAGAATTCCGAACGCGAGCAATTGCACCAAGATTATCGTCTACATGTAGGCGAGGGCTTAAGGTGTTGCGATCAATTCACCATACAACTTTGATAGAAATGATTCGGGCGACGACCACCTCACGCAAGTGTTCCGCGGAGTCCATCTTTTTGTATCAGAGCTAAGCCTTTCTAGCGAGTTACTTATCTTTAATTTTTTGTTGAATATATATTGAAAAAAAATTCAGTTTTTGTATTGTGCTAACTAAACTTGTAGCACACCACCATCAAATCATTAAATTTTAACCAAGAGTTCATCCCGTTCCATCATCAACAATTCCGAAATGGAGCTACAATTGACAAATTCAAAGCTTAAAAGGAGTTCACCCGTGACACAACAAGGGTCTCGATTGTTGGTATTTCGAGATTCACACCATCTATATTTGCTCTTGATAAGTTATTTATGAATTGAATAGTGAAACTGTGACATTATTTGGTGAATTCAAAAAGAACCTATAAGAGGAATATTGAGTGATAAAAGATAAGAGTAGTAAGATCAATTGAGGGTAAAAGCCGAATTTGAGCGATACACGAGTGAATCATCATTGTTGAGCGAAACATGTAAGGGAGTGTGTGAGAAAATTTTTATCTACTAATATTTGTTTTGCAACAAATATGTATGATTACAATTATATGAGTAATTATGAACGTCAAAAGAGATCTTTCCATGGTAGAGCTGATCCTGATGCTTATTTGAGATGGGAGAAAAGATTGGAGCGAGAGTTTGACTATTATGATTATTTCGAGCATAAAAAGTTCAAACTAGCGATTCAAGAGTTTGTCGATCATGCAATTACATGGTGGGTTCAATTTGATGGTGGGTTCAATTTGGGCGTAATAGAAGAAGAAGTGGAGAGTGTCCGATCGAGACAAGAGAAGAGTTAAAAATTGTAATGAGAAAGAGGTTTGTTTCAGTATAACTTAATAGGAGGAATGAGTATTCAACTCTAAGATATGTAAAACAACCTTCAAGGCGATCAACATTGGAAGAAGATAGGAGGGTTCACAGACATGTAGACCAGGAGGAATCGCATTGGAGACAGCTAAGAGAAACTCCTAATGTGTATAGAGAAGTATTATTTTTGAATGAGGCAAGAAAGGATATCATGGATTCATTTCGTAAGGAGATGGAGGATTGTTGGATACAACTAAAAATATCTATAAGGCGTAAAAGAAGCAAGATCGGACGAGGGAGGAAGAAGATGTAAAAGAATATGCAATCCAAGGAGAATTGTTAGATTCCACTGTGCAGGATGAAGTCCATGAGCAAAATCAAGAAAAAGAATGACAAAAAAAATGATTAAAAGATTAAGTGTGAAAAAGAAATTGAAAATAAACGAAAGATTGAAAATAGAGAGAATGAAAAAAATAGAGAGATTGGGAAAAGCGAGATTGAAAATATTCGAGAGATTGAAAACAAACGAGAGATTGGGCAAAAAGAAGAGAGAAAAATAAGTGACTATAAAAAAAAGAGTGAGTTGGATGAGGAGTTATATTTTAAAAAGCCAATGATTGTACATTCGTACAAGAAGGCGATTTTGAATACTAAATCGATTAACTCTTCTTTGTCAAGTTCTGTTTTGTCTCTTATACATGTGAGAGATCACATACCCGGTGCTATCATTCCGTACCAAACTTATATTAATCTCGAGGAAACGAAGAAGTTGCCAAGGCAGGCTGGAGAGTTGATGGAAAAAGTTATCGTAGAAGAAGACATGAGTTCGTGTGTTATTCATGAAGTCATAGTACCTAAGAAGGGAAGGATGTCGAGCTTGTGCGTTGATTTGCAATTGGTAAATAAGTATCGTTATTTTCTTTGCTTAGATAATGTTGATCGATTTCACAATCAATATATGCATGCAAGTATACACGGTCAACAAGTAATAAAGTGAAAGTAGAGTATCGTTCCCACAATGAATTATTTAATAAAAATCACCAAGTACTAGATCTTAACCAAATTAATTTTATTTAAACAATCGATTTAATGTTGTGAATTAAAATATATAATTAAACTACTACTACTACTACCACTAGTTGAAAATCAGGTTATGAAGATTTAATATCACAACTTCACTTATTGCTTCACTTATATTAAAACACTTCTTATTAATTATGCCCACTATTCTGGATTGTTAATCAGGAACTTATTAATATTTATAACCACCTTCCGATGCATCACAAACATATTAATCCAAGTCCACAGTTGATAGAATTGAATCAAACACCCTAATTAACTAATTCACTATATTCCTATATGAATTATAATTAAAAAGGTTTTAAAGCATATGTTCCCTATCAGATTACATGCGGCGTAAAGGCATATCCCTATCCTCAACATAAATTATGAATTCCAACACCATGCAGAAAACACAATCACATGCTATTATGATCAGATCTAAATCTATATTTCATGTCCCGAATTTATATAGATTATCATGGTAATTGTTGATCAGGAAATTAAGTAATTATGCAAAAATCATAATAGACAATCCCTAGGATAGATCACAATAATTAATAAAGAAGGATACTGAAACAAGCTATGTAATAATATCCGTTGCAATCTTAAACAAGAATTTAATTCATTGTTATTGAATTAAAATCTAGAATCCACAATTGAATAAACATTAAAAGACAAAAATAGAAGTAGAGAAAAGAATGAAATCTGTTGTCTGCAAATCTAATGCTCCGTTCTTGCTCCTGCTCTTAATCTTCAATGATCCCCAAGTTGCATCAATCTCCAACAATCCAATATAAACTAGGGTTTATGTTCTAATCTAATGGAGTGTTTAATCTAATCTATATATCTAATTGTTCTCCTATTTTATGCCTCACATCATGTATTTATAGGTTATAAGTCCAATTTCCAGCTTAAGAGGAAACCCAATCCAATCTAGAGTAAAAAAGTATCAAAATTTGCCCAAAACGCATTCCAACTTGATCTGGCCCAACCCAGCGCCCCGAAGCTACTTACGGTGCTGGAAATCTACCTCTAGGTGCCCCGGCGCTTCAAATATCCTAGGTTTGGGCGCTCCAGTGTTGGACACTTTTTGGGAATTTTCTGCTCTGACGTCTTTTGGAAAATGACCATAACTTTTTCGTCTGAACTCCGATTTCGATGACTCAAGATGTTACGGAAAGAGGAGACGTAGATTTACAAATTTTATTCTTTGAGGTTTTCAAAATAATTAGGGCTGGAGCAATGCTGAAATTGGCCCTGAAGTGACTACTATGTAAATGGCAAGCCAAAAATGCTAATCTAGCAACCCCAAACGTCGATCCAAGTAACTTTTGTCCCAATTCCTACAAAACAACGTAAAACATGCATGAATAGACACAAACACTTAAAAACTTCCAAAAGATTAAGCTCAAACACACTCAATTAATTGGTATAAAACTCACTCATCAGATAATATGCTTGATAAATTGCATAGTTCTTATGTTTTATCTAAATGTGATGATCATGTCATGATGAAAATGCCTAATCAATTGAGCATGGGAGAATGTGATAAATGGAAAGTTGTGTTAACTTGTGACTTGTATAGATGGATAGTTATTTCGATCAATTAGATTAACTAATGCATCTAGTGTTTTCATGAGTTATTTAAAACATGTTTTGCATGCTTCCATGAATAAATTTTTGTTTAGCTATTTTGAAATTAAAATCGTTTTTATCATAAACTATGGAGGAAATTTGATATTTGTTGACTTAGTTTATGATTAGGATGTGTTTTCTCGTTCTCAATGTTTTTACTTACATGAAATTCATTCTATATTTTCTTATCCATATATTGAGTTAGGTTTTCATGCTATTCAATCTTTACATGAGTTGTCATTAGTTAAAAATGGTAGCGATCATACTTTTCCGTTCGACCAATCTTCATTGCATGAGTTGCTATCATTTGATATTGAGTTAGGAAGTGTTTATCGTCAATGTGGATTGAGATGTGGTACTTTACAAGCATGTTTGGTTATATTATTCAGATTAGCTAATGCATTGTGTTCTTTCATGGGGAAATTAGTTAATATCTATTTTGATGATATTCCGATTTTTGTCAACACTTGGAGAACTTCTTTAACATTTGTTGAGTTTTTGTTCATGATCATGATAAATATGCTATTGAGTTTTCGATTTGTAGTTATAACCTTTTTATTTCGTTGATGCAACTACTTAAGCTTAAGTGTGTTATTGACAATGGCAAAGGAAAGGTTGACTATGTTTTGCAAATTCGGGATGGGATCATACTCAGCAAAGAGGAAAACATGGTTCCTTATGCGAATCAATTTGAGGAATGCATTGAGAGTCTACAGAGAAGTAGTTTGATTTTTGTTCTAGTCAGTTATGCATATGATCTTGAGTTTCGTGATTTTTCCTTGATTATAGAAAAGATCGATACACATTGATTTGTTCTGTTTTGTATTTAATCTAAGAGTTCAAGAGAGTTTGCATCTGAAGAGTGACAAGTTTTAAATAGTGATATTTGATCTAGGTGCATTGGAGTGTGTATTTCTGCAAAGGGCCAAGATCATTCGATTGACGTTTGATCTGGCAATTTATCATTAGATGGATATTCTTCATGACAAGTTCTACATACTTATATTTGATCCAGGATGAGATATAACTTTTTATATTTTACTTACATTACATTCACATTTATTTTATTAGATAGTATATTAGTTTATATAGTTATTGTTTTGGAATTGGTCTACTAGTGGAAGAGCGTCGTGAGTTTGTGGACAAGTTCTTGATTAAAGAAGTTCAAACGTTTAAGTTTTCAGGTTGTGATGTGAAAAGTTTACAAGGAGATATGTTAATTCGGGCATTGCTTGGAAGGAAAAATTTACGAGTTATTCTTGTCTATGCAAGGGAAATACCAAATGTTGTAGTGTTCTAGGCGGGAGTTAGAGTTTTTGATGATTCTTCTCATAATTCTTGTTTGTGTTGATATTTCCTATATATATTACTTGCAAGTTGAGTTTTGACATTATGATTTATTTGATGTAACTAACTTAGTTTGTTTTTATGTAGGAACAAGTTTGTGGATAAATCCTTTTCAAGAGGGGGATCGATATGTCAGATTTGAGGACAAATCCTTTTCAAGAGGGGAATGATGCAATCATGTTCGGGCTCTTATTAAACAACAACGACTCAACTCAAGTTTTGAGGATTTAACAAATGATTTTCAGTGGTTGGGCTAAAATCTACTCCAAGATGCTTACATTGAAGCTCAATTCATGTGAACGATGAGGAGATGATCAATCTTGTGATTTGGGATTACTAGATACCATCTATTTAGTAAGACCGAATTAACGCAATCCAAGTTATCATGAAACATATGAGACAATGGAAAAGGATTCGACCTACATTGCTTTATTCGAGACGTCTGGAATGAAAATAGTGCGGGATCGAAGACTTTGAAGGTAGAGTCCACGTTCATTAATATGGTCCAAGTAAAGATATCAAGTCAGGTGGATTACATCAAGACATGCATGCTAAGTCAAAGGATCGAGATTCTACGCATGACGTCCAAATGATGCCGCACTGTGTTCCAGGCCAATGCAGTATGGCCGCTCAACCTCTTGATTTGAAAAAGGGAGCTACGCCTATGAGCTCAATAAGCATCATGAAGCTCACCCGTCGAGCTCGCCTCTGTACTTTTTCGCCCTTACGCATTCTAAGCTCGCCCTAGACCAAACTTCTTTTCTTGAGCCAAACTTCCAACGCGGCTGCGCCGCTTCTTAGTACATTTCAAGTGTGGTCGCGCCGAAGGGAAATTTTTGTTGACGCATTTTTAGCAGACTTGGATGCTTAATTTCCTTATTAATTAGTTATTTTCATTATCTTTTCAGACTTATATTGTAATTAAGATATTTTTTTATTATAGTTGGATTCTAAATTGATTATAATTCCTTATAAGGATTCTAGGGTTTCAATTACTACTATAAATAGGCTTATTGATGTAATTCACAAAACATTCGATAATATTCAAATTTTTATCATACTTGTGAGACTATTCTCTACTTTTGGTTCTTTGAAAAATTCCTAAGTTATTTTCTTAGTTTTTCCTTTGAGATTCAATTTGACTTATCAAACAATAATTCATAGTTGTGTGGCGTCTTCTACCTCATCAATCGTCGATTGTACCAAGACTACCACTTCAATATAAACGAGGGGTCAAAGTATCGTTAGTGTCCATTCAACGCAGAATTCGGAACGAGAGCAATTGTACCAAGATTATCGTCTACATATAGGCGGGGGGTAAAGGTGTTGCAATCAATTCACCATACAACTTTGCTATAAACGATCCGGACGACGACCACCTCACGCAAGTGTGCCGTGGAGTCCATCAGAAGGATTTAATTTGGGGTTAAATAATCGTTCGAGCGCTGTCTTTTATTTTTATCTTCTTTTTGATCGTATTACCTGTGTTTTTTTTCCAATTATTTTTATATATTCCTTCTCTCTAGGGTTTCTCTGTCTAGATTTTAAACCATTTAGGGCTTTTTGGGTGGAGAAAATCGAGAGAAAAAATAATTCATAAGCCTTTATATATCTCAATTCAGCTCTTCGAAATCCTTACTTTGAACATGGCGGAATCAAATTCAACCCAATAGCCCTCGATCATAAGTACTTTCCTATTTCTCTTTCATCCCCAATATTTCCTGATGAATTAGGGTTTTAAATTTGTAGTTTTACCTTATTATTCGACAATAATGTTGATGATGAATTATGAACTTTTGTTTATGCATGTTTTAATGTTTATGTGTGTATGTACGAATTAGAGAAATTTTTTATAGCTTTTCTTGAAATTTAGTTTACTCTTCGAATAGAGGGATAAATACAGTTTGACATAGTTGAATTAAGATTAATTGGAATTAATTCGTTCATATTTTGAATGATTTCCTCAATATAATTCATTGCGCACAACACATATTCAGCCAAAGATGTAGTAACAAAACTTTTTGAGTTTTACTTATTACTTATGTTTGCTAATTTTATTTATCATATAATACATATTAATGTATTACTTAATCTAATTAATCAGGTCTACAAAGGTTTTATATAGTCAATTGTATAAAAATCTGATCGTATCTGTATTATATATAGACCACCAGAACACATGGCAGTCCCGGTCACTTTTTTGGTCGAAAATTACAAAAGGGTCACTTGTGCTTACTTATGTGTACTTTGGGTAGTGCGATGTGAGCATTTAAACATCGGGGTACGAATGGTAAAATGGTGTATACTTCGGGGTTTAATTTGCAATTAACCCAAAAATTATGTTAATTATTTTTATCAAATATTAAACTAAACATAAGTCACACTTGGGCATAATTATTTACAGTAAAAATGACAAATTTTGTGACGCCCCCAAAATAGGTATACATCACCCATTCTGAGTCGCCAACACATGGTACAGAAATAACTACAACTTTATTAATATAAATGTCGTGCAAAATACGACAACACTTAAGCTGTGAGTTTAATTACAAATATTATCTTCTAGACAATATCCACAACCAAATAAGTCCTCATTACAATTATTGATACATTATTTTACAAAAATAGTGAGGACTACTAAAACAACTTCTAGAACCATCAATCCATACCCCGACTAGTACTCGCTACATTCTCGCCTCCCGAGAAGAAAAATGGAACAACAAGGAAAAGGGTGAGCTCAACTAGCCCAGTAAAGAATATTATGACTAAGATAATATAGAACAAATTATCGTTAGTCCTCAACAGGGAAAAATCTGATAGAATATAATAGACAACAAGTTTTAGATCAATATTCGCAGCGAAAATAACAAATCATTAAAAGAGTTAAGTAGAGAATGGAATCTACTATCTTCTATGATTTTAAAGTCCATCATCAATATTTTATCCCTGTAACATCAATCAATATAAATCTTGAATCAAATACTTATATCTGCAATACGACCAAAATAATCAATCATATTCGCAGTTGGTCATGTTCATCTCAACACCTATTCATCTTTGCACTACAGGCCAAAGATATTCATCATGTAATCGTTAATCTTTGCACTACAGGTCAAAGATATTTAGTAACATCATCATTTAGGACTGAGAATGATGAAAAATATTTTTTTAAAGAAATGAATCCAGTGAAACAAAAAGACAAGGATTAAGGATTAATGATTCGTACTTTAGTTTGTCCAAATTCAAAAATACTCCAAAATAAATAATTTTGGGGCAAAATTCAAGAATGAAGATCAAAACATGGATATAATCAAAGCTAGTATCACAATAGATATTTTGGACAAAAAGGAAAAATTTTATTTTTCGATGAATAGTCTTAGTATTCGTGAATAAGGTCGTGATCGTGAATAAAGGTCGATACGTAAATAGTAACCCCGACATAAAAAGTTCTAAATTTGATAAAAAGTTCATATCAATATTTCGACATAATGATATTGAAGAAATAATATCATTTACAAAAGAAAATAACATCCCTTACCTTAAAAAGGAAAGTACCTCTGACTGGAATATCGGATATAGTGCTGAAAGGAACTTGCACCGTATAGCAACACTCAAAGTATCAAAATATTCACAAGAATATGCTTGATAATATAGAGAGAGAAAACTTCAGTTTTCTGGTGTGATTTTCAATTCTAACCTAAGCACCCTATTTATAGGAAAATGCTTAGAACACCAAAGTAGAAAATTTAATAAAATAATATATTTGTAAACAAAATTCACGCCCACCTCAAGACCATCTGAATTCAGCCACCAATGAGGCCCACAATAATGACAAAAACATTTTTCTTTAAAAAATAACTAAAACATCCAAAAATCAATTATTCCAGAACTTCGGAACTTCAATAATTCATGATAAATAGCCCTTTTATTAGAAAAATTCAAATCTTATGTCCGTTCCATAGGAAATTTAACTCTCTACAACTTTGTAACTATAAGTTTTTTCAAATTCCAAACAAAAATTGACCGAAATCCACATACGAACGATTTTACAGGCTATAATCAAATTTCAGTCAAGAAATGGGGTCCAAAACATGAAAAATATGTTTTAAATATTTTTAGTAACAAAAATACTCCTCCTCCTCATTTATTCATATATCACACCCTCATTGTAAAAATATCACCATTATTATATTATTATAATAATATATTATTTTATCCGAAAAGACAAAATATCAATTTTCAACAATTGTCACTTTTAAAAATTTTCTCCATCTATATCCACATTAAATAAATATTTTTCTTATCAATATTTAATTATTCACAAATAATATTACAGAATCACAATCTCGACAACCAGCATTTCCGGAAAGAGGGGCCTTCCTAAGGATTTCTCCTTCTTGGCCTTGATAACCTAATCTCTCCTTGATAGAACTTTTTAGACATTGCCAATAATGTTATCTAGTAATATTATTAAAATAATAAGAATTATTGATAATGGGAAATACTGTGTAGTGACAATTATTGAAATAATAATAATATAAAATATCAACGCAGCAACTATTGAATCGATAAAATAAAATATTGAACAGTAATTACTGTAACAATTATTGAGTAGTGCCTTCTAACGTAAGAATCAATAATTGGTGCAATACCGTGTGCTACTGTGTTTTAACCATCGAATATTTCAACAGTATTAACGGTAACAACTACGCCGTTATTTATAAAAACTCATATTTGTCGTTTTCTTCATCCAATCGCTATCCGTTATGGGGCCCACAGAAGGCTGCGCCGTCGTATGAATATTCACCGACAGCAAGAATATTCCACGACCAAACGAATATTCCTAACAACAATGAATATTTTATAACCACTTGCTTATTTAAAATGTTTGCGTATTTTACCCATAACTAACCACAATAATTAAATCAACCCTTACTATTACAAATAATAAATAGAGGAAATTTCATTTTATTAATAAAAAGTCGGGGTCTTACAACCTCCCCTCCTTATGAAATTTCGTCCTCGAAATTGATGTACGTACCTGGTGTTTCAAAAATATGAGGATACCTCGCTTTCATTTCCTTTTCCAACTCCCAGGTCATTTCTTCAATAGCATGGTTCCTCCACAAAACTTTAACTTGTAGTATGACCTTTGTGCGTAGGACATGCTCCTTCCTATCCAAAATCTTGACAGGTACCTCCTCGTACGTTAATTCTTCGGCTATCTAGTCTGGTTCTAACTCAATAATGTGGTTTGGGTCTTTCACATATTTACAAAGCACAGATATGTGAAAAACATTATGAACACGAGACATGCTTGGAGGTAACGCGAGTCTATAGGCTACATTTCCTACTCGGTCAAGAATCAAAAATGGACCAATAAATCGTAGATTGAGCTTTCCTCTCTTCACAAATCTTGTAACTCCTTTCCATGGTGCAACATGTAACAATACATGATCCCAAATATCAAATTCCACGTCCTTTCGATGAAGATCCGCATAACTCTTTTGTTGATTCTGTGTCTTTTGTATACGTTGTCGAATCATTTGGATCTTTTTCGTAGTCATACGTACTAACTTAGGTCCCAACAATGTTGCTTCACCCACCTCATCCCAACATATTGGAGAGCGACATTTTAGTCCATACAATGCTTCGAATGGAGCCACACCTATACTTGCATGATAACTGTTGTTGTACGAGAATTCCACCAATGGTAAGTACTTATCCCAACTCCCTTTGAAGTCTAGGATACAGAGTCTTAATAGATCTTCAAGAGTTTGAATAGTCCTCTCTGATTGTCTGTCCGTTTGAGGATGGTATGCCGAACTGAATCGTCAATCCGTACCCATAGCTTTCTACAAGCTAACCCAAAATCGTGAAGTGAATCTTGGGTCACGATCTAAAACTATAGATACTGGCATGCCATGCAACCTCACAATCTCATTTACGTACATACGAGCTAGATGTTTAAGGGAATAAGTTTCTCGTATAGGCAAGAAATGAGCAGACTTGGTTAATCTATCAACAATAACCCAAATTGCATCTATGCCTTGAGAAACCTTGGGAAGACCCGTAACGAAATCCATGGTAATGTGTTCCCACTTCCATTCTGGAATCTCAAGTGGTTGCAATGGACCCTTTGGCACTTGATGCTCTGCCTTTACACGTTGACAAGTTAAACACCTCGAGATAAACTCCGCGATTTCTCTCTTCATATTTTTCCACCAAAATGTATGTCAAAGATCACGATACATTTTGGCACTTCCATGATGGATTGCAAATGGTGTCTTGTGTGCCTCCATAATGATCTTTTACTTCAACTCAGAGTCGTTAGGAACACAAAGTCTGGAGTTGACTCGAAGTATTCCTTCTTCATCGATTCTTGCCTCTTGGATAACACCTTATTGTACTTTCTTCTTCATACGCATCAGCTTCGGGTCTGTGGCTTGAGCAACTTTAACTTTATCGATTAAAGCTGGTTCTATGCGTATACTTGACATCATCGCATGGGTCCCCGGAGTCTTGAATTCTATCTTCATCTTTTGTAAATCACTCAAAATGGGCCTTTGTGTTGACAGCATCGCACTCGTTCCTGCATATGATCTTCTACTCAATGCGTCAGCTACAACGTTCGCTTTTCCAAGATTGTATTGAATAGTATGGTCGTAGTCTTTCAATGAGCCAACGTCGTTGCCGCATGTTGAGTTCCATTTGGATGAAGAAATATTTGAGGCTTTTATGGTCTGAATATATCTCCACTTTCTCCCTATATGGATAGTGCCTCCAGATCTTTAGCGCGAAAACGACTGCTGCCTACTCTAGATCATGAATAAGATAATTCCTCTGATATTCTTTAAGTTATCGCGAGGCATAGGCTATGACTTTCCCATGTTGCATGAGAACACATCCTAACCCTTTGCCCGAAGCATCGCTGTAGATAACAAATCCATCCGAACCAGATGGTATTGTCAGAACAGGTGCCGAAATGAGTCTCCTCTTGAGCTCTTGAAAACTCTTCTCGCAATCCTCGCTCCATATGAATTTTGTATCCTTCCGAGTCAGCTGAGTTAACGGAGTAGCGATTCGAGAAAATCCTTCCACGAATCTCCGATAGTAACTAACTTAAGCCCGTAGCTACGTCTTGATCATGAAACTTGGTTGCTCCCAACTTTGTATTGCTTCAATCTTCGTCGGGTCAACAGATACTCCATGTTTTGACACCACATGCCCAAGGAATGCTACTTCCTCAAGCCAGAACTCGTATTTCTTCAACTTGGCATATAGCTTGTTTTCACGAAGCCTTTGGAGTACCAGCTTTAAATGGTGCTCATGATCTTCACGACTTTTGGAATATATGAGGATGTCATCGATAAAGACAACAACAAATTGATCTAAATATTCCTTGAACACGCGATTCATCATATCCATGAAATTCGCAGGAGCATTAGTCAATCCAAAAGACATGACTAGACATTCATAATGCCCGTACCGAGTTCTAAAGGCAGTCTTCGAAATATCCTCAGTTCTAATCCTCAATTGATGATATCTAGAATGAAGATCGATCTTTGAGAAGAATTGTGCTACTTGCAACTGGTCAAACAGGTCATCAATGCGAGGTAGTGGATACCTATTCTTTATGGTGACATGGTTTAATTCCTGGTAGTCAATACAAAGTTGCATACTCCCGTCTTTCTTCTTTATGAATAAAATAGGAGCACCCCAAGGAGATGTACTGGGACGAATAAAACCGATGTCCAACAACTCCTGTAATTGGACCTTTAACTCCTGAAGTTCAATAGGAGTCATTCAATATCGCTCGAGACTGTACGGTAGCGAAACCAAGTCCAGTGGGGATGGTGACTCAAAAGGCTGTCCCAGAAAAGTCAATGTCAACGGTTCCTGGAAGAGCGTTTGTTGTGACTGGTCAAAATGCGAGGAACCCAAACGAGGTGATCACGGGTAAACTAATTATAAATTCTTGCGAAGTTTATACATTGCTAGATACTAGTTTTACCTATTCATTTATCACTCCCGCTTGTGCTCAACGTTTAAACTTGACTCCAAAGAAATTAGACTTTGACCTATCTGTGGAGACTCCGTTAGGAGAAACTTTCATTACATCCACTATTTATAAATCTTGTTTGATCCAAGTTGGCACCATCACATCACATTAACCCATATTGAATGACTCCTATTGAACTTCAGGAGTTAAAGGTCCAATTACAGGAGTTGTTGGACATCGGTTTTATTCGTCCTAGTACATCTCCTTACGGTGCTCCTGTGTTATTCGTAAAGAAAAAAGACGGGAGTATGCGACTTTGTATTGACTACCAAGAATTGAACCATGTCACCATCAAGAATAGGTATCCGCTACCACGCATTGATGACCTGTTTGACCAGTTGCAAGGAGCACAATTCTTTTCAATGATCGATCTTCGTTCTGGATATCATCAATTGAGGATTAGAACTGAGGATATTTCGAAGACTGCCTTTAGAACTCGGTACGGGCATTATGAATTCCTAGTCATGTCTTTTAGATTGACTAATGCTCCTGCGGCTTTCATGGATATGATGAATCGAGTATTCAAGGAATATTTAGATCAGTTCGTTGTTGTCTTTATTGATGACATCCTCATATATTCCAAAAGTCGTGAAGATCATGAGCACCATTTGAAGCTGGTACTTCAAAGGCTTCGTGAAAACAAACTATATGTTAAGCTAAAGAAATGCGAGTTCTGGCTTGAGGAAATAGCATTTCTTGGGCACGTGGTGTCAAAACATGGAGTATCTGTTGACCCGGCGAAGATTGAAGCAATACAAAGTCGGGAGCAACCGAAGTCGATGACTGAA
Organism: Panax ginseng; assembly: GCA_020205605.1. Taxonomy (NCBI): domain Eukaryota; kingdom Viridiplantae; phylum Streptophyta; class Magnoliopsida; order Apiales; family Araliaceae; genus Panax; species Panax ginseng. The sequence continues at coordinate 115,631,530 of CM035135.1, forward strand.
GTACGTAGCTTTCTGGGCTTAGCTGGTTACTATCGGAGATTCGTGGAAGGATTTTCTCGAATCGCTACTCCGTTAACTCAGCTGACTCGGAAGGATACAAAATTCATATGGAGCGAGGATTGCGAGAAGAGTTTTCAAGAGCTCAAGAGGAGACTCATTTCGGCACCTGTTCTGACAATACCATCTGGTTCGGATGGATTTGTTATCTCAAATGATGCTTCGGCAAAGGGTTAGGATGTGTTCTCATGCAACATGGGAAAGTCATAGCCTATGCCTCATGATAACTTAAAGAATATCGGAGAATTATCCTATTCATGATCTAGAGTTGGCGTGATAATGTTGCGCTTAAAGATCTGGAGGCACTATCCATATAGGGAGAAAGTGGAGATATATTCAGACCATAAAAGCCTCAAATATTTCTTCATCCAAATGGAACTCAACATGCGGCAACGACGTTGGCTCATTGAAAGACTACGACCATACTATTCAATACAATCTTGGAAAAGCGAACGTTGTAGCTGACGCATTGAGTGAAGATCATATGCAGAACGAAAAGCGATGTCACAACACAAAGGCCCATTTTGAGTGATTTACAAAAGATGAAGATAGAATTCAAGACTCCGGGGACCCATGCGATGATGTCAAGTATACGTATAGAACCAACTTTAATCGATAAAGTTAAAGTTGCTCAAGCCACGTACCTTGAAATGATGCGTGCGTATGAAGAAGAAAGTACAAGAAGGTGTTATCCCAGAGGCAAGAATCGATGAAGAAGGAATACTTCGAGTCAACTCCAGACTTTGTGTTCCTAATGACTATGAGTTGAAGTACAAGATCATGATGGAGGCACACAATACACCATTTGCAATCCATCCTAGAAGTACCAAAATGTATCGTGATCTTCGACATACATTTTGGTGGAACAATATGAAGAGGGAAATCGCGGAGTTTATCTCAAGGTGTTTAACTTGTAAACGTGTAAAGGCGAAGCATCAAGTGCCAAAGGGTCCATTGCAACCACTTGAGATTCTAGAATGGAAGTGGGAACACATTACCATGGATTTCGTTACGGGTCTTCCCAAGGTTTCTCAAGGCATAGATGCGATTTGGGTTATTGTTGATAGATTAACCAAGTCTGCTCATTTCTTGCCTATATGAGAAACTTATTCCCTTGAACGTCTAGCTTGTATGTACGTAAATGAGATTGTGAGGTTGCATGGCATGCCAGTATCTATAGTTTCGGATCGTGACCCAAGATTCACTTCACGATTTTGGGTTAGCTTGCAGAAAGCTATGGGTACGGATTTACGATTCAGTTCGGCATACCATCCTCAAACAGATGTATTTTGACAATCGAGAGGACTATTTAAACTCTTAAAGATCTATTAAGACTCTGTGTCCTAGACTTCAAAGGGAGTTGGGATAAGTACTTACCATTGGTGGAATTCTCCTACAACAACAGTTATCAGGCATGTATAGGAATGGCTCCATTCGAGGCGTTGTATGGACGAAAGTGTTGCTCTCCAATATGTTGGGATGAGGTGGGTGAAGCAACATTGTTGGGACCTGAGTTGGTACGTATGACTACAGAAAAGATCCAAATGATTCAATAACGTATACAAACGGCACAGAATCGACAAAAGAGTTATGCGGATCTTCATCGAAAGGACGTAGAATTTAATATTGGGGATCATGTATTGTTACATGTTGCTCCATGGAAGGGAGTTACAAGATTTGGGAATAGAGGAAAGCTCAATCTACGATTTGTTGGTCCATTTGAGATTCTTGACTGAGTAGGAAATGTGGCCTATAGACTCGCGTTACCTCCAAGCATGTCTCGTGTTCATAATGTTTTTCACATATCTGTGCTTCGTAAATATGTGAAAGACCAAAACCACATTATTGAGTTAGAACCAGACGAGATAGCCGAAGACTTAACGTATGAGGAGGTACCTGTCAAGATTTTGGATAGGAAGGAGCATGTCCTACGCACAAAGGTCATACCACAAGTTAAAGTTTTTTGGAGGAACCATGCTATTGAAGAAATGACCTAGGAGTTAAAAACAGAAATAAAAGCGAGGCATCCTCATCTTTTCGAAACACCAGGTACGTATGTCAATTTTGAGGACGAAATTTCATAAGGAGGGGAGGTTGTAAGACCCCGACTTTTTATGAATAAAATGAAATTTCCTCTATTTATTATTTGCAATAGTAAAGGTTGATTTAATTATTGTGGTTAGTTATGGGTAAATGCGCAAACATTTTATGTAAGACCCTAACTTATTATAAATAAAATTGAATTTTTCTCTATTCATTATTCTAATTAATAAGATGTTAATTTGATATAATACTTTGGTTATGGGTGAAATGTGCAAATTTTGCAAAATAAGCAAGTGGTTATAAAATAATAATTGTTGTCGGGGAATATTCGTTTGGTCGTGGAATATTCTTTTTGTCGGGAATATTCGTACGACGGCGCGGTCATTTGTGGGCCCCATAACGGAATAACTGTCGGATGAAGAAAACGACAAAGTTTGAGTTTTATAATTAATGGCGTAATTGTTACCATTAACACTGTTGAAATACCCGGTGGTTAAAATACGATGAATACGCTGTGGGTTGCACAAGAAGATACTGGTATTGCACAAGATTGTTGAATTATTGATTCTTACGTAAGAAAGCACTACTCAATAATTGTTACATTAGTTACTGTTCAATATTTTATTTTATTGATTCTATAATTGCTGCGTTGATATTTTATATTATGGTCACTGCACAGTATTTACCATTATCAGATCAATAATTCATATTATTTGAATAATATTATTAGATAACATTATTGGCAATGTCTAAAAAGTTATGTCGAGGAGAGGTTAGATAATCTAATTGCGCGCCAGTAAGGAGAAATCCTTATTGGAAAGCCCCTCTTCCTCGAAACTACTTTGGTTGTCATAATTGTGATTCTGTAATATTATTTATGAATAATTAATTATTAATTTATATGATAAGAAAATATTTATTTGATGTGGATATAAATGATGAATTTATTTATTTTATGTGGGTATTAATGAAGGAATTTTTAGCATGAAATAATTGTTGAAAGTTGGAATATTTTTGTGGAATTACAATTTCTGATAAAATATTCATTTATATATAATATTATTATATACTGTAATTGTTTAATAATAATATTATTATAATATATAAGCATGTGTTTATTTAGAACGGAAGTAAACAAAATGCTTATGAATACTTGTTTTCAAAAAGTAGTTTGTATCATTACTTTGATTGGTGGAATTGGTGGGTGAATAATTTAGGTCTGCAAAGTTTTGTTTTTCAAAAGTGGGCCTCAATCTTTGAATTGGGTGGTTATGAGAAAGAGATGAAATGTTAGGCCAATTATTTCTTGTTGCCTGCAGAGATAGTTTTTCAAAGGGTGGCACCTACCCATGTGGAAAATGTATGAAGTTAGGCTAGGCGGAGAAAAATGGGCAAAGTTAGGCAGCAGCACGTTGATTTTTCCTCCGTGAAATTCACTATAAATAGAGGGTAATCCCTCATTCCTCAATCACACCTTAAAATTCAGAAATTCTTATTCTAAACTATTGTGAGTATTTTTCTTGAGTATAAGAATACTTTGAGCTTAGTTTTCTGCATGATTTTCTCAGAATAATATTCTATATTCCAGTCAAATCCAGTTCTACCAAAGGTAAAGGATGTTATGTTATTGCAATACTCATGAGAAATATTATTTTCTTTCATACTCCATATTATGTAAGCGATATTATTTCATCTCGTATTCCTAAATTTGAACTTACTATAGTAAGTATTGCTTCTATAATTCCTAAAATGATTAGAAATTTCACTTCATCTAATATTATTTCATAAGAATATTGGTCTGAACTTTTTATCAAATTTGGAACTTGTAATGGACGGGTGTTCGCTCACGAGTCACGTTTCATGGTATCGCTTACAAAAAAAAAAAAAAATATTTTTTTTCCTTTCTTCCAAGTTATCTGTTATGACCCTTATTATTGAAATTTAATCCATGTTTTGATTTTTCATCATCCTCAGTCCTAAATGATGATATTACTGAATATCTTTGGCCTGTAGTATAATGATGAATAATTAACTGATTAATATCTTTGGCCCGTAGTGCAAAGATGAACATGTGTTGAGATGAACATGACCGACTGGTGATACAAATGAATATCTTTGGCCTGTAGTGCAAAGATGAATATTTGATTAAAGATGTATATTGATTATTGTTACAGGGATAAAATATTGATGATGGACTTTTAAATCTTAGAAGATAGTAGAACTCATTCTCTACTTGACTCTTCTAATGGATTGTTGTTTCCGCTGCATTTGTTGATCTAAAACTTGTTGTCTATTATATTCTATCAGATTTTACCATGTTGAGGACTAATGATAATTTGTTTTATATTATCTTAGTCATAATATTCTTTACTGGGCTAGTTGAGCTCACCCTTTTCCTTGTTCCATTTTTCTTCTCAGGAGGTGAGAATTTAGCAGGGACTAGCCGGGATATGGAGTAATGATTCAAGATAGTTGTTTTAGTAGTCCTCACTATTTTGTAAAATAGTGTATTAATAAATATAATGAGGACTTAATTGAGTGTGAATATTGTCTAGAAGACAATATTTGTATTTAAACTCACAGTATGTGTTGTCGTATTTTGCACGACAATTGTAATAATGAAGCTGTAGTTTTCTTTCTGTACCATGTATTTTGGCGACTCAGAATGGGTGTTGTATACCTATTTTGGGGGCGTCACAGTTGGTATCAGAGCTTAGGGATATGATCTCTGGTGGAGATCGGGGAATAGAACTAGGAGGGGAGAGATAAGTAAACCCTTTGCTAGTGTGTCCTACCTAAGCTTATTGGTTGGTCGGTCATAATATAGGGATATTATGTGATATGTTAATTTGTTTAATTATGCCTTGTTTTATGGCAGTATTTAAGATGGCAGCTGAGAACGTTAACAATGGAGTGTATGAGACTGTGGAGACACCTTTAGTCACAAACCAGGAGAACGTGCAACATGAAGGCAATATTCCTCCTGTAAATAACACTACCGAGCAAACGATGAATGATGGGATGTTTAGAATCTTTTTACAATTTATGCAAAATCAGACGAGGGAGACTCGTGTACAAAATATGGGTGGAAATGATAGCAACGCGTGGTTTGTCACAGCCAAGCAGTTCAAAGAGTTGGGACCACCTGAGTTCATTGGAAAGCCAGATCCAATCAAGGCAGAAACGTGGGTCAAACAAATTACCAAGATATTTGATGTCTTGGGATGCACGGAGGAACAGAAGGTTCCATTCGCCACCTTTATGTTCCGTGGTGAGCCCATTCATCGGTGGGAATCAGAAGCGTACTCCACCACCGCACTCAAGATATGTCTTGGGAAACGTTTCAGAAACTGTTCAATGACAAGTACTTTCCTGAAAGTATTCATCATATGAAAGAGGTAGAGTTTATTAAACTGGAACAAAACAGCATAACGGTGTCCCAGTATGAAGCGAAGTTCACGGAGTTGTCCAGGTTTGCACCTCATTTGGTAGAAAATGAGGAACGAATGACGCGAATGTTTCTGAGAGGTCTAAAACCCGAGATTCGTCAATACCTTATCTCTCATAAATTTTCCCTGTATTCAGATGTTGTCAACATGGCTCAATTATTAGAGTGAGATAATGAGTATGTGCAACCGAGGGACCACAACTAGGGTCATACCGGTGGCAGCGATCATCGGAGCAGTGATAACCAGCGAGGAAGAAAGAATACGGACAAAAGCGGTAACCACTCTGGTGGTAATCGTAGCCATGCTAATAAAAGAAGCGAGTCAGGGGGAGATTTCAAGAAGAGAAGATACAATAATGATAACATGAAGACGTCATCACCAGCATCAACGGGTTCTAGGGGAGGAGATCAACCACCAGTCGTATGCTATAAATGCAGAAAAGAGGGTCATATCAGCCCAAACTGCCCACAACAATCCAAGGTATGCTATAACTATGGAAAAGAAGGACATATAGCTCGAGACTGTTCTGTAGCAAAACCAAGTTCAGCGGGGATGGTGACTCCAAAGGCTGTCCCGGATAAGTCAAAATCAGCGGTTCCTGAAAGAGCGTTTGTCGTGACTGACCAAAACGCGAGAAACCCGAACGAGGTGATTACGGGTAAGCTTATCATAAACTCTTGCGAAGTTTATACCTTACTAGATACCGGTTCTACACATTCTTTTATCTCTCCTGCTTGTGCTCAACGTTTGAACTTGACTCCGGAGAGATTGGACTTTGACTTATCTGTTGAAACTCCGTTAGGAGAAACTTTCGTCACATCCACTGTTTATAAATCTTGTTTGATCCAAGTTGGCACCATCACATTACCTTTTGACCTTATTTCTTTAAAGATACTTGCTTTTGATGTGATTTTAGGGATTGATTGGTTAACCACTCATCATGCCAAAATTGATTATTTTCATAAGGTTGTTAGTTTTCATATTCCTAACCAACCTCATTATACTGATTCAAACAACTAAACCACTAAAATCGACCATTTTATCATATCTAGCCATAAAGCTATTCGTTTATTAAAAAATGGATGTCAAGCTTTCTTAGCCCATGTTATGGATTTGAATAAAGATACGTCAGATTTGAATAATATTTCTATTGTTAATGAATTTCCTGACGTATTTCCTGAAGAACTTTCCGGTCTACCTCCAGAACGTGAAGTTGAATTCTTTATTGACCTTGAATCGGGTACAAAACCCATTTCTAAAACCCCATATTGAATGACTCCTATTGAACTTCAGGAGTTAAAGGTCCAATTACAGGAGTTATTGGACATCGGTTTTATTCGTCCTAGTACATCTCCTTAGGGTGCTCCTGTGTTATTCGTAAAGAAAAAAGACGGGAATATGCGACTTTGTATTGACTACCGAGAATTGAACCATGTCACCATCAAGAATAGGTATCCGCTACCACGCATTGATGACCTGTTTGACCAGTTGCAAGGAGTATAATTCTTTTCAAAGATCGATCTTCGTTCTGGATATCATCAGCTGAAGATTAAAACTGAGGATATTCCGAAGACTACTTTTAGAACTCGGTACGGGCATTATGAATTCTTAGTCATGTCTTTTGGATTGACTAATGCCCCTACTGCTTTCATGGATATGATGAATCGAGTATTCAAGGAATATTTGGATCAGTTTGTTGTTGTCTTTATTGATGACATCCTCATCTATTCCAAAAGCCGTGAAGATCATGAGCACCATTTGAAGCTGATACTTGAAAGACTGCGTGAAAATAAGCTTTATGCCAAGCCGAAGAAATGCGAGTTCTGGCTTGAGGAAGTAGTATTCCTTGGGCACGTGGTGTCAAAACATGGAGTATCTGTTGACTTGGCAAAGATTGAAGCAATACAAAGTTGGGAGCAAACGAAGTCGGAGATCAAGACGAGTTTCTCGGGCTTAATGTTATATTATCGGAGATTCGTGGAAGGATTTTCTCGAATGCTACTCCATTAACTCAAACTTGACGGAAAGATACAAAATTCGTATGGAGCGAGGAATGTGAGAAGAGTTTCCAAGAGCTCAAGAGGAGACTCATTTCGGCACCTGTTCTGGCAATACCATTTGGTTCGGATGGATTTGTTATCTACAGCGATGCTTCGGGCAAAGGGTTAAGATGTGTTCTCATGCAACATGGGAAAGTCATAGCCTATGACTCGCGACAACTCAAAGAATATGAGAGAAATTATCCTACTCATGATCTAGAGTTGACAGAAGTTATTTTTGCGTTAAAAATCTAGAGACATTACCTGTATAGGGAGAAAGTGGAGATCTATACGGATCATAAAAGCCTTAAATATTTCTTCACCCAAAAAGAACTCAACATGCGGCAATGACGTTGGCTTGAGCTGTTGAAAGATTATGATCACACTATTCAATACCATCTAGGAAAAGCGAACGTAGTAGCTGACGCATTGAGTAGAAGATCATATGCGAATACGAGTGCTATATTGTCAACGCAAAGGCCCATTTTGTATGACTTACAAAGGATGGAGATAGAATTAAAGACTCCAGGGACCCACATGATGATGGCGAATATACGAGTAGAACCAACTTTAATCGATAAAGTTAAAGCTGTTCAAGCTACGGACCTGGGGTTGATGCGTATGAAGAAGAAAGTGCAAGAAGGTGCTATTCCAGAAGCAAGAATTGATGAAGAAGGAATACTTTGAGTCAACTCCAGACTTTGCGTTCCTAACGATTCCAACTTGAAATATAGAATCATGATGGAGGCACACAACACATCGTTTTCAATCCATCCTGGTAGTACCAAAATGTATCATGATCTTCGACATACATTTTGGTGGAACAATATGAAGAGAGAGATCGCGGAGTTTATCTCGAGGTGTTTAACTTGTCAACGTGTAAAGGTGGAGCATCAAGTGCCAAAGGGTCTATTGCAACCACTTGAGATTCCAAAATGGAAGTGGGAACACAATACCATGGATTTCGTTACGGGTCTTCCCAAAGTTTCTCGAGGTATAGATGCAATTTGGGTTATTGTTGATAGATTAACCAAGTCTGCTCATTTCTTGCCTATACGAGAAACTTATTCCCTTGAACGTCTAGCCCGTATGTTAGTAAATGAGATTGTGAGGTTGCATGGCATGCCAGTATCTATAGTTTCAGATCGTGACCCAAGATTCACTTCACGATTTTGGGTTAGCTTGTAGAAAGCTATGGGCACGAATTTATGATTCAGTTCGGCATACCATCCTCAAACCAATCAGAGAGGACTATTCAAACTCTTGAAGATTTATTAAGACTCTGTGTCCTTGACTTCAAAGGGAGTTGGGATAAGTATTTACCATTGGTGGAATTCTCTTACATCAACAGTTATCAAACAAGTATAGGCATGGCTCCATTCGAGGCGTTGTATGGACGAAAGTGTCGTTCTCTAGTATGCTGGGACGAGGTGGGAGAAGCAACGTTGTTGAGACCAGAATTAGTATGCATGACTACAGAAAAGATCCAAATGATTCGACAACGTATTCAAACCTCACAGGATCGACAAAATAGTTATGCTGATCTTCATCGAAAGGACGTAGAATTTAATATTGGGGATCATGTATTGTTACGTGTTGCTCTATGGAAGGGAGTTACAAGATTTGGGAAGAGAGGAAAGCTCAATCCACGATTTGTTGGTCCATTTGAGATTCTTGACCGAATAGGAAATGTGGCATATAGACTCACATTACCTCCAAACATGTCTCGTGTTCATAATATTTTTCACATATCTATGCTTCGTAAGTATGTAAAAGACCCAAACCACATTATTGCGTTAGAACCAGATGAGATATCCGAAGATTTAACGTACGAGGAGGTACCTGTTAAGATCTTGGATAGGAAGGAGCATGTCCTACACACCAAGGTTATACCACAAGTTAAGGTTTTGTGGAGGAACCATGCTATTGAAGAAATGACGTGGGAGTTGGAATCGGAAATGAAAGTGAGGTACCCTCACCTGTTTGAAACACTAGGTACGTACGTCAATTTCGAGGATGAAATTTTATAAGGAGGGGAGGTTGTAAGACCCCAACTTATTATAAATAAAATTGAATTTTCTTCTATTTATTATTCTAAATTAATAAGGTGTTAATTTGATATAATACTTTGGTTATGGGTGAAATGTGCAAATTTTGCAAAATAAGCAAGTGGTTATAAAATTATAATTGTTGTCGGAGAATATTCGTTTGGTCGTGGAATATTCTTTTTGTCGGGAATATCCGTACGACGGCGCGGTCATTTGTGGGCCCCATAACGGAATAACTATCGGATGAAGAAAATGACAAAGTTTGAGTTTTATAATTAACGGCGTAATTGTTATCGTTAACACTGTTGGAATACCCGGTGGTTAAAATACGATGTCTGGCGTGGTTGCACGCGAGAAGCACATGGTATTGCATGAAGATTGTTGAATTATTGATTCTTATGTAAGAAGGCACTACTCAATAATTGTTACGATGAGTTACCGCTCAATATTTTATTTTATATTCAATAATTGTTATGCGTTGATATTTTATATTATGGTCAATTTGCACGATATTTCCCATTATCGGATCAATAATTCATATTATTTGAATAATATTATTAGATAACATTATTGGCAATGTCTAGAAAGTTACATCGAGGAGAGGTTAGATAATCTAATTGCGGCGCCAATGAAGGAGAAATCCTTATTGAAAGCCCCTTTCTCGAGGACGACACGGTTGTCATAATTGTGATTCTCGCAATATTATTTGTGAATAATTAATTATTAATTTATATGATAAGAAAATATTTATTTGATGTGGATATAAATGATGGATTTATTTATTTTATGTGGTTATTAATGAAGGAATTTTTAGCATGAAATAATTGTTGAAAGTTGGCATATTTTTGTGGAATTATAATTTCTGATAAAATATTCATTCATATATATTATTATTATATACTATAATTGTTTAATAATAATATTATTATAATATATAAGCATGTGTTTATTTAGAACGGAAGTAAACAAAATGCTTACGAATACTTGTTTTCAAAAAGTAGTTTGTATCATTACTTTGATTGGTGGAATTGGTGGGTGAATAATTTAGGTCTGCAAAGTTTTGTTTTTCAAAAGTGGGCCTCAATCTTTGAATTGGGTGGTTATGAGAAAGAGATGAAATGTTAGGCCAAATATTTCTTGTTGCCTGCAGAGATAGTTTTTCAAAGGGTGGCACCCACCCATATGGAAAATGTATGAAGTTAGGCTAGGTGGAGAAAAATGGGCAAAGTTAGGCAGCATCACGTTGATTTTTCCTCTGTGAAATTCACTATAAATAGATAGTAATCCCTCCTTCCTCAATCACACCTTAAAATTCAGAAATTCTTATTTTAAACTATTGTGAGTATTTTTCTTGAGTATAAGAATACTTTGAGCGTAGTTTTCTGCAAGATTTTCTCAGAATAATATTCGATATTCCAATCAAATCCAGTTCTACTAAAGGTAAAGGATGTTATTTTATTGCAATACTCATGAGAAATATTATTTTCTTTCATACTCCATATTATGTAAGCGATATTATTTCATCTCGTATTCCTAAATTTGAACTTACTATGGTAAGTATTGCTTCTATAATTCCTGTAATGATTAGAAATTTTGCTTCATCTAATATCATTTTATAGGAATATTGGTCTGAACTTTTTATCAAATTTGGAACTTGTCATGACAGGTACTGTTCATGAGTACTGTTCACGGGTACTGTTCATGGGTTCTGTGCACAAAAGAAAAAAAATATTTTTTTTCCTTTCTTCCAAGTTATCTGTTATGACCCTTATTCTTGAAATTTAATCCATGTTTTGATTTTTCATCATTCTCAGTCCTAAATGTTGATATTACTGAATATCTTTGGCCTGTAGTACAAAGATGAATAATTAACTGATGAATATCTTTGGCCCGTAGTGCAAAGATGAATAGGTGTTGAGATGAACATGACCAACTGGTGATACAAAAGAATATCTTTAGCCTGTAGTGCAAAGATGAATATTTGATTAAAGATGTATATTGATTATTGTTACAAGGATAAAATATTGATGATGGACTTTTAAATCTTAGAAGATAGTAGAACTCATTCTCTACTTGACTCTTCTAATGGATTCTTTAAGCTTCATTTGCATTTGTTGATCTAAAACTTGTTGTCTATTATATTCTATCAGATTTTTCCCTGTTGAGGACTAATGATAATTTGTTGTATATTATCTTAGTCATAATATTCTTTACTGGGCTAGTTGAGCTCACCCTTTTTCTTGTTGTTCCATTTTTCTTCTTAGGAGGTGAGAATTTAGCAGGGACTAGCCGGGGTATTGAGTAATGATTCAAGATAGCTGTTTTAGTAGTCCTCACTATTTTGTAAAATAGTGTATTAATAAATGTAATGAGGACTTAATTGAGTGTGGATATTGTCTAGAAGACAATATTTGTATTTAAACTCACAATATGCGTTGTTGTATTTTGCACGACAATTGTAATAATGAAGTTGTAGTTTTCTTTCTGTACCATGTATTTTGGCGACTCAGAATGGGTGTTGTATACCTATTTTGGGGGCGTCACATTTTAAATAAGTAAGTGGTTATAAAATATTCATTGTTGTTGGGAATATTCGTTTGGTCGTGGAATATTCTTACTGTCGGGGAATATTCGTACGACGGCACAGCCTTCTATGGGCCCCATAACGGATAGCGATTGGATGAAGAAAATGACAAATATGAGTTTTTATAAATAACGGCATAGTTGTTACCATTAATACTGTTGAAATACTCGATGGTTAAAACACAGTAGCACACGATATTGCACCACTTATTGATTCTTACGTGAAAAGGCAATACTCAATATTTGTTACAGTAATTATTGTTCAATATTTTCTTTTATTGATTCAATAGTTGCTGCGTTGATATTTTATATTATTATTATTTCAATAATTTTCACTACACAGTATTTCCCATTATCAATAATTCTTATTATTTTAATAATATTACTAGATAACATTATTCCCTTTATCGGAAGGCCCCCTCTTTCTTGGGAACAGCCTGGTTGTCAGTATTATGATTCTGTAATATTATTTGTGAATAATTAAATATTGATAAGAAAAATATTTATTTAATGTGGATATAGATGGAGAAAATTTTTAAAAGTAACAATTGTTGAAAATTGATATTTTGTCTTTTCGGATAAAATAATATATTATTATAATAATATAATAATTGTGATATTTTTACAATAAGGGTGTGATATATGAATAAATGAGGAAGAGGATTATTTTTGTTACTAAAAATATTTAAAACATGTTTTTCATGTTTATGGACCCCATTTCTTGACTGAAATTTAATTATAGCCTGCAAAATCGTCTGTATGTGGATTTCGGTCAATTTTTATTTGGAATTTGGAAAAACTTAAACTTACAAAGTTGTAGAGAATTGAATTTCCTATGGAATGGAAATAAGATTCGAATTTTTCTGATAAAATGGCTATTTATTATGAATTATTGAAGTTCCGAAGTTTTGAAATAATTAATTTTTGGAAGTTTAAAATATTTTAATTAAGAAAAATGTTTTTGTTATTTTTGGCACATGTGTGGCTGATGTTTTGGTCAAAAGGTGGGCTAAGGAAAATCATATAAATATATTAATATTATATTAAATTTTTTACTTTGGTGTTCTATAAGTATTTTCCTATAAATAGGGTGCTTAAGTTAGAATTGAAAATCACACCAGAAATTGAAGTTTTCTCTCTCTATATTATCGAACGTATTTTTGTGAGTATTTTGATACTTTGAGTGTTGCTATACGGCGCAAGTTCCTTTCAGCACTATATCCGATATTCCAGTCAGAGGTACTGTCCTTTTTAAGGTAAGGGATGTTATTTTCTTTTGTAATTGATATTATTTCTCAATATCATTATGTCGAAATATTGATATGAAATTTTTATCAAATTTGGAACTTTTTGTGTCAGGGTTACTATTCACGTATACGACACTATTCACGTATACGGCACTATTCACGAATACAGCACTTGTGACACCCCCAAAATAGGTATACATCACCCATTTTGAGTCGTCAATAACATGGTACAGAAAAACTACAACTTTATTAATACAACATATAAACTGTGAGTTAAAAATACAGATATTGTCATCTAGACAATATCCACACCCAAATAAGTCCTCATTACAATTATTGGTACATTATTTTACAAAAATGGTGAGGACTACTAAAACAACTTCCTAGAACCTTCATTCCATACCCGGACTAGTACTCGCTACATTCTCGCCTCCTGAGAAGAAAAATGGAACAAAAAGGAAAAGGGTGAGCTCAACTAGTCCAGTAAAGAACATTATGACTAAGATAATATAGAACAAATTATCGTTAGTCTTCAACAGGGAAAAAAATCTGATAAAATACAATAGACAACAAGTTTCAGATCAATATTTGCAGCGGAAATAATAATTCATAGAAGAGTTACGTAGAGAATGAAATCTACTATTATCTATGAATTTAAAAGTCCATCATCAATATTTTATCCTTGTAACATCAATAAATATACATCATGAATCAAATTTTTATCTTTGCACCACAGGCCAAAGATATTCATCATTGGTCATGTTCATCTCAACACTGCTCATCTCAAGTACTACTACCAAAGATATTCATAAGAAAATCAACCATCTTTGCACTACAAAGCCAAACATATTCAAGAATATCATCATTTAGACTCGAGGATGATGAAAATATTTTTAAAGAAACGAATCCAGTGAAACAAAAGACAAGGATTAAGGATTAAGGATTCGTAATTCGGTTTATCCATGTCCAAAAATACCTCAAAAGTAATCATAGTGGAGTAAAATTCAAGAATGATCAAAACATGGATACAATCAAAGCTAGTATCCATAATAGATATTTTGGACAAAAACGAAAATTAATTTTTCTATAGATAGTATCGTATTCGTGAATAATGTTATATACGTGAATAGTGCCGTATACGTGAATAGTAACCCCGACACCAAAAGTTCCAAATTTGATAAAAAGTTCATAACAATATTTCAGCATAATGATATTAAAGAAATAATATCATTTACAAAAGAAAATAACATCCCTTACCTCGAAAAAGACAAGATTGATTTGAATTTCGAATATAGTCTTTGAGGAACTTGCAATCAGATATAGCAACACTCAAAGTTTTAAAATACTCACAAGAATACGCTTGATAATATAGAGAGAGAAAGAGAGAGAAAACTTTTGTTTCTGGTGTGATTTTTAATTCTAACGTAAGCACCCTATTTATAGGAAAATGCTTAGAACACCAAAGTAAAAAATTTAATATAATATTAATATTATTTTTCTAAAACTCTCTACGCACACCAATTGAGTCCAACATCAGCCACACATGTAGCCCACCTCTCAAAAAATGTTTTTCTCACATAAATCATTTAAAACTCCAAAAAAATCAAAATCAATTAATCTGGAACTTCAATAATTCACAATAAATAGCCCTTTTATCAAAAAAATTCGAACCTCATGTCTTTTTCATAAGAAATTCCATTATCTACAACTTTGCAGAAGAAAGTTTTTCCAAATTCCAAACAAAAATTGACCGACATGTTTAACATGTTTTTAACATTTATTGTAACAAAAATACTCTTCCTCCTCATATACTCATATATCCCACATTTATTGTAAAAATATCACTATTATTATATTATTAAAATATAATAATATATTTAAATAAATTATTTTATCAGAAAAAGATAAAATATTAATTTTTAACAATTGTCACATTAAAAAAAAAATTCTCCATCTATATCCACATAAAATTAATATTTTCCTCATCATATAAATCAATAATTAATTATTCACAAATAATATTACGTAATCACAATATCGACAACCGTGCGGCCCTCAGAAAGAGGGGGCTTTCCAATAAGGATTTCTCTCATCAAGCGCAGCAATTAGATGACCTAATCTCTCCTTGTATGAACTTTCTAGACATTGCCAATATTGCTATCTAATAATATTATTCAAATAATATGAATTATTGATCCGATAATGAAAAATACCGTCAGTAGTGACAATTATTGAAACAACGGAATATAAAATATCAACGCAGCAATTATTGAATCAATAAAATAAAATACTTGAGCGTAGAATTACCGTAACAATTATTGAGTAAAGGCCTTCTTACGTAAGAATCAATAATTGGTGCAATCTTGTGTCTATCGTGTTTTAACCACCGAAGTATTTTAACAAAGATAATCTGTAATAACTACTGCAAGTATTTATAAATAACTTATATTTGTCGCTTTCTTCATCCAATCACTTTCCGTTATGGGGCCCACATTAAGGTCGCTACCGTCGTATTTAATATTCCCCAACAGCAAGAATATTCCACGACCAAACGAATATTTCTCAATAAAAATGAATATTTTATAACCACATGTTTAATTAAAATATTTGCGCATTTTACCCATGA
Organism: Panax ginseng; assembly: GCA_020205605.1. NCBI lineage: Eukaryota > Viridiplantae > Streptophyta > Magnoliopsida > Apiales > Araliaceae > Panax > Panax ginseng. The sequence goes on from CM035135.1 coordinate 115,647,622, forward strand.
CTAATCACAATAATCAAATTAACCCTTACTATTTAAAAAAAATAATAATAAATAGAGAAAATTCAATTTTATTTATAATAAGTTGGGGTCTTACAGCACTATTCACCGAAAAATAAAATTTTTCCTTTTTGTCCAAAATGTCTATTATGATACTAGCTTTGATTGTATCCATGTTTTTATCTTCATTCTTGAATTTTTCCCCATAATTGTTTATTATGGATTATTTTTGAATTTGGACAAACTAAAGTACGAATCCTTAATCCTTAATCCTTGTCTTTTTGTTTCACTGGATTCGTTTCTTTAGAAAATATTTTTCATCATCCTCAGTCCTAAATGATGATGTTACTGAATATCTTTGGCCTGTAGTGCAAAGATGAACGATTACATGATGAATATCTTTGGCCTGTAGTGCAAAGATGAACAGGTGTTGAGATGAACATAACCAACTGCGAATATGATTGATTATTTTGGTCGTATTGCAGATATGAGTATTTGATTCAAGATTTATATTGATTGATGTTACAGGGATAAAATATTGATGATGGACTTTAAAATCATAGAAGATAGTAGATTTCATTTTCTACTTAACTCTTTTAATGATTTGTTATTTTCGCTGCGAATATTGATCTAAAACTTGTTGTCTATTATATTCTATCAGATTTTTTCCTGTTGAGGACTAACGATAATTTTTTCTATATTATCTTAGTCATAATATTCTTTACTGGGCTAGTTGAGCTCACCCTTTTCCTTGTTGTTCCATTTTTCTTCTCAGGAGGCTAGAATATAGCGAGTACTAGTCGAGGTATAGATTCATGGTTCTAGAAATTGTTTTAGTAGTCCTCACTATTTTTGTAAAATAATGTATCAATAATTATAATGAGGACTTATTTGGTTGTGGATATTGTCTAGAAGACAATATTTGTAATTAAACTCACAGTTTAAGTGTTGTCGTATTTTGCACGACATTTGTATTAATAAAGTTGTAGTTATTTCTGTACCATGTGTTGGCGACTCAGAATGGGTGATGTATACCTATTTTGGGGGCGTCACAATTTCCACTTGACTCACCTCTTCTATTATCATGTCCACGACTACCACCAGAGTGGTTACCGCTTTTGTTCGTATTTTTCCCTCCTCGCTGGTTACCATCACTCCGATGACTGCTGTCACCGGTATGACCCTGGTTGTGGTCCCTCGGTTAAACATACTCATTATCACGCTCTAATAATTGAGCCCTGTTGACAACATCTGAATATAAAGAAAATTTATGAGAAATGAGATACTGACTTATGTCGGGTTTCAAACCTCTCAGAAACATCCGCGTCATACGTTCCTCATTCTCCACCAAATGAGGTGCAAACCTGGATAACTCTGCAAACTTCGCCTCATACTGGGACACCGTCATGTTGTTCTGTTCCAGTCTAATAAACTCCACCACTTTCAATGACGAATACTTTCAGGAAAGTACTTGTCATTGACCGATTCAAATGTCTCCCAAGAGAATGCTTTGAGTCTTGGTGGATGGGTACACTTCATGATTCCCACCAATGTCCCAGCCTCACCACGGAACATAATGGTGGCAAATGGAACCTTTTGTTCCTCTGTGCAACCCAAGACATCAAATATCTTGGTAATTTGCTTGACCCACGTTTCCGCCTTAATCGGATCCGACTTTCCCAAGAATTCTGGTGGTCCCAACTCTTTGAACTGCTTGGCTGTGACAAATCGCGCGTTGCTATCATTTCCACCTGTATTTTGTACACGAGTCTCCCTCGTCTGATTTTGCATGAACTGCAAAAAGCTCCTAAACATCCCGTCGTTCATCATCTGATCAGTGATATTGTTTACAGGAGGAACATTGTCATCATGTTGCACGTTCTCTTGGTTATTGATTAAAGGTGTTTCCACAGTCTGATTCACTCCATCGTTAATATTTTCAGCTGCCATTTCTAAATACTGCCACAAAACAAAGGTTAATTAAAGAAATTGACATGCAACATAATAACCCTATACTCTGACCAACCAACAAATAAACTTATGTAAGACACACTAGCGAAGGATTTACTCGTCTCTCCCCTCCTAGTTCTATTCTCCGATCTCCGCTAGAGACCATATCCCTAAGCTCTGATACCAACTGTGACGCCCCCAAAATAGCTATACATCATCCATTCTGAGTCGCCAACACATGGTACAGAAATAACTATAATTTTATTAATACAAATGTCGTGCAAAATACGACAACACTTAAACTGTGAGTTTAATTACAAATATTGTCTTCTGGACAATATCCACAACCAAATAAGTCCTCATTACAATTATCGATACATTATTTTACAAAAATAGTGAGGACTACTAAAACAAATTCTAGAACCATCAATCCATACCCCGACTAGTACTCGCTACATTCTCGCCTCCCGAGAAGAAAAATAGAACAACAAGGAAAGGGTGAGCTCAACTAGCCCAGTAAAAAATATTATGTCTAAGATAATATAGAACAAATTATCGTTAGTTCTCAACAGGGAAAAATCTAATAGAATATAATAGACAACAAGTTTTAGATCAATATTCGCAGCGGAAATAACAAATCATTAAAAGAGTTAAGTAGAGAATGAAATCTCATTTACAAAAGAAAATAACATCCCTTATCTTAAAAAGGACAGTACCTCTGACTGGAATATCGGATATAGTGCTGAAAGGAATTTGCACCATATAGCAACACTCAAAGTATCAAAATACTCACAAGAATACGCTCGATAATATAGAGAGAGAAAACTTCAGTTTCTGGTGTGATTTCAATTCTAACCTAAGCACCCTATTTATAGGAAAATGTTTAGAACACCAAAGCAGAAAATTTAATAAAATAATATATTTATAAACTAAATTCACGCCCACCTCAAGTCCATCTGAATTCAGCCACCAATGAGGCCCACATTAATGACAAAAACATTTTTCTTTAAAAAAATAACTAAAACATCCGAAAATCAATTATTCCGGAACTTCGGAACTTCAATAATTCAAGATAAATAGCCCTTTTATCAGAAAAATTCGAATCTTATGTCCGTTCCATAGGAAATTCAACTCTCTACAACTTTATAACTTTAATTTTTTCCAAATTCCAAACAGAAATTGACCGAAATTCACACACGGACGATTTTACAAGCTATAATCAAATTTCAGTCAAGAAATAGGGTCCACAAACATGAAAAACATGTTTTAAATATTTTTAATAACAAAAATATTCCTCATCCTCATTTATTCATATATCACACCCTCATTGTAAAAATATCACCATTATTATATTATTATAATAATATATTATTTTATCCGAAAAGACAAAATATCAATTTTCAACAATTGTCACTTTTAAAAATTTTCTCCATCTATATCCACATTAAATAAATATTTTTCTTATCAATATTTAATTATTCACAAATAATATTACGAATCACAATATCGACAACCAATGTTTTCCGGAAAGAGGGCCTTAGATAAGGATTTCTCCTTCATGGCCAAGAATTACCTAACCTCTCCTCGATGTAACTTTCTAGACATTGTCAATAATATTATCTAGTAATATTATTAAAATAATAAGAATTATTGATAATGGGAAATCTTGTCGTAGTGACAATTATTGAAATAATAATAATATAAAATATCAACGCAAAGAACTATTGAATCAATAAAATAAAATATTGAATAAGAATTATCGTAACAATTATTGAGTAGTGCCTTCTCAATGTAAGAATCAATAATTGGTGCAATACCGTGTGCTATTGTGTTATAACCATCGAGTATTTCAACAAGATAATTAGGTAACAACTACGCCGTTATTTATAAAATCTCATATTTGTCGTTTTCTTCATCCAATCGCTATCCGTTATGGGGCCCACAGAAGGCCGCGCTATAGTACGAATATTTCCCGACAGCAAGAATATTCCACGACCAAACGAATATTTCCAACAACAATGAATATTTTATAACCACTTGCTTATTTAAAATGTTTGCACATTTTACCCATAACTAACCACAATAATTAAATCAACCCTTACTATTGCAAATAATAAATAGAGAAAATTTCATTTTATTAATAAAAAGTCGGGGTCTTACAAATTTTGTTACTCATAAAAAGAAAAAATATATTAAAAGAAAATCTTTTTATAAGATAGAGGTAATAATAAATATTATTATATGTTTTTATTCAACATTGCACAAAACAACACCAAATATATGTATACTAAAAAATGTAATCAAAATTATCAACATCCCAAATTTTGACATATACTCAAGAAAATTTAACATATAAAAATCATAATATGAAACTAAGATCAAATAATAATTTTTGTATTTAAACACCTAAAACTAAATGATCAACATACTCTATGTAAGACCCCAAATTATCATAAATAAAATTAAATTTCTTATATTTATTATTTTGAAATAGTAAGGGTTAATTTGATTAATGTGGTTAGTTATGGGTAAAAATGCGTATATATTTCAAATAAGCAAGTGGTTATAAAATATTCATTTTTGTCGGAGAATATTCGTTTGGTCGTGGAATATTCTTGCTGTCGGGGAATATTCGTGATTTACCACAAGCAACCTTGTGTGGCCCCCATAACTAAAAAGCGATTGGATGAAGAAACGACAAGTATACATTGTTTATAAATAACGAGCGTAGTTATTATCAATTATCTTTGTTAAAATACTTGGTGGTTAAAACACGAGAAGTACATTTTATTGCACCAATTATTGATTCTTACGTAGAAAGCACTACTCAATAATTGTTACAGTAATTACTATTCAGAATTTTATTGATTCAATAATTGATGCGTTGATATTTTATATTATTATTGTCTCAATAATTGTCATTATACAGTATTTTCCATTATCGGATCAATAATTTATATTATTTGAATAATATTATTAGATAGCAATATTGGCAATGTCTAGAAAGTTGTGTCTAAGGAGAGGTTAGGTCGTCTAATTGCGCGCCAGTAAGGAGAAATCCTTATTGGAAAGCCCCCTCTTTCTTGGAAACTGCGTGGTTGTCAGTATTGTAATTCTGTAATATTATTTGTGAATAATTAATTCTTGATTTATATGATGACAAAAATATTTATTTTATGTGGATATAGATGGAGAAAATTTTTAATGTGACAATTGTTAAAAATTTATATTTTATCTTTTTCTGATAAAATAATTGATTTAAATATATTATTATATTATTATAATATAATAATGGTGATATTTTTACAATGAATGTGGGATATATGAGTATATGAGGAGGAAGAGTATTTTTGTTGCAATAAATGTTAAAAACATGTTAAACATGTCGGTGGACCCCATTTCTAGACTGAAATTTGATTATAGCTTGTAAAATCGCCCGTTTGTAGATTTCGGTCAATTTCTGTTTGGAGTTTGGAATTTGGAAAAAATTTCTTCTGAAAAGTTGTAGATAATGGAATTCCCTACGGAAAAGACATGAGGTTCAAATTTTTCCGACAAAAGGGCTATTTATTATGAATTATTGAAGTTTCAAGTTCAAATAATTGATTTTTGAAGTTTTAATTATTTTTATTAAGAAAACGTTTTTTCCATTTGAGTGGCACATGTTAATGGTTGAAATCAATTTGGTGAGGTGTGCTAAGGAAATTAAGAAAATATATTATTATTTTATTAAATTTTCTCGCTTTGGTGTTCTAAGCATTTTCCTATAAATAGGTGCTTAGGTTAGAATTGAAAATCACATCGAAAACTCAAGTTTTCTCTCTTTCTCTCTATATTATCGAGCGTATTCTTGTGAGTATTTTAATACTTTGAGTGTTGCTATACTACGGTTGCAAGTTCAAGTCATAGCCTATATCCTGTTTCAACTAAGAAATCTTGTCTTTACGAGGTAAGGGATGTTATTTTTTCAGAATGATGTTATTCTTTCAATATCATTATGTCAAAATATTGATATGAACTTTTTATCAAATTTGGAACTTTTTGGTGTCTGAGTTACTATTCACGTGATACAAAGACTATTCACGATACTCACGGATTATTCACGAATCATTTACACTATTCACATAAAAATTAAATTTTTATTTTTCGTCCAAAATATCTATTATGGATACTAGCTTTAATTGTATCCATGTTTTGATCATTCTTGAATTTTACTCCACTATGATTATTATTGAGGTATTTTTGGACATGGATAAACTGAATTACGAATCCTTAATCCTTAATCCTTGTCTTTTTGTTTCACTGGATTCGTTTCTTTAAAAAAATATTTTTTTTCATCATCCTCAGTCCTAAATGATGATGTTGCTGAATATCTTTGGCCTGTAGTGCAAAGATGAACAGATGTTAAGATGAACATGACCAACTGCGAATATGATTGATTATTTTGGTCGTATTGCAGATATAAGTATTTGATTCACAATATTTGTTGATTGATGTTACAAGGATAAAATATTGATGATGGACTTAAAAATCATAAAAGATAGTAGATTTCATTCTCTACTTAGCTCTTTTAATGATTTGTTATTTTCGCTGCGAATATTGATCTAAAACTTATTGTCTATTATATTCTATCAGATTTTTCCCTGTTGAGGACTAACGATAATTTGTTCTATATTATCTTAGTTATAATATTCTTTACTGGGCTAGTTGAGCTCACCCTTTTCCTTGTTGTTCTATTTTTCTTCTCAGGAGGCGAGAATGTAGCGAGTACGAGTCGGGGTGTGGAATGATGGTTCTAGAAAGTTGTCTTAGTAGTCCTCACCATTTTTGTAAAATAAAGTTTCAATAATTGTAATGAGGATTTGTTTGGTTGTGGATATTGTCTAGAAGACAATATTTGTTTTTAAACTCACGGTTTTTATATTGTATTAATAAATTTGTAGTTGTTTCTGTACCATGTATTTGACAACTCAGAATGGGTGATGTATACCTATTCTGGGGGCATCATAGTTGGTATCAAAGCTTAGGGATATGATCTCTGGCGGAGATCGGGGAATAGAACTAGGAGGGGAGAGACGAGTAAATCCTTCGCTAGTATGTCCTACCTAAGCTTAGTTGTTGGTTGGTCATAATATAAGGATATTATGTGATACGTTAATTTGTTTAATTAACCCTTGTTTTATGGCAGTATTTGAGTATGGCAACCGATATTGTTAACAGTGGAGTAAATGAGACTGTGGAGGCGCCTGTACTCTCCAATGAGGAGAACGTGCAACAGGCCGTCAATGTTCCTTCTGTAAATAATACCACGGAGCAGACGATGAACGATGAGATATTTAGAAGTTTTTTTCGGTTCATGCAAAACCAGACAAAGGAGATTCCTGTTCAAAATACAGGAAGAAACAATGGCAACGCACAGCTGGTCACAGCCAAATAGTTCAAAGAATTGGGACCACCAGAATTCTTGGGAAAGCCGGATCCGATTAAGGCGGAAGTGGGTCAAGCAAATTACCAAGATATTCGATGTCTTGGGATGCACGGAGGAACAGAAGGTTCCATTCGCCACCTTTATGTTCAGTGGTGGAGGCATTCATCGGTGGGAATCATGAAGCGTACCCATCCAAACAAGGCCAAAGCATGTCTTGGGAGACATTTCAAAAGCTGTTCAATGACAAATACTTTCCTGAAAGTGTTCTTCATATGAAGGAGGTAGAGTTTATTAGATTGGAACAAAACAACATGAAGGTGTCTCAATATGAGGCGAAGTTCGCGGAGTTATCAAGGTTTGCACCTCATTTGGTGGAGAATGAGGAACGTATAACGCAGATGTTTTTGAGAGGTTTGAAACCCGGCATACGTCAATATCTCATTTCTCATAAATTTTCTCTTTATTCAGATGTTGTCAACAAGGCTCAATTATTAGAGCGAGATAACGAGTATGGTCAACCGAGGGACCACAACCAGATCATATGGGTGATGGCCAGTGATCATCGTAATAATGATAACCAAATGGAGAAAGAAAAATACAGATAAAAGCGGCAACCACTCTGGTGGTAATCATGGCCATGATAATAGAAGAGGTGAGTCAAGTGGAAATTTCAAAAAGAGGAGATTCAACAATGACGGGAAGACATCAGCACCAGCACCAACAACCAATTCTAAGGGAGGAGAACGACCACCGGTCGTATGCTATAAATGTGGAAAAGAAGGACACATCAGTCCAAACTGTCCACAAAAGTTCAAGGTATGCTATAATTGTGGAAAGGAAGGACATATCGCTCTAGATTGTACGATAGCGAAACCAAGTCCAGTGGGGATGGTGACTCAAAAGGCTGTCCCAGAAAATTTAAAGTCAACGGTTCTTAGAAGAGCGTTTGTCGTGACTGGTCAAAATGCGAGAAACTCAAACGAGGTGATCACGGGTAAGCTAATCATAAATTCTTGTGAAGTTTATACTTTACTAGATACCGGTGCTACCCATTCATTTATCTCTCCTACTTGTGCTCAACGTTTAAATTTGACTCCGGAGAAATTAGAATTTGACCTATCTGTGGAAACTCCGTTAGGAGAAACTTTTATCACATCCACTATTTATAAGTCTTGTTTGATCCAAGTTGGCACCATCACATTACCTGTTGACCTTATCTCTTTAAAGATACTTGCTTTTGATGTGATTTTAAGGATTGATTGGTTAACTACTCATCATGCCAAAATTGATTGTTTTCATAAGGTTGTTAGTTTTCATATTCCTAAACAACCCGTTGTTCGAATTCAAGCAACTAAACCATTAAAATTAATTACTGTTATATCAAGCCATAAAGCCATTCGTTTATTAAAAAACGGATGTCAAGCTTTCTTAGCCCATATTATGGATTTGAATAAAGACACGTCAGATTTGAATAATATTCCTGTTGTTAGTAACTTTCCTGACGTATTTCCTGAGGAACTTCCCGGTCTACCCTCGGGACGTGAAGTTAAATTCTTTATTGACCTTGAACCTGGTACAAAGCCCATTTCTAAAACCCCATATCGAATGGCTCCTATTGAACTTCGTGGAGTTAAAGGTCCAACTACGGTGGAGTCGTTGGACATCGGTTTCATTAATTCCTAAGACATCTCCTTGGGGTGCTCCTGCTTTTATTTCAGTAAAGAAGAAAGACGGGAGTATGCGACTTTATATTGACTACTGGAATTGAACCATGTCACTATCAAGAATAGGTATCCACTACCTCGTATTGATGACATGTTTGACCGATTCTAAGGAGCACAATTCTTTTCAAGATCGATCTTCGCTTACGGATATCATCAATTGAGGATTAGAACTGAGGATATTCCAAAGACGCGCCCGAAACTCGACACGGGCATTATGAATTCCTAGTCATGTCTTTCAGATTGACTAATGCTCCTGCGGCTTTCATGGATATGATGAACCGAGTATTCAAGGAATATTTGGATCAGTTCGTTGTTGTCTTTATTGATGACATCCTCATATATTCCAAAAGTCGTGAAGATCATGAGCACCATTTGAAAATTTGGTACTCAAAGGCTTCGTGAAAACAAGCTTTATGCCAAGTTGAAGAAATGAGAGTTACGGCTTGAGGAAGTAGCATTCCTTGGGCACGTGGTGTCAAAACATGGAGTATCTCGACGACCGACAAAGATTGAAGCAATACAAAGTTGGAAGCAACCAAGACGGTGACCAAGACGAGCTTTACGGGCTTAAATTGGTTATTATCGGAGATTCGTGGAAGGGTTTTCTCGAATTTCTACTCCGTTAACCCAGTTAACTCGGAAGGATACAAAATTCGTATGGAGCGAGGAATGCGAGAAGAGTTTCCAAGAGCTTAAGAGGAGACTCATTTCGCACTGCTCGGCAATCTTTATCTGGTTCGGATGGATTTGTTATTTACAAATGATGCTTGTGCAAAGGGTTAGGATGTGTTCTCATGCAACATGGGAAAGTCATAGCCTATGCCTTGCGACAACTTAAAGAATATGAGAGGAATTATCCTACTCATGATCTAGAGTTAGCGGCCCGATGCGTTTCGCTATTAAAGATCCGGAGGCACTATCTATATGGGGAGAAAGTGGAGATATATTCAGACCATAAAAGCCTTAAATATTTCTTCACCCAAAAGGAACTCAACATGCGGCAACGACGTTGGCTCGAGTTGTTGAAAGACTACGACCATACTATTCAATACCATCCTGGAAAAGTGAACGTTGTAGCTGACGCATTGAGTAGAAGATCATACACGGGAACGAGTGCGATGTTGTCAACATAAAGGCCCATTTTGTGTGATTTACAAAAGATGAAGATATAATTCAAGACTCCAGGGATCATGCAATGATGTCAAGTATACGCATAGAACCAGCTTTAATCAATAAAGTTAAAGTTGCTCAAGCCACAGACCCGGAGCTGATGCGTATGAAGAAGAAATTACAAGAAGGTGTTATCCCTGAGGCAAGAATCGATGAAGAAGGAATACTTCGAGTGCACTCCAGACTTTGTGTTCCTAACGATTCTGATTTGAAGTACAAGATCATGATGGAAGCACACATAGATGACTATTCAAACTCTTGAAGATATATTAAGACTCTGTGTCCTAGACTTCAAAGGGAGCTGGGATAAGTATTTACCATTGGTGGAATTCTCCTATAACAACAGTTATCAGGCAAGTATAGGTGTGGCTCCATTCGAAGCATTGTATGGACGAAAGTGTCACTCTCCAATATGTTGGGATGAGGTGGGTGAAGCAACATTGTTGGAACTCAAGTTGGTACTTATGACTACGAAAAAGATCCAAATGATTCGACAATGTATACAAACGGCACAGGATCGACAAAAGAGTTATGCGGATCTTCATCGAAAGGACGTGGAATTTGATATTAGGGATCATGTATTGTTGCGTGTTGCTTCATGGAAGGGAGTTACAAGATTCGGGAAGAGAGGAAAGCTCAATCCATGATTTATTGGTCCATTTCAAATTCTTGACCGAGTAGGAAATGTGGACTATAGACTCGCGTTACCTCCAAGTATGTCTCGTGTTCATAATGTTTTTCATATATCTGTGCTTCGTAAGTATGTGAAAGACCCGAATCACGTCATTGAGTTAGAACCGGACGAGATAGCCGAAGACTTAACGTACGAGGAGGTACCTGTCAAGATCTTGGATAGGAAGGAGCATGTCCTACGCACGAAGGTCATACCACAAGTTAAAGTTTTGTGGAGAAACCATGCTATAGAGGAAATGACCTGGGAGTTGGAAACGGAAATGAAAGCGAGGTACCCTTAACTTTTCGAAACACCAGGTACGTACGTCAATTTCGAGGACGAAATTTCATAAGGAGGGGAGGTTGTAAGACCCCAAATTATTATAAACAAAATTGAATTTCCTCTATTTATTATTTTGAAATAGTAAGGGTTAATTTGATTAATGTGGTTAGTTATGGGTAAAAATGCGTATATATTTCAAATAAGCAAGTGGTTATAAAATATTCATTGTTGTCGGAGAATATTCGTTTGGTCGTGGAATATTCTTCTTTGTCGGGAATATTCGCATGCAATACGACCATGACCTTATGTGTGGGCCCCATAACGGAAAGCGATTGGATGAAGAAAACGACAAGTATAAGTTGTTTATAAATAACGGCGTAGTTGTTACTGTTAATACTGTTAAAATACTAGGTGGTTAAAACACAGTAGCACACGGTATTGCACCAATTATTGATTCTTACGTAAGAAGACATTACTCAATAATTGTTACAGTAATTACTGTTCAGTATTTTATTGATTCAATAATTGATGCGTTGATATTTTATATTATTATTGTCTCAATAATTGTCATTATACAGTATTTTCCATTATCGGATCAATAATTCATATTATTTGAATAATATTATTAGATAGCAATATTGGCAATGTCTAGAAAGTTCTGTCTAAGGAGAGGTTAGGTCATCTAATTGCGCCACCAAGAAGAGAGAAATCCTTATTGAAAGCCCCTCTTTCACAACCGCTGTCGATTATCGATATTGTGATTCTGTAATATTATTTGTGAATAATTAATTCTTGATTTATATGATGAGGAAAATATTTATTTTATGTGGATATAGATGGAGAAAATTTTTAATGTGACAATTGTTAAAAATTTATATTTTATCTTTTTTTGATAAAATAATTCATTTAAATATATTATTATAATATAATAATGGTGATATTTTTATAATGAATGTGGGATGTATGAGTATATGAGGAGGAAGAGTATTTTGTTGCAATAAATGTTAAAATCATGTTAAACATGTCGGTGGACCCCATTTCTAGACTGAAATTTGATTATAAACATAAAATCTTCCGTTTACGGATTTCTACCAATTTACATTTGGAATTTGGAAAAACTTTCTTCTGCAAAGTTGTAGATAATGGGATTTCCTATGGAAAAGGCATGAGGTTTGAATTTTTTTGACAAAAGGACTATTTATTATGAATTATTGAAGTTCCGAAGTTCCGAAATAATTGATTTTTGGAAGTTTTAATTATTTTTATTAAGAAAAACGTTTTTTCCATTTGAGTGACACATGTTAAAGGTTGAAATCAGCTGGTGAGGTGTGCTAAGGAAATTAAGAAAAATATATTATTATTTTATTAAATTTTCTGCTTTGGTGTTCTAAGCATTTTCCTATAAATAGGGTGCTTAGGTTAGAATTGAAAATCACATCAGAAACTGAAGTTTTCTCTCTCTTTCTCTCTCTATATTATCGAGCGTATTCGTGTGAGTATTTTAATACTTTGAGTGTTGCTATACGGTGCAAGTTCAAGTCATAGCCTATATCCGGTGTTTCAACTAGAAGTACTGTCTTTACGAGGTAAGGAATGTTATTTTTTTTTTGTAATTATGTTATTCTTTCAATATCATTATGCCGAAATATTGATCTGAAGTTTTTATCAAATTTGGAACTTTTTGGTGTCGGAGTTACTATTCACGTATACGGCATTATTCACGTATACGGTACTATTCACGAATACGGCACTATTCACAGAAAAATTAAATATTTGTTTTTCGTCCAAAATATCTATTATGGATACTAGCTTTAATTGTATCCATGTTTTGATCATTCTTGAATTTTACTCCACTATGATTATTATTGAGGTATTTTTGGACATGAATAAACTGAATTACGAATCCTTAATCCTTAATCCTTATCTTTTTGTTTCACTGGATTCGTTTCTTTAAAAAAATATTTTTTTTCATCATCTTCAGTCCTAAATGATGATGTTGCTGAATATCTTTGGCCTGTAGTGCAAAGATGAACGATTACATGATGAATATCTTTGGCCTGTAGTACAAAGATGAACAGATGTTGAGATGAACATGACCAACTGCGAATATGATTGATTATTTTGGTCGTATTGCAGATATGAGTATTTGATTCAAAATATTTGTTGATTGATGTTACAGGGATAAAATATTGATGATGGGCTTAAAAATCATAAAAGATAGTAGATTTCATTCTCTACTTAGCTCTTTTAATGATTTGTTATTTCCGCTGCGAATATTGATCTAAAACTTGTTGTCTATTATATTCTATCAAATTTTTCCATGTTGAGAACTAACGATAATTTGTTCTATATTATCTTAGTCATAATATTTTTTACTGGGCTAGTTGAGCTCGACCTTTTCCTTACTGTTCCATTTTTCTTCTCAGGAGGCGAGAATGTAGCGAGTACGAGTCGGGTGTGGAATGATGATTCTAGAAAGTTGTCTTAGTAGTCCTCACCATTTTTGTAAAATAAAGTTTTAATAATTGTAATGAGGATTTGTTTGGTTGTGGATATTGTCTAGAAGACAATATTTGTTTTTAAACTCACAGTTTTTATATTGTATTAATAAAGTTGTAGTTGTTTCTGTACCATGTATTTGACAACTTAGAATGTGTGATGTATACCTATTCTGGGGGCGTCACACTCTATCACTCTAATTATAACAACTTCATTAATAATTTAATTTAAAAATCTTAATATTTGTATAACTTATCTAAAAATTTGTGATAGTTAAACTAAATTAGTTAATTTTTATAAGTTATCAGCAATTTGAATGAGATAGTCTTAAATACAAATAAAACTATAATTAAAATATATTGTATTAAAATAAGATAGTTATATATATTATTTAATTTGGTAACATACAATAATAAATATGTAATTTTATCTATTTTGTCAACCCTAAAAACTTGTACGTTTACCAACGATTACTTAAAAATTAGATAAAAGGTGTGTTATTATATTATGGTTATTTAGAGGAAACGACACTGTATTTTACTCATTAGTTTATTAAGTGCAACATACGGTCAAGCCATATTTTGTACCACGTGACAAGCACATGATTTATTTAAAGGTCAAAAACTTACTGGATCACCAATTTGAGACTATGATCGATGTTTACTTAATAGTATTTGTACTATCATATTATATATAATTGGTGTCTCTTTATAGCAGATTAAACTTGTAGATGAATTGGTCATTTAATATGATAACACGGTTGAAATTTTGAGGGACTAAAGTTTACTAGTCTAATATCGATCGAGGACCACAGAGAATTCTTCTCTCTCACTCTCTCTCTCTCTCTCTCTCTCTATATATATATATATATATATATATGTGCATTTTTTAGGGAAAAATATAAAATTTATGTACACAGTTGTGTAGTATAAAGTCAGTTATGATGACGGTTTTTTGGACTATAGCGACGGTTTTACCCGTCGCCATATCCTAAAATACCCACCGCCTTAGCTCGACTGTGTAATACACAGCTGTATACATACATATATCCCTTTTTTTACCTATTTATAAATCTTGTTCTATATTCATTGCATAGATCTCTTTTTTATTCATTATCATTGTTTGTCTGTATATAATAATTTGCATGTGACGTATTATTTTCTATTTGTACATTAGTAAGAGCATTCACAATAGTTTCTTTATTTCTATCACTACTCTGCAGTGTTATCAGTGGCGGATTCAGGCATGGGGCGGGAGGGCACCTGCCTTGTAAGACCCTGAATTTTATGAAATAAAAGTATTCAATTTTTCTATTTGGTAAATAGTTAAATTGATAAAAGTTTAAAGTTAAGGGCGATATATATAAAATTTTCAAATTACGCAAGTGGTTATAAAATACTCATTTCTGTCGGGGAATATTCGTTTGGTCGTGAAATATTCTTGTTGTCGGGAGATATTCGTACGACTGCGCAGCCATTTGTGGGCCCCATAACGGAATAATTGTCGAATGAAGAAAACGACAAGTTTGAGTTTTTATAAATAACGACATAGTTGTTACCGTTAACACTGTTAGAATACCTGGTGGTTAAAATACATTAATACGCGTTATTTACACGATGAAGACACCATTATTGCATATTTTTTTTGGATTATTGATTCTTACGTAAGAAGGCACTACTCAATTATTGTTACAGTAATTACTGTTTAATATTTTATTTTATTGATTCAATAATTACTGCGTTGATATGTTATATTATTGTTGTTTCAATAATTGTCATTGCACAGTATTTTCCATTATCATATCAATAATTTATATTATTAGAATATTATTATTAGATAACATTATTGACAAAGTCTAGAAAGTTCTATCGAGGAGAGGTTAGATAATCTAATTACGCGCCAGTAAAGAGAAATCCTTATTGGAAAGCCCCATTTTTCCTGGGAACTACCTGGTGTCATTATGATGATTCTGTAATATTATTTGTGAATAATTAATTATTAATTTATATGATAAGAAAATATTTATTTTATGTTGATATAAATGATGGAAATATTTATGTGGATATAAATGAAGGAATTAATGTTGAGGTATTTTATCAGTATTTTGTTAGAATGGAGGTATTAAAAATCAAATCGGTGTTCTTAAAGATCTATTGCGTGAGTTATAATTTTAATCCGACCGTTAGATCGTTGTGATTTTTGGATATGTTATACATATATAAGTTGAGTATATGTCCACAAATTTTGAACCCTTAAAAATTAACGTATGATTTGTTATGAATTTTAAAAGGTGTTAAAAATCGTCTGTTTGTAGATTTCAGATATTTTCTGTCTGAAATTTGGAAAAACTTAAAGTTACAAAGTTGTAGAGAATTTGATTTTGTGTGGAATGGATATAAAATTCATATTTTTCTGATAAAGGGGTTATTTATTATGAAATACTGAAGTTTCAGAAAATAAAATAATTTTTATTAAAATTGGGTGGGACCCACTTTTGGTTGGTGTTGAATACATGTGCTGATTTTGGGTGGGCCCCACTGTGGTGGCTGATGATTTTTCAAAAGTGGCTGCGTAGGAGAAAAGAGAAAATTATAAAATTATTTTATTATTTAGTCTCCTTTGGCGTTCTAGCATTTTCCTATAAATAGGCGCTTAAGTTAGAATTGAAAATCACACCAGAAACATAAGTTTTCTCTCTCTATATTCTCAAGCGTATTTTTGTGAGTATTTAGATACTTTGAGAGTTGCTATTCGATTGCAAGTTTCCTTGACTTTACATCCAGATATTTCAATTCAAAATCTTGCTTTTTTTGAGGTAAGGGATTGTAAGGGTTATTACGTTTTTCAGTTTCGTAATTTTTTTGACCTTCAAAAATTCTGGAAAAATTTAAAATGATAATTTGATGAGTTTTCTAGATTGTGTCCAAAAATGACAATTTTTGGATGTATAGATTAAGAGTTATGAATTTTATGGGAAAAGACTATTTTAAAAGTAAACCTTTATAACTCCTTGTGGTTAACTCCAAAATTGGTAAAATTTTTATTGTGAGTACATGTATATAACAGCAGTATACTCTGTAAATTTCAGAATTTTTGGACAAAAGTACAGTTTATGATAAATGTCTAAATATTCGACTATTTTGGCCATATGAAAAATAGTAAATGAATTTTAAAAATTCTGAAAAAAATATATGTTCAATATAGGACTATATTCTGCTAAATCCCAGAAAAGAAAATTTTTTGGGACTAATTTGGTATTTTTTATGAAAATAGACTAGTTATGAGTAAATGAATTAAATATGTTATGTGAAGTAAGAAAATTAAAAAATAGGATTTTATGGCTTGAGAATCCTATATAAGGTATATGCAGATTTTTGATGAGGGTTTTGGTTATTGGTGATGAAATCTTATGAGTTTAACATTTTAGGATGATTAAATGCATTAATTAGTAAAGTGTAAATAATTAAAATAAATTATTTATAAGTTTAAGAAATGATTGAAATTTTATTGTAATATTAATAATATTAGAGTATGAGATTATTAAGTGATTTATAACATTTGGATTAAGGTGTTATAATCATTGATATGAATTTTATTGTGAAACTTTATCTTTTAGTGTCAGGGTTACTATTCACGTATACGGCACTATTCATATATACAACACTATTTATGCATATGGCACTATTTACGTATACGGTACTATGTACGAATACGAGTTACTATTTACTGCAAAATTGGTTTCTTTTTTTGACCAAATTATCGTTGATTTATGAATCTTACTCTTGAAATTAAAATCAGTTGTTGATCATATTATTTTTATTATCATATATAACATTTTTATAATCCTGGTGAAGAAAATTTCTCTTTGACTTAAGTGTAAAGATGGGTAGATTATTGGTATGATCGTGACTATGGGTTCTCTTTGGCCAGTAGTGCAAAGTTAAATTGTTGTCCGGTATGATCATGACCATTGAATTTATAATTGAATATCTTTAGCTTAAGTGCAAAGGTGAATTGATCAACATAGTTATAATTATTGTTTATATAAATTCTAAAATGATTATATATTTCTTTGAGATATTAATATCTTTGGCCTGTAGTGCAAAGATGAATTATTGATGAATATCTTTGGCCCGTAGTGCAAAGATGACCTGTTGTTGAATATCTTTGGCCCGTAGTGCAAAGATGATCTGTTGTTGAATATCTTTGGCCCGTAGTGCAAAGATGACCAATTGTTGAATATCTTTGGCCTTTAGTGCAAAGATGAACTGTTAATAAATATCTTTGGCCCGTAGTGCAAAGATGAATTTATTAGTATGATTATGAACAGGAACTGTGATTTGGTATAACCATGATATTTGATGTTTTAGGTAAAGACAAGTGATGAAAATTATCTTCGTCTTGGATGAGAAGAAGAATTTAGAACTACAATTATGATTATGAGTTATTCACATGATTGTGGACAGGAACTGTTGATTGATGTTACAGGGATAAAACATTGTTGGTGGACTTTTAACATGGAGAAGATAATAGACTTTATGGTCTATTTGACTCTTTTAATGGATTGCTCGTTCCTCTGCAACTATGGTTGAAAACTTTTATCATCTACCATATGTTCTAAATCTACGATTTATTCTTGTAATCTATTGATAATTTAATTATCTTTAGTCATGATATTCTTTCTTTGGGCTTATTGCTCACCCTTTTTTTGCTTCAATTCCTTTTAGGTAATAAAAGTGTAGCATTTGGGTCGGCGGGAATAACAGGAGAATAGAAATTCATGGTCTATAGTTGTTGAGGTTCTCCTAAAAGATATAAAAATAATTTTATTGAGAACTTTAGATAAGTGTGTTGTATTTTATACGCCATTTAATAGTTATATTTGGTGAATCAAATAGGGTGAGACGAACCCAACTTTGAAAGGGTGTTTTGCCACTATCATACAAGATGTCTAATGACATACAACCTCGTGTTATCATAAGACAGAGTTGTGCACATCCTCTTGCTGAGTATATCTATGAGCACTACCTGTATAATCTTGGAGTTTGGTTGAAATATAATTCTCAACTGGAGACAGTGAAGATAGTTATATGTCAAGAGAAGACTCACCATTGGAAAGAACATGATAGTAATCTTCTAATTTTTCTTTGGGGTCTATTGGATCAACCAAGGATAAATTCTGTGGACATATGATATCTATCATAACCTAGACGCATGGCCTCCCATGTACGAAGGTTTCCTTGAGCACTTTTCAAAGATTTTAATTTTTAAAATAGTTATTGGTATTACCTTTATGTAAGGTGCCATTGTGACGTCTTTATCTAAGGTTTGGGACATGAGTCACATGATTGGTATATATTTGTATCAAAACTCACAACATATGTGTTGTTGTATTTTACCACGACAATTGTGATAATGAAGTTGTAGTTGTTTTCTGTACTACCATGTATTTGGCGACTCAGAATAGGTGGGGTGGATTGGACATATTTTGGGGTTGTCACATGCCCCCACTGGATTTTCATGGAATAGGGTTAAGCACTCAAGCTAAAAAAGGCTAGGGAGTCCAGCACTGAAGCTAGAAAAAATTTATTTGAAAAGCTTAAAAAACTAATTCTATATATTAGTTCCACATTCCTGCTACTAGTTTTTATTTAATATAGTCTTACAAGTCTCACATTCCCACTACCTTGGTAAAATTTATTTAATATTGTCTAAATTTAATGGAGTAAAAATTGATTCAATCTCTCTTTTTCCATTCAAAAACTGCGGATTACAAAATATTCCAATTTCAAAAACTGCAGAGTATTTAACAATTGCTTTATGAAATTTTGTAATTATTTATGAAGAGAACTCCATCAAATAAAAGTTATTCGAGTATGTATTCTATTCTATTTTTAAATTTTTAAATTTATTTTGTAATGTTACTTGTTACTTGTTACTTGTTAGTGGTTTAATTGAGATTGTTTATTGTTGTTGCTAATTACACTTGACTATTCATTTTATATATTGGTTTTGTTTTGAAATTGAATTAATTTTTAAATATTTATTGATTGTTAGGCACTAAACGTACAAAATTTGAATTTATTTTTGAAAATGTTCAAGCCGAAGGGACTAGTGACGAACATGTCACTGCTAATATTTACCAAGAAATTACACACCCGCAAAATGTTAACAGCCAACCCCCAAACCCAAACCTATACACTGGTATCTCCTTCCCTTAATTAATATTGAGGGGGATCTCAATACAACCAATGAGTTCTTATACCGCTAGTGAAAGAGAGAATTTTAGAAGAAGTTATTTACTCAGGAGTCCGACTCAACCAATACCTCACAAAGAGAGAATGTAATTGTAGGATTATTTAGTTTTGTAATTGTTTTATTAAAATTTTATTCTTAAGAAAAAAATTTTGAATTTTTCTCCACTGAATTGTGAGACTGGATCCGCCCCTGAGTGTTATTGGGTCATTATGCAGGATAGATATTCAATTTTTTCTTTATATATGTACCAACAAGTTCCTTATATTGATTCCTTAAAAAATAAAATTTGAAATTTAAAAGTTAAAATTTAAAATTTAAAAGTTCCTACAGTCAAAGTATGTTTTGACCGTTGCAATTATTTGACATTTGTATTGGCTTCATGCGTTAGAGTTTATGATAGATGTAATATATTACAACCTCTTGTTTTTAATCATAAAATTTCTATTAATTTATTAATCTTTTTTGAAATAAGTATGTGATATTTTTAAATTTATTTTACAATTCTTAGCAAAATTATTAAGTTTGAGAATGCATCAAATTGACTTATAAAATTAATAATAATCTTATAATTTATAAAAAAGAGATTATAATTTATCAATTGTATTCCAATGTAAAAATAACTTTTATTTTATTTTAAATTTGAAGTAATTTATGGAGTAAGTATTTAATGGATTGTAGCTTTAAATATACATAAGATCAATATTAACTTTTAAAAAGTTAATTTTTGATATTTTAAATTTAAAATTAAAATGATTAATTTAATTTAAATTTTGCAAATAATAAATTTTATAATTAATAGTAATTTTATAAAATTTATAATTATATGGACATAAATTAAATAAATTTATATCAATTTTAAATTTGAATACATTTGAAATTAATTGTTAAAAAATAAGTCAATATTAATTTTATAATTTGAAAACGAAGTAGTAAAAAGTCATGTGACAATAATGTCAAAATGTGTATCATTGATGAGTTGTCCACTTAAATGAAGGTGCGAAATATCATTTTGCATATATAAAGACGGTCTTTTGACTCCCTTACTCTGGGAAGTAAAATCTTATATAGAGATTAAAATAGAGAGTTAATAAGGATAAGGAAACTGTTGGATATTGATTTGTTGATATATTATTTAAAGTTAGAAATAAAAAGTTTATTAAAAAAACTGTTGTGAATGCTCTGAGGCATATTATGTAGGAGATAATATTTTCACTACTGAAAATAACATTCTAACGTAATTTTGTAATATATTATGCACATAGTATAGTTGTGCAATGCATGTATTGTGCTGTATTAATATTTATATCGCTGAAAAAAATAATCAATTCCCTATTTTGTGACACTAATCTAGCTACTAGCATTTTTGTTCATCATATACATTGGCTCAATTTAGCTAGAACTAATGTTTCAACCATATATCTAACCATCTGAAGAATAAAACATTATAAAGAAAAAAAATACTCAGGCAGAAATTAGGGATTTCTTATTTGTAATTTATCGAATTTTAAGACAAGAATTACTCTAGTCCCGAATTCATATATGGTACAAAATGACCAAAAAAAAAAAGAATTGAAGCTCGTGAATGTAGTAACATCTCTCCACAATTTAAAAAAAAAAAAAACTCAACAAAAGTAAAAGATCAAGCAGGATGACAAATCAGAGTCCTTTACACTCCAGATAGCCATCTTATTTTAGCTTGGACGAATGGCCAATGCATCATAGCAAGAAGAATGAGAGGTGTACAAGTATTAACCAAAAACAATCAGAATTACAGAGTTGAAGTAAAGAATTATACTGTGAATTAGGGAGGAAGATGTAATGAAAAGTAGCGAGTCATCGTGTAAGAATAAGGATGCAGGAGAGGGTGATGCTGGTGGAGTATGTAGATCACTAGTAGTAGTATGGTGATGGTGGAATAGGTGATGGTGGCGGTGGAGATTTGTAGATGTATGGCGGTGGCGGCGAAGAAGATGGCGGTGGTGGTGACTTATAATAGTAAGGTGGAGGTGGAGAAGGTGAAGGAGGGGGTGGAGATTTGTATAGGTAATAAGGAGGAGGTGGTGAGGGAGATGGAGGTGGTGGGGATATCTCGACGTAAGGAGGGGGTGGTGATGTTGATGGTGGTGGTGGGGATTTGTAAACATAAGGAGGTGGAGGTGATGGAGAAGGTGGTGGTGGGGATATCTCGACGTAAGGAGGTGGTGGTGGTGGGGATTTGTTGATGTATGGCGGTGGTGGCGAAGAAGATGGCGGTGGTGGCGAAGAAGATGGCGGTGGTGGTGACTTATAATAGTAGGGTGGAGGTGGAGAAGGCGAAGGAGGGGGTGGAGATTTGTATAGGTAAGGGGGAGGTAGTGAGGGAGATGGAGATGGCGGGGATATCTCGACGTAAGGAGGGGGTGGTGATGGAGATGGTGGTGGTGGGGATTTGTAAACATAAGGAGGTGGAGGTGATGGAGAAGGTTGTGGTGGGGATATCTCGACGTAAGGAGGTGGTGGTGATGGAGATTGTGGTGGTGGGGATTTGATAATGTATGGCGGTGGTGGCGAAGAAGATGGTGGTGGTGGTGACTTATAATAGTAGGGTGGAGGTGGAGAAGGTGAAGGAGGGGGTGGAGATTTGTATAGGTAAGGGGGAGGTGGCGAGGGATATAGAGGTGGTGGGGATATTTCGACGTAAGGAGGGGGTGGTAATGAAGATGGTGGTTGTGGGGATTTGTAAACATAACGAATTGGAGGAGGTGGAGGAGATGGAGAAGGTGGTGGTGGGGATATCTCGACGTAAGGAGGAGGTGGCGATGGAGATGGTGGTGGTGAGGATAGATAAACAAAAGGAGGTGGAGGTGATGGAGAAGGTTGTGGTGGGGATATCTCGACGTAAGGAGATGGAGGTGATGGAGAAGGTTGTGGTGGGGATATCTCGACGTAAGGAGGTGGTGGTGATGGAGATGGTGGTGGTGGGGATTTGTAGACATAAGGAGGTAGAGGTGATGGAGAAGGTGGTGGTGGGGATATCTCTACGTAAGGAGGAGGAGGTGATGGAGAAGGTGGTGGTGGGGATATCTCGACGTAAGGAGGAGGAGGTGATGGAGATGGTGGTGGTGGGGATTTGTAAACATAAGGAGGTGGAGGTGATGGAGAAAATGGTGGTGGGGATATCTCGACGTAAGGAGGTGGTGGTGATGGAGATGGCGGTGGTGGGGATTTGTAAACATAAGGAGGTGGAGGTGATGGAGAAGGTGGTGGTGGGGATATCTCGACGTAAGGAGGTGGTGGTGATGGAGATGGTGGTGGTGGTGGGGATTTGTAGATATAAGGTGGTGGAGGTGATGGAGAAGGTGGTGGTGGGGATATCTCGACGTAAGGAGGAGGAGGTGGTGATGGAGGTGGTGGTGGTGGGGATTTGTAAATGTAAGGAGGCGATGGTAATGGAGATGCTAGTGGGGCATATACATTAATGTCATTAGGAGGAGGTGGTGATGCCGAAGGTGGTGGGGGAGATTTGTAAATGTATGGAGGAGGCGATGGAAAAAATGGTGGTGGAGATGCATAAATGAAAGGAGGAGGTGGTGGCCCGGATTTGTACATATACGTGGGAGGAGGTGGTGAGGAAGGTGGAGGTGGAGAGTTATATACGTATGGTGTTGGTGGGGATTTATAAATATAAGCAGGTGGGGGCGTTTGAGACGGTAGTACTGGAGGTGACGATGAAGATGGTGGTGGTGATGATTTATAGTAATAAGGAGATCGTGGCAATGGAGGAGATGGCGGTGGTGATCTACGAAAATACCAAAGAAGAGATCGTGCCGGTGTTGGTGGTGGTGACTTGTAAATATAAGGTCTGTAGCCATCTCCAGTTGCACTAGTAGATATGACGCATACTATGAAGGCATAGTATAGCAGCGGCGGCCAAAACGTGGCCATTTTTGGCTACGGAAATTAGGCTGCCAAAGAGACTACTTAAAGCTAGTTTTGGATGCCTTTGCTAAGGGAATGGTTACTCTTTATATAGGGATCGCTTCAATCAGTAATGCATTTGTTTAGTAGTGTTTGAAGTTTCAATTCTTACCAACCCTCACATTTTTATATGATCAACAATTAGATAATGGGTTTCCACTAGCTAGGTTTTAGTACACATGCCGAAGAAAAATGTCCATGTGAACAAGAAATGCTATTGCCTATTGAAATATAGCGTCATGCAAGTCCGGTCAATTATCTGATCCCAATATATCTTTGCACGATCAACCCCTTCATATATTGCAGTCAGGTCAATTAAGTGTTTTGTTTTGTTGAGATACTAAACGTTGTCCCTCCAAGTTGCTGGCAGTTTCACATTAGCCTCTTACTTAATTATCAAAGTGAACTATTACGTCGTCCTTGTCATGTAGTGTCAATTTGGGATCGGGTTAGTATAAAGTTTATTTTTGGATAAGTTGGTCAATTGATTGAATAATAAAATCTTGACACATAGAGTTTTATATCGTATGTCAAGACTTATCTGGCCAATCGATTAATACTTACTCAAAATAAAAACATCGCTTCAACCACTTCCGTCAATTTGTTTCTTGGGTTGATTTTTCCTAATTTCGTATCATGACTCGCTTGTTTATTCCAGGTATCTTATTTTGTCATTTGGTTATACTAAATGTGCGCTTGTTTAATCCAGGTACCTTAATTTGTCATTTGGCTATACTAAATGCCCAATTCACGTGTTAGTTATGAAAATCAGGTATTTTGCATCGTCAAATGACAATTGTTAACGTTAAAATCTGTCCACTCACTGAATCACCAAACAACAAACGTAAAACCTGCACAGTGAACAAATATTCACATTGAGAAGTATAATGGCCGGAGTTGCCAGGAGATAGCTCGGACGTGAGAATAAGTACATATCAAAAAACGGCAACAATGGAGGTACTAATTGCTCGTGTATAAGGAAGACAAGTAATTCGTGTGTACTTGAAACTGAATTGTGGTCATGTATTTATAGTTTGACCACACCTCCTTCATGTACTACGCTTTTCCCCGAGTAAGAATACGAGTCTTATGTAAAGTTCTTTTATACTCCCTCCGTTCCTTAATATAAGTCGTTTTGGAGAAATATTTTTGTTCTTAAATATAAGTCGTTTGAGAATTTCAAGTAATCATTAATTGCTTAGTTTTCAATATTACCCCAAGTAATAAATATAACTTTAGTTCTCTCACTAATTTTTGCCCAACAAATAACACTCTCTTTTTCCAATACAAGGGCAATATAGACAATTGATAGTATATTTAATGCTTTATAATTATTTCCTTAATACTTGTGCACAACTCTAAAACGACCTATATTAAGGAACGGAGGGAGTAACTACAAACTCCAAAATTGAATTAGATTTGGTTTCCTTAAAAATAAGAAGTCAAATAGGAAAAAGAAATCACAAGTCAATTTGGACTGTAAACCTCTTAAAATGTCAAGCCTCCTGACTGAAATATTATGTCACGTGACACAGGTCTCCCGAACCCTTCGGACCTATCAAATCACACTTACAACAATAATACATTCATTAAACAGGCGCATGATTAACACGTCACATGCACAAAATTGGGGAAATTCAACCCAATAAACAGAATTGGCAGTAAATTAAAATTATAAAGAGCAAGTGTTTACTTTGATAATTATAGTGCTACTTTAAAACTGGTTGACAACTTAGAGCGAGCATATATGTAATTCAACCCCTTTTTTCAAAAATTGTATCGATTCCTTGTGTTATTTGGGGGGCTACGACTGAATATTATGCATCAGCAGCTGAAAATTTCTATAAAATGGTAAATAAAAATTAACTATAGTATAGTCAACCACTTTTTTTGCAGCAGATCATCACACTTTTATATGTAATTACAATCCAAAATGATGTATGGATTAGCCAAAAGCCAGATGATTGTCTAGTTCATATTTTGAGGATATTAATTATCGGAGATGACAATTTATAGTCTTACTACATGTGACGATAAATTTATGACGATTGTAAATATCGACCTATGAGGATATAAAGAGAATTAATAATGACCTTACTATAATTTATTCTACCTTATCGCTTTAGAATTTCATGTAAGTCGCAATCCAACTTCATTATAGATTTGTTGACATATAAATCATTTTCTCAATTAATATACTTCAAAAATGATAAAATAAAATTTTACTTCCTTAAGTTGCAAAATAAAAAATGAGGGAAGTATTTCTTCATTATGCAAATATAAATATATACATATAAGTAGTGAAAATTCGTTTGACTAATTAAGCATATGGTCATTACATAAAATCTTAAAATTTATATAAGTTTTGCTATGTTCTTTTTACCCTAGCTTATTTTTTTTTCTTAATTAATAAATTACTGGTCCAATTTTTTGTAATTAAATAACTTAGTAGACTAGTTTCAATATACAAACATCAAACATTTAATTACTTTAGAAATAAGTTGGACTATCCGTGCTTAGTAGTGGAGAGAAAATGGCCATAGACGAATAAAATTAATCAAGTATCCCTCTAATTAATATAAAAATATAAACTAACGAAATGCCTTTAATAATAAGCTTCGTCAACGTTGACATAGCTAAGCCATGCATGTCATTAAAGTATGAATTAAGGTAATTTTCTCTCTCTAACTGGTTCTCTCTCTCTCTCTCTCTCTCACACACATATATGAGAAATGATCAATAACTTCCGTTAGCTATGAGCACTATTCCAATTAACCCATCTCCTGCCGTCCAATGAAAGATCTAAGGGGCTGAGTTGGGGCCAGCCGCTACACCCTCTAGTGGTTAGCCAAATTCTTTTATGTTGGCCGCTACTCCCTCTAGCGGCCAGTCAAAACGATCGCATTTTGACTGGCCATTAGAGGAAGTAGCGGCCAACATAAAAGAATTTGGCTTAATCAGGAACTTAAAATAGTTATAATTTAAATTTAAAAAATATAGTTAATTAATTATAATTCACTCCCTAATTGGTTCACAAATATAAAAAATTATAATAGTAGACTAATATAAGGAATATTACTTGATTAGGTAAGTTAAGCGTAGTAGTTGAATACGTAATTTATTTGAATATGAATATAATATAAACTCAATCACCATTTTCTATTTATAATTAAAAATTGTAAGATAATAATCAATAATTATCCTTATACATACTTATTTTATTAATTAGTATTATTGATAATCCATAAAAAAATAGTGATTGAGTTTATATTATATTCATACTCAAATAAATTACATATTCAACTACTATATACTCCCAAATTACCTAATCAAGTACTATTCCTTATATTTGTCTACTATTATAATTCTTTAAATTTGTGAACCAATTAGGGAGTGAAGTATTAATTAGCTATATTTTTTAATTTAAATTATAACTATTTTAAGTTCTGATTAAATCAAATTCTTTTATATTGGCCACTACTCCCTCTAGCGGCCACTAGAGGGAGTAGCAACTGGCCCCAACCCAACCCTTTAGATCTTCCATTGACTGGCAGGAAATGGGTTAGTTAGAATAGTGTCCATAACTAACTAAAGCTATGGATCATTTCCTATATATATATATATATATATATATATATATATATATATATATATATATGATTTTCATCCATGTGAACCGGTTGTTGAGGAGCAATTAATTTTAAGCCATACTACTACATATCTTGAAACATAAAAAAAATATATATATATATTCTAAAGTAGAAGTGCAGTAGTAGCAATACTGGTCAAAAATAATTAGTTCTTCAACAACAACCGGATTCTTGTGTGATGGAATCCCATATATATATATATATATATATATATATATATAGTTGCAGGAATCTGTAATGCATTGATGTTTGATTCAAGAATGTACAATAATGGAATTGAGAAGTTGACTGCAATTAAAGGGAACTAAAAGACTTGAAATAAGGTGATAGGATTGACTTTTGTTGCAACAATTTATTGTATATGGCATATAAGGAATTGCATAATCGTTCAGTAGAAACAAAGGGATTATGGAAGATTATTTACAGATGTTGAGCTATTATTAAAACCTAAAGGTCAAGAACGTTCATGGAAGAAGATTCTTAGAGAACATGATATTTGACTTAGTTGCAAACTATGGGGATTCAATTATATATAGAATATGGCTGAATTAAACGTATATTCTTCTAAGTTATCAACTAGTTTCAAAGTAGTACCTCAAT
The DNA here is from genome assembly GCA_020205605.1 of Panax ginseng. Classification (NCBI taxonomy): domain Eukaryota; kingdom Viridiplantae; phylum Streptophyta; class Magnoliopsida; order Apiales; family Araliaceae; genus Panax; species Panax ginseng. The sequence continues at coordinate 115,675,810 of CM035135.1, forward strand.
TGCCAAAATAAATACTTTTATCTCTGTAGTTAGAACTTATGCTCAATTCTATTTTTGGGCTAATTTACAAAATTTCGAGTCATGTGCTAGTCACATGCATTTTATTGACTACTTAGAATAATCGCAAAGAAAATGAACACGATGTTGATCGATGGAGTATTGTAACGCCTCCGAACCCCGATCTACCTTCAAACTTGGGTCTGGTGTGTCACGGTGCTACTCATTCAATGCATATACCCATATAATTTTAAGACATAAATGTAATTTAAATATTATTACAATATATCACTTCTAATCCCAGGTTCTAAGACGACCTTTATATTTTCTAATAATAATACTAATCAATATTACATCATTTATCTATTACAACAATACATTTGTGACTATTTCCCGCCACAACAGATACATATAAATTAACATGCAATTCTTCTAATCAATACTTGATCCTTTCGCTAATCTTCACCGGATTCCTCTGTTCGTTCTAGCTTTGCTGAAACCATTTTATTTTAAGCAAGGGTGAACATTTAATTGTTCAGCAAGTATAACAGTTGAATAAACAATCAACAATATAATGAATATCAACATATTCTTTGAAAACTTCAAAAACTGAACAATAGTTGTGAAACAATTTCGAATAAATATGAACAACCATTTCATTTTATATAACATTTTTGAAGCGACATATTGACCAATCCTCAAGACCTTAATCTTTCTTCTATGTTCTTTCTTAGATTTGATATTTACTATGTCTACTTCACTACAATGACACAACATTTACTCACATAACACATTATTGCACGTGGTGCAATACATAAGAATACTTACCCAAATTATTTGATTTGGCACTATTAACTTATTACAATTCATATTTCACAATAAATAATTCGACTGAAATAGTTCAACAAATCGAGTTAAGCCGAATCACATGACATAAACTCATCTTTCATAGCTTATATCAGATCATACGATGAATTTTATATAACAAATAAAATTTCACAGTTTAAACTCATGTCTTGCATAGAATTTATAATAAATTTGTACAAGGTCATAGAATACTTGCACAATATATAAATTTTGTGTAAGTAAAAAAACTTGAATTCACACAATATGAAAGCATTGCGTAAATTAGAACATTCATTCAAAACATAAATTGAATGAGAGTTCGGAAACTTTCCCGAAGCGTTCTTTAATTTATACGTTAAATCTTCCTTCAAATTGTCCTACACAATTTAATTAACGATACTATACCAATTAGCCACATAATGACTTCATATATTGGTGTACGTTACATTATTACTCATTTTATGTCATTCGTGTTTTATAAATAAAGTAACACGGTAACCTTTCAAAAATGTCTTTTGGCATCGCGGCGTTCGGGAAAAACCAAGACCTTTATAAAGACCTTCTATGATGGTTAATTTTCATTATTATTCATTTTGTAATATTAATCTTTTATAATTTGGAACATTTTAGAACAATGTCAAAAATGTCTCATGTTGGCGGCGGCGACACGCCCAACATGTACGACGTCGTTCGACGTTGCCCAACACGTCCCGACGTGCACCACATCGCTTGGCGTCCCTTAACACGCTCCGACGTGAATCACGTCGCTTGGCATTGCACGACATCGCACGACGTCCAAAAACAGCCCGTGACATGCCCATGCATAACCGCACGCTCAAATAGCCTTAATGAGGCCGGTCTTGTGACGAGGCCCCAACGCCCCACTGTGCGCCCAATCGCGTGTGCGACCAGCCTCTATTTAACTGTTCTAACCCCCATCCTTCCTAACCTCATAACTTGGTTGTTTTAAGTTGGAATGAGTCTGTTTTCATGTCATTTTCTTCCTTGTCACTTCCTTTACAAATCCCCCCCAGCGGAAAATTTTTCCAGACCCATTTTCAAGACAAGACAGTGGCCCCAAAAACCTTTGACGCCCAACTTTCTGTTTTTGACATATTTGACTAGCCTTCTTCCAAAGGGCATAAATCAAGGGTTACACTAATTTTTAGCTTTTTAACTAGTTTTACGAAAAAAAATCGCAATGACTTCGTTACATAAGTTTTTGCCTTCGATCCAATTGGTGATGTTCGTAACTCCTAGGAGCATAAAACAACACTCTGGCACTTAATTTTTATATTTAGAACCCCACACAAAAAGATCCCAAAACAGCTGTGACGCCCCCTAATCCAGGTTTCCTAACCTCGGGTTTGGTGCTCACGATCTATTATACATTTCACATCTAACTACCCATTCATTGATGAAATACATCATTCATTACATGTCTTTAATAAAAACATAACTTAAAACATAATTATATATATCATCATCCCAGGTTAACTAACATTAATATTACATGCCTATAATACAAAAGGCTTAAACCAAAATATAATATAATTATCATCATTACACAATTGATATTACTCAGCCGCATTTGCTTTGCCTTTGTCTTTCTTAGAACCCTCTGCTACCTCGACTTTTGCTGAAATCTTTTATTTAAGTAAGGGTGAGCAACTAGTTTGCTCGGCAAGTTAAAGCGTACAATAAAGGATATATATCATGAACAGAAAAGTTTAACTTTAATAGAATTTCAACAATATTCAAAAGATTTTGAAGTAGCTGAATAATGAAAATGTAACAAGAATTTTCTTGAATTCCATACTGGATAACATATCAAGGATGAAAGAGTAAAATTCTTTTAAAGGTTCAATAATATTCAATTGATTAAAAAGAATTATCAATACTATAATAATATTCAACAAAGTGGGATATTCCCATATTTCATGTTGAGTGATCACAAATGGATCATAAACTAATAGAGGAATCATTAGTTAATAAAACTGAATTATCTCATGAATATAAGGTAATTATAAAACCTAATTATACTCTTCTGCGAGTACTTTGAAATGATCAGCTCCATTGTATCCTATATTATGTATAATACTCAAAAATAACACAATGGACGGATGTCTGACAATAAAGTTCCCCTTTTTATAAGGGTTGTTCATCTCAGTTTTACATCATGAGTCCGTACCACAACAATATGGTTTGGATTGCTTTTAAAAAAATACTATGATTTCAAAATATAATATCCATATTGATCTAGCCGAAATAAATGACATAGATCTTCTAATAATAAATCAGGTCATAATAAATAGAACGTTTCATGCTTTAACAAATATTTGTCTAGCCAAAATAATTAGCTGAGACATAACTCATAAACAATTCAAATAATAAAACATGAATCAATTGCACTATGCGTGAATAACAATAATCATTATGTATGTGAATAACCAACAATAATTATCCACTAACATGATTGAAAAATAATAACTCCAGTTTGAGTTAGGGAACTTACCTGATCTGTTGACTACTGCTACGCAATTTAATTTAACTTCTTTTGTAAGACCTATCATTAATAAGATTGATCACTCAATTAGCATAACATATCTCACTTATAATACCATTATTCCATAGTAATTTATCTAATATGTAATCACATAATCAAACATTGAATACTACCATAAATCATTAGTAATATTATCTTTCTTTGATAATATTTCAATCACTATACTATATACATTGAGATTTAACACTTCATCTTTCATTTTATGAGTTCTTTTTTATAATCCAATAAGCCGAATACTGTAAGACCCCAACTTTTATGAATAAAGATTAATTTTTCTCAAAAATATATTTCTGAATATTATGGTGTGAATTTGATATAATGTTATAGTTGTGGGTAATATTTATAAATTTCGCAAAGTAAGCAAGTTGTTATAAATATTCGATTGATGGGGAATATTCGTTTTAACAAGGAATATTAAATGCGACGACACAATCATTAGTGGACCCCATGACGGAAGTATTATTCGTAGTTAGAAAAGCAGCGAAATATATTTTTATAAAAATAACGGCAAAAGTTTTACCTTTAAACCGTTGAACTACCCGGTAGTAAAAAAATACGATGTCTGGCATGGTTGCGTAGTAGCACAGTATTGATTATTGATGTTTACATGAGAAGTCACTCGATTATACTCAATTATTGCTACGATGAATTGCTACATAATATCTCTCATATTATTGATTCAATTATTGTCACAGTATCATCTGCATAATATTTATTATTATTAAATCAATAATTGAGACGACACAGTTATTCATATTATTATTTGCAATATTGACGATGTCTAGAAAGTTCTGTCGAGTAGAGGTTTGGTCACCTAATTGCGCGCCACTAGGGAGAAACCCTTATCGAAAAGCCCCCTCTTTGCTGGGAATGATCTGGTTGTTAAATATTGTGAGTTATAATATTAATGATGAATAAGTTCGTGTTGATTAAAGATGAAATTGATATTTTTATTGTGTTGGGATTATTAGTGTTAATGGAAATCGACATTTATTTCGATAATAATTGATTTCTAGAGGTTATATTGACCAATCGGGTAATAAATCAAATAAATGAGCAATTAATTGTTATTGATTCACATGCTTATAACTATTGATTCACATGCATGTACAATTAGTGGATGTGGTGCAAGATTGATAATACTTGCATGAATAAATTAAAAATGGAGGTATAGATGAAGGTACTATAGTGTAACTATTTTTTCACATGTATAGAACTATTGATTCACATGAATGTACTATTGATTCACATGCATGTACTATTAGGGGAGGTGGTGCAAGTTTTATACTACTTGCAGGAATAGATTAAAAATGAAGAAAAAGATGAAGGTATTATACTGTAATATTTCGAGCCCCAAAACGTGCAATTATCGAAACTATATTTTCCTATAAATAGAAGCTCATTCTTCCTTCATTCTCACCAATTCACTAAGACTCACAAGAGCAATTATAGAGAGAAGCTATAGAGAGAAAAGAAGAGTATTCTCGCTACTTCACTATTCCAAAGATATCGATCTTTGTTCTAAGGTAAGGGATATTAATTTTTTCATATTCATAAGAAATAATATTTTCTTCCATACTCTACGTAGTATGTGAGTAATATTATTTAGTTTAAATATTCTAATTCTACACTCATTACATTAAAGTATTGCTTCTATACTCAAAGTGAAATTAGTAGAATATCCTTGAAATTGGCACTTCATCTAGTATCGTTTCACAAGGATATTTTTGAACATTCTTGTTAAATTTTAAGCTTTTCATGCTGGAGTACTGTTCACGGGGTATTATTCACAAAGTACTATTCATAAAGTACTATTCACTAGTTACTATTCACAAAGTACTATTGTAAGACCCCAAATTTTATGAAATGAAAGTATTCAATTTTCTTATAATTATTATTTTATTTAGCAAATGGTTAAATTGATAAAAGGTCAAAGTTAAGAGTGATATGTGAAAATTTTGCAAAGTAAACAAGTTGTCATAAAATATTCATTTGTTCGGGAAATATTCTTATTGTCGGGGAATATCCGTACGATGGTACAATCATTGGTGGACCCCACAACGGAAGTATTATCGTAATTAGAAAATGACAGAAATATCTTTTTATGAAAATAACGATGAAAGTGTTACTTTATTAAAGCTGTTGAACTACCCTAAGTAGCAAAAGTATGCGATGTCTGGCGTGGATCGTAGTAGCACACCAGTATTAATTATTGATCTTTACGTGAGAATTCACTCAGTTATACTCAATTATTGCTACAGTAATTGTTGCATCATGTCTCTCATATTATTGATTCTATTATTGTCATAGTATCATCTGTATAATATTTTATATTATTAAATTAATAATTGAGACGACAAAGTTATTCATATTATTATTTGCAATATTGATGATGTCTAGAAGTTACATCGAGGATAGGTTTGGTCACCTAATTGCGGCATGATAAGGAGAAATCCTTATCGGAAAGCCCCCTCTTTCCTGGGAACGACCTGGTTGTTAAATTTTGTGACTTATAATATTAATGATGAATAAGTTCGTATTGATTAAAGATGAAATTGATAGTTCCATTATGTTGGGATTATTAGTGTTAGTGGAAATTGACATTTATTTAGATAATAATTTATGTCTGGAAGTTATATTGACCAATCGGGTAATTAATCGGATAAATGAGCAATTAATTGCTATTAATTCACATGCTTATAACTATGTGTTCACATGTGTGTACTATTGATTCACATGTATGTACTATTAGAGGAGGTGGTGTAAGATTGATAATACTTGCATGATTAAATTAAAAATAGAGGTATAGATGAAGGTACTATACTGTAATTATTTTTTCACATGTAGAACTATTGAGTCACATGATTGTACTATTGATTCACATGATATACTATTAGGGGAGGTGGTGCAAGTTTGATAATACTTGAAGGACAAAATTAAAAATAAAAGAAAAGATGAAGGTATTATATTGTAATATTTCGAGCCCCAAAATGTGCAATTATCGAAACTATATTTTCCTATAAATAGAAGCTCATTCTTCCTTCATTCTCACCAATTCACTAAGACTCACAAGAGCAATTATAGAGAGAGAAGCTATAGAAAGAGAAGCTATAGAGAGAAAGAAGAAGCGAAGTCTACTACTTCACTATTCCAGTATCCAGTATTCTTCTGAGGTAAGGGGTATTATTTATTTCATATTCTGAAGAGATGTTATTTTTTCGTATTCGTATGAATATTATTTTCGTTCAATATTCATAAAGAATATTATCTTCATTCAATATTCGTAGGACTATTATCTTCGTTAAATATTCGTTGGAATATTATTTTCGTTCAACAGTTGTAAGGGATATTATTTTTATTCAGTATTCATAAGGAATAATATTTTCTTCCATACTCTGTAGTATGTGAGTAATATTATTTCGTCTCGTATTCTTGATTATACCCTCATCTTGTTAAAGTATTGCTTCTATACTCTGTAAAATTAGTAGAATATCCTTGAAATTTGCGCATAATCTAGTATCGTTTCAGAAGGATATTTTCTGCACATTCTTGTTAAATTTTAAGCTTTTCATGCCGGAGTACTGTCCATGAGTACAATTCATTTATACGGTACTATTCACAAAAGTACTATTTACGGGTACTATTCACAAAGTACTATTCATAAAGTATTATTCACGAAGTACTATTCATGAGTACTATTCACAAAATACTATTCACGGGATACCATTCGTGAAGTACTATTCACGGGGTACTATTCATCTGGAGTAATATTTATGATAAAAATTGATTTCTTTTTGGTCCAAATCATTTTTGATATAATATCATTCTTGAATTTTACTCCACAAAAATAGTATCATGTTGGCAATTTGAACATTATTGAATTCTGGATAAATTAAATTATAAATCTTTAAAAATTTATCCTTTTTTTCTTTAAATTGAATTCTTATATATATCATTGTCATCATCCTCATGCTTATATTGTGATGAAAGTCATCTTAGGCTTACGTGCATAGATGGACTGTTGATTTATATGATTATGACAAGGGATCATTCGGTATAATCATGATGCGTAATGTTACAAATGATGTGATAAAAGTCCTCATTAGCCTGTAGTGCATTGATGGACAATTGTTGGTATGATTATGACCAGGGATTATTCGGTATAATCATGACCATTGATGATTACATGAATATCCTTGGCCATGGTACAGGGATGATTCGATGATGTGGTTTATTTATTAAGCTGAGTCTCAGCGATAAAGTTGATGAAAAACTTTTTAAATCATAGAAGATAGTAGATATCATGCTCTACTTTACTCTTCTAATGGATTGCTTATTCCGCTACAGTTAAACTTGTTGTCTATTATATTCTATCAGTTTAACATTGTTGAAGGCTAACGATAACTTATTCTGTATTATCTTAGTCATAATATTTCTTACTGGGCTAGTTGAGCTCACCCTTTTCTTTCATTGTTCTCCTCAAGAAATGAGATTATAGCTGGGACGAGTCGAGGAATGGAGTGATAGTTCAGGATAAGTGGCTATAGTATTCCTCACTATTTTATGAAATAGTGTGATAATAATTGTAATGAGGACTCCATTGAGTGTGGATATTGTCTAGAAGACAATATTCATGTTAAAACTCTCAGCTTATGTTTTGTTGTATTTTACACGATAATTGTATAATTAAGTTTTTATTTGTATTATGTACCATATATTTGGCGACTCAAGATGGGTGATGTATGCCTATTTTGGGGGACGTCACAGTTGGTATCAAATCTTAGGGATATGATCCCTGTCTGAGATGTGAGACAAGAAGTAGGAGGGGAGAGACAGGGAATTCCTTCGCTAGTATGACCTACCTAAGTTTATTTGGTATTTAATTGGTCGGTCAGAGTATAGGGATAATATGTGACATGTCAATTAACCCTTGTTTTGTGGCAGTGTTTGAAAATGGCAGCTGAAAATGTTAACAATGGAGTGAATGAGACCATTGAGACACCTTTAATCACCAACCAGGTTAATGTGATGTCAGATGAAGAAGAAATTAGAGATATCTACGTGGTGAGTGAAGAACTAATAGTTGCACCCGAGCTAGTCGCAGAGGTAGCAGCCGAGAGTGAGGAAGAAGAGGAACCTGAGGAGAATTTATTAGAAAAATTTTATGATCAAAATTTAGAATTACAAAATCATATTCATGAGTTAGAAGAGCATGCTGAAGAACGGCAGGCGGTCGTGGAGCAAAGAGATGCAACAATTCAAAATTATGTTGCCGACATGTGATGCTTGAGCGATGTATGAGCGATATAGATATTAGAGCTGGAATCTGAGAATACTATGATCAAATTTCTGATGAAAGAAGAAGCAACCGAATGCATGAGAATAGATGATGCATGGGTAAAAGCCGCACGACGCGTTGATATTGTAGAAAAAGACGTCCGATCTAATAAGGCCAAAATAGATGAAATGGATTTCGCTTTTTGGACAACAATTGGGAGAATCCAAACATCGAGTTCGAAATTACCCTATGCAGAGCGGTCAACCCCAATTCGATATGGATCGGAGAGTAATGATTCGAATCATGGATCAGGAATATGACGAAGCAATTAAGGGTGGAATGTACTCTATAGCAAAGTTAAGTCCAACTAGGATGGTGATGCCAAAGGATGTCCCAGATAAGTCAAAGCCGATAGTTTAAGTGAGAGAGTTTGTCGAGGAACCCGAACGAAGTTATCACGGGTAAGTTAATCATAAACTCTTGCGAAGTCTATACCTTATTAGATACCGGTTCTACCCACTCTTTTATTTCACTTACTTGCGCTCAACATTTGAACTTAACCTCTAGGAAATTAGACTTTGACTTATCTGTTGAAACTCTGTTGGGAGAAACCTTCATTACATCCACTGTTTATAAATCTTATTTGATTCAAATCGACACTTTCACGTTTCCTGTTGATCTTATCTCTTTGAAAATACTTGTCTTTGATGTGATTTTAGGAATCGATTGACTATTCATCATGCTAAAATTGAGTCTTTTCGTAAGATTGTTAGCTTTCATAGTCCTAACCAACCTATTATGCGAATTCAAGTAACCAAACCACTAAAGTCAATCACTGTCATATCAAGCCATAAGTAAAGAGCCCCGATCCTTTCGTTGTTGACTTCCTTGTGTGGAATGCACCGAAGTCAGACTTTTTGTAGGGAAAGCCGTGAATAATGGTGGCAAGTTGATAGGTATCAATGTGACGTGCTATCCAAGTCTTGGGATGAGAGTCACAGTTTTGTATGATATTTCTATTATTAATAAATTTCCTAACGTATTCCTGAAGACTTCCTAGCCTACCCTAGAGAGTGAAATCAAATTTTGTATTGACCCCAGTACAAAACTCATTTCTAAAACCCTCAAATATTTTCTTCACCCAAAACAAACGTAACATGCTCCAAAGACGTTGGCTCGAGCTGTTGAAGATTACGACCATACCATTCAATATCATCAAGAAAGAGCAAACGTGGTAGCTGACGCGTTGAGTAGAAGATTGTATGCGTTTACAAGTGCGATGTTGTTAACACAAAAACCCATTTCGTATAACTTACAAAAGATGGAGATAGAGTTAAAAACTCCAAGAACCTACGTGAAAATAGCGAATATATGAGTAAAATTGACTTTAATCGATAAAGTTAAAAGCCACTCAAGCTACAGACTCAGAGCTGATAAATGTGAATAAGAAGGTTCAAGAGGGCGTTATTCTAGAAGCAAGAGTCGATGAAGAGAGGAAATCTCAACCCTCAATTTAATTGTCCCATTTGAAATCTTCGATCGAGTAGGAACTGTGGCCTATAGACTCGCTTTACCGCTAAGTATGTCGCGTGTTCATAACGTTTTTCACGTATCGATGTTACTTAAATATATGGACGACCCGAACCACATTATTAAATTAGAACTAGATGAGATAACAGAAGATTTAACGTATGAGGAGATACGTGTTAAAATCTTGGATATGAAGGATATATTCTACACTCAAAGGTACCTCAAGAGTTAGAATCTGACGAGGTATCCTCACCTCTTCAGCATACCAGGTACGTACGTAAATTTTGAGGCCAAAATTTCATGAGGGGAGATTGTAAGACCCTAAATTTTTTGAAATAAAAGTATTCAATTTTCTTATAATTATTATTTTATTTAGTAAATGGTTAAATTGATAAAAGGTTAAAGTTAAGGGTGATATGTGAAAATTTTGCAAAGTAAGCAAGTTGTCATAAAATATTCGTTTGGTCGGGAAATATTCTTATTGTTGAGAAATATCCGTAAGATGACACAATCATTGGTGGATCCCACAAAGGAAGTATTGTCGTAGTTAGAAAACGACAGAAATATCTTTTTATGAAAATAACGGCGAAAGTGTTCTGAATTAAAGCTGTTGAACTACCCTAGTAGTATAAATGCGATGTCTGGCGTGGTTGCATAGTAGCACACGGTATTGATTATTGATGCTTACGTGAGAATTTACTCAGTTATACTCAATTATTGCTACAGTAATTGCTACATCATATCTCTCATATTATTGATTCAATTATTATCACAGTATCATCTGCATAATATTTTATATTATTAAATCAATAATTGAGATGACAAAGTTATTCATATTATTATTTGAAATATTGACAATGTCTAGAATTTCTATCAAGGAGAGGTTTGGTCACCTAATTGCGCGCCAATAAGGAGAAATCCTTATTGGAAAGTCCCCTCTTTCCTGGGAACGACCTGGTTGTTAAATTTTGTGACTTATAATATTAATGATAAATAAGTTCGTATTGATTAAAGATGAAATTGATAGTTCCATTATGTTGGGATTATTAGTGTTAGTGAAAATCGACATTTATTTCGATAATAATTGATGTTTAGAAGTTATATTGACCAATCGGGTAATTAATCGGATAAATGAGCAATTAATTGCTATTAATTCACATGCTTATAACTATGTATTCACATGTGTGTACTATTGATTCACATGCATGTACTATTAGGGGAGGTGGTGCAAGATTGATAATACTTGCATGACTAAATTAAAAATGGAGGTATAGATGAAGGTACTATACTGTAATTATTTTTTCACATGTATAAAACTATTGAGTCACATGATTATACTATTAGGGGAGGTGGTGCAAGTTTGATAATACTTGTAGGACTAAATTATAAATGAAAGAAAAGATGAAGGTATTATATTATAATATTTTGAGCCCCAAAACGTGCAATTATCGAAACTATATTTTCCTATAAATAGAAGCTCATTCTTCCTTCATTCTCACCAATTCACTAAGACTCACAAGAGCAATTATAGAGAGAGAAGCTATAGAAAGAGAAGTTATATAGAGAAAGAAGAAACGAAGTCTACTACTTCACTATTTCAGTATCCAGTCTTCTTCTGAGATAAAATGTATTATTTATTTCATGTTCTGAAGAGATGTTATTTTTCGTATTCGTATGAATATTATTTTCGTTCAATATTCATAAAAAATATTATCTTCGTTCAATATTCGTAGGAATATTATCTTCGTTAAATATTCGTTGGAATATTATTTTCGTTTAACAGTTGTCAGGGTTATTATTTTTATTCAGTATTCATAAGGAATAATATTTTCTTCCATCCTCTGTAGTATGTGAGTAATATTATTTCGTCTCGTATTCCTGATTATACCCTCATCTTGTTAAAGTATTGCTTTTATACTCCATGAAATTAGTAGAATATCTTTGAAATTTGTGCTTCATCTAGTATCGTTTCAGAAGGATATTTTCTGCACATTCTTGTTAAATTTTAAGCTTTTCATGTCGGAGTACTGTCCATAAGTACTATTCATTTATACGGTACTATTCACAAAAGTACTATTCACGGGTACTATTCATAAAGTACTATTTACGAGTACTATTTAGAAAGTACTATTCATGGGATACTATTCCCAAAGTATTATTCATGGGGTACTATTTATCCGGGTACTATTCACCCGGAGTACTATTCATGATAAAAATTAATTTCTTTTCGGTCCAAATCATTTTTGATACAATATTATTCTTGAATTTTACTCTACAAAGCAGTATCATGTTGACAATTTGAACATTATTAAATTTTAGATAAATTAAATTATAAATCTTTAAAAATTTATCCTTTGTTTCTTTAAATTGAATTCTTATATATATCATTGTCATCATCCTCATGCTTATATTGTGATGAAAGTCATCTTTGGCTTACGTGCATTGATAGACTGTTGATTTATATGATTATGACCAGGGATCATTTGGTATAATCATGACCAGTAATGTTACAAATGATGTGATAAAAGTCCTCATTGACCTGTAGTGCATTGATGGACAGTTGTTGGTATGATTATGACTAGGGATTATTCGGTATAATCATGACCATTGATGATTACATGAATATCCTTGGCCGTGGTGCAGGGATGATTCGATGATGTGATTTATTTATTAAGCTAAGTTTTAGCGATAAAGTTGATGAAAAACTTTTTAAATCATAGAAGATAGTAGATATCATGCTCTACTTGACTCTTCAAATGGTTTGCTTGTTCCCCTACAGTTAAACTTGTTGTCTATTATATTCTATCAGTTTAACATTGTTGAAGGCTAACGATAACTTATTCTGCATCATCTTAGTCATAATATTTCTTACTGGGCTAGTGGAGCTCACCCTTTTCTTTCATTGTTCACTTCAAGAAATGAGAATATAGTTGGGACGAGTCGGGGAATGGAGTGATGGTTCAGGATAAGTGGCTATAGTAGTCCTCACTATTCTATGAAATAGTGTGATAATAATTTTAATGAGGACTCCATTGAGTGTAGATATTGTCTAGAAGACAATATTCGTGTTAAAACTCTCAGCTTATGTTTTGTCGTATTTTACACGACAGTTGTATAATTAAGTTTTTATTTGTATTCTGTACCATATATTTGGTGACTCAAGATGGGTGATGTATACCTATTTTGGGGGCGTCACAACTATTCACGGGGTACTTGTAAGGTTTTGTGAAAATCAAAGTAGCAATCAAATTGCAAAAATTAGCGGAAGCGTAATAAAATCAGATTTTAAAATTTTTCACAAACTAATTATCCGGATCATCCTTTATGCATATTATTAATTAAACGAAGAATAAGAAATTGTGAAATCATACCCTTGTAGAAATGAGCTTCCTCAGGTACGAGTTTACCTCCTACTTCTCTGCGATCTCCTTGAATCTCCGGGTAGATTCCTTCCTTTGATCAATGTAAGCCACCCAAGTGTATGGCCTCTAGAGGTGATCCACCAAGGAAGAAGAATTTTTAAGAAGAAGGGTGTATTGGCTCAAACCCTAGTTTTTCCTATCTCTATAGAAAAAGGGGGCGTACTCTCCAACTCTTTGAAATTACGTATCTTTGATATCTGATATAAGACTCCTCTTATAAAGATATCAAGTAACCCTATTTTAATTAAAATAAAGTATTATTCATTTAATTAAACTCTTTTAATTAAATGGGCTCCCTAATCCTATTAGAGATAATTAATTAAACTCCTTTAACTAATTTTCCCTCCTAATCCTATTAGGAATAAATGAGAGTACTTATATTAAATTAATTCCAAAACTCTTTTAGAAATTAAAATAATAATAATTGTAATAATATTAATAATACTCCTCTTATTAATTTATATTTAATATTTCTAAAATATTAAATAATAAATATTAAGCTATTTAATTTATTCTATCACCATAGATTAAATTAAATATACTTAACATATTATTACAATTATGCCATTAACTTCTTAAATAATTATTCTTCCTTTTATGGTGTGACCCTTTAGGTTCTCCATATTAAACCGGTTGTGAATAAATCAATTAGAACAATTCTAATCATATTTAAATAAATAAATTAAATGATTAATTTATTTAAATAAATAATATTTATTCTACAATAGGGATAAGCCTCCTAGCGATCAACGACTTTCCGGATAATATAGATTTCAACATTAATCATAAAAGAACCTTTGAGTGAATAGTTACTTAAATACAATTCAATCCTTCCACCATACAATGTCCCAATTAAATATAAGACATGGAATTACTTGTCAAGTCTTATTTTATTTAATTATATGTATTTCGATTCCTAAATGCATGACTCTAATGAATGAAAATTAGAAACTACTTTCTAATTTCATTCCACCTTAACCAAGGATTCTGGTTGTCATTTATCGAATCACATAGGACATTTCTCTTCTTTTACTAGAAGTGGTAGATTCTTTATTGATCATTCATTATCTTCATATATAACTTATTACACCCAAGCATACCCTTTGATATACTCTAAGAGTCTTAAGGAATAAGTCAAAGTGTAATTCATTATATATAAGATAATATGATGATCTCTAGTCTAAGGATCATTTGTACTACTATCACTACAGAAATTCCTATTGACAGGTAAGTAAAACTCCATTAGGTATTCCTTAGCGAGTCACGTTCAGTGAACTTATTCTTTAATAAACACCTACATACTTGTTTTAGTGTCTCCACACAAATGATCATGAGATCAATCATCCTCATCCAATGAGCAAACAACGTACGTACCAATCTATCTGGATTCACTAATTCCCTTTTTAGTAATCCATTGATTGGGAAAATTTTAGTTTTAAGCTATCTAAGAATTTAGATCTCATTAGCATGATCTCATCATGATTCTAAAAGCATTGCTTAAAACTATGGGTTTATCACATATTATTAAAACAGCACCATGTAGATAATAAATGCCTTTAATAAATAATTTTTTTATTAATAAATAAATAAGATTGATTACAAAGTATATGCTTTATCATCATACATGATTGGCTTGTATGCATACTACTTTCAGTACTATTCACAGAGTACTATTCTCGAAGTACTATTCACAGGGTAGTATTCACTCGGGTACTATTCACCCGGGGTATTATTCATGACAAAAATTGATTTCTTTTCTGTCCAAATCATTTTTGATACAATATTATTTCTGAATTTTACTCCACAAAGCAGTATCATGCTGACAATTTGGACATTATTGAATTCTGAATAAATTAAATTGTTAAAGTCTTTAATATTTATCATTTGCTTTCATTTAATTGAATTCTTATATTATTGTCATCATTCTCATGTTTGTATTATGATGAAAGTCATTTGTGGCCGTAGTGCATAGATGGACTTGGTATGATTATGACCAAGGATTATTCGGTATAATCATGACCGTAATGTTACAAATGATGTGGTAAAAGTCTTCATTGACCCGTAGTGCATTGATGGACAGTTATTGGCATGATCATGACCATTGATGAAAACACAAATATCCTTGGCCCGTAGTGCACGGATAATTCGTGGTCGTGATACTAATGAATATCCTTGGCCCGTAGTTCAGGGATGATTCGATGATGTAGATTATTTATTAAGCTGAGTCTCAGCGATAAAATTAATGATAAACTTTTTAAATCCTAGAAGATAGTAGATATCATGCTCTACTTGACTCTTCTGATGGATTGCTTGTTCCGCTGCAGTTAAACTTGATGTTTATTATATTTTATCAGTTTAACACTGTTGAAGGCTAATGATAATTTATTCTGCATTATCTTAGTCATAATATTTCTTACTGGGCTAGTTGAGCTCACCCTTTTGCTTTCATTGTTCTTTTATGGAAATGAGAACGTAGCCGGGACTAGTTGGGGAATGGAGTGACAGTCCGAGATGGTTGTTTTAGTAGTCTTCACCATTTAGTGTGATAATAAATGTAATGAGGATTGATTTTGAGTTTGGATATTGTCTAGAAGACAATATTTCTGTTAAAACTCTCAGCTATGTTTTGTTGTATTTTACACGACAGTTGTATAATTAAGTTTGTATTTGTATTTTGTACCATGTATTTGGCGACTCAAGATGGGTGATGTATACTATTTGGGGGGCATCACAAATACTAATACAGTAATCTGGATTATAAAAACAAACTAATCCAGCAACCTGGATTATCCAATCCAACAATCTGGATCATTAATCCAGCAACCTAGATAGAACAATCCATCAACCTGGATTAACTAATTCATTAAGCTGGATTATCCTTTTCAGCACACTATATACTCGATTTGGCATACTGAATGCCCAATTATACTATATTCTTAAAATACTTAACTTCTCTTTATTATTTATTTTAAACTCTCATTTAATATTATTAATTATTTAATAATATTTTATTCATTCACAAGTATTATTAATTATTTAATAATATCTTACTCACCTTATAACATTATTAATCATTTAATAATATCTTAAACTCATCTCATAATATTATTAACTATTTAATAATATTTTAATCATTAAGTAGTATTATTAATCATTTAATAATATTTTAATTACTTGAATAATATTATTAATCATTTAATAATATTATTAATCATTTGAATAAATCTCCTACAAATTTAATTACTTAATAATATCTTAATCTAATATTATTAATCTTTTAATAATATTTTAATCATTTATTAAACTTATAAATAATTTATTTTAATTATTTAATCTTTACTAATTCTTTTATTTAATAATCATACAAGGCCATAAGCATAATATCTCATCAAAAATGACCAAAACACCCCTCAAAAATCTACATATAGCATATATAGGGTTCTCAAGCCATAAAATCCTATTTTCCTAATTTTCAACATCATATAACATATTTTATTCATTTATTCATAACTAAATTATTTCTATGAAAAATACCAAATCATCTCTAAGAATGTTTCTTTTCTGTAAATCAACATAATATTGTTCCATTATGAAAATATATGTTTCTTGGAATTTTTAAAATTCATTTACCATATTTAAATAGTTCAAAATAGCCAAATCTTGCTACATTTATCATAAATCGAAACTTTGTCCAATACTTCTGAAATTTACAGGGTATGTTTCTGACACATATATATACTTTCAGTAAAAATTTCATAAGTTTTGGAGTTATCCATAGAGTTATTCAAGTATACTTTTTAAAGTAGTCCTTTACCGTAAACTCCACAACTCTCATTCTAAATGGCCAAAACTTCTCATCTTTTTACAGGAGTCAATTATCTTATCATATTATCACCCAAAATTTTCCCATAATTTTTAAAGTAAAATAAACGGACAAAACTTCCCCTGGAAGCAGCTAGACAGAAACTTTATTTCTCCTTTTCCCACTTTTCTTTATTCGGACTGTTTTGACAAAAAAAGCCACCACGACTTGTAAGCACATTGTTTTTTAGTACTACCACTTGGGTTTAGTAGTTAACTTATATATCTAGCACTCCTCTTTGACGGATCGCAAAACGAAGTTATAGATCTCAAGTTATAACCCTTCAAAGTCGTAAAAAGTTAGGGTTTTTAACTTTTGAAAAACTAGTTTTCATTTCTTTCCTCTTGATCCAACTTTTGACACTCTAAAGGGTTAGATCTAAACACAAAACACTTATTAACATGTAGATCTAAAGTTTTGGAGTTTGAAACCATAGATCCAAGTTTTGATTGAGAATAATCAAAATAAACTATAAAAACTAGTTTAGGGGTATACATTTGCTTGAGTTCTTCCCTCTTTTTCTTCCTAAGTTTGCTTATGGAGCTAGATGGCTTGCAAAAACTCTCTCTCTCTCTCTCTCTCTCCTCCTTAAGGGCTGCCCGAAATAGCTTTCCCCTCTCTCTCTCTATGAGGTTTTGTTAAGTTATAAAATGAGTTGAAAGAGAAATGAAATGATTTTTGGATGTTAGTTAAAGGTGTAGATATATTTGGTATATCTAGTTGTTATCTCCCAACCTCTCTCTCTTTTATCTTCCCTAATCATGTTGCTTGTATTCTTAAGATTGCTTGTAAACTTGGTGAACATTGTGGCAAAATAAAAGGTTGACACATGTGAGAGTTGGTGAGAGTTAGTAAGGGAGTTGGTGAAATGAATCATTAAACCATATGCTCCTTTTCTCCTCTCTTGTTGGGCTGAAATTTAGGCCTTTTATTTTTCCAATTTGGTTTAATTTTAATGTAATATTTTGCTTACTCAAATGTCCAAAAATCCCTTAACAAGTGGGCTAAAGTTTGGGCTAATTCCTTAATTCTTTTGGACTTCCTAAATAATTTCTTGGACCATGTAAATTAGATTAGGTCCAATACTTTACTTTTATCCTACCCTAAACATTTAATTAGGGTTTCCATCTTACTCATTTATAATATAAATAATTACTCATGTACATTTAATTTTATAACCCAATTAGACTTGCTTTAATTAAGTTATAAAATTAATTAATAGAGATGTATAAAATAAATCTCTTAGGGTTAATATATATTTTAAATACTAATATTCTTCAACATTATAACCCTTAGTTTATTTAATTTCCATACCTAATGTACAATTAGGTTATGTAGCTTTCCTTTTTGATTCACTTAGTAAATAAATATTCATATTCATAATATATATACTTATTTAGTCACACACATTGTTTCACATAATCCATAGCACATTTATCATTGTTGATAAATCCTTATCAAATTTAAATACTCACATAATCATCACTTTATATAATCTATATCAATAATTAATTACTTTAAAATTATAAATCTTTTCAATTTACTAATCAAGGTTAATATTCAAGCTATGTTAATTATTTTAACATAACTTATCTTACTCTTTCTTAATCAAATTGTTTAAGTATTCATCTTAATTAACTTAAAATAAATTAACTTCCCTGTTTAATTCACATATTCATTTATATGGTTCAAGTACTTTCTAAAAAAAAAAATTTATTCATAAAAATTTACATATAATTATATAAAAATCTCGGTCCTTACAACAACCCTTAACAATACACTATTTGATTTTTCCATCCTTTAAGCACAGACTTACATTTTCTTTCATTTTCTTGCATTATTACATGGTTTTATCATATGATCTACATCATAAATCACAAGCACCACCAACAAGCTAATTTACAAAGCTTTAAAGAGATGAATAGAAGTCAAGTTTTTAAATTTATTTTTAATTGTTCTTCCTTCTTCTTCTTCTTCTTCTTGTTCTTATTTAATCTTGATGATAAAAGCTTAAAGCTTGCTAGATCCTTTGCTCCTTCCTCATCCCTGAGTTTTTCTCTCTCTTTCTCTCTATTCTCTTTCTTACTTTCTTTTCTCTCCAAATGAGTTATGTTTGTAAGGCTTAAGGACTAAGGAAAGGTAAATGCTAGACAAGTGACTATAACTTACCATTTTATGGTAATTTCTCATCTCACTTTGTCCCTCCTTGGTCTTCTCCCTCTCCCATCCGTGCATCCCCCCTTCCCTTGTCTTTTTTGGCTTTCATTTAATCACACATGCTAGAATACCTAAAATGTGACACATGCCCCTCCACTTGCCTTTCATCCTCTTTATCCCACATGCTTATTTACTTATAAGTGACACATGTACTCTTCTATTCCCCTTGCCCATCCGGATACATCCCCCCTCTGTCCCTATCTCATTTAATTAATTTTTTTCTATTTCTTTTATCATTTAATATTACAACATTTTGACCCAATTTTGACTTTCTTAATTGGACTTAGTTTGAGCTTACTTTTTGACCAAATTTTGGGCTTACTATATTAATTAGCATGGGCTTCCCCATAGGCTAGACCACCACTTTTATTATACCTTGCTTTGGACCACAAATAATTTTACACTTGGCTCAATTAATTCTTACTAGGACTTTTAATTAAATTAACACCAAGGCTAGTAAATTAACTAGCTCACTTGCCTAACCTTTTTTAAATTCCTAACCAAGCCATTCAAATCCTAGGCTTGGTTAGACAAAAAATTTATTTGATTTCTCATTTCCTTTTCAGTTAGATTTCCTAACTTTTTCGGTTACGTTTTCGTAACACGCTCGATTAGTCAAAAAATCGACTTTCGATTTTTTTTGAAAATTCGATTTCACCACCAATCCCCATTTCTGAAGAAGCCCTATGTCGTTTTTCGAAAAATTTAAAAAAAAAGAAAGAAGAGTTTTCTCTCGTGAAAAATGTTTTATGACTTTTTTCCGAAAACCTTTATTAAAGATTTCATCTCCCTTTCTCAAATAAATGCTATGACGTAATTCAAAATTTTTGAAAAAGAACGTTTATTAGAGTTTTTCTGCGTTTTTATAAATAGTGTTTTAGCATTTTTCTCAGAAAATTTATTTTCTCCCAAAAAATTCTAACACTCATACATAATCACGTAACACGTAAATTAGGTCATTAATCGATCTTAAATCACATGAAATCATATTTACACATAATAATATCATAAAATTTCATTTTATTAAATATTCACATCGAAAACCTAATTATAAGTCTATCCGATTTCTTGAGTTGTCACATTCTTCCCCTTTATAAGGATTCCGTTCCTAGAATTACTATTACAAGGTTGCATTAAAAAGGAAATAAAATTTTCGTCATCCTTGT
The DNA here is from genome assembly GCA_020205605.1 of Panax ginseng. NCBI lineage: Eukaryota > Viridiplantae > Streptophyta > Magnoliopsida > Apiales > Araliaceae > Panax > Panax ginseng. The sequence goes on from CM035135.1 coordinate 115,696,694, forward strand.
ATTGAGTCCTCATGCAGCTTCATTGCATTTATGATCTTAATTACTTTTTCAAAAATTTAGCTAGTTTTTGTTTACCATCGCTAGTTTCCTACTTCTGCTTCCTCCATATACCCCTTTCTTCGGATAATTTCTAGCTTAATGATCTTATGATCCACAATTAAAGTATACACCTTTCTTTGGATTGGGATAATCATGAGAGATATGTCCCTCTTGCCCATAATTATAACATATCTTCTTGGCTTTTATGCATACCCATGTATACCACTTCCCATAGTTATTACACTCTCTGACCTTTCTCCGACCTTTTTCTTCATGTCTCTTTGCCTATTTATAGAATTTCCTAGATTTTTATTTTTGCTCCATTTTCGCTTATTGTTTCCTTCAGCTTTATTGTTCTGCCCATCCTGATTGAATTGGCTTAATGCCTAATATTCCTCCATATACTATTATAGCATTCTCCAGAATCGTCCCAAATGAGTCGATTTGTAACACCGATAATTTGTCGTAGAGCGAGGGGTTCAAACCTTGCTCAAACCTACACGCATTTCTCTCTTTAGTGTCCACTTGATGTGGAACAAACCTTGCCAATTTATTGAACTTGGTAGCATACTGGGGCACCGACATGTCCCTCTACTTCAACTCAAGAAATTTTATCTCCATCTGACTCTGCATGCCCTTGGAAAAATTGTTCTCGAAAAACAACTCATTGAACCGTTCCCATGCTACTACTCCCTCTCTAGACCTATTCTGGTTGGCCTCCCACCAGAAGTTAGCTTCACCTTTCAACATTTAGGTAGCAAAAGTCATCTTTTGCTCCTTTCCTACTTTGGTGATAATAAATACATTTTCAATCTCCTTAATCCACTAGCTAACAACGTTGGAGGATTTACATACTTGGGCAGGGTTTCTATTTAGTGCCCCTACTAAAAGATCTACAAAGTGCTGCATAGGGTCCACTTAATCGGTAGTCTCATTTTCTGGCTCTTCTTGGCCTCTTAGACTTCTTCTTGGCGACATTATTCTGTTTAATAAAAAAATATTATTTCCTTATCCTTCATTTTAAAGCATTCTTTATTAATGCTAAAAAATTATTTCTCACATAGCAAATATTAATACATATATTTATATTAATATGCATATCATAGTACATTGTATTTTACATTTTATACCTTTCTGGTATTTCATACACATCTCTCTATTACTTCAAAAAGTCCTATAACTCTCGGACTTAATCTTTCTTTCTTACACTTTTCAACTTTGCACTTGCCTATTTCCTATCAATTATATGAACATGAAATCCTTACTTCTAATAACTCTACATTTTTAAACGACTACATGGGTTTGGGTTTGACACCAATTTGTGTTTGTTTAATACCAACTTGTATCAACTTGACACCAACTTGTGTCCATTTGATACCAACTTGTATCTAGTTGATACCAACTTGTATCAACTTGACACCAACTTGTGTTATACGCAGGAATTAACACCAACTTGTGTTTTACTCTTGAGTTAACACAAACTTGTGTTTACCCTTGAGTTAACACCAACTTGTGCCTAATTCTTGGATTGTCACCAACTTGTGCCTTGCGCATGGGTTAGCACTATATGGTTTGTGTAACGACCCTAAAATCGGATCTATTTCTATTCCCAATCTTGTGCGATAAAGACTATTCTTGAATTAGCTTTATTTCATAATTAGATGAAATAATAGCTAAAAAGGCGGATAATTTAAAATTTTCCTTCATCTTTCTTTCGTTCCCTGACTCGCAACCTTTACGATTCCCTTATTTCAAAATCATATTTACTTTATAATTTATTTTATCAGAGTAAAATATGAGTATATACAACTCTTTTCTTCAAACATATCCTTTTGTATATAGTATAATCACTGTATTACTTTTCAATACGTAGTAATCATTACTACACATTCTCTTCTCAAAATAAACTTTTTATTTATTTATTTATTAAATAATCCAATATTTACATATCTTTCATTTATAACATCACAATGTAATTCAATTTCTAAATAAAGAAAACATTTTTCTTGAACATGATTCTAGTCTTCAATGTCTTGAAAGCTAGAGAGTCGCAAGTCTAGCAGTCTATCATATTTCACATAGCACACAATTCTATATTTACTCTCATGTATCATACTCTTCATGATATGCATGTAATACATACATCATGAATTATATACAATGTATTTACACATGCATCATTCATCTCAAATTATATGGTTACATCATACAACATTTACTATCACATATCACAACTAAATTGAGTTCCATAACCCAGTTATCTTAGTCCTATTTTGACTTAAGCAATTCATAGATCATGGTATGTAATTTAACAAACTCATGAAAAACATATCACGATGTGATTTCACATAATTAATATCAATCCACAAACACAACAAAACTGAAAAATTTATCGTAAGTTGTAAGATCCCAACTTTTATGAATAAAGATTAATTTTTCTCGAAATATATTTTTAAATATTATGGTGTGGATTTGATATAATGTTATAGTTGTGGGTAATATTTATAAATTTTGCAAAGTAAGCAAGTTGTTATAAATATTCGATTGGTCAGGGAATATTCGTTTTAACAGGGGAATATTAAATGCGATTTACAAGCAATCATTGGTGGACCCCACAACGGAAGTATTGTCGTAGTTAGAAAATGATAAAATTATCTTTTTATAAAAATAACGGTAAAAGTGTTACTGTTAAACTGTTGAAATACTCGGTGGTAAAAGTACAGTAATACGCGTGATTGCATAGTAGCACAAGGTATTGATTTTTGATGCTTACGTGAGAAGTCACTCAGTTATACTCAATTATTGCTACAGTAATTGCAACATCATATCTCTCATATTATTGATTCAATTGTTGTCACAATATCATCTGCATAATATTTATATTATTAAATCAATAATTGAGATGACAAAGTTATTCATATTATTATTTGCAATATTGACAATGTCTAGAAAGTTCTGTCGAGGAGAGGTTTGGTAACCTAATTGCGCGCCAATAGAGATAAATCCTTATCGGAAAGCCCCATCTTTGCTGGGAATGATCTGGTTGTTAAATATTGTGAGTTATAATATTAATGATGAATAAGTTCGTGTTGATTAAAGATGAAATTGATAGTGCCATTGTGTTGAGATTATTAGTGTTATTGAAAATCAACATTTATTTCGATAATAATTGATGTCTGGAGGTTATATTGACCAATCGGGTAATTAATCGGATAAATAAGCAATTAATTGCTATTAATTCATATGTTTATAACTATTTGTTCACATGTGTGTACTATTGATTCACATGCATGTACTATTAGGAGAGGTGGTGCAAGATTGATAATACTTGCATGACTAAATTAAAATTGGAGGTATAGATGAAGGTACTATACTGTAACTATTTTTTTCACATGTATAGAGCTATTGATTCACATGATGTACTATTAGGGGAGGTGGTGCAAGTTTGATAATACTTGCAGGACTAAATTAAAAATGAAGAAAAAGAGGAAGGTATTATACTGTAATATTTCGAGCCCCAAAACGTGCAATTATCGAAACTATATTTTCCTATAAATAGAAGCTCATTCTTCTTTCATTCTCACCAATTCACTAAGACTCACAAGAATAATTATAAAGAGAGAAGCTATAGAGAGAAAGAAGAAGAGAAGTCTGTTACCTCACTATTCCAGTATCTAGTCTTCTTCTTAGGTAAGGGGTATTATTTATTTCATATTCGCTTACGATATTATTTTTCATATTCGTAAGAAATTTATTTTCGTTCAATATTCGTAATGAATATTATTTTCGCTCAATATTAAGTAAGGAATATTATCTTCGTTTAATATTAAGTAAGGAATATTATTTTTGTTCAACAATCGTAAGAGATATTATTTTTATTCAGTATTCATAAGGAATAATATTTTCTTCATACTACAGAGTATGTGAGTAATATTATTTCGTTTAAGTATTCTGATTATACCTCATTTTGTTAAAGTATTTCTTACATACTCAAGTGAAATTAGTAGAATATCCTTGAAATTTGCGCTTCATCTAGTATCGTTTTAGGAAAGATATTTTTTGCACATTCTTGTTAAATTTTAATCTTTTATATCTTAGAATCTTGTCCATGAGTACTATTCATTTATCTGCAGTCTTATTCATAAAAAAGTACTATTCACGGTACTATTCAATCTTTACTATTCATAAAGTACTATTCACGAGTACTATTCACAAAGTACTATTCACGAGGTACTATTCTCGAAGTACTATCCACGTGATACTATTCACCCGGGTATTATTCACCTGGAGTACTATTCATGACAAAAATTGATTTCTTTTCAGTCCAAATCATTTTTGATACAATATCATTCTTGAATTTTACTCCACAAATCAGTATCATGTTGGCAATTTGAACATTATTAAATTATGGATAAATTAAATTATAAATCTTTAAAAATTTATCCTTTGTTTCTTTTAATTGAATTCTTATATCATCGTCATCATCCTCATGCTTATATTGTGATGAAAGTCATTTTTGGCTTACGTGCATAGATGGACTGTTGATTGGTATGATTATAACCAGGGATCATTCGGTATAATCATGACCCATAATGTTATAAATGATGTGGTAAAAGTCCTCATTGGCCTGTAGTGCATTGATGGACAGTTGTTGGTATGATTATGACTAGGGATTATTCGGTATAATCATGACCATTGATGATTACATGAATATCCTTGGTCGTGGTGTAGGGATGATTCGATGATGTGGTTTATTTATTAAGCTGAGTCTCAGCGATAATGAAAAACTTTTTAAATCATAGAAGATAGTAGATATCATGCTCTACTTGACTCTTCCAATGGATTGCTTGTTCTGCTACAGTTAAACTTGTTGTCTATTATATTTTATCAGTTTAACATTGTTGAAGGCTAACGATAACTTATTCTGCATTATCTTAATCATAATATTTCTTACTGGGCTAGTTGAGCTCACCCTTTTGCTTTCATTGTTCTCTTCAGGAAATGAGAACGTAGCCGGGACTAGTCGGGGAACGGAGTGATGGTCCGAGATGGTTTTATAGTAGTCTTCACTATTCTATAAAATTGTGTGATAATAAATGTAATGAAGACTCCACTTGAGTTTGGATATTGTCTACAAGACAATATTCGTGTAAAAACTCTCAGCTTATATTGTATACTTAAGTTTGTATTTGTATTCAGTACCATGTATTTGGCGACCCAAGATGGGTGATGTATACTTATTTTGGGGGCGTCATAGTTGGTATCAAAGCTTAGGGATATAATCCCTGGCTGAGATGTGAGACAAGAATTAAGAGGGGAGAGGAGGAATTCTTTCGGTAGTATGACCTACCTAAGTTTATTTTGTATTTAATTGGTCGGTCAGAGTATAGGGATATTATGTGACATGTCAATTAACCCTTGTTTTGTGGCAGTGTTTGAAAATGACATCTGGAAATGTTGAGATCAGCAATAAAGCATATGAGACCGTTGAGTCACCAACGATCAATACCCAGGATAATGTGCAATAAGAAGACAATAATCCTCAGGTAAACAACAACACCGATCAAATGATAAACTATGGGATGTTCAGTGGCTTTATGCAATTCATGCAACATCAGGCGAGAGCGGCTCCTATTCAAAATGCAGGTGGAAACACTGACAACTCTCGAATAGTCACCGCTAAGCAGTTCAAGGAGATGGAACCCCCGGAGTTTTTGGGAAAGCCAGAACCAGTTCAGGCAGAGACGTGGTTAAAGTAGATCACCAAGATATTTGATATCTTGGGATGCTCCGAGGAGCAAAAGGTTCCCTTTGCCACCTTCATGTTGAGAGGAAAAGCAAATTACTGGTGGGAATCAGTAAAGCGTACTCAGCCTGCCGTACTCAAAATGTCTTGGGAGAAGTTCTAGGAGCTGATCAACGACAAGTACTTTCCTGAAAGTATTCGTCACATGAAGGAGGTGAAGTTTATCAAGTTGAAGCAAAACAATATGACCGTGTCGCAGTACGAGGCTGTTTGTCAAGTTGTCCCGGTTCGCATCCCATTTGGTTGATAATGAGGAGAGAATGACGCGAATGTTTCTGTGAGGTTTGAGACCCAAAATACGTCAATACCTCATTTCTCACAAACTGTGTTAACCCAACCAAGAGAGAGCAGCCGACAAGTTGATAATACCAGTGGTAGCAGTCATCGAAGCGGTGACAACAAATGTGGAGGGAATCAACATGCCAGAAATGGTAACCACTTCAGTGGTAATCATGGCCAAGATAATAGAAGTAGAAGTTTCAAGAAGAGGAGATTCAATAATGATGGAAAGACGTCAGCACCAGCAACTGTTGTTAAGGAAGGAGAACGACCGCTGGTCTTATGTTACAAATGCGGAGGGGAGGGACACATTAGTTCAAACTGTACACAACAGTCCAAAGCATGTTACAATTGTGGAAGAGATGGTCACCTAGCCCGATTTTGTCATGCACCAAAGTCAAGTCCAGCTGGGATGGAGGCATTAAAGGTCGTCCCAGACAAGACAAAATCGGTAGTTTAAGGGAGAGCGTTTGTCGTAACCTCCCAAAAAGCGAGGAATACAAACGAGGTGATCACGGGTAATCTAATTATAAACTCTAGCGAAGTCTATACCTTATTTGATACCGGTTCTACATATTCTTTTATTTCTCCTACTTTCTCTCAACGTTTAAATTTAACTCCGGAGAAATTAGACTTTGATTTATCTGTTGAAACTCCGTTGGGAGAAACCTTCATTACATCCACTGTTTTTAAGTCTTGTTTGATTCAAATCGGTAACCACACGTTACCTGTCGATCTTATCTCTTTGAAAATACTTGCATTTGATGTGATTTTAGGGATTGATTGGTTAACTACTCATCACGCTAAAATCAATTATTTTTGTAAGGTTGTTAGCTTTCATATTCCTAATGTTGAATTATGTCATACTCCTTCCTAAATGTTTTTATGATGACCATAATATTTCTCTAATTATGCTCTATGAAATTTCAGGAAAAAGATATGGAATTACAGGAACATCAAGGTGGAAAATACAAAGACAAGAGATCTTTGAAGCATGAAAGGCGGATTGAGTCCTAGGAAAGATATGTAAGATCTTAGCATCTATTACTTTCCAATACAATGCTTTAGGGAATGTGCATCTCACATATACATATATGAGCATATTCTAATATCATTAAATAAATTCACTAAGATCATAGAATAATCAGTGGTACATCTCTGGTAAAACCGAATATGGTAACATGGTAAGAATAGTTGATTGAATATACACCATAAAACATGCACCATGTATCAAGGGAGGAAATTAACCCAATTAGCCATGCAAATATATTTGGTATTTCTACTTGCCAAATCTATGTAAGTCAAATATGGAAATAAATTAGAAAGATTCTTTTTGGTGACTAAGATACTGACTTCCGTAATCACTTAGTACTGTGTGTTTCATGAATCAAGGAAAATACTTTCGATTACCAAAATAAGGTAACTGGTTAAACATATACCATGAATCATGCAGGAAGGTACGAGTCTTTTTGATCCACGTGCTTGACAAATTGATATGGTAATCTTTTTAGACGTGTAATCTTTTTAGACTACATAAGATAGAGATTGATTGCATGACATTTAATCCGGGAGTTGACATATAGCAAATCTACATATGTCTAGATGGAATAAACTCTAGGAGATATGTTATCACGTGGTGAGAACTCATCATCTCTCTAATCACTTTGTTGTATACTGATCATAACAGAGTCCTACACTAGTATACAACTGAAAAAGAGTCTTGATCATTGGCAAAATATATGGGTGTTACACTAAGAGTACGTGATTTGTGATATTTGTACTAAACGGTCATATTGCAAATTGGAAATTAGCAACGGTAATATCTTTTAGTGGCCTATAAAAGAATTGATTCAATAATAAGAAAAACTAAGAAATACATACTGTTGATTGCATACATACAAAATTACGAAAGTGTGTTTCTTCGATTTATTGTTGATTACAACTAAAGGAGATATTGCTTAAGGTGATAGTGCAGAAAATAATCTGGTAATAACTTTTACTGCATGTCATTACATTGGTGAGTAATATATTGCTTGATCATTAGACCTCTATTATGTATCTTATATTTACACATATAAATTAATCTTCTCTAAATTGTGATTCGATTTGGATTATTGTATTATTACAATCAAGTGTGAAAGCATAGGTGCTTGAGGGTGCATAGGTGCACAAGGAGCAAAGGTGCTCAAGTTGTTGGAACTTGTATTGTAATTGGAAAAGTTTTTAATAAAAGAGAGTCTCCAATACTAGTTGGTATTGGACGTGGACTAGACTACTATTATAGAGGGTAGTAGTTGAACCACGTAAAAATCCCGGTGTTTATGTGATTGCATTTTTGTGATATACTATTTTGTTACCTTTCCAGCTGCCTGCATTCAATATCCACAAATAACATCAACCTAATTGTTAAACTGTTTTCTCATAATCACATTTTGAAAAAGGTCAAGTCTTGTATTTAAATCATTGTGGAAAGTGTTACATAAATTCAATACATTATCTTAACATTTTCATTTATAAAGATATAGAATCCAGCTTACTGCATTGAATATCCAAAGGAATTTTTAGTTAAACAAAAATTGGACATAGTTTATTTCTACACTTATTCAACCCCCCTTCTAAGTGTGCCTATTTAAATTTCATTTGGTATCAAAGCTTGGCTCTACTTATCTTGGTCTTAAAGGTGACTTGTAGGGAAAGATTCTGACATGGCACAATTTGGAAACGCTCATCAAGAAGGACAATCAACAAACCGACCTCCATTACTATTTGGGACAGAGAACTACAATTTTTGGAAATTCTGAATGAGGATATATCTTAAGCGAGACCCATGGGAATGGTGGGTGGTATAAAATGGACCAGTGATCCCAAGGAAAGATGATGGCACTCCGAAAACTTTACTTGAGATGGATTCAACCGAAACCTATATGGTTTCATACGACTCAAAGGCAATGAACACTCTTCTTAGCGGTATGGTGCAATCCGAAATAGATAAAGTCTCTTCATGCAATACAGCTAAGGAGATATGGGATACTCTAGTGGTGCGTCATGAAGGAACCTCCAAAGTACGAGAAGTTAAGATAAGCATACTCATGCATGACTATGAAATGTTCAAGCTGGAAAAAGACGAAACAATCAAAATGGCTCAAGCACGGTTCCTAGTGCTCATAAATTCATTAAAGTTGCTCGACAAGTCAATTCCACAAATTGAAATTAATCGTAAGCTACTTCGGGCTATGCCCAAAAGGTTTGCATCCAAAATTACTACTCTTCAAGATTCTGTCAATATTTCTTCTATGGATACATTAACACTCTTTGGTGAACTAGAAGAATATGAACACCAATTAAAAAGATATGATGACGAGGAAGAAGCTCCTCGAAAGAAAGTGTTAGCCCTAAATGCAGGAATTGAAGAGGAACTTGAAAATAACTCGGATGATGAAATAACCATGATATCAAGGAGACTTAAGGGACTACTTCAGAGAAAGAATAAAAGGAAGAATGCATTTAACTCAAACAAACTCAAACCCAAGCAAACCGAAGAAACTTGTTTCGAATGTGGACGACCAGGTCATTTCAAAAAGGACTGCTTCCAGCTCAAAAACAAAGGAAAGCAAGGCAATAAAGAGTTCAAAAAGCATAAAGCATTCCTAACGTGGAGTGACGATGAAGAATCTGAAGTGGAGATAGATGCAAACAATGAACTAGCTCAAATATGCTTCATGGAACTTGAAGGTGAATCCAGTGAGGTATCTCTTTCTGATGTTATTACTTTGAAACAAGAAAATGAAAAATTAAAAGAAAAAATATGTACTTAAAAGATCTAGTAAACACTCTAATGGGCGAAGTTGAAGCACTAATAGATGAAAAGAAAGAATTAGAAAAAGTAACACACACAAATGAGGAAAAAGCATTAGCTGCGAAAAATGATTATTTAGATAATTACAATAAAATATTGTTCAACAAAGTAAAATAGCTAAATGATGAAGTTGAAAAATTGATAAATGAGATAAAAATGAGAGATGTGTGCATTGATGCATTTGGTGATGAATCGTGTAATAAAACACCTCCAAATAACGAACTTCAAAAGGAAATAGAGTCATTAAAAACCTCTCTAGCTAAAAAATTTCATGGGAAAGAAAATCTAAATGTCATGCTAGGAAAACAAAGGCCCAGTTACGATAAACAAGGCATTGGTTATAACCCAGTATATAGAAAAGAAGTTGAAATGCTTAAATCTAAATCATCATTTAAATTAAATTATTGTACACCTTTCACTACTTGCAAAAATTGTGGCATTAAAGGACATCTAAAGATAAACTGTTTAAGGAAGAAAAATAGCAATCGAAGTAAAGCAGTATAGGTAAAGAAAAGTGATTTGATTTCAACTAACAAAAGTGGACCCAAAAAGATATGGGTACCAAAAAGATAAATTATATCTTTCTTAAACAGGTATGTTTCAAAGCCAAAATATCTTCTCAAAAGTGGATTCTGGACAGTGGATGTTCATGCCACATGACGGGTGACAAATCTAAGTTTGTGGAGCTAAATATCAAAAAGAAACATGGAACTATCACGTTTGGTGATAATCGGTCATGTGAAATAATTGGCAAAGGTAAAATCGGTAACGGTAAGGTTAATATTAATAATGTTCATCTAGTAAATGACTTAGAATTTAATCTAATCAGGTGAGTCAATTAATGGATAACGGACATCAAGTCAATTTTTAAAGAGGCAAATGTACAATTTCACATGGTACTAACGTTGCTATTTTAGTTGCCCAAAGAGAAGGAAATATATATACTATTGATTTTGAGCAACAGAAGGAAGAGTTATATCTGGCAACAATTCAAGATGAAGCAAACCTATGGCATAGAAGAATTGGACATGTACATATGGACCTAATCAAAAATTTATCATCAAAGAATTTAGTAAAAGGACTACCCAAAATAAATTTTGAGAAGAAAGGTATCTGTGAGCCATGTCAACTTGGAAAACAAGTAAGAACATCATTCATAGCCAAGAACATGGTATCAACTTCTTCTCCCTTATAACTATTACATCTTGATTTATTTGGACCCGAAAGGCATGCTAGTCTAAATAGTAAATTTTATGCTTTTGTGATAGTTGATGATTTTTCTAGATACACATGGGTACTATTTCTTAGAACTAAAGATGAGGCATTTAAAGAATTTGAAAAGCTGATTAAAAACTTGGAAACAAAATATAGTCTTAATCTCATAAAAATTTGAAGTGACCATGGTACTGAGTTTCAAAAGGATTTCATTATATTCTGTAATCAAAAAGGAATTACTCATGAGTTCTCAACACCTATAACTCCTCAACAAAATGGAGTGGTAGAAAGGAAGAATCGAACATTACAAGAAACAACTAGAACCCTAATCCAAGAGAGTAAACTTCCTAAGAAATTTTGGGCCAAAGCTGTAAACATATCATGTTATGTACTAAATAGAGTGTTAATCCGTCCAATTATTTTGAAAACACCATATGAATTATTAAATAATCGTCTTCCTAATATAAGTTATTTCAAAGTTTTCGGATCTAAATGTTTTATTTTTAATACTAGTGAAATTTTGGGTAAGTTTGATGCTAGATCATATGAAGAAATATTCATTGGATACTCTAAAAATAGTAAAGCATATCGCATATATAATGTGCAAAAGATGTGTATCGAGGAATCTATACATATTAAATTTAATGAATCTAACCATGATATTCCAAAAGAAAGAGAAGACGATGCAGGAAAGTTAGAAACAACTGCTGATCCAACCTATCACATAAAACAAAATAGCAAGATTTAAGGAATCTATCCAAAGAAGTTTGAATTGGAAGAAGCGGCGAGATCGGAACCTATCCAAAGAAGTTTGAATTGAACGAACAATAAGACCATAATCCAGAAATTACTAAAGATCAACTAGAAGAAGTAATTCATGACATTCAACTTCCAAAATCAGCAAGATACATCAAAAATCATCCTCCCAACAACATCATTGGCAACATAAACGATGGAGTAACTACAAGAAGAAGAGCATAAAATATGTGTGCATTTTCAGCATTCTTATCCCAAATAGAACCAAAGAATGCCAAGGAAGCCATACTTGATGAAAATTGGCTATTAGCAATGCAAGAAGAGCTACAACAATTCGAAAGATGCCAAGTCTGAGAGTTGATGCCCCCTCCAAAAGATGTATTCGTTATTAGAACTAAATGGGTATTCAAAAACAAACTTGACTAGTATGGAACAATCACAAGAAACAAAGCAAGATTAGTAGCTCAAGGATACAATCAGCAAGAAGGAATAGACTATGAAGAAACATTTTCCCCTATAGCCCGATTGGAATCCATTAGAATACTGTTAGCATTTGCATGTTTTAGAAAGTTCAAATTACACCAAATAGACGTCAAAAGTGCCTTCCTCAACAGATATGTAAACGAAGAAGTATACGTAAAACAGCCACTTGAATTCGAGCATGACAAGTTCCTACATTACGTATACAAACTAAAGAAGGCACTCTATGGACTCAAACAAGCCCCATGATCTTGGTATGAGAGATTAAGTAAGTACCTCCTATCAAATGGTTTCATACGAGGTAAAATCGATTTTACTTTATTTATTAAACATCAAAATAAAGATATCATTATTGTACAAATATATGTAGACGATATAATATTTGGTGCTACTAATAATTTTCTTTGTGAGTGGTTTTCCAAATGCATGCACAAGGAGTTTGACATGAGCTTAATGGGAGAACTCAATTACTTTCTGGGCCTTCAAATCAAACAAAATCAGGAAGGTATCTTCATTCATCAAACCAAGTATACAAAAGAACTACTCAAGAGATTCGGTTTTGACAACTCAAATCCAAAGACCACACCAATGAGTACATTTATACAACTCACAGCTGATGAAAAAGGTATGGATGTAGAAGTAACAAAATATAGAGGTATGATTGGATCTTTACTATATCTAACTGCCTCTAGACCTGATATAATGTACAGTGTTTGTCTATGTGCTCACTTTCAAGCAAAACCCAAAGAATCACATTTACAAGCTATTAAACGAATATTTAAATATCTGAGTGGTACCACAAATCTAGGATTATTCTATCCAAAATGTAACAATTTTGATCTAATGGGTTACTCAGACGCTGACTATGCAGGGTGTCAAATAGACAAAAAAAGCACGAGCGGTGCTTGTACATTTTTGGGATAAAGTCTTGTTTCATGGCATAGGAAGAAGCAAACATCCGTTGCCCTATCCACCACTGAGGGTGAATATTTAGCAGCTAGGAATTGTTGTGTAAGACCCCAACTTTTTTGAGTAAAAATGAATTTTTCTATGAATATCATTTTTGAATATTATGGATTAAATTTGATATAATGTTATAGTTGTGGGTAATATTTATAAATTTTGTAAAGTACGCAAGTTGTTATATAATATTCGATTGGTCAGGGAATATTCATTTTAACAGGAAATATTCGCACAACGGCACAATCATTGGTAGACCCCGCAATGGAATTATTGTCGGATTAAGAAAACGACAAAAATATTTTATGAAAATAACGGCGGAAGTTTTACCGTTAACTGTTGAAACACCCGGTGTTAAAAGAAAAGTACAAGTACTGGCGTGGTTGCATAGTAGCACACAGTATTGATTATTGATGTTTACATGAGAAGTCACTCAGTTTTGTTCAATTATTGTTGCATTGTATCTCACGTTATTTGATTCAATTATTGTCGATATTTTATATATTATTAAATCAATAATTGAGACGACAAAAGTTATTAATATTATTATTTTTAAATATTAACGATGTCTAGAAGTTACATCGATGAGAGGTTCGATAATCTAATCATAAACGCAATAGGAGAAATCTTTATTGGAAAGCCCTCTTTCACAGGAATGACACAGTCGATTAATAGTATGAATTATAATAATGATGATGAGTTTTGTTTTATTAGTATTATTAATGTAATAAAACAGAAAAGCTTTTTATATAAAACAGAATACTTTTATAAAGTTATTTGTTTTATTAGATTATGAATAGAATATATTATATTTTACTATGCATAGTATTGCATAGTGCTTGTATAGTATTTTGCATAGTTAAATCTTTTTATATAAAATGTAATACTTTTATAAAGTTATTCGCTTTTATTAGATTATAGATAGAATATATTATATTTTATTTAAAAGATTTTATTTTATTAGAATATTTTATAGTAAATCAATTTGGACCGTCCGTTTAAAAATAAATCAATCTGAACCGTTCATGAATTAGTTACTATTTAGTCCATTCTTCTATAAATAAAAGCTCATTCCTTCATTATTTCTTTTAATTCATTGAAACTCTAGAGAAACTATAGAGAAAAGAAGAAAAGTATTCTACTACTTCACTACTCCTATATCCAATGATTCTTCTTTTTTAAGGTAAGGGGTATTATTTCTTTTGTATTCATGAAGAGAACTTCTGTTATTCCATTCTTTATTATTCTGTTGGAATAACCTGTATACGCGGACTACCCTATACTTGGTGAAATTCTTCTGTTATTCAATTCTTTATTATTATGTTGGAATAACCTGTCTATACGAAATACTGCATACATGGTGAAATTCTTCTATTATTCAATTCTTTATCATTCTGTTGGAACATCTTGTTTGTGCTTTACGCATGACCCGGTTCCATTATTTATCATTCTGTTGGAACATCCTGTCTGTGCTTTACGCATGACCTGGTTCCATTATTTATTATTCTGTTGGAATATCATGTTTGTGCTTTACGTGTGACCTGGTTCCATTATTTATTATTCTGTTGGAATATTCAGTGCTTTACGCGTGACCTGGTTCCATTATTTATTATTCGTTTGAATATATCTTGTCTATCGTTCTGCACGACCGATTCCGTTATTTATTATTCTGCTTGGAATAACTTGTCTCGTGGTCTATCGCATGCCTGGTGATTTCTTTTGTTATTCCATTCTTTATTATACTCAGTTGGTTAAAATTTTGGCTTTTATACTCCATGAAATTAGTGGAATACCCTTGATATTTGCGCTTCATCCAGTATCTTTTCATAAAAATATTCTTCTGAGCATTCTTGAATTTTACCCTACAAAGAAGTATCATATTGACAAATTGGATGTTATTAATCACTGGATAAATTAATTCTTGAACTTGTTTTATTGAATTCTTATATTATTGTCATCATCCTCATGTTTATATTATGTTGAAAGTCATCTGTGGCCTGTAGTGCATAGATGGACTTGGTATGATTATGACCAGGAATTATTCGGTATAATCATGACCGTAATGTTCACTACTACAAAACAGTAAATAGATAACGCGAAAAAAATATTGTGGTATCAGTCAAAAAAACGTTGTGGTTAAGAGTGTCATCTATTTGACACCCTTACACACCGTTTTTAAAACGTTGTAGTTAAGCACATTACACAACGTTTTTAAAAAAAAAACGTTGTAGATTTGTTTTTCATAAATTAAAATATGCTTAAAAGCGTTGTAAAAGGTATGATTCCACAACGTTTTCTGGATAAAAACGTTGTAATTTAATATATCAGACAATGTTTTTAACCAATTTATACAACATTTTTAAAATATTGTAGATAAAGAAAAAAAAGAAAAAAAAAGAAAAAAAAAGTTGTGGTTCACCTATATTACCAATACACCTGCAATATGCTAATGCCACGATATATAGCTAAAAGGTCTAAATTCTCATTTAAATATAAAACCAAAATGTATCAACCATTCAAAATACATCCCAATAATACCATTTGTTTACAGTTTCAAATTATCACATCTACAAAATATATACTAAACTATCCATATATGCATCTCAAATTCACTTTTCAATATAAATATAAATGAACATGTAACATAGCACTGTAGAAACTAGAAATGAATCAATGAGTTGATGTCAAAGACCTTTCGTATACTGCCGATAAGTTGATGCCAATTGCGACACCACATTGGTAGTAGTGGCTGGCCGGATCTCTTCATCCTCTTTAGGAGTATGAATAGTTACAAGATCAGGAAGAGGAGTCATTGGACCCTATTTTCCCTTGGGATCCCACCCAAGCATGATTTTAACTTTGATTCCAAGCACTCCCTATTAATACAAGATAACACAATGCAGCACTAAGCAACTTATCATTTCTACTCGAGCAATATAATTCCACAAAGAAATGACAAGCTTTGATGAAACAAACCTGTCTCAGAAGCATGTGTCTAACAGCCGAGTCTATGTACTCGATAACTGGCTGACCCGAAGAAATCATGTAGCCATCCTTAAACTTCATTGGTCCCATTCGGATCACTGCGGCCCAATATTGGTCCCATTCGGATCACTGTTTTTAATTCTTCAACTTGTTGAACTGTGTTTAGTCTCCAAAGGTTTGGTACTATTTTCGAGGATTTGATGCTGTCTTCTGCAGTTACAATCGCTGCTTTGTCCAAAAATTTGTGTACCAAAACATACAAAGGGAAAGCAAATCAATAATTTCCATGTCTAAAATACAAAAAAAAAAAAAAAAATGTTTTGCAAAAGATGTCTAAAAATGAGAAATCTGACCTTTTCTAATTACTGGGGTCTAATTACTGGGGATGCCGTCATACCAAACACCTTTGGCTTGTCTCCAGATTTGTGATAAAATTCCTTAACAAAGTATTAATCAGTAGAACTTTCAGTTATAAAAATTATAATTAAATATGGACATTAAAAAAACAGAAGAATGAATTAAAAAGTTAAAATGACAAGTTGACAAATGATATATAAAATATAAAGATAGAAACTTTCTGACTTCAAGTGATGTTTACCTTCATTATTTTTGCATAAGGGTGATTACCAGTAGCACGGTGGCATTCGTCAAGTATCAATAAGCATATCATTTCCAAATTCAAGAACGCTTTCCACAATGCATCCAGCAGAATTTGAGGTGTCATAACCAGTACCTGCAAGGTAAGCAGAAAGAAAACAAAATATGTACCACTATTACAATATTCTCACTTCGCACTGACATATAGTTGGAAGATATAACAATGCGTCAAGGAGACCTTTACTAACTGACTGCTTCATTCATAATTAAGCTATAAAAAATTTTACAACAGGGCAGTTGAATAGACATGAATTGCTTTCTTGATTATCTTCTCAAAGAATTTATGCTTCAGACCTTATGGGGAAAAAGTGCATTAAAGCTGATACCTTCAATGTAAGTTATTGCAGGGTTATCAGTTTTGCCTTCCAAGATCTCCATACTTTGGTCTAAAAAAACATATCCTCTAATGCTCATTGTATGTTTGATAGGCTCAACCTTAAAATGCCACCCAGTATCAGCTTACAGGCCATTAGTGGTTTCCATAACCATTTGTGGACGCCCCATAAGCAGCAGCAGCTGCATACATGTTTGGATCCTGATTCTGCGGCACAGTATACCCATAACCGTTGTACCCTTGCTTGCCGTAATAATTCCCGTTCCATTGATTTTCGGAATCCATTCTCAACTGTCAACCCATTCAGAAAGGTAAACAAATAAGTTACTTTCATGAAAATCTGAAGAAACTGATCATAAGTAATAGCTTTTGGAAAAGTTTGATGGTAAGCTAAAGAGAAATGGAAAGGAATAAACTGTAACTAATCATTGACTCATTGTAGCTTTCTACTTTGCCAATTTGATAAACAATTTTAATTTTATATGCAGATTACTTAAAATACATTCACAATGACAAACACAGGAGTCGGAGTAAAGATGATTGAAAACACAGGAGTCTGCATAACACACTCGTGCATCAATAGAAGTTAACTCAGCCCTAATTTTTAAACTCGTGCATCAAAAGAAAATAAGACATTTTGCAACTGAGCAGTGCAAATTTAGATATTTATTCTTTTATTTACATCAGTCTTTTGCTTTGATGGGAACAAGGACCCAAATCAATTAAGGCTAACAACATAAACCCTGCAGCTCAAAAGTTACCAGATGAACCAATTATAAACGAAACCAACATAACCAACACGAGCTAAAATTACTAGCAGATTTATCCCTTGAATTCATTGTCAAAATGCATCGAGACATAAGATTTCTTGCAAGGACCCAAATCAATTAAGGCTAACAACATAAACACTGCAGCTCAAAAGTTACCAGATGAACCAATTATAAACGAAACCAACACAACCAACACGAGCTAAAATTACTAGCAGATTTATCCCATGAATTCATTGTAAAAATGCATCGAGACATAAGATTTCTTGCAAGGACCCAAATCATTTAAGGCTAACAACATAAACACTGCAGCTCAAAAGTTACCAGATGAACCAATTATAAACGAAACCAACACAACCAACACGAGCTAAAATTACTAGCAGATTTATCCCATGAATTCATTGTAAAAATGCATCGAGACATAAGATTTCTTGCAAGGACCCAAATCATTTAAGGCTAACAACATAAACCTTGCAGCTCAAAAGTTACCAGATGAACCAATTATAAACGAAACCAACACAACCAACACGAGCTAAAATTTCTAGCAGATTTATCCCATGAATTCATTGTCAAAATGCATCGAGACATAAGATTTCTTGATAGTCTGAAACACATATTACCTCAACAACGACGAAAAAGTATTTATATATATATATATATATATATATATATATATATATATATATAGATTGAAAAATGAAATTTACCTTAAAATCGTATTTGAATAGGAGAGAGAAAGACTAAAACGTACTGATTCCGCCTCCTCCACCGCTCCTAAAATCCCCCACCGACTGATTCTGCCTCACATCAGATGCAGATCTAAACCCTCCATCATCAAAATTAGGGCTTGACTTGTTATGAGAGATTTAGGCTGATTCTAGTCCTAAAATCCCCCACCGACTGATTTCGACTGATTCCGCCTCCCATCAGATGCAGTTCCTATGTGCGATTAGGGCTTGACTCGGTATGAGAGATTTAGGCTCTTCTATAAGATATTAAGGGTGGATATGAGACATTAAGGGAGAGAGATATGGTTGGGAATGAGATTTAGGGAGTTAGATAGGGCTGGGTACGAGATTTACCAGAGTAGACTGGGAGAGTTTGAGGACTTCGAAAAGGAGAAGGAGAAGGGAACAAATGAAGACGTCCGTGTTTTTTTTTTCTTATCCGACTCCCAGCACATAACTCCGTGATTTTCTAAAAGATAACGTTTTGTTTAAAAAAAACTTTATAACCTTAAATAGATAACGTTTTTTTTATATGTATTTATAACGTTTTGTTAAAAAACGTTATAAAAAAAATACCATAACGTTTTTTATAAAAATATTATGGTTTAAGTGTTGTCTATTTATTATTTTGTAGTAGTGGTTACAAATGATGTGGTAAAAGTCTTCATTGGTCCGTAGTGCATTGATGGACAGTTGTTGGCATGATCATGACCATTAATAAATACACGAATATCCTTGGCCCGTAGTGCATGGATAATTTGTGGTCGTGATACTAAAGAATATCTTTGGCCGTAGTGCAGGGGTGATTCGATGATGTGGATTATTTATTAAGCCAAGTCTCAGCGATAAAAGTGATGAAAAACCTTTTAAATCATAAAAGATAGTAGATTTTATTTTCTACTTGACTCTTTTAATGGACTGTTGGTTTCGCTGCAGTTAAACTTGATATTTGTTATATTTTATCAGTTTAACACTGTTGAAGGCTAATGATAAATTATTCTGCATTATCTTAGTCATAATATTTCTTATTAGGCTAGTTGAGCTCACCCTTTTTACTTTCATTGTTCTCTTCAGGAAATAAGAACGTAGCAGGGACTAGTCGGGGAACGGAGTGACGGTCCAAAGGATAGCATTAGTAGTCCTCACTATTCTATGAAATAGTGTGTTAATAAATGTATTGAGGACTTATTTTGAGTTTGAATACTGTCAAGAAGACAACATTTGTATTAAAACTCGCAGCTCATGTTGTATATTTAAGATTGTATTTATATTCTGTACTATGTATTTGGCGACTCAGAATAGGTGATGTATACATATTTTGGGGGCGTCACATATTGCTCCCAGATTTTATGGATGCATCAAATACTGTGGGATTTTGATATTATGTGTGAAAATGTGCCCATATACTGTGATAATACTAGCACTATTGACATCTCTAAAAATCCAGTTCTACACTCTCGCACAAAACACATAGAAGTTCGCCATCATTTTCTTAGAGACAATGTGTCCAAAGGACTAATTAAATAAATTTTTATTCCCACTGAGCACCAATTAGCAGATATATTTACAAAACCTCTAGGGGAAGAACACTTCTGTACTCTAAGAAGAGAACTCGAGATGTGTTTGATATAGATATGGTGTGACGCCCCCAAAATAGGTATACATCACCTATTCTGAGTCGCCAAATACATGGTACAGAATACAAATACAATTTTAAATATAAAGCATGATCTCATGAGTTTTAATACAAATATTGTCTTCTGGCGAAAGATTCAAACACAAAATAAGTCCTCAATACATTTATTAACACATTAATTCATGTATAATAGTGAGACTACTAATGCTATCCTCCTGGACCGCCACTCTGTTCCCCGATTAGTCCCTCGCTACGCTCTTCTCATTTCAAGAGAACAATGAAAGCAAAAAGGTGAGCTCAACTAGCCCAAAGAAGAAATATTATGACTAAGATAATGCATAATAATTTATCATTAGCCTTCAACAAAGAATTAAACCGATAAAATATAACAAACATCAAGTTTAACTGCAATGAACAAGCGAATCCATTAAAAGAGTCAAGTAGAGAATAAAATCTACTATCTTTTATGATTTAAAAGGTTTTCATCACTTTTATCGCTGAGACTCAGCTTAATAAATAATCCACATCATCTTTGCACTACGGCCAATGATATTTATTAGTATCACAACCACAAATTATCCATACACTACGGGCCAAGGATATTCGTGTATTCATCAATGGTCACGATCATGCCAACAATCGTCTAACAATGCATACGCGGCGATGGGGACTTTTACCATAACATTTATAACATTACTGGCCATGATTATACGTAATAATTCACGGTCATAATCATACCAAGTCCATCTACGCACTACGAGCCACATATGACTTTCAATGAATATAAACATGAGGATGATGACAATGATATAAGAATTCAATAAAACAAGTTCAAGAATTAATTTATCCGAGAAACCAATAACGTCCAAATTGTCAACATGATACTTCTTTTGTGAGTAAAATTCAAGAATGCTCGGAAGAATATTTTCATGAAAAGATCTTCGATGAAGCGCGAAATATCGAGGATATTCCACTAATTATATGGAGTATAAAAGCCAAAACTTTAACCAACCGAGTATAATAAAGAATGAAATAACAAAAGAAATCACCGAGGCATGCGATAGATCGCACGGATAGTTATTCCAACATAATAATAAATAATCGAATCAGTCATGCGTAATGCGTACGCATACAGACGAGATATTCCAATGAGAATAATAAATAATGGAACCAAATCAATGCGTAAAGACCGGCACATGTGTTCCAATGAATGATAAATAATGGAACCGGTCATCGTGCGTAGCTAAGCATACAAGATGTTCCAACAGAATGATAAAGAATTGAATAATAGAATTTCACCATGTATGCGATTATTACATGTATGTGTTATTCCAACATAATAATAAAGAATGGAAAAAGTAAGAATTTCACCAAGTATAGGGTAGTCCACAGATATCAAAGTTATTCCAATGTAATAATAAAGAATGGAATAATGTAAGTTCTCTTCATGAATACAAAAGAAATAATACCCTTATCTTAGAAGAAACCGGATATAGGAGTAGTGAAGTAGCATAATATTTTTCTTCTTTCTCTCTATAGTTTCTCTCTAGAGTTTCAATGAATTAAGTAAGAAATAATGAAGGAATGAGCTTCTATTTATGAAGAATGGACCTAATAAGAACTAATATGTGAACAGTCCGTGCATTGATTTACTATAAAATATTCTAATAAAACAAAATCTTTTAAATAAAATATAATATATTCTATTTATAATCTAATAAAATGAATAACTTTATAAAAGTATTCATTTTATATAAAAAGATTTTACTATGCAAAATACTATCTGAGCACTATCATAATAAAAAATATAATATATATTCTATTTATAATCAAATAAAATAAATAACTTTATAAAAGTATTCTATTTTATATAAAAAGATTTTACTATGCAAAAATACTATGCATCATAGAATATAATATATTCTATTTATAGTCTAATAAAACAAATAACTTTATAAAAGTATTTTGTTTTATATATAAAAGCTTCGCTTTTTATTACATTAATAATACTAATAAAACAAAACTCATCATCATTATTATAATTCACACTATTAATCGACCGAATCGTTCCCGTGAAAGAGGGGCTTTATAATAAGGATTTCTCCTTATCAGTAGCCAAGCAATTAGATTATCTAACCTCTCATTGATGTAACTTCTGACATCGTTAATATTGCAAATAATAATATTAATAACTTTGTCGTCGCAATTATTGATTTAATAATATATAAAATATCGACAATAATTGAATCAAATAACGTGAGATACAATGCAACAATTACTATAGCAATAATTGAACAAAACTGAGTGACTTCTCACGTAAGCATCAATAATCAATACCGTGTGCTACTATGCAACCATGCGTCCATGCGTATTACTGTACTTTTAACACCGGGTGTTTCAATAGTTAACGGTAAAACTTCTGCCGTTATTTTTATAAAATATTTTTGTCGTTTTCTCAATCCGATAATAATTCTATTCTGAGGTCCACCAATGATTGTGCCGGTTGTATTTAATATTTCCGTTAAAAACGAATATTCCCACACCAATCGAATATTATATAACAACTCATGTACTTTTGCAAAATTTATAAATATTACCCACAACTATAACATTATATCAAATTTACTCCATAATATTCAAAAATGATATTTATAGAAAAATTCATTTTTATTCAAAAAAGTTGGGGTCTTACAATCTCCCCTTCTTATGAAATTTTGCCCTCGAATTTAGGGTACATACCTGGTAAATCGAATTTAGGATACCTTGATTTCATTTCAGATTCTAACTCCCAGGTCATTTCCTCAACATCGTGGTTTCTCCACAAAACTTTGACTTGAGGTATAACCTTGGAGCGTAGAATAAGTTCCTTCTTATCCAAGATTTGAATAGGAACCTCTTCATACGTTAAATCTTCTGTTATTTCGTCCGGTTCTAACTTAATAATGTGGTTCAGGTCTTTCACATATTTATGTAACATGGATATGTGAAAAACTTTATGAACACGAGACATATTTGGCGGTAAAGCGAGTCTATAGGCCACAGTTCCTACTCGATCGAGGATTAAAAATGGGCCAATGAATCGAGGATTGAGCTTTCCTCTCTTTCCAAATCTCGTAACTCCTTTTCATGGAGCAACATGTAACAACACATGATCTCCAATATCGAATTCCACGTCCTTTCGTTGAAGATCAACATAACTCTTTAGTCGATCTTGTGAGGTTTTTATACGTTATCAGATCGTTTGAATATTTTCTGTAGTCATACGTACCAACTCCGGTCCCAACAACGTTGCTTCACCCACCTCACCACAGCATACTGGAGAACGACACTTTCTTCCATACAATGCCTCGAATGGAGCCATGCCAATACTTTCTTGATAACTATTGTTGTAGGAAAACTCAACCAATGATAAGAACTTGTCCCAACTTCCTTTGAAGTCAAGGACACATAGTCTTAATAAATCTTCCAGAGTTTGAATAGTCCTCTCTGATTGTCCGTCCGTCTGAGGATGATATGCCGAACTAAATCGTAAATCCGTGCCCATAGCTTTTTGCAAACTAACCCAAAATCGTGAAGTGAATCTTAGATCTCGATCAGAAACTATGGATACTGACATACCATGCAGTCTTACAATCTCGTTTATGCACATACGAGCAAGACTTTCAAGTGTATAAGTTTCTCGTATTGGTAAGAAATGAGCAGACTTGGTCAATCTATCAACAATGACCCAAATTGCATCTATGCCTTGAAAACTTTGGGAAGACCGGAATGAAATTCATGGTAATGTGATCCCACTTCCATTCTGAATTTCAAGTGGTTGCAATGGACCTTTTGGTACTTGATGCTCAAACTTTGACTCACGACAAGTTAGACACCTTGAGATAAACAAAGACTATTTCTCTCTTCATATTGCTCCACCAAAATGTATGGACGAAGATCACTATACATTTTGGTACTCCTGAGATGGATTACAAATGGTGTGTTGTGTGCCTCCATCATGATTTTATACTTTAAATCGTGGTCGTTAGAAACACAAAAGTCCGGAGTTGACTCAAGTATTCCTTCTTCATCGATTCTTGCTTCCTAAGATAAGACCTTCTTGCACTTTCTTTCTCATACACGATCGACTCCAGTCCGTAGCTTAAGCAGCTTTAACTTTATCAATTAAAGTCGGTTCTACTCGTATGTTCGCCATCATTACATGGGTCCCTAGAGTCTTTAACTCTATCTCCATCCTTTGTAAGTCACACAAAATGGGCCTTTGCGTTGACAATATCGCACTCATACCCGCAATATGATCTTCTACTCAATGCGGCAGCTACCACGTTGGCTTTTCCAGGATGGTATTGGATGGTATAATCATAATCTTTCAACAGTTTAAGCCAACGTCGTTGTCGCATGTTGAGTTCCTTTTGAGTGAAGAAATATTTGAGGCTTTTATGATCCGTAAAGATCTCCACTTTCTCCCCATATAAGTAATGCCTCCAAATTTTAAGTCACAAAGACAACACCGCTAACTCTAGATCATGAGTAGGATAATTCCTCTCATATTCTTTGAGTTACCGAGAGGCATAGGCTATGACTTTCCCATGTTGCATGAGAACACATCCTAACCCTTTGCCCAAAGCATCACTGTAGATGACAATCCTCCGAGCCGGATGGTATTGTTAGAACAGGTCTTTGAAATGAGTCTCCTCGAGTTCTTGAAAACTCTTCTCATTCCTCGCTCCAACCGAACTTTGTATCTTTTTGAGTCAGCTGAGTTAATGGAGTAGCGATTCGAGAAAATCCTTCCACGAATCTCCGATAATAACCAACTAAACCGAGAAAGCTACGTACTTCGGTTACTGATTTAGGTTGCTCCCAGCTTTGAATAGCTTCAATCTTTGCTGGGTCAACAGATAGTCCATGACTTGATACTACGTGCCCAAGGAATGCTACTTCCTCCAGCCAGAACTCGTATTTCTTCAACTTGGCATAAAGCTTGTTTTTACGAAGCTTTTGGAGTATCAGCCTCAAGTGTTGCCCATGATCTTCACGGCTTTTGGAATAAATAAGGATGTCATCAATAAAGACAACCATAAAGTGATCCAAATATTCCTTGAATACTCGGTTCATCATATCCATGAAGGCAACAGGAGCATTAGTCAATCCAAAAGACATGACTAGGAATTCATAATGCCCGTATCGAGTTCTGAAAGCCGTCTTTGGAATGTCATCAGTTCTAATCTTTAATTGGTGATATCCGGAATGAAGATCAATCTTTGAAAAGAATTTGGCTCCTTGCAAATGGTCAAACAGGTCATCATTATATGGCAATGGGTACCTATTTTTGATGGTGACATGATTCAACTCATGATAATCAATACAAAGTCACATACTCCCATCTTTCTTCTTCACGAATAGAACAGGAGCACTCCAAGGAGAAGTACTAGGATGAATAAAGCCAATGTCTAACAATTCCTGCAGTTGGGCCTTTAATTCCTGAAGTTCAATAGGAGCCATTCGATATGGGGCTTTGGAAATGGGTTTTGTACCGGTTTCAAGGTCGATACAAAATTCAATTTCATGCTCTGGGGGTAGGCCAGGAAGTTCTTCAGGGAATACGTCAGGAAATTTATTAACAATAGAAATATCATTCAAAACTGACGTATTTTTATTTAGATCCGTGACATGAGCTAAGAAAGCTTGACATCCATTTTTTAATAAATGAGTAGCTTTATGGCTTGAGATGACAGTGATTGATTTTAATGGTTTGGTTACTTGAATTCGCATAATAGGTTAGTTAGGAATATGAAAGCTAACAACCTTACGAAAATAATCAATTTTTGCATGATGAGTAGTTAACCAATCAATCCTTAATCACACATCAAATACAAGTATTTTCAAAGAAATAAGATCGACAGGTAACGTCATGGTTCTTGCCGATTTGAACTAAACAAGACTTATAAACAATGGATGTCATGAAGGTTTCTCCCAACGAGTTTCAACAGATATAAGTCAAAGTCTAATTTCTCCTGAGTCAAATTTAAACGTTGAGCACAAGTAGGAGAAATAAAAGAATGGGTAGAACCCAGATCAAATAAGGTATAGACTTCGTTAGAGTTTATGATAAGCTTACCCGTGATGACCTCGTTCGTGTTCCTTGCTTTCGGGAGGTCACGACAAACGCCTCCTCACACTTGCCACCGGCTGACTTTTTTCGGGACTACCTTTGGTGCCTCCATCCTAGTTGAACTTATCTTGTTTGAACGATAAAATCGAAGCTAGGTGACCTTCCTTCCACAATTATAACATGATTTGGATGGCATCGCGCGATTTGACCGATGTGTCCTCCCTCCGCATTTGAAGCATATGATAGGTGGTCGTTCTCCTTCCTTAACAACGGGTCTTTGGTCTTGACGCTCTTTCCATCATTGTTGAATCTCCTTTTCTAGAAATGTCCATTCTTATTATTTTGGCCCCGATTACCACCAAGTGGTTACCATTTCGCCCGTTGATTCCTCCACGCTTGTTGTCACCGCTCGATGATCGCTTCTCACCTTTGGTATTATCATTTCTGCTGTTGCCTCTTTTGGTTGGGTTGACTCATTATCGCGCTCCAATAACTGAGCCCTATTAACAACATCTGAATACAAACACAGTTTATGAGAGATAAGATATTGACGTATCTCGGGTTTCAAACCTCTTAGAAACATTCGCGTCATTATCTCCTCATTATCAACCAAATGGGACGCAAACCGGGACAACTCGGCAAACTTGGCTTCGTACTGCGATACGGTCATGTTTTTTTGCTCCAACTTGATGAACTCTACCTCTTTCATGTGACGAATACTTTCGGGAAAGTACTTATCATTGAACAATTCTTGGAACTTCTCCCAAGTCATCTTCGGTCAAAGAAGTTGAGTCGCTTTACTGATTCCCACTAGTAATCTGCCTCTGCTCGTAACATGAAGGTGGCAAAGGGAACCTTTTGCTCCTCGGAGAATCCCAAGACATCAAATATCTTACAAATCTGCTTTATCCATGTCTCCGCCTTAAGTGGTTTTGGCTCTCCAAAAAACTCTGGTGGACCCAGTTCCTCGAATCATTTTAGCGCGTGCCGTCCGAGAGTTGCAAGTTTCCACCTCATTTTTGGACGGAGAGCCGCTCTTACCTAATGTTGTATGAATTGCATAAAGCCTCTGAATATTCCATCGTTCATCATCTGGTCAGTGTTGTTATTTGCCTAAGGATTGTCGCCTTCCTGATGCACATTATCCTGATTATTGATCTGTGGAGACTCAACGATCTCCTGTGCTCCATTGATGTTCTCAACATTCTCGGATGTCATTTTCAAATACTGCCACAAAAGAAGGGTTAAATAACATAACACATATTATCCCTATACTTTGACCGACCAATTAAATACCAAATAAACTTAGGTAGGTCATACTAGCGAAAGAATTCCCCGTCTCTCCCCTCCTAGTTCTTATCCCACATATCAGCCAGGGATCATATCCCTAAGCTTTGATACCAACTGTGACGCCCCCAAAATAGGTATACATCACCTATTCTGAGTCGCCAAATACATAGTACAGAATACAAATACAATCTTAAATATAAAACATGAGCTGTGAGTTTTAATACAAATTTTGTCTTCTAGACAGTATTCAAACTCAAAATAAGTCCTCAATACATTTATTAACACACTAATTCATAGAATAGTGAGGACTACTAATGCTATTGTGACGCCCCCCAAAAATAGGTATACATCACCCATCTTGAGTCGCCAAATACATGGTATAAAATACAACTACAAACTTAATTATACAACAGTCGTGTAAAATATGACAAAACATAGACTGAGAGTTTTAATAAGAATATTGTCATCTAGACAGTATTCAAACACAATGGAGTCCTCATTACATTTATTGTCACATTATTTAACAGAATAGTGAGGACTATTAATGCTATCATCTAGACCATCACTCCGTTCTCCGACTCGTCCCCAAATTATATTCTCATTTCACGAAGAGAACGGTGAAAGAAAGGGTGAGCTCAACTAGCCCGAAGAAGAAATATTATGACTAAGATAATGCAGGATAAATTATCATTAGCCTTCAACAATGTTAAACTGATAAAATACAATAGACATCAAGTTTAACTGCAACGGAACAAGTAATCCATTAAAAGAGTCAAGTAGAGAATAAAATATACTATCTTTTATGATTTAAAAGGTTTTCATCATTTTATTCTTTGAACTCGACAATAAATAATCCACATCATCGAATCACCCCCGCATCTACTACCAGGATATTCTTTAGTATCACGACCACAAATTATCCATGCACTACGGGCCAAGGATATTCGTGTATTCATTAATTGTCATGATCATGCCAACAATCATCCATCAATGCACTACGGGCCAATGAGGACTTTTACCACATCATTTATAACATTACGGTCATGATTATACCGAATAATCCCTGGTCATAATCATACCAAGTCCATCTATGCACTACAAGCCACAGATGACTTTCAACAGAATATAAACATGAGGATGATGACAATGATATAAGAATTCAATAAAGCAAGTTCAAGAATTAATTTATCCAGTGATCAATAACGTCCAATTTGTCAATATGATACTTCTTTGTAGAGTAAAATTCAAGAATGCTCAGAAGAATATTTTCATGAAAAGATACTGGATGAAGCGCAAATATCAAAGATATTCCACTAATTTCATGGAGTATAGAAGTCAAAACTTTAACCAACTAAGTATAATAAGGAATGGAATTACAAAAAGAAATCACCATGCATGCGGTACTTGATGATGCGAGTTATTCCAACGAGAATAATAAATAACGTAACCGTGTCGAGCAAAAATTAAGCATCGACAGGGATGTTCCAAAAGAATAATAAAGAATGGAATAACAACAGAAATCACCATGCATGCGCAGATTGCAGATAGATAGGTTATTCCAACGTATACTAATAAAAGGACGGAATCGGTCCCAAGAAACGCATGAGCGTGGATATTCCAATGTAATAATAATAAAGATGGAACCAGTCCCGTAAAAATGCATGCAGACGAGGATATTCCAATGTAATAATAATAAAGAAGGCGGAACTAGGTCCCACAGAAAAGCGCATGCATGGGATATTTTAACGAAATAATAATAAAGACGGAACCGGTCCTAAAAAACACACAAACAGGATATTCAATGAAATAATAAAAAGATGAATAATAGAAGAATGTCACCAAGTATAGGGTAGCAGCGATATCTGAGTTATTCCAATGAATAATAAAGAAATGGAAGAACAAAATTCTCTTCATGAATACAAAAGAAATAACACCCTTTACCGTAAAATAAACCTGAATATAAGAGTAAGGAAGTAGCGAATACTTTTCTATATTTTCTCTATAATTTCTCTCAGAGTTTCAAAGAAATTAAAGAAATAATGAAGGAATGAGCTTCTATTTATAGAAGAATGGACTGCATAGTAACTAGTCCACGAACGGTCCAAATTGATTTACTTTTAATCGGACGGTCCATATTTAAAGCAAAATCTTTTAAATAAAATATAATATATATTATATATATTATACTTTGATAATATGAAGTCTCCACGGATCAAAGTTGTGATTATACGCTGCTGCATATTTCAACCAACCAACCAATAGGGTCAAAACAAAAAAAATAAAATAATATATATATATATATATATAATCACATGCTAGATATTTATATATATATATATATATTATATATCTTCATCAATTGATTTTCTTCCCTCCCGTAACCAACTTGCAAGATTCTTCTCCCTTCATCTTTTTTTTTCTTCCAACGTGGGCCCCACATGTATTATATATATATCATTTTATGTCATACATATATAAAATACATATCACCACCCCCAAATTCTCTTTCATATAAAAAAAAACATATAATCCACTCACCTACCAAAATTCTACTTTTCCACCATTTTCCACTCACACACACATCACACACCTATCACTTTCACATATCATTTTCTCCCACCATATACTCAATACATACATATACTTCCATACGTATACTCTTCTATTTCCAAAATCATTTTTCCAACACAAATGGGCCCCATATGTGGGCCCCACTTTTATTATAAAAATTTTCTACCGATTATTTTGAAAAATGGGTAAATGGAGATCCATAAAATAAGTAAAACTTTATAAAAAAAACCTTAATAATTTTAACAACATTTATCACCTCTATTATAATTCACAATATTAATCGACCAGGTCGTTCCTTAAAAGAAGGGTTTTAGGTAAGGATTTCTCCTTCTTGGTAGCCAAGATTACCTAACCTCTTCTTGACAGAACTTCTAGACATCGTTAATATTGCAAATAATAATATTAATAACTTTGTCATCTCAATTATTGATTTAAAATATATGAAATATTGACAATAATTGAATCAAATAACGTGAGATACTTTACACCAAATATTGTAGCAATAATTGAACAAAACTGAGTGACTTCTCACGTAAGCATCAATAATCAATACCGTGCTGCTACTATGCAACCACGCCAGACATTCTTTCTTTCTTTACTACCGAGTAGTTCAACATTATCAACGGTAAAACTTCCGTAGTTATTTTTAATAAAATATTTTTATCGTTTTCTCGATCCGACAATAATTCCATTAATAAGGTCCACCGATGATTGTCTTGGTCGTCTTTAATATTCCCCGCTAAATGAATATTCCCCACCAATCGAATATTATATGACAACTTGCATACTTTACAAAATTTATAAATATTACCCACAACTATAACATTATATCAAATCCACACCATAATATAAAAAAAAATTATTTCGAGAAAATTAAATCTTTATTCATAAAATCTGGGGTTTCACACTATCCTCTGGACCGTCACTCCGTTCCCCGACTAGTCCCTGCTACGTTCTCATTTCCAGAAGAGAACAATAAAATCAAAAAGGGTGAGCTCAACTAGCCCAGTAAGAAATATTATGACTAAGATAATGCAGAATAATTTATCATTAGCCTTCAACAGTGTTAAAATGATAAAATATAACAAACATCAAGTTTAATTGCAACGGAACAAGCAATCCATTAAAAGAGTCAAGTAGAGAATAAAATCTACTATCTTTTATGATTTAAAAGGTTTTTCATCACTTTTATCATTTGAGACTCAAACAATAAATAATCCACGTCATCCTTGCACTACGGCCAAGGATATTCATTAGTATCACAACCACAAATTATTCATGCACTACGGGCCAATGATATTCGTGTATTCATCAATGGTCATGATCATGCTAACAACTGTCTAACAATGCACTACAGGCCAATAAGGACTTTTAGCACATCATTTGTAATATTACGGTCATGATTATACCGAATAATCCCTGGTCATAATCATACCAAGTCCATCTATGCACTACAGGCCACAGATGCCTTTTAACAGAATATAAACATGAGGATGATGACAATGATATAAGAATTCAATAAAACAAGTTCAAGAATTAATTTATCCAGGAACCAATAACGTCCAAATTGTCAACATGATACTTCTTTGTAGAGTAAAATTCAAGAATGCTCAGAAAAATATTTCCATGAAAAGATACTGGATGAAGCGCAAATATCAAAGATATTCCACTAATTTCATGGAGTATAAAATCTAAAACTTTAACCAACCGAGTATAATAAAGAATGGAATAACAAAAGAAATCACCGGACATTCGATAGAAATATGCATGAGTTATTCCAACATAATAATAAATAATGAACCAGTCATGTCACGTAAACGCACGCATGAGGATATTCCAATGAATAATAAATAATGGAACCAGTCAAATGCGTAAAAGCATGACGGGATATTCCAATGAATAATAAATAATAGAACCGAGTCAAATGCGTAAAAGCAAAGCGTATATGTTTCCAACAGAATGATAAATAATGGAACCAGTGTCAAATGCGTAGAAAGCCGTATACGATATTCCAAATGTAATTATAAAGAATGGAATAATAGAGAATTACATCATGTATGCGATCTTTGCATAGATAGGTTATTCCAACATAATAATAAAGAATGAAATAACGGAAGAATTTCACCAAGTATAGGGTAGTCCAGCGTATCAAGTTATTCCAATGTAATAATAAAGAATGGAATAATGTAAGTTCTCTTCATGAATACAAAAGAAATAATACCCTTACCTTAAAAAGAAGAATCTTTGGATATAGGAGTAGTGAAGTAGTAGCGATACTTTTCTTCTTTCTCTCTATAGTTTCTCTCTCTAGAGAGTTTGATGAAATTCGTAAGAAATAATGAAGGAATGAGCTTCATTTATAGAAGAATGGACCTGAATAGAACTAATTAAATGAACGATCCGGATTGATTTACTTTTAAACGGATAGTCAGTTGATTTACTATAAAATATTCTAATAAAACAAAATCTTTTAAATAAAATATAATACATTCTATTTATAATCTAATAAAACGAATAACTTTATAAAAGTATTCATTTTTATATAAAAGATTTTACTATGCAAAATAATATCAGAACTATGCATAATAAAATATAATATATTCTATTTATAATCTAATAAAATAAAATTTTTATAAAAAGTATTCTGTTTTATATAAAAAGATTTTACTATGCAAAACACTATGCATAATAGAATATAATATATTCTATTTATAGTCTAATAAAACAAATAACTTTATAAAAGTATTTTGTTTTATATAAAAAGTTTTTCTGTTTTATTACATTAATAATACTAATAAAACAAAACTCATCATCATTATTATAATTCACACTATTAATCGACCAGGTCGTTCCTAGAAAAGAGGGGGCTTTCCAATAAAGATTTCTCCTATTGGCGCCGCATTGATTAGATTATCTAACCTCTCCTCGATGTAACTTCTGACATATCGTTAATATTGCAAATAATAATAGTAATAACTTTGTCGTCTCAATTATTGATTTAATAATATATAAAATATCGACAATAATTGAATCAAATAACGTGAGATACAATGCAATAATTACTATAGCAATAATTGAACAAAACTGAGTGACTTCTCACGTAAGCATCAATAATCAATACCGCGTGCTACTATGCAACCATGCGTATTACTGTACTTTTAACACCTGGTATTTCAACAGTTAACGGTAAAACTTCCGCCATTATTTTCATAAAATATTTTTGTCATTTTCTCAATCCGACAATAATTCTGTTGCGGGGTCCACCAATGATTGTGCCATTGTACGAATATTTCCTGTTAAAACGAATATTCTTCGACCAATCGAATATTATATAACAACTTGCGTACTTTATAAAATTTATAAATATTACCCACAACTATAATATTATATCAAATTTACTCCATAATATTCAAAAATGATATTCATAGAAAAATTTATTTTTATTCAAAAAAGTTGGGGTCTTACATATGGTCTGCATGCTTTAAGGAAATTAGACAGACAAGTTAGATCACACGACATATCTTTCTACCATAATTACTCTAATTAAATCTGCTGAGATTGCTCTTCCTAAACACGGCGCCACAACTTCCCATATCTTGGTAACACGCACCCACGATAAAAATAGAGAGTTACTGTGACGCCCCAAAATAAGTATACATCACCCATCTTGGGTCGCCAAATACATGGTACATAATACAAATACAAACTTAATTATACAACTGTCGTGTAAAATACGACAAAATATAGTTAAGAGCTTTAACAGGAATATTTTCTTCTAGACAGTATTCAAACTCAAATGGAGTCCTCAATACATTTATTATCACACTATTTCATAGAATGGTAAGGACTACTATAACACCATCCCGGACTATCACTCCGTCCCCCGACTAGTCCCGACTACGTTCTCATTTTCTGAAGAGAGCAATGAAACCAAAAGGGTGAGCTCAACTAGCCCAGTAAGAGATATTATGACTATGATAATGCAGAATAAGTTATCGTTAGCCTTCAACAATGTTAAACTAATAAAATATAATAGACAACAAGTTTAACTACAGCAAAATAAGCAATTCATTAGAAGAGTCAAGTAGAGCATGATATCTGCTATCTTCTATGATTTAAAAAGTTTTTCATCAACTTTATCGCTGAGACTCAGCTTAATAAATAAACCACATCATCGAATCATCCCTGCACCACGGCCAAGGATATTCATGTAATCATCAATGGTCATGATTATACCGAATAATCCCTGGTCATAATCATACCAACAACTGTCCATCAATGAACTACAGGCCAATGAGGACTTTTACCACATTATTTGTAACATTACGGTTCATGATTATACCGAATGATCTCTTGTCATAATCATACCAATCAACAGTTCATCTATGCACATAAGCCAAAGATGACTTTCATCACAATATAAGCATGAGGATGATGGCAATGATATAAGAATTCAATTAACAGAAAGAAAGGATAAATTTTTAAAGATTTATAATTTAATTTATCCAGAATTCAATAATATTAAAATTGCCAACATGATACTGCTTTGTGGAGTAAAATTCAAGAATGATATTGTATCAAAAATAATTTGGACCGAAAAGAAATCAATTTTTGTCATGAATAGTACTGTGAGTGAATAGTACTCAGATAAATAGTACCCCATGAATAGTACTTCGAGAATAGTACCCTGTCAATAGTACTTTATGAATAGTACTCGTGAATAGTACCTCGTGAATAGTACTTTATGAATAGTACCCATGAATAGTACTTTTGTGAATAGTACCGCATAAATGAATAGTACTTATGGACAGTACTCCGGCATGAAAAACTTAAAATTTAATAAGAATGTGCAGAAAATATCCTTGTGAAACGATACTAGATGAAGCGCAAATTTTAAAGATATTCTACTAATTTCACGGAGTATAGAAACAATACTTTAACAAGATGAGATAATCAGGAATACGAGACAAAATAATATTACTCACATACTACAGAGTATGGAAGAAAATATTATTCCTATGAATACTGAACAAAATAATATCCCTTACAACTGTTGAACGAAAATAATATTCCAACGAATATTGAACGAAGATAATATTCTTTATGAATATTGAACAAAAATAATATTCATACGAATACAAAAAATAATATCTCTTCAAAATATGAAATAAATAATACCCATTACCTCAGAAGAAGATTGGATACTGGAATAGTGAGGTAGCAGACTTCTTTTCTTCTTTCTCTCTATAGCTTCGCTCTCTAAAGCTTCTCTCTCTATAATTGCTCTTGTGAGACTTAGTGAATTGGTGAGAATGAAAGAAGAATGAGCTTCTATTTATAGAAAAATATAGTTTCGATAATTGCACATTTTGGGGCTCTAAATATTACAGTATAATACCTTCGTCTTTTCCTTCATTTTTAATTTAGTCCTGCAAGTATTATCAAACTTGTACCACCTCCCCTAATAGTACATCATGTGAATCAATAGTACATCAATAGTTCGATACATGTGAAAAAAATAATTACAGTATAGTACCTTCATCTATACCTCTATTTTTAATTTAGTCATGCAAGTATTATCAGTCTTGCACCACCTCCCCTAATAGTACAAGCATGTGAATCAATAGTACACACATGTGAACACATAGTTATAAGCATGTGAATTAAAAGCAATTAATTGATCATTTATCCGATTAATTACACGATTGGTCAATATAACTTCCAGACATCAATTATTATCGAAACAAATATCGATTTCCACTACACTAATAATCCCAACACAATGGAACTATCAATTTCATCTTTAATCAACACGAACTTATTCATCATTAATATTATAACTCACAATATTTAACAACTAGGTCGCTCCTGTGAAAGAGTGAGCTTTCGATAAGGATTTCTCTTATTATTGGCGCATGATTAGGTGACCAAACCTCTCTTTAGTGATGTAACTTCTGCATTGTCACAATATTTCAAATAATAATATGAATGATTAACTTTGTCGCCTAAATTATTGATTTAATAATATAAAATATTTTGCGGCGATATCGTGACAATAATTGAATCAATAATATGAGAGATATGATTCAAAGAATTCTCGTAGTAATAATTGAGTATAACCGAGTGACTTCTCACGTAAGCATTAATAATCAATACCGTGGTGCTACTATGCAACCACGCCATAACATCGCATTTTTTTACTACCGGGTAGTTCAATAGTTTAACGGTAAAACTTTCGCCTTTATTTTATAAAAAGATAATTCTGTCATTTTCTAACTACGACAATACTTTTATTGTGGGGTCCACCAATGATTGTGCCATCGTACGAATATTCCCTGTTAAAACGAATATTCCCCGACCAATCGAATATTTTATAACAACTTGCTTACTTTACAAAATTTATAAATATTATCCACAGCTATAACATTATATCATATCCACACCATAATATTCCAAAATATATTTCGAAAATTTTTAATCTTTATTCATAAAAGTTGGGGTCTTACAACCTCCCCTTCTTATGAAATTTCATCCTCAAAATTAGGGTACGTACTTGGTATATCGAAGAGGTGAGGATACCTTGTTTAGATTCTAACTCTTGAGGTATAACCTTTGAGTGTCGAATATGATCCTTCTTATCCAAGATTATAACATGTATCTCCTTATACATTAAATCTTCTGCTATCTCGTATAGTTCTAATTCAATAATGTGGTTCGGGTCGTCCACATATTTACGTAACATCAATATGTGAAAAACGTTATGAACACGCAATATACTTGGCGGTAAAACGAGTTTATAGGCCACAGTTCCTACTCAATTGAGGATTTTAAATGGGCCAATTAAATCGAGGATTGATATTTCTCCTCTTCGTCGATTCTTTCTTCTAGAATAACGCCCTCTTGAACCTTCTTCTTCACATTTATTTGATCAGATTCTGTAGCTTGAACGGCTTTAACTTTATCGATTAAAGTCGGTTCTACTCGTATATTCGTCATCATCACATGGGTCCCTGGAGTCTTTAACTCTATCTCCATCCTTTGTAAGTTATTCAAAATGGGCCTTTGCGTTGACAATATCGCACTCGTGCCCACATATGATCTTCTACTCAATGCGTTAGCTACCATATTCTCTCTTTCACGATGATATTGAATGGTATAATCATAATCTTCAACATCTCGAGCCAACGTCTTTGGCACATGTTACGTTTGTTTTGGGTGAAGAAAATATTTGAGGGTTTTAGAAATGGGTTTTATACTGGGGTCAATACAAAATTCGATTTCATGCTCTAGGAGGCTAAGAAGTCTTCAGGAATATGTCCGGAAATTTATTAACAATAGAAATATTATTCAAAATTGTGACTCTCATCCAAGACTTGGATAGCACGTCACATTAATACCTATCAACTTGCCATCGTTATTCACGGCGTTGCCTACGGAAAGTCTGGCTTCATTGCATTCCACAGAAGGAAGTCACCAGCGAAAGGCTCGGGGCTTTTTACTTATGACTTGATATGACAATAATTGACTTTAGTGGTTTGGTTGCTTAGATTCACATAATAGGTTGGTTAGGAATATGAAAGCTAACAACCTTACAAAAATAATTAATTTTTGCATGATGAGTAGTTAACCAGTCGATTCCTAAAATCACATCAAATACAAGTATTTTCAAAGAGATAAGATCGACAGGTAACGTGAGGGTGCCGATTTGAATCAAACAAGATTTATAAATAGTGGGTGTAACGAAGGTTTCTCCTAACGGAGTTTTAACCGATAAGTCAAAGTCTAATTTCTCAATAGTCAAATTTAAACGTTGAGCGCAAGTAGGAGAAATAAAAGAGTGGGTAGAACCGATATCTAATAAGGTATAGACTTCGCAAGAATTTATAATTAACTAACCCGTGCTAACTTCGTTCAGGTTACTCACTTTTTGAGAAGTCACGAAAAATGCTCTTCCTGAAACCACCGAATTTGTTTTGTCCGTATTCGCCTTTGGTGCCACCGTCCCAGCTAGACTTCATTTCGCTACAGGAGAAAATCGAGCTATGTGATCGTCTTTTCCATAACTAAAACATACCTTGGAAGGCTGTGAATAGTTTGGACTTATGTGTCCCTCCTCTCGTCGATCTCGTAGCATCTAATCGGCGGTTATTCTTCTCCCTAGAATTTGTTCAAAGGTGTTGGTGTTCTTTATTGACGCCTTCCCATCATTGTTAAATCTTCTCTTCTTGAATTTTCCACTTGAATCATTTCTTCTATTATCTTGGTCATGATTACCATCGAAGTGGTTACCATTTCTGGCATGATGATTTCCTCCACGATGGTTATCATTGTTCCAATGACCGTTGCCACCGGTACGATTATTATCGTGTTGTTGCTCGTTATCCTTTGGTTGGGCTGGTTCATTATTGCGCTCAAATAACTGAGCCCTATTCACTACATCTGAATACAAACACAATTTGTGAGAAATGAGGTATTGACGTATTTCGGGCCTCAAACCTCGTAGAAACATTCACGTCATTCTCTCCTCATTATCAACCAAATGGGATGCGAACCGGGACAACTCGGCAAACATAGCCTCGTACTGAGACACGGTCATATTGTTTTGGTCCAATTTGATAAACTCTACCTCCTTCATGTGACGAATACTTTAGGAAAAGTACTTATCGTTGAACAGCTCTTGGAACTTCTCCCAAGACATTTTGAGTCGGGCAAGCAGTCGAGTACGCGCTTTTAGTGATTCCCACCAATGTCTGCTCTCCTCGCAACATATGAAGGTGGAAAAGGAACCTTTTTGCTCTCGTGAGCATCCCAAGACATCAAATATCTTGGTGATCTGCTTTATCTACGTCTCCGCTTTAAGTGGTTCTGGCTCTCCTAAAAACTCTGGTGGTCCCAGCTCCTTGAATTGCTTAGCGGTGACCATCTGTGAGTTGCCAGTGTTTCCACCTGCATTTTGAATAGGAGTCTCTCTCGCCTGATGTTGCATGAATTACATAAAGCCTCTGAACATCCTGTCGTTCATCATTTGATCGGTGTTGTTATTTACCTGAGGATTATTGTCTTCCTGTTGCACATTATCCTGGGTATTGATCGTTGGTGACTCAATGGTCTCATGTGCTTCATTGCTGATCTCAACATTTTCATATGTCATTTTCAAACACTGCCACAAAACAAGGGTTAATTGACATATCACATATTATCCCTATACTCTGACCTACCAATTAAATACCAAATAAACTTAGGTAGGTTATACTAGTGAAGGAATTCCCCGTCTCTCCCCTCCTAGTTCTTGTCTCACATCTCAGCCAGGGATCATATCCCTAAGCTTTGATACTAACTGTGACGCCCCCAAAATAGGTATACATCACCCATCTTGGGTCACCAAATACATGGTACATAATAAAAATACAAACTTAATTATACAACTGTCGTGTAAAATACGACAAAACATAGTTGAGAGCTTTAACAGGAATATTGTCTTCTAGACAGTATTCAAACTCAAATGGAGTCCTCAATACATTTATTATCACACTATTTCATAGAATAGTGAGAACTACTATAACACCATCTCGGACCATCACTCCGTCCTCCGACTAGTCCCGGCAACGTTCTCATTTCCTGAAGAGAACAATGAAAGCAAAAGGGTGAGCTCAATTAGCCCAACAACAGATATTATGACTAAGATAATGCAGAATAAGTTATCGTTAGCCTTCAACAATGTTAAACTGATAGAATATAATAGACAACAAGTTTAACTGCAGCGGAACAAGCAATCCATTAGAAGAGTTAAGTAGAGCATGATATCAACTATCTTCTATGATTTAAAAAGTTTTTCATCAACTTTATCGCTAAGACTCAGCTTAATAAATAAACCACATCATCGAATCATCCCTGCACCACGGCCAAGGATATTCATGTAATCATCAATGGTCATGATTATACCGAATAATCCCTGGTCGTAATCATACCAACAACTGTCCATCAATGAACTACAGGCCAATGATGACTTTTACCACATCATTTGTAACATTACGGGTCATGATTATACCGATTGATCCCTGGTCATAATCATACCAATCAACAATTCATTTATGCACGTAAGCCAAAGATGACTTTTATCACAATATAAGCATGGGGATGATGACAATGATATAAGAATTCAATTAAAAAAAAGAAAGGATAAATTTTTAAAGATTTATAATTTAATTTATCCAGAATTCAATAATATTAAAATTGCCAACATGATACTGCTTTGTGGAGTAAAATTCAAGAATGATATTGTATCAAAAATAATTTGGACCGAAAAGAAATCAATTTTTGTCATGAATAGTATTGTGGGTGAATAGTACTCAGATGAATAGTACCCCATGAATAGTACTTCGGGAATAGTACCCCGTGAATAGTACTTTATGAATAGTACTCGTGAATAGTACCTCGTGAATAGTACTTTGTGAATAGTACCCATGAATAGTACTTTTATGAATAGTACTGCAGATAAATGAATAGTACTCATGGACAAGATTCTCTATGAAAAAGCTTAAAATTTAACAAGAATGTGCAGAAAATATCCTTGTGAAACGATACTAGATGAAGCGCAAATTTCAAGGATATTCTACTAATTTCACGGAGTATAGAAGCAATACTTTAACAAGATGAGAGTATAATCAGGAATACGAGACGAAATAATATTACTCACATACTACAGAGTATGAAAGAAAATATTATTCCTATGAATACTGAACAAAATAATATTCCTTACAACTATTGAACGAAAATAATATTCCAACGAATATTTAATAAAGATAATATTCCTACGAATATTGAACGAAGATAATATTCTTTATGAACATTGAACGAAAATAATATTCATACGAATACGAAAAATAATATTTCTTCAAAATATGAAATAAATAATACCCCTTACCTCAGAAGAAGATTGGATACTGGAATAGTGAGGTAGTAGGCTTTTCTTCTTCTTTCTCTCTATAGCTTCACTCTCTAAAGCTTCTATCTCTATAATTTCTCTTGTGAAACTTAGTGAATTGGTGAGAATGAAAGAAGAATGAGTTTCTATTTATAGAAAAATATAGTTTCAATAATTGCACGTTTTGGGGCTCAAAATATTACAGTATAATACCTTCATCTTTTTCTTTATTTTTAATTTAGTCCTACAAGTATTATCAAACTTGCACCACCTCCCCTAATAATACATCATGTGAATCAATAGTACATCAATAGTTCTATACATGTAAAAAATAATAATTACAGTATAGTACCTTCATCTATACCTCCATTTTTAATTTAGTCATGCAAGTATTATCAATCTTGCACCACCTCCCCTAATAGTACATGCATGTGAATCAATAGTACACACATGTGAACACATAGTTATAAGCATGTGAATTAATAGAAATTAATTGCTCATTTATCCTATTAATTACCCGATTGGTCAATATAACTTCCAGACATCAATTATTATAGAAATAAATATCGATTTTCACTACACTAATAATCTCAACACAATAGA
The DNA here is from genome assembly GCA_020205605.1 of Panax ginseng. Classification (NCBI taxonomy): domain Eukaryota; kingdom Viridiplantae; phylum Streptophyta; class Magnoliopsida; order Apiales; family Araliaceae; genus Panax; species Panax ginseng. The sequence continues at coordinate 115,738,695 of CM035135.1, forward strand.
ACTATCAATTTCATCTTTAATCAACACGAACTTATTCATCATTAATATTATAACTCACAATATTTAACAACCAAAGTCGCTCCTGTGAAAGAGGGGCTTTCCGATAAGGATTTCTCCTTAGTGGCGCGCAATTAGGTGACCAAACCTCTCCTTAACAGAACTTATGGACATTGTCAATATTGCAAATAATAATATGAATGATTAACTTTGTCATCTCAATTATTGATTTAATAATATAAAATATTATGCAGACGATACTGTGACAATAATTGAATCAATAATATGAGAGATATGATTCAGCAATTATTGTAGCAATAATTGAGTATAACCGGAGTGACTTCTCACGTAAGCATCAATAATCAATACCGTGTGCTACTATGCAACCACGCCAGACATCGTATTTTTACTACTAAGGGTAGTTCAACGATTATAACGTAAAACTTTCGCCGTTATTTTTATAAAAAAGACAATTACGCTGCTTTTCTAAATACGACAATACTTCCGTTGTGGGGTCCACCAATGATTGTGCCATCGTACGAATATTCCCTGTTAAAATGAATATTCCCCGACCAATCGAATATTTTATAACAACTTGCCTACTTTGCAAAATTTGTAAATATTACCCACAACTATAACATTATATCATATCCACACCATAATATTCCAAAATATATTTCAAAAAAATTTAATCTTTATTCATAAAAGTTGGGGTCTTACAGTTACTTTACTCTTGTGTTTCATCCTTGTCTCTTCAGCACATCAACAGTCTCTGTCACTCTAACTCGCTCTCAAATCTCATCTGAGAAAATGAAAACCAGGCGTACCATTCAACTTCGTGATGAGTCTGAGGATGAGGCCTCACTCCCTTCTCATCCTCCTACCACTCAAAAACTGAAACGAAAGCAATCCTCTGTTACAATTATCTCTGGTGAATCATCCCCTGCCGAATCTGAAGCAAGCTTACCCTCTTCTCCACCGACTGGGACTTCGACTGGTACCAAACGGCGAAAGATCAAAGAATCCTCACCCGGATCCCCTCCATTGACAGTAATACCCTTATCTGTCTCATTACATGATGTCCTTGAAAATTTCTTTCACAGTCATAACTTCGAACTGCGTTTTACATCTTCTATTTTCAAAAAATCTTTTGTTTATGAAAAATCCATTGATATGTACTATTTTCAAAACTCCCCACTCCAACACCTACTTGAGTCTTGTGGTCTATCCTCACTCAGTACTCCTCCATCTGTGGCATACTCAAAGTTGGTCCAACAATTTTACACGAACCTTGAAAATAATGGTGATTGCTATACTACGTTTGTGAAAGGTAAATCGTTGTTTTTTACTGCTCTGGATCTAGGTAGCATACTGTTCATTCCCTTTACAGGAGACTGTCCTTTTATTCTTAAGGGACCAGTGTATACACCTTTGTCTCCTCTTGATCAACTCAAAACTATCATGGCTGACCCCACTCTGTCTACCGTCACTCTCCCAAAGACTATTGAGGTGTCTCCTATTGACATTGTTCTTCAAAAATTACTGCGATATAATCTTATTCCTCGAATTGGGGGTGGGGCTGACTTCACTTACCATGATTTGGTTTTGGTGGCCTTGATCATGAAAGGAAAACCTTTCAATTTTTCTCTTATGATGCTTAAACACATGGTCAACTGCATCAAACATTCCAAAATATGTCTTCCTTACAGTTGTTTTCTTAATAAGTTGTTCACTCACTTTCAAATTCCTCTAGACAATGAAGGTTCCATCACAATTACTGATTCTATCGATTTTGCCTATCTCAAAAGCGCTTATATTACTCTGGTCGATGGTCAGTTCATGAGAATCGCTCCAGACATTCCCCTTGTTCATCCCATTCAAAATTCCACTCCTCCTATTCTACAACCTCCCTCTCTTAAAATTCTCACTCTTCTCCACACCATTGCTACCAATCAAACCTCTCTTACTGTTGATGTCAAGGATATACAACAACGTATCTCTGTGCTTGAAAAAGGGAAACTTCCCATCAGCCGCTCTGAACTATACAATGTTTTTCGCCACATGGAAGATGAATTTATTGATCTCCAAGCAGGGTTCGAATTGCATACCAAAGCTATGGTCAAAGCTTTGCAAAGGAAGATGAATCGTAATGCCTACCAACTAAGCACTAAACTGATTTTTATTTGTAATCATATTGGGACTCTCAGACGATTCACAGAACGCCGCATGAATGATTTGAGTGAGGAACTACAGGCTGACCAAGTGAACTCTCGTATACCGGAGTGGCCACAGTGCAATTGGATGGCTGAATACCAAGGCGATTTCCTGGATATTCCTCAACCTCCTCCCACCTTCACCCTTCGCCCTCCCCGTTTCGTAGACTCCCTGTCCCAAGAAGAATGCAAACATCGCCAGCATCATTATCCCTACTTCACTGCTCGCAAAGCCAACCAAATCCACATTGATGAGGAAGATGCCTAAGCTCGTGCCCCTCCTCTCCTTATGTTGCTCTGGTGCTCCTCTTTTGGATGGATGCCAAAGGGGGAGATGAATCCTGATCTTCACAGACATTTCTTTCAAATTTCATGCATGACTTCTGCTTTAAGACTATGTTTTTAACTGTTGGTTTTTGATGAATGATTTTAACTGTTGATGGAAGCACTTATGATTGCTTGTTTTAAATAGTATTTTTGCTGCTTAAAATATTTTATGGACTAACAGGTTATGTGCAGGGTGATTAAACACTGTCTATATGCAGTAAAGTATGGATTACACAGTTAATTTTAAATATGGAGATATGCATGAATTTTGGGAGAGTCGAAATTATTTTGATATGCATGGATTTAGGGGGAGTCATAATTATTGTGTTGTCATCATCAAAAAGGGGGAGAATGTTGAATTATGTCATACTCCTTCCTAAATGTTTTGATGATAACTATAATATTTCTCTAATTATGCTCTATGAAATTTCAGGAAAAGATATGGAATTACAGGAACATCAAGGTGGAAAATACAAAGACAAGAGATCTTTGAAGCATGAAAGGCGGATTGAGTCCTAGGAAAGATATGTAAGATCTTATCATCGATCTATTACTTTCCAATATAAGGCTTTAAGGCATGTGCATCTCACATATACATATATGAGCATATTCTAATATCATTAAATAAATTCACTAAGATCATGGAATAATCAGTGGTACATCTCTGGTAAAACTGAATATGGTAACATGGTAAGAATAGTTGATTGAATATACACCATAAAACATGCACCATGTATCAAGGGAAGAAATTAACCCAATTAGCCATGCAAATATATTTGGTATTTCTACCGGCCAAATCTATGTAAGTCAAATATGGAAATAAATTAGAAAGATTCTTTTTGGTGACTAAGATACTGACTTCCGTAATCACTTGGTACTGTGTGTTTCATAAATCAAGGAAACTACTTTCGATCAACAAAATAAGGTAACTGGTTAAACATATACCATGAATCATGCAGGAAGGTATGAGTCTTTTTGATCCACGTGCTTGACAAATTGATATAGTAATCTTTTTAGACGTGTAATCTTTTTAGACTGCATAAGATAGAGATTGATTGCATGACATTTAATCCCAGAGTTGACATATAGCAAATCTACATATGTCTAGATGGAATAAACTCTAGGAGATATGTTATCACGTGGTGAGCACTCATTATCTCTCTAATCACTATGTTGTATACTGATCATAATAGAGTCCTACACTAGTATACAACTGGAAAAGAGTCTTGATCATTGGCAAAATATATGGGTGTTACACTAAGATTACGTGATTTGTGATATTTGTACTAAACGGTCATATTGCAAATTGGAAATTAAAAAACGGTAATATATTTTGGTGGCTTATAAAAGAATTGATTCAATAATAAGAAAAGCTAAGAAATCTATACTGTTGATTGCATACATACAAAATTACGAAAGTGTGTTTCTTCGATTTATTGTTGATTACAACTGAAGGAGATATTGCTTAAGGTGATAGTGCATAAAATAATCTGGTAATAACTTTTACTGCATGTCATTACATACTAGAGCCTTGCATTGGTGAGTAATATATTGCTTGATCATTAGACCTCTATTGTGTATCTTATATTTACTCATATAAATTAATCTTCTCTAAATTGTGATTCGATTTTGATTATTATATTATTACAATCAAGTGTGAAAGCATAGGTGCTTGAGGGTGCATAGGTGCACAAGGAGCAAAGGTGCTCAAGTTGTTGGAACTTGTATTGTAATTGGAAAAGTTTTTAATAAAAGAGAGTCTCCAATACTAGTTGGTATTGGACGTGGACTAGACTACTATTATAGAGGGTAGTAGTTGAACCACGTAAAAATTCCGGTATTTATGTGATTGCATTTTTGTGATATACTATTCTGTTACATATCCAGCTGCCTGCATTGAATATCCACAAATAACATCAACTTAATTGTTAAACTATTTTCTCATAATCACATTTTGAAAAAGTTTAAGTCTCGTATTTAAATCATTGTGGAAAGTTTTACATAAATTCAATACATTATCTTAACATTTTCATTTATAAAGATATATCTTTGTATTGATTATCCGAGTCAATCATGTCACCATCAAAATAGTAATAATTTCGTATTGATGATCAGCTTAACCAAATAAAGACGCCAAATTCTTTTCAAAGACCGATCTTCATTCGATATCATCAATTAAAGATTAAAACCGATGACATTCCAAAGATCGCTTCGTAACTCAAGATGATTGCATTACAAATTCTACATATGTCTTTCTTGATCGACTAATGCTCTGCCGCCTTCATGGATATGATGAACCAAGTATTCAAGGAATATTTGATCACTTTGGTCGCTTTATCGATGACATCCTTATTTACTCCAAAAGTCATGAAGATCATAAGCAACACTGAGTTACTACTCCAAAAGCTTTCAAGAAAACAAGTTATACCAAGTTAAAGAAATGCGAGTTCGCTTGAGGAAGTAGTATTCTTGGGATGTGATATCAAATCACTAATATCTGCTGACCCTAAAAGATTGAGGCAATCAAAGTCGAGAAACCTAAGTTTAGTGACCGAAGATGAGCTCAGACTAGGAGATTCAAAAAATACCTAATTTCCTGCTTAACTTGAAAGAGATACAAATCAGCTTAGAATTGAGTAGTTTTAAGAACTCAAGAAAGACTTAGCAATCATTAGACCATTTTCGAGGAATTGAGGTCACGAGGGATTTTTAACTATTTCGAAGCTTTATGGAGATTTCTAAAAATTTTTCAATATGTCTCTCATGCCATGCAGAAATTATTTCTCAGGTCAAATATAATCCTGAAAAGATTCAACAAATCCTAAGCCATGAATAAATGTCAGAACAATCATCAAAGAATACTTGGTCAACACTTTCTAATTCCATTGAAGTATAAATGATCATTTCATCGGGATGCTCAGCTCTTGGAACGATTTTAAAAGAGAAGGGGGTTAATCAATAACGAAACTCATGTTAACATAGCATCGTTCTCACTATCTAAACTGGAACGACAAATGAAATCTTGAGTCGATCGGGAACCCAAGATTCACTGATTACGAATCATAGTCACAATGATCACAGCATTTCAGATTTGCAAAGAGCGCGATCTCAAACCAATCAAGCAGCTTGATAGAACTATTCAAGCTTTTATCGATTGATTAAGACCGCGTGTTCGACTTCATATTTGAGACAATTTCATATCAAAAACATCCTGAAGATAAGCCAAAAGAAAGGACGTGGATTGATATTGTCATGATTTACGTGTTCTCCATCAATATCCTCGAATCATATGTTATATCTCACGCCTTGAGATTGTATGAATTCATTTAAAGACGACGTTAATAAATTGGAGGAAATAATTAATTTATCCTCACCTGTGAAATAAAAGAAAGGGAGGTGTATCGCGTAATATTAAGTTTCTTTTGTTTTATTTATTTGATTATCGATATTTACGCTGGGTTGCATAAGCACTACGTAAAGATCAATAATTAATACCGCGCTGCTACTACGCAACCACGCCAGACATCGCATTTTTACTAATGTAGTTCAACAGCTTTAACTGCAACACTTTCGTCAAGTTATTTTTATAAAAGATAATTATGTCGCTTTCAACTACTTAATAATACTTCCATCAGGGTCCACTAATGATTGTAGTTGCCGCATATTAATATTCCCCTCGTTAAAACGTAATATTCCCCACCAATCAAATATTATATAACCACATGCTTACTTTGCAAAATTTGTAAATACTACCCACAACTATAACATTATATTAAATCCACACCATAATATTCAAAAATATATTTTGAGAAAATTATTCTTTATTCATAAAATTTGGGGTCTTACAACCTCCCCTTCTTATGAAATTTCATCCTCAAAATTAGGGTACATATCCGTATATGTCAAGAGATGAGGATACCTCGACTTCATCTCGCATTCTAACTCCCAAGTCATTTCCTCCACATCGTGGTTTCTCCACAAAACTTCGACTTAAGGTATAACCCTGAGCGTAGAACATGATCCTTCTTATCCAAGATTTTAACAGTAACTCTTCATACGCTAAATCTTCCTCAATCTCATCCGGTTCTAACTCAATATGTGGTTCTGCCTTTAACATATTTACGTAATATAGATATGTGAAAACGTTATGAACACGAGACATACTTACAGAAGCGAGTCTATAGCCACGCGCCTACTCGCCGAGGATTAAAAATGGGCCAATGAATCAAGGATTGAGCTTTCTCTCCTTCCAAATCTCATAACTCCTTCCCATGGAGCAACACGTAACACACATGATCTCCAATATCAATTCCACCTCCATTCACGAAGATCAACATAACTCTTTTGTCGATCTTGTGAGGTTTTTATACGTCATTTGATCGTTTGAATCTTTTCTCGTAGTCATATGTACCAACTCCGATCCCAACAACGCTGCTTTCACCCACCTCATCCCAAAGATACCAAGAACTACACTTTCTTTCATACAACGCCTCAAATGGAGTCATGCCAATACTTGCTTGATAACTATCATTGTAGAAAACTCCACCAATGGTAAGAACTTGTCCCAACTTTCCTCAAGTTAAGGACACGTAGTCTTAATAAATCTTCAAGAGTTTGAATAGTCCTTTCCGATCGCCTCATCCTGCTTCGAGGATGATATGTCAACTAAATTGTAAATCGCTGCTCATAGCTTTTTGAAACTAACCCAAAATCTTGAAGTGAATCTTGGGTCTCGATCAGAAACTATGGATACTGACATACCATGCAATCTTAGAATCTCGCTTATGTACATATTAGCAAGACGCTCAAGTATAAGTTTCTCATATCGATAAGAAATGAGCAGACTTTGGTCAATCTATCAACAATGACCCAAATCGCATCTATGCCTTGAGAAACCTCGGGAAGACCAAGAATCGAAATCCATGGTAATGTGCTCCCACTTCCATTCGAATTTCAAGTGGTTGCAATGGACCTTTTGGCACTTGATGTCTACCGACTCGCTGACAAGTTAGACACCTTAAGATAAACCCCGTCATATCTCTCTTCATATTGCTTCCACCAAAATGTATGTCAAGATCACGATACATTTTGGTACTCCTGTGATGGATTGCAAACTGTGTCAGGCGCCCCATTTTGATTTTATACTTCAAGTCGTAATCGCTAGAACACAAAGTCCTGAGTTTCTCAAAGTATTCCTTCTTCATCGATTCATGCTTCCTAATAACACCTTTTGCACTTTCTTCCTCATACGCATCGCCTCCGTGTCCGTAGCTTGAGCAAACTTTAACTTTATCGATTAAAGTCGGTTCTACTCAGATATTCGCCATCATCACACGGGTCCTCGAGTTTTTAACTCTATCTCCATCCTTTGTAAGTCATACAAAATGGGTCTTTGCATTGACAATATTGCACTCGCATTCGCATATGATCTTCTACTCAATGCGCCGCCTACTACGCTCGCTTTTCCGGATGGTATTAGATGGTATGATCATAATCTTTCAATACCAAGCCATCGCCGCTGCTGCATGTTGAGTTCCTTTTGAGTGAAAAAATATTTGAGGCTTTTTATGATCCGTGATAGATCTCCACCTTCTCTCCATACGTAATGCCTCCAAATCTTAAGCGTAAAAACGATCACGCCAACTCTAGATCAAGAGTAGATAATTTCTCTCATATTCTTTGAGTTGTCGTGAGGCATAGGCTATGACTTTTTACCATGTTGCATGAGAACACATCCTAACCCTTTGCTCAAACATCACCAGAGATGACAAATCCCTCCGAGCCGATGGTATTGTTTAACAGTCTTTAAATGAGTCTTCCTCGAGTTCTTGAAAACTCTTCTCACATTCCTCGCTCCAATCGAACTTTGTATCTTTTATAGTCAGCTGAGTTAATAAAGTAGCGATTCGAGAAAATCCTTCCACGAATCTCCGATAATAACCAGCTAAGCCGAGAAAGCTACATACTTCAGTCACTGACTTTGGTTGCTCCCAGCTTTGGATTGCTTCAATCTTTACTGGGTCAACAGATATTCTATGATTTGATATCACGTGTCCAAGGAATGCAACTTCCTCAAGCTAGAACTCACATTTCTTCAACTTGGCATAAAGCTTGTTCTCACGAAGCTTTTGAAGTATCAACCTCAAGTGTTGCTCATGGTCTTCACGACTTTTGGAGTATATGAGGATGTCATCAATAAAGACGACCACAAAGTGATCCAAATATTCCTTGAATACTCGGTTCATCATGTCCATGAAGGTAGCAGAAGCATTAGTCAATCCAAAAGATATGACTAGGAATTCATAATGCCCGTATCGAAGTTCTCGCGAAGCAGCTTTAGAATGTCATCGCTTTTAATCTTCAACTGATGATATCCTAACGAGATCAATCTTTAAAAAGAATTTGGCTCTTTCAGCAATCGGTCAAACAGTCATCAATGCGAGGCGATTTTACCTATTTTTGATGGTGACATGATTCAACTCCCGATAATCAATACAAAGTCGCATACGCCCATCTTTTTCTTCTTCACGAATATAACAGAGCACCCCAAGGAGACGTATTTCAGACTAATAAAACTGATGTCTAACAATTCCTCGTAGTTGGGTTTTAACTCCTCAAGTTCAATAGAGCCATTCGATATGGGCTTTGGAAATGGGTTTTGTACGCATTTTAAGGTCGATACAAAATTTAATTTCACGCTTTGGGGTAGGCTAGAAGTTCTTCGTGAATACGTCAGAAATTTATTAACAATAGAAATATCATTCAAATCACGTATTTTTATTTAAATTTGTGACATGGGCTAAGAAAGCTTGACAACCGTTTTTCAATAAACGAATAGATTTATGGCTTGATATGACAGTGATTGATTTTAGTGGTTTGATTGCTTGAATTCGCATAATAGGTTGGTTGGGAATATGAAAGCTAACAACCTTACAAAAATAATCAATTTTAGCATGATGAGTAGTTAACCAATCAATCCCTAAAATCATATTAAATGCAAGTATTTAAAGAAATAAGATCGACAGGTAACGCGCGGTTACCGATTTGAATCAAACAAGACTTATAAACAGTGGATGTAATGAAGGTTTCTCCCAACGGAGTTTCAACCGATAAGTCAAAGTCTAATTTCTCCGGAGTCAAATTTAAACGTTGAACGCAAGTAGGAGAAATAAAAGAATGGGTAGAACCGGTATCAAATAAGGTATATACTTTGCTAGAGTTTATGATTAGCTTACCCGTGATCACCTCATTCGGATTACTTACTTTTTGGGAGGTTACGACAAATGCTCTCCCTTGAACTACCAGTTTTGTCTTGTCTGGGACACCCTTTGATGCCTCCATCCCAGCTGGACTTGACTTTGGTGCACGACAAAATAGGGCTAGGTGACCTTCTTTTCCACAATTGTAACACGCTTTGGACTGCATCGCGCAGTTTGGACTGATGTGTCCTTCCCCTCCACATTTATAACATACGATCGGCGGTCGTTCTCCTTCCTTAACAACAGGTGCTGGTGCTGACATCTTTCCATCATTGTTAAATCTCCTCTTCTTGAAATGTCCACTCTTATTGTCATGGCCACGATTACCACCGAAGTGATTACCATTTCTAGCATGTTGATTCCCTCCACGCTTGTTGTCACCGCTTCGATGACTGCTACCACTGGTATTATCATTTTGTCAGCTGCTCTCCTTTGGTTGGGTTAACTTATTATCGCGTTTCAATAACTGAACCCTATTCACAACATCTAAATACAAGTAAAGTTCGTGAGAGATAAGGTTGCCTTGATGTATACGCTATAACCTTGCCGTTCTGCATAAAGATATAACCCAATCCTTTGTGTGAAGCATCACTATATACCACAAAGTTTCATGTATTATCTGGTAATGACAACACAGGTTCCACACTTAACTTCTTCTTCAATTCTTGAAAACTTTCCTCACATTTTTCCGTCCAAACAAATTTTACAGATTTTCTTGTCAAATTTGTCAACGGAGTAGCAATCTTGGAAAAATCTTGAATAAACCGTCTATAGTAACCTGCCAATCCCAAGAAACTTCTTACTTCTGATGGAGTTCTTGGTTGTTCCCAATTTATCACAACTTCTACTTTTAATTGATCCATTGAAATCCCATCCTTATCAATTACATGCCCAAGAAATTGTACACGTTCCAGCAAAATTCACATTTAGAGAATTTCGCAAATAACTTTTCCTTTCTTAGCGTTTCCAGCGTCAGACGTAAGTGTTCCACGTTTTCCTCTTGAGTTTTAGAGTACACCAGAATATCATCGATAAATACCACTACAAACTTGTCTAAAAATGGTTTAAACACCCTGTTCATCAAATCCGTGAACGCTGCAGGGGCGTTTGTCAAACCAAAAGACATTACTAAAAATTCATAATGTCCATACCAAGTTTGGAACGCTGTCTTTGGTACATCCTCCTTCCTCACTTTCAATTGATGATACCCACTTCTCAAATCTATTTTCAAGAAATAACTAGTACCCTTCAATTGATCAAACAAGTCATCTATTCTTGGCAATGGATACTTGTTCTTAATAGTGACTTTGTTCAATTCCCTATAATCAATGCAAATTCGCATTGACTCATCCTTCTTCTTCACGAATAACACCGATGCTCCCCACGGTGACACACTCGGTTGAATATACTTCTTGTCTAACAGTTCTTGCAGTTGCACCATTAGTTCTTTCATATCTACCGGAGCCATTCTGTACGGGGCCTTCGATATCGGAGCGATTCCTGGTGCTAAGTCGATCACGAACTCGATTTCTTGGTCAGGCGGAAGTCCTGGCAAATCATTAGGAAACACGTCCACGAACTCCCTAACCACAGGTATTTGTTCCAATTTTACACCCTTCTCCTTTTGAGTATCAACTATGTAAGCTAAATACCCTACACAGCCCTTACTCAACAACTTCTTGGCCTGCATCATCGTCAGACATCTCATTTGTCTAGGCGATTTGCTACCATGAAAAACTACCTTTGACGGAGTCATAAGGTTTACACACTTCTTTTGGCAATCAATTATTGCTCCATAATTGAATAACCAATCCATTCCCAATATCACATCAAACTCTCCAAGTTTTATCGGGATTAAATCTACTTTCATAACATTCCCCTTAATGTTCACCCTACTACAGTTCTTGTATACGAACCTAACAGGAATTACTTCCCTATTCGTAATTTCTATGTTTAGAGGGATATTCAGCTATTCACTAGGTATTTCTAACCTCTTAGCAAATTCATCAGCTAAAAGCGAGCAAGTAGCACCCGAATCAAATAATACATATGCATTTATATCATTGATTGGGATAATACCTGACATGACATCTTTTGATTGCCTTTGCGTCCTGCACCCGTCCATATCAAGGTTCTTCTTTGTGGGCTTATTTTTTGATGTTGGTTCAGCAATAGCCAATGTACCTCCACTAGCATTTCCCTTGCTCCCAATTGTCTCACCGAATCTCTTCTTAGGGAATTCACGAGCAAAGTGATCCTTGGATCCGCACGTAAAGCACACATTCTTATTAGCTTGAGTGCAATTTGGGGCGATGTGACCCTCTTGGCCACAATTGAAACATACTCATTTCCCCAGCAAACACACTCCCTTGTGAAACTTTCCACACGTAGCTCATGCTTCAAACTTCTTATTTTGCTGATTTTATTGCTGATTTCTGGCTCTCGCGTTCGCATTCCACTTTCTCTTCAGGTTGTTGTTGCCATTTCCACTGTTACCACCACCACCATTCTTAGCTTCACCTTCACTTTTCTTCTTCCTCTACTCTTAGTTATGTTTGGTTACCGCTTCGCCTCCACTCTCAGTGAGAATTGCTTTCTCCATCATTGCTGCAAACGTCTTCAATTGGAACAGGGAGACTCTACTGTACAACCAGGGTTTCAGTCCTTGTTCAAATCTCTTCGCCTTGCGTTCGTCTGTGTTGACTTGATATGGCGCAAACCTCGCCAACTCGTTGAATTTTGCAGCATACTCAGACACCGACATCGTTCCCTGCTTCAATTCCAAAAACTGTACTTCTAGCTGACTCTTCGAACTTTCTGGAAAATAGGTCTCAAAGAATATTTCCTTGAAACTTTCCCAAGACATTACCCCTTGACCTCCTCGGGTTTTATTGTCATGCCACCAATAACTCGCCTCTGCTTTCAACATAAATGATGCAAAAGCAGTCTTCTTATTCTCCTCTACCCTAGCAACCTCGAAAACTTTCTCTATTTCCATAATCCAGGTCTGTGCTTCAACTGGATTCATGGACCCACGAAATTCTGGTGGTCCAACCGCCTTGAAATCCTTAAACGTAGTACCTTGGTTTTGAGGTTGATTCTGCAAAGCACCCGTCAGTAACATCACTAGCTACTGAATTGGGTTACCATCCACATTGTTGTTATTTTCCTCAGTGGTTCCCCGTCGTGATTGACGTCTTGAAGCCATTTTCTGTTAAAATACATCCATTAGATTCTACTCAACCTTTTAAGTATTATATACTTAAGTTGCACATCATAAAAGTCAATCACATAGAACTTAACACCGAATAAAACAATAACTTTTATTCATTCATCATCTTTTAAAACATCAAAACAATAGCATCATCTTATTTACATTCTTCTCTGAATAATAACAAATGAGACAACATCATCATCATCTATCCCATTGGTTATATCATACAGGATTTACATTTCATTTATTTTCTAATCACATATCAATTACATTCCCTACAATGTCCTACTAAGATATCTTTGCGTAGCACGACGCGTTTTTCCTCCATAATTGAACATTGTTCTACGGCCTATAAGTATGTATATGGCGATGGCGTCTCTCGAATCATGTCGGATAACCCATGACTCTATCTTGAGCTCGATTGATCACCGTGTTGAATATGTTGTTCATTTCTTCCATCTTCCTCCTCTTTGCTTGTGCGTCTCTCTCTGCCATTCCGGCTCGTTGATAAGCTTCATTGTATGCATCTACAGCTCTTGCCCTCTTTGTAGATTCGTCCTTCAGCTTATTCTCTAGGTCTGAAATCTTCTCCATCAGTTGCTCGTTTTCTCCTTCAATGTAGACCAGCTTCTCTTCAACGTTGTTCAGTCATTCTTCCCGATCTTGGATCTCATCATCCTTCTGTGCCATCGAGGTCTGTTGTTCAGCTACTATCTCTCGCAACTCCTCAACGGTATCTTGAAGTTCCACATTGCGATCATACACCTCGTCGTACATACGAGCAGCTATCGAATTTAGTGGAATATCTTCCTCCTCTTCCTCATCATCCTCCGACTGTGGCAGCTCAACAGGGTCCTCCTCATCCGTCTCTATCTCATCATCCACATCAGGTACTCTCTCCTGCTCAACTACTGTGACCAACGGAACTGTTTCCTGTGGCAATAGTTGTTCCCAAATCACCTGAACATCTCGAGGCTCCTCCTCTCTAGCCTGATTGGATCCTCCTACATTAGCCATCATGTCAACCAAATTTTAAGTTTTCATTACTAATCATTACTACTCGACACTCACGAGCACATAAGTTATTATCACATAAGCACATAAGTGTTTTATTACTTTCTTTTTCCTAAAATTCGATAAGAGTTTATCATCACTATCTTTTCAAAGGTTACTTCCTAAGGCTTTTCCCCCACCTAATGTTCATAACCTAAGGCTTTGATACCAACCTGTGACACCCCCAAATCTAGGTACTTCATTCCCACAAGATTTGGTGCTCACTATTCATACATTCATACTATCTACCCAAATAAGATAATATTTAAACCATAAATCCTCCCTTTAAATAGGGTTACATCATTAAATAAAATCTTCCCAGGTTATCTAACCTTTAAACATCATTCAAGTGCGGAAATAAAATTTATTACATCTCGTTATTAAAATAAATTCTAAGATCATCATAATAAATAAAAGTACAATTCAGCATCACTTGTACAATTTTTCCTTTCCTTTGCTAGTTGAAGGTTCATCTACCATCTCGACTTTAGCTGCAATGAGTTTATAAATATGCAAGAGTGAGCAAAACAATTGCTCACTGGATATAATAGAGAATCAACAGGAGTATAACAATAATAACTGCCAATGAATAGACTCATCAAAACTGGATGGTACTATAACAATGATAATCAAAACTGAAATCCAAAATATGGAATACATCAACTGAGGGTCATAAGACCATGAATTATGTCCACAGTTGCGAGTAATCTTTCAACTCCAACTTTAACAGTCATAAGACTATAAGGACTCCTCGTACTTAGGGGGATCAGCCCTTCGTACAATGTATTGTGCACAAACATTTTAACGCTACGCGTAAATTATCCCCTAACAATAGGGTTGTTCATCTCAGTATTTAGAGTACGAGCCCGCACCAAAGAAAATTTGGTTTGGATAAGCTTTCAAGGGTAATTTGAAGTTTAACGAACATCAACTAGAGGACTAGTTGAATCAATAGTGTTTGATAATCACAACAGATATTTAATAACATCATAACATAGAACATTTGAGAATCATAAATGAACTGATTATACATATTAAACTCATGCTTGAAATAACTATAGAGCATAAGTATTCAACAAAATGAATAAAATGGTTAACCTTTGCTTGAACAGTAAATAAGCTCAGGTTAGAGTCTTATAACATTAGAAATGAAATTACTGAATGTACAATAACTGATAGCAAGCTGGAAACTAAAAACTTGCCCAACATGGTATTTACTCATGCAAAGAATTAAAACAGTCCAATAATAGGAACGAGAAGTCAAAAACTGCGTCCCTTATACAATAATAGATTTTAAGAAACTTGCTTAACTATAAACAAGTTAGAACGAATCAATAAAATGAGAATTTCAAATAACATTAGAGTCAAAGTTTGCTCAATCAAAAGAATAAAGTTACACAACATAGTAATAGAATTAACTCAACGAAAGTGTAGAGTTGAAACTTTCTCAATGTAAAAAGATAGGGTTTAGAAACTTGCCTTGAGCGTAAGCTATAAAATTAAACTCACGATCACCTACACAATATTTTAGAATCACAATACCTATTAGGTATGATAACATACTATAACATGTTTATTTCTAGCTAAACTTATCATTGAAGTACAAGTCTTTCATTACCACTTACATTTCAGAAATTCCAAGTGTTATACTTTGCAACACTTAACTAGCATTCATTGTCTAACTAACTTGCAACATAACACGTTCTCGACTTACTAAACATTTTTGCAACTTTGAACTTACTAACCCCAATTCACTATGTTATGTTAACCTTAACATTACACCTTTAACATGCTAACATAATTCAGACCATGATATGATTTGCTAACTAAGGTCAATGAAGAAGAACAAATCGAAATCTCAAACTGTAGTATAAGCGGCAATTGCCATATACAAAAGGCTTCAAGCGGCCTTGTTGTCTTGTTGTTGAGACAGACGTCTGATGTAAGGCTAATGAACGAAGAGTTTACTTTAGCCCAAAAAATACAAATTTCACCTATCAAATGGTGATAATAACACGTAAAATAAATATACCACTATCATAAACATGATTGCTAACATATTCAACCACTTAGCACAATTTAACAATAGCTAAAATTATTTTAATTTCTCAATTCTCATGTTTTTCATATAAAACTCCATTTTTGATATTCATCCCAAAAATCATCGCTGTGAATTCATTATTTGGCCAAATCACTCTATTCAAATTTCGTTATGCTCGTATCTCAATGAACTACCAAATACAAGTTTCAATTTATAATTCCACATACTAATTGGCCACTAAAATTGATACTTTCATGAACATAAGAAAAATACATATAAACATACACTGTCGAAATTTTCTTCTACTGTAAACCGAAATTAGCATGCAATTATTGTTTAAACATACTATCTAATCATTATAAGCATGTACAACCACCATAACTTATTTATCTAACAACAACTCAGAAAAACATAACTCACAGAGTATAGCAAAACTTTACCGAAATATTCATGAATAATATCAAAATAGTAAAATATACCTTTTGTTGCTTGACAGAAATTCTTGTTAAGCACACTAGAATTAACGTGAAAATTCCTAGACTCCTCTCCAATTCTCTCTCAAGTTCTCAATTTTCTCAGAACTCAGTACTCTCAAACTTTGCAAACAAGAATGCGTAAACTAACTGATAAACAACGTAAGAAACATAACTGATAACCCTTAATAATACTAATTGCTATATCAGTTACTAACGTATATAATATAAGTATATTATATTTATTATTTTATTTATTTTCAAAAATTAGAAATTCCAAAAGCCATAAGGCTTGTTTGGCAAACCATTTAAATATTAAAGAGTTAAAATACTCAAGCCTTGTTTGACAAAAACTAATTTAAATCCTTTTTAATTTATTTTAATAAACACTTTAGCTTATAAACTATAATCACATATTATTTTCATATCCAACATTAACCCATTAAATTAATCACATACTATATTTTAATTAAATATAGCCTTTTAGCAAAAATCACCAAATTATAATTTTTATTATAACTTTATTTAATAATTTAATATACCATCTAAATTATTAAATCACAACAACAATATAACATCTCATGTTATACTACAATTCTCTAAATTATAAATTAATTTAATTTAGAAAATAATCTAACAAATTTAGATTCATAAATATTTACTAACAACCATCACATCAATAAAATATTTATTTTATCAATTCAACAATAGACACATCAAATAAATATTTATATAACTCAATTACAATTTGAAATTTCAAATCGTTACAGTCCTAGCTCCTTAAACTGCTTAACGGTGACCGACCGAGAGTTTTCAGTGTTTCCACCTGCATTTTGGACAGGAGCCGCCCTTGCCTGATGTTGCATAAATTGCATAAAGCCTCTGAACATCCCATCGTTCACCATTTCATCGGTGTTATTGTTTACCTGAGGATTATCGTCTTCCTGTTGCACATTATCCTGGGTATTAATCTGTGGTGACTCAACGGTCTCCTGTGCTCCATTGCTATTCTCAACATTTTTGGATGTCATTTTCAAATACTGTCACAAAACAAGGGTTAATTAACATATCACATATTATCCCTATACTTTGATCAACCAATTAAATACCAAATAAACTTAGGTAGGTCATACTAGCGAAGGAATTCCCCGTCTCTCCCCTCCTAGTTCTTGTCTCACATCTCAGCCAGGGATCATGTCCCTAAGCTTTGATACCAACTGTGACGCCCCCAAAATAGGTATACATCACTCATCTTGGGTCGCCAGATACATGGTACTGAATACAAATACAAACTAATTATACAACAGTCGTGTAAAATACGACTAAACATATACTGTGAGTTCTAATACAAATATTGTCATCTAGATAATATTCACACACTAAAAAAAATGGGCCTTTAGCAACGATTTTTCGGACAACGACTTTATAAGTCGTTGCTAAAAGTATATGTTTAGCAACGAAATTTGTCCTTCGTTACGGATTGTGTCAGGCTTTCACTTTTTGCAACGAAGTCCATGTGTCGTTGCAAAATTTCGTTGTTAATTCATTGGCGGAAAAAAAATTCGTTAGAAATTCGTTGCAAAATTTTCGACCACTTGCTTTCCCTTCATAGCGGTCAATGAGAGTTTTTTTGTTGCTAAAAATGGGGCTTTAGCAACGATTTTTTAGGCAAAGTCATTGCTAAAAGTGTATGTTTAGCAACGAAACTTGTCCTTCGTTGCAGATTGTGTCAGGCTTTCACTTTATACAACGAAATTCATAAGTAGTTGCAAAAATTGGAAACATAATTCATTAGAAATTCGTTGCAAAATTTTTAACTAAGTTTCTCCTCATCATGGGCAACGAAAGCTTTTTTGTTGCTATATTTCGTTGCCTAATATGGACCACATTCATTGGCAACAATTTTTATTTTCGTTGTATATTTTATACAACTTTTTGCAACGACTATTAAAATATTGCCTTAAATTAAGATGATAATAATAATAATAATAATAATAATAATAATAATAATAATAGTACTAATAATAATAATAACAATAAGAGTAATAATAATAATAATAATAATAATAATAATAATAATAATAATAATAATAACAATAAGAGTAATAATAATAATAATAGTAATAGTAATAATAATAATAATAATAATGACAATAACAATAACAATAACAATAATAATAATAATAATAATAATAATAATAATAATAATAATAATAATAATAATAATAATAATAATCCTTGCAAAATAATAGCAACTAGGCCTAGGTGCTCGGGTGGTCATTGGATCAATATTTCAAATTGGAGGTCTTGGGTTCGAATTTGTGCATCAACATATTTTTTAGGATAAGGTTTAATATTTGCCACGTCGGTAGGTCCACATATGATATTTGTGTGTGTGTGTGTGTGTGTGTGTGTATATATATATATATATATATATATATATATATATATATATATATATATTTCTTTTCAAAATTTCTTATCAAACTAAATAAAATACTAAACAAATCTCAACATTAAACTAAATATATATAAAGTAACTATGAATATTTTTATATATAAATATATATATGTAAACAAATATTCATATAAATATTTATAAATTTATCTCTAAATATTCATATAAATATTTATAACAAATATTCATATCTAAATTTTATAAATTTTAGATGAAATATTTATAATTTTATAAATAAATATTTATTTATAAATTTTAAAGATAAATTTATATGAATATTTGTTTATAAATATTTATATGAATATTTAGAGATAAATTTATAAATATATATATATATATATATTAAAATATTCATAGTTACGTTATATAAATATTCATAGTTACTTTATATATATTTAGTTTAATGTGGAGATTTAAGATGAGTATATATATATAGATGATAATAGAATTTATCTAATAGACAAAAAATATTACATAAGAAGCCAAAATATTACAACTAGGTTTTGAACCTAAGACCTATGGGTTATTAGGCCATTAAGCTACCACTGAGTCATTCTAATTTATTAATTAACTAAACTACCGCCATAACTTGTAGCAGTAGACAGTGTAGCACATGAGCAAATAAGGGGTAAATGAGTAATTTCTCATGTCGCTACAGCCTGTAGCGGCAGGGGAAGTTCTTTTCAATCCGTGTCATCCAATGTTGCGATCAACGGTATAGATTATGGTTGTTGAAATAATACACGTGACAACTGATTGTCAAGCATGTTAGTTCCGGGTCTCTGACTCAAATAAACCCAACCTCATCAAACCTGATTATTATATTTATGTTTCCCAATGTTTACTATTTCTAGATAGAAGCACTACAAAAAAAAAAGCAATAACAGTCATAATAATAATAATAATAATAATAATAATAATAATAATAATAATAATAATAATAATAATAATAAATAATAATAATAATAATAATAATAATAATAATAATAATAATAATAATAATAATAATAATATCCCTTACCTCAGAAAAAGACTGGATCCTAGAATAGTGAAGTAGCAGACTTCGCTTCTTCTTTCTCTCTATAGCTTCTCTCTCTATAATTTCTCTATAATAATTATTCTTGTGAGACTTAGTAAATTAGTGAAAAATAATGAAGGAATGACCTTCTATTTATAGGAAAATATAGTTTTCATAATTGCACATTTTGGGGCTCAAAATATTACAATATAATACCCTCATCTTTTCCTTCACTTTTAATTTAGTCATGCAAGTATTATCAAACTTGCACCACCTCCCTTAATAGTAAATCATGTGAATCAATAGTAAATCATGTGACTCAATAGTTCTAAACATGTGAAAAAATTAATTATAGTATAGTACCTTCATCTATACATCTATTTTTAACTTAGTCATGCAAGTATTATCAAACTTGCACAAACTCCCCTAATAGTAAATGAATGTGATTCAATAGTACACACATGTGAATAAATAGTTATAATCATGTGAATTAATAGCAATTAATTGCTCATTTATCCGATTAATTACCCGATTGGTCAATATAACTTTTAGACATCAATTATTATCGAAATAAATGTCGGTTTCCACTAACACTAATAATTTCAACACAATGGAACTATCAATTTCATCTTTAATCAACACGAACTTATTCATCATTAATATTATAATTCACAATATTTAACAACCAGGTCGTATCCAGGAAATAGGGGGCTTTCCGATAAGGATTTCTCCTTATTGACGCGCAATTAGGTGACCAAACCTCTCCTTTACAGAACTTCTAGATATTGTCAATATTACAAATAATAATATGAATAACTTTGTCGTCTCAATTATTAATTTAATAATATAACATATTATACAGATGATACTGTGGCAATAATTGAATCAATAATATGAGAGATATGATGCGTTCTTTATCGTAACAATAATTGAGTATAACCGAGTGACTTCTTACGTAAGCATCAATAATCAATATCGTGTGCTACTATGCAACCAATGCCAGATTATCTTAGTAGTTTTACTACTGGGAAGTTCAACAGTTTTAATTGGTAACACTTTCGTAGATTATTATTAATAAAAGATAAATCTGTCATTTTTTAAATACGACAATACTTCCGTTGGGGGGGGGGGGGTCCACCAATGATTATGCTATCGAACGAATATTCTCTGTGAAAACGAATATTCTCTGACCAATCGAATATTCCCCGACACAACGAATAACAACTTGCTTACTTTGTAAAATTTTCAAATATCACCCTTCACTTTAACCCTTTCTCAATTTAACCATTTACTAAATAAAATAATAATTATAAGAAAATCGAATATTTTCATTTCATAAAACTTGGGATCTCACAATAATAATAGTACTAATAATAATAATAATAATAATAATAATAATAATAATAATAATAATAATATCAATAAAAAATAATAATAATAATAATAATAGCAATAATAATAATAATAATAATAATAGTAGTTCTAATGATAATAATAATAATAATAATAATAATAATAATAATAATAATAATAATAATAATAGTAATAATAATAATAATAATAATAATAATAATAATAATAATAATAATAATAATAATAATAATAATAATAATAACAATAATAATAATAATAATAATAATAATAGTAGTAATAATAATACTACTATTATAATACTACTACTAATAATAATAATAACAACAACAACAACAACAACAACAATAATAATAATAATAATAATAATAATAATAATAATAACAATAATAATAATAATAATAATAATAATAAACCCTATATGAATATATGGTAACCGCCAGCGTGTTTCTCCTCTTGTAATCTCGAGCATTTGTCTACCGGCTTCGAGAGAAACACACAAGCTGTAGCAAACAGATCGGAGAAATCTAAAACAAAACCCTACATCTATATATTCCTAAATCAGACTAGTCGCAGATCTCTAAGGTAAGTTGTTTTTTCAATCCAATTTTTCTATGTTCTAGGGTTTCGTTTTGGCTTGGATTTTGATTGTTTCTGTGAGACAGATGGTGTTTGACCCGAGCAAGAAGAAGGCGGCCTAGAAGAAGGCAGCTGCGGCGGCGAAGAGGGGAGGAAAATCGGCGGCGCCGAAGACTAAGGCGGCTGCTGAGGAGAATGAAAGCAGCAGTAGGGCAGATAATTTGGCGAACGGAGTGAAGATACTGGTGGCGGCGAAGCAAAGCGGTGGAACTGGTGAGAATTCTTCGCCGTAGGAGAAGAAGTTGAAGATACTGGTGGCAGGCGGTAGAATTGGAGGGCTGGTTTTAGCGTTGGCAGCGAGGAGGAAGGGGTTTGAGGTTGTGGTGTTTGAGAGGGACTTGAGTGCCATTAGAGGGGAGGGACAATACAGGGGACCAATCCAGGTACAGAGTAATGCTTTGGCTGCTTTGGAAGATATTGATTTGGATTTTGCTGATGAGGTTATGAAGGCTGGCTGAATTACTGGTGACCGGATTAATGGACTGGTTGATGGTGTTTCTGGGAACTGGTAATCGTTTTACACTTTTTCCATATAACTTTTTTGAACTTTAATTTTTAGTTATTGGGCCATAAATATTTCTTTTTGACATTTATAGTTGTTAATTATTGTTTGTGGATGTTATAATTAATCTATGTGAATTGTGAGGCCTTACGGTAAATACTTGAAATTTGCATATTTGTCAGAAATTTTCTTAGTTATAAGATTAGTGTTATCCTGTTATGGTTGTGTATATGGTTATTCCTTAGATATATTTGGTGGCTCGGTACCATGGGCGTTTTTTCACTTATTGACAAGGAGATTTGATTAGAAATTTTATTAGTAATGCTAGTTTCATATAGGATCAAAGGGGAGTGGGTTTTAGTATTGATATATCATTACTTCAGATAATAATAGAGTCAGTGGAAGATTAATGTCCAACATGGGCATCTCAATCATATAGAAGTTTTCATGTTAAGAAGATATGGTGTACAAGGGTAATTGTAGACATTCTTTTCGATTGCTCATGAGTATCCAACAGTATACTTGTTTCGTAAATCATGACTAAGTGGTGGATGGAGAGGGTTTTCGATTGCTCATGAGTTGGTAGATGGGGATGCATTGGTGTTTCAGTTGATCCGACCAATTGCATTCAAGGTGATAATTGTAAAATGGACATTGCTCAATTATTGTTGATTTTTAATGTTCCACAACCTATTTTTTGTTTGTCTTAATAAACCTTAAACCCTACCAAAGCCTTTGATGAATGAATATAACCTCATCATAGTAACTGATTTCAATCCCCTCACTTTTAGGACCAAACTTACATATTCCAAAGTGTTTAATTCATCTTCCATTTGCAGGTTTACATTATAAGGGTGAATAGTTTTGAAAAGGGTAGCACCCTTGAGGATATGGATGCTTAGATTATTTTACAAGTACTGAATTAATGCTGGTAAGATACTGTACCCTACCCAATTTTGTTTACGATATTGTTACTAACTTCATTTGGTTAAAAAAAATTTGGTCAACTATCTCGAGTTTGTAATAGAAACCACATGGGAAATCAATACCAAGAGCCAGTGCTGATTCTATAAACTTAGCATGAATAACTGGTTCAAGTTCATTATCATCCATCCCTATAGACTGAAATCTTTGAAAACACAAATTTTGAATGCTCTGGTTCAAGTTCATTATCACGCAAGCTTTGCAGCAACTCCGTTTTGCCTTTTTTGCACTGTTAGATTTGTCAGTCTCCTAATCTAGTTGTGCTCATATTACCATGTGAGATAAATAAAACATTTTTTCAGAGGTGTACTTTGAAGTTGTAATTGAAGTATGGTCTGTTCGCAAACATTTTTCCTACCAATTTTGACTTTTGTTCTTTAGTAAGCCTAATTGTTTGTTCAGGTTTTATGTTGTGTTTCCTCTTAATGTTAACAGTTGGAAACTTCTATATTCCCCTTGTAGGGAAAGTATGTTACTAGTAGAAACCTAAGAGATCGGCTCTACCGTGAAATTGAGAGAAATTTGGCTATGAAAGTTGAAGATGGTGAAACTGCAGATACATTTATTGTTAGTGGACGGGGTACTTTACATATTACCATACTGATAGAGAACATGTAAGAAGTTAATTGATGGTTTGAATTATTCATCTTTTTCATGCATATACATATAACCATATAAATTTCAGGCAAAGAGAAGGATATGAGTTCATGGTGGGACCCCCTAAAGTAATCAATAAAAGAGTAGACGACAAATTACTTGAACCTTTTGAGGTGACTGTTTATTTTTAACTTATCTGTTGTATATATGGAAAGTGGAATATAGATATTGTTTATAACCAATTCAAAACAATTTGCGATCAATAAAAGAGTATACTAAAAATTGCTTGAACCTTTTGAGGTGACTGTTTATTTTTAACTTATCTTTTGTATATATGGAAAGTGGAATATAAATATTGTTTATAACCAATTCAAAACAATTATTTCGGCAGATACATTCATTATGTTGAATGTCTCTAGAAAGGCTTAGAGACCACTAACTTGTTGCTGAAATTGCAAATTATTTTGTTCAAAATTGATTTTTTTATGCAAAAACTGTTGCAAAACAAAATCATGATGACTTAGTTGCTAAAGAGAATGTTCTGAGATAATCCCTGTTTTAAGGATGTATTATTCCCAAGTTTCATGTCATCCTGCTTCTGAAACCAATATTTTCTACTTCACAGATTGCCACTGTTGAGGTACCTGAAGAACACATGGGCTCGGTGGTTGAACTTCTCGGTAGAAGACGTGGGCAGATGATTGATATGCAAGCGCTTGGGTATGTAAAATAGTTTATTTTCCATTTGATTGTGCCTTGCTTTATATTTGACTCTTTAGTTTTTAGAATACTAAACTAATGTATGTATGTATGCTTTCATATCACCATTTCTGACATGTTATTGAGTGGGCATGAGTTTAGTGCATAAATTTATCTTGCAGGTGAAGGATTGGAGGCATAATTTTGGTCATGCAGTTGGGCGTAGTATTCAGGCTCCACTGAACCTACAACCAAAGACAATGTTCAAGTTCAAGTGGCTTCAAGTAATCAGATGTCTTCTACTATTGTATTGTAATAATAAACCTACAACGATAATGAATGATTATGTAGTGGATGATTTTATTAAGTTAATAATATTTTAGTTTTTTGTATTTTTGCCATTATTTGTTATGGGGACATTGAGTTAACCAGGTACACAAAAAGAATGTTAAATTTTGATTTGACAACAATATAATTTGCTACAAAGCATTGAACAAGTTTTAATATAGCAACAATTTTTTATACATTTAGCAACAAATTTTTCGTTGTTAATGACATTAAAAATATAATATTTGGCAACGAAAAATTAACCTAATAACAACGGAGATGATATTGTTGCTAATACTAAAATAAAAGGTAACATTTTTTATTGTTGCAAATCATATCAACTTTCGTTGCACATATAAAGAAACGGTAACATATAATGTCGTTGCTAATCGACGACTTTTGTTGCTATTAAAAAATAACCATCAATAAATACTTTCGTTGCTGATTCAGTATAATGTCGTTGCCAAATAATATAATCAGCAACGAAAATCGTTGCTAAAAAGTTTACATTCCGCAACGAAACCAAGCTTAGGCAACAATTTTCATAATTTACTACAACGAAAAATGTCGTTGCAAAATGGTGTCAATTGCAACAAAAATGCATGGTCGTTACAAAAAAAAAGAGTTCATTTCGTTGCCAATTAGCAGGCTTTAGCAACGAAATGAGGTTTTTAGCAACAAAATTTTAATTATTACTCAACAATAATATATTTTGTTCTTTGAAGGATCGATATATCTGTCTGAAAGCCAAATTTCGTTGCAAAATGTATTACTTTTGGCAACGAAAAAAATACGTTCGTTCTTGGAACAATTAGCAACGCTCATTCTTGCATAAACGAAAGACGTAACGACAGTAAAGTCGTTGCCAAAACCTTTTAGCAACGAAATCTGGCACCTTTAGCAACGAAAATCGGTTGTTGTTGAAGCCCCATTTTTTTGTAGTGACACTCAATGGAGTCCTCATTACATTTATTATCACACTATTTCATAGAATAGTGAGGACTACTAATGCATCATCTAGGACCATCACTCTGTTCCTCGACTAGTCCCAGCTACGTTCTCCTTTTCTGAAGAGAACAATGAAAGCAAAAGGGTGAGCTCAACTAGCCCAGTAAGAAATATTATGACTAAGATAATGCAGAATAAATTATCCTTAGCCTTCAACAGTATAACAACTGATAGGATATAATAGACAACACGTTTTAGATCAACAACTGCAGCGGAATAAGCAATCCATTAGAAGAGTCAAGTAGAGTATAAAATCTACTATCTTCTATGATTTAAAAAGTTTTTTTATCAACTTTATCGCTGAGACTCAGCTTAATAAATAAAATCAAATCATCCCTGCACCACGGCCAAGGATATTCATGTAATTATCAATGGTCATGACTATACCGAATAATCCTTGGTCATAATCATACCAACAACTGTCCACCAATGAACTACAGGCCAATGAGGACTTTTACCACATCATTCGTCACATTACGGTCATGATTATACCGAATAATCCCTGGTCATAATCATACCAAGTCCATCTATGCACGTAAGCCAAAGATGACTTTCATCACAATATAAGCATGAGGATGATGACATTGACATATTTATTCAATAAAACAAGTTCAAGAATAAATTTTAAAGATTTATAATTTAATTTATCCAGGAACCAATATCGTCCAAATTGTCAACATGATACTGCTTTGTGGGGTAAAATTCAAGAATGCTCAGAAGAATATTTTCATGAAAGATACTGGATGAAACGCAAATATCAAGGATATTTCACAAATATCATGGAGTTTAAAAGCCAAAACTTTAACTAACTGAGTATAATAGAATATATGAAAATGCAAATAGATTTTCGCCCGCCATGCGGTAATCCACATAGACAGATCATTTCCAACCGAATAATAAAGAATGGAATAACAAAAGAATTCACCATGCATGCGATAGACCGCACAGACAGGTTATTCCAATAGAATAATAAAGAATGGAACCGGGTCATGCGTAATCTGCACCGACAGGATATTCTAACAGAATAATAAAGAATGGAACCAGGTCATGCGTAATCCGCACAGACAGGATATTCTAACAGAATAATAAAGAATGGAATAATAGAAGAATTCATCATGCATGCGTAATCCGCACAGACAGGTTATTCCAACAGAATAATAAAGAATAGAATAACAACAGAATTCACTATACATGCGTAATCCGTACAGACAGGTTATTCCAACAGAATAATAAATAATGGAACTAGGTCATGCGTAATACGCACCGACAGAATATTCCAACAAAATAATAAAGAATGGAATAATAAAAGAATTTCACCATGTATGCGGTGCTTGGCGTATGGCAGAGTTATTCCAACATAATAATAAAGAATGGAATACCAAATTTTTTTTACCATGTATGCGGTGCCATAGGCGAGTTATTCAACATAATAATAAAAATAGAATAACAGAAGCTCTCTTCATGAATCTGAAAGAAATAATACCCCTTACCTTAGTATAAGACTGGATACTGGAGTAGTGAAGTAACAGAATACTTTTCTTCTTTCTCTCTATAATTTCTCTCTATAATAATTGCTCTATAACTTTTTTGAATTGGTCAGAAATGAAGGAAGAATGAGCTTCTATTTATAAGAAAATATATTTTCGATAATTGCACATTTTGGGGCTCGAAATATTACAGTATAATACCTTCCTCTTTTTCTTCATTTTTAATTTAGTCCTGCAAGTATTATCAAACTTGCACCACCTCCCCTAATAGTAAATCATGTGAATCAATAGTAAATCATGTGAATCAATAGTTCTGAACATGTGAAAATCTGAATTATAGTATAGTACTTCCATCATACCTCCATTTTTAACTTAGTCATGCAAGTATTATCAATCTTGCACCAACTCCCCTAATAGTAAATGAATGTGAATCAATAGTACACACATGTGAACAAATAGTTATAATCATGTGAATTAATAGCAATTAATTGCTCATTTATACGATTAATTACCCGACTGATCAGTATAACTTTCAGGCATCAATTAATATCGAAATAAATATCGATTTCCACTAACACTAATAATTTCAACACAATGGAACTATCAAATCCATCTTTAATCAACACGAACTTATTCATCATTAATATTATAACTCACAATATTTAACAATTAGATCGTTCCCAAGAAAGAGGGGGCTTTCCGATAAGGATTTCTCCCTATTGGTGCGCAATTAGATTATCTAACTTCTCCTTGACAGAACTTCTAGACATTGTCAATATTCTAATTTAATAATATTAATAACTTTGTCGTCTCAATTATTGATTTAATAATATATCATATTATGCAGATAATACTGTGACAATAATTGAATCAATAATATGAGAGATATGATGC
This sequence comes from Panax ginseng, assembly GCA_020205605.1. NCBI lineage: Eukaryota > Viridiplantae > Streptophyta > Magnoliopsida > Apiales > Araliaceae > Panax > Panax ginseng. Next base: position 115,767,256 of record CM035135.1, read on the forward strand.
AACAATTACTATAACAATAATTGAGTATAACTGAGTGACTTCTCACGTAAGCATCAATAATCAATCTGGTGTGCTACTATATGCAACCACACGACATCTTGTTTTTTACTACTGGGTAGTTCAACGGTTTTAACGGTAACACTTTCGTAGTTATTTTTATATAAAGATAATTACGTGGTTTTCTAACTACAACAATACTTAGTTGTGGGGTCCACTAATGATTGTGTCGTCGCATCACGAATATTCCTGTTAAAACGAATATTCCCCGACCAATCGAATATTATATAACCACTTGCTTACTTTGCAAAATTTATAAATACTACCCACAACTATAACATTATATCAAATCCACACTATAATATTCAAAAATATATTTCGAGATAATTATTATTTATTCATAAAAGTTGGGGTCTTATATAAGGGGTATTATTTATTTCATATTCGCTTACGATATTATTTTTCGTATTCGTAAGAAATTTATTTTCGTTCAATATTCGTAATGAATATTATTTTCGTTCAATATTCGTAAGGAATATTATCTTTGTTTAATATTCATAAGGAATATTATTTTCATTCAACAATCGTAAGGGATATTATTTTTGTTCAGTATTCATAAGGAATAATATTTTCTTCCATACTCTGTAGTATGTGAGTAATATTATTTCGTCTCGTATTCCTGATTATACCTTCATTTTGTTAAAGTATTACTTCATTTTGTTAGTAGAATATCCTTGAAATTTGCGTTTTATATAGTATCGTTTCACAAGGATATTTTTTGTACATTCTTGTTAAATTTTAAGCTTTTATGCCGGAGTACTGTCTATGAGTACTATTCATTTATACGGTACTATTCATAAAAATACTATTCACGGGTACTATTCACAAAGTACTATTCATAAAGTACTATTCACGAAGTACTATTCACGAGTACTATTCATAAAGTACTATTCACAAGGTACTATTCTCGAAGTACTATTCATGGGATACTATTCACCTAGAGTACTATTTATAACAAAAATTAATTTCTTTTCAGTCCAAATCATTTTTGATACAATATCATTCTTGAATTTTACTCCACAAAGCAGTATCATGTTGGCAATTTGAACATTATTGAATTCTGGATAAATTAAATTATAAATCTTAAAAATTTATCCTTTGTTTCTTTTAATTGAATTCTTATATCATTGTCTTCATCCTCATGCTTATATTGTGATGAAAGTTATCTTTGGCTTACGTGCATAGATGAATTGTTGATTGGTATGATTATGATCAAGGATCATTCGGTATAATTGTAAGACCCCAACTTTTACGAATAAAGATGAATTTTTCTATAAATATTATTTTTGAATATTAAGATGTGAATTCGAAATAATGTTATAGTTGTGAGTAGTATTTATAAATTTTGCAAAGTAAGCAAGTTAATATATAATATTCGATTGGTCGGGAAATATTCGTTTTAACAGGGAATATTCGTACAACGGTGCAATCATTGGTGGACCCCACACAACTGAATTACTGTCAGAATGAGAAAACGACAGAAATATCTTTTTATGAAAATAACGGCGGAAGTTTTACCGTTAACTGTTGAAATAACCGGTGTTAAAAGTACAGTAAAACGTGTGGTAGTATAGTAGCACACGGTATTGATTATTGATGCTTACGTAAGAAGTCACTCGGTTATACTCAATTATTACTATAATAATTGCTGCATCATATTGATTTAATTATTGTCACAGTATTATCTGCATAATATTTTATATTATTAAATCAATAATTAAGACGACAAAGTTATTAATATTATTATTTGTAATATTGACGATGTCTAGATGTTCTGTCAAGGAGAGGTTATATAATCTAATTGCGCGCCAATATAGAGAAATCCTTATTGGAAAGCCCCCCCTCTTTCATGGGAACGACCTGATTGTTAAATATTGCAAAAAATAATAATAATGAATAAATATTGTTATAAATATTGAGAGAATTTTTATGGAGTATTTGATGTAAATTTTGGACCCCCATTTACCCATTTTTCAAAATAATCGGTGAAAATTATTTTATATAATAAAAGTGGGGCCACACATGTAGGGGCCCACTGGGAGGAAGAAAAGAATGAAATGAAAATGGTGGGGGGGGGTGGGGAAGTTTACGTATTAGGATGGTAATATATATATATATATATATATATATATATATATATATATATATAAACACGTGTTTGATAAAATTAGGGGGAAAAATTTTGCCTTTGCCATAAGGCAAAGGTTATTACTATTATATATATATATATATATATATATATATATTATAAGTTTTATTTTATTTGATTATAAATAGAATATATTATATTTTATTTAAAGTTATTTATTTTACTTAAATTTTATATTATTAATTTTTTTAAAATCAGACGTTTAAAAATTCTGAAGGCGTCCGTGATTTTTCAAAACGGTTGCATCCGTGATTTTCTTAAACAGTACCCCTTTAATTCTCCTATAAACAGGATACTTAGTTAGAATTGAAAATCATACCAGAATCAGAGAATTCTTCTTCTATAATCTTGAGCGTATTTCTTTAGAGTTTTAGAAAGCTTTCAGTGTAGAAAATAGTGAAAGTTTTCTTCAAGAATATCCTCGCTATAGCAGTTAGAATACTCTTCTTTTCAAGGTAAGGGGTATTATTTATTTCACATTCTGAAAAGATATTATTTTTTGTATTTGTATGAATATTAATATCGTTTAATATTCATTTTATTTCGTTCAATATTCGCAAGAAATATTATATTCGTTTAATATTCGTAATGAATATTATTTTTGTTCAATATTCACTGGAAATAATATTTTCTTCCATACTCTGTAGTATGTAAGTAATATTATTTCGTTTCAGATTTCGAATTCTATACTCCATAAAATTAGTGGAATATCCTTGATATCTGCGCTTCATCTAGTATCTTTTCATAGAAATATTATTTTGAGTATTTTTGATAAGTTTTAACTTTTTCATGCCGAATTACTATTCACGGGGGTACTATTCCCGAATTACTATTCACGGAATACTATTCACTCGAGTACTATTCACCTGGGGTACTATTCATGATAAAAATTGATTCGTTTTCGGTCCAAATCATTTTTGGTACAATATTATTCTTGAATTTTACTCCACAAAGTAGTATCATGTTGACAATTTGAACGTTATTGAATTCTGGATAAATTAAATTATAAATCTTTAAAATTTATCCTTGAACTTTTTTATTGAATTCTTACATTATTGTCATCATCCTCATGCTTATATTATGTTGAAAGTTATATGTGGCCTGTAGTGCATAGATGGACTTGGTATGATTATGACCAGAGATTATTCGGTATAATCATGACTGTAATATTACAAATGTTGTGGTAAAAGTCCTCACTGGCCTGTAGTGTATTGATGGATAGTTGTTGGTATGATCATGACCATTGATGAATACACGAATATCCTTGGCCCGTAGTGCATGGATATTTTGTGGTCGTTATACTAATGAATATCCTTGGCCGTAGTGCAGGGGTGATTCGATGATGTGGATTATTTATTAAGCTGAGTCTCAGCGATAAAGTTGATGAAAAACCTTTTTAAATCATAGAAGATAGTAGATTTTATGTTCTACTTGACTCTTCTAATGGATTGCTTGTTCCGCTGTAGTTAAACTTGTTGTCTATTATATTCTATCAGTTTAACACTGTTGAAGGCTAACGATAACTTATTACGCATTATCTTAGTCATAATATTTCTTCTTGGGCTAGTTGAGCTCACCCTTTTGCTTTCATTGTTCTCTTGAAAATCGAAACGTATTGGGACTAGTCGGGAAACGGAGTGATGGTCCTAGATGGTGCATTAGTAGTCCTCACTATTCTGTAAAATAGTGTGACAATAAATGTAATGAGGACTCCATTGAGTGTGGATATTGTCTAGATGATAATATTCGTATTAAAACTCTCAGTTTATGTTTAGTCGTATTTTACACGACAGTTGTATTATTAAGTTGTATTTGAATTTTGTTCCATGTATTTGGCGACTCAAGATGGGTGATGTATACCTATTTTGGGGGCGTCACAATAATCATGACCCATAATGTTATAAATGATGTGGTAAAAGTCCTCATAGACCTGTAGTGCATTGATGGACAGTTGTTGGTATGATTATGACCAGGGATTATTCGATATAATCATGACCATTGAGGATTACATGAATATCCTTGGCCATGGTGCAGGGATGATTCGATGATGTGGTTTATTTATTAAGCTGAGTCTTAACGATAAAGTTAATGATTTTTTTTTAAATTATAGAAGATATTATATATCATGCTCTACTTGACTCTTCTAATGGATTGCTTGTTCTGCTGTAGTTAAACTTGTTGTCTATTATATTCTATCAGTTTAACATTGTTGAAGGCTAACGATAACTTATTCTGCATTATCTTAGTCATAATATTTCTTACTGGGCTAGTTGAGCTCACCCTTTTGCTTTCATTGTTATCTTCAGGAAATGAGAACGTAGCTGGGACTAGTCGGGGAACGGAGTGATGGTCCGAGATGGTGTTATAGTAGTCCTCACTATTCTATAAAATAGTGTAAAAATAAATGTAATGAGGACTCCATTTGAGTTTGGATATTGTCTAGAAGACAATATTCGTGTAAAAACTCTCAGCTCATGTTGTATAATTAAGTTTGTATTTGTATTCAGTACCATGTATTTGGTGACCCAAGATGGGTGATGTATACCTATTTTGGGGGCGTCACATGAGTGCTGTTTAATGTTATAACTTATTTACTCTGTGATGATCCTACACAAATTGAGTATATATTCATACACACATTCGTTTCGCATACTAAATTCACATACATAATGTAAACTAATTTTATTTTACATTAACTATAATCTTTTTGTTCTTGTCTTAAAACCATTCCACGTTTCTTTAGAAACTTTTTTCTGTTATAACCCTTTTGATTCCCAAAATTTTTCTCTCATGGCTTTAGTATATAAATACTTTACATTTCAAAACGTAAACCATTTATAACCCCTTTTAGAAATATTTTTTCCTATATTTATAAACACGGGACCATAGGGTTTATGAATAGCTTTTATTGCGTAAATATAGCCCATCTCATCATTTACATAAATTACATAATTTTTATGTCTTTGAGATAGTTCATGTGTTAAACCATACTATCGTCCTGTACACGAGTGCTTTACTTCGTTAGTAATATAGCTTCGCATTTATTCTCGCGAATAATTTACATTCTCAGTTCGTATGTATTTTAGGTTCATACATATGTCATTATATAATTCCGTGTTCAAAATCTTTGTTTCGAACCCTGGAAACACTTCTCCTTTACATTTCTCAGTTTAATATAATTTTAAATGGGTTTGCACATTTCATTTTGCTACACAACCGTTTTACATATCATTTCCTGACTTATACTCGCATAGTTATGAAATCTTACGTTTACATTACATTTCTATCGCTTTCTTTACGTTTGAAATGGATTTTCATGATATATAAACATTATATAATATCTATACATCTCTCTCAGTGTTTTGCTACGTGTTAAACCACCACAAAACCACCTAAACGTGTTGCGAGAAAACTGCACGCTGAACAGCCCATGACTGTTGTTATCTCCTGCTGCCACAGGGCAGTAGCCCCTCTCCCTTGACATCCACTTCGCATCTTAATAACTTGCAATCCACTTATCCAAATGCTACGAGTTTTAAGTAGGCTTTAGTTAGTATGTCCATGTATTTATAGAAATTATCAACCTAAGAAAATGAGCAACAAAAACTATCCAAAATATCGAGCAAAAAAAAAGCGTGCGAGTAATTTGCACGGTAAGACCTTCAGGCGACGTCTTATTTCTTTGGCCGGGCACAGCCCTAAGCTATTCTTCTTTGTTACTTCCGCCTCCCGCTTCATTCTTCTTTATCCTTGGACGAAATCAACCACTTCGCACAATTATCATTCCTTGCTTTCTTGATGGATTGCTCCCAATTTTAAATATGTTATTCGTGGTATATGAGGTTATTTTTAAAAAATACAAGCAACCTATTTTGGGTTCTATAAACAGCCCATAACATACCTCGAAAATGCCCAATCATCACAGTTTTTATACCCAGCTTTATACTCTCTCGCTAAAACAGTCATAAATAATTCGTTTCAAAATATTTTTGAGCGATTCTTCCGTCCACGCGAAACTAACTTCCAGTGCTACAACTCTTATGCTTTAACCTTTTTCAAATTCTGATTACATAATTCCATAAAATTCGTACAAGGGACAGGTTCAAATATGATTTCCAAATTTTTGATAGATTCGACGCACTTACGTTAGAATGCAATAACTTCATCCTCCGAAGTCAGAATTAGTCTGTTCCCAAGGCTATGGATTCCTCAATCAGTGTACTATATACTCCCAAAAAATCCCAGAATTTTCTAGGAACTCAAACTAGTCCCAAAATTGGCATTAAGGTCAACGATCACACTAGTTTTTTGACTTTTTAAATTTTCATACCAAACGTGTTCCGGCGTGTTTTACCCTAAGCCAACTCCTAAATTCATTTTATTTAGGACATGTTAACTGATCTTGAGTCTCGGCTTTGCGAAATTATAAGTTTTTATCCAATTTGGGTCTTTAAGAAATTATTATGAACATAACACGAGCGTGCCCCCAAACCCCAGTCTACCTTCAAACTCAGGTCCAGTGCGTCACGGTGTTATTCATTTAATGCATACACTCATATAATCTTAAGACATGAATGTAATTTAAATATTATTACAATATATCACTTCTTATCACAGGTTCTAAGACCTTTATATTTTCAAATCATAATACTAATCAATATTACATCATTTATCTATTACAAAAATACATTTGTGACTATTTTCCGCCACAACAAATACATATAAATTAACATGCAATTCTTCTAATCAATGCTTGAGCCTTTCGCTAATTTTTTCCGGATTCTTCTGTTCGTTCTAGCTTTGCTGAAAATATTTTATTTTAAGCAAAGGTGAGCAATTAATTGCTCAGAAAGTATAAAAGTTGAATAAACAATCAACAACATAATGAATATCAACATATTCTTTGAAAACTTCAGCAACTGAACAATAGTTGTGAAACAGTTTCGAATAAATAGGATCAACCATTTCCTTTTATATATATAACATTTTTGAAACGACATATTGACCAATCCTCAAGACCTTTTTCTTTCTTCTCTGTTCTTTCTTAGATTTGACATTTACTGTGTCTACTTCACTTCAATGACACACCATTTACTCACATAACACATTATTGCACGGGGTGCAATACATACAAATACTTACCCAAATTATTTGATTTGGCACAATTAACTTATCACAATTCAAGAATTATTACAATTCATATTTCACTAATAAATAATTCGACTAAAATAGTTCAACAAATCGAGTTAAGACGAATCACATAGCAGAAACTCATTTTTCATAACTTATATCACATTATACGATGAATTTTATATAACAAATAAAATTCCACAGTTTAAACTCATAACTTGCACATAATAATAAATTTGTACAAGGTCATAGAATACTTGCACAATATATAAATTTTGTGCAAGTCAAAAAACTTGAATTCACATAAGTTTTACGGAAAAAAAATCAACATGACTCCGTTACACAAGCTTTTGCTTTCGTTCCAATTGGTTGATGTTCGTAACTCCTAGGAGTGTAATACAATATCCTATAACTTAATTTTTAAATTTGGAACCCCACACAAAAAGAGTCCGAAAACAGCCTTTAACAGTCCACTATTTGGTTTTTCCAGCCTTTACACATAGGCTTACATTTTCTTTCATTTTCTTGCATTAATACATGATTTAATCTTATAATCTACATCATAAACCACAACCACCACCAACAAGCTAATTTACAAAGTTTTAAAGAGATGAATAGAAGTTAGGGTTTTTAGATTTACATTTAATTATTCTTCATTCTTCTTGTTCTTACTTTATCTTAATGATCAATGCTTAAAGCTTGCTAAATCCTTTGCTTCTTCCTCATTCGTGAGTTTCTCTCTAGTCTCTTTTACTTTCTTTTCTCTCCAAATGACTTATGTTTATAAAGCTCAAGGACTAAGGAAAGGTAAAGGTTAGACAACTGACTAAAATTTGTCCCTCCTTAGTCTCCTCCCTCTCCCGTCCGTGCATCCCCCTTCCTTTGTCCTTTTTGACTTTCATTTAATCACACATGCTAAAATACCCAACATGTGACACATGCGCCTCCGCTTGCTTTTCTTCCTCGTTATCCTATATGATGCTTATTTGCTTATAAGTGACACATGTACTCTCCCATTCCCCTTTCCATCTGGATACATCCCCTTTCTTTGTCCCTCATTTAATTAATTTTTTTTTTTTTTTTATCATTTTAGTCTTCCAACATTTTGACCCATTTTGACTTTTTTAGTTGGACTTGGATTGGGCTTTCTTTTTGACTAAATTTTGGGCTTTCTATATTAATTAGTTTGGGTTTCCCCATACCACTTTTATTATTATACCTTGCTTTGGGCCACAAATAATTCTACACTTGGCTCAATTAATTCATACTTGGACTTTTAATTAAATTAACACTTAGTTTAGTAAATTAACTGGCCCAATTGCCTAACCCTTTTTCAATTCCTAATCAAACCATTCAAATCCCTAGGCTTGGTGAGACCAAAAAGTAATTTGATTTCTCATTTCCTTTTTAATTAGATTTCTAACCTTTTCGATTATGTTTTCGTAACATGCTAGGTTAGCCAAAAAATCGACTTTCGAATGTTTTTTTTAAAAATTCGATTTACCACTGATCCCCATTTTCCGAATAAAAGATATGTTCTTTGAAAAATTGAAAAAAAACGAAAAAGGTTTTTTCTCGTGAATAGTGTTTTTACGGCTTTTTTTCAAAAAACTTTTATTAGAGATTTCATCTCCCATTCTCAAATAAAAGTTGTGACGTAATTCGAAATTTTTGAAAAAGAACGTTTATTAACGTTTTCTGCGATTTTATGAATAGTGTTAGCATTTTTCTCGGAAAATTTATTTTCTCCTAAAAATTCTCAACACTCGTACATAATCACGTAACACTTAAACTAGGTCATTAATCGACCTTAAATCACATTTACACAATAATAATATCATAAAATTTCATTTTATTCAATATTTACATCGAAAACCTAATTACAAGCTATCCAATTTCCCGAATTCTCACAATATTCATTGACAAGACGAACGCAATCTACTGAAAGGGAACCAAAAGCAGAATATACAATATGGTCTCTATGAGAATATGCCTTTTAAAGCTAGAAAATCTGCTATAAAGTTACTCTCTGTACGTATATGTAATTAAAGGACTTCAATTGAATCAAAGACCGACACCGATGAACTGTATAATATGCGAAGGACCAAGTTGGAGAACACTTATTTCATACGCAATTAATTATAAAAGAAGAGTCACAGTCACATTCCACAATTGTAACTAACTCAATTGTAGCTATCTTTGATACCGTTTAGACTAATTGCCCTACACAACTTAAAACACAATTGTAACAACCTAACAACCGAACTACCTTAGTATATTACTCCCTCTGTCTTTAAAAGATGACAAAAATATAATTTTTACATAAATTTATAAAGTCAAAAAATTAAGAGTATAATTTTTTTTTCCCAACCTGTCCTTGAGCTTTGGGTTTGGAGAGAGAGAATTGATGTGAACTACTCATTTGTATAATTAAGAGTAAATTAGTACATACATGAATTTATATAATTGACTTGTTTATTTTGTTTAAGCTGATGTTTGCATCACGTATAACTTCTTAAAGCAGCTGATTATAATACCCTATTAATTAAATGTGCATGATTGGTTTGAACAATGCTGGGGTAATAATTGGGTTAAGTCAAAAAAGCCATACTGTCTACTGATATTATTTGTGTTTTCTAGCGTTGTGTGGACTTTTATGCTCGAAGAATAAATAATTTTTAAACATGTCTAAAACTGCGAAAAGCTTAATTTTTTAATTACAAAATTGTGGGATCAATGGAAAGTGCAAACACTTTTGCTGAAAGATAAATGTACTGAATTTTATATTGCGATAGGACTAGTAGTATTAGTAGGTGAAAATTGTTAGATGCACAACGGAAATTATGATTTTCACAACCAAAATATCGCTATAGATCCTATAACGGTGAAACCGTCGCTATACATCTACAGTGACACTTTTATTATGGAAATAACAAAAAATATTATAAATTTAATAATTACTTTAATAGAATTATACTAGTTGATACTCCCTCCTCAAAAAAAGTACTGAAGTAATTTGTATATAAATTAAGAAATTTAAAATAGGGTAAGAGTATTAAATAATTTTTTTCTTCATAGTAAACCCTACATATAGGACACTGCAAAATCTTTTTTTTTTTTTAAAATTAGTGGACCCTAACTAAGTAGGAGTATTTTTTAATATAAAACAATATATATATATAGTGTTTTAATACTTAAATCATCTTATAAAGACATTATTTATTTATTTGTTTATTTTAATTTATTAAGCCTTTGTATAATCCGTCAGGTCGGTAGGCGGCAAGTTGTGTAATGCATATATAGCCGCATAGTTTGGCTAAATGCTGCTTCCTCATTTGTTTAATGATATTATTAATTGCTTATAAATTTCTCATATTTGGAAAATAAAATAAACTAAACTAAACCTTTTTAATATAAATAACCTTCATTCATTGTTAAAATTTAAGAAAGAATAATATTGTAATCACACAGATATTATATGAAAGACGAAAAAATAAAAACACACAATATACTCAATTTCACCAATTTAGCTAGTCCTGATGTATTCATAAGATGTCTCCCACACTCTACAATAATCCACACACTAAACAATATTTTTTAGGGTAAAATACACTGACACCCCCTGTAGATAATCATAATAACACTCACCACCCTCTAATTTTTTAAGTAACAATCAGTACCCCTCTAGTCTACAATATTTAACATTCACTACCCCTAGTGTGGTTGACCAATTAATATCCAAAAAATATTTTTAATATAATGTCTAATACACCATTCAAATTATAAAATTTAATTTCTCCACTAAATATAAATTTGTATATAATAATTTTTACTTTAATTGATCTAATTAATTAAATTATGAACTTGTGCAATAAATAACATAAATGTCAAAAATTAATAAATATTCATTTTATCGGGAAAATAAAGTCATACAATTTTTGCTAATTAAATTTCTCAAAAATTAAAATTTATGTGATATATATTCAAATATATTTTTTGTAAATAAAAGTAAAATTTTAATACCCATAAAAATTACAAATTAACGCAATAAAATTATAATTATTTTTTTTCAAATATTAAAATTTATGTAAAACAAATTTATTATTACAAAACGAATCTTATTATTCATATAAAAAAAGTATCAAAATTATATTAATTATTTTTCTCATATATTAAGCTAAACATAAGTCACACTTAAGCATAATTATTTACAATAAAAATTGTAAGACCCCGACTTTTTATTAATAAAATAAAATTTCTTCTATTTATTATTTGCAATAGTAAGGGTTAATTTGATTAATGTGGTTAGTTATGAGTAAAATACGCAAATATTTCAAATAAGCAAGTGGTTATAAAATATTCATTGTTGTTGTGAATATTCGTTTGGTCGTGGAATATTCTTCTTTGTCGGGAATATTAAATGACGATTAGCGACCTTTATGTGGGCCCCATAACGAGCGATTGGATGAAGAAAATGATATGACACCCCCAAAATAGGTATCGTCACCCATTACGAGTTGTCAATACACTAGATGCGAAACAACTACAACTTTATTATTACAACAAGAAAAGCGTGAATTTAAATACGAGATATTGCCATCTAAACAATATCCACATACAAATAAATCTTCATCATAATTATTGATACATTATTTTACAAAAATGGTGAGGACTACTAAACAACTCTCTAAAACCATCATTCCATACCCCAGGCTGTACTCGCTACATTCTCGCCTCCCGAGAGAAGAAAAATGGAACAAAAAGGAAAAGGGTGAGCTCAACTAGCCCAAGAAAGAATATTATGACTAAGATAATATACAACAAATTATCGTTAGTCTTCAACAGAAAAAAAATTTAATAGAATACAATAGACAACAAGTTTTAAATCAATACTCATGAATGAAAATATTAATTCATAGAAAGAGTTACGTAGAGGATGAAATCTACTAATATCTATGAATTTAACGAAATCCATCATCAATATTTTTATCCTCAGAACATCAATCAATATATATATGGAATCATATATTCATCCTTGCACTACTGAGCGAGGATATTCACCATTGATCATGTTCATCTAAACACTGTTCATCTTTGCACTACGGGCCAAAGATATTCATCGAAATCATTCATCTTTGCACTACAAAAAGCCAAAAATATTCATCGAAATCAATCATCTTTGCACTACGAGCCAAAGATATTCAATAATATCATCATTTAAGATGAAGATGATGAAAAATATTTTTTTTTAAAGAAACGAATCCAAAGGAAACAAAATGACAAGGATTAAGGATTAAGGATTAAATACTTTGTTTTATCCATGTCCAAAAATACCTCAAAAATAATCATAGTGGTGTAAAATTCAAGAATGATCAAAACATGGATACAATCAAAACTAATATCCACAATAGATATTTTGGACGTGAAAGGAAAATTTTCATTTTTCATGAATAATAGTCTTGCCGTATTTGCGAATAAATGCATCAGATATCGTGAATAAAGTCTTGATATCGTGAATAGTAACTCAGACACCAAAAGTTCCAAATTTGATAAAAACTTGAGATCAATATTTCAAAGATAATGATATTGAAGAAATAATATCATTACTGAAAAAAATAATATCCCTTACCTCGAAAATCGGTACTTCCAATTTGAAACACCTGATATAAAGGCTATGACTTGAACTTTCACCGTATAGCAATACTCAAAGTATACTCAAAATACTCACAAGAATATGCTCGATAATATAGAGAGAAAACTTGAGTTTACGGTGTGATTTTCAATTCTAACCTAAGCACCCTATTTATAGAAAATGCTTAGAACACCAAAAGCGAAAAATTTAATATAATAATAATATATATAATCAAATTCCTCACGCACAAATAAATATGGTCCAAACTTCACCACACATGTTAAATGAGTTTAAAAAATGAAAAAAAACGTTTTTGTAATTAAAAATATTTTAAACTTCCAAAATCAATTATTTGAGCTTGAAACTTCAATAATTCATAATAAATAGCCCTTTTTGTCGGAAAATTAGAATCTCGCTAGTTTTTATAGGAAATTCAATTCTCTACAACTTTGCGAAAAAAAGTTTTTCCAAATTCCAAACAAAATTGGCCGAAATCTACAAGCGAGGCGATTTTAGAGGCTATAATCAAATTTCAAATCAATAAATGGGGTCCAATTTACATGTTTAACATGTTTTAAACATTTATTGCAACAAAATACTCTTCCTCCTCGTATACTCATATATCCCACATTCGTTGTAAAAATATCACCATTATTATATTATTAAAATATAATAATATATATATTTAAATGAATTATTTTATCGAAAAAGATAAAATTTCAATTTTCAACAATTGTCACATTAAAATTTTCTCCATCTATATCCACATAAAATCAATATTTTTCTCATCATATGAATCAATAATTAATTATTCACAAATAATATTACGAAATCACAATATTGACAACCGTGCGGTTCCTGAGAAGAGGGGCTTTCCAATAAGAATTTCTCCTTCTTGGCGCCGCAATTAGGTGACCAAACCTCTCCTTAGATGTAACTTTCTAGACATTGCCAATAATATTATCTAATAATATTATTCGGATAATATGAATTATTGCTTCGATAATGAAAAATACCGTGTAATGACAATTATTGAAACAACGGCGATTATAAAATATCAACGCAACAATTATTGAACCAATAAAATAAAATCTTTGAGCAAGTAATTACTGTAACCATTATTGAGTAGTGCCTTCTTACGTAAGAATCAATAATTGGTACAATCTGAGTGTCTTCTTGTGTTTTAACCACCAGTATTTTAACAAAGATTAATTGTAACAACTTCTGCCAGTTATTTTTAAACAACTTATATTTGTCGTTTTCTTCATCCAATCGCTTTTCAGTTATGGGGCCCACACATGGTCATACCATCGCATACGAATATTCCCAAAAGCAAAGAATGAATATTTTATAACCACTTGCTTATTTTGAAATATTTACAGTATTTTACCCATAACTATGCACATTAATCACATCAACCTTTACTATTTCAAAATAATAAGGAAATTAAATTTCATTTATTAATTATTTAGGGTCTTACAACCTCCCCTCCTTATGAAATTTCGTCCTCGAAATTGACATACGTACCTGGTATTTCGAAAAGGTGAGGATACCTCGCTTTCATTTCCGTTTCCAACTCCCGGTCATTTCCTCTATAAAGATGGTTCCTCCACAAACTTTAACTTGTGGTATGACCTTCGTCGTAGGACATGCTCCTTCCTATCCAAGATCTTGGCAATGTACCTCCTCATCGTTAAGTCTTGGCTATCTCATCCTGTTTCTAACTCAATAACGTGGTTCGGGTCTTTCACATATTTACGAAGTACGGATATATGAAACACATTATGAACACGAGACATACTTGGAGGTAACGCGAGTCTATAGGCTACATTTCCTACTCGGTCAAGAATTTAAATGGACCAATAAATCGCGGATTGAGCTTTCCTCTCTTCCCAAATCTTGTAACTCCTTTCCATGGAGCAACTTCGCAATAATACATGATCCCCATACTAAATTCCACGTCCTTTCGATGAAGATCCGCATAACTCTTTTGTCGATCTTGTGCTGTTTGTATATCGTTGTCGAATTATTTGGATCTTTTCTAGAGTCATACGTACTAACTCGGGTCCCAACAATGTTGCTTCACCCACCTCGTCCCAACATCTTACCGAGAGCGACATTTTCGTCCATATAATGCTTGAATGGGGCCACACCTATACTTGCTCGATAATCATTGTTGTAGGAGAATTCCACCAATGGTAAATACTTATCCCAATCGCCTTTGAAGTCTAGGACACGAGTCTTAATAAATCTTCAAGAGTTTGAATAGTCCTCTCTACGATTGTCCGTCTGCTTTGAGGATGGTATGCTGAATCAATCGTAAATCCGTACCCATAGCTTTTTGCAAGCTAACCCAAAATCTTGAAGTGAATCTTGGGTCACGATCCGAAACTATAGATACTGGCATGCCATACAACCCCACAATCTCATTTACATACATACTAGCAAGACGTTCAAGAGAATAAGTCTCCCGTATCGGCAAGAAATGTGCAGACTTGATTAATCTATCAACAATAACCCAAATAGTATTTATGTCTTGAGAAACCGTGGGAAGACCCGTAACAAAATCCATGGTAATGTGTTCCCACTTCCATTTCGGAATCTCAAGTGGTTGCAATGGTCCCTTAGGCACTTGATGCTCCGCCTTTACACGTTGACAAGTTAAACATGTTGAGATAAACTTTGCAATCTCTCTCTTCATATTGTTCCACCAAAATGTATGTCAAGATCACGATACATTTTAGTACTTCCGAGATGGATTGCAAATGGTGTATTGTGTGCCTCCATCATGATCTTGTACTTCAAATCGTAATCGTTAGGAACACAAAGTGCGGAGTGGACTCAAGTATTCCTTCTTCATCAATTCTCGCTTAGGAATAGCACTTTCTTGTACTTTCTTCTTCATATGCATCACTTCGGCCTGGGTGGCTTGAGCAACCTTAACTTTTCTATTAAAGTTGGCTCTGTCGCGTATATACTTGACATCATCGCTTTTCGTTCATATATGATCTTCTACTTAACGCGTCGCCCACCACGTTCGCTTTTTCAGGATGGTATTGAATAGTGTGGTCGTAGTCTTTCAATAGCTCGAGCCAACGTCGCTGCCGCATGTTAAGTTTTTTTTGAGTGAAGAAATATTTAAGGCTTTTATGGTCTGAATATATCTCCACTTTCTCCCCATAAAGATAGTGCCTCCAGATCTTTAGTGAGAAAAAGCGGCTGCTTTGTAACTCTAGATCATGAGTAGGATAATTCCTCTCATATTCTTTAAGTTGTCGCGAGGCATAGGCTATGACTTTCCCATGTTGCATGAGAACACATCCTAACCCTTTGCTCAAGCATCATCAGAGATAACAAATCCATCCGTGCGGATGGTATTGTTAGAAACAGTCTTAAAATGAGTCTCCTCTTAAGCTCTTGGAAACTCTTCTCGCATTCCTCGCTCCATATGAATTTTGTATCCTTTCGAGTCAGATGAGTTAACAGAGTAGCGATTCGAGAAAACCCTTCCACGAATCTCCGATAATAACCAAATTAAACCCAAAAAGCTACGTCTTGATCCACCGCCTTTGGTTGCTCCCAACTTTGTATTGCTTCAATCTTCGCCGGGTCAACAGATACTCCATGTTTTGACACCACGTGCCCAAGAAATGCTACTTCCTCAAGCTAGAACTCGCATTTCTTTAACTTAGCATATAGCTTGTTTTCACGAAGCCTTTGTAGTACCAGCTTCAAATGGTGCTCATGATCTTCACGACTTTTGGAATATATGAGGATGTCATCAATAAAGACAACAACGAACTGATCCAAATATTCCTTGAATACTCGGTTCATCATATCCATGAAAGCCGATGAAGCATTAGTCAATCCAAAAGACATGACTAGGAATTCATAATGCCCGTATCGAGTTCTAAAAGGCGCGCTTTGGAATATCCTCGATTCTAATCTTCAGCTGATGATATCCAGAACGAAGATCGATTTTTGAAAAAAATTGTGCTCCTTGTAACTGGTCAAACAAGTCATCAATACAAGGTAGAGGATACCTATTCTTGATGGTGACATGGTTCAATTCCCGATAGTCAATACAAAATCGCATACTCCGTCTTTTCTTCTTTCACGAATAAAACAGAGCACCCCAAGGAGATGTACTTGGGGCCGAATAAAACCGATGTCCAACAATTCCTCGTAGTTGGACCTTTAACTCTGAAGTTCAATAGGAGCCATTCGATATGGGGTTTTAGAAATGGGCTTTGTACGGTGTTCAAGGTCAATAAAGAATTCAACTTCACGTTACGGGGTGAGGCCGGGAAGTTCTTGAGAAATACATCGGAAAGTTAATAACAACGGAATATTATTCAATTTTGGCGTGTCTTTATTCAAATCCATAACATGGTCTAAGAAAGCTTGACATCCGTTTTTCAATAAACGAATCGCTTTATAATTAGATATGACAGTGATTGATTTTAATGGTTTAGTTGCCTGAATTCGAACAACAGGTTGATTAGGAATATAAAAACTAACAACCTTACGAAAACAATCAATTTTGGCATGATGAGTAGTTAACCAATCAATCCCTAAAATCACATCAAAAGCAAGTATCTTTAAAGAGATAAGGTCAACAGGTAAGATAAGGGTGCCAACTTGGATTAAACAAGATTTATAAACAGTGGATGTGATGAAAGTTTCTCCTAACGGAGTTTCCACAGATAGGTCAAAGTCTAATTTCTCCGGAGTCAAGTTTAAACGTTGAGCACAAGCAGGAGAGATAAGTGAATGGGTAGCACCGGTATCTAGTAAAGTATAAACTTCACAAGAATTTATAAATAGCTTACCCGTGATCACCTCGTTTGGGTTCCTCGCATTTTGACCAGTCACAACAAACGCTCTTCTAGGAACCGTTGACTTTGACTTTTCTCGGGATGATCTTTTGAGTCACCGTCCCTCATTGAACTAGGTTTCGCTTACTGTAATCTCGAGCGATATGTCCTTCCTTTCCACAATTATAGCATACACGAGGCTGTTTGTGGGCGGTTTGACCGATATGTCCCTCTTTCCGCATTTATAGCATATGGCCACCGGTGGTCGTTCTCCTCCCTTGGAACCGATTCTTTGTCTTTGCCATTGTCGTCTTCACATGGTCGTTGTTGAATCTCCTCTTTTTAAAATCTCCTCCTGACTCGCTTCTTCTATTTTCATGGCCATGATTACCACCAGAGTGGTTACCATTTTGTCCGTCTTTTTCTTTCTCCACTGGTTATTGTTGTTTTGTTGACTGCTATCTCCGGTATGATCCTGATTGTGGTACCTCGGTTGACCGTACTCGTTATCTCACTCTAACAATTGAGCCATGTTAACAACATCTGAATAGAGAGAAAATTTATGAGAGATGAGATACTAACGTATGCCGGGTTTCAAACCTCTCAGAAAAATCCGCGTCATACATTCGTCATTCTCCACCAAATGAGGTGCAAACACGGATAACTCGCAAAACTTAGCCTCGTCTTTGAGACACCGCCATGTTGTTACTCGCTCCATTCTATTAAACTCCACTTCCTTCATATGACGAACACTTTCGTGAAAGTATTTATCATTAAATAGTTTAAAACGTCTCCCAAGACATCTTGAGTGTGGTGTCGATGGGTACGCTTCACGCACTCCCACCAAGTGATGCCCGCCTTCGCCACTGGAACATAAAGGTGGCGAATGGAACCTTCTTTCTCCGTGCATCCCAAGACATCGAATATCTTGGTAATTTGTTGACCCATGTTTCCGCCATGATCGGATCAGGCTTTCCCTTAAATTCGATGGTCCCAACTCTTTGAATCGCTTGGTTTGTGACAACACGTGAATTGCTATCATTTCTCCTATGTTTTGAACACGAGTCTCCTCGTCTGATTTTGTATGAATCTGCAAAAAAGCTTCTAAATATCCCTCATTCATCATCTCGCTCAGTGGTGTTGTTCACGGGAGGAACATTGCCACCCGACTGTTGCACGTTCTCCTCGTTGGTGAGTCTGAGCGCCTCCACGGTCTCATTTCCATTGTTAATATTCTCGATCGACATTCTCAAATCACCGTTATAAAACAAGGGTTAATTAAGAAATCAATATATCACATAATATCCCTAAATCTTGACTAACTATCAAATAAGCTTAGGTAGGACATAATATCCCTATATCCTAAAGCTCGATACCAACCCGTGACACCCCCAAAATAGGTATACATCACCCATTCGAGTTGTCAATACACTGCATGCGAAACAACTACAACTTTATTATTACAACAAGAAAAGCAGTAAGTTTAAATCTGAGATATTGCCATCTAAACAATATCCACATACAAATAAATCCTCATCATAATTATTGATACATTATTTTACAAAATGGTGAGGACTACTAAACAACTCTCTAAAACCATCATTCCATACCCAGGCTAAATACTCGCTACATTCTCGCCTCACGAGAAGAAAAATGGAACAAAAAGGAAAAGGGTGAGCTCAACTAGCCCGATAAAGAATATTATGACTAAGATAATATACAACAAATTATCGTTAGTCTTCAACGGAAAAATTTAATAGAATACAATAGAATAACAAGTTTTAAATCAATACTGCATGATGGAAAATATTAATTCATAGAAGAGTTACGTAGAGGATGAAATCTACTAATATCTATGAATTTAACAGTCCATCATCAATATTTTTATCCCTGTAACATCAATCAATATATATATGGAATCATATATTCATCCTTGCACTATAGGCCAAGAACATTCACCAGTTGGTCATGTTCATCTAAACACTGCTCATCTTTTGCTTTTACGGGCCAAAGATATTCATCGAATCATTCATCTTTTTCTACTGGCCCAAAGATATTCATCAGAAATCAATCATCTTTGCACTACAGGCCAAAGATATTCAATAATATCATCATTTAAGACTGAAGATGATGAAAAATATTTTTTTTTTTAAAGAAACGAATCCAGTGAAACAAAATGACAAGGATTAAGGATTAAGGATTCGTACTTTGTTTTATCCATGTCCAAAAATACCTCAAAAATAATCATAGTGGTGTAAAATTCAAGAATGATCAAAACATGGATACAATCAAAACTAGTATCCACAATAGATATTTTGGACGAAAAGGAAAATTTTCATTTTTCGATGAATAGTCAGCCGTATTCTTGAATAATAATCAGTATCGTGAATAGTCATAGTATCGTGAATAATAACTCAGACACCAAAAGTTCCAAATTTGATAAAAACTTGAGATCAATATTTCACATAATGATATTGAAGAAATAATATCATTATGAAAAAAATAATATCCCTTACCTCGAAAAATCGATGATTTCTAATTTGAAACAGGATATAGGCTATGACTTGAACTTTCACCGTATAGCAATACTCAAAGTATACTCAAAATACTCACAAGAATACGCTCGATAATATAGAGAGAAAACTTGAGTTTAAATGTGATTTTCAATTCTAACCTAAGCACCTATTTATAGGAAAATGCTTAGAACACCAAAGCGAAAAATTTAATATAATAATAATATATATAATCAAATTTCCTACGCACACAAATCTAGTCCAAACTTCACCACACATGTTAAATGAGTTTAAAAATGAAAAAAACATTTTGTAATTAAAAATATTTTAAACTTCCAAAATCAATTATTTGAGCTTGAACTTCAATAATTCATAATAAATAGCCCTTTTGTCGGAAAATTAGAATCTCGTGAGTTTTATAGGAAATTCAATTCTCTACAACTTTGCGAAAAAAGTTTTTCCAAATTCCAAACAAAAATTGACCAAAATCTACAAGCCAGGCGATTTTAGAGGCTATAATCAAATTTCACCGATAAATGGGGTCCGCCGACATGTTTAACATGTTTTAAACATTTATTACAACAAAAATACTCTTCCTCCTCGTATACTCATATATCCCACATTCGTTGTAAAAATATCACCATTATTATATTATTAAAATATAATAATATATATATTTAAATGAATTATTTTATCAGAAAAAGATAAAATTTCAATTTTCAACAATTGTCACATTAAAAATTTTCTCCATCTAATCGTTTTTCTGATAAAATGGCTATTTATTATAAATTATTGAAGTTCCGAAATAATTGATTTTTGGAAGTTTAAAATATTTTAATTATGAAAAACATTTTTGTTATTTTTGGCACATGTGTGGCTGATGTTTTTGACCAAAAAAAAGTGGGCTAAGGAAATTTAAATAAATATATTAATATTATATTAAATTTTTTGCTTTGGTGTTCTAACCATTTTTCTATAAATAGGGTGCTTAGGTTAGAATTGAAAATCACACCAGAAACTGAAGTTTTCTCTCTCTTTCTCTCTCTATATTATCGAGCGTATTCTTGTGAGTATTTTGATACTTTGAGTGTTGCTATACAGTGTAAGTTCCCTTCAGCACTATATTCAGTATTCTAGCCAGAAGTACTATTCTTTCGAGGTAGGGGATGTTATTTTTTTATAATGATGTTATTCTTTCAATAATATTATGCTAAAATATTGATCTGAATTTTTTTTTTTATCAAATTTGGAACTTTTGGTGTCGGGGTTACTATTCACGTATACGGCACTATTCACGTATACGACAATATTCACGAATACAACACTATTTACAGAAAAATTAATTTTTTCGTTTTTTTCCAAAATATCTATTATGGATACTAGCTTTGATTGTATCCATGTTTTGATCATTCTTGAATTTTACTCCACTATGATTATTATTGAGGTATTTTTGGACATGGATAAGCCGAATTACGAATCCTTAATATTTATTCTTTTGTTTCACTGGATTTGTTTTCTTTAAAGTATTTTTCATCATCCTCAGTCCTAAATGATGATATAACTGAATATCTTTGGCCCAGAAAGCAAAAAGATTAATGATTTTATGATGAATATCTTTGGCCCGTAGTGCAAAGATGAACAAGTGTTGAGATGAACATGACCAACTGATGAATATCTTTGGCCTGTAGTGCAAAGATGAATATTTGATTCAAGATGTGTATTGAATGATGTTGCAGGGATAAAATATTGATGATGGACTTTTAAATTCATAGATAATAGTAGATTTCATTCTCTACGTAACTCATCTATGAATTATTATTTTCGCTGCGAATATTGACCTGAAACTTGTTGTTTATTATATTCTATCATATTTTTCCCTGTTGAGGACTAACGATAATTTGTTCTATATTATCTTAGTCATAATATTCTTTACTGGGCTAGTTGAGCTCACCCTTTTCCTTGTTGTTCCATTTTTCTTCTCAGGAGGCGAGAATGTAGTTAGTACTAGTCGGGGTATGGAATGAAGGTTCTAGGAAGTTGTTTTAATAGTCCTCACTATTTTTGTAAAATAATGTATCAATAATTGTAATGAGAACTTATTTGGGTGTAGATATTGTCTAAAAAATAATATTTGTATTTAAACTCACAGTTTAAGTATTTTCGTATTTTGCACGACAAATGTATTAATAATGTTGTAGTTGTTTCTGTTCCATATTTTGACGACTCAAAATGGGTGATGTATACCTATTTTGGGGGCGTCACAAAAATGACAAATGTTGTTACTCAAAAAAAATTATTAAAAGAAAAATCTTTTTACAGGATAGATGTAGTAATAAATATTATTATATTTTCTTTTATTTAACATTTCACAAAAACGTCAATTGTATACTAAAAAAAGTAATCAAAATCATAATCATCCTAATTTTTTAACATATAATCAAGAAAATTTAACATATAAAAATCATAATATGAAACTAAGAATTCAAATAATATTTTTTGTTGTTAAACACCAAAAACTAAACTATCAACATACTCAATCACTCTAATTAGAATAGCTCTGATAATAATTTAATTTTAATATTTGTATCACTTATCCTAAAATATTTGTTAAGTAAACTAAATTAGTTTTTTTATAAGTTACCAATTAACAATTTAAATGAAATACTCTTAATTACACATAAAACTATAATTAAAATGTATTGTTTTAAAAAAGGATAATTAAACATATATTATTTAGGAATTAAAATTTGGTAACATACAAGGGTAAATATGTAACTTTATCTATTTAGTTAACACTAAAAACTTGCAAAGGTACTAGTTGTTACTTAAAAAACTAGAGGTGAGGTGAGTGTTATTATGGTTATCTAGAGGGGGTGTCACTGTATTTTACTCTCTTTTTTATAGTAACTAAAAAAACCTTAGATGATATAACATGAGCTCAAACACATGAGGCCCAATACATTAGTAAAACCCAAGACCGAGCTACTAATAAATCCCCAAGCCCAATTGCACTTTGTAGTGGCCATTAGTCTAACTCGCAGAAGTATGAGTCAATCCCAACATCAACAAAAACAATATAAATTTATGTTGTGTTTTGTGTTTCAGGATCTAGCTGCATTTGGTCGAGTACTGCACATGCTTGACGCAATGACTGTGACGCCCTCAAATTCAGACACTAATGTCCCCAATTCGGTGCTTCACGATCTATCACCAATAACATACTAATAACTCATACAGTGGAATAATAGAATAAATTACATTGACTTAATATAATTATCCTCGTCCAAAGGTCTCACAACCGTTACTAAAACATATTACATAACTTAAGTTTAATCATAACTTAATACATAATATTAAATAGGTCTTATTACAACATAGTAATAATTTTTGACATAAAGGACTAAAACTATTCTATAGCCTTGCCTTTACCTTTGTCCTTGCCTGAGGTATTGCCTTGCTCTACCTTAACTTAAATGTTTTAGGGAAGCAAGAATGAACAACAAATTTTCCCAGCAAGTGATATAGCAATAAGGATAAACATGTATATAAAGTTCATGATATGATCAAGGGTATAACAATAAATGATAGTTCAAGAATTTAAAAGAATAATATTGGCAACAAGAATTATCAATTGTTCCAAATCTGACATTTGAATTGAAATAAGAGTCTCTATGGACAGAAGGATATTCAACGAAATTTAATGGTTTCAATACTTTAATGTTTAAAGAAAATTAAACACTGATTAGTCACTAAGGACTAAGAACTTCTGCTAGAATTAACAATATTTAACTGACAACTCAATATAAACAAGTACAATAGGTGATCAGCCTATAGTACCCTACGTTATGCATAACATTTAAACATATTGTTTGTGCGCATGTCGGTTCCCCAAAAATATAAAATTTCTCCTTCTAAGAGGGTTGTTCATCTTAGCAGATTATAAGAGTCTGCACCAAGGCAATTGTTCCCGACCCGGTTTGACCCGAATCCGGTCAACTGTGAAAGGGGCCAGGTGCGGGGCGCGCCAGTCTATGACTTCCAGAAGCGCGGGCTGTGACGTCCCCAAAATAGGTATACACAACCCATTCTGAGTCGCCAAATATATGGTACCGAATTCAAATATAAACTTAATTATACAACTATCGTGTAAAATACTACAAAACATAAGCTGAGAGTTTTAACACGAATATTGTCTCATTAACAATATCCAAATTCAAATGGAGTCCTAATTACAATTATTATCACACTATTTTATAAAATAGTGAGGACTACAACAGCTACCATCTCGGACCGTCACTCCATTTCCCGACTAGTCCCGACAATATTCTCATTTTTTGAAGAGAACAATGAAAGCAAAGGGTGAACTCAAATTTCCCAGTAAAGAATATTATGACTAAGATAATGCAGAAGAAATTATCGTTAGCCTTCAACAGTGTAAAACTGATAGAATATAATAGACAACAAGTTTAACTGCAGCGGAAAAAGTAATCCATTAGAAGAGTCACGTAGAGCATGATATCTACTATCTTCTATGATTTAAAAGTTCATCATCAATATTTTATCGCTGTAACATAGCTCAATAAATAATCCAGATCATCGAATTATCGATGCACTACGGGCCAAAGATATTCGTCAGTATCACATCCAAGAATTATCCATGCACTACGGGCCAAGAATATTTGTTATTATCATGGATGGTTATGAGTATTCCAACAACTGTCCATCAATGCACTATGGGCCAAAGAGGACTGCATCATTTGTCTATTAAATTACAGATCATAATTATACCAATACAAACTTTCATGGTCATAATCATACCAACCAACAGTCCATCTATGTACTACGGGCCAAAGATGACTTTCATCACAATATAAGCATGAGGATGATGACAATGATATAAAAATTCAATTAAGTAAGAGCAAGGATAAATTTTAAAGATTTATAAATTAATTTATCCAGAGTTCAAGAATGTCCAAATTGTCAACATGATAGCTACTTTGTGGAGTAAAATTTAAGAATCATATTCATGTATTAAATAATTTGGACAGAAAAGAAATTAATTTTTGTCGTGAATAGTACCCCGGGTGAATAGTACCCCGAGTAAATAGTACTTTGTGAATAGTACCCCATTATGCAAAGTACCCCGAATCCCTGAGTGAATATTACCCGAGTAAATAGTAACCCGTGAATAGTACTTTGTGTGAAAATATTGAAATTTAATAAGAAAGTTCAAACCAATATTCCAATAAAACGATACTGGATGAAGCACAAAACTCAAGGATATTTAACTAATTTCAGGGATTATAGAAGCAATACTTACCATAATAAGTTCAGATTTAAGAATATGAAAAGAAATAATACCCTTTACTGTAGTAGAAGACTAGATACTACAATATTGAAGTAGCAGAATACTCTTCTTCTTTCTCTCTATAGTTTCTCTCTCTACTGTTTCTCTTATGAGTCTTAGTGAATTGGTGAGAATGAAAGAAGAAATGAGCTTCTATTTATAGGAAAACATAGTTTCGATAATTGCACGTTAGGGGCTTGACTTATTACAGCTTAGTACCTCAATAATTGCACCTTAGTCCAGGTGACATCATCATGACATTATGATGATATCATTACTTACATATGATGATGTCATTGCTTATATCATCTTTGTGTTTCTTGAAGGATGATGTCATGCTTACATCATGCTTGCATCATGTCTTCTCTGATTGGTTAATTCAATTCACATGGATTGGTTACACTTTGTTACCCCTAAGTTTTCCAAACTTGCATTATTCCCCTTTAACTTTGAATTCACTTATCTTCAATGAAAACATTTTTAATATTTCAACAATTATTCATTAGTAATATTATAACTCACAATATTAACAACCAGATCATTCCCAGGAAAGAGGGGGCTTTCCGATAAGGACTTCTCCTTATTGGCGCTCAATTAGGTTGTGACGCCCCCAAAATAGGTCCACACAACCCATTCTGAGTCGCCAAATACATGGTACAGAAAACAACTACAAACTTCATTAATCCAACTGTCGTGCAAAATACGACAACACATATGTTGTGGATACCAACTGTGACTCTCATCCCTTTACTTGGATAGCACCTCATTGATACCTTACATATAAAGGTACGATCGATAACCATTTTAGAAATTAAAATCTTTGGAAAATGCTCAAGGAAACCTTCGTACATGGGAGGCCATGCATCTAAGTTATAATAGATATCATACGACTCGAGAATTATCCTTGGTTGACCCAATAGACCCCAAAAAAAAATAAGAAGATTGTTATCATGTTCTTTCCAATGGTGAGTCTTCTCTTGCCATATAATTATCTCCATTGTCTCCAATAGAGAATTATATTTCAACCAAACTCCAAGATTATATAGGTAATGCTCATAGATATAATCAGTTAGTGGATTTGCACAACCCTGTCTTATGATAACACGAAGTCGTATGTCAATAGACATTTTGTATAATAGTGGTAAAACACCCTTCCAAAGTTGGGTTCACCTCACCCTATTCGGTTCACCAAAATCAACGATTAAATGACGTATAAAATACGACACACTTATCTAAAATTCTCAATAAAATTATTTCCATACTGTTTAGGGGAAACCTCAACAGCTATATATACCACCGCTGAATTCTATTCCCCTCATACTTCGCTCAATTCCAACTACACTCTTATTACCTGAAAGGAATCGTGAAGCAAAAGAGTGAGCACAACTAGCCCAATAAAGAATATCATTACTAAAATAAATAATTTATCAATAGCCTTCATCAGTAATAAATCAGAGATTTAGAACATATGGTAGATAATAAAAGTTTTCAACCATAATTTTCACGGAATCAACAATCCTTTAGAAGAGTCAAGTAGAACATAATGTCTACTATCTCCTCCAAATTAAAAGTTCATCGTTAATATTTCATTCCTGTAATACTCATCAACAGTTCTTTGTTGCATCCAAGACAAAGAGAACTTTCATCACATGTCTTCACCTGAACCACTAAAGATTATAGTTAAATTCACAATTCATATTTATAACCATGTAAATCAACAGTTTCTCCTTGCCACAATGGCTTAATAGAACGTTTACTCAATATCCTTACCCCAAAGGTTAAAGATATTCAAATGTAATAACAATGTTCATACCAATTAGTTATCTATCTTTGCACTACGGGCTAAAGATATTCAAATATAAAACCAATGGTCATGATCATACCAATCAATTGTCTGTCAGTGCACTACGGCCAAAGACATTCAACTATTAACTAATGTTCATGATCCTTCCAATCACATCATCTAATTATCCATGCACTACGGGTAGGACTGAGCAAAAAATGGGTATAACCGAAAAACCGAACACAAACGAAATAATTTAACCGAAATATTCTGACAATTCGGTTATTTTTACTATTTCGATTATATCCGAATTTTTGTACAGTTTTCGGTTAGTTTGTACAGGTATTACTTTTGGGTTATTCGGTTTAACCGAATAACCGAATAAGCCTTATTAAGTAAATAACCGGTAAGCCTTGCTACTTGAAATAATAACTTCAGATCTCAAATTTTCATTTCTCGCTTTTCTCAGTCATCACTATCTCTTCGAGACTTTGACCCATTAACAAAACCCTATTTTCTCTCTCTATCAATTGATAGAGAAAGAGAGAGCTACTCTTCTGATCTTCTCCGAGAAACCGTCTTCGCTCAAGTGGTGCTTGAAGCAATTGAGCTCGATTCTGAGAATTTTGACGCCAAGAATTGCTTACTTTACAAAGGAATATCTGGGTGAAGCCATATCCCAAGCTCTTAGTCTCGGCTTAATTAACTCTCGTGATGAACTCTTTATTACCTCCAAGATCTGGTGCTGCGCTGGCCGCCCATGGCGAACATGTCGTCCCCCTTTAAAAAAGACTCTGCGAGAAGTTCTTTGGCGATGAAAAATTGAAAATTTTCATTTTCCGATTAATTCCTAATTGTTTATGATGGTTGTGCGGAATCTTAAGTTGGAGTATTTTGCTCATGATTCACGAACTTTGCCCCTTCCTTCTCTTCCTCCCCCTTCTCTCTCTCCACTAATATGTGCTTGTTGTCCTCTTGACAAGATCTCGACCATCGACGGTGTGCGAGTCGTCAAAATCTCAAATATTTCCCCTTTGTTTTCTACCACCATGATGAATGCAAATGTAAAGCTATTCATATATATAAAATTTCTCGAGATCTGTTTTGTTACCTTGTGGAGTTGTGGTCTTGTTTGGATCGATATATTGTTTTATCTTTGGCTCTTTCTTTGCTCGATTTTATGCAAAGTTGCAAACCATCATATTCAGTTATTAACCGATTAACCGAATAACTAATTCGGTTATTGGATATTTCGGTTAGTAATTCGGATACTTAAAATAGTTGAATTTCCGTTTTCGGTTATACCCGAAATGCTTATTCGGTTCGGTTAATAACCGAATGATCACCCCTAACTACGGGCCAAGGATATGCGTTAGTATCACCAGTTGTCATGATCATGTCATACACCTATCCATCTTTGGACTACGGGCCAAAGCTATCAATCAACAGTTCGTCTTTGCACATAAGCCAAAGATATACAACTGTAAAACCAATAATCAACAGTCCATCTATACACTACATGCCAAAGATGACTTTTGTTACAATATAAACATGAGGATAATGACCATGCTATAAGCATCAATCAAACGAAATCAAGGATAAATATTAAATATTTTAATTTATCCGAAGTTTAAAAATATCCAAATTATCAACATGATACTACTTTGTGGAGTAAAATTCAAGAATAATACACGTATAAAAAATAATTTGGACAGAAAAGAATTAATTTTTTATCGTGAATAATACCCCGTAAATAGTACTTCGTAAATAGTACCCCGTGAATAGTACTTCATGAATAGTACCCCGTGAATAATACTTCGTGAATAGTACCCCGTGAATAATACTTCATGAATAGTGTCGTATACATAAATAATGCCATATACATGAATAATGTCGTATTCGTGAATAGTGTTGTATACATGAATAGTGCCGTATACGTGAATAGTAATCCCGACACGAAAAAAGATAAAGTTTCATAATAAAATTCATATCAATATTTCGGTATAATGATATTAAAGGAAATAAAATCATTTACTTGAAAAGAATAACATCCCTTACCATCCCGTACCTCAAAAGAGAATAAAACTTATGACTGAAATATCAGATATAATTCTGTAAGAAACTTGCACTATATAGAAACACTCAAGATATCTAAATACTCAAAAAAATTTCACTCGATATTATAGAGAGAAAACTTCTGATTCTGGTGTAATTTTCAATTCTAACATAAACATCCTATTTATAGGAAAATGCTTAGAACACCAAAGCAGAAAATTTAATAAAATAATATTTTTTAAAAACATTTCACACCCAACCTTGACCAAATTCAGCAGCACACCAGTGGGGCCCACCAACACAAAAAAAACATTTTTCTTTTAAAAAAATTTATAACTTCAAGAATCAATTATTTCAGAACTTCAATAATTCATAATAAATAGCCATTTTATCAGAAAAATCCAAATTTTATGTCCATTTCATAGGAAATTTAATTCTCTACAACTTTGTAGAAGAAAGTTTTTCCAAATTCCAAACGAAAAATGACTGAAATCCACATTATAGATGATTTTCAACACCTCCATTCCGACAAAATACTGATAAAATACCTCAGCATTAATTCCTTCATTTATATCCATATAAAATAAATATTTCTTTATCATATAAATTAATAATTAATTATTCACAAATAATATTACAGAACTACAATATTAACAACTAGATCATTCCTAAGAAAGAGAGGGCTTTCCGATAAGGATTTCTCCTTACTGGCGCACAATTAAATAACCTAACCTCTTTCCTCGACAAAATTTTCTAGACATTGTCAATAATATTATATAATAATATTATTCAAATGATATGAATTATTGGTTTGATAATGTAAAATACTGTGCAGTGATAATTATTGAAACAACAATAATATAAAATAATGTACAATACCGTGTGTTACTGTGCAACAACGCGTATTATTTTATTTTAACCACCGGGTATTTCAACAGTATTAACGGTAACAACTACGCCGTTATTTTTAGAAAACTCATTTTTGTCGTTTTCTTCATTCGATAATTTTTCGTTACTGGGCCCGCAAATGGTTGAGCCGTCGTACGAATATTCCCTGAACAAGAATATTCTACGACCAAACGAATATTCCCCGACGACAATAAATATTTTATGACTACTTGCTTATTTTATAAACTTTACACATATCATCCTTAACTTTAACATTTTAATCATTTACTGAATAATAAATATAAGAAAAATTGAATACTTTTATTTCATAAAATTCGGGGTCTTACAAGGTGACCAAACCCCTTTCCTCGACAGAACTTTCTAGACATTGTCAATAATACAAATAATAATATCAATAACTTTCTCGTTGCAATTATTGATTTAATAATATAAAATATTGTGTAGATGATACTGTGACAATAATTGAATCAATAATATGAGATATTATGAAATAATTACTGTGACAATAATTGAATAAAACTGAGTAACTTCTCACGTAAGCATCAATAATCAAAGATACTGTACAATACTGTGTGCTACTATGCAACCACGCGTATTAATATACTTTTTTCACCGGGTATTTCAACAGTTAATGGTAAAAAATTTTGTCGTTATTTTTATAAAAAGGTTATTTCTGTCGCTTTTTATATCCGAAAGTTATTCCGTTGTGGGGTCCACCAATGATTGTGTCGTCGTACGAATATTCTCCGACAAAACGAATATTCCCCGACTAAACGAATATTCCCCGACACAACGAATATTTTATATCAACTTGCTTACTTTGTAAAATTTTCACATAATACTCTTAACTCTAACCTTTTATCAATTTAACCATTTACTAAATAGAATAATAATTATAAAAAAATTGAATACTTTTATTTCATAAAATTCGGGGTCTTACAATCTCTCCTCCTTATGAAATTTTGTCCTCGAAATTGATGTACGTACTTAGTATGTCGAAGAGGTAAGGATACCTTGTTTTCATTTCAGATTCTAACTCCTAAGTCATTTCCTCAATATCGTAGTTTCTCCATAAAACTTTAACTTGAGGTAAAACCTTTGAGCGTAGATTATGTTCATTCTTATCCAAGATTTTAACAAGTACCTCTTCATATGTTAAATCTTCCGCTATCTGGTCTGTTTCTAATTCAATAATATGATTCGGGTCTTCCACATATTTACGTAACATAGATATGTGAAAAACGTTATGAACATGAGACATACTTGGCGGTAAAGCGAGTCTATAGGCCACAGTTCCTACTCGGTCGAGGATTTTAAATAGGCCAATGAATTGAGGGTTGAACTTTCCTCTATTTTCAAATCTCGTAACTCCTTTTCATGGAGCAATATGTAACAATATATGGTCTCCAACATTGAATTCCACTTCCCTTCGATAAAGATCAGCATAACTCTTTTGTTGATCTTGTGAGGTTTGTATATGTTGCCAAATCATTTGAATATTTTTCGTAGTCATACGTACCATTTCTGATCCCAACAACGTTGTTTCACCCACCTCGTCCCAGCATACGGGAGAAAGACACTTTCGTCCATACAACGCCTCGAATGGAGCCATTCCTATACTTGTTTGATAAAAGTTATTGTAGGAGAATTCCACCAATGGCAAGAACTTGTCCCAACTTCCTTTGAAGTCTAGGACACAGAGTCTTAATAGATCTTCAAGAGTTTGAATAGTCCTCTCCGACTGTCCGTCCGTCTGAAGATGATATGCAGAACTGATGTGACGCCCCCAAAATAGGTATACATCACCCATTCTGAGTCGCCAACACATGGTACAGAAATAACTACAACTTTAATAATATAAATGTTGTGCAAAATACGGCAACACTTAGACTGTGAGTTTAATTATAAATATTGTCTTCTAGACAATATCCACAACCAAATAAGTCCTCATTACAATTATTGATACATTATTTTATAAAAATAGTGAGGACCACTAAACAACTTTCTAGAACCTTCACTCCATACCCTGACTAGTACCCGCTACATTCTCGCCTCCTGAGAAGAAAAATGGAACAACAAGGAAAAGGGTGAGCTCAACTAGCCCAGTAAAGAATATTATAACTAAGATAATATAGAACAAATTATCGTTAGTCCTCAACAGGAAAAAATCTAATAGAATATAATAGACAACAAGTTTTAGATCAATATTCGCAGCGAAAATAACAAATCATTAAAAGAGTTAAGTAGAGAATGAAATCTACTATCTTTTATGATTTTGAAGTCCATTATTCATATTTTATCCCTATAAAATCAATCAATATATATCTTGAATCAAATATTCATATCTGCAATACAACCAAAATAATCAATCATATTCACAGTTGGTCATGTTCATCTCAACATCTATTCATCTTTGCACTACAGGCCAAAGATATTCAGTAACATCATCATTTAGGACTGAGGATGATGAAAAATATTTTTTTTTTAAAGAAACGAATCCAGTGAAACAAAAAGACAAGGATTAAGGATTAAGGATTCGTACTTTAGTTTGTCCAAATTCAAAAATACTCCATAATAAACAATTATGGGGAAAAATTCAAGAATGGAGATCAAAACATGGATACAATCAAAGCTAGTATCATAATAGACATTTTGGACAAAAATGAACAATTTTATTTTTCGGTAAATAGTGTCGTATTCGTGAATAGTGTCATATACGTGAATAGTGCCGTATACGTGAATAGTAACCCCGACACAAAAAGTTCCAAATTTGATAAAAAGTTCATATCAATATTTCGGCATAATGATATTGAAGAAATAATATCATTTACAAAAGAAGATAACATCCCTTACCTCGAAAGAATAATACTTCTGGTTGGACTACTAAATATAGTGCTAAAGGGAACTTGCACTGTATAGCAACACTCAAAGTATCAAAATACTCACAAGAATACGCTCGATAATATAGAGAGAGAAAGAGAGAGAAAACTTTAGTTTCTGGTGTGATTTTCAATTCTAACCTAAGCACCCTATTTATAGGAAAATGCTTAGAACACCAAAGCATAAAATTTAATAAAATAATAATATAATTAAAAAATATTCAAGCCCACCTTAGACCACTGAATTCAACACATTTATATCACATGTATTCAATTGCAAAAAACATTTTTCTAAAAAAAATAATAATTAAAACTTCCAAAAATTAATTATTTCGGAACTTCAGAACTGCAATAATTTATAATAAATAGCCCTTTTATCAGAAAAATTGAACCTCATGCCCTTTTTATAGGAAATTCCATTCTCTACAACTTTTCAGAAAAATCTTTTTCCAAATTCCAAACATAAATTGACCGAAATCCACAAACGGACGATTTTACAAGTTACAATCAAATGTCAGTCAAGAAATGGGGGTCCACCGACATGTTTAACATGTTTTTAATATTTATTGCAACAAAAATACTCTTCCTCCTCATATACTCATATATCCCACATTCATTGTAAAAATATCACCTTTATTATATTATTATAATAATATATTATTTTATCCGAAATGACAAAATATCAATTTTCAACAATTGTCACTTTTAAAAAAAAATTCTCCATCTATATCCACATCAAATAAATATTTTCCTTATTAATAATTAATTATTCATAAATAATATTACAGAATCACAATACTGACAACCAGGCTGTTCTCAGGAAAGAGGGGGCCTTCCGGTAAGGATTTCTCCTTACTGGCGCGTAATTACCTAACCTCTCCTTGACAAAACTTTCTAGACATTGCCAATAATGTTGTCTAGTAATATTATTAAAATAATAAGAATTATTGATAATGGGAAATACTGTGTAGTGACAATTATTGAAACAATAATAATATAAAATATCAACGCAGCAACTATTGAATAAAATATTGAACAATAATTACTGTAACAATTATTGAGTAGTGCCTTCTTACGTAAGAATCAATAATTGGTGCAATACTGTGTGCTACTGTGTTTTAACCACCGAGTATTTTAACAGTATTAACGGTAACAACTACGCCGTCATTTATAAACAACTTATGTTTGTCATTTTTTTCATCCAATCGCTTTCCGTTATGGGGCCCACACAAGTCTGCGCCGTCGTACGAATATTCCCCGACAACAAGAATATTCCACGACCAAACGAATATTCCCCGACAACAATGAATATTTTATAACCACTTGCTTATTTGAAATATTTGTGCATTTCACTCATAACTAACCACATTAATAAAATTAACCCTTACTATTTCAAAATAATAAATAGAGGAAATTTCATTTTATTAATAAAAAATCGGGGTCTTACAACCTCCCCTCCTTATGAAATTTTCTCCTCGAAATTGACGTACGTACCTGGTGTTTCGAAAAGATGAGGATACCTCGCTTTCATTTCCGTTTCTAACTCCCAGGTCATTTCTTCAATAGTATGGTTCCTCCACAAAACTTTAACTTGTGGTATGACCTTTGTGCGTAGGACATGCTCCTTCCTATCCAAAATCTTGATAGGTACCTCCTCGTACGTTAAGTCTTCGGCTATCTCGTCTGGTTCTAACCCAATAATGTGGTTTAGGTCTTTCACATATTTATGAAGCACAGATATGTGAAAAACATTATGAATACGAGACATGCTTGGAGGTAACGCGAGTCTATAGGCCATATTTCCTACTCGGTCAAGAATCAAAAATTGACCAATAAATCGTGGATTGAGCTTTTCTCTCTTCCCAAATCTTGTAACTCCTTTTCATGGTGCAACACGTAATAATACATGATCCCCAATATCAAATTCCACGTCTTTTCGATGAAGATCCGCATAACTCTTTTGTCAATTCTATGCCATTTGTATACGTTGTCGAATCATTTGGATCTTTTCCGTAGTCATACGTACCAACTCGGGTCCCAAAAATGTTGCTTCACCCACCTCATACCAACATATTGGAGAGCGACACTTCCGCCCATACAATGCTTCGAATGGAGCCACACCTATACTTGCCTGATAACTGTTGTTGTAGGAGAATTCCACCAATGGTAAGTACTTATCCCAACTCCCTTTGAAGTCTAGGACACAGAGTCTTAATAGATCTTCCAGAGTTTGAATAGTCCTCTCTGATTGTCCGTCCATTTAAGGATGGTATGCTGAACTGAATCGTAAATCCGTACCCATAGCTTTCTGCATGCTAACCCAAAATCGTGAAGTGAATCTTAGGTCACGATCTGAAACTATAGATACTGGCATGCCATGCAATCTCACAATCTCATTTACGTACATATGAGCAAGACGTTCAAGGGAATAAGTTTCTCGTATAGGCAAGAAATGAGCAGACTTGGTTAATCTATCAACAATAACCCAAATCGCATCTATGCCTTGAGAAACCTTGGGAAGACCCGTAACAAAATCCATGGTAACGTGTTCCCACTTCCATTCTGGAATCTCAAGTGGTTGCAATGGACCCTTTGGCACTTGATGCTCTGCCTTTACACGTTGACAAGTTAAACACCTCGAGATAAACTCCGCGATCTTTCTCTTCATATTGTTCCATCAAAATGTATGTCGAAGATCATGATACATTTTGGTACTTCCAAGATGGATTGCAAATGGTGTATTGTGTGCCTCCATCATGATCTTGTACTTCAACTCAGAGTCTTTAAGAACACAAAGTCTGGAGTTGACTTGAAGTATTCCTTCTTCATCGATTCTTGCCTCTAGGATAACACCTTCTTGTACTTTCTTCTTCATTCGCTTCAGCTCTGGGTCTGTGGCTTGAGCAACTTTAACTTTTGTGATTAAAGTTGGTTCTATACGTATATTTGACATCATTGCATGGGTCCCTGGAGTCTTGAATTCTATCTTCATCTTTTGTAAATCACTCAAAATGGGCCTTTGTGTTGACAACATCGCACTCGTTCTTGCATATGATCTTCTACTCAATGCGTCAGCTACAACGTTCGCTTTTCCAGGATGGTATTGAATAGTATGGTCATAGTCTTTCAACAACTCGAGCCAACATCGTTTCCGCATGTTGAGTTCATTTTGAGTGAAGAAATATTTGAGGCTTTTATGGTCTGAATATATCTCCACTTTCTCCCCATATAGATAGTGCCTCCAGATCTTTAGCGCGAAAAATACTGCTGCTAACTCTAGATCCTGAGTAGGATAATTCCTCTCATATTCTTTAATTTGTCGCGAGGCATAGGCTATGACTTTTTCATGTTTCAAGAGAACACATCCTAACCCTTTGCCCGAAGCATCGCTGTAAATAACAAATCCATCTGAACCAGACGGTATTGTCAGAACAGGTGCCAAAATGAGTCTCCTCTTAAGCTCTTGGAAACTCTTCTCGCATTCCTCGCTCCATACGAATTTTGTATCCTTCAGATTCAGCTGAGTTAACGGAGTAGCGATTCGAGAAAATCCTTCCACGAATCTCCGTGATAACCAATTAAGCCCGAAGTTTACGTTACTTGATCACCGACTTCGGTTGCTCCCAACTTTGTATTGCTTTAATCTTCGCCGGGTCAACAGATACTCCATGTTTTGACACCACGTGCCCAAGGAATGCTACTTCCTCAAGCCAGAACTCACATTTCTTTAGCTTGGCATATAGCTTATTTTCACGAAGCCTTTGAAGTACCAGCTTCAAATGGTGCTCATGATCTTCACGACTTTTGGAATATATGAGGATGTCATCAATAAAGACAACACAACGAACCGATCTAAATATTCCTTGAACACTTTCGGTTTATCATATCCATGAATCTTTGCGGGAGCATTAGTCAATCAAAAAGACATGACTAGGAATTCATAATGCCCGTCATCGAGTTCTAAAGCGCCTTGAATATCCTCGATTCTAATCCTCAATTGATGATATCCGAATCGAAGATCAATCTTTGAAAAGAATTGTGCTCCTTGAAACTGGTCAAACAGGTCATCAATACGAGGTAGCGGATACCTATTCTTGATAGTGACATGGTTCAATTCCCGATAGTCAATACAAAGTCGCATACTCCCGCTTTCTTCTTTCTACTTAATAAAATAGGAGCACCCCAAGGAGATGTACTAGGGCCGAATGAAACCGATGTCCAAAGAACTCCTCAGAGTTGGACCTTTAACTCTGAAGTTCAATAGGAGCCATTCGATATGGGGTTTTAGAAATGGGCTTTGTCTTAGGGTTCAAGGTTAATAAAGAATTCAACTTCACGTTCTGGAGGTAGACCGAGAAGTTCTTCAGGAAATACGTCAGGAAAGTTACTAACAACATGAATATTATTCAAATCTGACGTGTCTTTATTCAAATACATAACATGGGCTAAGAAAGCTTGGCATCTGTTTTTCAATAAACGAATAGCTTTATGACTTGATATGACAGTGATTGATTTTAGTGGTTTAGTTGCTTGAATTCGTACAACAGGTTGGTTAGGAATATGAAAACTAACAACCTTACGAAAACAATCAATTTTGGCATGATGAGTAATTAACCAATCAATCCCTAAAATCACATCAAAAGCAATTATCTTTAAAGAGATAAGGTCAACAGGTAATGTGATGGTGCAAACTTGGATCAAACAAGACTTATAAACAGTGGATGTGATGAAAGTTTCTCCTAACGGAGTTTCCACAGATAGGTCAAAGTCTAATTTCTCTAGAGTCAAGTTTAAACATTGAGCACAAGCAAGAAAGATAAATGAATGGGTAGAACTGGTATCTAGCAATGTATAAACTTCGCAAGAATTTATGATTAGCTTACCCATGATCACCTCGTTTGGGTTCCTTGCATTTTGACCGATCCTGAACAAACGCTCTTCCCGAACAGTTGACTTTGACTTTTTCGGGGATGACCTTTTGAGTCACCATCCCCGTTGGACTTGGTTTCGCTACCGTACAATCTCGAGCGATATGTCCTTCCTTTCCATAATTATAGCATACCTTGAACTATTGTGGACAGTTTGGGCTGATATATCCCTCTTTTCCACATTTATAGCATACGACCGGTGGTCGTTCTCCTCCCTTTGAATTGATTGTTGGTCCTGGTGCTGCTGCTGATGTCTTCCCGTCATTGTTGAATCTCCTCTTTTTGAAATTTCCACTTGACTCACCTCTTCTATTATCATGTCCACGACTACCACCAAAGTGGTTACCGCTTTTGTCCGTATTTTTCCCTTTTCGCTGGTTACCATCGTTCCGATGACTGCTGTCACCAGTATGACCCTGGTTGTGGTCCCTCGGTTGAACATACTCATTATCACGCTCTAATAATTAAGCCCTGTTGACAACATCTGAATATAAAGAAAATTTATGAGAAATGAGATACTGACTTATGTCGGGTTTTAAACCTCTCAGAAACATCCACGTCATACGTTCCTCATTCTCCACCAAATGAGGTGCAAACCTGGATAACTCTGTGAACTTCGCCTCGTACTGGGATACCGTCATGTTGTTCTGCTCTAGTCTAATAAACTCTACCTCTTTCATATGACGAATACTTTCAGGAAAGTACTTGTCATTGAACAGTTTCTGAAATGTCTCCCAAGACATCTTTGAGTGAGGTTTGGATGGAGTGCGCTTCACGATTCCCACCATGTCACCTCACCACGGAACATAAAGGTGGCGAATGGAACCTTTTGTTCCTCCGTGCATCCCAAGACATCAAATATCTTGGTAATTTATTTGACCCACGTTTTTGCCTTGATCAGATCCGACTTTCCAAGGAACTCAGGTGGTCTCAACTCTTTGAGCTGCTTGGCTATGACAAATCGCGCGTTGCTATCATTTCCACCCGTATTCTGTACACGAGTCTCCCTCGTCTGATTTTGCCTGAACTGCAAAAAGCTTCTAAACATCCTGTCGTTCATCATCTGATCAGTGGTATTGTTTACAGGAGGAACATTGTCATCCTGTTGCACGTTCTCTAGGTTATTGATTAAAGGTATTTCCACAGTCTGATTCACTCCATCGTTAATATTCTTAGCTGCCATTTCTAAATGTTGCCACAAAATAAGGGTTAATTAAAGAAATTGTCATGCAACATAATAACCCTATACTCTGACCAACCAACAAATAAGCTTAGGTAAGACACACTAGCGAAGGATTTACTCATCTCTCCCCTCCTAGTTCTATTCCCCGATCTTCGCCATAGACCATATCCCTAAGCTCTGATACCAACTGTGATGCCCCCAAAATAGGTATACATCACCCATT
This sequence comes from Panax ginseng, assembly GCA_020205605.1. NCBI lineage: Eukaryota > Viridiplantae > Streptophyta > Magnoliopsida > Apiales > Araliaceae > Panax > Panax ginseng. The sequence continues at coordinate 115,806,861 of CM035135.1, forward strand.
CTGAGTCGCCAACATATGGTACAGAAATAACTACAACTTTAATAATACAAATGTCGTGCAAAATACGATAACACTTAAATTGTGAGTTTAATTACAAATATTGTCTTCTAGACAATATCCACAACCAAATAAGTCCTCATTACAATTATTGATACATTATTTTACAAAAATAGTGAGGACCGCTAAACAACTTTCTAGAACCTTCACTCCATACCCCGACTAGTACCCGCTATATTCTCGCCTCCTAAGAAGAAAAATGGAACAACAAGGAAAAGGGTGAGCTCAACTAGCCCAGTAAAGAATATTATAACTAAGATAATATAGAACAAATTATCGTTAGTCTTTAATAGGAAAAAATCTGATAGAATATAATAGACAACAAGTTTTAGATCAATATTCACAGCGAAAATAACAAATCATTAAAAGAGTTAAGTAGAGAATGAAATCTACTATCTTTTATGATTTTGAAGTCCATTATTCATATTTTATCACTATAAAATCAATCAATATATATCTTGAATCAAATATTCATATCTGCAATACAACCAAAATAATCAATCATATTCATAGTTGGTCATGTTCATCTCAACATCTGTTCATCTATGCACTACAGGCCAAAGATATTCAGTAACATCATCATTTAGGACTGAGGATGATGAAAAATATTTTTTTTTAAAGAAACGAATCCAGTGAAACAAAAAGACAAGGATTAAGGATTAAGGATTCGTACTTTAGTTTGTCCAAATTCAAAAATACTCCATAATAAACAATTATGGGGAAAAATTCAAGAATGAAGATCAAAACATGGATACAATCAAAGCTAGTATCATAATAGACATTTTGGACAAAAATGAACAATTTTATTTTTAAATTGAATAATGTAAGTATTAAGTGAATAATTAATAGGTATCGTGAATAGTGCATTATCGTGAATAATAACCCCCACACAAAAAGTTCCAAATTTGATATAAAGTTCATATCAATATTTCGGCATAATGATATTGAAGAAATAATATCATTTACAAAAGAAGATAACATCCCTTACCTCGAAAGAATAGTACTTCTGGTTGGACTACTAAATATAGTGCTGAAGGGAACTTGCACCGTATAGCAACACTCAAAGTATCAAAATACTCACAAGAATACGCTCGATAATATAGAAAGAGAAAGAGAGAGAAAACTTTAGTTTCTGGTGTGATTTTCAATTCTAACCTAAGCACCCTATTTATAGGAAAATGCTTAGAACACCAAAGCATAAAATTTAATAAAATAATAATATAATTAAAAAATATTCAAGCCCACCTTAGACCACTGAATTCAACACATTTATATCACATTTATTCAATTGCAAAAAACATTTTTCTAAAAAAAATAATAATTAAAACTTCCAAAAATTAATTATTTCGGAACTTCAGAACTATAATAATTCATAATAAATAGCCCTTTTATCAGAAAAATTTGAACCTCATGTCCTTTCCATAGGAAATTTTATTCTCTACAACTTTTCAGAAGAAAGTTTTTCCAAATTCCAAACAGAAATTGACCAAAATCCACAAATGGACGATTTTACAAATTATAATCAAATGTTAGTCAAGAAATGGGGTCCATCGACATGTTTAACATTTTTTTAACATTTATTGCAAAAAAAATACTCTTCCTCCTCATATACTCATATATCCCACATTCATTGTAAAAATATCAAATATCACCATTATTATATTATTATAATAATATATTATTTTATTCGAAAAGACAAAATATCAATTTTCAACAATTATCACTTTAAAAAAAAATTCTCCATCTATATCCACATCAAATAAATATTTTCCTTATTAATAATTAATTATTCACAAATAATATTACAGAATCACAATCTCGACAACTGACAGTCATTCTCGGAAAAGAGGGCCTTCCTAAGGATTTCTCCTTCTTGGCGTAATTGATTACCTAACCTCTCCTTGACATAACTTTCTAGACATTGTCAATAATGTTATCTAGTAACATTATTAAAATAATAAGAATTATTGATGATAGAAAATACTATGTAGTGACAATTATTAAAACAATAATAATATAAAATATCAACGCAGCAACTATTGAATAAAATATTGAATAGTAATTACTGTAACAATTATTGAGTAGTGCCTTCTTACGTAAGAATCAATAATTGGTGTAATCTGCAGTGTCTTCTTGTGTTTTAACCAATTTAGTATTTCAACAAGATATTAGCGAATAACAACTTCTGGCCATTTATAAATAACTTATGTTTGTCGTTTTCTTCATCCAATCGCTTTTTAGTTATGGGGCCCACATAAGGTTCTTGTAAATCGTCGAATATTCCTCGACGATAAGAATATTCCACGACCAAACGAATATTCCCCGACAACAATGAATATTTTATAACCACTTGCTTATTTGAAATATTTGCGCATTTCACCCATAACTAACCACATTAATAAAATTAACCCTTACTATTTCAAAATAATAAATAGAGGAAATTTCATTTTATTAATAAAAAATTGGGGTCTTACAACTGAATCGTAAATCCGTGCCCATAGCTTTCTGCAAACTGACCCAAAATCGTGAAGTGAATCTTGGGTCTCGATCAGAAACTATGGATACTGGCATACCATGCAGTCTTACAATCTCATTTATGTATATAAGAGCAAGACGTTCAAGTGAATAAGTCTCTCGTATAGGTAAGAAATGAGCAGACTTGGTTAATCTATCGACAATGACCCAAATTGCATCTATGCCTTGAGAAACCTTGGGAACACCAGTAACAAAATCCATGGTAATTTGCTTCCACTTCCATTCTAAAATTTCAAGTGGTTGTAATGGACCTTTTGGCACTTGATGCTCCGCCTTGACACGTTGACAAGTTAGACACCTTGAGATAAACTCCATTATCTCTCTCTTCATATTGCTCCATTAAAATGTATGTCAAAGATCACGATACATTTTGGTACTCCAAGGATGGATTGCAAATGGTGTGTTGTGCGCCTCCATCATGATTTTATACTTCAAATCAGAGTCATTAGGAACAAAAAGTCTAGAGTTGACTCGAAATATTCCTTCTTCATCGATTCTTACTTCCGGAATCGCACATTCTTGTACTTTTTTCCTCATACGCATCAGCTCCAGGTCCGTAGATTAAGCAGCTTTAACTTTATCGATTAAAGTCGGTTCTAATCGTATATTAGACATCATCACGTGGGTCCCTGGAGTCTTTAACTCTATCTCCATCCTTTGTAAGTCATATAAAGTGGGCCTTTGCTTTGAAAATATCGCACTCGTACCCTCATATGATCTTCTATTCAACGCGTCAGCTACCACATTCGCTTTTCCAGGGTGATATTGAATGGTATGATCGTAATCTTTCAACAGCTCGAGCCAACGTCGTTGTCACATATTGAGTTCCTTTTGGGTGAAGAAATATTTGAGGCTTTTATGATCCGTATATATCTCCACTTTCTCCCCATACAAGTGATGTCTCCAGATCTTTAGTGCGAAAACGACTGCTGCCAACTCTAGATCATGAGTGGGATAATTTCTCTCATATTCTTTGATTTTAAACCTCTTAGAAACATCCGCATCATACGCTCCTCATTATCTACCAAATGGGATGTAAACCGGGATAACTCCGCAAACGTAGCCTCGTACTGCGATACGGTCATATTATTTTACTCCATCTTGATAAATTATATCTCCTTAATGTGACGAATACTCTCAGGAAAGTACTTGTCGTTGAACAATTCTTGAAACTTCTCCCAAGACATCTTTAGTACGGCAGGTTGAGTATGTTTTACAGATTCCCACCAGTAATCTGCCTCTCCTCGTAACATGAAGGTGGCAAAGGGAACCTTTTGCTCCTCGGAGCATCCCAAGACATCAAGTATCTTGGTGATCTGCTTAATCCACGTCTGCCTTAAGTGGTTCTGGCTTTCCTAAAAACTCTGGTGGTCCCAGCTCCTTGAATTGCTTAGCAGTGACCAACCATGAGTTGCTAGTGTTTCCACCTGCATTTTGCACAGGAGTCTCTCTTGCCTGATGTTGCATGAATTGCAGAAAGCTTCTGAACATCCCATCGTTCATCATTTGGTTGGTGTTGTTATTTACATGAGGATTATTTCCTTCCTGATGCACATTATCCTGGTTATCGATCAACGGTGTCTCAACGGTCTCATGTGCTCCATTGTTTGTCTCAAAATTTTCAGATGCCATTATCAAATACTGCCACAAAACTAGATTTAATTGACATGCCACATATTAACCCTATATTCTGACCGACCAATTAAAAAATAATTAAGCTTAGGTAGGTCATACTAGCGAAGGATTTACTCGTCTTTCCCCTCCTAGTTCTAGCCTCAAGTCTCAGCCAAGGATCATATCCCTAAGCTTTGATACCAACTGTGACGCCCCCAAAATGGGTATACACAACCCATTTTGAGTCGACAAATACATGGTAAAAAATTTAAATACAAACTTAATTATACAACTGTCGTGTAAAATACGATAAAACATAAGCTGAGAGTTTTAACATGAATATTGTCTTGCAGATAATATCCAAACTCAAATGGAGTCCTTATTACAATTATTATCACACTATTTTATAAAATAGTGAGGACTACTACAGTTACCATCTCGGACCGTCACTCCATTCGCCGACTAGTCCCGGCTATGTTCTCATTTCTTGAAGAGAACAATGAAAGCAAAGGGTAAGCTCAACTAGCCCGGTAAGAATATTATGACTAAGATAATGCAGAATAAATTATCATTAGCCTTTAACAGTGTAAAACTGATAGAATATAATAAACAACAAGTTTAACTGCAGCGGAACAAGCAATCCATTAGAAGAGTCAAGTAGAGCATGATATCTACTATCTTCTAGGATTTAAAAGTTCATCATTAATATTTTATCACTGTAACACAACTCAATAAATAATCCACATCATTGAATTATCCACGCACTACGGGTCAAGGATATTCGTTAGTATCACATCCATGAATTATTCACGCACTACGGGCCAAGGATATTCGTTATTATCACCAATAGTCATGATCATGCCAACAACTGTCCATCAATGCACTATGGGCCAAATAGGACTTTCAGCACATCATTTATCTGTAATATTATAGGTTATGATTATACCAATACAAACTTTCTTGGTCATAATCATACCAACCAACAGTCCATCTATGCACTACGGGCCAAAGATGACTTTCATCACAATATAAGCATGAGGATGATGACAATGATATAAAAATTCAATTAAGTAAGAGCAAGGATAAATTTTAAAGATTTATAAATCAATTTATCCAGAGTTTAAGAATGTCCAAATTATCATCATGATAATTGTTTTGTGGAGTAAAATTCCAGAATCATATTCATGTATCAAATAATTTGGACATAAAAGAAATCAATATTTGTCATGAATAGTACCCCAGGTGAATAATACCCCGAGTGAATAATACTTTATGAATAGTACCCCGTCATGCAAAGTACCCCGAATCCCCGAGTGAATAATACCTGAGTAAATAGTACCCGAGTGAATAGTAACCTGTGAATAGTACTTCAAGTGAAAATATTGAAATTTAATAAGAAAGTTCAAACCAATATTCCAATGAAATGATACTAGATGAAACCCAAAACTCAAGGATATTCCACTAATTTCAGGGATTACAGAAGAAATACTTACCATAGTAAGTTCAGATTTAAGAATATGAAAAGAAATAATACCCCATACCTTAGTAGAAGACTGGATACTGCAATAGTGAAGTAGTAGAATACTCTTCTTCTTTCTTTCTATAGTTTCTCTCTCTACTGTTTCTCTTATGAGTTTTAGTGAATTAGTGAGAATGAAAGAAGAAATGAGCTTCTATTTATAGGAAAACATAGTTTCGAAAATTGCATGTTAGGGGCTCAACTTATTACAACTTAGTGCCTCAATAATTGCACCTTAGTCCAAGTGACATCATCATGACATCATGATGATGTCATTGCTTACATCATGATGATGTCATTGCTTAAATCATCTTTGTGTTTCTTTAAGGATGATGTCATGCTTACATCATGCTTGCATCATCTCTTCTCAAATTAGTTGATTCAAGTTCACATGGATTGGTTACACTTTGGTACCCCTAAGTTTTCCAAACTTGCATTATTCCCCTTTAACTTTGAATTCACTTATCTTCAATGAACACATTTTTAATATTTCAACAATTATTCATTAGTAATATTATAACTCACAATATTAACAACCAGATCATTCCCAGGAAAGAGGGGGCTTTTCGATAAGTACTTCTCCTTATTGGCGCACAATTAGGTGACCAAACCCCTTTCCTCGACAGAACTTTCTAGACATTGTCAATAATGCAAATAATAATATAAATAACTTTATCGTCATAATTATTGATTTAATAATATAAAATATTATGCAGATGATACTGTGACAATAATTGAATCAATAATATGAGATACTAGGCAGGAATTACTGTGGCAATAATTGAATAAAACTGAGTGACTTCTTACATAAGCATCAATAATCAAAGATACTGTACAATACCTCGTGCTACTATGCAACCACACGTATTACTGTACTTTTTTCACCGGGTATTTCAACAGTAAACGGTAAAAAGTTTTGCCGTTATTTTTATAAAAATGTTATTGTTGTCGTTGTTTATATTCGACAGTTATTCCGTTGTGGGGTCCATCAATGATTGTGTCATCGTACGAATATTCCCCGACAAAAAGAATTTTCCCGACAAAACGAATTTTCCCCGACACAACGAATATTTTATATCAACTTGCTTACTTTGTAAAATTTTCACATAATACTCTTAACTTTAACCTTTTATCAATTTAACCATTTACTAAATAGAATAATAATTATAAGAAAATTGAATAATTTCATTTCATAAAATTCGGGGTCTTACACGGGCCGCGCTACCATTGCAGAAGCTTGGGTTCAGCCTGGTGTGGGGCACGCTATACTTTACTCTAAGGAGGCGTGGGGCGCGCCGGTCTGGCAGAATCTCTTGACGAGATTTTTAACATTTTGATTTTCTACCTTCTTTGATTAAATCTTGCATAACTTTTTCATTGTATATCAAAATGAGGTCGAACCACTTTCACTATCTTGTAAACTTATATATCTTCAATATTAGATTTGTAAGTCACCTTTCAACATCTTTAGTTAGTCACATTTTATTGATTTCCAAGCTAGAGTTCACACTTGGACATGTTTCACTATACGTTTTGTTACGAGTTAGTTTTAAGTCTGAATCCGACGATTTCGCTTGGGTTATGTTCGTATTTCATATATGTTCAATGTAACATTCTCGGATTATACACATAGCTTACACATTTTATGACATTAATCAAAATTTTCAAACTTTTAAGCATATTAAGCTAGGTTTTATGCTCACGTGCATTATTCTTGTTCATTTGGTTCTAAAATCACATACAAAACACATGTAACATATAATCTCCTTCTAATATTCATCCTTATAACTTCGGATCCATCATGATCCCACAACACATAATCTCCCACAACCAAGCATGTAAGACCCCAACTTATTATTAATGAAATTAAATTTTCTCTATTTATTATTTTGAAATAGTAAGGGTTGATTTGATTAATGTGGATAGTTATGGTTAAAATACGCAAATATTTTAAATAAGCAAGTGGTTATAAAATATTCGTTTGGTCATGGAATATTCTTCTTTGTCGGGAATATTAAATGACGGCCAGCAAAACCTTGTGTAGGCCCCATAACTGAAAGCGATTGGATGAAGAAAATGACAAGTATAAGTTGTTTATAAATAACTTGGCGTAGTTATTCAAGTATTATCTTTGTTAAAATACTCGGTGGTTAAAACACACGATGTAGCTGCAGTATTGCACCGATTATTGATTCTTACGTAAAGAAGGCACTACTCAATAATTATTACGATAATTACTTTATTCGATATTTTATTTTATTGATTCAATAATTGTTGCATTGATATTTTATATTACTGTTGTTTCAATAAACAGTATTTTCCATTATCGGAGAAATAATTCATATTATCTTAATAATATTATTGGATTACATTGTTGGCAATGTCTAGAAAGTTCTGTCTAAGGAGAGGTTAGGTCATCTAATTGCGCGCCAGTAAGGAAAAATCCTTATTGAAAGCCCCTACATCCCGGGAACTTCACGTTTGTCGATTTGTGATTACAGTAATATTATTTGTGAATAATTAATTATTGATTTATATGATGAGGAAAATATTGATTTTATGTGGATATAGATGGAGAAAATTTTTAATGTGACAATTGTTGAAAATTAATATTTTATCTTTTAAAATAATTTATTTAAATATATTATTATATTTTAATAATATAATAATGGTGATATTTTTACAATGAATGTGGGATATATGAGTATATATGGAGGAGGAGTATTTTTGTTACTAAAATTGTTTAAAACATGTTAAACATGTTTGTGGACCCCATTTATTGACTGAAATTTGATTATAGCACAAAAAATCGCTTGGCATTAAGGATTTCGGTCAATTTCTATTTGGAATTTGGAAAAACTTTCTTCTGCAAAGTTGTAGATATTGGGATTTCCTATGGAAAAGACATGAGGTTCGAATTTTTCTGACAAAAGGGCTATTTATTACGAATTATTGAAGTTCCAGAATAATTAATTTTTGAAGTTTTAAATATTTTTTTTACAAAAAACGTTTTTAATGTTTTGTCACATGGTGGCTGATGTCTTGGGCTAAATAAGTGGGCGTAGGAAATTTGAAAAAAATAATATTATTAATTTATTAAATTTTCTACTTTGGTGTTCTAAGAATTTTCCTATAAATAGGGTGCTTAGGTTAGAATTGAAAATCACACCAGAAACGTAAGTTTTCTCTCTCTATATTATCGAGCGTATTCTTGTGAGTATTTTAATACTTTGAGTGTTGCTATACGGTGCAAATTCAAGTCATAGCCTATATCCGGTGTTTCAACTAGAAGTACTATTTTTACGAGGTAAATGATGTTATTTTCTTTTGTAAATGATATTATTTCTTCAATATCATTATGCCAAAATATTAATATGAACTTTTTATCAAATTTGGAACTTTTTGGTGTCTGGGTTACTATTCACGTATACGACACTATTTACGTATACTGCCTTTATTCACGAATCTGACAAGATTATCCACGTAAAAAATTAAATTTTTCTTTTTGTCCAAAATATCTATTATGGATACTAGCTTTGATTGTATCCATGTTTTGATCATTCTTGAATTTTACTCCACTATGATTATTTTTGAGGTATTTTTGGACATGGATAAATCGAATTACGAATCCTTAATCCTTAATCCTTGTCTTTTGTTTCACTGGATTCGTTTTCTTAAAAATATTTTTCATCATCCTCAGTCCTAAATGATGACGTTACTGAATATCTTTGGCCTGTAGTGCAAAGATGGTTGATTTTCTTATGAATATCTTTGGCTGTAGTGCAAAGATGAACATGTGTTGAGATAAACATGACCAACTGATGAATATCTTTGGCCTGTAGTGCAAAGATGAATATTTGATTGAAGATGTATATTGATTGATGTTACAGGGATAAAATATTGATGATGGACTTTTAAATTCATAGATACTAGTAGATTTCATTCTCTACGTAACTATTCTATGAATTATTATTTTTCGCTGTGAATATTGATCTAAAATTTGTTGTCTATTGTATTCTATCAGATTTTTCTCTGTTGAGGACTAACGATAATTTGTTCTATATTATCTTAGTCATAATATTCTTTACTGGGCTAGTTGAGCTCACCTTTTTCCTTGTTGTTCCATTTTTCTTCTAAGGATACAAGAATGTATCGAGTATGAGTCGGGGTATGGAGTGATGGTTCTAGAAGTTGTTTTAGTAGTCCTCACCATTTTATAAAATAATGTATCAATAATTGTAATGAGGACTTATTTGGTTGTGGATATTGTCTAGAAGACAATATTTATTTTTAAACTCACAGTTTTTATATTGTATTAATAAAGTTGTAGTTGTTTCTGTACCATGTATTTTGACAACTTAGAATGGGTGATGTATACCTCTTTTGGGGGTGTCATAGTTGGTATCAGAGCTTAGGGATATGATCTCTGGCGGAGATTGGGGGTATCCTTCGCTAGTGTGTCTTACCTAAGCTTATTTGTTAGTTGGTCAGAGTATAGGGATATTATGTGGTATGTTAATTTATTTAATTAACCCTTATTTTATGGCAGTATTTGAGAATGTCGACTGAGAATGTTAATAGTGGAGTAAATGAGACCGTGGAGACGTCAGTACTCACCAATGAGGAGAACGCGTCTTGAAGTGGCGGCAATGTTCCTCCTGTGAACAACGCCATATGAAAGCGAGATGATGAATGACGGGATGTTTAGAAGCTTCTTGCAGTTCATGCAAAATCAGACGAGGGAGACACGTGCACAAAATACAGGTGGAAATGATAACAACACACGACTTGTCACGGCCAAGCAGTTCAAAGAGTTAGGACCACCAGAATTCTGGGGAAAGCCGGATCCCATTAAGGTGGAGACGTGGGTCAAACAAATTACCAAGATATTCGATGTCTTGGGATGCACGGAGGAACAGAAGGTTCCATTCGCTACTTTTATGTTCCGTAATGAGGCAGATTACTGGTGGAAATCTGTGAAGCGTACCCACCCAGCCGCGCTCAGCATGTCTTGGGAGACGTTTTAAAAACTTTTCAATGACAAGTACTTTCCTAAAAGTATTCGTCATATGAAGGAAGTGGAGTTTATTAGACTGGAAAAAAAACAACATGACGGTGTCTAGTACGAGGCAAAGTTTGCGAGTTATCGAGTTTGCACCTCATTTGGTGGAGAATGAGGAACGTATGATGGCGGATGTTTACGAGAGGTTTGAAACCCCAGATATCGTCAATATCTCATTTCTCATAAATTTTCTCTCTATTCGGATGTTGTCAGCGGGGCTCAATTGTTAGAAGCGAGATAACGAAGTACTGGTCAACCGAGGATCACAACTAGGATCATCTTGGGGATAGCGGTCAATGAAATAACGATAACCAATGGAGAAAAAAGAGCGGACAAAATGGTAACCACTCGGGTGGTAGTCATGGCCATGAGAATAGAAGAAGCGAGTCGGAGGAGATTTTAAAAGAGGAGATTCAACAACGACCATGTGAAGACGTCAGTGCCAACAGCAACTGGTTCCAAGGGAGGAGAACGACCACCGGTCATATGCTACAAATGTGGGAAAGAAGGACATATTAGTCCAAACTGCCCATAATAGTTTAAGGTATGCTATAATTGTGGAAAGGAAGGACATATCGCTCGAGATTGTACGATAGCGAAACTAAGTTCAGCGGGGACGGTGACTCAAAAGGCTGTCCCAGAAAAGTCAAAGTCAACAGTTCCTGGAAGAGCATTTGTTGTGACTGGTCAAAATGCGAGGAACCCAAACGAGGTGATCACCGGTAAGCTATTTATAAATTCTTGCGAAGTTTATACCTTACTAGATACCGGTGCTACCCATTCATTTGTCTCTCCTGCTTGTGCTCAACGTTTAAACTTGATCCCGGAGAAATTAGACTTTGATTTATCTGTGGAAACTCCGTTAGGAGAAACTTTTATCACATCCACTGTTTATAAATCTTGTTTGATCCAAGTTGGCACCATCACCTTACCTGTTGACCTTATCTCTTTAAAGATACTTTCTTTTGATGTGATTCTAGAGATTGATTGGTTAACTACTTATCATGCCAAAATTGATTGTTTTCGTAAGGTTGTTAGTTTTCATATTCCTGAACAACATGTTGTTCGAATTCAAGCAACTAAACCATTAAAATCAATCACTGTTATATCTAATCATAAAGCTATTCGTTTATTGAAAAACGGATGTCAAGCTTTCTTAACTCATGTTATGGATTTGAATAAAGACACGTCAAATTTGAATAATATTCCTGTTGTTATTGACTTTCCTGACGTATTTCTTGAAGAACTTCCCGGTCTACCCCGAGCGAAGTTGAATTCTTTATTGATCTTGAACTCGATACAAAGCCTGCTTCTAAAACCCCATATCGAATGGCTCTATTGAACTTCGAGTTAAAGGTCCAACTCACGGGAGTTGTTGGACATCGGTTTTTATTCGTCCTAGTACATCTCCTTGGGGTGCTCCTGTTTTATTTGTAAAGAAGAAAGACGGAGTATGCGACTTTGTATTGACTATCGGAATTAAACCATGTCACCATCAAGAATAGGTATCCGCCACCTCGTATTGATGATCTGTTTGACCCGATTGCAAGGAGCACAATTCTTTTCAAAGATCGATCTTAGATTACGGATATCATCAATGAAGATTAGAATCGAGGATATTCAAAGACGCCTTGAAACTTCGGTATGGGCATTATGAATTCTTAGTCATGTCTTTTGGATTGACTAATGCTCCTGCGGCTTTCATGGATATGATGAACAGAGTATTCAAGGATTATTTGGATCAGTTCGTTGTTGTCTTTATTGATGACATTCTCATATATTCAAAAAGCCGTGAAGATCATGAGCACCATTTGAAGCTGGTACTCCAAAGGCTTCGTGAAAACAAGTTATATGCCAAGTTAAAGAAATGCGAGTTACGGCTTGAGGAAGTAGCATTTCTTGGGCACGCGTGTCAAAACATGGAGTATCTGTTGACCGTGAAGATTGAAGCAATACAAAGTTAGAACAATAAGAAGGCGGTGGCCAAGAAACGTAAGCTTTACGGGCTTAGCTGGTTATTATCGTAGATTCGTGGAAGGGTTTTCTCGAATCGCTACTCCATTAACTCAGCTGACTCGGAAGGATACAAAATTAGTATAGAACCAACTTTAATCGAAAAAGTTAAAGTTGCTCAAGCCACAGACCCGGAGCTGATGCGTATGAAGAAGAAAGTACAAGAAGGTGTTATCCTGGAGGTAAGAATCGATGAAGAAGGAATACTTGAGTCCACTCCGGACTTTGTGTTCCTAACGATTACGATTTAAAAATACAAGATCATGATGGAAGCACACAATACACCATTTGCAATCCATCCTAGAAGTACCAAAATGTATCGTGATCTTCGACATACATTTTGGTGGAACAATATGAAGAGAGAGATTGCAAAGTTTATCTCGATGTGTTTAACTTGTCAACATGTAAAGGCGGAGCATCAAGTGCCAAAGGGTCCATTGCAGCCACTTGAGATTCTGAAATAGAAGTGGGAACACATTACCATGGATTTTGTTACGGGTCTTCCTACGGTTTCTCAAGGCATAAATGCTATTTGGGTTATTGTTGATAGATTAACCAAGTCTGCTCATTTCTTGCCGATACGGGAGACTTATTCCCTTAAAAGTCTTGCTCATATGTATGTAAATGAGATTGTGAGATTGCATGGCATGCCAGTATCCATAGTTTCGGATCGTGACCCAAGATTCACTTCAAGATTTTGGGTTAGCTTGCAAAAAGCTATGGGCATGGATTCTATTCGATTCGGGCCGCATACCATCCTCAAACAGACGAACAATCGAGAGGACTATTCAAACTCTTGAAGATCTATTAAGACTCTGTGTCCTAGACTTCAAGGGCAGTTGGGATAAGTATTTACCATTGGTGAAATTCTCCTACAACAACAGTTATCAGGCAAGTATAGGTGTAGCTCCATTCGAAGTATTATATGGACGAAAGTGTCGCTCTCCAATATGTTGGGATGAGGTGGGTGAAGCAACATTGTTGGGACCCGAGTTGGTACGTATGACTACGGAAAAGATCCAAATGATTCGACAACGTATACAAATGGCACAGGATCGACAAAAGAGTTATGCGGATCTTCATCGAAAGGACGTGGAATTTAGTATTGGGGATCATGTATTATTACGTGTGGCACCATGGAAAGGAGTTACAAGGTTTGGGAAGAGAGGAAAGCTCAATCCACGATTTATTTGTCCATTTCAGAATCTTGACCGAGTAGGAAATGTAGCCTATAGACTCGCGTTACTTCCAAGTATGTCTCCTGTTCATAATGTTTTTCATATATGTGTGCTTCGTAAATATGTGAAAGACCCGAACCACGTCATTGAGTTAGAACCGGACGAGATAGATGAAGACTTAACGTACGAGGAGGTACCTGTCAAGATCTTGGATAGAAAGGAGCATGTCCTACGCACGAAGGTCATACCACAAGTTAAAGTTTTGTGGAGGAACCATGCTATAGAGGAAATGACACGGAGTTGGAAACGGAAATGAAAGCGAGGTATCCTCACCTTTTGAAACACACAGTGCGTCGTCAATTTCGAGAACAAAATTTCATAAGGAGGGAGGTTGTAAGACCCCAACTTATTATTAATGAAATTAAATTTTCTCTTTATTATTATTTTGAAATAGTAAGGGTTGATTTGATTAATGTGGATAGTTATGGGTAAAATACGCAAATATTTCAAATAAGCAAGTGGTTATAAAATATTCGTTTGGTCGTGGAATATTCTTACTGTCGGAGAATATTCGTTGCGTGCGACGACAAGCCTTTAATGTGTGGGCCCCATAACGGAAAGCGATTGGATGAAGAAAGCGACAAGTATAAGTTGTTTATAAATAACAGGCGTAGTTATTCTGAATTAATCTTTAAAATACTCGGTGGTTAAAACACACGATGACACGGTATTGCACGATTATTGATTCTTACGTGAAGAAGGCACTTTACTCAATAATTGTTCTGATAATTCTTGCTTCGATATTTTATTTTATTGATTCAATAATTGTTGCATTGATATTTTATATTACTGTTGTTTCAATAAACAGTATTTTCCATTATCGGAGAAATAATTCATATTATCTTAATAATATTATTGGATTACATTGTTGGCAATGTCTAGAAAGTTCTGTCTAATGAGAGGTTAGGTCATCTAATTGCGCGCCAGTAAGGAAAAATCCTTATTAGAAAGCCCCCTCTATCCTGAGAACCGCACTGGTTGTCGATGTTGTGATTACGTAATATTATTTGTGAATAATTAATTATTGATTTATATGATGAGGAAAATATTGATTTTATGTGGATATAGATGGAGAAAATTTTTAATGTGACAATTGTTGAAAATTAATATTTTATCTTTTAAAATAATTTATTTAAATATATTATTATATTTTAATAATATAATAATGGTGATATTTTTACAATGAATGTGGGATATATGAGTATATATGGAGGAGGAGTATTTTTGTTACTAAAATTGTTTAAAACATGTTAAACATGTTTGTGGACCCCATTTATTAGTCGAAATTTGATTATAGCTGTAAAATCGCCTTGGTTTGTGGATTTCTTTACCAATTTACATTTGGAATTTGGAAAAACTTTCTTCTGCAAAGTTGTAGATAATGAAATTTCCTATGGAAAAGACATGAGATTCAAATTTTTCTGACAAAAGGGCTATTTATTACGAATTATTGAAGTTCTGAAGTTCCAGAATAATTAATTTTTGAAGTTTTAAATATATTTTTTTACAAAAAACGTTTTTAATGTTTTGTCACATGGTGGCTGATGTCTTGGGCCAAATAAGTGGGCGTACCAAATTTGAAAAAAAATTATATTATTACTTTATTAAATTTTCTACTTTGGTGTTCTAAGCATTTTCCTATAAATAGGGTGCTTAGGTTAGAATTGAAAATCACACCAAAAACTGAAGTTTTCACTCTCTATATTATCGAGCGTATTCTTGTGAGTATTTTAATACTTTGAGTGTTTCTATACGGTGCAAATTCAAGTCATAGCCTATATCCGGTGTTTCAACTAGAAGTACTGTTTTTACGAGGTAAAGGATGTTATTTTCTTTTGTAAATGATATTATTTCTTCAATATCATTATGCCAAAATATTGATCTGAATTTTTTTATCAAATTTGGAACTTTTTGGTGTCGGGGTTACTATTCACGTATATGGCACTATTCACGAATACGGCACTATCCACAAAAAAATTAAATTTTCGTTTTTGTCCAAAATATCTATTATGGATACTAGCTTTGATTGTATCCATGTTTTGATCATTCTTGAATTTTACTCCACTATGATTATTTTTGAGGTATTTTTGGACATGGATAAACCGAATTACGAATCCTTAATCCTTAATCCTTGTCTTTTGTTTCACTGGATTCGTTTTCTTAAAAATATTTTTCATCATCCTCAGTCCTAAATGATGATGTTACTGAATATCTCTGGCCTGTAGTGCAAAGATGGTTGATTTTCTTATGAATATCTTTGGCTGTAGTGCAAAGATGAACATATGTTGAGATGAACATGACCAACTGATGAATATCTTTGGCTTGTAGTGTAAAGATGAATATTTGATTGAAGATGTATATTGATTTATGTTACATGGATAAAATATTGATGATGGACTTTTAAATTCATAGATACTAGTAGATTTCATTCTCTACGTAACTATTCTATGAATTATTATTTTTCGCTGCGAATATTGATCTGAAATTTGTTGTCTATTGTATTCTATCAGATTTTTCCCTGTTGAGGACTAACGATAATTTGTTTTATATTATCTTAGTCATAATATTCTTTACTGGGCTAGTTGAGCTCATCCTTTTTCTTGTTGTTCCATTTTTCTTCTCAGGAGGCGAGAAAGTAGCGAGTACGAGTCGGGGTATGGAGTGATGGTTCTAGAAGTTATTTTAGTAGTCCTCACCATTTTATAAAATAATGTATCAATAATTGTAATGAGGACTTATTTGGTTGTGGATATTGTCTAGAAGACAATATTTATTTTTAAACTCACAGTTTTTATATTGTATTAATAAAGTTGTAGTTGTTTCTGTACCATGTATTTTGACAACTCAGAATGGGTGATGTATACCTATTTTGGGGGTGTCACAAAGCATGCATTTCTAACTTGAATCATATACTAACCTATCTTGACATAAATAAAGAACTAGATGATGAACCTACCTCTTAGATGCTTTCTTTCTATTGGCTATGAAATTCAAATAGGCCTCCACCTTGATCCTTCTTGTGCTCTTCCAATAATGCAGGTATTCTCCAAGCTCTCTTCTTTTTCTCTAAATTCTCTCTAACTCTCTCTTATAATGCGAATACTTAGGATTTCTTAAATGAGGTAATGTTCTAGGAGATTGTTATTTATAGTGGAACTAATATCCAATAATTTGGACATTAACCAAGGGAAAAAGGAAAGTTGGTAAAAAGGTGTAACACTATTCATCTCAAGGACATGTAGCCCCATGGCCTAAGCCATCATTACTCCCACATGGCCTTGCTTGTTGGCTAAAAGGAAGAAAAATTCAGTACTTTTGTTCAAATGGGGAGGGTTGGGTGGAAATGAGGGGCTCTATTGCCCTATGTCACTTTTTATTTTACTCTTTTAGTACAACCATGCTAGCTTATTTGCTTCCTAATTATATACATATACATATAATTCTCTACACATATATATACCTATACACCCACATATAATGTAAGTATACTACCCTTTTTTATTTCACATTACATACATTGGGCTTTTCCCAAGATAATTTAATTTTGGGCTAGGCACAAAAACTTATACACATTGGGCTAAACATTAGTCTAACAATTCAATTACATGGGCTAAAATCCTAACACATGCAAGTATGTTACATTATTATTGTTGGGCTTGGATATAACCCTTAGTCCAATACACTATTAAATCATCCTTTACTTAATCCTATTAAGAAATTAATTATGCCACACAAGGCTTAACACTTAAGCTTAATTAGTAATAATCAAGACTATCATTAACATCACTATACTTCTCAAATATTATATACTTAATTCAATTTAAATGAATTATCACATTTCATGCCACAAATTTATATGTATTAAAAAAAATATTCAACATCTTTATTAATTTAATTATTGATATTATTCATAAAATTCACGAATATTACAATGACTGTCAAAGAAAAGAAACTGGAAGTCAAAGTCGAATGCCTCCATAAAGAAGTCCAAATCCTGAGGTCTGACCTGGAAAAAAAGCAAGGCCACCATGCTGAAACTACGCTCATGTCCTAAGAGCTACTGCGCCAACTAAAGACGTTAAAATGGCAGTGTTTTGAACTGGCCGAACAAAGGTAAAAGCTCCTGGAAGAAAGGGTCGAGCTTAAGGATGAAAACGAGGGACTGAAGAAGGTGTTAGAGGTTGCAAAAGCCAGATTCGGGATATGCACATCCAGACAAAAAATCTGGTTAAGAGCGCTTCCAAACTGAAAAAAGAATTGAATGACCTTCGTGCATAGAGCTAACAAACCTCCAAAGATAATCGGCAGAAGGTCATTGATGAATACAAACTGTCTCCCGAACTGGCCAAATTGGTTGCAGAACAGTTTGACAAAGGATACCAATTTGCCAATGCGAAAGTAAAGGCATTTGACTTCAATCCCATACTCCTCAGCTTTTCGGATAATGAAGATGAAGGAACTGAGGTCAAAGAGGATCCCCCTTTCAACCAATAATTGTACATACATTTTCTTTTAGGAAACTGATATTTCCACATAACTTTTTGATATTTCCACATGAAAATCGTCGCTATAATAGCCACGATTTTTATCGTT
This sequence comes from Panax ginseng, assembly GCA_020205605.1. Lineage (NCBI taxonomy): Eukaryota > Viridiplantae > Streptophyta > Magnoliopsida > Apiales > Araliaceae > Panax > Panax ginseng. The sequence goes on from CM035135.1 coordinate 115,825,492, forward strand.
GTTATACATCTATATCGACACTTTTCATATGGAAATATTAAAAAGTCATGTAGAAATATTAATTTCCATCTTTTAAGCATCCTTGTAAAAAAACAGTATATAAAGAATCGATCATTCAAATATTTTCAAATTGTGAAAACATGAAAAGAAATGAACTTTATTAATTACGTAATAAATCTACAAACTGACTATTTACTCCCACCAAAATTATACAACTACAAATTTTAACTGAAAATATTACACTTGTAAGTAGAAAACATATCTTATTGGTAATATTTTTGAAGCCTCCCAGCATGTCAAGTGTTCTTAATGTCCACATCATCCACAGTTAAATCGAAGTTAATAAGTCCCTGGTTTCGACACGCCGATGACTTCATACGGTCCCTCCCAGTTAGGCATAAGTTTTCTCATATTTTGAAGTAGAATCCTTAGCCTCCCAAAGCACCAAATTTCCAACCTCGAACCTCCCTTGTTTAACACCCCGATTGTAATACCGAGAAGTCTGTCACTGATAGATAGTCAACCTTATCATCGTTGAATCCCGAACTTCTTCCAAAAAATCATGGTTGAGTCTAAGACCCTCGTCATTGTATAACTCTTTATACTGGCGAACTCGATGAGAAAGAGACTCAAACTCCACTTGTATAAGGGAATCGCTACTATACGCCAACCAAAAAGGAAAATCCCTTGTAGTGGTCCGAGGAGTTGTTCGATAAGACCACAAGACACTAATAAACTCCTCCAGCTATCTACTCTTGGCCTCATCTAATCTCTTCTTGATGATATTTAATAAATTCTGGTTCCTGACTTCCACCTGACCGTTCGGTGTTATATGTTTAAGTCTTTTAAAAACTGTTTGAATTTGGCCCCCACGAACTTACACCCACTGTCTGATACCATCTATAGGAATACCAAACCGGAACACCACCAACTCTTTGAAAAACTACATACAATCCTACTCAGTTATTGTCCGAACTGACTCAACTCCACATCCCAAGCAGCTAACCAACCCGAAACATCTGGCTTATGGAGCACCTTCTTAAGAGGTTGATCCGTATAGACCACCACTACCCAACCCTGAAAAATAGTGTCAAAACATATGAATGGCTTAAGATCCATGTTCGGGTACCGTTTCTTTATATCCCAAAGATCGTGACTGACATTATACACGAGGTATTGCTTTTCTCCCGACTCCCTTATCAAAACAACACCGATAGGCAAGGAGCTCGTCGTAAGATACAAATATAACGATTTAAAATGAACTTACTTCATTAACAAGGGTGTCGAAGACAGATACCTTTTTATCTCTTGGAAAGCATCCTCACACTTCGATGTCAATTAAAAAGTTTTCTAGCTCTTCGACCATTTCAATGTGTCAAAGAATGGCAGACACCTCTCCGCAAATTGGGACATGAATCATAGAAGTGCTTCAATTTTCCATATACCACTAAACATATTTGAAGGTATGTAGGGACCTCATATCTACTATAACCTTTATTTTCTCCGTGATGGGTATCTAACTTTTTGGAATATTTTGATGATAACAATGATTAGTAAATAAATTAATTAAAATGGTAAAATCCACTACAAGAAAGCCGACTAATTCCGACAGAATATTCCGTCGTCCATAAGACTATTCAGTCGAAACTAGGTTATTTTCGACGAAAATATTCGTCAGAGATTCCGTCGTAACTATTCGCATCGAAAATAAATTCCGTCAGAAATTCCGTCGAATGATTATTATCTACGACGAACTTATCCTCGACGAAAGTTCGTCGAACCTAGACTATCTTCAACAAAATATATAGGACGAAAGTTTTCATCGAATATATCAGTAACTATATCCGACTGAATAATTCCCTCGAACATAATCTATTTTCGACAAAAAACTAAAATTAGTTGATATTTATTAAAATTGTCTATTTATTAACTTCGACGGGCTTTACGTCGGAGATATAATTGGTACGACGGATATATTCCGTTGAAGTTACCTTATGTTCGACTGAAAACTAGGCCATCTCAGTATTTATTAAGAATTGGTTATTTATTATCTCCGAGGGAAGTGCCATCGAAAATACCCTATTCCGTCGGAAGTAACTACTTTTTTTTTTACTACAGATTTTAAAAGTTCAATTTCCAGGTGTTTAAACCCATTAATGTACCTGTAACCTATCACAACCCAATACACAGTAATATAAACATGTATCTCACGTTCAAATATGCAACGTAGCACTAAAACGTAATCTTCAACTCATTATCATTCACATTCACATTCAAATATCCACCAAAACGTATTATTAGCTAACCAATTACAAATATAAGCTAATGTTCCATAAATGTTAAACAATATAATTTATAATAGTTGTACAGACGCAATTAGACAATATAATATATACAAAAGTTCTACAAACTATACAAATGAACTATAAACTAGTAAAAGTATCATCATCGGGCGGAGGTGAACGACGCCTTTGCTACGTGTAATATGAAATCGACCTCGTCTCCTACTCGTCATCGCCATCGCCGATCACGCCATCGCCATACCACCACATTGATAGAATCAAAATATAAATCATTAGTCCAGATATATATATATGTGAAATTAACAAACTAGCCTTAATTGAAAAACATAAACAATAAGAATACTGAGTAGGTGGGGCGGACGAAAAGCCTCCTCCAAGAAGGTAATCACCATCCGAAGCATCTCGGCGCTCAAGCGTCGAATCGCTCCGTGGTAATCCGTACTCTCTCTGAGGGCCCTCGCTATAATATCTGAGCAATCTGGTGAAGACGAGAACCGAAGGCAATCACGACGGCGAAAGATCGGATCGGTATGGAACCTATCCGACACGGACCCTATCAGCCGCCGAAAGATATCGTCATCCAAGCCAGCGCCCGTGTGAGATGGTCCGACATGTGCTCTCGGACGTTGGGGCTAGCTGGAGCCTATAAAGAGATACAAATTCGATTACTAATAATAATTTATATAATGTGATAAATTCGGATAATTTCATGAAACATAAAAAAATATTACCTCCAGGAAGAGTATATGCGGGTATCCTCGGCAGACCCAACACTCGATATCTGCCGGTACTGCTAGTAGGGGGATCATGAGACGTGACCCATAGTCTCAGCTCCTCATCCCGATCTAATATAATATCGGGAAGAGTGGTGGCGAGAATCTAACTACTCGTAACCCCTCTAATAGTCTCTAGCTTCATTTATACGCTCGTCCAAAAGCTTCAAATCGGTCTGTAATGTATTCCATATCGTATGTTAATTATATCATTTTATTTACGATTGAATATTATTAAAAGCTAAATAGTAAGATGAGTTTTACCCGCTCAGCTAAAAATTTTGCTGAGACAAAGCACACTCGTCCTTGGGCGTGTGGTTTGGATCCAAAAACTCTAGCATGATAGGATCTCGGCCCAGGTCCTCCCCAATGCCTAATAAAACATTCATAAAAGCAGTCTTAAGTATTTGTGTGAGAACTTGACATATAAATAACTAAATACAATGCACTTACCGTCTTCGCCTCCTCGACGATGAGAACCAAGTGGTGTGTACTATCCTGAGTCGATTACGCTTCTTCTTCACCCGCTCGCACTTTTTCTTGAAGTCATCATGACCTCCAGTCTTTACATAGCCTCCTGTGCTAAATCGAGACTATGTAATGATAATCTCGATGGTGGTCCCGGTGGGTCCACAACCGCCCGGTACCTTCATCGCATCTCATCTGACCATCCAGAGTAATTCACAATGACGTGATGCTCAATCACAAAGATCGCCAAATGAGTAAGAGATGCTCGGTCAAATCGATAATAAACCTATAACAAAAGATTATTTAAAATTAAGAACAATTGATTTCGCTCATCCCAATACAACTATGTAGTGATAATATGCTTAACTTCGTGGAACTCCCGCAAGACCGTATGCAGATAAAAGTGGCATCGTCTCACAGATATGATGAACGCATGCACATTCTTTTCGGTATGCATGACATCTATACAATAACGAACTGAAAGTGTGCCCCAATATGGCAACTCAAACCATATAGGCAAGTGTGTCCAATTATGAGTCTTCCGCATGCACCGCCTCTCAATTTCTTCGTGTTCCTTCCCAAAGAAAGAAAAATCAAGTTGATTCAACCACTCCAAGACCTCACCGCCTTGCTGACGGCACCACCAACAACCCCTTCTTCTCTATCTTTACGTTGAACTGTAGTAGATCATCTTTACGTAATTGTGATCAAGAGGCAAGAATCTATGAGCAGTGCCAAAGAAACTACATTTCTGCCCATGCTGCAACTGGTTGCCTTGCACATCCCCCATACACACTGGCAGGATAGCTTCCCGTGAGTTGACCAACCACTAACCATCCTAAGAGTCGAAAAGTCAGTGATAGTCCATAACAGGGCTGCTTTCATCACAAAATTCTCGTATATTGATTTATCATACGTCTAAACCCCTGTCTCCCACAACATCTTTAGTTCATCCACTAACGGTCGAAGGTAAACATTAAGATATTTTGTAGGACTTTTATCCCCCGGAATGAGTAAAGTCAAAAACAAATACGGATCCCTCATGCACATTGCCGGTGGAAGATTATAAGCGACCATAATGACTGGCCAAACTGAGTATGGCTGGCTAAAATTATTAAAAGGGCAAAAGCCATCAGTAGCCATGCCAAGCCTAACATTCCTAACTTTTTTCGCAAACTCAGGATAATTTACATCAAATCTCTTCTATTCATCTCCATCCGCTGGGTGAGTCAGCTGACCAGGCACGACATCCCTTGTTCGATGCCAACTCATATGTTGAGCCGTATGAGACGACATGAATAGCCGCTGAAGTCTCGGCGCAAGTGGAATGTATCGTAAGATTTTCCTGGGAACATATTTCTCCTTCCCCCCACGTTTTGTAACCTTGTAGCGCGATAAGCTGCATATATCACACTGTCCCTTATCTCTATCCTCCCTATAGTATAACATGCAATCCTGCTCACAAGCATCGATTTTCTGATACCCCATATTTAACCCCTTGACCATCTTCTTCACTTCGTAATAATTCGCAGAAAGAGTATGATCCTTGGGTAAGAAGCGTCCCAATTATAGCGAGCAAATCGTTGAAACCTCTCTCACTACGATCGTGCTCGTTCTTGAAGTGTAAGAGCTTCACATTGTAGAGAAAGCTTGGTGTTCAGATCATTTCCGGATACAACGCGACCCCTGATTCAGATAGTAACTTGTAAAAGGCAAAGAATCAGATCATTTGGCACTTGCTTCGTCTTCGCTTAAAGAAGGTTCATATTCAACCCACCAATAGTAGTAGGGCCATAAGCATCAACCAACATCTCAACTGGATCATAGTTTTTGACGTATGAATCCCGTGGAATTGGTTGTTCCACAATATTTTCAATCACTTTTGATTCCCCGTGATGAGTCCGTACGAAGTACCCATCTACAAATCCACGAGAAAATAAGTCGAATTTAATCTCGTCGACTTTCTTCCAAATTAGATTTTTACACTTGACACACGGTCATCGCATCTTCCCGTGCGGATCATCCGTATGTTCTAGTGCTTTGTTCAAGAAATCTAAAACCCCAACATGATAAGCTGAGACTAATCCCCTCCCATCACTGGGTATCCTACGGTACATCCAACTTCGGTCGGCTGACATTTTTAACTACACAGAAGTACGCATTAAGTTAATTTGGATATTCATGCGTGAATTAGATTTACCTAGTATCTCTACAGGACAGGGGTAAGGCTTCTATCCCGTTATTGGATGTGTCTAGATAAACGAACGATAACTTCTCTGCTAGGAATGAATCATCTCCCCATATGGGTCCAATCCATGATATAGACAGCTTCTCACCACTCCGAATTTCTCAAATGGATAGTTCTCATTCAAGAGGTGAGACATTCTGTGAGAACTACCCATCTGAGGAATTCGGAGTGGTGAGAAGCTGTTTATATCATGGATTGGACCCATATGGGGAGATGATTCATTCCTATGGGAGAAGTGATCGTTCGCTCATTTAGAGGGTTGCTTAACCTAGAACTTTGTTCAACAACTTATTGGCACTCCTTCCGGATGTTGCCATCTGTTATGATGGAATAGTGAGGAATGTCTGCAGTAATTCAATTACCTTTATTATTCGAGTATAGGACATAAACAGGAACTACGACCCCTTTTTTTTAATTGTTGCCGAGGAACCGGTTGGAGAACTATTTAGCTGCAACTGCTATGTCGAAACCTGCATACAAGAAAGAGTACATATATGTAGGGAGAGTATTATTGCATTTATATATTGAAAATTATGGCAAACTAAGCAAATGCTACTTATTTTATTTTGCCAATGATAATAAACTAAGTAAGTGGTACTTAGTTTATGAGAATTGTTAATTATTTGGAATCTATAGAGACTACTGTTCGACATTCACTTCTAGCTATACTTAGTTTATTTTGCCAATGATGATAAACTAAGTAAGTGGTACTTAGTTTATGAGAATTGTTATTTGGAATCTATAGAGACTACTGTTCGACATTCACTTCTAGCTATAAACTGCTATTTTGCCAATGATGATAAACTAAGTAAGTGGTACTTAGTTTATGAAAATTGTTATTTGGAATCTATAGAGACTACTTATATATATTTTTTATTTTAATTTGTAGTATATTATATAATTGGCTTATTTATTTATTAAATTTACTTTATTAAATTAAATTAAATTAAATCATTTTATTTTATTTTATTTATTAAACTAAACTAAACTAAATTAAATTTTTTATTACTTTTTATTTTATTTTGTATTATATTATAAAAGTTCTAGTTTAATTTAATTTAATTTGATTTCGTAATTAAAAATATCTTATTTTATTTTATAGAATCTTGTATTATATATTATATATATATATATATATATTATATAATTTTTAATATTTTTATTAAATTAAATTAAATTAATTAAATTTAATTTATTTTAAATTTAATTTAGATTATTTAAATTAAATTAAATTTATTTTATTATTTTTATTTAATTTTATTTTTTATTGAATTGTATTTTATTTATTAGATTAAATCAAAGTTTTTTATTTTATTCAAATTAATTTAATTTATTTTTTATTTTATTTTACTTTATAATTTATTTTTATTTTATTCAAATTTATTTTTATTTTATTATATTTTATTTTAGTAGTAAGAAACTAAGTAAATGATACTTAGTTTATGATTTATTAATATTGGGAAACTAATTACTAATACAATATATAATTACGTGAAATTTACATCATAAATTCAAATTAAATAACAAATATATCAAGATTAAAAATAGTCCTAAAATCAGTTACATTATGATAAGGAACCCAAATTTGATATCAATATTCTGCAATTTCCAAATTCCAAATAATATGCACTTAAATAATATGCAGTCCCAAACCCATAATCAAAATTCCAATTTCAGCAATATACAATCCACAAATTCACAGCAACAAATTCACAGTAACAACATATTATCCAAATTGGGTTAATCTCATATTCAAACTCAAATTAAACTAAACCTAAAACAAATTAAGCCACAAATTTCACAATTTGCAACAAATTAAACCTAAAAATCTAATACTTGGCAGAAAACTAACCTTGAAATTGAATTAATGTGCAACTAACAGATGGTGGTGCCTAGTGGTGGCTGCTGGTGGTGTCAGTGCTGGTGGTTCAACCGACGGTGTTGGTGGCGTCTACTGGTGGTGGAACCGATCGACAATGATGGTGGTGGTGGCAGTATATACGTGGTAGTGGTAGTGGCAGTACGTGGTGATGGCGGCGATGGTGGTGACGTGAGAGCAGTGAAGTGAGAGAAGTGAGAGAGATCGAAGTGGTGGTTGAGAGCTAGATATAGAGAAATGAGAGAGAGAAAAAGAGAGAAATGAGATTATAATTAAGGTCTAGAGAAACGAGGGGGCCGGGAAGACGTACCGATTAATTAGATTTTAGGATTATCTTCGACGGAATATCCGTCGTATATACATTCTGTCGACGTCGGGATTTTTTAATGTCCCTTTTCGTTACTTGTTTTTTGGTGTTCTCATGTTAATGTGAGATTTGTTTGAAAAAATAAGTGAAAAAGGACCGACATGTATAATGTCGACGATTTGACTTTAAGAGTCACCAGTTGGTGTTTTTAACTGGTTGCACCAACGCAACCGAAAAGGTTTGAACATTGACCCAGTGATTTGGCACTGCTAAACGGGTCGATGAAACCGAGATTCATTAAGGGTTCGGGGGCTTGATTATGCGGAGGGAAGGTGTTAGGCACCCCCCGACATCCGTGTTGCCACGGTGACCGCCACTCTTTAAAGAAACTGTTATATGAATGAGTGTGTGTGTGGATCAATGTGCAATTATTTGAAAGTAGTGCTATGCCTAGTTCGCACCTATATACATAGGGTTTGAATTTATAGAAAAATTCAGTTTTAAACAAGATATAGCAATGATGTTTTGTAAAAAGAGGTTTTTCAAACCCTGTGCTCAATAGTAATTGAGGCCTTTGATACTTCCATTTTATTACTATATGTTCGGCTTATTTGCTTTTATTTTTGAGATGCGAAACATCTGCGAGAAAATAATATCTGATGAGGCTTAATTCCTCACGAGCATGACAACCATCCAAGGAAACTTTGACACCAGAAAATATTATACAGTCAACATACGGTGAAAAACGTCCATCATGAGAACCAAATCTAGATTCATCATTACGAATCAGTAAGATCACATGATTCCTAGGCTCACATGATCTTATCGCAATTGATATGGAAAGCGATAGCGCTTATATATATATATATATAAGTCAGAAAAATATATATATATATATATATATATATATATATATATATATATATATATATATATATACATGATAGCCACCATGAATTATTCTCCACGGGGAATCACGCAAAGCAGTAAATATATATATAAAAGCGGTAAATATATATATATATTGACATGATCGATACCACCACCATTAATTATTCTCCATGGGGATCGGGAAATAAATAAAGCGATAAATGCTATCACCGCCACGAAGTGAACTCCAAAGGACACAAATGTAAAGAAAGTCAGTAAAAATCAATCACTTTGCCATAGTAGTAAACTCCAAAGTGATTTAAATGTAAATATATATATATATGATATATATATATATATAAAAAGTAGTAAACGACCGGATGTGAATCCGAGCTCATCGGATATGTCCGACAAATGCGTTATATATATATATATATATATATAAGCAATTAAACGCTCCGGATGTAAAATCCAGGCTCATCGAATGATAGTCCCACCATTCATATATATAAGTATATATATATATATATATCTTAAAGCAAATAAACGCTCGAGGCAAAAGTCAGGCTCAATCGAGGCATAACTCGATAATATTAGTCCATATATAAGAAATATATACATATATTAGTATATATATACAGACAGAAATTAAAACCACGGACATGAGTCCGGGAAAACACACCCACACGACTCTCAATGTGTGCAACAGTGTGTAATAATGGAAGAAAGGAGTTTTATAGAAACGTAAGAAAACTTACGTTGGACTGCCAAAGTAGACTTCTTGGACTGCAAGTGGATGAACACTCAGCTCCCGCCGGATAAAAAGTAGCTATATATGAGCTAACTAGTGTTTAAAGAAAAGAAAACACTCAAAAGATGTGTATGCAGAGCTAAATGGACAGGGCTTCCTCGTCTTTTTCTCTCTCCCTCTCTCTTGAAATGGCTGACCCCCCTCTATATTTATAGATTGGATGGCGCAGTTTTACTGCTGCTATTGGTCATCAATGGGGCCCGGCTTCGTGGGTCCCGTCGTCTTGTAGTACGTGCACTCGCGTACTGTAATGTCCAATCGAACTTGCAGAATTTCAATCCTAGCATCCAAACGAAGCGTGTCTGTACTTCTTCGGACCGCTGGTGTCGAGAGTTACGTAATGACATGGATTAGAGGTTGTACGAAGTCAAGAAGAGGGGTCTATGCCCATGGTCTTCAAGCTTCAAATTCTATCCAAAGTACTGTCACACGTAATAGTCACTCGGGATTGTCATTCCTCGGTTATTCGGGACATTGTTGGATGTATGTATGTCTGAAATATTAAGACGACGTGCCATTTGTTGGACGAACAAGATGATGTTTGACTCTTTGTCGGAGTTATCGCCGGGTTGAGTTGAAAGTAGACGTTGCTCAGGGTTACAGCTGAGATTGGACTACTTGTTGGTATGCTGCGATATCATCTTGTTTGACGTTGTGAGATGATGTTGGTGACTCCTCACCGGGGTTATCGCCGGTATAAGCGGAAAATAGACGTTGCTCAGGGTTACAGCTGAGATTGGTCTACTTGTTTGTGTGCCTCACTGTCATCTGTGATTGAAGCTGATTGCATGTGGTTGAAACAAGAAATTCTGGAGTTATCGCCGGAACTGCGACGGCATCTCTTGGGGTTATCACCAAGGATGGGATTGCTATTCCCAGTGTTGTCTGGGGATCTGAACCGAACGTCATGGTGTTATCGCCAGATAGGATTGCCTCTCTCCGTGTTGTTCTTTGGTCTTTTGATCTGCACATCTCGGGGTTATCTCCGAGATTGAAAATGACATTCCCGGTGTGTGTTCCGGGTTTGGCACCAATGCTCCCAGTTTGTGTTCCGGGTAGGAGCGGAACTTCCGGTAGTATCCGGAACTGTTGTAGGCTGTTTTTAAAGGTTATCTCCTAAAGACGAATCTACCCTCCTGCAATGTTAGTAATAGGAGTGCAGAAAATTTTGACTGTCTACAGATGCCCCTCTTTATCATGTTCATGCAATGCAATGCATGGATAGGATAAAGAATCCTAGACACTTGAAATACAAGCAAGATCATCATGATGCAATGTACAATAAGATGATGCAAATGTATGCAGAATGCATGAATGATTGTCAGGAATTCCTGCTGGGATGACAATCATTGACGACTTGGACATGCGATCCGAGTCTTTAAGGATGTTGACGTTGGGACTAACACCAAATTCTTGAATCCTAGACACCGGCTTATACTCCATAGAGGTACCTCTCATGTGCAAGAGATCTGTGGGGATAGAATCGTATGCGCTACGAGGATATGTATAACATGTTCCCCTCATCTTTGAATTCTCGCCAACAGTTAGTTGTTATCAGGGTTGCCTGATCTTCGCTGATGTGTGTATCAATAGCTGCATTATGTCGTCGACCTTGTTGAGGAAGGTTGCATCAATGGGTTACTTGCCATTGGTTGACATGATGTCAAGGTTGCTTGACCTACATTGATGTGTGTATCAATGGTTGTATTGCGTGGTGAACCCCCACCAGGGATATTCAGATGATTCGTGGTTTTGCGTTGTAACCCCCGCCGGGGATTTTCAGATGTATAACCATACAACTGACGGCGTCGGACCGTTGTGGGGTATTGTCAAGCATGGTTGGTGAAAGCTGAGCTTTGTGGTATAGTATACCCTTTATCCGGGCGAATACCACTGAGGCGATGGGAGTTTAACTCGATGAATGTAAAACCGAATTTCAGTCAAGCTTTTACGCTCGATCGCGTAAGCGTTTTACTCTTGATTTGGCCTTTTCGACATGAAACCTCCTTTGCAACTCTAATCGGACCGAAATTTGGAGGTGTGGGACCCATGTAGGAGGTAGTAGCGGTGGACTGCAGATGCCACAGAGTTGACCTGCGACCAGCCATAGCTATGTATAGCCAGCTGGTTGCTTTCATAAGTCACTTTCAAGTCGCTACCGAAAGGAAATCTGAGAGCTTTTCTGCGGACCTGCTGGAGTTCGGGCAACTTTCTTCATATTCGCCCACCGCATGCCGCGTTCTACACCATCACCGTAACACATGCATGTATTTTTTCAAATTTCTATCCGTTGGAAAATGACTTATCGCATGAAATGCAGTTAGACACATAGTAGTGAATATGCATGCTTATATGACTTGATAAAAAATATTCAACATAGCAAATGTTAGTATTAAACCATGCTGAACATAATGATGTGAAAAAATTTGACTTTTGAAATAGTCAAATTGATACCTTTTACTGTCATTTCTTATCCTATCTGAGGACAAATGAGTAAAGGTAGAGTAGCAAATAATCCTGGTAATTAGAGTACACTTACGGATTTTCACTGTGATGTGATGAAATGCATACAGGATGTATATGACTGTGTATAAGTGTGCTACTGAATGGCCACCTAGTCATGCCTATGTGCATGTGGATAGTCCCATTTAAAAAGGAAACTATGGCAAAATTTTTCAAAATGTAGGCATTGAGCAGTTATGCATTCTTAACTCTACATCATATGTATGTTAAAATGATGCATGTATGCATGTAATCACAAAATGCATTTTGAAAAAGGCTCCAGGTATAGAATTACCACACCCTTTCTGAGGTGATTTGGAGATTTGTTGTCTAGATATTATGGATCCAGATCACCGAAAGCGGTTCCATGAGACTACTTCAGTGTGTCGGAGGAGAGAGGCATTGAAGAGCCTCGATTCCCGCTTCTACGAGACAAACCTCATCATTTGGTTGAGGGGGTGGTGCGTCCTATTCGGGTTGAAGTACCGAATATTGAGGACGAGGAGGACGATGTACCGTTCGAGGGTCCCGCTCCTGCTGCACGTGTTCCTCGCACGGAATTGCCAGGCATTTAAGTGGCGAACCCAGATCTTCTGGGTGACTTGAGTATGCATCCTTCTGTGTACCTGCATGCAAACGAGGTATGAAGTTAGATCTTTAATCTTTCTTATTTCCTATTGGCGAGGAGTCAAGGAGTCTGATGTTGATCTGCATTTGATGTAGGTTCCTGGCTTTACACAGCCTCGAGGGAACTGGTTTAGCATCCACTCTATGTATCAGGCCTTGCATGATGACTATAGAGCGATCGTCCATGGCTGGGGATTCGAGAGGTTTTTCTCTATTCTACCCCGTCGCTGTCCCTGGGGTTACCTCAGGGAATTGTCTGAGCGGTGGTTCCACTAGACTCAGTCACTTCACTTGCTGGACTGTGAGGTCTTGATGACGCCGATGGATTGGCAGTTTATCACAGGTATGGAGTTTGGAGGGGAGCCGGTGCCTTGCACGACGGATATCACCCCTACTGCCGTCAGATCCTTGTTGGGAGTTCCGGCGGAGGCGCTCAAAGGCAGGACTGTTAGGACAGGTCCTTTGAGTGTAGATGCTATGAGTGGGCTGTTAAGTGAGCCCATACCCGCTGATGTGAGAGTCAGGGATCGCATTCTGCGACGATTGTTCCTGATGATCCTTAGGGGTTGCTTCATAGCAGACAACTCTTCTACGATGTCTTTCGCTTTGATTAGCGCCACTCAACACGTGGACCGTGTAGGAGAGTATGATTGGGGTTCCTATACCTTTGCCTATTTCCTCAGGGGAATGCGCATGCGATCGCAGGGCTTGACCGAGGCGTGGTTAGGATTCTACCCGTTTCTGCTGGTGAGTGTTTCTCGTGTCTTTTCCCATGTACAGGTTAAGAGTGTTGACTAACAGCAGATGTTTTGCCTTTGTGTTGGCAGTTTTGGGCTTATGAGAGGCTCCCTTGTTTACGTCCTGTGAGTGTGTTAGGTTTAAACACCTATCCACGAGGACGGAGATGACATAATTCCATACTGGCGTAGGTCCTTGTTTCTGAGGGTTTCACTCATTGTCGCCTGCAGTTGGAGATATTGACAGCTGATGTCATCACGTGGATTCCCTACTCTGGAGAGCATCTGGGAGTTAGTTTTGAGGATGGGTACCCCGACTGGAGTAGAGTACTTCATATCCACCCGTAGGATTCCTCTCTTTACCGATGGAGGATGGGAGCTCTATTTAGGAGAGCGTGCTATTAGGAGCACCATAGGAGAGATACGCATACCGATCTTGCCTCCTGCTAGGCGTTATTGGCCTATTTCGCAGTCACCCGTCATTGACATTCCATTGATGGGGATTGACGGTTTCACATTGTCAGAGGGCCCCTGTTCTCAGGAGACATTCCAGCGTTGGTGGATCCCTCGTACCATTGGAGCTCAGACCCGCGCCACACAGTTCATGGGGGATATGGTTCCAGGATCCATGATGATGATGGATTGGCTAGCCTGTGTCAGAGATCCGACTCATGCGACACAGATCAAGAGATTGACTCGACAGCTGGACCGATCACATCTTTTCATTCGGTATTTAGGCAGAGATCCTTCAGAGGCAGATACTTTTGATCCTTCCAAAGAAGGGAACCGCCCTCGGTGACCCATTTGGTTTCTTTGAGCAGATTCTCCCTGTATAGGCTGACATCCCTATAGATAGAGATCCAGTGACTCAGGAGGAGTTACATCAGGTGGATAGCATCGATGATGTGGACATTGACACTATTAACTTTTTCTGATGTATTTCTCGTTATCTCTTGATAGGCCTCTATTAGATACTGGGTGTCTTCGCCCCATTCTTGTTGTATCTTTTGATAGGCCACTGTTAGTTGTTGGGTAGCTTCGCCCCATTTCCCTGTATTTTAGTTTGTCTGAGAGATGTATTAGATGATGATATACTTAGGAATGTATGCACGCTTTTCATTCCTATATCATATTTCCATCTATTGTATCATGTATGTTATTGTTATGCATATGTATGTATATCCAAGAGATGTTCAAAGATTGACCCTGGATGGTCTTATGACACGGCTGTCATGTATGTCTTCTTGACGATTAGTTGTATTGATCATACCCCACCATCTGCGGTGGTAGTTGGTATTCGATCATGGTGTGATAGTATATCACCATCAGACATAGTGATCGTAGATGATTTGTTGTAGCATACTATGACCCTACTGATGTTTCAGGTTCCTCCAGGCTTTGTAGAGGGTATGCTAGAGCATTGGATACCAGATAGACAGGTATTCCATTTTGGGACCCGTGAGTTGACTCTTACTTTGGAGGAGTATGCACGGTTGACGATGCTGCCTCTGGACAGACCTTGCGTGCACATGGCGATGGGAGACATGAATAGACAGTTCATGACTCTCACAGGTTTGAGGTGCAGAGTAGTGCAGGATGAGCTTACATCCGGCCATGTGATATCCCAGCGTTTCTTGATCGACAGGTTTGGCTCTGAGGATAGCTATGCACGACATTCCGGGGATTTCACCACACCAGAGGATCATTGGCATTCAGCCAGAGTAGATGTACTGCTTCTATGTGTATTGTCATACGTCTACATGCCGTAGTACATGGATGAGCTAGACATTGGCGTCATCATGGCAGTGAGAGCTCTCAGGGAGTGTCATACCATCATACCGATGATCATTACAGAGACCTTGAGGTCGGCTACATACTGCTGTGCTTATCCGACAAGAGCATTTACAGGCAGTTTGGTCATGCTGTACGTGTGGTTCATGTCACACTTGCAACCGATTAGCACTTTTAGATGTCATGGATTTTGTTTTACCCATGAGATAGCCATGTCATACTCTTTTCAGCCTGGGGAGTGTACAGATGCTGCATCTTGGTCCGCTTTCTTGGCAGAGATCGGAGATCCGTTTGACATACTACCGTGTTCAGGGCTCGTCTCACCCTACAGCTTCATTACTCATGCTCCGGGCATGGATTATCTCCCTCTGGCTGGTTTAAGGGGCATGATTACCTACCACCCACTGGCCGTGATGTGTCAGTTTGACCAGTTTCAGGACTTCCATCCATATGAGGGGGCAGCGAGTCAACGCTTCGCGTCACACCGGTTATCAGCGGAGGACAGATCCAGGTTGTATACCTGTTGGGATCGTGAGAGAGTTGGTGAGAAGCTTTCTGTCGATCATCCGTAGTTCTGCTGAGTATTCCGCATGGATAGAGACAGAGACTGCATTGGCTGCGGCAGTATCCACAGTGCAGGATATTGATGATGACAATGAGGAGCCTATAGAGGAGGCTGTCATTCCCACCATTGAGTTGACTGCTGGGTTGCCAGCATTTGTGATAGATTCTCCCACCCCGTCTCGATTGTTACTCGAAGATTCACACATCATCTGGAGCAGAGCTTACATCTGATGACCTATGAGAGAGATCAGGCTAGGGCCGCGATGTTGACAGCTCTTGATGGGAGAGACACCACTCTGTTAGAGAGGGATGAGGCTAGATCGGCTAGGGATGCCATGATCGAGGAGCGGGATGCCGCCTTATCTGCTAGGGATGTGGCCATTGCAGATAGTACTTCAGTGCGATCCGAGATGGCTATCACTTTTGCCGATATGAGCACTTACATTGATGGACATTATGCCACCATGCAGTTGGCTTCTGATTTGCTAGCTCGTGTAGATACCCTTGGGCAGGAGCTTGCAGCATTACCTCCGTCTTCAGAGAGGGACGCTATGTTGGGTCTGATAGTCCGTATTCACACAGATCCATAGATAGCTTTATATTTCCTACACAGACTAGGTTAGCCATTTTGTCATGTACAACACAAATGTATATATCAAACAATATTATGTATGGCAGAGAAATATATGTTGATTCACTTCCCTTTTTAGTTATGCCTTGATACTTGCTTGATATTTGCCTGTTTCTCCAGGGCCTTTGATCTTGATGCATTTTGAACTTATCCTTGATAGATGGACATTGAGACATCGCAACATCTCTCAGAATGAATAATTGATTTCTGAAAATCCCTACCATCTTTGGTGTCTTGGGACTGGTATCTGTATGGAAAAGTGGAGAGGATGATAGTTTCTTCCTCGCTGAGATTGACCGCTCCACAGATGGTCGCCAGTACTTCTATTCAGGAGAAGCCTAGTTAATTCCATCTCTTATGGTTTGGTGTTGCTCTTTGAGGCACGATCGCAGCTTAGATGGTCACCGTATCTTCTATTTGTGAGAAGAGGTTGGCTAATTCCATCCCTTTGATCTGAAACTGATGAAGTGGGGCAATTTTAAGTTTGATCCCAGTACGGTGTGACAACTATGCTTGTTCTGGTAGGGGTCAGACTGTACCATGAATGGCTTCTTACGTACTCCTATTGAAGAGGAGATCAAGTCTGCGTAGTTCGAACCTAGTGTAGGAGGCTCAACGCTGAATGTGGAAGGCAGAAGGGTGTGGAGGTATTTTTGTTGTTTTTTTTCTTTTTTATGAAGAAAGGGTATAAATGTTTTTGTTGTTTTTTCTGTATTGTTGTGATCGGGCCATACGTAATATGGTTGCCTACGTACCCCCGGGTATCAGGGAGATTAGGTCGACGTAGTTCGCCCCTCAGGACGAATGACTAAAAAGTGGGGGTCCCAATGTGCAGGTGAATCCGCGGGGAAGATCTTGATCCCATGTACAGGTTAAGCTGTGGGGAATAGATATGAATCCCATAAGCAAGATAGACTTCGGGGAGAAGAAAGTTTAATCCCATGATGGGGATAAACTGCAAGCATGGAGAAAGTTTGATCCCGTCTTCAGGACAAACTGTAAAGTTTGAAAAGTTCGATCCTGTCTTCAGGATAAACTGCAGATGTAGAAAAGTTTAATCCCGTCTTCAGGATAAACTGTAGGTGTGTGAAAAGTTTATTCTCATTTTTGGGAGGAATTAAAACGATATGAAAAGTTTATTCTCATTTTCAGGAGAAGCTGTAGAAGTGTGAAAAGTTTATTCTCGTTTTCGGGAGGAATTGAAACGATGTGAAAAGTTTATTCTCATTTTCAGGAGAAGTTATAGAAGAACCAGGCTGCTGGTCTGAGTTGTATATTTCCTTGAGGGGCAGAAAAGAGAGTGTAAAAGAAAGGGTTCAAAACCGGAATGACTGGTGATTTGATGATCAAAACCAGGATGTTTGTTTGATGGCAACTTCAGACATAGTACCGTTTCACGGTGTCCGAATTAATGAGCTGTGGAAATTCATCACCATCCACTTCTTATAATCTGAGAGCACCTCTTGTCAATACTTCCTTGACAACAAATGGGCCTTCCCAGTTAAGAGCTAATTTTCCGTTAGACTAATCTTGGTTGTTAATGATCTTCTTCAAAACCAAGTCATGTTATTTGAATTGCCGTAGTCGAACTTTTTTATTGTAGGATCGTGCGATCCTTTGCTGATATAACTAACCATGGAAGATAGTCGCGGTTCGCCTTTCATCTATTAGAGACAATTGGTGATACCTGTCTTGTACCCATTGGTCTTTATCCAACTGAGCATCCATCAATACTCTGAGAGATTCCATTTCCACCTCTATGGGGAGCACTGCTTCCATCCCATAGACTAGTGAGTAGGGGGTCGCCCCAGTGGAAGAACGCATTGAAGTTCTGTAGGCTAATAAAGTTAGGGGCAAGAGGTTAGGCCATCCTTTGTGATTGGCGGACATTTTCTGCATGATCTTCTTGACATTTTTATTAGCAGCTTCAACAACACCATTCATATTTGGTCGGTAGATGATGGAGTTAAGCTGCTTGATGTGGAATTGTTTACATAAGTCCTCCATCATTTTGTTATTGAGGTTCGGAAGGGATCAATAGTCGTCATATCCGAAGAAGGTGACGAGACTGTCAAAGCATTTCCTATACAACTAATTCAGCTCAAAGGAGTTTACAATCCTTTGGAAGTGGCTGCACCAAAGCCCATTCTCTTGCCTTGCAGAATACAACATCTTGTTGTCAGCTTACACAGAGTGCCATGGAACTATAGAGAAGCTGAAGGATCTACGTCTCATACTACCGCGGTAGTAACGAAAGAGAATCCACTATATCTTCCTCGACGGGTTATCAAGCCTACTTGCGAAGCAAAGGGGAAATTGTCCATGGAGAAGATTGAAAAATTCCTCCATACTATGGGCCACAATGAAACCAGAGTGGTTTTAAGCTTGCGTGAAGCTCCACACCAGATATCAATCCTGGACTTGGTTTTCTCTTCCGAAGATCATCGGAAGGTTTTGATAAGGGTTTTGGAAGAAGCCTATTTACCAACATCAGTGGATGTGGAAAAATTTCAACATTTGGTTGATCACATTTTCAACAACAATGTGATATCCTTCACTGATGATGACATACCTCCCGAAGGGACTGGTCACTGCAAACCACTACACATCGCTGTGTTGTCTTCTGAGTATATGCTTGCAGGAGTATTGATAGATGGAGTCTCATCTCTAAATATCTGTCCTTATGCCACCCTGATGAAGATGAACATCAATCCCAATCGAATCCAAAGTAGTCATACCATCATCAGAGCTTTTGATGGATCTCGGCGAAATTCTATGGGAAAGATTGAGTTGCCAATTGAGATTGGTCCCCATACATTCAACGTATCCTTTCACATCCTCAAAATCGATTCAGGATACAACCTGTTATTGGGGAGACCATGGATACACATGGCGGGAACTGTTCGCTCCACCTTACATCAACAACTCAAATACATCATCAACAACAGCCTAATCACTGTTAATGCCGAGCCAGAAGGTCCTAAACTAGGGGCTCTGCCAATTATCAGTTTCAATTCAGAAGTTGAGCCTGCTAGTTTTCACACTCTGGAAGTGAGTAATACGCAATATCATCCTATTGGAGCACCACTTCCCGTACCCAAGATTTCTGACGAGGTGATGTCCGCCACTCAAGAAATGATGTTATTGGATTACCAACCTGGACAAGGGCTTGGTAATGATCAGTAGGGTATCACACACCCTATACAATTGTCCAGTCAAATCGGTACAGCCGGGCTCGGCTATTCTGCCATTTCCAATCATAGAAATCCTCATAAGCATAAGCAGATTCCTCAACATGCCGCCGTACGGCGATCTTTGCTACCTTTACCACATGAGTTAATGCAATCTCCAGTAAAGGTTCCAGCCCAGACTATGGCTATGCTATTTCCGAGACCAGTACCAATCAAAGCTAAAGAGGTGCTGACTCCTGATCCCTCAGCGGAAGAAAAGGAGCGGAGATGTAAACATGACCTTGCCTTGATGATGGCAGGCATTCGCGTCATTGTTCATGATGAACATACAAACAGATACACTCCAGATGATGATTGCCCAGATGTCATGGTTATCATTCAGGAGAAGAAGGACACTAACAATCCTTCTATCACTGCAGTCCTTCAGGACTTTGCCCTTGACAATTAGAGCAGTACTCCATGCATTGGTCAACGAGGGTAAAATGGGCGTAAAAAATCCTCCGCCTGTAGATAACTTTTAATTGCTTTCTTTCCTTTACAAAGACTAGCAGTTATTTTATCACGTACATGCTAACACTTTTGTATGATCGAACAGTTGCATATATTAAATGAAAGCATATTTTATTTCAGGACTCTGAATTTAGATGTGCCTGTACTTGCTGATAAGGTGCCTTCTCTCCACAAGGACTGTAACTTTGATGCAAAATTGGACTCAGACTTGATGGACATCTAAGAGGACATTGAGACACCTCAAGAGATTAAGGAATGGGTCGCCGACAAGCCTAAACCCAATCTTGATCAAACCACTCCTTTCAATCTTGGAACCTTAGACAACCCTAAGCTAATCCAAATTGGTTCAGACCTTATCACAAATCAACGGAATGACATGGTTGCGCTATTAACCCAATTCCAGGATGTGTTTGCATGGTCTCACGAAGACATGGTGGGATTGTCCATGGACATTGTTCTTCATCGCCTTCCCATTAAAGAAGGATTCAAGCCGGTTAGGCAGAAGCTCAGGCGATTGAAACCTGAGTGGAGTTTAAAGGTTAAAGAAGAAATTGTGAAACAATTTCAAGCTAGCATCATCATGGTGTCTACATATCCGGAATGGATATCCAACATTGTTCCCGTACCTAAAATAGGGGGAAAGGTACGAGTCTGCGTGGATTACCGGGATTTGAACAGAGCTTGCCTTAAAGATAGCTTTCCCGTACCATTTATCCACATTCTCATTGATAATACAGCTCAATATGGTATGTACTCCTTCGTTGATTGCTTCGCGGGGTACCATCAAATTATGGTCGCTGAGGAGGATCGTGAGAAAACTGCTTTCATCACGCCTTGGGGAACCTTTTGCTACAGACGGTTGTCATTTGGCCTCATCAATGCCGGGGCAACTTACCAACGAGCTATGATGGCTCCTTTTCATGATCTAATGCACAAGGAGATAGAGATCTATGTGGATGACATCATTGTCAAATCCCAGAAGGAGGACGACCACTTAGACCATCTCAGAAAGTTGTTCAACAGGTTGCGTAAGTACAACTTGAAGTTGAATCCCGCCAAGATCGCCTTTGGTGTTAAGTCAGGCAAGTTGCTAGGTTTCCTAGTCAGCCGCAAAGGAATTGAGCTGGATCCTGCTAAAATCCAGGCCATCAAGGAAATGCCCATTCCTTAGACAGAAAAGGAAATACGGGGATTTTTGGGAAGAATCAACTTCATAAGCTGATTCATTTCTCAACTCACAGCAACCTGTGAGCCAATCTTCAAACTGTTAAGGAAGAACTCCTCTATGAAATGGAATGATGAGTGCCAGAAAGCCTTCCTCACAATTAAAAAATTGCTAATTAACACTCCTGTTTTGGTACCTCCCAGGGATGATGTTCCCTTGTTCATGTACCTGTCCATAAATGATAATGCTATGGGCTGTATGCTGGGGCAAAAAGACAGTAGAGGCCAAGAGCGAGCTATCTATTACCTCAGCAAAAGATTCAACATCAGTGAACACAAGTACACTCTGATCGAGAAAACTTGTTGTGCTTTGGCAAGGGCCTCCATGAGATTACAACATTATCTTCATGGTCACACAACCCATCTCATATCCCGCGTGGATCCTCTTAAGTATGTGTTCAAGAAACCCATACCAATTGTTGTCGGTTTATCCGGATGGCAGTTGATCCTCCAGCAATTTGATATTGTATACGTGACACAAAAGTCTGTCAAAGGTCAAGGCATTGTGGATCAACTAGCCGCCGCACCTGCAGGGAATTACAAACCTCTAGAAACATACTTTCCCGATGAAGGGGTAATGGCAATTCAGCTACCACATTAGTACGATACATCCCGGCTGTGGAGAATGTATTTTGATGGAGTCATCGATTGAAGGCTCGAGAATGGAGTGCTTTTTAATATCTTGCAGACGGGAGCGGATCCGTCGTCAGTCAAATTCTGATTTGTCAATACCAACAACACAGCTGAGTATGAAGGCTGCATTATGGGAATCAACCTTGTCCGTTCAATGGGCATCAGGCATTTAACTGTCTTTGGGGATTCTAAACTGGTGATCAAGCAATCCACAGGAATCTATCAGACCAAAGAATTGCATTTACTGCCCTACCATCGGCAAGTTGTACAGATGGCTTTGGAGTTCGAAGAAATCTCCTTTCTACACATTCCTCGCAACATGAATGATTTTGCAGATGCGTTAGCAACATTGGCTTCCTTAGTTCACATACCTGACAAGGAAAACATGCCAAACATCACGATTGCTATGCACAAGACCCCAGGTTATGGGAATTACATTGGAGAAGTATCGGATGAGCTACCTCCCGTCCATGACCCTTGGTATCAACATATCAAGGAGTATTTACGAGATGGACCTACACCCGCCGAGGCGAACCTAACTGAGAAGAGGCGAATTCATCGACTTGCTATGAAATTCTACTTGAGCGGAGATGCACTCTATAAGAGAGATGTAGGACTAGGCCTCCTCAGATGTCTGGATAAAGACCAAGCTCAGAGACTCATGGATGAGATCCATGGTGGAGTATACGGCCCTCACATGGGTGGATCCCTCCTTGTTAAAAAGATTCTCAGAACGGGACATTATTGGCTTACACTCAAAGCTGACTGTGATGATCACATCAAGAGGTGTTATCAATGTCAAATCCATGGGAATGTTATCCACGCCCCTCCAAGGGAACTCCACAATATGAGTTCGCCATGGCCCTTCTCAATGTGGGGAATGGACGTGATCGGGCCCATCGAGCCCAAAGCCAGTAATGGACATCGGTTCATATTCACCATGATCGACTACTTCACCAAATGGGTCGAAGCAGCTTCCTTCCCCAAGGTTACTAAAGAAGTCATCATTGCGTTCATCAGAAACAATGTTGTTTGTCGATATGGGCAACCAGAGGTCATTGTGTCTTTGAGTAGGACATGCATTCCCATCCTTAAATTGCACAGTGTAATCATCTGCTACTTGCAGAACACCACTATCAATAAGCTTTTGAATAAGATGGCGGAGTGCCCAGCATTCTTCAGTGCTGTGTCTGCGAGAATGTGAATGGTATTGACACATTTCATCAGGATTGAACCGCCCTGAGCGGGGATTTATTGGAGGGAGAAGGAATGTGATCCTTCCTTCGTTGATCAACATTTGAAGTATCTCCTCTATAGATTGGCCCAGATAGGTGAATTCTCTTCTATCAGCAAAATCCCGATGGGCTTTAGCACTTGCTCGCTTTGCAACCTTATCCTCCATAGCTTCACTTTCTGAAGGTGTTGAGGAAGAATTCATAACAAATGGAAGGAGATAGGCATGTTCTTGCCTGATTAATTGGCGTGTGGCTTGATGTTGGTGTGTCACCAGTTCTGCCAATTGCTCAACTATCTTGTGAAGATTCTTCATCTTTCGTTCCATGGTGAATTGGAACTTTGCATAATCCCATTTGTCAACACTGTCTTTGATGGGTTGGGATGATTCACCAGTAGAATTAGAACCATGTCCAGTGCTCCAACTGATCATGTTGACCTCTTCCTCTTTGTGTTGAGGGAGAGGGTTGTCTTGCACGTGGGGTTGATCTGTTTTGGTGACTACGATCTCACCATTGTCGATCAGATCTTGAATCTTGTGCTTCAAGGCCCAACAATCTTGAGTATCATGCCCGGGTGCCCCAGCATGATATGCACATTTCTGATTAGCATTGAAACCCCTACTAGTAGGGTTGGCTGGCGGAAGAAAATGCGTAATTTTCTTCTGAGTAGTCAGAAGAGCAAGAATATTTTCGAGCGAATCCCCTAAGGGTGTGAACGTTCGAAATCGCTTTACTTCTCCACTTTTGGGCAACGGAGGGTTTGAAGGTTGTGCTTTGAAAGAGGAGTAGTTTTTTCTCTGCATAGGCGTGCTTGACTTGCCTTTTTGTCCTTGCAGTATCAAGGAAACATCCTCTTCTTTCTTCTTGTGGACCCTCCGCGGGTTGTTTCCATAAGATCCGGATTGGATGTGTTCAGCAACAGCCTTAAGAGCAGCTAGGTCTTGAATTTTACCAGACTTCAATCCCATTTCAGCAATCTCACCATGTTTAATCATTTTAGAAAATGGCTTGCCAATGCCAGCTAGGACTCTTTCATAGAAAGGGGCTTCCTGTATATCTATGAAGGTCATGACCATTTCTGATTCTGTCATGGCAGGAATAACTTGAGCAGCAAGGTGCCTCCACCTCTAAGCATACTCTCTAAATGACTCGTTAGACTGTTTCTTGACCTTGGTAATCTGGTACCAATCAGGAGCCATCTGAGACTAAAAACTGTATTGGGTGAGGAAGGCATGGGCTAGCTCTTTCCAGCTATGGATCTTAGAGTTGTCTAATCTGGTATACCATGAACGGGCTTCTCCAGTCAGACTCTTCTGAAACAGCTGCATTCTGAGTTTTTCATCCTCAGCATAAGATCCGAGCTCTCCAATAAACACCTTTAAATGCGTGTAAGGGTCCCCTAATCCGTCGTATTTCTCAAAATTAGGGGTTTTGAATTTCTCTGGATAATGCACATCAGGAAATATACAAAGGTCTGTATAAGAGACACTGCCATGTGTTCCAATCCCTTTAAGAGTGCGAATGGTTTCCTCCATTTGAAGAACCTTCTTCCTGATATCACCGGTGTCTAGATCTTCTTTGAGATGGGTGCTTTCAGGGTCTTTAGGGATGGTATCCAGCTGATGATCTAAAATTGTTTTTTCCAGATTTTGGACTCCTCCTTGTGCAGAGGACTCTGTATGTGTGGGCATTTTCGGACCCTGAGTAGACTGGTGAAACTCTTTTAGTAGGACACCCAAGTCTGTAATTTGTCTACTTAATCCGTCAAATTCTTCTCGGAGAGGCAGATTATCTTTGTTAGAGAGGAAGACATGATTGTCTCACGTGGGCCTTTCTAGCTTTTCTGAACTTGGAGCAGATGCACTTAATTGTTTCCCTACAAAAAGACTTACATAGTTTAGTCTTTATGAAAAAATGTAAGTGTTATCATAACATATCCGTTCTAGGAATTTTGTCCTGCAAAACTAGTTTAGTCAATTGATAACATGTTATGTACAGGTATCTCCATATTTTCCAATACATACGGATGAACCTGGAATAAAATTACAAGTAAATGCTTTTACAGGTAATTTGAAAATGGAAAGCATGAAGAGACTTTCCTCCGCGTTTGGTTTATCAGAGGTTGACCTATCTTAGGGTTTCTCTCTCGGCTTTTTGGCAATGAAGGTTCCTAGATCATCGCAATCTACTCAACGGGAAGTTAATCCTGTCTTTCAACTGGAGCGAATCTGGGTGGTGCCTTTCCTGAGCCCTGGGGAATTATTCTTCCCACGGGTCCAGTAATCAAACACCGACAGGATAGCCTCCTAACGGAGGGACCACACAACATACATTCACATACAACGTGTCTCACCGTTCATGCAAAATGATGACATGTGCGAAGCAATTAATATGTCTTGACTAACTTAATATCACGAATGACGAGATATTTAGCGGTCACGATAAGTAAGAAGATGCATTCGTGCACATTTATCAGAAATGTAAATGCAACAATCACACACAAGCATATAACAATTATTAAAAGCTTGTAATAGCGGCTTAAGCCCTCTTACTTGAGTTCCCAGTAGAGTCGCCACCTGTCGACGTCGGGATTTTTTAATGTCCTTTTTCGTTACTTGTTTTTTGGTGTTCTCATGTTAATGTGAGATTTGTTTGAAAAAATAAGTGAAAAAGGTCCGACATGTATAATGTCGACGATTTGACTTTAAGAGTCGCCAGTTGGTGTTTTTAACTGGTTGCACCAACGCAACCGAAAAGGTTTGCACATTGACCCAGTGATTTGGCACTGCTAAACGGGTCGGTGAAACCGAGATTCATTACGGGTTCGGGGGCTTGATTATGCGGAGGGAAGGTGTTAGGCACCCCCCGACATCCGTGTTGCCACGGTGACCGCCACTTTTCAAAGAAACTGTTATATGAATGTGTGTGTGTGTGTGTGTGGATCAATGTGCAATTATTTGAAAGTAGTGGTATGCCTCGTTCGCACCTATATACATAGGGTTTGAATTTATAAAAAAATTTAGTTTTAAACAAGATATAGCAGTGATGTTTTGTAAAAAGAGGTTTTTCAAACCCTGTGCTCAATAGTAATTGAGGCCTTTGATACTTCCATTTTATTACTATATGTTTGGCTTGTTTGCTTTTATTTTCGAGATGCGAAGCATCTCATGCGAAAAACAATATCTGAAAGATCTTAGAATTCCTCACGGGCATTACAACCATCTAAGGAAACTCGGACACTGTAAACTAATGTACAAGCTGCTTACAGCTGAAAAACGTCCATCATGGGAACCGAATCTAGATTCATCATTCTGAATCTGTAAGATCACATGATTCCTAGGCTCACATGATAATCTTTAATTGATATGGAAAGCGATAGCGCTATATATATATATAAGTCAGAAAAATATATATATCTTGACATGATAGCCACCACGAATTATTCTCCATGGGGAATCACGCAGCAGGCAAATATATATATAAAAGCGTTAAATATATATATATATATATATTGACATGATCAGCCACCACGAATTATTCTCCATGGGGGATCAGGAAAGTAAACAAAGCAGTAAATGTTATCACCGCTACGAAGTGAACTCCAGGCGGGACAAAATGTAAAGAAAGCTGTAAAAACAATCACCGCTACGGAGTGAACTCCAGGCGGGATGGAATGTAAATATATATATATATATATATATATATATATATATATATATAAGTAGTAAACGCCTCGGATATAAAATCCGGGCTCATCGATGTGAGTCGACCACGATTCATATATATAAGTATATATATATACTAAAGCAAATAAACGCTCGCATCAAGTTCAGGCTCAATCGAGGCATAACTCGATAATGTTAGTCCATATATAAGAAATATATACATATATTAGTATATATATACAGACAGAAATGAAAACCACGGACATGAGTCCGGGCAAACACACTCACACGACTCTCAATGCGTGCAACAGTGTGTAATAATGGAAGAAAGGAGTTTTATAGAACACAAGAAGGCTTATAGTGGACTGCCAAAGTAGACTTCTTGGACTGCAAGTGGATGAACACTCGGCTCCCGCCGAACAAAAAGTAGCTATATATGAGCTAACTCGTGTTTAAAGAAAAGAAAACACTCAAAAGATGTGTATGCAGAGAGAAATGGACAGGGCTTCCTCGCCTTTTTCTCTCTCCCTCTCTCTTGAAATGGCTGACTCCCCCTCTATATTTATAGACGGATGGCCACAGGTCTACTTGTGGCAGCCGCAGGTCTACCTGCAGCTGGTCGTGGTGGGCCCGGGCTTTGCAGGTCCCGTCGTCTAGTAGTACGTGCACTCACATACTGTAATGTCCAATCGAACTTGTAGAATTTTAATCCTAGCATACAAACGAAGCATGTCTGTACTTCTTCGGACCGTTAGTGTCGAGAGTTACGTAATGACATGGATTAAAGGTTGTACGAAGTTAGGAAGAGGGGTCTATGCCCATGGTCTTCAAGCTTCAAATTCTATCCAAAGTACAGTCACACGTAATAGTCACTCGGGATTGTCCTTCCTCGGTTATTCGGGACATTGTTGGATGTATGTATGTCTGAAATATTGAGATGACATGCCATTTGTTGGACGAACAAGATGATGTTTGACTCTTTGCCGGAGTTATCGCCGGGTTGAGTTGAAAGTAGACGTTGCTCAGGGTTACAGCTGAGATTGGACTACTTGTTGGTATGCTGCGATATTATCTTGTTTGACGTTGTGAGATGACGTTGGTGACTCCTCACCGGGTTATCACGGTTTTTTAAAGCGAAGCGAGCGTTGCTCGTGGTTACTGGTGAGATTGGTCTACTTGTTTGTGTGCCTCACTGTCATCTATGATTGAAGCTGATTGCATGTGGTTGAAACAAGCAATTCCGGAGTTATCGCCGGAACTGCGACGACATCTCTTGGGATTATCACCAAGGATGGGATTATTATTCAATGTTGTCTCTGGACCGGACCGAACGTCATGGTGTTATCGCCAGAGACAGACCGTCTCCTCTCCTGGTGTTGTTGATTTCTTTTGATCTGCACATCTCGGGGTTATCTCCGAGATTGAAAATGACATTCCCGGTGTGTGTTCTGGGTTTGGCACCAATGCTCCCGGTTTGTGTTCCAGGTAGGACCGGAACTTCCGGTAGTATCCGGAATTGTTGTAGGCTGTCTTTCAGGGTTATCTCCAAAAGTCGAATCTACCTTCCTGCAATGTTAGTAATAGGAGTGCAGAAAATTTCGAGTGTCTACACATTCGTCGTACTTAAGGTATCTTCGACTGAATCTTTCGTCGGAATACATCCTATTCAGTCGAAAATAATATTCTCTCTGGCGGGAACATTGGCGCCAATGGGATACATAAATGTTCGACGAACATCAGTTGAAATTAAAGTATTTTTGACTGAAGTATCTTCGACTGAATACTCCGTCGGAATAAATGTTATCTTCGATGGAATGTGTCCGTCGAACATATATCCGTCGGATTTAGCCGGCTTTCTTGTAGTGATCTTTCCCATACAATTTATATATTATAAGTATTTTTAATTGTCTTATTTACTTTGATAAAAAATGTTTTCTAAATTGAATTAATATTTTCTTGACCTTGATAATTTGTTATCAAATGTTAAAAAGATTAATTCACAAAGTAATATTTCCTAAGGTAAGAAAAACTACTATTATTCCTAAATAATTTTTTTTCACTAGATCTTTCAAAATTATATATATATATATATATATTAAAGCTATGTTTTTGATGGAGTATTCACAGACAAGACGAACACAATCTGCTGAAAGGGAACCAAAAGTAGAATATACAATGTGGTAACACTACAAGGAAAATGGCTTATTCTGACAGAGTTATCTTCGATGGATTAGATTTCGTCAATATTAACTTAGTTTCAACGGAATAATCCATCGAAGATAAGTCCCTCGGAACTATAGGATACTTTCGACAGAATTTCTTCGGAAGTAAAAATCCATATGTAGCGCCAAGTCTCCCGCCAGCGCGAAACCTAATGTTGATAAAATTGTATTTATTTCCGAGGTATTGTTCGTCGCATTTAATGTAATTCCGAGGGAAGTAATTCCAACAGAATATCCGTCGAAAATAACTAATAAAACCTATTATTAGTCGTCTTCTTCTCAGCGCCTCTCATTTTCATTTCTCTCTCTCCCCTCAAATACTCTCATTTACTCTCTCATCTCTCTCCACCGCCCCAGGCCATCGATCCCCCCTGGCCATCAGCCCCACCACTGTGAGGGCCGACCATCACCCCCACCACCAACCAGACTCAAAAATCTCTTGAATTTCTCCTCCTTGCTCCTTTAATTCAAGGTAAGTGCTTCCTAATTTTGTTTTGAGGGTACTGAATTTTGTGGGTTTATTTTTTAACTGAAATTTGTGGGTTCGTTTTTAGGGTTAATATATATCATCTGATAGTTATGAAAATTGGGATTAATATTATTGCATATTAGGGTTAATATACATAGGTTTTACCATGAGAATGTACTAAATGAGCAGGTAATTTGTAAAGTGTTGATATTGCTGAAGTTTGAATAATTTTTGGCTTATTTATGTTACTAAAATTGTTGCAAATTGAGATGAAGTATTTATATGCAATTTGGGATTAATATTATTGTATTGATAATCCACATCCTTTTGGGTTTATTTTGTGCAATATTGCAACTTCTGTTAGTGTATATCATCTAATAATTGTTTCAATTTGCTTTTTTTTTAATGAAATTACAGCTTATTATAGTGGATTTCTACAATTACAGTACTGTATTTTCATAACAGTGTATTGAAGCTTCAATTTGGAATGCGATATTTGATATTTCTGACGGAATTTCCTAAAATTCTGTCAAAATTCTTCAGTTGCTAAATTTGTGGGCCCTACTAACTATTTATATATGTTACTTAATTTTCTAATACTAAAATAAACTAATTAAGTATCATTTACTTAATTAGTTTTCGACTAATAAAACAAAACAAAATGAACTAATTAATTATTACTAAATAAAATAATATAATAATTAAACTAAATTAGAATAATATAATATAAGATAGTATAATATAATATAAAATAATAAATTTAAATAAGATAAGATAAGATAAAATAATTAAGATAAGATAAAATAAAGTAAAATAATTTATTCTTCAAATATCAATTAATTTAATTAAAAATAATATAAATTAAAAGTTTTATATTTAATATAATAATTTAATATTATATAAAATAATAATATAATAATATATAATAAAAAATAAAAATAAAATAAATTAGAATAAAATAAAATAAAATTTAGTAAAATAAAATAAATATAATTTAAAAAATAAATTAAATTAAATTTACTAACATAAAATATAATACAAAAAAATTAAAGAAAATAAAATAAAATAAAATAAATTAATTAAGAAAATAAATTAAATAAAACAATTGATATTTAATACTACTGTATAATATTATATAATATATAATAAAAAATAAAATAAATTAGAAGAAAATAAATAAAATAAAATATAATATAATATAATTAATTTAATTTAATTTAATAAATTAAAATATAATAAAATAATGTAAATAAAATAAAATGAAATTAATTAAATTAATTAAGAAAATAAAATAATTTATATTTAATTTTATAATATAATATTATATAATAAAAATTAAAAATAAAATAAATTAGAATAAAATAAAATAATATTATGTTTGTCACATGTAGTATACTTAGTAGCTTTATAAGTAAACTAAGTATCATTTGCTTAGTTTTTCACATCTAAATCAAATTGAATATATATGATTGACACATCATGTAGTACACATAGGAGTTTTATTAAACTAAGTAGCATTTGCTTAGTTTTCTATAATCTTCAATAAACTCGATCAATATATATATGTGCATATAGTATATATAGGTTAGAGCTTACAAACCCGTTTGACGACATTCACTCAGTAGGAGTGAATGTCGAATATTCCTTAGTTTAGGACTGTTACTGGATGTTATGTCTCTCACTTAGGTCGGTGCCAATTCACGGGGTACGTTTTTATTTGTTTTGAGGATTTTTCAGCTGGTGGATCTCTACATGTTCTCCGAGTACATACTTAGACTAAGTTGTCTTGATCTATTTCTTGTACTTGGAGACCATGGGGAGGTGTTAATGAAATTTTCTTAAAATAGAAGAAAGGTGCTCAAGATTGGTATTAGTGAGAAGATTCATCCAGGAACGGGATAGAAGCCTAACCCCTGTAGAGTGGAGAAATATACTAGGAAAATATAATTCATGAATGGACCAGATACATGATTGGTTGCCTTTCTAATACAGGCATTTGGTTACTTCAATTAAAGATGTCAACTGTGACGCCCCCAAAATAGGTATACACCACCTATTCTGAGTCGCCAAATACATGGTACAGAATAGAAATACAACTGTCGTGTAAAATACAACAAAACATAATATGAGAGTTTTAACACGAATATTGTCATCTAGACAATATCCACACTCAAATTCAAACTTATTACATTTATTGTCACACTATTTCACAGAATAGTGAGGACTATTAAACAACCATCTGGACCGTCAATCCGTTCCCCGACTCGTCCCAGCTCTATTCTCATTTCCTGAAGAGAACAGTGAAGGAAAGGGTGAGCTCAACTAGCCCAGTAAGAAATATTATGACTAAGATAATGCAGAATAAATTATCCTTAGCCTACAACAGTATAACAACTGATAGAATAGAATAGACAACAAGTTTTAGATCAAAAAATGCAGCAAAAATAAGCAATCCATTAGAAGACAACAAGTTTTAGATCAAAAACTGCAGCGGAAATAAGCAATCCATTAGAAGAGTCAAGTAGAGCATAAAATCTACTATCTTCTATGATTTAAAAAGGTTTTTCATCATTTTTATCGCTGAGACTCAGCTTAATAAATAATCCACATCATCGAATCATCCCTGCACTACAGGCCAAGGATATTCTTTATTATCACGACCACGAATTATCCATGCACTACAGGCCAAAGATAATTGTGTTTTCATCAATCTGATCGATCATGCCATAAAACAATTCATCTTTGCACCCTTGGTCAAGAGAATCCATAGCCATAATCATACCAAAAAGCTGTCCATCAATGCACTACATGAGCCAATGAGGACTTTTTCCCACATCATTTGTAACATTACGGTCCATGATTATACCGAATAATCCCCGGTCATAATCATACCAAGTCCATCTATGCACTACAGAGCCACGAGATGACTTTCAACGAGAATATAAACATGAGGATGATGACAATGATATAAGAATTCAATAAAACAAGTTCAAGAATTAATTTATCCAGAACTAATAACGTCCAAATTGTCAACCTCGATCTTCGCTTTGTGGTGTAAAATTCAAGAATGCTCGTAAGAATATTTTCATGAAAAGATATTGGATGAAGCGCAAATATCAAGGATATTCAACTAATTTCATGGAGTATAAAAGCCAAAACTTTAACCAACCGAGTATAATAAAGAATGGAATAACAACAGAATTCACCGGTATACTGATGTCCGCATTATACAAAGGTTATTTCAATGAATAATAAATAATGGAACCAATTCATGCGTAAAGCATGCATGTGATATTCCAATGAATAATAAATAATGGAACCAAAGTCATGCATAAAGCACAAACAGGATATTCCAATGTATAATAAATAATGGAACTAGGTCATACGTAAAAGCACATACATGATATTCCAACGAATAATAAATAATGGAACCCGAATCAAATGCGTAAAAGCATGCATGTGAGGATATTTTCGACGTAATATTAAAGAATGGAATAATAGAAGAATTTCACCATGTATGCGGTATTGGCATGTATTGAGTTATTCCAACATAATAATAAGGAATGGAATAACAGAAGAATTTCACCATGTATGCGGTACTTCGCATAGACAGGTTATTCCAACATAATAATAAAGAATGGAATAACGAGTATTGAAAGAAAATAACTCTCTTCATGAATACGAAAGAATAATACCCCTTACCTCAAAAGAAGATTGGATACTGGAATAGTGAGGTAACATACTTCTCTTCTTCTTTCTCTCTATAATTTCTCTCAATAATAATTGTTCTATAGCGTTGGTGAATTGGTGAGAAATGAAGGAAGAATGAGCTTCTATTTATAGGAAAACATAGTTTTAATAATTGCACATTTTGGGGCTCAGAATATTATAGTATAATACCTTCCTCTTTTCCTTTATTTTTAATTTAGTCATCCAAGTATTATCAAATTTGCACCACCTCCTCTAATAGTAAATCATGTGAATTAATAGTAAATCATGTGACTCAATAGTTCTAAACATGTGAAAAAATTAATTACAGTATAGTACCTCCATTTATACCTCCATTTTTAACTTAGTCATGCAAGTATTATCAATCTTGCACCAACTCCCCTAATAGTAAATAAATGTGAATCAATAGTTTATTTATGTGACTCAATAGTAAAATCATGTGAAAAAACTAATTACAGTATAGTACCTTCATCTATACCTCCATTTTTAACTTAGTCATGCAAGTATTATCAATCTTGCACCAACTCCCCTAATAGTACAAGAATGTGAATCAATAGTATACACACGTGAACAAATAGTTATAATCATATGAATTAATAGCAATTAAATGCTCATTTATACGGTTAAATTACCCGAGTGAATAATACTAGAGTGAATAGTAACTGGGTGAATAGTAACTCGTGAATAGTACTCCGGTGAAAAGTGCCCCGAATACCCGAGTGGTCAATATAACCTCCAAACATCAATTATTATCGAAATAAATGTCGATTTCCACTAACACTAATAATCCCAACACAATGGAACTATCAATTTCATCTTTAATCAACACAACTTATTCATCATTAATATCATAACTCACAATATTTAACAACCGTGTCGTTCCTGGAAAGAGGGGCCTTAGGTAAGAAGATTTCTCCTCACTGGCGCACAATTACCTAACCTCTCCTTGACAGAACTTCTAGACATTGTCAATATTGCAATTTAATAATATTAATAACTTTGTCGTCTCAATTATTGATTTAATAATATAACATATTATGCAGATAATACTGTGACAATAATCGAATCAATAATATGAGAGATATGATGTAACAATTACTATAGTAATAATTGTGTAAAATTGAGTGACTTCTCATGTAAGCATCAATAATCAATACCGTGTGCTATTATGCAACCACACGTATTACTGTACTTTTACTACCGGGTAGTTCAACAGTTTTAACGGTAACACCTTCGTCGTTATTTTCATAAAAATATTTTTGTCATTTTTTCAATCCGACAATAATTTTGTTGTGGGGTCCACCAATGATTGTACCGTCGTACGAATATTCCCCGACAAAAAGAATATTCCCCGACCAATCGAATATTATACAACAACTTGCATTATATTAAATTCACACCATAATATTTAAAAAAATATTTCGAGAAAATTAATTCTTTATTCATAAAATTTGGGGTCTTACATCAACCGAACGGATTTAGATGTACCGTATGATATAGGTTGATGGGAAGGGATTAGTCGATTTGTACCGTGATGAGGTTTATAATTTTATGAACAAAGCAATAGAACATGCTGATGATCCAAACGAAAAGATGAGATGCTCGTGTGTTAAGTGTAAAAACATGATCAGGAAGAAAGCCGATGAAATTAAATTTAACTTGTTTTCACGTGGGTTTGTGGATGGGTATTCGGTATGGATTTATCACGGGGAATCAGCTGCGTTGAAAGAAGTGACCAACATTACTATAGACCAACCAATTGAACAGGATTTATACGCCAATAACTATGGTGTCGTGGAGATGTTGGTCGATGCTTATGGCCCTACCAATATTGATTGTGCTGAAAATAAGCATTCGTTAAGCAGTGCTCAGCGCGTGCCAAATGATATAGATGCTACCTTTTTATAAGATATTATTTGAATCGGGGGTGCCACTATATCCTGGAAATGATAAGCACATCAGGCTATCTACAGTGACGAAACTTTTACACTTCAAGAATAAGCAAGACTGTAGTGAGCGAGGTTTCAATGATTTTCTTGCTATTATCAGCGAGTTATTACCGAATGATTATACTCTACCCGCGAATTACTATGAAATGAAGAAGATGGTAAAAGGTTTGAATCTAGGGTATGAGAAGATCGATACTTGTGAGAAGGATTGCATGCTATATTATGAAGAGGACAGATCTAAGGTACAATGTGATATATCTACAACTTGCCTCGGTACAAAAAGAAAAAACGAGGGGGGGAAGGAGAAACTTCTCAAGTGCCTAATAAGAACTTACAGTACTTTACTCTTGTGCCAGACTACAGCGTCTATTCATGTCGACTCACCCTGTAGATGGAGATGAATGGAAGAAATTTGATGAACATTTTCCAGAATTGGCTTATGAAGTTAGGAATGTCTGGCTTGACATGGCTACGGATGACTTTTGCCCATTTAATAATTTTAGCCAACCTTAATCTGTTTGGCAAGTGATCATGATAGCTTACAATCTTCCACCGTCAATGTGCATGAAAGATCCGTATATGTTCTTAAATTTACTCATACTGGGGGATAAGAGTCCCACAAAAGACATAAACGTGTACCTCAGACCGTTAGTTGATGAACTTAAGTTGTTGTGGGAGACGATTCAGACTTATGATATATCGATTAAGCAAAATTTTGTGCTGAATGCCGCCCTGTTGTGGAATATCATTGGCTATCCGACACTTGGGATGATCAGTGGTTGGTCATCTCACAGGAAAATGTCATGTCCAGTCTGTATGGGCCGGGGATGTGCAAGGCACACAACTTGTAAGACACCAACTTATTATAAATAAAATTGAATTTCCTCTATTTATTATTTTTAAATAGTAAGGGTTAATTTGATTAATGTGGTTAGTTATGGGTAAAATGCGCAAATATTTCAAATAAGCAAGTGGTTATAAAATATTCATTGTTGTTGGGAATATTCGTTTGGTCGTGGAATATTCTTGCTGTCGGGGAATATTCGTACGATGGCGCAACCTTCTGTGGGCCCCATAACGGAAAGCAATTGGATGAAGAAAACGACAAATAGGAGTTTTTATAAATAACGACGTAGTTGTTACCATTTATACTGTTGAAATACTCGGTAGTTAAAACACAGTAACACACGGTATTGCACCAATTATTGATTCTTACGTAAGAAGACACTACTCAATAATTGTTACAGTAATTACTGTTCAATATTTTATTTTATTGATTCAATAGTTGCTGCGTTGATATTTTATATTATTATTGTTTCAATAATTGTCACTACACAGTATTTCCCATTATCAATAATTCTTATTATTTTCATAATATTACTAGATAACATTATTGGTAATGTCTTGAAAGTTCTGTCAAGGAGAGGTTAGGTAATTAACGCCGAAGTGAGAGAAATCACCTAAGGCCCCTCTTCACCGGGAAATGACTGGTTGTCGATGATTGTGATTTTGTAATATTATTTATGAATAATTAATTATTAATAAAGAAAATATTTATTTGATGTGGATATAGATGGAGAATTTTTTTTTAAAAGTGATAATTGTTGAAAATTGATATTTTATCTTTTCGGATAAATAATATATTATTATAATAATGGTGATATTTTTACAATGAATGTGGGATATATGAGTATATGAGGAGGAAGAGTATTTTTATTACAATAAATGTTAAAAACATGTTAAACATGTCGGTGGACCCCATTTCTTGACTGAAAATTGATTATAGCCTGTAAAATCGCCTGTTTGTGGATTTCGGTCAATTTCTGTTTGAAATTTGGAAAAACTTTCTTCTGTAAAGTTGTAGAGAATGGAATTTCCTATGGAAAGGATATGAGGTTCGAATTTTTCTGATAAAGGGCTATTTATTATGAATTATTAAAGTTCCGAAGTTCCGAAATAATTGATTTTTGGAAGTTTTAATTATTTTTAATATGAAAAATGTTTTTGGTCATTATTGTAGGTCTTACATGTGATGTAAATGGCTGAATTCAGATCTAAGAAAGTGGGCGTAAGAAATTTGAATATATATATGTTAATATTTTATTAAATTTTCTGCTTTGGTGTTCGAAGTATTTTCCTAAAAATAGGGTGCTTAGGTTAGAATTGAAAATCACACTAGAAATTGAAGTTTTCTCTCTCTATATTATCGAGCGTATTCTTGTGAGTATTTTGATACTTTGAGTGTTGCTATACTCTGGCAAGTTCCTTTCAAAGATCTGTATCCATATTTCAAATTAGAAATCTTGTCTTTTTGAAGTAAGGGATGTTATTTTCCTTTGTAAATGATATTATTTCTTCAATATCATTCTGCCAAAATATTGATATGAACTTTTTTATCAAATTTAAAACTTTTAGTGTCGGGGTTACTATTCACGTATACGACACTATTCACGAATATGACACTATTCACAGAAAAATTAAATTCTTATTTTTGTCCAAAATATCTATTATGGATACTAGCTTTGATTGTATCCATGTTTTGATCATTCTTGAATTTTACTCCACTATGATTATTATTGAGGTATTTTTGGACATGGATAAACCGAATTACGAATCCTTAATATTTATTCTTTTGTTTAACTGGATTCGTTCTCTTTAAAATATTTTTCATCATCCTCAGTCCTAAATGTTGATATTACTGAATATCTTTGGCCTGTAGTGCAAAGATGGTTGATTTTCTTATGAATATCTTTGGCCCGTAGTGCAAAGATGAACAGGTGTTGAGATGAACATGACCAACTGATGAATATCTTTGGCCTGTAGTGTAAAGATGAATATTTGATTCAAGATGTATAATGATTGATGTTACAGGGATAAAATATTGATGATGAACTTTTAAATTCATAGATACTAGTAGATTTTATTTTCTACGTAACTCTTCTATAAATTATTATTTTCGCTGTGAATATTGATCTAAAACTTGTTGTCTATTATATTCTATCAGATTTTTCCCTGTTGAGGACTAACAATAATTTTTTCTATATTATCTTAGTCATAATATTCTTTACTGGGCTAGTTGAGCTCACCTTTTTTCTTATTGTTCCATTTTTCTTCTCAAGAGGCGAGAATGTTGCGGGTACTAGTCGGGGTATGGAGTGAAGGTTTAGAAAGTTATTTAGCGGTCCTCACTATTTCTGTAAAATAAAGTATCAATAATTGTAATGAGGACTTATTTGGGTGTGGATATTATCTAGAAGACAATATTTGTATTTAAACTCACAGTTTAAGTATTGTCGTATTTTGCATGACAATTATATTTATAATGTTGTAGTTGTTTCTGTACCATGTTATTGACGACTCAAAATGGGTGATGTATACCTATTTTGGGGGCATCACACAACTACTTCGTGGGCGGAAAACTAGTTTATTTGGAACTGCTCGTAAATTCTTTTCTGCTGAACACAATTACAGAAAGATGTCTGCACAGTTCAATAGAAAGACAGAGAAGAAGGGGGTTGTTGGTTGATTGTCTGGCAACGAGGTCTTGGAATGGCTTAATGATCTAAAATTTCCATCGCTAGGTAAGGAACATGGTAAGTTGAGAGCAATAAGGTACGAGAAAACTCATAACTGGACTTACTCGCCTATTTAGTTTGAGTTGGCATATTGGGTCACACTATCAGTTCATCATTGTATAAATGTCATGCATACAGAAAAGAATGTATTCGAGAACGTGTTCTACACCGTGCTAGATGCGATGTCGGAGACGTTTCGTACGGATCCGGTTATCCGTCGTCAAGAGTTGCCCAGCCGAGCTCGCCTTCACCAGCTATCTCAGGATATTGCAGAAGGGGCCACTGTCGAGAGTACAGGTATCCCATAGGAGCAGTTCATCGTGATACGTAATGAGGTGCTCTGGTTGGTGGTTACCTTAATCTCGGAGGCTTTTGGCCCGATAGGGAGTCAGCCCCCACCTACTTAGGTATTATATTTATTTTAAGTTAATTAATATGCGTGTTAATTAATTTTCATACTGTTTCTTTAATTCTCTCATATAGACTAATGTGTTATATTTTTAATTGTATCAACAGGGTCGCAATACTGATATTGATGGTGATGACGAGCAGGATTTCCTAACACCCGAACAACATTGTCGACCCCCGCCAGATGATTTTAATCCTACTGGTGGTAGTATTAGTTTAGGTTGATATATAGAGTATATCATATATCTGTTTAGATGTTTTGTAAAACATTGTATAGTTTAATGCTTTTATGTATGGACATGCAGTTTAGTTTGATTCTCTATCGAACTAATTTATGTATCCATGTAATTTACGTTAAATTTTAATGATAACTCGGCGCTATATCATTGTTGGTTGTAGTTTATATCTATGTAGTTTTATTTTGCAGTTTAGTTTTGAAGTTTATAAGATACATAATTGTAGTTTTTAAGTTTAGTTTAGTTGTTTTGTTATTTTTTGTAGTTTAGTTTGTAATTTTCATTGTTATTTAACGTTAGAATGTATTCAAACAAAAGTACTATATATGTTGTTGTTGGTTGTTGGATGTAGATATTAAATACTATTGTGTGGATTGTTGTGATAAAGCAGGTTATAGGTACAAAAACGTGGTTTAAAAACTTGGAAAATGCAAAAGCAAACAATTCATGGTAAAAAAATTTCCCTTATTTATGACGGAATAGGTTAAAAACGAAGGAATTTCCGTCGGGAATGATAAATATAATTTATGTTAAAAAATGATATTTCCGACGGAAGAATCCTATATCCGACGGAAATTCCGTTGACTTTAAAGATCTTCCTCATCTTCAGCTGTGCCACATGTCACATTAATCTCCACGGAATAGACTTTAGTGTACTTGCGGCGAACAAACTGTCGAAAATAATTTCGTCGTGCATAGTTATTTCCGACCGAATGTTCGACAGAATGAAGATTGATGGCCTTTAATTCGATCGAATGTCCGACAAGAATATTCTGTCAAAAATAGTCTAATTTTGACGAAATTATTCTATTTCCGACGGAATATTCTGTTGGAATAAGACGTTTTCCTTGTAGTAGTGTATTATAAATAATTGGGTTAGTCAAAAAAGCCATACTGTCTACTGATATTATTTGTGTTTCTAGCATTTTGTGGACTTTTATGCTTGAATAAATAATTTTTAAACATGTCTAAAACTGCGAAAAGCTTAATTTTTCAATTACAAATTTTGGGATCAATGGAAAGTGCAAACACTTTTGCTGAAAGATAAATGTACTGAATTTTATATTGTGATAGGACTTGTAGTATTTGTGGAATTATACTAGTTGATAATCCCTCCTACTCAAAAAAAGTACTGATCGAAGTAATTTGTATATAAATTAAGAAATTTAAAATAGGGTAGAGTATTAAATAATTTTTTTCTTCATAGTAAACCCTACATATAGCACACTGCAAAATCTTTTTTTCTTCTTTAAATTTGTGGATCCTAACTAAGTAGGAGTATTTTTTAATATAAAACAATATTCATATAGTGTTTTAATATACTTAAATCATCTTATAAAGACATTATTTATTTATTTTAATTTATTAAGCCTTTGTATAATCCGTCAGGTCGGTAGGCGGCAGGTTGCGTAGTGCATAGCCGCATAGTTTGGCTAAATGCTGCTTCCCCATTTGTTTAATGATATTATTAATTGCTATAAATTTCTCATATTAGGAAAATAAAATAAAATAAAATAAACCTTTTTAATATAAATAACCTTCATTCATCAACAAAAGTAATATAAATATATCTTGCAATCGTCTAATTAAATTATATAATACATAATAAATTGAGAGCATGTTTTTGATGAAATATAAATAATACAAATAATCAATTACTAAAATTAGATGTATATGGTCCGCAAATTCCAATATTCAACTACATGTACATTCCTAGGGTTTATTAAACGTGAAAATGCCAGGGGGCGAATGGATATGTCACCATAGGGAAGTTTATCATTGTCTCCTCGTGCTTTTTTCTATAAATGGATTTCATTCGGTGAAGTTTGACGCTTCTTCAAATCATTGTGAAGTTTATATCAAAGAGTTGTATTTGTATAACTCAAATTTGCATTTTCTTGTCATTCAATACGTACTAAGCTCAATAATATATATATATATATATATATATATATATATATATATATATATATATAAACTATGTGCTATACAAATACAACTGTCCGCTGTATACTTAATAATAAATTGTTCAGAAATTGATATTTCTACAATATTTTTTGAAATTTTTACATAGAAAGTGTCGCTATAGATATATAGTGACGGTAAAAACTGTCGCTATTGGATATATAGCGACGATTTTTATATAGAAATATCATTTTTTTTTGTTGTGGATTTATCAGTAATTCTCTAGAAATTCTATGATGGTGTTGTGCCCTTCTTTGTATTTGTGTGTATAGCTTTCTGGGATCCATTACCCTCCAATATACCACCTTAATTTTCTTCAATGCATATTTAAAGAAAAAAAATACTATTCTTCACAATAATTATATATATTGTTGTTGTCGTTCTCTGTAAAAGTAATGCTCCAACGGAAAAAAGAAAGCGCTTGGGCTAATAGCTGATGGTAGAACGATATCCTATTCAGTTTGTGGACAATTATGATGAAATGTGTAAAACTCTAATTTTTTATAAATAAATCGAATTTCCTTTAATTATTATTGTGAATAATAATGTGTTAATTTGATATAATACTTTGGTCATGGGTGAAATGTGCAAATTTTATAAAATAAGCAAGTGGTTATAAAATATTCATTGTTGTCGGAGAATATTCGTTTGGTCGTGGAATATTCTTGTTGTTTCGGGAATATTCGTCGACAGTATGAATTATTTCCTACCCCATAACGAAAAACAGTTGGATGAAGGA
The DNA here is from genome assembly GCA_020205605.1 of Panax ginseng. Classification (NCBI taxonomy): domain Eukaryota; kingdom Viridiplantae; phylum Streptophyta; class Magnoliopsida; order Apiales; family Araliaceae; genus Panax; species Panax ginseng. Next base: position 115,867,753 of record CM035135.1, read on the forward strand.
AAACGACAAAATTGAGTTATTATAAATAACGGCGTAATTATTACCAAGTTAACAATCGTTAGATTACCCGTGGTTAAAATACGATGTCTGGCGTGGTTGCACAAAGAAGCAATACCATTGCATGTATTTTTGAATTATTAATTTTTACGTAAGAAGCCACTACTCAATAATTGTCACAATAATTACTGTTCAATATTTTTATGTTATTGATTCAATAATTGCTGCGTTGATATTTTATATTATTGTTGTTCAATAATTGTCACTGCACAGTATTTCTATTATCGTATCAATAATTCATATTATTTGAATAATATTATTAGATAATATTATTGGCAATGTCTAGAAAGTTCTGTCGAGGAGATGTTAGATAATCTAATTGCGCCCCAGTAAGGAGAAATCCTTATTGGAAAGCCCCATTTTTCCTAGGAACGACTTGGTTGTCATAATTGTGATTCTGTAATATTATTTGTGAATAATAAATTATTGATTTATATGATAAAAAAATATTTATTTGATGCGGATATAAATGATGGATTTATTTATGTGGTTATAAATGAAAGAATTAATGTTGAAGTATTTTATCAGTATTTTATCGGATTGGAGGTATTAAAAATTTAAATTGGTGTTCTTAAAGCTCTATTGTGTGAGTTATAATTTTAATCCGACCGTTGGATCGTTGTGATTTTTGGATATGTTATACATATATAAGTTGGGTATATGTCCATAAATTTTGAACCGTTAAAAATTAACGCATGATTTGTTATAAATTTTAAAAGGTGTTGAAAAGGTGTTGAAAATAATATGTTTGTGGATTTCGGATATTTTTTGTTTGGAATTTGGAAAAACTTTCTTCTTCAAAGTTGTAGAGAATTTGATTTCATGTAGAATGGACATAAAATTTATATTTTTCTAGTAAACAGGCTATTTTTTATGAATTATTGAAGTTTCAGAAAATAAAATAATTTTTATTAAATTTATGGGTGGGACCCACTTTTGTTTTTAACATGTGGGCTGCAAAATTGATTTTCAGAATTGGCATGCTGGTCTTAGATGGCTGGCATGCGTAGAAAAAAAGAAAAAAAAATAATATTTTATTATTTTAGTCTCATATGGTGTTCTAACATTTTTCTATAAATAGGCGCTTAGGTTAGAATTCAAAATCACACCAGAAACAAGTTTTCTTTCTCTCTATATTGTCGAGCGTATTTTTGTGAGTATTTAGATAATTTGAGAGTTGTTATTCAGTGCAAATTTTCTTCAGTTTTATATCCGATATTTTGAACAGAAGTACTATCATTTTGAGGTAAGGGGTGTTATTTTCTTCGTACATGATATTATTTCTTTCAATATCATTATGCTGAAATATTGGTCTGACCTTTTTATCGAATTTGGAACTTTTTGTGTCAGAATTACTATTCACGTATACGGTACTATTCACGTATACGACACTATTCACGAATACGGCACTATTCACCGAAAAATAAAAATTTTCTTTTTTGTCCAAAATGTCTATTATGGTTACTATCTTTGATTGTATCCATATTTTGATCGTTATTTTTAGAATTCTGCTTCTTATTTGGTTATCATGGAGTATTATTGAATTTGGATAAACTGTAATATGAATCCCTAATATTTGTTCTTTTGTTTCACTGGATTCATTTTCTTTAAGATATTTTTCATCATTCTCAGTCCTAAATGATGATATTACTGAATATCTTTGGCCTGGAGTGCAAAGATGAATGATTAACTGATGAATATGTTTGACCCGTAGTGCAAAGATGAACAAGTGTTGAGATGAACATGACCGACTGGTGATACAAATGAATATCTGTGGCCTGTAGTGTAAAGATGATATTTGATTCAAGATATATTGATTGTTGTTACAGAAATAAAATATTGATGATGGATTTTTAAATCTTAGAAGATAGTATAACTCATACTCTACGTGACTCTTCTAATGGATTGCTGTTTCCGCTGCATTTGTTGATCTAAAACTTGTTGTCTATTATATTCTATCAGATTTTTTCTTGTTGAGGACTAATGATAATTTGTTGAATATTATCCTAGTCATAATATTCTTTACTGGGCTAGTTGAGCTCACCATTTTCCTTGTTGTTCAATTTTTCTTCTCAGGAGGTGAGAATATAGCAGGGACTAGTCGGGGTATGAAGTGATGATTGAAGATAGCTATTTTAGTAGTTCTCACTATTTTATAAAATAGTGTATTAGTAAATGTAATGAAAACTTATTTGAGTGTGGATATTGACCAGAAGACAATATTTGTATTAAAACTCATAGCTTATGTATTTGTCGTATTTTACACGACAATTGTATTAATAAACTTGTACTTGTTTCTGTACCATGTATTTGGCGACTCAGATGTATATCTATTTTGGGGGCGTCACAAAATGAGTCATGAAGGAATCGTATATGTTGATTGAAAAAAAAATCGTTAAATATTATAAATGGATGGAATCCTGATCCAATTTGTATTATTTTTAATAAAATTTACATTATGGAGCAAAAATAAAAATAATATAATCTGTAAGTAATAAATATTTTTACCAACACAAAACTTAGCATACAAATGGAGACTATATTTCTTCGGCTTGAAATAGTACAAGCAATGGTATATATCACTGATAAAATAATCTGGTTATAGCGCAACAATCAATGAAGGGGAACTTGTCGTCCGGACAGTAGAAAAACAAGTATACTGGGCCAATTTAAATTTTTATCCTTTATGCTTTATGGTCATGTATATTATTCAACCTACTCTCGCCTAACTTGGGGCATAAGGGAGAGCTAGAGACCATGTTTTCAACATAAGTCAGCTAATAAGGTTCAAGCCAATAAATATTCTAAGATAATGTTTTATTGAAACTATTTGGAAATAAAAGTTTTAATTTCACTTATAATAGTAAATAAGTAAATAGTAGATGAGTCTTTTTCTAGAGATAATTAGTCCTCAAATGATAGTTTTATTCACGTTTGGTCCCATAATTATTTTTTTTCTCACGTATTTAATCTTTAGATTTTATAATTTCTGCAATCTTACAAAAATAGAATAATTAAAAGGGTCTAAATATTATATAAAAAAACTATAAATTAAGGACTAAACCTGAAAACAACTACAGTTTGAGGATTAAATATAAAAAGTTGCTATATTTTGAGGATTAATATATATAGTTTGAGGACAAAATATATTACAAATAACTATAATTTAAGGACTAACGAAGATGATATAACCATCTTCTTCTTTTTTTCTTTTTTTACTTAGTATTACACGTAAGATTTATCTATAATACTATTTTGAAGAACTTTTCCCAATATTGATTTTTTTTTTACAAATGAAATGTAATATTTTATTATATTCAAAAAATAATATTTGTTAAACAAACTTAACATTCAAGAAAAAAGTGAATCAAATTCGACTTTCATTTGAGACAAGAGAGATGTATATGTAGTGTTAACGCCAAGATTCGATCATGCGCCTCAATAATCAAAAACGCGTTCAATTCTACACAGAAACGAAATCATCCGAAGAAGCTTGATGACTTGGGCCGCAAGGGGATAGCTCCGGTATGGAAGTCGGATTCTATCCTGACCTTCTCCTTAGGAGTTAGAGATCAAATATAATTAGAAATCGTATATTCTCTAAAATTCTCCACTTGCCCAAACATATCCCTACGTGGGGAGACTTTCTCCACGTGGATTATGGCCCACCGAATCATCCGGGTCCAAATAATAATGCCCCAACATTGTCCCACAGTCTTCCATATAACATCAAATCAGTCCATTTAAGTTTCATTCTTTTCGTTTTTACATATATAAACATAATCAATTATCAATTTACCGTTTAACGTACAATTAAGGCAGCAATTTTTGTACTTATGGGCCACATTCAAACATTATTTCTCTGTAACCTTCAATATTCCAATTTAATCTTAATTTCATGGATTAATTATTCTAAAACATGTATAAATCGTATATTATTGAACTATACATGTTAATGAACATATATAACATCATAGATTTAACATACATTAGTCATGAAAATTCAATTACAGAAAGTTAAAAGCCAGTTTTCATGAAAAGTTTTAAGAACGTAAATTAAAAGTTTAGATTAAGGGATTTACCTTGATTTCTCTGCTTTAGTACTCAAAGATGACAAGAATCTTCTTTAATTCTCCAACTCTTTCTTCTTCAATCTCACAATTCTCTCTCATCTCTCTCTTTTCTCTCTCTGTGATTTTTTCTAGACTTGTAATATGAATGAACTGACAAATACGTATTTTAAAATCAACTGGTGTGTAAATCGTTGACAGACCTGCTTAATCAGCCTTATACCCCTTATACCCGATCCTGCATTTAGTTGGTATCAAAACCATGCTTAGTTTACTGACATATTAATGAATATATTACTTATAAATTACGCATATATGATCGCTTTTAAAAAATGACTAATTTTTCAACCTCTCTTTCAACCGTAGCTAATGCGTCAACTTCTACCGTGGAAGCAACCGAACTTATTTCCTATCAGGATGTAAAGGAAGCCTTAGATAAATGGACCATTCCTAAAATCAAACCAGAAACAATTTATAAAATTGGAACCTTTGATTTTATCAGTAAAAGAATTATTAAAACCTTTGAACATGCTGTTCCTTTACAGAATAATGATGAAATTTTATATTTATTGCATGTTGAAGATTTATATCCTTTTTTGCAAAAATATAAATATGTTCATATAGGGCTTGTCCAAGTAGCTTTTAAACCTTTGACTTTACTTGGCCAAAACACCAGTATTCAGTGCACACTTAGAGATTATAGATGTCTTAACTGGAAAGCCTCTCTGATGGGCGCTATTGAAACCAGCCTGGCCCATGGACCAATATATTTCAATATTTACCCGAATTTAAGTGTTGCCTTAACCGATAATAATTTGTCAAAAGTTTTAGAAATGAGAATTATATCTCATGGTTATGAATATCTACCCGGATCTCCTCCTTTTGCCATATTATTCCGAATACACCTTAAAGTTTTAACAACTTTGAACCCCTATATCATAAAGCAAAGCCAACAAGGACATATTGTCCTTATAGACACTAATCTTTTAGTAGTCAAGTGGCTATTCCCAGAATGATCCCTTGGGAAGAAATTACTTTCCCAAAACAATGGCAGATTACAAACGCCGTCCCTACCAGACCTATAATTAGACAATCCATTGAGGATGTTGTCCAAACCAGTAATGGAAATGTTTATTTAAAATTTCAGAGACCTTTTGCCCGAAGTCGATCTATAAATAATTTCTCTTATAATATAGATTTTCCTGAATCCTCTAGACAATCTGTGTCTGACCCCTTAGAATCTGTTTACCAAGAGTCCAAAAATCCCAGCAATGAGTCTGTTAAAAATGAAGACTTGATAAAAGGAATTCATATTTCTGAAAATCAAATACCTCATGGTATTTATGAAACAAATACTCCTCAAAACAGAAGACCTTATAGTCCAACTGCTAGTGATATGAATTTTGAATGTTAAATAGATTTTTCTCCTAATAGTAAAATTCATCAATGTTTAAACCAGGAGTTCATGCAGGATAAATACCAGAACTTTAGAAATTGGTATTTCAAAAATTATAATAATGATAAATTAGCAGAAATAAAAGCTAATTATTATGACTATCTGAATAAGAACCAGTGTATTCTGTCATTTGTTAAATGATATTATGACTTCATTTTAAAGTCAGAATTTTACACTGAAAGTCAACTGAATGTGTTAACTGGAATTCAAAAGGATTGGATTACCACTAATGGTAGTATTATTCAATCTATTCATCCCCCTCCTAAGTCCCTTGAACTTAGTCCAGGAAATGATAATTTAAAACCCTTAGTTATCAATCCGTATGTTGATGTTTCTGAAATACCCCACCAACAGGAAGAGGTAAAAATAAAAGATATTTTACCCCTGTCCAAACAGAATAATTATACTAATTTATTCCTTCAGACTATAGGAAAACAGTTAACCAGGATAGAAGAACAAATAAATCATATTAATGATAATTATCAAGTTGTTCCTCAAAAATCTGATCTCCAACCTGCTACCATTAAGCCACCTTTAGAAGTTAGTAATTTCAAAATGAAATCTTCTAAAGCTGATAATGAATTTATTGATAATCTTTTAAATAAAATGAAAGATTTAAATCTCTCAACTGCATCTACTTCCCAGCTCAATATGATGTCTGGTAAACCTTCTTCGCATACCAGTAATAATAATATTGATAATGATGAAGAAGATTCCGATACTATTTCTCCTATTCATATTTTTGAAATCCAGAATAATTTTCAGGAAATGCAAAATATTAATAAAACCACGTACAGTCAGAAACCTATAACTAGAATGGCTTTATCTGGATCTAGTAGGTATTATTACCCTAGACCTACTCCCCCATGATATTCTGTATGAAGAAGACTTTCTTCATTCTCAAAAATCTTACCATGGTAAAACCATTTATGAATGAAATATTGATGGTAAAACAGAATATCAAATTTATAAAACCATCCATCATATCTTGATGTATACAACAGTCTGCAAACAGAATGATAATTCTGACCATCAGATCTGTCGTTTCTTGGTCAATGGATTTACCGGCATTCTTAAAGAATGGTGAGATAATGTGTTTACTGATGCCCAAAGAACTGAAGTTCTCCAATCCTATAAGAATGATACCGAACCTATTACTAAAACCAAAACAAAAAGAGAAAATGCTTGTTATACCTTAGTACATGCCATCATTCACCATTTTGTTGGACCAGGACAAATGAATACTGATAGAAGTAGAGAGCTCTTACAGAATATTCGTTGTCCATCCTTAACCCATTTTAGATGGTATAAGGATGTCTTTTTAATGAAGGTAATGCAAAGATCAGATGCCAACAGTGAACATTGGAAAGCCAAGTTCATTGATGGACTCCCTACCTTCTTTGCTGAAAAAGTCCGTAAAAAATTAAGAGATAAACATGACCGTATGAGTATTCCTTATGACCAGTATTCTTATGACCATCTTATTTCAGTAATTATTGAAGAAGGATTATCATTATGTAATGATATGAAACTTCAACAATTAATGAAAAAACAGAATCTCACTAAAAGACATGAGATAGGAGAATTTTGTGATCAATTCTCTTATGACACGAAATTACAGTATCCCCAAAAAGCTAAAAAATAGCAAAACTCAAAACCTTCTAGATCTTACCGAAGACGCTCTTCTAAAAAATCTTCTAAAAGCAAAACCCCTGAAAAATCTACTAAGAGGAAGAAAACCCGTAGTAAGAAAGACAAGTCTATAATTCAATGTTACAAATGTGGTCAAACATGACACTTTGCTAATAAATGCAAATCAAAATTAAAACAGAAACTTAATGAAATGTCTCTTGATGAGGACATTCAACAGCAAATTCTTAATTGTTTGTCTAGCAGTAATACAGAATCAAGTTCAGATGATGATTTGGCTGAGATCTATTCTGAATCTGGTAATGATACTGGAGATGAACAATGTCAAGCCTGTACAATTAATAACTGTAGTACAATTACTGAAACTAACTATTGGAAAACTATTGTAGAGATGAATGGTTTAGATATTGGAGGACCCAGTATCAATGTCTTAACTGACACCCAGAAATCTCTTCTTGACTTAGCCAACCAAATCAAGGATCCCGAAATAAAATTGAAATTTTTAGAGATCTGCTATAAGAATAAAAAAACAGAAGATATTTTTCCCACTAATCAATATAACATGAAAGAAGTCATGAAACGTATACAGGATGTTTCTGCTACTGAAAAACCTACTACTATTCCGGATCTTAAAGGTGAAATAAATATTTGAAAATCTGAAATAAAACAATTACAAAATACTAATCTTATCATTTTTCAAGATTTGAATAATATTAAACAACAGTTACATAATAATATTAAATCTCCTGATAAACCAGAATCTTCAGAATCCTCTGAACATTATTTAATGCTTATGAATCAAGTAGTTTTTCAGAAATGGTATATCAGAATCACTTTTGTTATTAAACCAGATTTTATTATAAAAGATGCCATTGCCTTAGTAGATAGTGGTGCCGATATGAACTTCATTCAGGAAGGATTAATTCCTACCAAATACTTTCAGAAAACCACTCAATCCTTAACTAGTGCAAGTGGAAATACCATGAACATTAAATATAAAATTCCTGAAGCCTTAATCTGTAATCAAGGTCTTTGTTTACCTACTTCTTTTGTTCTTATCCGTAACATGAATCAAAGTATCATCTTAGGCACCCCTTTCTTGTGTCTTTTAATGCCCATTTCAAAAATTGATACTTTAGGAATTCATACTACTCTGAACAGCAGACATTATTTTTGAATTCATAACAGAACCCTATACTAAAGAATTAAATCAAGTTAAACACATAATTTATTCTAAAGAAAAACAAATTAATTTTATCCAAAAGGAAATAAAATTTCTCACTATAGAACAGAGAATCTTACAGCCTTCTTTACAAGAAAAAATCAAGTTAATCCACAAAACCCTTCAAATGGAAATATGTAGTGATGCCCCGAATGCTTTTTGGAATAGGAAGAAACATATTATCTCTCTTCCTTATATCCTTAATTTCAATGAGAAAAATATTCCTACTAAATCTCGACCCAGTCAGATGAAGAAGAAATATTTACTTCTTTGCAAAGCTGAAATTGAGTCTCTAAAACAGAAAAAATTAATTAAGCCTAGTACTTCTCCCTGGAGTTGTACAGCTTTCTATGTTAATAAAAATTCAGAAATTGAGCATGGAACACCCCGACTCGTTATCAATTATAAACCACTTAACGAAGCCCTTCAATGGATTAGATATCCAATTTCGAATAAAAAGGACCTTCTTGACAGACTTCATGATGCCACTATTTTCTCTAAATTTGACATGAAATTAGGATTTTGGCAAATTCAAATTAGAGAATAGGATACTTATAAAACTGCTTTTACAGTACCCTTTGGTCACTATGAGTGGAATGTTCTTCCATTTGGAGTTAAAAATGGACCTTCTGAATTTCAACACATCATGAATGATATTTTCAATCCTTTTACTGAATTTATTATTTGCTATATTGATGATATCTTAATTTTCTCTTCATCTATTGAACAACACATTAAACATTTAAATATTTTTAAAAATGTTATCATAAAAAATGGTTTGGTAGTTTCTACCCCTAAGATGAAACTTTTCCAAACAAAAATCAGATTTCTTGGACATAATATTTCCAATGGAACTATTATTCCAATTGACAGATGTATTGAATTTGCATCTAAATTTCCAGATGAAATTAAAGATATTAATCAACTGCAAAGATTTTTGGGAAGCTTAAATTATATTCGAGATTATTATCCGAATCTTTCCCATGATGCTTCTATTTTATATACCCGGTTACGCAAAAATCCTTTACCTTGGACTACTGAACATACTGATGCTGTAAAAAAGATTAAAGCTAGGGTCTAACAACTACCTTGTTTATCCCTGCCAAATCCTGAATGGAAGAAGATCGTCCAAACTGACGCTTCTAATACAAGATATGGTGGTATTTTAAAATAATTTAATCCTAACAGTAAAAAAAAAGGATCTTATTCGTTTTACTTCCGGAGTTTAGAAAGGACCTTCTTTAAATTACCCCACTATAAAAAAGGAATGCCTTTCAATTGTCAAATGTGTTTTAAAATTCCAGGATGATCTTTTAAATCAGCACTTTTTGATCCGAGTAGATTGCTCAGCTGCAAAACAGATATTTAAAAAGGATGTTTAAAATTTAGCATCTAAACAGATATTTGCAACTTGGCAAAGTACTTTATCAGTATTTGACTTTGACATTGAATATATCAAAGGAAAATAGAATTCTTTACCGGATTTTCTAACTCGAGAATATTTGTAAGAATGATCAGTAGAGGTCGTGGCTGCGGTCAAAGAGGCCAAGGCAGAGCTAATCTGTATTATACAGAATTTCCTAGTCTGAATACTCAATCCAGTAATTCTACGACTTCTTCTAGCCAGCCTACAGTAAAAGATGTTCTTTTACTACCCGAACAGTATATTCCAAATAAAAATGTGGAAGAAACAATATTATTTATTGATCAGAATGACGAAAAATGGATGAAAGATCTATGGGAGATCAAAAGACGTTATTTAACGACTCAACAATCTCCTCCTCGTTTTAACCAGTATCGCTATGTGTATGAGCAAATTATTATTGAAACAACATCCATGGACATTAAGCATACGCTTCATGATCCATCTAAACCAACCAGCCCAGTTCAATACAGTAAAACGACTATCAAGAGCATCATGCCTCTTGCTAATTGGGGTATTAATCCTCATACTACCCGTACTATTGATTCCAGTTATACAACAAAAACCCGATATAGCTATTGGGATTATATTGATTCCTTTATGCATGTATTCTATTACCAGAATCCTATCTGTAACCATACTTGGTTTATCCGTATCTGCCCCGATGTTCTAAAAAATGAAATTCCCAACTGGTTTTTCATTTGGTGGGATAAGTTTGGTATTACCATGGAAACTTTACCAGAATCTATTCAAACAACATTTAAGGAATGGCAGGTTGCCTATGCCCATATACCAGTAAATAAAGATCTGTCTATGCTTAAATTATTGGCCCATTTCATAATCCGTTTTGGTATCCCTTGGATCTGGAAATAGGACTTCCAATGTGATTATCAGAATAAAATTCCCCGTTTGAAAAGGGTATTTTTTACCAAATGGTGGGATAAAGGACTTAATCCCACACTACCAGAACTTTGATGACCATAAAGAATCATACCCAGGCCTGCTTGGATGTTATCCCTCAAAGCCTTCCAACATCATCATCGGTTAATCCTTTTGTCAAGATTCAAACCGATTTAAAACAGAAATTTCCAAATCTAACTGAAACAGAATTAATAGTTAAGACAATGGACTATATGAAAACCCAATTCTTACAATCCTTTGTCCAAGATGACAGTTCCATGAAAACTGTTAGCGATAATGAAGACTCTGAACAGGATGACAATGAATTCAGCGTCTTGGCCGGTGAAAGTCAAGAACCAGAGCCTACTACGGGAGACTTCTGGGATTCTCTCACTTCCATGATTTCAGAAAAGATGGAACAAGATAAAAAAGGGAAAGGAAAAGCATAAAGCTATCCTCCATTACTGCACCATTAATCAGAAAAGGACAACCACAGTGTCCCCACCATCAGAAAGAAGAAGCCAGCTGTCCTCTATCATCAGAAGACGCCAACCAGCTGTATTCAATAATACTCCACTCAACCGACAGTTTGTCTCATGCCTTCCACTTCCTACGGCTGAGAGTTAAAGAAGAAAAGATAAGGATTACAGTTCGACTCCACTACCAAGGACACGCCAAATCCTTTCTTATCTTCTCACTTGTATAAATTGGGAGACCGCACCCATTGTTGAGGCAGAACACTTCTTTACATTTCCTTTGTACTCTCTCTCTTTTAACATATTTGATATATATATAATCTTGAAGATTGAAGATATCCAAGGCTCTTCTGTAAGTTTTAATTATTGCTTCTGTTAACTATTATGTTTCCTTACTTGAAATTCTAGATTATCATACTGAAAATAGTAATCGTTATAAAATAGCATATCAGAATTCAGCAGACAGTCATAATCATTCCTATTTTCTAGAACAATTTCATAAATCTGAACAGTTTATTGTTTTAACTAAAAACGCTATACAGGAAGAAACCTGTAGACTTATAGTTTTGGGTAGACCCCCAAACCAACAGTAACTTTATGAGATCATATATGTGATAATTTATTTGTTGATATATATTTAATATGCCTTTAAAATATTCATGCCATTTTATTAATTAAATCAGTATGGGGTTAATGCCTGATTAACTGGCTTTTCTCTGTAACCTTCAATATTCCAACTTAATCTTAATTTCATGGATTAATTATTCTAAAACATGTATATATCGTATATTATTGAACTATACATGTTAATGAACATATATAACATCATAGATTTAACATACATTAGTCATGAAAATTTAATTACAGAAAGTTAAAAGCCAGTTTTCATGAAAAGTTTTAAGAACGTAAACTAAAAGTTTAGATTAAGGGATTTACCTTGATTTCTCTGCTTCAATACTCAAAGATGACAAGAATCTTCTTTAATTCTCCAACTCTTTCTTCTTCAATCTCACAATTCTCTCAAATCTCTCTCTTTTCTCTCTCTGTGATTTTTTCTAGACTTGTAATATGAATGAACTGACAAATACGTATTTTAAAAACAATTGGTGTGTACATGGGTAGCGGTTAAGCGCAGTTTGGCCTTAACTGCTCCCATATCCTCAAGACCATGTTGGCTTGTTTTAATTCCCTTTTCTAATTTATTTTAATTAACTTATTTATTATATAGTTTATTTGTCACGCTTTAATTAATCAAATAATATTATTTAAGCTCAATTAAATAAAAGGTAATATTACCCATTAAATCACCTCATCACATACTTAAAATTCTCATTTATTATTTATCAGATAAATAAACCTCTAATTAATTATGAAATTAATTAGAACAACATTAAAATTATTTGATAATTCATTTAATTTAATTATCTCAATTAAATTCTCACTTTGATCAATAAAATTATTCCACATTAATTTAATCAATGTGACACACTTAATTAAATTAATCTACCACAATTCCAAAAATATTTATTTAACTCCATAAATAAACCAACAAATATTTATTTAATTCAATAAATATTTAAAAATTAATAACAAAAATCTCGTTCGTCACAGATGTATTGGCGACCGAAAGGAGAATGGGTCTCCATACCCCTCTGGGCTCTAAAATATGGTATTCGATTTCCTTTGAACGAATTCATCATTTCTTTTCTCAGATTTGTTGGAACCGGGTTCGCACACATGGTGCCTAACTCGTATATCCATCTAATCAGCTTCATTGCCTTTTGCCAAGAATACAATATTACCCCCGAATTAGATTTTTTCTTCATTTTGTTCAATGTCGGTTGATCCAAGGAACCCATCTGTGTTAACTGAACATCCGACCTAGGAAGTCCACTTGCATCAAGATTCTTTCTATCAACAAAGGGTGGCATCCCCAATGGATATTCATCAAAGGTACCGATCTCACTCTTCTTCCTAACTGGGCTACCCCCGAAGATCCCATTATCAAAGTCACACATTTTCCAAAGAATAGGGTAGATCTCTTTAGAGCATTCTACAACAAGATGAATACCGTTGATTGGCCCATTGAGAGTCTATCTGATCCAACATGACTCTACGAGCATGACTATAAGTCCCGAACCATTCTTCTCTATTCTTTAATTCATAATTAATTATTTTATAAAAAGCCTACTCTCTTGTGTGCAGTATCCATATTCAAACCAAAAACAATTGATGCCCCCAGTTCTCTGTGACACCCTCAAATCTTGGTACTCGAATTTCCCATAGATCTGGTGTTAACTCTCCAAAATAATAACATCTAATTACCCATAATAAAGGATAATAACATAAACTTAAATAAATAATATCCTCTCATTAAAGGGTTACAACGTTATAATAAATCAATCCTAAGCCATCTAACCTTAAATACATCAAGTGCAAAAACATAACATAATTTAAATAAGTCTCATAAAATTAAAAATTCTCAAATAAAAGTAAACAAGTCTTCTTCATTTGTTCATCTTTCCCTTGTCTTTACTAGTGGAAGGCTCGTCAGTTCTTTCAACCTTAGCTGCAATGTTATTATGCAAGAGTGAGTAAACAATTGCCCACAAGTATAACAACAACAACAACAACAACAACAACAACAACAACAACAACAACAACAACAACAACAACAACAACAACAACAACAACAACAACAATAATAATAATAATAATAATAATAATAACATGTAGATAATCAATGGACACTGAATAATAGAAAGCTCAGTTTTGAATCAAGATTAGAAAACAAGATCAAAAGTACATCTGAGGGTCACAAGACCACGAACTATGTCCGAGGTTAACAAGTATCTCTACTGTAACCTTTAACACTCAAATAGACTATATGGACCATCCATCTCGTACTCTAGGGGATCAGCCATTCGTACAATGTATTATGCACAAACATTTTAACATTATTACGTAATATAATCCCCTACAATAGGGTTGTTCATCTCAGCTTTGACATCACAGTCTGCACCAAAGGAATTTTTGTTTGGATTAACTTCGAGGGTAATTTAGAGTTCAATAATCATCAACTAAGGATTAGTTGAATCAATAAGAATTCACTAGCCTTTCAAAGTTTCAACACGATAATCCAATCGATATATAAATCAAAGATTGAATTTCAACTCTATACAATTGAATGAACATTGTATAACAAAAGTAATAATTTGAAAGAATTAGAACATTTCATTTGGAATCATGAACTTGAATAATTAAACTTTGAACAGTTCGAAATTAAAATATGAAACTTGCTCGATAATAATGTTCAAGAACTTGCTCAATAAAAGTTTAGAGTTATAGAACTTGCGTAATTGTCATCAAGATAGGGTAAGGAAACTTGTCTCGTGCGTAGATTATACGTTTACTACTCACGTTCCTCAATTAATCCTACATACCATTTCAAGTCACAATACTAATTAATTATTGTACAACTAGTATCGTGAGTATATTCTCTTTCAACTTAACTTAACTCTGATTATGATTATATTAATCACATTCACAACCCTTAACTCTTAAGCACATTATTAGACTCCACGATTTAATAGTTTAAGTACGCATTTGACTAATCAAATAATCACGTAAATCATCATCGGCATGCTACTAATCTATTTTATCATCACATTATATGATAAATGTGACGCCCCCAAAATAGGTAGACATCACCTATTCAGAGTCGCCAAAAACATGGTACATAATACAAATACAATCTTAAATATACAACAGGAGCTGTGAGTTTTAATACAAATATTGTCTTCTAGACAGTATTCAAACTCAAAATAAGTCCTCAATACATTTATTATCACACTATTTCATAGAATAGTGAGGACTACTAATGCTATCAATCGCACTGCCACACTCTGTTCCCCGACTAGTCCCTGCTACGTTCTCATTTCCTGAAGAGAACAATGAAAGCAAAAGGGTGAGCTCAACTAGCCCAGTAAGAAATATTATGACTAAGATAATGTATAATAAATTATCGTTAGCCTTCAACAGTGTTAAATTGATACAATATAACAAACATCAAGTTTAATCTGCACGGAACAAAGCAACCCATTAGAAGAGTCAAGAGAGAATAAAATCTACTATCTTCTATGATTTAAAAGGTTTTCATCACTTTTATCATTGAGACTCGACAATAAATAATCCACATCATCCCCACACTACGACCAAGGATATTCATTAGTATCACAACCACAAATTATCCATGCACTACGGGCCAAGGATATTCGTGTATTCATCAATGGTCATGATCATGCCAACAACTGTCCATCAATGCACTACGGGCTAATGAAGACTTTTACCACATCATTTGTAATATTACGGTCATGATTATACCAAAAAATCCCTGGTCATAATCATACCAAGTCCATCTATGCACTACAGGCCACAGATGACTTTCAACAAAATATAAACATGAGGATGATGACAATGATATAAGAATTCAATAAAATAAGTTCAAGAATTAATTTATCCAGGAACCAATAACGTCCAAATTGTCAACCTGATACTGCTTTATGGTGTAAAATTAAAGAATGCTCAGAAGAATATTTTCATGAAAAGATACTGGATGAAGCGCAAATATCAAGGATATTCCACTAATTTCATGGAGTATAAAAGCCAAAACTTTAACCAACTGAGTATAATAAAGAATGGAATAACAAAAGAATTCGCCAGGCATGTGATAGACCGCACATACAGGTTATTCCAACAGAATATTAAATAATGGAACCAGGTCATGCGTAAAGCACAGACAGGATATTCCAACAGAATAATAAATAATGGAACCAGGTCATGCGTAAACGCAACGACAGGATATTCCAATAGAATAATAAATAATGGAACCAGGTCATGCGTAAAGCACATATAGGATATTCCAACAGAATAATAAAGAATGGAACAATAGAAGAATTTCACCATGTATGTAGTACTTGGCATAGACAGGTTATTCCAACATAATAATAAAGAATTGAATAACAGAAGAATTTCACCAAGTATAGGGTAGT
Source organism: Panax ginseng (assembly GCA_020205605.1). NCBI lineage: Eukaryota > Viridiplantae > Streptophyta > Magnoliopsida > Apiales > Araliaceae > Panax > Panax ginseng. The sequence continues at coordinate 115,884,058 of CM035135.1, forward strand.
CCGCGTATACAGATTACAGAATAATAAAGAATGAAATAACAGAAGTTCTCTTCATGAATACAAAAAAAATAATACCCCTTACCTTAGAAGAAACTGGATATATGAGTAGTGAAGTAGCAGAATACTTTTCTTCTTTCTCTCTATAGTTTCTCTCTCTAGAGTTTCAGTGAATTCATAAGAAATAATGAAGGAATGAGCTTCTATTATAGGAGAATGGACTGAATAGTAACTAATTCATGAATGGTCCAGATTGATTTACTTTTAAACGGACGGTCCATATTGATTTACTATGCAGTATTAATAAAATATTCTAATAAAACAAAATCTTTTAAATAAAATAAAATATATTCTATTTATAATCTAATAAAATGAATAACTTTATAAAAGTATTATGTTTTATATAAAAAGATTTTACTATGCAAACATTATGCAAGCACTATGCAAACACTATGCATAATAAAATATAATATATTCTATTTATAATCGAATAAAACAAAACTTTATAAAAAGTATTTTGTTTTATATAAAAAGATTTTACTATGCAAATACTATGCATAATAAAATATAATATATTCTATTTATAATCAAATAAAACAAAACTTTATAAAAATCACCTTAACAATTTTAACAACATTTATCACCTTTATTATAATTCACAATATTAATCGATCATGTCGTTCCCAGGAAAGAGGAGGCTTTCCAATAAGGATTTCTCCCTATTGGCGCGTAATTAGATTAACTAACCTCTTCTTGACGGAACTTCTAGACATCATTAATATTTCAAATAATAATATTAATAACTTTGTCATCTCAATTATTGATTTAATAATATATAAAATATTGACAAAAATTGAATCAAATAACGTGAGATACTATGCAGCAATTACTGAAGCAATAATTGAACAAAACTGAGTGACTTCTCACGTAAGCATCAATAATCAAAACCGTGTGCTACTATGTAACCACACGTATTACTGTACTTTAAACACCGGGTGTTTCAACAGTTAACGGTAAAACTTCTGCCGTTATTTTCATAAAATATTTTTGTCATTTTTTCAATCCGACAATAATTCCGTTGTCGGGTCCACCAATGATTGTGCCGTCATATGAATATTCCCTGTTAAAATGATATTCCCCGACCAATCGAATATTATATAACAACTTGCGTGCTTTACAAAATTTATAAATATTACCCACAACTATAACATTATATCAATTTCACTCCATAATATTCAAAAATGATATTTATAGAAAATTCATCTTTACTCAAAAAAATTGGGGTCTTACAACCTCCCCTTCTTATGAAATTTCGCCCTCGAAATTAGGGTACGTACTTGGTATGTCGAAGAGGTAAGGATACCTTGATTTCATTTTAGATTCTAACTCCCAGGTCATTTCCTCAACATCGTGGTTCCTCCACAAAACTTTAACTTGATGTATAACCTTGGAGCGTAAAGTATGTTCCTTCTTATCCAAGATTTGAACAGGTACCTCTTCATACGTTAAATCTTCCGCTATTTCGTCCGGTTCTAACTCAATAATGTGGTTCGGGTCTTTCACATATTTACGTAACATGGATATGTGAAAAACGTTATGCACACGAGCCATACTTGGCGGTAAGGCGAGTCTATAGGCAACCGTTTCTACTCGATCGAGGATTAAAATGGGCCAATGAATCGAGAATTGAACTTTCCTCTCTTTCTAAATCTCGTAACTTCTTTCCATGGAGCAACACGTAACAACACATGATCTCCAATATCGAATTCCACGTCCTTTCGATGAAGATCATCATAACTCTTTTGTCGATCTTGTGAGGTTTTTATACGTTGTCGGATCGTTTGAATCTTTTTTGTAGTCATACGTACCAACTCCGGTCCCAACAACGTTGCTTCACCCACCTTATCCCAGCATACTGGAGAACGACACTTTCTTCCATACAACTACTCGAATGGAGCCATGCCAATACTTGCTTGATAACTATTGTTATAGGAAAACTCCACCAATGGTAAGAACTTGTCCCAAATTCCTTTGAAGTCAAGGACACAAAGTCTTAATAAATCTTCCAGAGGTTGAATAGTCCTCTCTGATTATCCGTCCGTCTGAAGATGATATGCCGAACTAAATCATAAATTCGTGCCCATAGCTTTTTGTAAACAAACCCAAAATCGTGCAGTGAATCTTGGGTCTTGATCAGAAACTATGGATACTGGCATACCATGCAGTCTTACAATCTCGTTTATGTACATACGAGCAAGAAGTTCAAGTGTATAAGTTTCTCGTATTGGTAAAAAATGAGCAGACTTGGTCAATCTATCAACAATGACCCAAATTGCATCTATGCCTTGAGAAACCTTGGGAATACCAGTAACAAAATCCATGGTAATGTCCTCCCACTTCCATTCTGGAATTTCAAGTGGTTGCAATGGACCTTTTGGTACTTGAAGCTGACTCGTTGACAAGCTAGACACCTTGAGATAAACAGCACTATCTCCCTTTTCATATTGCTCCACCAAAATGTATGACGAAGATCACGATACATTTTGGTACTCCCAAGATGGATTGCAAACGGTGTGTTGTGCGCCTCTATCATAATTTTATACTTTAAATCAGGGTCGTTAGGAACACAAAGTCTGGAGTTGACTCGAAGTATTCCTTCTTTATCGATTTTTGCTTCTGGCATAAGACCTTCTTGCACTTTCTTCCTCATACGCATCAGCTCCAGGTCTGTAGCTTGAGCAGCTTTAACTTTATCAATTAAAGTCGGTTCTACTCATATATTCACCATCATTACATGGGTCCCTGGAGTCTTTAACTCTATCTCCATCCTTTGCAAGTCACACAAAATGGGCCTTTGCATTGATAATATCGCACTCGTACCCGCATATGATCTTCTACTCAATGCGTCAGCTACCACGTTTGCTTTTCCAGGATGGTATTGGATGGTATGATCATAATCTTTCAACAGTTTAAGCCAAGGTCGTTGTCGCATGTTGAGTTCTTTTTGAGTGAAGAAATATTTGAGGCTTTTATGATCCGTAAAGATCTCCACTTTCTCCCCATATAAGTAATGCCTCCAAATTTTAAGTGCGAAGACAACAGCTGCCAACTCTAGATCATGAGTAGGATAATTCCTCTCATATTCTTTGAGTTGTCGAGAGGCATAGGCTATGACTTTCCCATATTGCATGAGAAAACATCCTAACCCTTTGCCCGAAGCATCACTATAGATGAAAAATCTCTCCGAGCCAGATGGTATTGTCAGAACAGGTGCTGAAATGAGTCTTTTCTTGAGTTCTTGAAAACTCTTCTCACATTCCTCGCTCCAACCGAACTTTGTATCTTTTTGAGTCAGCTGAGTTAATGGAGTAGCGATTCGAGAAAATCCTTCCATAAATCTCCGATAATAACCAGCTAAACCGAGAAAGCTATATACTTCGGTCACTGATTTAGGTTGCTCCCAGCTTTGAATTGCTTCAATCTTTGCCGGGTCAATAGATATTCCATGACTTGATACTACGTGCCCAAGGAATGCAACTTCCTCAAGCCAGAACTCACTTTTCTTCAACTTGGCATAAAGCTTGTTTTCACGAAGCTTTTGAAGTATCAGCCTCAAGTGTTGCTCATGATCTTTACGGCTTTTGGAAAATATGAGGATGTCATCAATAAAGACAACCACAAAGTGATCCAAATATTCCTTGAATACTCGGTTCATCATATCCATGAAGGCAGCAGGAGCATTAGTCAATCCAAAAGACAAGACTAGGAATTCATAATGCCCGTACTGAGTTCTGAAAGCCGTCTTTGGAATATCATCAGTTCTAATATTCAATTGGTGATATTCGGAACGAAGATCAATTTTTGAAAAGAATTTGGCGCCTTGCAACTGGTCAAACAGGTTATCAATGCGAGGCAATGGATATCTATTTTTGATAGTGACATGGTTCAACTCCCGATAATCAATACAAAGTCCCATACTCCCATCTTTTTTTTTCACGAATAAAATAGGAGCACCCCAAGGAGACGTACTAGGGCAAATGAAACCGATGTCTAACAATTCTTGCAGTTGGGTCTTTAACACCTGAAGTTTAATAGGAGCCATTCGATATGGGGCTTTGGAAATGGGTTTTGTACCGGGTTCAAGGTCGATAAAAAATTCAATTTCACGCTTTGGGGGTAGGCCAGGAAGTTCTTCAGGGAATACGTCAGGTAATTTATTAATAATAGAAATATCATTCAAAACTGACGTATTTTTGTTTAGATCTGTGACATGAGCTAAGGAAGCTTGACATCTTTTTTTCAATAAACGAATAGCTTTATGGCTTGAGATGACAGTGATTGATTTTCACGGTTTGGTTAATTGAATTCGAATAATAGGTTGGTTAGGAATATGAAAGCTAACAACCTTACAAAAATAATCAATTTTTGTATGATGATTAGTTAACCAATCAATCCCTAGAATCACATCAAATGCAAGTATTTTCAAAGAAATAAGATCGACAGGTAACGTGCGGGTGCCGATTTGAACTAAACAAGACTTATAAACAGTGGATGTAATGAAGGTTTCTCTCAATGGAGTTTTAATAGATAAGTCAAAGTCTAATTTCTTCGGAGTTAAATTTAAACGTTGAGCGCAAGTAGGAGAAATAAAAGAATGGCTAGAACCGGTATCAAATAAGGTATAGACTTCGCTAGAGTTTATGATAAGCTTACCCGTGATGACCTCGTTCGGGTTCTTTTCTTTCTAGGAGGTCACAACAAACGCTCTCCCTTGAACTACCGGCTTTGACTTTACTGGGACGGCCTTTGGTGACTCCATCCCAACTGAACTTGCCTTCGGTGAACGACAAAATCGGGCTAAGTGACCTTCCCTTCCACAATTGTAACACGTTTTGGATCTTTGCGCATGACGTTTAGGCCCGATATGTCCCTCCCTCCGCATTTGAAGCATATGATAGGTGGTCGTTCTCCTTCCTTAACAACGGGTACTGATGCTGACGTATTTCCATCATTTTTGAATCTCCTCTTCTTGAAATGTTCATTCTTATTATTTTGGCCATGATTGCCATCGAAGTGGTTACCATTTCTGGCATGTTGATTCCTCCACGCTTATTGTCACCGCTTGATGATCGCTATCATCGGGTATTATCATTTTTTGTCACCGCTTCTCCTTTTGGTTGGGTTGACTCATTATTGCGCTCCAATAACTGAGCCCTATTAACAATATCTGAATACAAACACAATTTATGAGAGATAAGATATTGACATATCTCGGGTTTCAAACCTCTTAGAAACATTCGCGTCATTCTCTCCTCATTATCAACCAAATGAGACGCAAACCGGGATAACTCGGCAAACTTGGCTTCGTACTGTGACACTGTCATGTTGTTTTGCTCCAGTTTAATGAACTCTACCTCTTTCATGTGATGAATACTTTCGGGAAAGTACTTTTCGTTGAATGTTCTTGGAACTTCTCCCAAGTCATCTTCGATCTGGCGGAGTTTGTCGCTTTTACAGATTTCCACCAGTAATCTGCCTCTCCTCACAACATGAAGGTGGCAAAGGGTACCTTTTGTTCCTCGGAGCATCCCAAGACATCAAATATCTTGGTGATCGGCTTTATCCACGTCTCCGCCTTAAGTGATTTTAGCTCTCCAATAAACTCTGGTGGTCCCAGCTCCTTGAACTGCTTAGCGATTACCGTCCGAGAGTTGCCAGTGTTTTCACCTGCATTTTGGACAGGAGCCGTTCTCGCCTGATGTTGCATGAATTGCATAAAGCCTCTGAACATTCCATCGTTTATCATTTGGTCAGTGTTGTTGTTTGCATGAGGATTGTCGCCTTCACGATGCACGTTATCCTCGATTATTGATGCGTGGAGACTCAATGGTCTCCCCATGCTCCATTGCTATTCTCAACATTCTCGGATGCCATTTTCAAATCTTGCCACAAAACAAGGGTTAATTAACATATCACATATTATCCCTATACTCTCCACCAACCAATTAAATACCAAATAAATTTAGGTAGGTCATACTAGCGAAAAGAATTCCTGCTCCCCTCCTAGTTCTTATCTCATATTTCACCAGATCTTATCCTAAGCTTTGATACTAACTCGTGGCGCCCCAAAATAGGTATACATCACCTATTCCGAGTCGCCAAAAACATGGTACGTAATATAAATACAATCTTAAATATACAACATGAGCTGTGAGTTTTAATACAAATATTGTCTTCTAGACAGTATTCAAACTCAAAATAAGTCCTCAATACATTTATTATCACACTATTTCATAGAATAGTGAGGACTACTAATGCTATCATCTGAACCGTCACTCCGCTCCCCGACTAGTCCTTGCTACGTTCTCATTTCCTGAAGAGAACAATGAAAGCAAAAGGGTGAGCTCAACTAGCCTAGTAAGATATATTATGACTAAGATAATGAAAAATAAATTATCGTTAGCCTTCAACAGTGTTAAACTGATACAATATAACAAACATCAAGTTTAACTGGAGCGGAACAAGCAACCCATTAGAAGAGTCAAGTAGAGAATAAAATCTACTATCTTCTATGATTTAAAAGGTTTTTCATCACTTTTATCGCTGAGACTCAGCTTAATAAATAATCCACATTATCCCTGCACTACGGCCAAGGATATTCATAAGTATCACAACCACAAATTATCCATGCACTATGGGCCAAGGATATTCGTGTATTCATCAATGGTCATGATCATGCCAACAACTGTCCATCAATGCACTACGGGCTAATGAGGACTTTTACCACATCATTTGTAATATTACGGTCATGATTATACCAAAAAATCCCTGGTCATAATCATACCAAGTCCATCTATGCACTACAGGCCACAGATGACTTTCAACAGAATATAAACATGAGGATTATGATAATGATATAAGAATTCAATAAAATAAGTTCAAGAATTAATTTATCAAGGAACCAATAACGTCCAAATTGTCAACCTGATACTGCTTTGTGGTGTAAAATTCAAGAATGCTCAGAAGAATATTTTCATGAATAGATACTGGATGAAGCGCAAATATCAAAGATATTCCACTAATTTCATGGAGTATAAAAGCCAAAACTTTAACCAACTGAGTATAATAAAGAATGGAATAACAAAAGAATTCACCAAAGCGATGCGATAGACCGCATGCATGATTATTCCAACATAATAATAAATAATGGAACCAGGTCATGCGTAAAGCACATCCAGGATATTCCAACAGAATAATAAATAATGGAACCAGGTCATACGTAAACGCACTGACAGGATATTCCAACAGAATAATAAAGAATGGAATAATAGAAGAATTTCACCATGTATGCGAAGATTGTATGACAAAAGTTATTCCAACATAATAATAAAGAATGGAATAACAGAAAATTTTCACTAAGTATATGGTAGTCCGCGTATACAGGTTATTCCAACAGAATAATAAAGAATGGAATAACAGAAGTTCTCTTCATGAATACAAAAAAAATAATACCCCTTACCTTAGAAGAAACTGGATATAGGAGTAGTGAAGTAGCAGAATACTTTTCTTCTTTCTCTCTATAGTTTCTCTCTCTAGAGTTTCAGTGAATTCGTAAGAAATAATGAAGGAATGGGCTTCTATTTATAGGAGAATGGATTGAATAGTAACTAATTCATGAATGGTCCAGATTGATTTACTTTTAAACGGACGGTCCATATTGATTTACTATGCAGTATTAATAAAATATTCTAATAAAACAAAATCTTTTAAATAAAATATAAGATATTCTATTTATAATTTAATAAAATGAATAACTTTATAAAAGTATTATCTTTTATATAAAAAGATTTTACTATGCAAACACTATGCAGAGCCTTATGCAAAACACTATGCACAATAAAATATAATATATTTTATTTATAATCAAATAAAACAAAACTTTATAAAAAGTATTTTGTTTTATATAAAAAAAGATTTTACTATACAAACACTATGCATAATAAAATATAATATATTCTATTTATAATCAAATAAAACAAAACTTTATAAAAATCACCTTAACAATTTTAACAATATTTATCACCTTTATTATAATTCACAATATTAATCGATCAGGTCGTTCCCAGGAAAGAGGGGGCTTTCCAATAAGGATTTCTCCCTATTGGCGCGCAATTAGATTAACTAACCTCTTCTTGACGGAACTTCTAGACATCGTTATTATTGCAAATAATAATATTAATAACTTTGTCGTCTCAATTATTGATTTAATAATATATAAAATATTGACAATAATTGAATCAAATAACGTGAGATACTATGTAACAATTACTGTATCAATAATTGAAAAAAACTGAGTGACTTCTCACGTAAGCATCAATAATCAAAATCGTGTGCTATTATGCAACCATGCGTATTACTGTACTTTTAACACCGGGTGTTTCAACAGTTAACGGTAAAACTTCCGCCTTTATTTTCATAAAATATTTTTGTCATTTTCTCAATTCGACAATAATTCCGTTGTAGGGTCCACCAATGATTGTGCCGTCATACGAATATTCCCTGTTAAAACGAATATTCTCCGACCAATCGAATATTATATAACAACTTGCGTACTTTGCAAAATTTATAAATATTACCCACAACTATAACATTATATCAATTTCACTCCATAATATTCAAAAATGATATTTATAGAAAATTCATCTTTATTCAAAAAAATTGGGGTCTTACAATAAATACATTTCCATGTTCATTAGATTAAGTTTACATCTCATTTTCTAGACTTAAGCAATTAATTAAAATTTTCTAGGCAAATCTAGCAGTGGCGTTGCGTAAATACGCTTACAGAACTTAAAACCTAGGTCTTTGCATGACATTGCCAACAAGCCTTGTACAAGCACTGCGGCCCTGCAACAGGCAGATAAGCCTTTTAAGAGGTGTTGTAACGCTGCGGAGCAATTTCAGTTCCTGTAGTTCGCGAAAAACACGAAACAAGGCCAAAAACTTCTAATTTCTTTGTTCTTATAACAATTTAAGCGTACCCAGACCTTATAATTCATGTATGATCAAAACCCAACTTTTCTAGCATGGTTTTAACAACTTAGACAACTTAAACAACCAAATTAAAACCCATAAATTCATTGTTTTAGTAAAAACTCCATTTTTATACATCCTTTACGAAATCAACTACCATGAACTCGTTTTTCAACCAAATCAGTCCATACAAATTTTGTACTTTTTGTTTTTCAACGTATAAACATAATCAATCATCAATTTACCTATTAATATACAAATTAAGCATTAATTTTTCTACATAGTTATATTCGTACATTTTTCACTATAAACTCAAAACTTCCTTTCTAATCAAAGTTTCATGGACTAATTAATTCACCCAAAAATTATTTATAACCATCATATACTAGATTATACATGCATATTAACAATTATAAATAACTTTTCAACAATTTAATCATGAAAACACAATTACAGAGAACTTAAAATGACTTTTCATGGAGAAACTCAAGAACATAATTTAAAGCTTGAATTTTAAGTGTTTACCTTTGCTTTCTTGTTTGGATTACACAAAGATGGTAGAACACTTCTCTTAATTCCTCAATTCTTCTTCCCTAATCTCAATTTCTCTCAAAACTCTCTCTTTTTCTCTCTGAGTTACATAATGATATAATACGTGAAGAAGACTGATATAAACATAATATACATATAATATTTTAACTAGCGCATACATGGTAGCAGTTAAGCGCAGTATGGCCTTAACTGCTCCCATGTTCTCCTGGCCATGTTTGGCTAGCTTATATAAGTCCCTTTCTAATTTATTTTAATTAACTTATTTATTATATGGTTTATTTTTCACACTTTAATTAATCAAATTTTAATATTTAAATTCAATTAAATTAAAGCCAATATTACTCATTAAATCAAATTATCACATAACTAAAATTCTTATTTATTAATTAAAATAAATTAATGAATCTTTAATTAATTATTAAATTAACTAATTAGAAAAACATTATAATTATTAAAAACTCAATTAATTTAATTATCCCAATTAAATTATAACTTTGAATTATAAAATTATTCCTCGTTAATTTAATTAATGTAATACGTTTAATTAAATTAATCTACAACAATTTCATTAAATATTTATTTAACTCCATAAATAAATTACAAAAATATTTATTTAATTCAATAAATATTTAAAATCAAATAAAAAATTTTCGTTCGATACGTCTTTCACCCCTTAAAAGGATTCTGTCCCCAAAATCACGATTCAATTACTTCATCTCGTTACATTCTCACCCTTGCCCTATAACTGAACTAATTCCCTATCCAATCACCAATGATACTCCTGATGTTGAAATAATCCCGATATCTGATATTCCCACGGAATAACCTCTGAACCCACCAACAGAAACCGAACCCCCACTTCTTGTACAACAAATATCAATCGTCCTGATGCCTCCAAAAATATCCACAAAAAAATCCCCAGATATGAAAAAATCTGATAAACTAGTCCTGATGAAAAAGAAAAGAAGATGACAAGTCAAAGCATCCACACCACCATCTACTACAACTACCGAAGCTCCTATCATCAATGACGCTCCCAAAATCCCCTATCCAACAATCATCCAAGAAACTCTATCTGACTTCCAAATTAAAGAAATTGCAGCCGAACCTCCCTTAAAAAAGTCCCGAATAGAAGAAACTAGAAAAATTCATACTCCTCCTTCACCACCCGAAAATCCCTCGACCTCCGAAGGCCCACCACGGTGGTTCCTGAACACACTGTCTGGCCTCAAGATATGTCAGATGACTTTTCGTACGAGAATTTTAATGCTTTCGTCCTACCTGGAGACGATGAAAAATTTGAAGACCTCAAGCCTGAGGACCTGGTAATCGCCACAGATGTCCCTGTGGGTCGGGTAAGAACAATTTTTCCTTTCTGTTATGATAATTTCCTTATACGCATCCTCTTAACTTTTTTATACTATTCTTAGGCTCTGTCCTCCTTCGGCCGACTACTACTTCGGGTCAAGGAGATTTCAGCTCGAAAGAAAGAATTCAAAAGCTTAGTCGAACACCTCTAGTCAAAACTTGAGCGTGCTACAACCGATCTGATGGAAGAAAGGGGTAAACACATCGCCAACCGACTCCATTCAAAAGCACCGACATTGGAAGTGAAATAACTGAAGTGGAAGATCTTCGAATTCATCAAGCAAAAGGAAAAACTTCTTGTGGAGCTAGTTAAGCTAAAAGAGGATAGAGAAGCCCTTCACAAAGCCTATACAACTGTGGAATATCAATTCGAGCAGCTTCACGCAATTGCCGATTTGGAAAATGATTACGAACGAATGAAAATTGAGAAGTTAACCATCTCCAAAGCCGACAAACTGAAGATTATTAAGGATTATTAGGAATCGCCTGAGCTAACTAACTTCATCATCTCCAAATTTTCTGAAGGCTACCTAAGTCACAAAGAAAGGATAAGGTAAAAGATGTTGGCAAATGGTCTTGAAACCAAGATCCTGGACTCCTCCGATGAGAAGCCAACCCTCCCAAAGAATAATTGTATTTCTTATATGTAAAATTTTTTTAATGTACAAATATTAAAAATGAATTAAAATCTATCTTTCAACAAAATTGAATAATTATTTCATTAATAACTTAGAAAAATTTTCATAGCCATAAAAGAAAATTGCTTAACATGCACTATTGATAGTACTTCCTAAGCCTCCCTGCATGCCAAGTGTTGTTGACTTCTGTACCAACCATCGCTCAAAGCTGGTAAGTTCCTGACTTTGGTACTTTAGTAACTTCGTAGGGACCTTCTCAGTTGGGTATTAGCTTTTCGAGGTTTTGGGGCGACGACGCCTCCACCTCTCGAAGGACTAGATCTCTAACTTCGAACCTTTTTTACTTTACCCTTTTATTATAATGTCTGGTCGATCTCCTCTGGTAGACTGCTAGTCTTACTAAGGTCGACTCCCGAACTTCCTCCAATAAATCAAGATTAAGGCGAAGGCTTTCATCATTATATATTTCCTTGAACTGGTTAACCCAAAGCGAAGGAGACCCGATCTCGACTGGAACAAAACATTAGTCCTATTGGCCAACCTGAACGGCGAATCGCCTATCGTTGTTCGAGGAGTGGTCCGATATGCCCATAGAACACTAAGTAATTCTTCGGGCCATCTTCTTTTTGCTTCATCCAATCTTCTCTTAATTCTATTCAACAGTGTCCAATTAGTGGCCTCCACCTGCCCATGTAATCAATAACCACCACAACAAAGTTGACCTGCGCTTTTGCCTTCAGTAAAGGACCCAAGATGTCGATCTCCTAAACTGCAAATGGGATCAGGGAAAGAACTGTAAACAACTCTTCGGGCAGTTGATGGGGAATAGGACTATTCAACTGGCATTTAGGACAATTCTGTACATATTCTTTTGCCTCTTGGAAGATCGTTGGCCAGTAAAATAAGCTTACCGAAGTACCTTATATGCTAACACTTTAGCATCCATATGATCACCACAAATGCCTTTGTGAACCTCCCAAAGTGCGTACTCAGCTTCGAACGAGACCAAACACTTTAGCAAAGGGGATGAAAATGCTCTTCGATACAGATCTCCATCGATATGTACAAAGTTTGAACTCTTGTACTTTATTTTCTTTGCTAGCATTTAATCCGAAGGTAACACGCCATCTGCCAGATAATCTAAGTAAGGTGTAAGCCAGCAATCTAATCGTTCTACTACCAAGACTTCTGACCTCTGAACGCTAATCGCATCAAGAACCTCCAAATAAATTGACCCACTAAAAGAACTCGCATCTGTCGTAGCTAGTCTTACCAAAGCATCGACAACTGTGTTGTTCGACCTATCGACTCCCTGCAAAGTATAGAAATTGAAGTAGTGCAACCAATTTTTGACTTCGGCTTGGTACTTCGTCATCCTTGCCCCCCGAGCCTCATACTCCCCTAAAATTTACTTGACCACTAATTGTGAGTCACTAAAAATAACCAACCTTTGAACCTCAAGACTTCTAGCTTACCGTAAACCTGCCAATATCGCTTCATACTCAACCTCATTGTTGGTTACCTTAAACCCGAAGCGGATAGCCTGTTGCACCATGAATCCCTCAGGAATTGTTAGAATTATCCCTGCATCACTGACATCTGAGGTCAAAGATCCATCCACATACAATGTCCATGAGGCCTGAACTGGTTGAATATCTAAGACTGAACCCACCATCTCTAGCTCATCAACCAAATTGGGTTCGAAAAAAGAACACTCAACCACAAAGTCGACCTAGGCCTAACCTTTAATTGCAGTTCGAGTATGATACTATAGAGCGAACTGTGCTAATTCCATAGCCCATGTTGAAAGTCATTATGATATATATGGTTTATTCAAAATCTTTATTAAAGGCATAAAAAAATGTAAGCAAACTTCTCTAGATTTGGATATTAGGTCTATGCATCCCGAAGGGCATGGTTAACATAATAAACGGGGAGCTTTTTTCCTTTGATCTCCCGAATTAACACCGTTCCCACTGCTAATGAGCTAGCCGCCAAGTACACATATAAAGATTTTGAAGAAATCTGCTTCATCAGTAAAGGTGCCAAAGACAAATACTTTTTAATTTCCTAAAAATCAGCCTCGCACTCTGAAGTCTATTGAAATGTTTTTTCGTCCTTCGGCCCCTCCAATGTGTTAAAAAAATGGTAGACACCTTTCTGCTGATTTGGACATAAATCTCCTCAATGCCGCAATCCAACCTGTCAAACGTTGAACATCCTTAAACGGCTAAGGAGACTTCATATCCAGAATTGCCTTGATCTTCTCTGGATTAGCTTCTATCCCCCTTTTCTTACCAGATAACCTAAAAATTTCCCCTAACCGAGGCCAAAAGTGCACTTCGTCGAGTTTAGCCTGATGTTATAATATCGAATGGTTTGGAAGCAGTCCTCCAAGTCATCCAAATGTTCTCGAGCTGACATACTTTTGACGATCATGTCGTCCACACACACCTCCAAACTTCGACCCAACTATTTCTGAAACATATAGTTCATCATCATTTGGTTCGTTACCTCAGCGTTTAGTAATCTAAAGGTCATTTTCTTGTAAGCATCTATCGCCCGATGTGTAATGGAAGTCGTCTTCAGTATATCCTCCTTATGCATCAAAATCTTGTTATATCTAGAAAAGGCATCCATAAAGCTCAATAAGGCGTACCCCGAAGTGGCATATATCAGTTGGTTAATGTGCAGAAGTGGATAGAAGTCCTTCGAACAACCCTTATTCAAGTCTGTGTAGTAGACAAAAATCCTCCACTTCTCATTCTGCTTTCGAAACAGTACCACATTTACCAACCACTCAGGGTAATCAATCTCAAAAATAATATCGGCCGCTAATAACTTGGCCACTTCATCGTCAATGATCTTCTTCTTCTCCAGTGCAAATATCATTCTCTTCTACCTAACTGGTTTCCTAGCAGGATCTACGTTCAACCTGTGTATAGCAACAAATTTAGAAATTCAGGCATGCCATTAGGCACCCAAGCAAAAATATCCACATACACTCGAATCAGATCTATTAGTCTTGTCTGGAAAGGCTCCTGTAACCCCAAACCAATCTTGATAATCTTATCTTTCTTCCCCGGGACCAGCTCAATATCTTCTATCTCTTTGACCGATAGAGCGAGGGGTTCTGTACTTCCTTCGATAAACGGTTCGACCTCAATCTCCATTACCTGCCTTTGTTAATTTGCTGACTTTGACCCCAAATGATATCAATGAATTTCGGTAGCACCTTTGGGCCATATCCAAATATCCGTTGACCTCACCAACCCCGTTCGGCGTAAGGAATCACTACAAGAAAATCGGCTATTTTCGACGGAATATTCCGTCGGACCTAAGCCTATTCAGTCGAAAATATATTATTTCCGACGAAAATCTTCGTCAGAAATTCGGTCGTATATATTCGCATCGAAGATAAGTTCCGTCAAAAATTCCGTCGGATATTTATTATCTTCAACGAAATTAACTCCGACGGATTTTCGTCGAACATAATCTAGCTTCGACAGAATATATAGGACGAAACTTTTCGTCAGATATAATATACCATATTTCCGACGGACATATTCCCTCGGAATTATCCTATTTCCGACTGAAAATTTAAATAATCTAGTTTTTATTAAAAATTACTCATTATTAACTCCGACGGAAATTGCGTCGGAGATAACGGAGTTCTGACGGACATGTTCCGTCAAAGGTAACTTATCTCCGAGTGAAAATTAGAATATTTCGCTATTTATAAAAAAATGGTTATTTGTTAAATCCGAGGGAAGTTCCGTCAGAAATACTATATTCTGTCGGAATTAACTGCTTTTTTATAATGCAAATTTTAAAAGTTCAGTTTTCAGGTGTTTAAATCCATTAATGTACCTGTAACCTATCACAACCCAATACACAGTAATATAAACCTGTATCTCACATTCAAATATGCAACGTAGCACTAAAACATAATCTTCAACTCATTATCATTCACATTCAAATATCCACCACAACGTATTATAAGCTAACCAATTACAAATATAAGCTAATGTTCCATAAATAATAAACAATATAATTTACAATACTTATACAGACGCAATTAAACACTACAATATATACAAATGTTCTATAATACTTATACAGATGCAATTAGGCAATACAATATATACAAATGTTCTATAATAACATGAATACAAATGAACTATAAACTAGTAAAAGTATCATCATCGGGCGAAGGTGAACGATGCTGCTCTGGTGTATAGAAATCAGCATCGTGCGACTACTCGTCATCGCCAGTATGCTCGTCATCGCCACCCTGTTGATAGAATCAAAAATATAAATCATTAGTCATTCGTATATATATATGTGTGTGTGTGTGTGTGTGTGTGAGAGAGAGAGAGAGAGAATTAACAAGCTAACCTTAATTAAAAAAAAATATAAACAATAAGAGTACCTGAGTAGGTGGGGCGGACGAAAAGCCTCCTCTAAGAGGGTAATCACCATCCAGAGCATCTCGGTGCTCCAAGCGTCAAAATGCTCCCGTGGTAATCCCGTACTTTCTGCAGAGGCCCCTGCTATAATATCTTAAACAATCTGGTGAAGACGAGAACTGGAAGGCAATCACGATGTCGAAGACCGGATCGATGCGGAACTCTATCCGACACCACCCTCTATCACCGACGACGGAAGATATCGTCATCCAAGCCAAATACCAGTATTATGAGATGGTCCGACATGTGCTCTAGGATGCTGGCGGTGGCTGGAGCCTATAAAGAGATACAAATTCGATTACTAATAATAATTTATATAATGTAATAAATTCAGATAATTATTTCGTGAAACATAATAAAATATTACCTCCAAGAAGTGTATATGCTGGTATCCTCGGCAAACCCAACACTCGATATCTGTTGGTACTGCTAATAGGGGGATCCTGAGATGCGACCCATAGTCTCAGCTCCTCATCCCGATTTAATACAATATCAGGAAGAGGGGTGGCAAAATCTAACGGCTCAGAACCCCTCCTAATAGCCTCCACCTCAGCTATACGCTCGTCCTGAAGCCTCTGAAATCGGTCCTGTAATGTATTCCGTATACGTATGTTAATTATATCATTTTATTTACAATTGAATATTATTAAAAGCTAAATAGTAAGATGAGTTTTACCCGTATAGCTAAAGCTGCCTGAGACAAAGCACGCTCGTCCTTAGGCGTGTGGGCTCGATCCCAAAACTCTAGAATGGTAGGATCTCGGTCCAAGGTCCTCCCCAATGCCTAATAAAAATATTCATAAAACTAGTCTTAAGTATTTGTGTAAGAACTTGACACATAAATAACTAAATACAACGACTTAATCGCTTTCTTACGCCTCCTCGAACGCATCGAGAACCAAAGGTGTGTACTATCCGGAGCTGACCACGGTTCTTCTTCGCATGCTCAGACTTTTTCTTATAGTCATCAGCCTCCCAATGCGCATACATAGCCTCCCAAGCTAAATCGAAGACTATGCGGGGCTGATGATCTCTGATGGTGGTCCCGAGTTGGTCCACAACTGCCCGGGCTACCTTCTGTCGCATCTCATATAGCCATCTAGAGTAATTCACAGCGACATGATGCTCAATCACATCGTCGCCAGCAGACTAAGAGATGCTTGGGTCAAATCGATAATAAACCTATAACAAAAGATTATTTAAAATTAGGAACAATTGATTTCGTCATCCCAATACAACTATGTAGTAATTAAGATAATATGCTTAACTTACGTGGAACTCCTGCAAGACGGTCTGTATAAAAGTGGCATCGTACCACGCATACTGACTGAACCGCATGCACCCTCTCGGGAGATGCGTCAAACAGATCGCGTGTAGGATGTGCTTAGCCATCGGGTCTAGTATACTACAAAAAAAGTATAATAATATGTGTTATGTGAATTTTGTTTTGCAATAACTGATAGAAATATTACGAATATATTAACTCTTACTGCTGGGAAGCGACATCCACCGGTCTTTCGTAAGTGGCACCACTGATGACGACCAAAGATACCGAGGTTCGTCCCTGTCGCTTTATCGTCGACAGTGCATCTGTAATAATTGTATTTAACATAGTCAATAATCATTATAATTAATGTAGCTTGAGATATATTTAAATCCTAGTTAAGATAACTTACTCGCACCTGAAGAAGAGCCATCGTGGCTACCGTCTCCAGTACCGGATCACCCACCACCTCGGCGACCTCCACCGCTAAGTCTAGCCATGAATATCATACTGCAATAACAAAATTGGTAGATTATGAATATGTAAGGTTTAACAATATGTGGTATGTACTAATATAAATGCTCATTTTTAATTACGCACGTCATCAAACCCATCAGAATCAACGTGTATATCATTCTTGGATTCGGTATCTTCCTCATCCTCAGTTTTGAGATCAGTTTCATCATTGTTATCATCTTCAACGACTACATAATCATTCATGTGTACGTTTACCTCGACATCCTCATCGTTAGGTACGTCAATGACATCAGTACTCACCACATCTTTAGTGTGGAACACTACGGCCAAAGGGTTGCTCACATCTTCTTGCAACACCTCATCCATACCAAACATGTTATCATCATTAAATGAGCATGTTTTAGTAGTGACTACTGTGTACCAAGGGCTTCGAGTATTTACGACATTAGTAGCGTAATACACTTGAGTCGCTTGACTTGCTAACACGTACACATCATCAGATTTTAACTCCGACTTGATATCCACGGTTGTGATTCTATTACGATCAACTTTAACCCCCTTTTTAGTATCAAACCAGCTACACTTAAATGTAACTATTTTTTTGCCACCGTGATAATTGAGCACAACCACATCCTGTAAATGACCATAGTAATTGGACTCAAAATCTTGGTAGCAGCTTCCTAACACCACAACCCCAGAATTGACTGATGTGAGTTCATGCAAGTCATCGACTCTAAATTTGTACCCATTCACGATGCAACCAGGAAAAGAACTAACAACTTTGTAAGGTCTTTAGATGACATCTATAAAATGCTCAGAATTCTTCTCCGCTTCAACCCTTTTCTTAAACCATTGTTGGAAATTAGCATTAGTGAATGTTTCCAATTTTGGTGCAGTAAAAGTTGGGTTAGAAGCATACGCTTCCTCTTCAAATGAACTGCAATATTATTAAAATGTCTTTAACATATATAGAGATGACTACACTTGTAAATTGTACTAAATACCATAAATAAGCTTAGACTTATGTGATGTATGATGATACTTCGGGCATATTTAAAAGCACGTATGTAGATACAATCTTCAACTCTTTGTCGCTTAAGTAAGTTAGCATCTCATGGCCAAATGGTTTAGCTGGATATGTGAATACATCTAACTCTTCATCAGCATGAGTCATTGGACCAACAACCTCGTTCCTTCCTAAACGGTTGTGCTTCATTGAGACAACATCGTCAAAATACAATGAGCAGAAGTTGACAAGCTCTTCCTCCGTATAGCGTTCAGCAATAGAACCCTCTACACGAGCTTTGTTCTTGACCTTTTGTTTTAATCGACGCATATACCTATGATAAATATACCGACATATTAAAATATAATTAATATGAGCAGGATAGAGCAATTAGTAGTTTATATTACCTCTCAAAAGGATACATCCACAGATATTGTACCAGTCGTCCAAGTTTGAGTTCATACGGCAGATGAATTGGTAGATGTTCCATCGAGTCAAAGAATCCTGGAGGGAAGATCATTTCGAGCTTACACATGGTAAGCACAATATTCTTCTCCATCTGCTTGACATCACTGTCTTAATTACAGTTGAGAAAATATCTCGAAAGAAATTTGAAAGTTTGGTCAATGCATCCAGAACTTTTCTGGGTAACATCTCACGAAATGCAATTGGGATCAACTTCTGCATGAATACATGACAATTATGACTCTTGAATCCAGAAATTTTCAATTGCTCAACCTTACAACAACATGTTATGTTCGACGCATGTCCATCTGGAAGCTTTAACCCACTAACCCACTTACACACGTCTTCAACTTGTTGCTTAGTAAGGCAAAATGGAGCTTTTAGGTTTTGTAGTGTTAGGGCGAAGCCATAATTCTGGCCTAATGTTCAATACCTCTAAATCTTTTTGAGCATTGTCATTGTCTTTGGTTTTACCACTCGCATCTAACACAGTGTAAAACAAGTTTTTGAAAAAATTCTTTTCGGTATGCATGACATCTATACAATGATTTAACCGAAAGTGTGCCCCAATCGACAACTCAAACCATATAGGCAAGTGTGTCCAATTATGAGTCTTCCGTGCATCTTACTTGCTCTCAATTTCATCGTGTTCCTTCCCCAAGAAGGAAAATCAAGTTGATTCAACCAAATTTCAAGACCTCACTACCCGACAACCGACCAACAACCCCCTTCTTCTCTATCTTTCTGTTGAACTGTGCAAACATCTTTCTGTAATTGTGATCAAGAGGCAAGAAGCTACGAGCAGTTCTAAAGAAACTACATTTCTGCCCATGCTGCAATTGGTTTCCTTGCACATCCCCCATACACACTGGACAGGACAGCTTCCCGTGAGTTGACCAACCACTAACCATCCCAAGAGTCGGAAAGTCAGTGATAGTCCATAATAGGGCTGCCTTCATCACAAAATTCTCGCATATCGATTTATCATACGTCTGGACCCCTGTCTCCCACAACATCTTTATTTCATCCACTAACGGTCGAAGGTACACATTAAGGTCTTTTGTAGGACTTTTATCCCCCAGAATGAGTAAAGTCAAAAACACATACCGATCCCTCATGCACATTGCCGGTGGAAGATTATAAGCGACCATAATGACTAGCCAAACCGAAAGTACTACCGCTAAAATTATTAAAAGGGAAAAAGCCATCAGTAGCCATGCCAAGCCTAACATTCCTAACTTCTTCCGCAAACTCAGGATAATTTACATCAAATCTCTTACATTCATCTCTATCCGCTGGGTGAGTCAGCTAACCAGGCACGACATCCCTTGTTTTCGATGCCAACTCATATGTTGAGCCATATGAGACGACATGAATAGCCACTGAAGTCTCGGCCCAAGTGGAAAGTAGCGTAAGATTTTCCTGGGAACATGTTTCTCCTTCCCCCTATATTTTGTAACCTTGTAGCGCGGTAAGCTTCATATATCACACTGTCCCTTATCTCTGTCTTCCTTATAGTATAACACGTAATCCTTCTCACAAGCATCGATTTTCTGATACCCCATATTTAACCTCTTGACCATCTTCTTTACTTCGTAATAATTCGTAGGAAGAGTATGATCCTTGGGTAAGAAATGTCCAATTCTAGTGAGCAAATCGTTGAAACCGCTCTCACTACAGTCGTGCTCATTCTTGAAGTGTAAGAGCTTCGTTACTGCAGAAAGCTTGGTGTCCGTATTATTTCCCAGATACAACGCGACCCCAAATTCAGAAAGCAACTTGTAAAAGGCATCAGCTATATCATTTGGCACTTGCTTCGCACTACTTGAAGTAGGTTCATATTCAGCCCAGTCAATAGTAGAAGGGCCATAAGCATTGACCAACATCTCAACTGGATCATAGTTTTCGACGTATGAATCCCGTGGAATTGGTTGTTCCACAATATTTTCAATCACTTCTGATTCCCCGTGATGAGTCCATACGAAGTACCCATCCACAAATCCACGAGAAAATAAGTCGAATTTAATCTCGTCGACTTTCTTCCAAATCAGATTTTTACACTTGACACATGGGCATCACATCTTCCCGTTCAAATCATCCGTATGTTCTAGTGTTTTTTCAAGAAATCTAAAACCCCAACACGATAAGCTGAGACTAATCCCCTCCCATCACTGGGTATCCTACTAAGACATCCAACTCCTATTTCCGGTGACATTTTAACTACACGTATACGATTAAGTTAATTTGGATATTCATGCGTTAATTAGATTTACCTAGTATCTCTACAGGACAGGGGTTAGGCGTCTATCCCGTTATTGGATGCGTCTCGTCACTAATGCAAACACGTTAAGTATGTTTCATGAGTTTCAAGAAAATTTCGCTAGCACCTCCCCATGGTCTCCAAGCACACGAAATAGACTAAGATAACTTAATCTAAGTATGCACTCAGAGAACATATAGAGATAACAGTCAAAAAATCCTCAAAATAACAAAAATTTCCCGTTTCGTATTTGCACCAGCCTAAGTGAGAGACATAACATCCAATAACAGTTCCAAACTGGGGACTGTTCGACATCCACCCCTACTGAGTGAATGTCAAACGGGTTTCTAAGTTTCAAAGTATAGTACTTGAGTGAGCAACCGGGAAAAAAAAGGGTCGTAGTTCCTGTTTGTGTCCTATACTCGAATAATAAAGTTAATTCAATTACTGCAGACATTCCTCACTGTTCCATCATAACAGATGACAACATCCCGAAGGAGTTCCATTAAGCTATTGAAAAAAGTTTTAGCTTAAGCAACCCTCTAGATGAACGAATGATCACTTCTCTGCTAGGAATGAATCATCTCCCCATATGGGTCCAATCCATGACATAGACAACTTCTCACCACTCCGAATTTCTCAAATGGATAGTTCTCATACAAGAGGTGAGACGTTCTGTGAAAACTACCCATCTGAGGAATTCGGAGTGGTGAGAAGCTGTCTATATCATGGATTGGATCCATATGGGAAGATGATTCATTCCTAGGAGAGAAGTGATTGTTCGCTCATCTAGAGGGTTGCTTAACCTAGAACTTTGTTCAACAACTTACGAGCACTCCTTCCGGATGTTGCCATCTGTTATGATAGAACAGTGAGGAATGTCTGTAGTAATTCAATTAAATTTATTATTCGAGTATAGAACACAAACAGGAACTACGACCCCTTTTTTTAATTGTCAGAAGAACCTATTGGAGTACTATTAAATACCTAACTATTTATGTCGAAACATGTATACAAGAAAGAGTACATATATGTAGGGAGAGTATTATTTCATTTATTGAAAATTATGGCAAACTAAGCAAATGCTACTTAGTTTATTTTGCCAATGATAATAAACTAAGTAAGTGGTACTTAGTTTATGAGAATTGTTATTTGGAATCTATAGAGACTACTGTTCGATATTCACTCTTACTTGTCAAACGGGTTTCTAATTAAGTTCCAAAGTATATTATTTTATTTCCATGAAAACATTCTTATATATTCAAATCTCTTTGAATTGCATCCCAACTAAGCAAATGCTACTTAGTTTATTATTATATTTTCTTTTATTTTTTTGTATTATATTATATCAGTTCTAATTTAATTTAATTTATGGTATTAATCTCTTCCATTTGATTTAATTTATTATTTTAGTTTTTTATTTTATTTTGTATTATATTATATAATTTTAATTTTTTATTAAATTAAATTAAATTAGCTAAATTTAAAATATTTTAAAGTTAATTTAATTTAAATTATTTTAATTAAATTAAATTTTATTAAATTTATTTTATTTTATTTTATTTTTATTAAATTTAATTTTATTCGTATTATATTATATATTTTTAAGTATTTTTTATTAAATTTAATTTATTTATTAAATTAAATCAAATCATTTTATTTAATTTAATTTATCATTTAATTTTATTAAATTTGATTTAATCAATTTATTAAATTATATTTATTTCATTTATTATATTTACTTAATTAAGTTGCTTAATTTAATTTAATATCTTTTTTAATTATATATTATTTTAGTAAATTTTTGTTTTATTTTATTTTATTAGTCGGAAAATAATTAAGTTTATTTTACTTAATTACCTAATTTTAGTATTAGAAAATTAAGTAACATATATATATATATATATATATATATAGTTTGTAGGGCCCATAAATTTTGCATTTCCAAAATTCTAACAGAATTTCAATGGAAAATTCAGTCGAAAATATCAAGCAAAATACTCAAATGATATACACTTTTAGAAGTTGTAAACAAAATAAACCCAAAAGTACTTAATATCAATTTAAACAAAACCCTTCCCAATTTCAGCAACAAAATCCAATTTTAGCAACAAAACAACAATTCCAAAATCAGTTTCCTAATTTAAGTATATCAAATCATATCAATAACTCACAAATTTCAATTTCAACAATCATATCAAATGTATATATCAATAACTCATAAATTTATCCAATTTTCAGCAATTATATTGACAACTACCTAGTATATCCAAATTTCAGCAATTATATCAAATACGATATATGAACCCTAAAAAGAATTGGGAAGCACTTACCTTGAACGAGGATGAAAATAAGTCAAAAGGAGCAGTAGTAGCCTCGTACGCCTCTCTGTGGGATAGGGGTACCGTGGAGGGGGGGGGGAAACCCCACGGGTAAAGGGAGGGTAAATGGGTGGGGAAATGCTAATGGGGAGGTAGTGTAGGGAACAATTGGCGGGGAAGGGGTGGGGGGGACCGGTGACCAGATGGGTGGGGGCAGGGAGGATGACAGAGGGAAGGAGAGTGACTGAGTGAGAGAGAATGAGAGAGAGAATGAGAGATTTAGTTACTGAGCGTCTGAAATGAAAAGGCAGAAGCTGAAAAGTTTTTATTTGTTATTTTCGACGGAATTTCCGTTGGTAATAAGACCCTCAGAATTAACGTTTGTTCGTCGAAATTACTTTTCGCGGTGGCGCAAAACTTGGCGCCAACTGGAGAGGTCTAAGTTCGATGAAATTCTGTCCTAATTATGTTATTTTTGAGGGACTTATAGCCGACGAATTATTCCCTCGGAAGTAATCATATTTCGACCGAATTTAATCCGTCGAGGATACGTCCGTCGGAAATAGCCGGTTTTCTTGTTGAGAATTTCAACTTAAAATGGCGATTTTATTTTATGACTTGTAATGCTGTTAATGTAGACTGATCCAAGATATCATTATACGACGATTCCACATACACCACAAAAAATCTGACATTGATTTCTACCTGCTGAGGAGCCATCCCGAAGATGATTGATAACTCAGCAGTCCCTGCTACCCAAACCAGGTCATTACTAAACCCATACAGTGGAGGTTCTTGCCCAACCTCCATCTTTCTACCTTCGAAGTCCAACCTCTAATATGTGTGGGCATACAGTATAAAGACATAAAAGTCATTATTAATCATGATCTGCTTCATGTCCATCGAACCAACATGTGCAATGATGGCCAAAGCCCCTTTCATGTGGCTCAATGGGCTCTAATGGGTAATCCTCATCAGTGAAAGAAATAACCATGCCAGCGTATAACCGATCCCTCATGGCAGGTTATTCAGATAATGTCAAAACCGAGTCCAACACCCCACATCGTTTCTTCTCGATTATCTTTCCCACCGATCCACCTGTTATTACGTCCACTGCCCGAAGGGCTGCCTGGGTCTGATCAGGTTATTATTGTGGTTGAGGGGTTTGTTGTTCTGCCTTGTTCCCATTCCTTCTCGCCCTGCAGCATATTGAACCAACTCTCAACTATAAACATTCTTCTCGATCAACCTTTTCAAATTCTTGCAAGCTTTGGTGGAGTGTCCAAAAGCCTGATGATACTCACAATACTTATTCTGGTTTCCCCTCTCCGGAGGAGTGTTTTCTAGGCAAGGTTAAAAGTATAGTATATCCCTTATCTGTTCCAATATGGTAGCCCGATCCATGTTGAACGAGGTAAACACCTTATTAACTTTTCGGGTCGAGAAAGGTGGTCGGCTTCCTCCCGAACCCCCATTAGTATAATCCTTCTTCTGACTGTATGTTATGTTGTTATTATTGTCTGACCTGGATTGGTTGTTCGTTTCTTGATCCTTCGGCTTTTTCACTGCATTCGATTTCAGAATGCCCATGGCCTCCTCGATCACGATGAATTCCTCGGCTCTGTTATAGACCTCTTCCAAATCCTTCAGGATGTTAAAAATTAAATTATTCACCAATTTCCAAGACCTCACCACGTCTAGACTTGCCTGGAAATATTCGAGAGCCTGAGGACTATCTAAGTGTCTCACCTGTTTGACTGCCTCTCAGAATCTCTTTACATACTGGCTAAGGGTCTCGTTGGAATACTGTCGAATCTGAACTAAAGAACCATTTGGCTTACCCCTCCTTTTGTTACTCCCAAAGTGATTATGGAACTGGTCACATGGTTCCTTCTATGACGAGATTGAGTTCGGCTTTAGCGACCTCATCCACTGTCGAGCATCCTTCCTCAAAGTCGTAATAAACATCTGACACTTGACGGCATCAGAATAGTCATAGTACTTCATCAGCCGGTCATATGCCTGTCTATTCTCATACGGATATCATGTACCATCATAACTCTCCATGTGTGGGGCCTTCTTGTTTGGATCGGCCTGAACCCGATCTATCTTTGGAGAGAACAGTGACGTTGGGTCAATCGGAGTCTCCTCCTGATTGGGGACTGCAAGTCTCTTCTCCAGCTCTGCAAGCCTCTGGGTAAGTGCCTCAGTCTCGTTTCTCTCAAGGGATGACTATCGCCTATCTTGATGTCTGGGCATTGGAGAGATTTCTCACCTTCTTCGTTTCGACCTTCCTCTGTCTTCGTTGATTCCTTCACGAGAGCGGCTTTTGCGCCTGCTCCTATCCTCAAAATGACTTATATGTATGCTCCTCTCCTGAGAGCGGCTTCGGTGCCTGCTCCTTTCCTGCCGAGAACTGTCCGAATGATGTGTCCTAGATCGGTTCCCTGGTGATACTTCCCTACGACGATTATGGGCAGAAGAAACCTCCTTCCCATTCAGCAATGCCAAATGTGCATCCAACTCCTTTGGTTGAAGCCGAAGGGCTTCGGCATCATACTGATTCTCTTGTACCTTCTTGGCTAGGATCAATTTCCTGGTGTCCCGACTATTTCTCCTTGAGTCTCGATCATCCTGTGTATGTGTTCGGAACAATATAACTTCAACACGGTCGTTGGGACCTGTCCCCTTCCTTGTCGTTGAGAACAACCGACGTCTAACATGATCTGTTTGAGTATTCTTCGGACCCACCGAATGATTCTTATCCTCTACACGACAAGTTGGTCCCGGTCGATCTTTAGCCGATCGAACCTCTAGGTTAAGCCGATGGGTTGGCAGTTGACTTTCCGTGTCCAGAAATCATCTTACTTGTCGCCATTAATCTGATCAAATTTTTGAGTGATTGAAAACTCCTAGCACTAAACTGCCCTCCTTCTAGGGACAATGTTAACGACAAGATTCGTCAACACGCTTCAATCACCAAAAGCGCATCCAATCCTGCATAGAAACGAAATCACACGAAAAAGCGTGATGGCTTGGGTCGCCAGAGGATAGCTCCGGAGTGAGAATAAGTATAAGCTGAACAAGGTTTAACAATGGAGGTATTTAGTGTTGGAAAATAATTATGATTTGTGTGTCCCTGAGAACCAGGGTATAACAATGTATTTATAATGATCACACATCCTTTACATGCCCTTCCCTGTATGAAAGAGAATTCCTCATTAGATCAGATTCATTAATGGGATTGAACCGAATCTCCTTAAAAAAAAGAAGTCGGCCGAATTCTATCTTGACCATTTACTTACGAGTAATTAAAGATCAAATATAATTAAAAATCTTAAATTTCCTATCCACATGTCCGAACAGATTCTTATATGGGAAACTTCCTCCAAGCGAATTATGATCCACCAAATTATAGAGGCCTAAATAATCATGCCGTAGTAAGGAATAATATTCTTAGTCAAAACATTGCTTGATTTTTTATTCGTTAATTTTTTTGGTATTTAAAGAGCTTATTTAGTATATTCTTCATCTTTTTTCTTCTCGAAATTGGGTCTGCATGCGATCCACGTGGTGATTGATTAACTCCAAATATGAATGGAAGGCCACAAATGACAATGAAAGAAAATTATAGAAATTGCTATCATTTTTATTTGTTATTATTCTAAAAATTGCTTTTTTTGATAATTTGACTACAAGCATATCCTACAAGCAAAAACAAACGCTCTCCCATTTTTTACATCCTATCAAAAAGAAAGTGAGTCATTTGATAGGTTAAAACAAAAGAGATAAAAAAACATATATACAAATTTTCTCATTTTAACAACTTCAAACAAGCACAGAGAATTACCTCAAACAAATTCTAACACTTGGTGCTATGTGCGTGGAATTTCGGATAGTAAAATTATATGACAAATTAATATGTATTACAAGTAGGATTAGTTTGTAAATTTTTAGAACACTGGATATTTATAAAGAAAAAGATAAAACTACTATGCATGCATGTATAGGAAAAATTATGAACTATTTTACCCTTAAGTCTTCAATCTGTTCAGACAGCATACCATTTCTCTCAATATATATATATATATATATATATATATATATATATATATAGGAGAGGCTTCAAAGTAACTCTTAAAGAAAGAAACCAAAAAAAGCGATCTGTCGTGCTTTGGTGTCTATGATTTATTTGCTCGACCTCATGCCAAAGACTACATGGCTAAGGCGCACGGGTCGAACTGTCACATAGACACACCAAAGACGACAGTTAATGCTTTGATTCGCTTTTAAGGTTAAGCTTTAAGCTCTCATATATATATATATATATATATATATATATATATATATCTCGTTCTCCATGAACTAGAGGTGGAGCCCAGAATCTAATCAGGTTTTATAGCGACGGTTTTTTTCACATTATAACATAGAAAACGCATTTCTATGTTATAGCGATGGAAAAAAACGTTCTATATCCTCCTCTTTCGATTCTTGGCCACTCCTCCAATTCACGGAGAAACATATATATATATATATATATATATATATATATATATATATATATATTGTCAAACTGAGTCTGAAAATGACCAAACTAAGTCATAGTTAAGCACTAAATGAAGTTTGACAAAATCATCAAGTTAATAATGCAATAAAAACCTGTAAAACGTTAGAATTGTTTTAGGTTTCATGCAACTATTTCGTACTTGGGCTGCCAAGTGATGTTGTGTCACTCCTCTCCTGCAAGATCTCTGGTCCATTAGTTTTTACAGATATATACATTTCAATATATACATTCATTATTACTATAATCCTACTTCCAATCCAAATTATATTATCTATATTATTAAGGGTGGGCAAAAAGTAGGTTAAATTATTAATATTTTTCTCTCTCCATTTATTCTTTTAACTTCCTCAAATAAATTAAATTTCCTGCAAATTTTGAATTTTACCTCACACAATTCCATTTTAATTTTACTGTGCACACACTTTAATGTGTCCACAGATTCTAGTCATAAAAAAACTACAAGAAAACGGTTAAATATATGCAGTTAAATTATTAATATTAATATTATTAATATTTTTTACTCACCCTTTGTTCTTTTAATTTACTCAAGTAATTAAATTTCTTGCAAATTTTGAGTTTTACCTCACACAATCCCATATTAATTTTACTAATGTGTGTCCAGATTCTAGTCATAACAAAACTACAGGAAAATGGTTAAATATATGTGGTTGAAAGGGGTAGTAATTTGAATTAAGATGGGCTGGCAGTTATTAGCCACGAACATAATTAACTGTCCAATTCTTTGTCTCATCGCCATCCTATGTATCCTTTATATTCATTTCAGATAATTTTTATTCACTTTCAAAATTAACTTAAAGAAAAGAATGAATAACATTTGGAAAAATATATATAGTGGGATATCAGATGAGACGGTAGTTGGGGTACGTAGAAGATTTAGACTCGGTCCAAAAATGTCATTAACAAATAAGTGATTTTTTTTAAAGATTATAAGCTTCCAAAAACTACTAGACAAATGCTTACATGATTGAAGTGAACCACTATAAAAAGGTTAAATCTTCCCTAACAAAAGCTACAAACAACTAGCTAGAAATATCAACACCTAGCCTAATTTAAGTTGCCAGAAAATGGCAACATTTTGGCCTCATCTACTATACTATAGCTTAACATTATGTGTCGTAGCTATTTATGCAGCCGCAGATGGCAATGAGCCTTACATGTATACATCTCCACCACCACCCCCAGAACCTTATGTTTACTCATCACCACCACCACCACCACCAACTACATCACCTCCTCCTCCTTACATTTATATATCACCCCCTCCACCTTCCCCTTCACCTCCACCACCTTCCCCTTCTCCTCCACCGCCTTCTCCGCCACCTCCACCCCCGTCACCACCACCACCTTCTCCACCACCCCCGTCACCCCCACCACCTTCTCCACCACCCCCGTCACCCCCACCGCCTTATTTCTTCATTTCCCCACCGCCACCAGTGCCAGTATCTCCATTACTAACTCCTCCTTATGTCTATATATCTCCACCTCCACCTTCCACTCCACCACCACCATCACCTTATATCTATATATCGCCACCTCCACCTTCTAAATCACCGCCACCTCCTCCTCCACCATCCCCTGCTCCATCACCTTACACCTACAATTCTCCACCACCTTCTCCATCACCATCTCCATCGCCTTATACGTACAAACCACCACCAACTTACACCTACACATCCCCACCACCGCCACCAAGTCCGTCACCTCCTCCACCTATTTCACCTTCTCCATCACCTTACACCTACAAATCCCCACCATCACCTTCTCCATCACCATCCCCAAAACCATCTCCGGCACCTTCTCCATCGCCTTATAATTATAAAACCCCACCACCGCCAAAATACATCTACACATTCCCACCACCACCACCTTATCCATCACGTCCTCCTCTAACACCATCTACATCCCCTTCTCCATCACCTTACACCTACAAATCCCCTCCATCACCATCTCCATCACCTTCTCCATCGCCTTACATCTACAAACCCCCACCACAATACACCTACTCATCCCCACCACCACCACATTCTCAATCACCTCCACCTCATTCACCATCTCCAACACCTTCACCATCGCCATCTCCGTACGTCTACAAATCACCACCTTCTCCATCTCCATCGCCTTACATCTACAAACCCCCACCGAAATACACCTACTCATCCCCACCACCACCACCTTCTCCATCACCTCCACCTCATCCACCATCTCCATCTCCATCTCCTTACGTCTACAAATCCCCACCTTCTCCATCACCTTCTCCGTCGCCTTACATACACAAATCTCCACCATCTTCTCCATTACCTTACATCTACACATCCCCACCACCACCTCCTCATGTTCACAAATCGCCACGATCACCATTTACGTACAAACCAAAATCACCGCCTCCTCCTTCACCGCCCCCTCCCTCACCACCCCCTCCCTCACCGCCTCCTCCCTCACCACCTCCTCCTTCTCCGCCTCCTCCAAAACCTTATCTGTACGTATCACCACCGCCACCATCTTCTCCTCCACCTTATTTGTACACTTCTCCTCCTCCTCCTCCAAAGGTTTATGTCTAAACCAAATAATATGTTGCATGAATTATGTACTTATGTTGCGTAAAAAAGGACAGCCGGTAGAAGAATAAAGGGATATGGGTATCATGCTTAAAAGAGTTTGATCGTTATGAACATGATATAACATTATGAGTTTAAATTTGTTTCTTTACTTCTTTTGGTTGTATGTTGTATATATATGTGGGATTACATTAATATTTTCTCATAATATGTTCGAAACTATATTTCATTGTCAACTGGTACCTCTAATATAAAAATAAAAGCTACGGAGGCTTTTACAACTTCGCTCCAATTTCATTTTTATTTTTTTGATCAGCCAACTAAAGTTCATTTTATGTGTTAACCCCAAATTTTGTACTCCTGTCGAAATCACCCAAAACAACAGGCCAAAATCGCGCTAACGGTTGATTGTATTATTGTGAAATCAAATTCACGAAATACATTAACATAAACATAAACATAAACAAAGAGATATAAAATATGAACACAAAAATTTACCTGGAAACCCAATTGGAAAAAAACCACGTTGAGAGAGAGAGAAATCCACTATAATAATATGGAGAGTACAAAGTGTTTATTTGTGTCATATGATATTATATTCTGTCTCCCCTAAACTATTGTTTATTGCTGTATTTATAGCTGTCATGTCCACCAGAATCTAATTCGGAGTAATAGTCCTTTGTAGAATCAACTTATAACTACAATTAATGGTTGATAGATTCCTTCCCAAATTAAATCTTCTTATCCCACTAAATAAGGAAACACAATCTTACTTTAATGATGACTCTTCCACTGTCAAAATAAATCCAAATAATCACACCCCAACATTGCCCCCCAATCTCTTATTTATAAAGAAATTAAAATAAGAGTATATAAATTTATACCAACCGAAAATCCATAGCTGCAAAAGACGAACTATCACACCCGAACTCCATACGCCGAACGAAATTTTTTGACTCCCAATATTGCCACCTCACTACTCTTGTTCATTCCTATGATAGATAAACAATTGCCCTTATTACTACCAAAGATATAATGAACCAACCTTATCACCACCGAAGATATAAAGAACCAACCTTATCACAACCGAACCAACTTTATCACTACCAAAGATATAAAGAACCAAACTTATACCAACCGAATCAACCTTATCACTACTGAATATATAAAGAACCAACCTTACCAATCTTGTTCACTGCCAAAGGGTTGAACAAATCCAACTGATCCTCCAAACGATACGATCCTATTCACCATCTTTAGGATGAAAAGATCCCACCGAACCTCCAAAAAAAAACCTGTTCGCCATCATAAGGACGAACATATCATGTTCACCATATTTAGGATGAACAGATCCCACCGAACCGCCATAAAAACATGTTCGCCATCATAAGGACGAATAGATCTTGTTCACCATCTTTAGGATGAACAGATCCCAACGAACCTCCAAAAAAACATGTTCACCATCTTTAGGCTGAACAGATCCCACCGAACCTCCAAACAAACCTGCTCGCCATCATAAGGACGAATAGATCCTGTTCACCATCTTTAGGA
This sequence comes from Panax ginseng, assembly GCA_020205605.1. Lineage (NCBI taxonomy): Eukaryota > Viridiplantae > Streptophyta > Magnoliopsida > Apiales > Araliaceae > Panax > Panax ginseng. The sequence continues at coordinate 115,916,602 of CM035135.1, forward strand.
TGAACAGATCCCACCGAACCTCCAAAAAAACCTGTTCACCATCATAAGGACAAACAGATCATGTTCCCCATCTTTAGGATGAACAGATCCCACCAAACCTCCAAGAAAACCTGTTCGCCATCATAATGACGAACATATCACGTTCACCATCTTTGGGATGAACAGATCCCACTGATCCTCCAATATTGTAATAACCCGAGATTTCCTATATAAAATAAATAAGAAATTTTGCATATAATTTTTTTTTTATTATTTAATGACGAGAATAAATGTTTAGTAATGTGAACGATAGATACAAATATATTTATTACTTGAAAATTTAGAAATAATTTTGGAATAATTAATTACTACAATATATATTGTTATGGTAATTAATTTCTGTAAGCCGAAATGTTTTTATTAATTATTTTCCAGGAAAACATGATTGGAAAAATATATGAAGTGATAGTTAGATTTATATAATAAATATTTTATTATATGAATTGTTCAGAATATTTAAATCAAGTATTTTAACTTGATATGGAAAGAGAAGTCGATATGGGATCCAAACCTCGGATTGGGATTGTGATCAAGAGATGAGAATAATAATATTATATTATTGTTATAATAATTTTACAAGATACCATAATTATGTCTCGTGTGTGCGACATATAAAATTGTGCAATGACGACCAATTAGGTCATAAAGATATTACCGTCTTTGTGAAACCCTAATTATTAAACTCGCTTATGAGATATGATTGAGTAGTGGATCATGCATATGAAGTTACTCAGTATACGTAACTAACTGGTAATTAGAAGAAAACCCTAATTACTATTTTTACGCTCGATAATTAGGACAAACCCTAATTATTACAACCCTAATCGGTTGAAGTTAGAGATCAGAATGACCGTGTTAAGAATATACATGCATCATTAGAGAACCCTAATGGTCAATTAGAAACCCTAATTGATAGCGTTAAGAAACCCTAATTTTTCAATCGAAAACCCTAATTTTAAATTATCGGGTTTAATTACGATGTTAATGAACAAGTATTTTAATTTACCAAAGATAGAAAGTAATTGGTAAATGATAAGAATTACCATCTAGTGATTAAATACTACATTTAATTGCTATGTACAAAAATGCCCTTGAAATTTTATGCGAAATTACCAAAATGCCCTTTTGGTTTATTAGTGTATTATTACTTACATTGTTGATGGAATTATCCAATTGTAGCATCCAATGTATCTAATATATTTTTATATAGATTAAAGAGAGGGGAAATGACCATTTTACCCTTTTTGTCCATCTTAGTGCATTATTTGTGCATTATTGTGCTACCAATCCCACCAAATCCAGTCAACCACTCCATAATTATCCTTTGAGCTCTATAATTACCAACCAAATCAGCATCCAAAGCATCTAGCATGGCCTATAAATAGAGATCAAGGAGATTGAATGAAAACACACACTAATATTTTCTAAACTCTCTAGCCACACTCTCTCAAGTTTTAACCAACGAAATTATCTTACCCATAAGCTCATAATCAAAGACTAACCATCACAAACCACAAATCAGAAGCATCAAGAAGCCAGAAATCAAAAATCAAGCTTGAAAAGGTAGGAAATCCTAAATTCTAGAAATCCTTCGATTCGATGTTAATTGATGCAATGGATTGTTTAAAGTTGTGTAATAGAGAGTCTATTAATGTTCTGGATTGTTAAATTCATGACCCATAACATCAAAGTGCTCAAAATCAAAGTTTTTCCAACTTTTGAAAAAGCAATTTCGCTATTTTTGGGCAAATGTCAAGCCTTATATCTCTGTGATTATTTACTGTTTGTGGTGTTTTAAAGATGTTATGTGTAGCTTGTTATGTGGTATTTAAGTTGAAAAACGAATCAAGTCTAGATCAGTTTTAGATTGAGAGATATAAGCGGTCAAAACTTAGTTGACCAAATCGCCAAACTAATAAACCAGATTTTTTAAGAACAAGTTCCGTGTTGCACTTTGACCAACGATTTCCGGTTAGATATTATGTTTTTATGATGATGTTAAGGTTTGAAGTTATATTCCTACATGTTTTCTACACACTGGAGTTGATAGATCACCAAAACGTTACACGATCATCAAGTTATAGAGGTCCAAAGTAAGCACCTCAAACTGTTCTTCGTGAAGAACAGCTTTGGAAGCTACTTTGATGGCTGATTTCTCCCAGATCTGATGTTTTGTAAACGTTATGATTGTTGGTAATTGTATTCTGGTAGTTTCTCTACAAGACCCAATTTATAGATTGTCCAAATTCGTTCAGATGAGAGAGTTATACTCTAATTGACGTGCTTTCTTCATTAACCGCCTTATGAAATCTGGGTTTGTGAAGAACACCTATAGCGACGCTTCTGTCACTATAGGGGCCTTTAGCGACGGTTATTATTATTATTTTCGTGAAATTGATTTAAAAATTAGAAAAATTAGATTTTAATTATTAAAATACCAAATAAATTACGAAAAATTATTTTAAAGTCCTAAAAAATAGTTTTTAATTATTTTGAGTATATTTCATAAATATTTAATATTTTTGGAATATAAAAGTATTTATTTATTTAATTATAATATTAAATAAATTATTTAAAAATAGTTTTAATTCATGAAAATCATGAAAAATTATATTATGGTATAAGAAAATATTTTAAGTTATTTTCCATGACTTTTAATATTTTGTGATGAATTTTATTAATTAATTATATATTAATGATATTTAGTTAATGATTTGTGATATTAAGTTTATTTAATATTTATATTAAATAAATAGTTTAAAATGGTTTTATTTATTTAAAAACCATTTAAAGAGGATATTAAGGATTTAAAATATTTTAAGTTATAATTAATGACTTTTAATATTTGGATAAATAGTGCATTAATATTTAAATATTAGTGGTTATTATTTAAAAATGATTTTAATTATTTTAAAAATCATTTAAGGGTAATATAAATGTTTTAAAAATATTTTGAGTTATTATAAATAACTTTTATATTTTAGCAATGGTTTCATTAATAGTTTAATATAAATTAATTATTAATGATAATGAAATTGTTTAATGTTTAAATCATTTAATTATGATTCCGATGTTTGAAAGTTATAAATTTACCAAACTAGTGACTTTAGAAACCGATTATGAAGTTATGAAGTTTTGAAGAACACCTATAGTATACAGCTTATATCACTATAGGCCCTTTAGTAGGATGATTTGAATTATTTTAAATTTTTCAATTTCTCGGAAATTTCAAAATGGTTAAAAATAAGATGTCCGATATTTGCGAGATGTTGAGGTATAGAATAAGAGTCTTAGACTCAAGATTTACCCGATAAAGTTGCTTATGCACTCGACAAATGTCGAACTCTATAATAGAAAGAAAAGGCTATTGTAAGAGCATGGATGAGATATTTGAAAAATGTATAAAAATATTTCAAGTATAGAATAGAACTAAAAGTATGATCACCGTGATTATGTCTTTGTCGTAATAGATAAATTACTATGTGTTAAGATATATTGTTCTAATCGAACGAATGATCCGATTATTGATAGGTTGTGATAAAGAGATAAAACCTAAGTTGAGATTTGTAATCAAATGAATCGAGCAAAGATCCTACCTTTGCATTTCCTTTATCTGATGGACATGAGTAAGAAGTTTCGAAATCTTTTTATTCTGTCATGATTATGTACGCTTTGATTATCAACATGTTAGCTCGGATATATATTACATTCATTGATTTCTAAATGGTTATACAAGTGTCCCCACTTGGATAATCATGGCATTTATTCACATGTTGATACACTTTTTCAATTACCCGTATACATATATGTTGAATTACATATTATTGTTGAGCAAGATTAAAAACCTTCGGGTTTGGAACCAGGCATGTATGAACATCCCTATATGGGAAGATTTTTGCGCCCAAGGCGGATAGAGTGAGCGATGAATTTCGTTCAAGTTATGTAGTATTGATCAATACAGGGTACAACGGGGCTGATCACCCTCCGTACCCGTAAGCTAGAGCGGTTTGCGGATGAATTTCTGCTAAACCTTTTCAAAAATGAAAAACAATGTTCATAGTATGTTTCTTAAACCCTATTCATGGGTAGAGCCTAATTTCAAGAATTTGAAAGAGAGTTGTTATGTGAATTTTTTATCAGTACAGATTACTTCACAACTTTTGCTTCGTTGTTGAAGTGTTATGTAAAGAGAATACTTATATTCTTTCAGCTTATATATATAATTGTTATTACTTGCTGGGCACTCAAATGCTCATCCTTGCTTAAATTAAATGTTTTCAGTTATGTATGAGCAACTTTGAAGGCTCGAGCACGAAACAAAGGAAAAGGAAAGCTGATCGAATAAGTGTGTATTATGAGTTAATGGTTATAGTTGTATTGGTATCTATTCAAGTATTGTAAGGAATGTATTTGAAGGTCTCGTACCTGGGAAGTAAACTTTGATGTATGTAAATTAAGTTTGAATGTAATATTACTATTGTATGATTCAAATTTTATAGAAATGGTATCGTGAAGCACCGAGTTCGGGTTTCAAGTACCCGGATTTGGGGGCGTCACAGGTTGGTATCAAAGCTGTAGGTTATAAACATTAGGAATACAAAACCTAGGTTATAACCTTAGTAGAATGGAGGACAAAAGTTAAGAAAGATATTCAGTGAACCAGGAGACGAAGTACTCTGGTGAGAAGTTATAGGATATGATGAGTTGAAGAGATTCATCGAGTTTTAGTGGTACTAAATAAAATATTACTTCATTTTAATGATGAATATATTTTATTTCAGTAATGATGTTGTCTCGTTCATTGTGGTCATAGGATGAATGACGAAAGTCAAGATAGTAATTCCTTGACCCAAGAGACGATGGACTCTAGCAAGGAGTACACAGACAGTGAGATGATAAGAGATTTGATAGTTAGGAACATTTACTTAAAGGTTAGAGATTTGAAAAAGCGGAGGGCACGAATCGTATTTCCAGATTTCGTAATAAAGAAGACAAGGACGCTGCTCACCGAACACAGATAGAATTAGCAGAGTTACGAGGGAGGTTGGAGCAAAGGGAGATACAGATAGGACAGTTGAAGGTTGAGATAGAAGCCAAAGACACCAAGATATATACCTTGGGCGGGATATAGACATCGCCTTTATGCGATTCGATCACGAAAGTGGATGGAGCGCCTTTTCGGCAGAGAGAGATAAAGGCGTTGATGAGAATTGAATAAATTTATCGTCAAACAAAATAAGAGACAACGTATATAAAACTCTTGATTGCTGTGTATATATACTATATGCTAATCAGGGTAACTTATGTATGTAGATGTCGGGTGGCCCGTAGTGCAAAGGTAGACAACTGATTGGTATAATCATTGTTATTACATTTGAATATATTTAGCCTTTGGGGTAAGGATATTGAGTAAACGTTCTATTAAGCCTTTGTGGCAAGGAGAAACTGTTGGTTTACATGATTATAAATATGAATTCTGGATTTAACTATAATCTTTGGTGGTTCAGGTGAAGACAGGTGATGAGAGTTCTTTTTATCTTGGGTATAACAAAGAACTGTTGATGAGTATTACAGGAATAAAATATTAAAGATGGACTTTTAATCTAGAGGAGAAAGTAGACATTATGTTCTACTTGACTCTTCTAATGGATTGCTTATTCCGCTGCAGTTGTTGGTCTTAAACTTGTTGTCTATTGTATTTTATCAGTTGTTATACTATAGAAGGCTAATGATAATTTATTCTGCAGTATCTTAGTCATAATATTTCTTACTAGGGTAGTTGAGCTCACCCTTTTGCTTTCATTGTTCTCTTCAGGAAATGAGAACGTAGCTGAGACTAGTCGGGGAACGGAGTGATGGTCCAGGATAAGTGGCTTTAGTAGTCCTCACTATTCTGTAAAATAGTGTGATAATAATTGTAATGAGGACTCCATTGAGTGTGGATATTGTCTAGAAGACAATATTCGTGTTAAAACTCTCAGCTATGTTTTTTCGTATTTTGCACGACAGTTGTATTAAAGAAGTTGTAGTTGATTTATATACCATGTATCTGGCGACCCAAAATGGGTGATTTATACCTATTTTGGGGGCGTCACAACTATCCCACCAATAGCCTCCACATTCGAAGTGCTCTCTTGTCGACCAGATTTTGCAATTTGAAAAAAGAGAACCACTTATCTTTTATGCGTAGGATCTCCCCTTCTTGATAAATCAGTGTTTTTAATTCAATATTAAAAAAAGTGTTTCCCAAAGACGGCGCCAATGTTAACGCCAAATTTTGTACGCTTGACGAAATCACCCAAAATATCAGGCCAAAATTTTGACGCCCCCAAAATAGGTATACATCACCCATTCTGTATCGCCAACTCATGGTACAGAAATAACTACAACTTTATTAATACAAATGTCGTGCAAAATACGACAACACTTAAACTGTGAGTTTAATTACAAATATTGTCTTCTAGACAATATCCACAACCAAATAAGTCTTCATTACAATTATTGATACACTATTTTACAAAAATAGTGAGGACTACTAAAACATCTTCTAGAACCATCAATCCATACCCCGACTAGTACTCGCTACATTCTCGCCTCCTAAAAAGAAAAATGGAACAACAAGGAAAAGGGTGAGCTCAACTAGCCCAGTAAAGAATATTATGACTAAGATAATATAGAACAAATTATTGTTAGTCCTCAACAGGGAAAAATTTGATAAAATACAATAGACAACAACTTTCAGATCAATATTCACAGGGAAAATAATAATTCATAGAAGAGTTACGTAGAGAATGAAGTCTACTATTATCTATGAATTTAAAAGTCCATCATCAATATTTTATCCCTGTAACATCAATCAATAAACATCTTGAATCAAATATTCATCTTTGCACTACAGGCCAAAGATATTCATCGATTGGTCATGTTCATCTCAACACATGTACATCTTTGCACTACGGACCAAAGATATTCATAAGAAAATCAACCATCTTTGCACTACAGGCCAAAGATATTCAGTAATATCATCATTTAGGACCGAGGATGATAAAAAATATTTTAAAAAAAACGAATCTAGTGAAACAAAAGAATAAATATTAAGGATTCGTATTTCGGTTTATCCATGTCCAAAAATACCTCAATAATAATCATAGTGGAGTAAAATTCAAGAATGATCAAAACATGGATACAATCAAAGCTAGTATCCATAATAGATATTTTGGACGAAAAGGAAAATTTTTCATTTTTCGATGAATAGTCTTAATATTCGTGAATAATACCAAGTATCGTAAATAGTGCATTATCGTGAATAGTAATCCCGACACCAAAAGTTCCAAATTTGATAAAAGTTCAGATCAATATTTTGGCATAATGATATTGAAAGAATAACATCATTACTGAAAAAAAATAACATCCACTTACCTCGTAAAAGACAATACTTCTAGTTGAAACACTTAGGATATAGGCTTTGACTTGAACTTGCACCGTATAGCAACACTCAAAGTATTAAAATACTCACAAGAATACGCTCGATAATATAGAGAGAGAAAGAGAGAAAACTTTAGTTTCTGGTGTGATTTTCAATTCTAACCTAAGTACCCTATTTATAGGAAAATGCTTAGAACACCAAATCAGAAAATTTAATAAAATATTATTATATAAATTAAATTGTCAAGCCCACCATAGACAACTGATTTCAGTCACCTTGCACATGTTAATGATGCCCACAAAATTGAAAAAAAAACGTTTTTCTTTAAAAAATTATTTAAAACTTCAAAAATCAATTATTTCAGAACTTCGGAACTTCAATAATTCACAATAAATAGCCCTTTTATTAGAAAAATTCGAACCTCATGTCTTTTTATAGGAAATTCCATTATCTACAACTTTGCAGAAGAAAGTTTTCCAAATTCTAAACAAAAATTGGCCAAAAATCCACAAACGAAGCGATTTTAGAGGCTATAATCAAATTTCGACCAAGAAATAGGGTCCATGACATGTTTAACATGTTTTAACATTTATTGCAACAAAATACTCTTCCTCCTCATATAGTCATATATCCCACATTCATTGTAAAAATATCACCATTATTATATTATAATAATATAATAATATATTTAAATGAATTATTTGATCGAGAAAAAGTTAAAATATAAATTTTCAACAATTGTCACATTAAAATTTTTCTCCATCTATATCCACATAAAATGAATATTTTCCTCATCATAAAAATCAATAATTAATTATTCATAAATAATATTACGTAATCACAATCTTCGACAACCGTGCCGTTCCAGAGAAGAGGGGCTTTCCATAAACCGGCCGCTTCCGAAAAGAGGGCTTTCCAATAAGGATCTCTCCTTACTGGCGCGTAATTAGATGACCAAACCTCTCCTTAGATAGAACTTTCTAGACATTGCCAATAATGTTATCTAACAATATTATTCGGATAATATGAATTATTACTCCGATAATGAAAAATACTATGTAGTGACAATTATTGAAATAACGGTAATATAAAATATCAACGCAAAGAATTATTGAATCAATAAAATAAAATCTTGAGCAGTAATTACTTTGTAACAATTATTGAGTAGTGCCTTCTTCACGTAAGAATCAATAATTGGTGCAATATCGGTAATAATCGTGTTTTAACCACCGAGTATTTCAACAATGATTAATCTTGATAACTACTGTAGATTTATTTATAAATAACTTATACTTGTCGGTTTCTTCATCCAATCGCCGCGTTATGGGGCCCACATTAATTGCTGTTGTACGTACAAAATATTCCCAAGCAAGTAAGAATATTCCACGACCAAACGAATATTTCCACAAAAAAATGAATATTTTATAACCACTTGCTTATTTGAAATATTTGCACATTTTACCCATAACTAATCACATTAATCAAATTAACCCTTACTATTTAAAAATAATAAGTAGAGGAAATTCAATTTTATTTATAATAAGTTGGGGTCTTACAACCTCCTCTCCTTATGAAATTTCGTTCTCAAAATTTACGTACGTACCTGGTGTTTCGAAAAGATGAGGATACCTCGATTTCATTTTCGTTTCCAACTTCCAGGTCATTTCTTCAATAGCATGGTTCCTCCACAAAACTTTGACTTGTGGTATGACCTTTGTGCGCAGGACATGCTCCTTCCTATCCAAAATCTTGACAGGTACCTCTTCGTACATTAAGTCTTCGGCTATCTCGTCCGGTTCTAACTCAATAACGTGGCTCGGGTCCTTCACATATTTACGTATCACATATATATGAAAAACATTATTAACACGAGACATACTTAGAGGTAACGCGAGTCTATAGGCCACATTTCCTACTCGATCAAGAATCTGAAATGAACCAATAAATCGTGGATTAAGCTTTCCTCTCTTCCCAAATCTTATAACTCCCTTCCATGGTGCAACACCTAACAATACATGATCCCTAATATCAAATTCCACGTCCTTTCGATGAAGATCCGCATAACTCTTTTGTCGATCCTGTGCCATTTGTATACGTTGTCGAATCATTTGGATCTTTTCTGTAGTCATACGTACCAACTCGGGTCCCAACAATGTTGCTTCACCCACCTCATCCCAACATATTAGAGAGCGACACTTTCGTCCATACAATGCTTCGAATGGAGCCACACCTATACTTGCTTGATAATTGTTGTTGTAGGAGAATTCCACCAATGGTAAATACTTATCCCAACTCCCTTTAAAGTCTAGGACACAGAGTCTTAATAGGTCTTCAAGAGTTTGAATAGTCCTCTCTGATTGTCCGTCCGTTTGAGGATGGTATGCCGAACTGAATCGTAAATCTGTACCCATAGCTTTCTGCAAGCTAACCCAAAATCGTGAAGTGAATCTTGGGTCACGATCCAAAACTATAGATACTGGCATGCCATGCAACCTCACAATCTCATTTACGTACATACGAGCTAGACGTTCAAGGGAATAAGTCTCCCGTATCGGCAAGAAATGAGCAGACTTGGTTAATCTATCAACAATAACCCAAATAGCATTTATGCCTTGAGAAACCGTGGGAAGACCCGTAACGAAATCCATGGTAATATGTTACCATTTCCATTTTGAAATCTCAAGTGGTTGCAATGGACCCTTTGGCACATGATGCTCCGCCTTTACACGTTGACAAGTTAAACACCTCAAGATAAACTCTGCGATTTGTCTCTTCATATTGTTCCACCAAAATGTATGTCGAAGATGTGACGCCCCCAAAAATAGGTATACATCACCCATCTTGAGCCGCCAGATACATGGTACATAAATTCAAATACAACTTAATTATACAACAGTCGTCTGAAATACGACAAAACATAGCTGAGAGTTTAAACAATAACATTGCCTTTTAGACAATATCCACTCTCAATGGAGTTCTCATTACATTTATTATCACACTATTTCACAAAATAGTGAGGAATACTAATGCTATCCTCTGGACCGTCACTCCGTTCCCCGACTAGTCCCTACTACGTTCTCATTTCCTGAAGAGAACAATGAAAGCAAAAGGGTGAGCTCAACTAGCCCAGTAAAAAATATTATGGCTAAGATAATGCAGAATAAATTATCCTTAGCCTTCAACAGTATAATAACTGATAGATATAATAGACAACAAGTTTTAGATCAAAAACTGTAGCGAAAATAAGCAATCCATTAAAAGAGTCAAGTAGAGAATAAAATCTACTATCTTTTATGATTTAAAAGGTTTTTCATCATGTTTATCACTGAGACTCAGCTTAATAAATAATCCACATCATCGAATCACCCCTGCACTACGGCCAAGGATATTCTTTAGTATCACAACCACAAATTATCCATGTACTACTGGCCAAAGACATTCGTGTATTCATTAATGGTCATGATCATGCCAACAACTGTCCATCAATGCACTACGGGCCAATGAGAACTTTTACCACATCATTTGTAACATTACGGTCATGATTATACCGAATAATCCCTGGTCATAATCATACCAAGTCCATCTATGCACTACAGGCCACATATGACTTTCAACAGAATATAAACATGAGGATGATGACAATGATATATGAATTCAATAAAACAAGTTCAAAAATTAATTTGTCCAAGAACCAATAACGTCCAAATTGTCAACAAGATACTGTTTTGTGGTGTAAAATTCAAGAATGCTCAGAAGAATATTTCCATGAAAAGATATTGGATGAAGCGCAAATATCAAGGATGTTCCACTAATTTCATGGAGTATAGAAGTCAAAACTTTAACCAACTGAGTATAATAAGGAATGGAATAACAAAAGAAATCACCATGCATGCGGAACTTAGCATGTACAAAGTTATTCCAACAGAATAATAAATAAAGGAACTGTGTCAAAGTAAATTCGCAGCCAAGCGGGATGTTCCAACAGAATAATAAAGAATGGAATAACGGCGAAATCACCATGCATTCGGTGATTTAGATGGATAAAGTTATTCCAACATAATACTAAATAACGGAACCGAGTCGGTAAATTACACCGACGGGATGTTCCAATAGAATAATAAAAAGCGGAACCGGTCCGCAGTAAAACGCATGAACGAGGATATTCCAATGTAATAATAAAGATTTTAACCAGTCCCATGTAAAATGCATGTGAACCGGATATTCCAATGTAATAATAAAGAATGAAATAATTGAAGAATTTCACCAAGTATAGGGTAGTCCATGACAAAGTTATTCCAATGTAATAATAAAGAATGGAATAACGAAGTTCTCTTCATGAATACAAAAGAATTAATACCCACTTACGAGTACAACAAATAATATCCTCACCGTAAAAGAAACTGGATATAAGAGTAGAGAAGTAGTATAATACTTTTCTTCTTTCTCTCTATAATTTTCTCTCTCTAGAGTTTCAGTGAATTCGTAAGAAATAATGAAGGAATGAGCTTCTATTTATAGGAGAATTGAAGGGGCGTTGTTAGGAATTATCACGGACGTAACATTAACAGATTTCACGGGTTGCCTTACTAATAATTACGGATGAAATGAATTGCATGTAAAACCAAAACTAAAAACATATAATATAAATATATATATATATATATATATATATATATATATATATATATATATATATATATCAATACCATCATTCTCCACCCACCACCATCCTTTTTTTTATCTCATTTCCTTATCTGCACATGTTAGATATATATATATATAAAAATCTCCCACCACCATTAATTCAATCCTCTTATTTCCTTTACACATGCAACCTTCCAGTCTTTTCATAATATGGCCAATGAGAAAAACTAACACATGTCATTATAAAAGCCTTGACCAATAAGGAGACACCTTAGTGCACAAGTTATTAATAATAATGACTAATTTGAAAAGTTTGGCCAAAGTGTCAAAGCTTGAGCAAATAATCACATAACCTGCCAACATCACCTACTAGGACCACCACCACCCACATGTTTACATATAAATATATACTAATATCACCATTAATTCCACCACCACTCACATATCACACACCACCCACCATACGCCACTAACATAAAGATAATATATAAATATATATAATCACATGCCTGCAGTACATATATATACGAAAAATTGATATTACTTTCTCCCGACAATTTTGAAAAATGAGAAAGTTGGGGGTCCAAATAATACGCCAAACTTACAACAAATATTGTGGCAATAATTAAACAAAACTGAGTAACTTCTCACGTAAGCATCAATAATCAATACCGTGTGCTACTATGCAACCACGCATATTACTGTACTTTTACTACTGAGTAGTTCAACAGTATTAACGATAAAACTTCCGCCGTTATTTTCATAAAATATTTTTGTCATTTTCTCATTTCGATAATAATTCCGTTGTGGGGTCCACCAATGATTGTACTGTTGTACGGATATTTCCCGACAAAAAGAATATTCCCCGACCAATCGAATATTATACAACAACTTGCATACTTTTCAAAATTTATAAATATTACCTACAACTATAACATTATCTAAAATCCACACTATAATTTTGAAAAAAATATTTCGAGAAAATTAAATCTTTATTCGTAAAATTTGAGATTTTACAGAAGATCACGATACATTTTAGTACTTCCAGGATGGATTGCAAATGGTGGATTTTACAATCTCCTCTCCTTATGAAATTTCGCCTTCGAAATTTACGTACGTACTTGGCATACCGAACAGATGAGGATACCTCGTCAGATTTTAACTCTTTGAGATATAATCTTTGAGCGTAAAATATACTCCTTCTTATCCAAGATTTTAACAGATACATCTTCATACGTTAAATCATCCGCTATCTCGTCCGGTTCTAAATCAATAATGTGGTTCAGGTCGTCCACATATTTACGTAACATCGATATGTTAAAACGTTATGAACACGCGACATACTTGGCGGTAAAACGAGTCTATAAGCTACAGTTCCTACTCGATCGAGGATTTCAAATGGGCCAATTAAATCGAGGGTTGAGATTTCCTTTCTTCGTTGATTCTTGCTTCTAGTATAATGCCTTCTTGAACCTTCTTCTTCACATTCATCAACTTTGAATCTGTAGCTTGAGCGACTTTAACTTTATCGATTAAGTTGATTCTAATCGTATATTTGTTATCTTCACGTAGGTTTGTATATTCGCACTCGTAAACACATACGATCTTTTACTCAACGCGTCAGCTACTATGTTCGCTTTTCTAGGGTGTTATTGAATGGTATAATCTTCAACAGCTCAAGCCAACGTCTTTGACACATAATACGTTCGTTTTTAGGTAAAGAAATACTTGAGGGTTTAAGAAATGGGTTTTGTACTAGGGTCAATACAAAATTCGATTTCACGCTCTAGGGGTAGGCTAAGAAATTTTCAGGAATACTTCAAAAAATTTATTAACAATAGAAATATCATTCAAAACTGTGACTCTCATCCAAGACTTGGATAGTACGTCACATTGATACCTATCAACTTGCCATCTTCATTCACGATGTTGCCTACAGAAAGTGTGGCTTCGATGCATTCCACACAAGGAAGTCAACAATGAAAGGATCAGGGATCTTTACTTATGGCTTGATATGACAATGATTGACTTTAGTGGTTAAATTGCTTGAATTCGCATAATAGGTTGGTTAGGAATATGAAAGCTAACAACCTTTCGAAAACAATCAAATTTTGCATGATGAGTAGTTAACCAATCGATTCCTAAAATCATATCAAAGGCAAGTATTTTCAAAGAGATAAGATCGACAGGTAACGTGAAAGTGTCGATTTGAATCAAACAAGATTTATAAATAGTAGAGGTAACGAAGGTTTCTCCCAAAGGAGTTTTAACAGATAAATCAAAGTCTAACTTCTCCAGAGTTAAATTCAAACATTGAACACAACTAGGTGAAATAAAAGAGTGAGTAGAACCGGTATCTAACACGGTATAGACTTCGTAAAAGTTTATGACTAACTTACCCGTGATAATTTCATTTGGGTTCCTCACTTGTTGGGAAGTCATGACAACTGCTCTCCTTTGAACTACCCGGCTTTGACTTGTCTGGGGTAGCATTTGGTGTCATCACTATCGTTGGAATTGACTTTTCTATGGGGCATATTCCACCCTCAACTGCTTCATCGTACTCCTGATTTATGATCTGAATCATCAATCTTCGATCCATATCGAATTGAGATTGACCGTTCTATACATGGTAATTTAAAACTCGATGTTGGGTTCTCCCAATTGGTGTCCAAAAAGAGAAATGTACATCATCTATTTTAGCCTTTTTGGATCGGACGTCTCTTTCTACAATATCAACACGTCGTGCAGCTTTTGCCCACGCATCCTTCATTCTCACTCGTTCCGTTGTTTCTTCTTTCAGCTGATCCTTGATATTCGAATTCTCAGATTCCAACTTTAATATCTTACACTTTGCCAAAGAGTGATTTTGTTCAAGCATCACATATCGAGTAACACAATCTTGAATTGTTCCATCCTTTTGTTCCACGACCGCTTGCCGTTCTTCAGCCTGCTCTTCTAACTCATGAACACGATTTTGCAATTCTAAATTTCGATCAAAGAATTCTTCTAATAAATTCTCCTCAGGTTCTTCTTCTTCCCCTTCTTCCTCTTCTTCCTCACTCTCAGCTGCTACCTCTGCGACTAGCTCGGGTGCAACTATTAATTCTTCTCTCACCACATGGATATCTCTAATTCCTTCTTCGCCTGATATTACATTATCTTGGTTGGTGATTAGAGGTGTCTCCACGGTCTCATTCACTCCATTGTTGACATTTTTAGCTGCCATTTTCAAATACTGTCACAAAACAAGGGTTAATTAACATGTCACATATTATCAATATACTCTAACCAACCAATTAAATAACAAATAAACTTAGGTAGGTCAAACTAGCGAAAGAATTCCCCGTCTCTCCCCTCCTAGTTCTTATCTCACATTTCAGCCAGGGATCATATCTCTAAGCTTTGATACCAACTGTGACTTCTATCCCTTAACCTGGATAGCACCTCACAATGATACCTATCAACTTGCCACCGTTACTCATGGCGTCCCCTACGGAAAGTCTGGCTTTGGTGCATCCCAAGACTTAAAAGTCACCAGATAAAGGCTCAGGGCTCTTTTCTATGGCTTTGATACCAACTGTGACGCCCCCAAAAATAGGTATACATCACCCATCTTGAGTCGCCAGATACATGGTACATAAATTCAAATAAAACTTAATTATACAACAGTCGTGTAAAATACGACAAAACATAGCTGAGAGTTTAAACAATAACATTGCCTTCTAGACAATATCCACTCTCAATGGAGTTCTCATTACATTTATTATCACACTATTTCACAAAATAGTGAGGATTACTAATGCTATCCTCTGGACTGTCACTCCGTTCCCCGACTAGTCCCTACTATGTTCTCATTTCCTGAAGAGAATAATGAAAGCAAAAGGGTGAGCTCAACTAGCCCAGTAAGAAATATTATGGCTAAGATAATGCAGAATAAATTATCCTTAGCCTTTAACAGTATAATAATTGATAGAATATAATAGACAACAAGTTTTAGATCAAAAATTGCAGCGGAAATAAGCAATCCATTAAAAGAGTCAAGTAGAGAATAAAATCTACTATCTTTTATGATTTAAAAGGTTTTTTCATCACTTTTATCGCTAAGACTCAGCTTAATAAATAATTCACATCATCGAATCACCCCTGCACTACGGCCAAGGATATTCTTTAATATCACAACCATAAATTATCCATGCACTACGGGCCAAGGACATTCGTGTATTCATTAATGGTCATGATCATGCCAACAACTGTCCATCAATGCACTATGGGCCAATGAGGACTTTTACCACATCATTTGTAACATTACGGTCATGATTATACCTAATAATCCCTGATCATAATCATACTAAGTCCATCTATGCACTACAGGCCACATATGACTTTCAACAGAATATAAACATGAGGATGATGACAATAATATATGAATTCAATAAAACAAGTTCAAAAATTAATTTGTCCAAGAGCCAATAACGACCAAATTGTCAACAAGATACTGTTTTGTGGTGTAAAATTCAAGAATGCTCAGAAGAATATTTCCATGAAAAGATATTGGATGAAGCACAAATATCAAGGGTGTTCCACTAATTTCATGGAGTATAGAAGTCAAAACTTTAACCAACTGAGTATAATAAGGAATGGAATAACAAAAGAAATCACCATGCATGCGGTACTTCAGATAGACAAAGTTATTCCAATGTAATAATAAATAATGAACTGTGTCAAAGTAAATTGCACCGCGGTGATGTTCTAATGAATAATAAAGAATAGAATAACGACAGAAATCACCATGCATGCGGTACTTGCAGATAGGCAAAGTTATTCCAATGAATACTAAATAACCGAACTAGGTCAGGCGAAATTCGCACCAACAAGATGTTCCAACGAATAATAAAGACGGAACCAGTCCTGTAAAAAAAGCGCATGACGTGATATTCCAACAAAATAATAAAGATTTTAACCAGTCCTAGCATAAAAAACGCATGCATGACAGATATTCCAATGTAATAATAAAGAATGGAATAATAGAAGAATTTCACCAAGTATAGGGTAGTCCGCGTATACAGGTTATTCCAACAGAATAATAAAGAATGGAATAACAGAAGTTCTCTTCATGAATACAAAAGAATTAATACCCCTTACGAGTACAACAAATAATATCTCTTACCGTAAAAGAAACTGGATATAAGAGTAGAGAAGTAGTAGAATACTTTTCTTCTTTCTCTCTATAATTTTCTCTCTCTAGAGTTTCAGTGAATTCGTAAGAAATAATGAAGGAATGAGCTTCTATTTATAGGAGAATTGAAGGCGTTGTTAGGAATTATCACGGACGTAACATTAACAGATTTCACGGGTTGCCTTACTAATAATTACGGATGAAATGAATTGCATGTAAAACCAAAACTAAAAACATATAATATATATATATATATATATATATATATATATATATATATATATATATATATATATCAATACCATCATTCTCCACCCACCACCATCCTTTTTTTTTTTATCTCATTTCCTTATCTGCACATGTTAGATATATATATAAAAATCTCCCACCACCATTAATTCAATCCTCTTATTTCCTTTACACATGCAACCTTCCAGTCTTTTCATAATATGGCCAATGAGAAAAACTAACACATGTCATTATAAAAGCCTTGACCAATAAGGAGACACCTTAGTGCACAAGTTATTAATAATAATGACTAATTTGAAAAGTTTGGCCAAAGTGTCAAAGCTTGAGCAAATAATCACATAACCTGCCAACATCACCTACTAGGACCACCACCACCCACATGTTAACATATAAATATATACTAATATCACCATTAATTCCACCACCACTCACATATCACACACCACCCACCATACGCCACTAACATAAAGATAATATATAAATATATATAATCACATGCCTGCAGTACATATATATACGAAAAATTGATATTACTTTCTCCCAACGATTTTGAAAAATGAGAAAGTGGGGGGTCAAAATAATACGCCAAACTTTACAACAAATACTGTGGCAATAATTAAACAAAACTGAGTGACTTCTCACGTAAGCATCAATAATCAATACCGTGTGCTACTATGCAACCACGCATATTACTGTACTTTTACTACCAAGTAGTTCAACAGTATAACGGTAAAACTTTCGTCGTTATTTTCATAAAATATTTTTATCATTTTCTCATTCCGACAATAATTCCGTTGTGGGGTCCACCAATGATTGTACTGTTGTACGGATATTTTCCGACAAAAAGAATATTCCCCGACCAATCGAATATTATACAAAAACTTGCATACTTTTCAAAATTTATAAATATTACCCACAACTATAACATTATCTAAAATCCATACCATAATTTTGAAAAAAATATTTTGAGAAAATTAAATCTTTATTCGTAAAATTTGGGATTTTACAGAAGATCACGATACATTTTGGTACTTTCAGGATGGATTGCAAATGGTGTATTGTGTGCCTCCATCATGATCTTGTACTTCAAATAAGAATCGTTAGGAACACAAAGTCTGGAGTGGACTCGAAGTATTCCTTCTTCATCGATTTTTGCTTCTGGAATAGCACCTACTTGCACTTTCTTCTTCATACGCATCAACTCTGGGTCTGTGGCTTGAGCAACTTTAACTTTTTCGATTAAAGTTGGTTCTATACGTATACTTGACATCATTGCATGGGTCCCCGGAGTCTTGAATTCAATCTTCATCTTTTGTAAATCACACAAAATAGGCCTTTATGTTGACAACATCGCACTCATTCCCGCGTATGATCTTCTACTCAATGCGTCAGCTACAACGTTCACTTTTCCAGGATGGTATTGAATAGTATGGTCGTAGTCTTTCAACAACTCGAGCCAACGTCGTTGCCGCATGTTGAGTTCCTTTTGGGTGAAGAAATATTTGAGGCTTTTATGGTCTGAATATATCTTCACTTTCTCCCCATATAGATAGTGCCTCCAAATCTTTAGCGCGAAAACGACTGCTGCCAACTCTAGATCATGAGTAGGATAATTCCTCTCATATTCTTTAAGTTATCGTGAGGCATAGGCTATGACTTTCCCACGTTGCATGAGAACACATCTTAACCCTTTGCCTGAAGCATCGCTGTAGATAACAAATCCATCCGTACCAGATGGTATTGTCAAAACAGGTGCCGAAATGAGTCTCCTCTTGAGCTCTTGGAAACTCTTCTCGCATTCCTCGCTCCATAAGAATTTTGTAACCTTCCGAGTCAACTGATTTAACGGAGTAGCAATTCGAGAAAACCCTTCCACAAATCTCCGATAATAACCAGCTAAGCCCAGAAAGCTACACGTACTTCAGTCACCGTCTTCGATTGCTCCCAACTTTGTATTGCTTCAATCTTCGTCGGGGTCAACAGATACTCCATGTTTTGACACCACGTGCCCAAGGAATGCTACTTCCTCAAGCTAGAACACGCATTTCTTCAACTTGGCATAAAGCTTGTTTTCACGAAGCCTTTGGAGTACCAGTTTCAAATGGTGCTCATGATCTTTACGACTTTTGGAATATATGAGGATGTCATCAATAAAGACAACAACGAACTGATCTAAATATTCCTTGAACACTCGGTTCATCATATCCATGAAAGCCACAGGAGCATTAGTCAATCCAAAAGACATGACTAGGAATTCATAATGCCCATACCGAGTTCTAAAGGCAGTCTTCAGAATATCATCAGTTCTAATCCTCAATTGATGATATCCAGAATGAAGATCGATCTTTAAGAAGAATTGTGCTCCTTGCAACTGGTCAAACAGGTCAACAATACGAGGTAGCGGATACCTATTCTTGATGGTGACATGGTTCAATTCCCTTAGTCAATACAAAGTCGCATACTCCCGCTCTTTCTTCTTTTACTGAATAAAACAGAGCACCCCAAGGAGATGTACTAGGGCCAGAATGAAACCGATGTCCAACAAACTCACAGTAGTTGGACCTTTAACTCCTGAAGTTCAATAGGAGCCATTCGATATGGGGTTTTAGAAATGGGCTTTGTACCGGGTTCAAGGTCAATAAAGAATTCAACTTCACGTTACGGGGTAGGCCGGAAGTTCTTGAAATCGTCGGAAAGTCAATAACAACAGGAATATTATTCAAATCTGATGTGTCTTTATTCAAATCCATAACATGGGCTGAGAAAGCTTGACATCCATTTTTTAATAAACGAATGGCTTTATGGCTTGATATAACAGTGATTAATTTTAGTGGTTTAGTTTCTTGAATTCGCACAATAAGTTGATTAGGAATATGAAAACTAACAACCTTACGAAAATAATCAATTTTGGCATGATGAGAAGTTAACCAGTCAATCCCTAAAATCACGTCAAATGCAAGTATCTTTAAAGAGATAAGTTCAACAGGTAATGTGATGGTGCCAACTTGGATCAAACAAGATTTATAAACAGTGGATGTGATGAAAGTTTCTCCTAACGGAGTCTCCACAGATAGGTCAAAGTCTAATTTCTCCGGAGTCAAGTTTAAACGTTGAGCACAAACAGGAGAGATAAATGAATGGGTAGCACCGGTATCTAATAAGGTATAAACTTCACAAGAATTTATGATTAGCTTACCCGTGATCACCTCGTTTGGGTTCCTCGCATTTTGACCAGTCACGACAAACGCTCTTTCAGGAACTGTTGACTTTGACTTTTCTGGGACAGCCTTTTGAGTCACCATCCCCGTTGGACTTGGTTTTGCTACAGTGCAATCTCGAGCGATATGTCCTTCCTTTCCATAAGTATAACATACCTTAAACGGTTGTGGGAAGTTTGGGCTGATATGTCCTTCTTTCCCGCACTTATAGCATATGACCGGTGGTCGTTCTCCTCCCTTAGAACTAGTTGTTGGTGCTGTCATCTTTACATTGTCTTTGTTGTACCTTCTCTTTTTAAAATCTCCTCCCGACTCGCTTCTTCTATTATCATGACCATGACTATCACCAGAGTGGTTGCCGCTCTTGTCCGCATTTTTCTTTCCCTGCTGGTGGTTATCGTTGCTCCGATGACTGCTGTCACCGGTATGACCCTGGTTGTGGTCCCTCGGTTGAACGTACTCATTATCACGCTCTAATAATTGAGCCCTATTGACAACATCTGAATATAAAGAAAATTTATGAGAAATGAGATACTGACGTATGTCGGGTTTCAAACCTCTCAGAAACATTCGTGTCATACGTTCCACATTCTCCACCAAATAAGGTGCAAACCTTGATAACTCTGCAAACTTTGCCTCATACTGGGACACCGTCATGTTGTTTTGTTCCAGTCTGATAAACTCTACCTCCTTTATATAACGAACACTTTCAGGAAAGTATTTGTCATTGAACAGTTTCTGAAATATCTCCCAAGACATCTTTGAAGGCAATTTGGGTGGAGTGCTTCACGATTCCCACCAAGAATCGCCTCATTATGGAACATAAAAGTAGCGAATGGAACCTTCTGTTCCTCCATGCATCCCAAGACATCAAATATCTCGGTAATTTGCTTGACCCACATTTTTGCCTTGATCGGATCCGGCTTTCCAAGGAACTCAGGGGGTCCCAACTCTTTGAACTGCTTGGCTGTGACAAACCGCGCGTTGCTATCATTTCCACCTATATTTTGTACACGAGTCTCCCTCGTCTGATTTTGCATGAACTGCAAAAAGTTTCTAAACATCCCGTCGTTCATCATCTGATCAGTGATATTGTTTACAGGAGGAACATTGTCATCCTGTTTCACGTTCTCTTGGTTGTTGATTAAAGGTGTTTCCACAGTCTAATTCACTCCATCGTTAATATTTTCAGCTGCCATTTCTAAATGCTGCCACAAAATAAGGGTTAATTAAAAAAATTGACATGCAACATAATAACCCTATACTCTGACCAACCAATAAATAAGCTTAGGTAAGACACACTAGCGAAGGATTTACTCGTCTCTCCCCTCCTAGTTCTATTCTCCGATCTCCGTCAGAGATCATATCCCTAAGCTCTGATACCAACTGTGACGCCCCCAAAATAGGTATACATCACCCATTCTGAGTCGCCAACTCATGGTACAGAAATAACTACAACTTTATTAATACAAATGTCGTGCAAAATACGACAACACTTAAACTGTGAGTTTAATTACAAATATTATCTTCTAGACAATATCCACAACCAAATAAGTCCTCATTACAATTATTGATACACTATTTTACAAAAATAGTGAAGACTACTAAAACATCTTCTAGAACCATCAATCCATACCCCGACTAGTACTCGCTACATTCTCGCCTCCTGAGAAGAAAAATGGAATAACAAGGAAAAGAGTGAGCTCAACTAGCCCAAAAAGAATATTATGACTAAGATAATATAGAACAAATTATCGTTAGTCCTCAACGAGAAAAAATCGATAAAATACAATAGAACAACAAGTTTCAGATCAATATTCATAAATGAAAATAATAATTCATAGAAGAGTTACGTAGAGAATGAAGTCTACTATTATCTATGAATTTAAAAGTCCATCATCAATATTTTATCCATGTAACATCAATCAATAAATATCTTGAATCAAATATTCATCTTTGCACTACAGGCCAGAGATATTCATCAATTGGTCATGTTCATCTCAACACCTATACATCTTTGCACTACGGGCCAAAGATATTCATAAGAAAATCAACCATCTTTGTACTACAGGTCAAAGATATTCAGTAATATCATCATTTGAGACTGAGGATGAAGAAAAATATTTTAAAGAAAACGAATCCAGTGAAACAAAAGAATAAATATTAAGGATTCGTATTTCGGTTTATCCATGTCCAAAAATACCTTAATAATAATCATAGTGGAGTAAAATTCAAGAACGATCAAAACATGGATACAATCAAAGCTAGTATCCATAATAGATATTTTGGACAAAAACAAAAATTTAGTTTTTCTGTGAGTAGTGTCGTATTCTTGAATAGTGTCGTATACGTGAATAGTAACTCCGACAAAAAAAGTTCCAATTTGATAAAAAGTTCATATCAATATTTTTGCATAATGATATTGAAGAAATAATATCATTTACAAAAGAAAATAATATCCCTTACCTCGAAAGAGTACTTCTGGCTGGACTACTGAATATAGTGCTGAAGGAATTTGCACCGTATAGCAACACTCAAAGTATCAAAATACTCACAAGAATACGCTCGATAATATAGAGAGAGAAAGAGAGAGAAAACTTTAGTTTCTGGTGTGATTTCAATTCTAACCTAAGCACCCTATTTATAGGAAAATGCTTAGAACACCAAAGCAGAAAATTTAATAAAATATTATTATATAAATTAAATTGTCAAGCCCACCTTAGACAACTGATTTCAGCCACCTTGCACATGTTAATGATGCCCACAAAATTGAAAAAAAAACATTTTTCTTTAAAAAATTATTTAAAACTTCAAAAATCAATTATTTCGGAACTTCGGAACTTCAATAATTCACAATAAATAGCCCTTTTATCAGAAAAATTCGAACCTCATGTCCTTTCTATAGGAAATTCCATTATCTACAACTTTACAGAAGAAAGGTTTTTCAAATTCCAAACAAAAATTGACCGAAATCCACAAACGGGCGATTTTAGAGGCTATAATCAAATTTCAGTCAAGAAATGGGGTCCACCAACATGTTTAACATGTTTTTAACATTTATTGCAACAAAAATACTCTTCCTCTTCATATACTCATATATCCCACATTCATTGTAAAAATATCACCATTATTATATTATAATAATATAATAATATATTTAAATGAATTATTTTATCAGAAAAAGATAAAATATAAATTTTCAACAATTGTCACATTAAAAATTTTCTCTATCTATGTCCACATAAAATGAATATTTTCCTCATCATAAAAATTAATAATTAATTATTCACAAATAATATTACAGAATCACAATATCGATAACCGGTAGTTCCTCAGAAGAGGGGCTTTCCAATAAGGATCTCTCCTTACTGGAGCGCAATTAGATGACCAAACCTCTCCTTAGACATAACTTTTTAGACATTGCCAATAATGTTATCTAACAATATTATTCAGATAATATGAATTATTACTCCGATAATGGAAAATACTGTGTAATGACAATTATTGAAACAACAGTAATATAAAATATCAACGCAGCAATTATTGAATCAATAAAATAAAATGCTGAACAGTAATTACTGTAACAATTATTGAGTAGTGCCTTCTTACGTAAGAATCAATAATTGGTGCAATACCGCAATGCATCTTGTGTTTTAACCATCGAGTATTTCAACAAGATAATTCAGAATAACTACGCCAATTATTTATAAACAACTTATACTTGTGCTTTCTTCATCCAATCGCTTTCAGTTATGGGGCCCATACAAGGTCACAACAGATTGCATACAAATATTCTCCGACAGTAAGAATATTCCATGACCAAATGAATATTCCCCGACAAAAATGAATATTTTATAACCACTTGCTTATTTGAAATATTTGCGCATTTTACCCATAACTAATCACATTAATCAAATTAGCCCTTACTATTTAAAAATAATAAATAGAGGAGATTTAATTTAATTTATAATAAGTTGGGGTCTTACAAAAATCGCGCTAACAGTTGATTGTATTGTTGTGAAATAAAACTCACGAAATACATTCACATAAAAATAAACAAAGAGATATAAAATATGAACACAAAAATTTACGTGAAAACCCAATTGGGAAAAAACCATGGAGAGAGAGAGAGAAATCCACTATAATAATATGGAGAGTACAAAGTGTTTATTTGTGTCACATGATATTATGTTCTGTCTCCCCTAAACTATTGCTTATGGCTGTATATGTAGCTGCCATGTCCACGAGAATCCAATCCGGAGTAGAAGTCGTTTGTAGAATCACCTTATAACTACAATTAATGGGTGATAGCTTCCTTCCCAAATTAAACCTCATTATCCCACTAAATAAGGAAACACAATCTTACTTTATTGAGGACTCTCCCACAATCAAAATAAATCCAAATAATCACACCCCAACATTGCCCCTCAGTCTCTTATTTATAAGGAACTTAAAATAAGAGAGTATACAAATTTATACCAACCAAAAATCCATATCTGCAGAAGACGAACTATCACACCCGAACTCCATACGCCGAATGAAATTTTTTGGCTCCCAATATCGCCACCTCACTCCTCTCGTTCACTCCTAAGATAGATAAATAATTGTCCTTATTACTACCAAAGATATAAAGAACCAACCTTATCACTACCGAAGTTATAAAGAACCAACCTTATCACAATCGAACCAACCTTATCACTACCGAAGATATAAAGAACCAAACTTATACCAACCGAACCAACCTTATCACTATCAAAAATATAAAAGACCATCCTTATCACGACCCTAAATATAACAAACCAACCTTATACCAACCGAACCAACCTTACCACTACCGAAGATATAAAAGACCATCCTTATCACGACCAAAAATATAAAGAACCAACCATATACCAACCGAACCAACCTTATCACTACCGAAGATATAAAGAACCAACCTTACCAATCTTGTTCACCGCCAAAGGGTTGAACAAGTCCAACCGATCCTCCAAACGATACGATCCTATTCACCATCTTTAGGATGAACAGATCCCACCGAACCTCCAAAAAAAACCTGTTCGCCATCATAAAGACGAACAGATAATGTTCACCATCTTTAGGATGAACAGATCCCTCCGAACTGCCAAAAAAACCTGTTCGCCATCATAAGGACGAACAGATCCTGTTCACCATCTTTAGGATGAACAGATCCCACTAAACCTCCAAAAAAACATGTTCTCCATCATAAGGACGAACAGATCATGTTCACCATCTTTATGATGAACAGATCCCACCGAACCTCCAAACAAACATGCTTGTCATCATAAGGACGAACAGATCCTGTTCACCATCTTTAGGATGAACAGATCCCACCGAACCTCCAAACAAACCTGTTTGCCATCATAAGGATGAAGAGATCCTGTTCACCATCTTTAGGATGAACAGATCCCACCAAACCTCCAAAAAAACATGTTCACTGTGACGCCCCCAAAATTAGGTATACATCACCCATCTTGGGTCGCCACTTACATGGTACATAAATCAAATACAAACTTAATTATACAACAGTCGTGTAAAATACGATAAAATATATACTGTGAGTTTTAACTCAAATATTTTCTTCTAGACAGTATTCAAACACAAATAAGTCCTCATTACATTTATTATCACACTATCTAACAGAATAGTGAGGACTACTAATGCTATCATCTGGACTGTCACTCCATTCCCCGACTCGTCACAGCTATATTCTCATTTCCTGAAGAGAACAGTGAAAGAAAGGGTGAGCTCAACTAGCCCAGTAAGAAATATTATGACTAAGATAATGAAGAATAAATTATCGTTAGCCTTCTACAGTGTTAAACTGATACAATATAATAGACATCAAGTTTAACTGCAGCGGAATAAGCAACCCATTAAAAGAGTCAAGTAGAGAATAGAATCTACTATCTTTAATGATTTAAAAAGTCCGTCATTGATATTTTATTCCTGTAATACTCATCAACAGTTCTTTGTTATACTTAAGATAAATAGAACTTTCAATACTTTTCTTCACCTGAACCACCAAAGATGTTAGTTAAATTCATAATTCATATTTATAATAATGTGAATTAACAGTTCCTTCTTGCCACAAAGACTTAATAGAACGTTTACTCAATATCCTTACCCCAAGGTTGAAGATATTAAAATGTAATAACAATGATCATACCAATCAGTTGTCTATCTTTGCACTACGGGCCAAAAATATTCAATTATAAAACCAATGGTCATGATCATACCAATCACATCATTGAATTATCCATGCACTACGGCCAAGGATATTCGTTAGTATCACTAGTGGTCATGATCATGTCATACACATGTCCATCTTCTCACTACGGGTCAAAACTATCAAATAACAGATCATCTTTGCACTACAGGCCAAAGATATTCAACAACATATCATCTTTGCACTACAGGCCAAAGATATACAACTGTAAAACCAATAACCAACAGTATAATAAAGAATAGAATAATAAAAGAATTTCATCATGTATGCAGTACTTCGCATAGACAGGTTATTCCAACATAATAATAAAGAATTGAATAACAACAGACTTCACCAGGTATACGGTAATCCGCGTATACAGGTTATTCCAACAGAATAATAAAGAATTGAATAACAACAGACTTCACTAGGTATACGATAATCCACGTATACAGGTTATTCCAACAGAATATTAAAGAATGGAATAACAACAGACATCACCGGTATACAGTAATCCGCGTATACAGGTTATTCCAACAGAATAATAAAGAATTGAATAACAACAGACTTCACCAGGTATATGGTAATCCGCGTATACAGGTTATGTATAGGGTATGCCTCGTATACAGGTTATTCCAACAGAATAATAAAGAATAGAATAACATAAGGATTTCACCAAGTACAGGGTATGTCGCGTATACAGGTTATGTATAGGGTATGCCTCGTATACAGGTTATTCCAACAGAATAATAAAGAATGGAATAACATAAGGATTTCACCAAGTGCAGTGGTATGCCAGCAGATACAAAGTTATGTATAGGGTATGCCTCGTATACAGGTTATTCCAACAGAATAATAAAGAATGGAATAACAGAAGTTCTCTTCATGAATAAGAAAGAATAACACCCCTTACTATAATAATACTATCCCTTACGAATATTGAACGAAAATAATATTCCTTACGAATATTAAACGAATATAATGAATATTGAACGATAATAATATTCATATGAATATGAAAAATAATTTCTCTTCAGAATAAAAAAAAAAAAAAAAATCCTTACCTTTGAAAGAAGAGTACTCCGACTGGTAGGGCGAGGATATACTCGAAGAAAACTTGTACTACGCTCAAAGCTTTCTTAAACTCTAAAGAAAATACGCTCAAGATTATAGAAGGAGAATTCTCTGAACTTCTGGTGTGATTTTCAATTCTAACTTAGCCCTCTATTTATAGAAAAATAGAATGCATAGTAACTAATCCATGAACGGTCCAGATTGATTTACTTTAATCTGACGGTCCATATTTAAAGAAAAATCTTTTAAATAAAATATAATATATTCTATTTATATAAAAATATTTTACTATGCAAACACTATGCAAAACACTATGCAACACTATGCATAATAAAATATAATATATTCTATTTATAGAATAACTTTAATAAAGTATTCTGTTTTATTTAAAAAGATGTTTCTGTTTTATTACGTTAATAATACGAATAAAATAAAACGTCATTATCGCTATAATAATTAAAACAAAACGTCATTATCGCTATAATAATTCATATTAATAATCGACAATAATTGAAACAAACTAAGCGACTTCTCACATAAATATCAATAATCAATATCGTGTGCTAATATACCAATTTTTTTTTAATACTTTTATTTCATAAAATTCGGGGTCTCACATTCACTATCTTAGGATGAACAGATCCCACCGAACCTCCAAACGATCTTGTCCGCCATTATAAGGACGAAAAGATCCTGTTCACCATCTTAAGGATGAACAGATCCCACTGAACCTCCAAATGATTTTATAAGTTCGCATAAAGACTGAATGCCACCCCGACCATAAAATAATTGTTCGCCCAAAGGTTGAACACACAACACTGAACCTCCAAAAATACCAAAGTAGATAGTTGAAGCCATAATGAAGCCGATATGACGTAATCCAAAGTATACTACTATCATTCGAAGTATCGTAGGTGAACATCTCATACCGTTGAAGCTTACACCAAGCTTGTGAATCCTGCCCCCCAGCCAATTCAGCCCGAATAAATAAAGAAGGATGAATAAAATACCGAACTTATATATTACCCAAAAATATTTTCTCCTGCTAATTTTGTTTTCATGCCGAAGAGAGTGACAACAACCAGTAATCCAAGTTCGAAATACTTCGCCATAAGTAGCCTTTATATCTGAAGTACTCTCCCACCAGTAGCCTTTATATCCGAAGTAATCTCCCACCAGTAGCCTCTACATTTGAAGTGCTCTCCCACTAGTAGCCTCCATATCAGAAGTGCTCTCCCACCAGTAGCCTCCACATCCGAAGTGCTCTCTCCTCGACTAGTTTTTGCAATTTGAAAAAAGAGAACAACTTATCTTTTATGCATATGATCTCCCCTTCTTGATAAATCGGTGATTTTAATTCAATATTAGAATAAGCGTTTCCCACAGACGGCATCAATGTTAACACCAAATATTGTACGCCTGACGAAATTACCCAAAATAGCAGGCCAAAATCGCGCTAATGGTTAAGTGTATTATTGTGAAATCAAACTCACGAAATCCATTCACATAAAAATAAACAAAGAGATATATAATATGAACACAAGAATTTGTGTGGCAACCCAATTAGGAAAAAACCACGGAGAGAGAGAGAGAAAGAGAAATCCACTATAATAATATGGAGAGTACAAAGTGTTTATTTGTGTCATATGATAGTGTTCTGCCTCCCCTAAACCATTGCTTATTGCTGTATTTATAGTTTTCATGTCCACCAGAATCCAATCCGGAGTAGAAGTCCTTTGTAGAATCACCTTATAACTACAACTAATGGGTGATAGACTCCTTCCCAAATTAAACCTCCTTATCCCACTAAATAAGGAAACACAATCTTACTTTATTGAGGACTCTCCCACTGTCAAAATAAATCCAAATAATCACACCCCAACATTGCCCCTCAGTTTCTTATTTATAAGGAACTTAAAATAAAAAAAAGTATATAAATTTATACCAACCGAAAATCCATATCTGCAAAAGACGAACTATCACACCCGAACTCCATACACCGAATGAAATTTTGTTGCTCCCAATATCGCCACCTCACCCTTCTTGTTCACTCATAAGATAGTTAAACAATTGCCTTTATTACTACCAAATATATAAATAACCAACCTTATAACTATCGAAGATATAAAGAACCAACCTTATCACAATCGAACCAACCTTATCACTACCGAAGATATAAAGATCCAAACTTAACCAACCGAACCAACCTTATCACTAACGAAGATATAAAAGACCATCCTTATCACGATCGAAAATATAAAGAACCAACCTTATACCAACCGAACTAACCTTATCACTATCGAAGATATAAAATACCATCCTTATCACTATCGAAAATATGAAAAACCAACCTTATACCAACTTAACCAACCTTATCACTACCGAAGATATAAAGAACCAACCTTACCAATCTTGTTCATAGCCAAAGGGTTGAACAAGTCCAACCAATCCTCCAAATGATACGATCCTATTCACCATCATTAGGATGAACAGATCCCACTGAACCTCTAAAAAAAACTTGTTCTCCATCATAAGGACGAACAGATCATGTTCACCATCTTTAGGATGAACAGATCCCACAGAACTGCCAAAAAAACCTGTTCGCCATCATAAGGACGAACAGATCCTGTTCACAATCTTTAGGATGAAAATATCCCACCGAACCTCCAAAAAAACTTGTTTTCCATCATAAGGACAAACAGATCATGTTCACCATCTTTAGGATGAACAAATCCCACCAAACCTCCAAACAAACCTGATCTCCATCATAAGGACGCCATCATAAGGACGCCAGCATAAGGACGAACATATCATGTTCACCATCTTTAAGATGAACAGATCCCACCGAACCTCCAAACAAACCTGTTCGCCATCATAAAGATGAACAGATCCTGTTCACCATCTTTAGGATGAACAGATCCCACTAAACCTCCAAAAAAACTTGTTCGCCATCATAAGGACAAACATATCATGTTCACCATCTTTAGGATGAACAGATCCCACCGAACCTCCAAACGATCTTGTCCGAAATCATAAGGACAAAAAAATCATGTTCACCACCTTAAGGATGAACAGATCCCACCGAACCTCCAAACGATCTTGTAAGTTCGCATAAAGGCTGAACGCCACCCCGAACATAAAATAATTGTTCACCCAACGGCTGAACACATGCCACTGAACCTCCAAAAACACCAAAGTAGAAAGCCGAAGCCAGAATGAAGCCGATATGACGTAATCCAAAGTATACTGCTATCATTCGAAGTATCATAGGCAAACATCTCATATCGTTGAATCTTACACCAAGATTATGAATCACCTTTGACCCAATTCAAATTTTAATAAACAAAGAAGCTCAATCAAATCTGAAGAACTTATATATTGCCCAAAAATATTTTTTCCTGCTAATTTTGTTTTCATGCCGAAGTGTTTATTTGTGTCGTATGATATTGTGTTTTGCCTCCCTAAACTATTGCTTATTACTGTATTTATAGCTGTCATGTCCACCAGAATCCAATCCGGAGTAGAAGTCCTTTGTAGAATCACCTTATTACTACAATTAATGGTTGATAGATTCCTTCCTAAATTAAACCTCCTTATCCCACTAAATAAAGAAACACAATCTTACTTTAATGAGGATTCTCCAACTGTCAAAATAAATCCAAATAATCACACCCCAACAAGATTGAAGCACTCAATCAATCTAACTATAAGGTATGGTGGTCATGCATGGAGTCTTATCTTCTTGGAGAAGACTTATGGGAGGTTGTTCGTGGAGATGATAAGGTGGCTCTTACACCCACATAATTTACAAGTTTTACAATCGTATGAGTAAATAAAATTTTTCTAAGAAAAAGACGAAAACGTTAATATTCATGAAAACTCATAAAACAAATATAAACGCTAATAAACGAACTTTTTCAAGAAATTCAAAATTCGTCATAGTGTTTATTTAAGAAGGTAAGATGAAATATGTAATAAAAAAAATTCAGGAAAAAGCCGTAAAAACACTATTCACACTAAAAATACAAACTCGATTTTTTTGACTTTTCGAATTAAAACAACGTTTATTCAGAAAATGGGGAACAGTGGCGAAATCGGATTTTCAAAAATCAAAAGTCAATTTTTCGACTAACTAAGCGTGTAACAAAAACATAACCGAAAAAGTTAGAAAAATCTAACTAAAAAGAAATCGGGTAACCGACTTAGTTCAGGAAGTAAACCCTAATCAATTGTATGATGGAAAAAGGGGATTTTTGTTAACTATATGAATTATGAAAAGAAAATGAGAAATTAAATTAATTTTGGTCTAGCCAAGCCAAGGGTTTGAATGGCTTGGCTAGAAATAAAAAAAGATTGGCTAGATTAGGGAGGCTCAAGCCTTGAAACAATGGCGTGAAGGCTTGAATCCAATACTTGCAAAGCTTGGAGCTAAAGCTAAAAAGAGGGGCAAGTGTCATTTGTTAGCTAATTGACATGTGGTTAAATAAATTATGCAACAAGGAAGGGATAAGTTGGGTGACAAAGCTTATGCAAAGCAAGATAAGGAAGGAAGCTTACGGATTATCCCATGTGGGATAAATGAGACAAGGAAGGCCATTTTGGGGCCAAGGGTGGCCGGATATAGGAGGAAGGGAGGGGGGAGTATTTGATGACTTGTGGTCTAAGGTGGCAAGAGGAGTTAATGTTAGCTTATCTCTTCCACAAATAAACCCAAGTGTTATCTTCTAATTCTTTCACCCTTTATGAGTTAGATTAAACCTTAGAGTAAGGTTAAGTTAGTTGGTGGGGGAGTTTATTAACCAATCATCCAACATTTAGTCTCTCTTTCATTTTTCATTCATCCGTATAGCAAGATAAAGAGAGAAAGTTAAAGAAAGAAAGAAAAAGAAAAAGATGCTAGAGAGGAGAAGAGAAAGAGTCGGACCAAGAAAGAGGAAAAGAGAGGCCATGGATAGCTAGATCAAATCTTAATCAAGACTAAGGAAGAAGAAGATTATCAAGAGGTAAGCTTAGGAAACCCGAACTCCTTTATCGTCTCTTTTGATTATGTTCTTAGTTTTGATAGTTGTTGGTGGTTTGTTATAAATGAAGATTATGATGGATCTTGAAGGTATAAAGTGGTTTTGAAGAAGTTAATCTTGTAAAATTACCCTAAATATGTATGAAAATGGAACAAAAATAAAAAATATAAGCCTATGCTTAAGAAAACGTTAATCAGACTAAGGAAATATCTAGTTCGTGAATTGTATATTAAAATCTAAGAAGAAGAAAATATACATGTATGTATTATGAAAATGTTCCAATTAGAACGGAGTAAAAATATGTTAAAACAAAATCATAGCGAATGTTTTCATAAAGTACGTTAAACGATGAAAATTTTAGTCTCGGGGGACTTTTAAGATAATTTCCCAAAAAAATTTTGAACCTTGATAATTATTTTTCGTTATCGGACAAGCAAGTTATGATGTTTCAAATTAGGCGTGTTGAAATTGTTCGAAGCCAAAGATATTTGAAAAACCAAGTTTTTGGCTGAGCACCATTCTGCTCTCCCGCGTCGGGGCTCTGGAAATAGGCTTATTATGGGCGCCGGGGCGCTCGCCCAAAATTTTGAGTGAACTACTTTGACGTCCTTTAGTAAATTGGGCATAACTTTTTTGTTCGAACTCCGATTGAGGCGATTCAAGGGGCTACAGAAAGATAAACAGTAGACCTGAAACTTTAATTCTTTAAGGTCCGAGAATTATTGTAAGAACCCAACTTATTATAAATAAAATTGAATTTCCTCTGTTTATTATTTTTAAATAGTAAGGGTTAATTTGATTAATGTGGTTAGTTATAGGTAAAATGCTCAAATATTTCAAATAAGCAAGTGGTTATAAAATATTCATTTTTATCAGGGAATATTCGTTTAGTCGTAGAATATTCTTACTGTCGGGGAATATTCGTACGACGGCGCAGCCTTGTGTGGGCCCCATAACGAAAAGTGATTGGATGAAGAAAATGACAAATATAAGTTGTTTATAAATAACGGCGTAGTTGTTACCGTTAATACTGTTGAAATACTCGATGGTTAAAACACAGTAGCACACGGTATTGCACCAATTATTGATTCTTACGTAAGAAGGCACTACTCAATAATTGTTACAGAATTCTTGTTCGAAAGATTTTATTTTATTGATTCAATAATTGTTGCGTTGATATTTTATATTACTGTTGTTTCAATAATTGTCACTACACAATATTTTCCATTATCGGAGTAGTAATTCATATTATCTGAATAATATTGTTAGATAACATTATTGGCAATGTCTAGAAAGTTATGTCTAAGGAGAGGTTTGGTCATCTAATTGCGCGCCAGTAAGGAGAGATCCTTATTGGAAAGCCCCCTCTTTCCTGGGAACGGCCTGGTTGTCAGTATTGTGATTCTGTAATATTATTTGTGAATAATTAATTATTGATTTTTATGATAAGGAAAATATTCATTTTATGTGGATATAGATGGAGAAATTTTTTAATGTGACAATTGTTGAAAATTTATATTTTATCTTTTTCTGATAAAATAATTCATTTAAATATATTATTATATTATTATAATATAATAATGGTGATATTTTTACAATAAATGTTGGATATATGAGTATATGAGGAGGAAGAGTATTTTTGTTGCAATAAAAGTTAAAAACATGTTAAACATGTCGGTGGACCCCATTTCTTGACTAAAATTTGATTATAGCCTATAAAATCGCCCGTTTATGGATTTCGGTCAATTTTTGTTTGCAATTTGGAAAAACTTTCTTATGTAAAGTTGTAGATAATGGAATTTTCTATGAAAAGGACATGAGGTTCGAATTTTTCTGATAAAAAGGCTATTTATTGTGAATTATTGAAGTTCTGAAGTTCCGAAATAATTGATTTTTGAAGTTTTAAATAATTTTTTAAAGAAAAATGTTTTTTTTCAATTTTGTAGGCATCATTAACATGTGTAAGGTGGCTGAAATCAGTTGTCTAAGGTGGGCTTGACAATTTAATTTATATAATAATATTTTATTAAATTTTCTATTTTGGTGTTCTAAGCATTTTCCTATAAATAAGGTGCTTAGGTTAGAATTGAAAATCACACTAGAAACTAAAGTTTTCTCTCTCTTTCTCTCTCTATATTATCGAGCGTATTCTTGTGAGTATTTTAATACTTTGAGTGTTGTTATACGGTGCAAGTTCAAGTCATAGCCTATATCCGGTGTTTTAACTAGAAGTACTGTCTTTACGAGGTAAGGGATGTTATTTTTTTTCGTAATGATGTTATTCTTTCAATATCATTATGCCGAAATATTGATCTGAACTTTTTATCAAATTTGGAACTTTTTGGTGTCGGGGTTACTATTCACATATACGGCACTATTCACGTATACGACACTATTCACGAATACGGCACTATTCATCGAAAAATGAAAATTTTTCCTTTTCGTCCAAAATATCTATTATGGATACTAGCTTTGATTGTATCTATGTTTTGATCATTCTTTAATTTTACTCCACTATGATTATTATTGAGGTATTTTTGGACATGGATAAATCGAAATACGAATCCTTAATATTTATTCTTTTGTTTCACTGGATTCGTTTTCTTTAAAATATTTTTCATCATCCTCAGTCCTAAATGATGATATTACTGAATATCTTTGGCATGTAGTACAAAGATGGTTGATTTTCTTATGAATATCATTGGCCCGTAGTGCAAAAATGTACAGGTGTTGAGATGAACATGCCAATTGATGAATATCTTTGGCCTGTAGTGCAAAGATGAGTATTTGATTCAAGATGTTTATTAATTGATGTTACAGGGTTAAAATATTGATGATGGACTTTTAAATTCATAGATAACAGTAGACTTCATTCTCTACGTAACTTTTCTATGAATTATTATTTCTGCTGCAAATATTGATCTGAAACTTATTGTCTATTGTATTTTATTAGATTTTTCCCTGTTGAGGACTAACAATAAATTGTTCTATATTATCTTAGTCATAATATTCTTTACTGGGCTAGTTGAGCTCACCCTTTTCCTTGTTGTTCCATTTTTCTTCTCAGGAGGCGAGAATGTAGCGAGTTCTAGTCGGGGTGTGGAATGATGGTTCTAGAAAGTTGTCTTATTATTCCTCACCATTTTTGTAAAATAAAGTTTCAATAATTGTAATGAGGACTTATTTGGTTGTGGATATTGTCTAGAAGACAATATTTGTAATTAAACTCACAGTTTAAGTGTTGTCGTATTTTGCACGACAAATGTATTAATAAAGTTGTAGTTGTTTCTGTATCATGTTTTTGACAACTCAGAATGGGTGATGTATACCTATTTTGGGGGCGTCACAATTATGTTTAGGATAAAGGGCTAAAATTGTCATTATTTTGACTTATGTGCATTCGGAGGCAATCGGATGGCGTCGGGTATGCGCATATGCAACGTGGATGCTTCCGACGATAAATGATGTTGTTCGAAGTTATAAAATATGAAAAATTATGAAATATAATGATGATTAACATTAATCAATGATGTATTAGAAAAGTTATATAAGCATGCTAAGCATATGCAAAGGAGACGAATCGGGTGTGTGACGTATGAACGTCGAAACGTCATGTCAATTTTTAATCAACTTAAAAAGTGTTTTAATTCAAATGAAATGAACATTATAAGATGTGGAATGGGTAATATAAACAAATATGGATGATTATAAGGGTCATAATGTGTCCAAACGACGCGACTCCGAGAGATGTTTTGGAGTTATTCACGTAAATTAAAATATAATGCACGAACGATATGAAATAAGAATTAATATAACCAATTTGAGCGTCATTAAGTGACTAATTGGTATGTTCTACATTATTGATATATGTAGGTTATTCGAAGAGCTATGTAGTATAAATGGTAAAGGACGTGTAAGGCAAGTTTCTTGAACTTTCTCAAATTTTATTGAGTAATTCTTCTAATGTCAATTCAAATTATTGAATTGAATGCATGTTTCATGACTTTTTTCATTTGTTTTCTAATTGTGCAATATGTTTAGCCTTGAATTGTGTTGTTTGCCAATATCTGCACTTATGTGCTTTTGTGAAGTATTGTTCAATTATTAAACTATTCAGATTATTAAAGTTCTGAATTATTCATAAACTATGTGAAGATTAAGTTATGTTGAGTATTAGAGTATAGCAGGGACAGGTTGATATCAAGGTGACTTATATAGGGAATGATTTCTAGTGAGGATTCTTAGGATCAGATAATTAAGAAGAGTAATGACAATAGGAATTTACGTTATTCATGTTTATTCGAGCTGCTTCTCAACTATTTTTTTGTTGATGAAGGTTTCTAATAATATTGAATTGATTCTTGATTTTTTTGTTTATTCAGATGCTTTAACTTTCTGGGCAATTAAATGCTCACCCTTGCAAAAAAATCTAAACCTTTTGTAGCTATAGAAGACAAAATTAAGTAGCCAGATGGTGTTTAATGAAAAGAATTAATTTGTTATATTATCAGATTTAAATGCTTAGTATTGCAGGTTGTATTGTAATAATAGCTTATAATTGTAATATTTGAATGATGTAATATTCGTTAATATTATGATTTTAAGATATAAAGGTAATAAAACCTGCGATTAGAAGTGATATGTTGTAATAATGTAGTAATTACTTTCATGTCTTAAGCTTATATTGTATGGCTAGCATTGTGGGGTGCTGAAATCCGATTTTGAATATAGAGCCAGGTTTAGGGCTCTCACAGTTGGTATCAGAATAGTAGGTTATAGCTCTAGGGTCAGAGTACCTTAGGATATGACCTGAGAGGAATTAGTGAAAAAAGTGCGGAGATAAACTTGGATACAGTTTTAAAAGCTGAATTGAGGCATTCATCGCAAGAAAATAATAATGAATATATGGTTATTCTGAGGTTTTAAATTAAGTTATTAAGCTTGATATTAGAATGTTAGAAAGAGGCAGGAGATCAATCTAATGATTGAAAATTATAGCAAAATTGTTGTGCAGAAGAAGGTATTGTGAGATAGTATGCAAAAACTTAGAAAGAGTTATAGATGAAGAAATAAGAATTTGAGAAAATTTGTATTGAGAAATTTAGAATTATTATGGGATTTCAATCGAGGACTCATGTGACAGCTGAGTTGTATAGACCTTTATATGGACGGGGGTTTTGTGCTTGGTTTAATGACCACTTAGTTTATCACACTGATAATCATTGAAATATTAGTGTCTCGCTATCGATATATAGATGATGAGAAGGTGATTCTTTTCCCAGGTGTATATTTGATAATTAGAGAATGATAAGATTAGGTGCGAGTTCTTGAAACTCACGTTTATGGTAAGTTTGTGACTCATGATCGTATGGTATGTTTTGAACCCCTAAGCGTATGGAAAGTCCCTGATTTGTTCTTGGACTACGCATTGCTTGGACAAGTTCCTAACTCATATTATCGTGGCAAGTTCCTGAACTCATAACGTATGCTTAGTTTGAGGAACTATATTAGGATATAATGCAAGGACCGAGAATTTTATATGATTATATATATAAATTTTATGAATAAATTTTTTTTAGAAAGTACTTGAATCATATGCATGAAAGTTGAACAAAAATATTCATGAAAGTTGAGCAAAATTAAAAAATTTAAGCTTATGCGTAAGGATAAACAAAAACTATGTAGAGGACTTTAATCGGACTAAGAAAATCGCTGGTTCATGAATTGTATATTAAAATCCAAGAAGAATTAAATATACATGTGTGTATTATGGAAGTGTTCCAATTAGAATGGAGTAAAAAAATGTTAAAACGAAGTCATGGCGAATGTTTTCGAAAAGTATGTTAAACGATGAAAACTTTAGTCTCCGGGGACTTTTGCGCCAATTTCCTAACGAGTTAATGAAACCTTAAAATTAATTTGTCTGGGGGGATTTTTATAGGGTGTTGCAAGCTTTCTAACGCCTTAACAACGAGCTCATTCCGTTATCGGATGAGCAAGTTATGATGTTTCAAAGTAGGCACGTTGAAATCGTTCAAAAGCAAAGATTTTTGAAAAAACAAGTTTTTGGCTGAGTACCATTCTGCTCTCTAGCGCCGGGTCTCTGAAAATAGGCTTATTATGGGCATCGAGGCGCTAGCCTAAAAGTTCAGGTGGACTACTTTGACATCCTTTACTAAATTGGGCCTAACTTTTTCGTTCGAACTCTGATTGAGGCGATTCAAGAGGCTCCGAAAAGATAAGGAGTAGACTTACAACTTTCAATCTTTAATTTTTGGGAATTAAGTTCGTGATAAAGGGATAAAATTGTCATTTTTGGGAATAATATGCATTCAGAGGCAATCAGAGGGCGTCGGGCATGGGCATTTGCAACGTGATGTTTCCGATAATAAAGGATATTTTTCTAAGTTATAAAATATGAACATTATTAAATATAATGATGATTAAAATTAATCAATGATGTATTAGACAGGTTGTATGAGCATACTAAGCATACACAAAGGAGATGAATCAGGCATGTTTAGTAGTAGAGAAAAGTAGAGTTTTTACCATCATTATAGATTATTTGTAACTGCCATTGCAATCACCAAATCTTACGTGGAAGTACTTTTGTTTAGTAAGTCAACTCACATATTTTTACTTCTATATTTTGTTTTAAAAATATAATCATGATATGGGCTTTGGTGTAGTGGTAATACTCGTTATTTAGTTTGCAAATGGGGGGAAGGTTCGAATTCTAAAAGTATTATTTGATACAATTAATATAGTGAAATGAATTATACTTAACACGTTCTTACCTTTGATCCCTAAAGTCTTATTTTTTTGTGATGACTTTGACAATCACAATAGATTACGTGTTAATGTGATTTTATTAATCATCACAAAAGCACTAAGCGTTTGCGTGATTACCAAAACCATCACGTAAAACCTTTCATGATGGGCATATACAAGACGACTATTATGATGCTTAAAGTCATCACGTAAACCTTTCATGGTGGTTTTTCTACTTTTTGTGATGGATTTTGGCCATCACAAATAACCATTTTTTTAGTAGTGTTCTCTAATGCTTGAATTTATATTTATCAAAATCGAAGTTATCATGAACTCAACCCACAAGTTGGGTTTTATAGCTAACAAAACTTTTTGTCCAAGTCATAATAAAATTCCAAAAAATACGAAAACAAAATCCTAAAGGTAACAAACTTCCTATAGTTATGGAAATAAAATCCTAATAAGTAACAACTTTCTATTACGCAATAATATAAAAGGTTTACTTCTTAATAAAAAAAACTACTGCCATAAAACAATTTAGTTCCTAACAACAACAACAACAACAACAACAACAACAACAACAACAATAATAATAATAATAATAATAATAGTAAAGCCAATTCGATCTTCTCAAAGTCAAGACGTCATTGAAGAAGTTCGCCTCACCCGAGGTCATGACGCCATTCCCGAAGACATCCAAACTTCCGAAGCCAAAAATCAAACCCGTAACTGTCATTGACCCCTCCCGAAGACATCAGTGACCTCCACGCCTGCGACGATCCTTCAACTCATGATATTCTAAGGCCATCAATGTATTATCCGATAGCTCGGCATCATCGGTCTCGGATCCTCCTGCTTCAGGATGTGTTTTCAACTATTCATAAACCTACAAAACTTCTTGGTGACAATCAAAGTGCTATAAAGTTGGATATTAATCTGGTGTGTCATGAAAGAACAAAGCATATTGAGATTGAGCATCATTTCATTCGTGAGAAGGTACTTGACGAAACAATTGAAGTATCGGAGGTGCGGAAAAAGGATAACATTGCAGATATCTTCACAAAGTCTCTCTCCAAGGGACCATTCAAAAATCTTCGTGCAGAGCTTGGACTTTTTTTTAATATTTTACTTTAAGGGAGAGTGTTAAAAAATTAATGTAAGACCTCAACTTTTATGAATAAATATTAATTTTCTCTAAATATTATTTTTGAATAATAAGGTGTGGATTTGATATAATGTTATAGTTGTGGGTAATATTTGCAAATTTTGTAAAGTAAGCAAGTTGTTATAAAATATTCGTTTGGTAGGGGAATATTTGTTTTATCAGGGAATATTCGTACAACGGCACAATCATTAGTGGACCCCACAATGGAATTACTGTCGGAGTTAGAAAATGACAGAAATAACTTTTTTATAAAAATAATGGCAAAAGTTTTACTGCTAACTGTTGAAATACCCGGTGATAAAAGTACAGTAATACGCGTGGTTGCATAGTAGTACACGGTATTGTACAATATTTTTGATTATTGATGCTTACGTGAGAAGTCACTCAGTTTTACTCAATTATTACCACAGTAATTGTTGCATAGTATCTCACATTATTGATTCAATTATTGTCACAATATTTTAAATTATTAAATCAATAATTGAGATGACAAAGTTATTCATATTATTATTTACATTATTGACGATATCTAGAAAGTTCTGTCGAGAAAAGGAGTTTGGTCACCTAATTGCGCGCCAATAAGGAGAACTCCTTATCGGAAAGCCCCCTCT
This sequence comes from Panax ginseng, assembly GCA_020205605.1. Classification (NCBI taxonomy): domain Eukaryota; kingdom Viridiplantae; phylum Streptophyta; class Magnoliopsida; order Apiales; family Araliaceae; genus Panax; species Panax ginseng. The sequence continues at coordinate 115,958,225 of CM035135.1, forward strand.
TTCCTGGGAATGATCTGGTTGTTAATATTGCGAGTTATAATATTAATGATGAAAAAATGTTGTTAAAAACGTGTTTAGTGAAGCCAAGTGAATTTAGATAAATAGAGGAAATTTTTATAAAGTATTTGTTGTAAATATGACTTATTATATGGACCCCCACTTACCCATTTTTCAAAATTATCGGTAGAAAGTTATCTCAATTTTGGTTTTATTACTTATATATATATATATATATTATAAGTTTTGGTTTTTATATAAAATAGAATATGTTATATTTTATTTGCATAGTACTGCGTAAGGTTTGTATAGTATTGCATAGTGTGTGCATAGTACTGCATAGTGCAACATAGTAAAATCAAAAATTTTCGTTGAATTCGCCCGTGAACGTTTGCCCGTGAATTTTTTTCCCTACTGTGCAGTCCGTGATTTTATTTTCTAAATAGTATCCAGCCATTCTCCTACAAATAGGATGCTTAGTTTAGAATTGAAAATCACATCAGAATCAGAGAATTCTTCTTTTATAATATTGAGCGTATTTCTTTTGAGTTAAGGAAACTTTGAGTGTAGCAAATAGTCTAAGTTTTTCTTCAAAAATATCCCCGCTATACCAGTCAGAAATACTATCCTTTTAAGATAAGGGGTATTATTTATTTCATATTTACTTATGATATTATTTTTCGTATTCGTAAGGAATTTTATTTTCGTTCAATATTCGTAAGGAATATTATCTTCGTTCAATATTCGTAAGGAATATTATTTTCGTTCAACAGTTGTAAGGGATATTTTTTTTTTTCAATATTCATAAGAAATAAAATTTTATTCCATACTCTGTAGTGTGTAAGTAATATTATTTCATTTTATATTCCTAATTCTACACTCATGTTGATAAGTATTGCTTCTATACTCCTTGAAATTAGTAGAATATCCTTGAAATTTGTGATTCATCTAGTATCGTTTTACAAGGATATTTTTTTGAATATTCTTGTTAAATTTTAATCTTTTCATGCCGGGGTACTATTCACTCGATTACTATTCACCTGGGGTACTATTCACGAAAAAAAATAATTTCTTTTCTATCAAAATTATTTTTGATACGTGAATATTATTCTTGAATTTTACTCCACAAAGCAGTTATAATGTTGACAATTTGGACATTCTTAAACTCTGAATAAATTGAATTATAAATATTTAAAATTTATCCTTGATCTCATTTAATTGAATTCTTATATCATTGTCATCATCCTCATGCTTATATTGTGATGAAAGTCATCTTTGGCCCGTAGTGCATAGATGGACTGTTGATTGGTATGATTATGACCAGAAATTATGTATCGGTATAATCATGACCTGTAATATTACAAATAATGTGGTAAAAGTCCTCATTAGCCCATAGTGCATTGATGGACAGTTGTTGGTATGATCATAATCATGGGTTCTCTTCGGTTAAGGGTGCAAAGATGAATTGTTATTTGGCATGATCATGACCGTTGGTGATAATAACGAATATCCTTGGCTCGTAGTGCATGGATAATTCGTGGATGTGATAGTAACGAATATCCTTAGCCCGTAGTGCATGGATAATTCGGTGATGTGGATTATTTATTGAAATGTGTTTCAGAGATAAAATATTGATGATAACTTCTTAAATCATAGAAGATAGTAGATATCATGCTCTACTTGACTCTTCTAATGGATTATTTGTTCCACTGCAGTTAAACTTGTTGTATATTGTATTCTATCAGTTTTTATACTGTTCAAGGCTAAGGATAATTTATTATGCATTATCTTAGTCATAATATTCTTTACTAGGCTAGTTGAACTCACCCTTTTCTTTCATTGTTCTCTTCAGAAAATGAGAATATAGCTGGGACTAGTCGAGGAATGAGTGACGGTCCAGATGGTTGCTATAGTTGTCATCACTATCTTGTGAAATAGTGTGATAATAATTATAATGAGGACTTCATTTGTGTTTGGATATTGTCTACGAGACAATATTCGTGTTAAAACTCTCAATTTACGTTTGTCGTATTATATAAATTAAGTTTGTATTTGAATTATGTACCATGTATTTGGCGATTCAGAATGGGTTGTGTATACCTATTTTGGGGCGTCACAATTAAAGTAAACTTTTGATAATTAATTATTAATTCAAATATTTTATTTTTGAGGGATGTAGTGAGAATTAATGTATTTGAGAGTTTAAATATCTAGAACATTGTAGAAAATGCACTTCATATTCTTCTTGAGTCTTCCACCAACACAACCTTCACTTTTCTAACAATGCTTACCAAGGTAGAATTATTGAACCTTCCAAACCTCCACCTACTTTGAGCTTCTAGATATTTCTCGTCACCTATAAATAGACCCCCCACCCACCCACCCACCCACCCACCCAAAATCACCAAGCCAACACAAACACAAATCACCAACAACAACAACTATCATTGCAAGCTTGTTCCTACTTTCTCTCTAGTAAGCTTTTGGTTGTAAGCTTGTAATTTAGATTCCTCCGTAATAATAAAAGTCTTTTTCTTCCCTCAATTTTAGAGCTATATTTTAATTTCTTCGTTCTTCTTCAACTTCGGTTGTGAGTCTTGGGCTAGTGAATTTTTTTTCACTATTCTATGAAAGCAATTTCCGAAATTTGGAATTTGTTTTTCTTCACAGATTGATTTAACTTTTAAAAATAATAAATTTTAAAATTAATAGCACTATTGAGATATATAATTTAATAATTATATTTTCTATAACTAAATTAATTAGTATGGATTTTTAATTTTAAAATATCTAAAATAACTTCTAAAAGTCAAAATCCATCTTATATTTTGACGCGAATGGAGTACATTTTATAAAAGTAGAATCACAAAATTTAAATATACATATCAGAAACAGCCTGAAAAAATGTTAACAAAAGAATTAATAAGAAAAATTCATGTTTTAAACTCAATTATATGTACAAACTAAATAGAAGGACAATTGAGAAAATATACAAAAAGGATTAATAATAGAAGAATAATTGGACAAACATATAAATAAATTAAGCTTTTAAGAAGACTTGATGAGAGAGGATAAATTGATGAATAAAATTGATGCTACTTGAGAAAGTACATCAATTTATTATTCTTCGTTTTGTCTTTTGAGGTATGAGAGAAAATGAATACTATTAAAAATAATACTGTTCACGAATGGAACACTAATTATATTATACCAATAAATAATTAATAAAGCTTATACGGGTTTACAGTATTTACTTATTTAGTTTAATGTGGAGATTTGTTTAGTATATTCTTTAATTTTAATTATAAAAAATGAGATTTAATTTGAGAAAAAGTTTTTAAAAAAGGAATATATGTTTTATTATATAACTTTCAATTTGGTAGAAGAAGTTCAAAAACTTTGGAGATTATGAAAATGCTCTATTTTGTGAGAAGAAACCTCGGTTTCTACCTTTAAATATTATAAAGATATAAATATATAATGATTGTAAAAAGGAAGTTTTCCTCACAAAATAAAATATTCTTAGATACTTTTTAAAGTTTCTCTATTTTTATTTTTTTTATTTTAAAGTAATCCAAATAGCTACTAATTAAACCCAAATTTAAGAGGGCTCTTTTTTTAATACACGCAACATGGCGATTTGGGTGGATTTTTATAATTATCTTTCAACCCCAAACAAAATATGATGATGGCATAATATCATAAGGTTTAATAATAATTTATGAATTAGTAAAAAAAACAAAATTACATATAATTAGTAAGTTAAATTATGAAATTATTAATTATTAAAAATAATTAATAGTTAGTGTTGTAGAACAATTTTTTTAGGTTCTACAAATTTTAATGTTATATTTATTATTCTACAATAATCTATTATATTATATATACTAAAACACAGTACATGATTCCATAAGTTGACACCTGTCATTCCCACAATTAAACACGTGTACTGTCTAATTAATGTTCCTTAAGACTCTTAACAAAACTGTCCAACTAACCTAACAAATGAGGATGAAAACAAATCCTAATTCATTCCCCTAAATTTTAGATTTATAATCCCCTAAATCACTACAAATCTAAACTGTTTTGATAATATCAATTGTTTTGATACTATCCTTTGTAATTTAATTATTATTTAATAAAATTACTACTTTATGCTATTAATTAATTTTTTGGATTTATAATCTTCTAAATCACTACAAATCTAAACAGTTAATAGCATAATATCTTTCTCTTAATTTTTTAGATTTATAATCCCCTAAATCACTAAAATCTAAATTGTTTTGATAATATCAACTGTTTTGATATTATCCTTTGAAATTTAATTATTATTTAATAAAATCACTACTTTATCTCAACACTACCCCTACAATGTATATTCATCTGTTTTTCTGGGTAAAATTTGATCATCGTACAATAATCTACCATGTTCTTATTATATTTTAATTTATTAATTATACGTACACATTTATTATTAAATTTAAAAACATTGAAAATAAAAACTAAATATTAAGTTTAAAAACTAGATATTAAATTTATAAAAAAAAAAAAAAACAGTCCTAAAACTCAATTGTAAGTCTTTGATACATCCTATGATGATTCCCTTTTAAATAGGGCATTTGATGCAATTGTTTATTTGATCAAAGTTTGTAGTAAATTCTAACAAAAAGAGTAAGTTAATTTGAAGTTTAAAAAATATTTAATTTTATAATCATCATATATATTGAGTAAATAAGAAATTAAAAAAATAATTTCCCTTAAAAAGAAACAAACTCGTGCTTCGCACGAGGCACCTTAGGTAGTTTTATATAAAGATAGTAAGAGAAAAGTTCTCCTTACAAAATAAAGTATTTTCATAGACTCCAATATTTTAAATTTCTTTTACTAATACAAAATAATAATAATAATGATAATAATAATAATAATAATAATAAAATATACCTAAATCTAATAAACTTATTCCTTTTCATCTTTATATTTCAATACTATGTAATAGTAATTTGAAAAAGTAACCAAATTGGGCAAAGCAAAATCACACTAAAAACCGCACGAACCAAGCACAATTAAAACCGCACCAACTGTTCCAAAATAGATGTGATTTATTTTAGGTGGGTTGAATAACCAAATTTACGGTTCCGATTTGGTTACTAGCCAAAACCGCACACATAAAACCGAAACCGCACCATGTGTGTGTATGTATGTATTATCACTAGTAAATTCTAAATTACTTTTCACTTGAACACGCTCAGAGAAAATCTCAGTCTTGCATTGTCATTTTTTCACCAATTGAAAGAAGATTGTCAGAGGTTATAGAGTCAAAAATTAAGCAATTGAGTTTTGGAATTTCGAATTTGTTTGATGCGTTATTGGAGGGGATTACAGCTGAGGGGTCAAATTCGTTGGTTCGAGCACTTGATGCATTGGTTAAGGTCAATACTATAAAAGTAATAGTCTAATAGATTATTTTTCAAATTAGGTATAGTTAGGATTATATTCTATAAGTCCGCCCTGCAATATATAAGATAGAATTTCATTTTATCTCCAGTATATACTTTTAATTTTTGGGGAACTAGATAAACCTTCTTGCTTGTTATCGAATATATGGTCTTCGTTGTTTTATATAGCGTATGTTTTAGTTTTAAAGTATCATTCCTTTATTATAAACTAAAACTATTTTACGTGTTTCACTGTTCTATGATTTGATGGTGAAATATTTGACATGTTTGGCTGAAGGAACTTTGGTTCTATACTTGATATAATTCTCATTGCCGACTTTGTCACTAAGTTAATTGCTCGATATAAGTTCTATGTTAAATTTTATTGAAGGCTTAGACTTTTTGTTGTTTCAGTTGGTTTTGGAACCGAAACCGCACCAATTAAAACCGTACTGCACACTTTAAAACCACACCGCACCAATCACAAGTGGTTTCGTGTGCGGTTTTGAATTTTTCAAACCGCACCTAAGCAGTTTCGGGTGCAGTTTGGACTTTAAACCACACCAAACCGCACAATGCTCACTTCTACTATGTAGAGTCCAAAACCATTAATATAATATGAGTCTAGATCATATTATTAAAATAAGGAATATTAATATCTCTCCAAATATCTTAATTAATTCCAAAGCCATCTATTTTTCTTTATTTTACTATTTTGAGTCTAGATTAAAATATTAAAATACAAAATAACTCAAATTCTATATGTGCACATCTAGAAAAGGTGGATGAATAGGTGTGTTCATATATATATGTCTCAACAAACAATGTCAAATTTAAAATTTCTATTTCAAAAGTAATCAACACAGGTAAAATTTAGCTATCTGTTTTAGAACATGTTTGCTTTCAGCTATTTGTTTTGAGTTAATCGTCTAATTTTTCATGTATTACTTTAGACTAACGTAAATTATGCATGTAATGATATTTTGTGATTTTTTTTAATGTAGAAAATAAATAGAAACCAAGATTTAATAAATCGAAAAGTAAAACAACAATAATCACACATGCACACCAAGATTTATACTTGGTTCGACCCCTTAGTGCTCTACTCTATGAGTCTACATCTGATGTCAGGTATCAATTGATACTCAACAGGTTTCCTTTAATATTAATAAAGTAATTACAATTAATTCAGAAAACTTCATGAGCACACAACTCCCATAAGGAAACTTCATCCCTTGAGCACCTCTACTCCCTTAAGTACTACTACTCTCATGAACACCTCTCCCTCCTTGAATTCTCTTTCTACAATATTGAAGAAAACCCTTTGCTTCATTCCAAAGCCCCTTTTATAAAATTTGAAATTTTAGAATAAAAAGTATTACAATTGAACTCTATTGATATCTAACAAGAATAAAATAAGAACAAGGCACTTTAATTTGCTAGAATATATTTTTGAAGTATCACAATTATTGTATGATGTTCTTAAAACCTAGCAGTATGTAAATTGCAATTTATAAACACCAAATCCAACAACTAGTTTTTTTAAAACCTTAACTAATAATAATATGTTGTATTTTATACAAAATAATATATTACAAAGTTAAATAAAAATAAATATATTCATATATTTTGGTGACGTACCATTAAAAGAGTTTAATGTGTAAATTAAATGAGTTATAATTAATATATTTATGAAGATTTTATAATTGTTCCAAATATATTAAAAGACCTATTATTGGGTAAAGATTTGTACCGTTGCTAAAATGACTGTTATGATCTTTGAAAGATATTAATTATTTTACCGTTTGCTTTCCTGTTGAAGAATATTACCGTTGCCTTCTTTTTCTATATAAAGGAGAGGGAGGAAAGGCTAGGTAGCTCTTATATGTGAAGATATCTCTTAAATACAAAAGAAGAAGATATTGTGAATATATAATACATCACTTTACACACATATTATCTATATTGTCTTTTGCTGCCTATCTTTATATATACTATCATTGCTTCTGTACTTTCACTTTATATATACATATATGTGTACTGCCGGTTATATAGAGCAAGGATCAAGAGCTTACCCCTTATCTAACTCACCCGAGCTCACCCCCATTTAGCGACGGACTCGGCGATGGTTCGGTCATACAACCGTCGTCTATACTTTTAGCGACGGACAACATATATAGCGTCGCTAAAAGTATAGACGACGTTATATGATTCGAACCGTCAGCCGTCCGTCGTTAAAAGGAGGGTGAGCTCGGGTGAGTTGGATAAGGGGTATGCTCTTGATTCGGACCGCGGTTATATATATATATATTTATTTATTCAGCTTCCTTAATTTGTACACATGTATTATATATTAAATATATATATATATATATGTGTGATACAATTTTTGAGTTTGAGTAAGGAAAATTAGAAGTTGTTCATGGGTCATTCAACTATTTCAAGTGCTGGTTAGTTGGGTGAAAAGCCGTTGAATCCTGGAGTAGAATTTCGTCAGTGACTTTAGCACCGAGAAAAATTCTCTGAGAGGCAAAATTTCTACTTAAGGACAGTGCATTGCACGCCTCTGCTCAACATAATCGATAAGTTAAATTTCTGTCATTCTTTATTTTATATTTGAATCCTATATTTTATTCGTATTTTTTCAACAATCTTAAGTAGAAATTTTGGATTCTTATATATTTATTAATGTTTATTAGGTTCTAGTTGAGTTTTGTTATCAATTTACTAAATTGAGGTTTTGTTGTGGTGCTGTTATTGTGTTTGGGGAATCTTTGATTGGGAGTTGATTTACCTGCCCCTTGTGATAATTTTATGAAATTTATATGTTGGACTTTTCTCGTAATATTGCAAATTTGGTGGAGAAAGCAGTTAAAAGGTAAAAAGAAATCACCGTATAACTTGAGGCCGTAAAAAGAAATTAAGAAGGATGATATATATATATATATATATATATATATATATATATATATATATTTAATATATATGATATATTAAATATCACTCGGTTTATGTAATTGTATTAGTTTTCCAATTTAATCTTAAAGGTCATATTTTGATGAAGAGCCTCGAATTCAGCTGGGAAGCATTTGCACATCTCTGAAATTGCATATTTTGTAATTTTTTTATAATTGTTTAAGCTCAGCATTTTATTAAGACATGGACTGAGGTCTATGTAAAATATAATTTCGATGATTACATTGTCGACATCCAAACGGTCCCTTACATTTCAGGTGATATTGATTATTATGGATGATTTAAAGAGTTTTTTTTTGTATGCCATGCCATTTCAGTGATGTTTTTTTTAAAATTTTATTCTGATGACATAATTAGAGTAGTGATGAGATTTTTGCTATTCTAGAATTAATGAGTCGTGGAATATAATGTAATTTGGTAGGAATGTGTGGGCCTTTATTATGAAGTCTAAGGGTTGGTTTAGTAACTAGCACTATAACCATTCCATTTTCAAGCAGTGTGGGTTTGAGACTCATCCTCTTGGCCAGTGAACCTTTTTTAAATGATGTTCTTATTTATAGCATTGTGATAGTCTTCGTAAGATGAAACTGATCCCTTGGGGTCTCGCAGAAAACTTTGTTGGTTGGTTAGGGGAAATGTCAAATTACTTAAAGTAGATTGTGACGTGTTTGACAATGGTAATCTCTATTTTTTGATAGAGGTTTTTGGCTTTATGTTCTTTAATCTACGTTCGGTGACTCTTTATTGGTGGGCTAAACTGAGAACAAAGTTTAAAATTTCAATTTCCAATATGAGTAGTCAAGTTTGAATACTTGTGTGTATAATGTGTATATAAAGTTACCTGTTGGTGAAAACTGGAAAAATAAATTTTGAGCTTTGGGAAAATCATTTACCTAACTTGAATTACCTTAAGTGTGGGGGTGTCTTATTAAGGTATTGTTACCTGACCCTAAAAAAGGAAAATTGATTCTAAAACTGCTAATATGTAATTAATAGACTCAGCAGATACATTCATAATCCTAATAAGGATCATTAGACTGCTTTATGTAGAATACTCAAGTATCTGCGAGGTACTATTGGATTTGGTTTGTATTACTGCGGTAATCCTGCAGTTCTTGAGGGCTATAGTGATGCCAACTGGATCTCTGATTCAGATGAGATCAAATTCACGAGTGACTATATATTTACCTTAGGAGGAGGAGGAGTTTTTGTTGGAAGTCTTCTAAACAGACTTGTATAGCTCGCTCTACTATGGAGTCTGAGTTTATTTCCTTAGAGAAGGCAATTTCTAAAGCAGAGTGGCTCAGAAATCTTTTGAGAAATATTCTTTTGTGGACGAGACCAGTTCCATCTGTGTCTCTACATCGTGATTGCCAAGCTGCTATAGGCAGAGCTAAGAATAAGAGCTATAATGGCAAGAGTAGGCATATACGCCTAAGACATATATTGTGAGACAGCTGTTATGTGATGGAATTATATCCCTTAACTTTGTAAGATCAGAGTTAAATCTTGTAGATCCTCTGATAAAGTCACTATGCAAGAGGCTAGTGAGCCTAGTGAGCAATACATAGAGGGGGATGGGACTACTGTCTATTATAGAAATCAACAATGATGGTAACCCAACCTATATGAATGGTAATCCCAGGAAGTAGTTTCATATGGGTAACAACAAGTCATTGGTTGATTGGTTGAGACACTATCCCTTTTATAAATATTTGAGTTCATCCCTATGGTGTAGGATAGTGTAATTCTATAGTGTTAGAGGTTGAGTTATATATTCTTAATATTTTCCATAGTCCTGTTGGGTGATGTGTTTAACTGTAGAACACATTTGATGGAAATACCTATAAGAGTGTAGAGGTGGGGCCGCCTCTTATGAAAACAAGACAGGTTTTCTAGAGCGCTCATGAATTCCAGGTATGACGCAAGGCTAAAATGTGCCAAATCGTGTAGAACAACTTCTAATTAGAGTTTGTAGTGTGAGTAATATAATTACTGATTCATAATAAGGAAAAAGATTCATAGAAATTTTTATTTCACCAAATTCCTGTGAATCAAGTCCTATTCACTCTATACATTGGTTCATAGTCCAAAAGACACCAAAGTTAACAATAATCGCATTCTTATATTTCTTACTCAATTTATTTTATTTTTACTTTGTAATATGTGGGGGGGTTGTTGTATTTTATATAAAATAATATATTACAAAGTTAAAATAAAAATAAATATATTCATATATTTTGGTGATGTACCATTAAAAGAGTTTAATGTGTAAATTAAATGATTTATAATTAATATATTTATGAAGATTTTATAACTGTTCCAAATATATTAAAAGACCTATTATTGGGTAAAGATTTGTACTGTTGCTAAACTGACTGTTATGATCTTTGAGAGATATTAATTATTTTACCGTTTGCTTTCCTGTTGAAGGATATTATCGTTGCCTTCTTTTCTATATAAAGGAGAGGGAGGAAAGGCTAGGTAGCTCTTATATGTGAAGATATCTCTTAAATACAAAAAAAAAAAGATATTATGAATATATAATACATCACTTTACACACATATTATCTATATTGTCTTTTGTTGCCTATCTTTATATATACTATCATTGCTTCTGTACTTTCACTTTATAGATACATATATTTGTACTGCCGGTTATATATATATATATATATATATATATATATATATATATATATTTATTCAACTTCCTTAATTTGTACACATATATTATATATTAAATATTTATATATATATGTGATACAATTTTGAGTTTGAGTAAGGAAAATTAGAAGTTGTTCATGGGTTATTCAACTATTTCAAGTCTTTGGTTAGTTGGGTGAAGAAATGGTTGAAACCCAGAGTAAATTTCGTCGGTGACCCTAGCACCGAGAAAAAAATTCTCCGAGGGCGAAATTTCTACTTAAGGACAAAGGTAATCGCATCGCCCACTCAACATAATCGATAAGTAAAATTTCTGCCATTCTTTATTTTATATTTGAATCCTATATTTTATTCGTATTTTTCCAACATAATCCTCAAAGATTTGGAAAATGATTATATCAAATAAAATATGACTTAAATAGCATGTGAATAAATCTTTTATAGATAGGATCATAGGGAGGATATGAAATCTGTTTGAAAATGGATATGAGTTTGAACTTAGTTTAAAACAAGTTTGTTATCAAAACTAATTAATTTGGAGAAAATTGCTAGCACCTTTTTAGGAACAAAAATAAGTTTGTTAATCCAAATAAAAGATTTAGGTGATTTTTGTTTACCTTTTAATTCTTCTTAATAATTCCACATCTGATTTAGTAAGAGAATAAAATTGTTTGGTAAAAATTTATTTGTCTCTTATCGTCTCTTAATCAGTAAGAGAAAGATATAAATTTAAATCATTAAATGTTGTCTCTTACTAAAAATTTAAATCTATGGAGTCTCTATAAATATTGTATTCCCTACATTCAAAATTTTAAGATCATTATTGATTTTTGAAAAGTCAATTTGAGATATTTTTAAATGTAAAATTGATATTTTTAAATTTAAAAGTCATTCAGATGTTTTATACTTTTCAGTTACCATACAACTTTTTAAGTTCATATATTATTTCACTCAGATGGTCTAATTTATTAAGATATACTAACCATTTAAATCTTAATTACTTAATTTTATCAAACGCCACCTTAATCTTGATAAGAAGCTTGGTAAACATAGATTTATGTAATATCCCAAATATTTATAACAAAAATATCAACATTGAAGGGTGATTTTAAACCCTAATGTATTCAATTAATTATAAATTAAAGTTGTGAATTAAAAGTAATTAGAAAAGAAAAAAAGAGGGAAATAAAATTATGTTATCTCAAAACGAAAATTTTAGTTCGGGATTTAATTTTGAAATGCAAACCCCACCGTTGAGTTTGGAATGCCAAATTTAGTAGAAAAAGACTGAACACATTAGGGTGTAAGAGTTGACTTTTATAGTCAAAGTTAATTAAGAAAAAAAGAATTGTCTGTTTTCTGAATTTTCCAAAAAAAAAAATGTACCTGTTTTATATCCCATAACACAACAGTATATATTATCATCCAGTTCATTCTTTATATCCTAACAGATGCACAACTAATATATATATTTATATATAAACCAACACAATATCCATCCATATGCAAACACAAAAACCGACACAATATTTGAGCTATATATATTAATAAACCAATATGAATAAACCATGCAACCATTAACATAACATTCAATGTTCAATAACTGACCTCATTGGTAACACTAAAAATGGCTACTCATGAAAAATAAAGTGTAAATTCTCTTATCAACCAAATTATAACACACACATAAGCACAAAGATATAATCCAAACCATAATTTATCATGAACATTTAGTCACATCATGGTTGTTTCGACAAGGACCTGAATTTAATCATGCATAAGATGAAAGTGGAACTTTAGATTATAGCGAAACTAATAGCCAGGTTTACAGAAGAATCACAACAACTTTATATATATGAGCATCCATTCGAAGACCAACCTTTCCTAAAACCACCGCTTCCTAGTTTAGAAATAAACATAATATACTATTATATAATTCTCCTAATTTTTCAACATATGCATGAGAAGCATAAAATGCTATATCCTTCATTGTGGCATACGAATCCGGGTTCTCGAATTTTGGTTCTACCATCACGATAAAATATAAACATCCACCTATAAACAACATACGATAAATAAAATGTGGAATATAATAAATGTACGTCATTCATTCAAAAGGTGTTACTAGTCCCAAGATACGATAACCTTAAAAGACGTTTTCCCAGATGAGATTCCAGGATTGCCACCAGATAGAGAGATAGAGTTTGTTATCGATTTGGCACCAGGGACATCATCGGTATCCAAACGCCGTATCGTATGGCTCCGGTAGAAATGAAGGAACTGATGGTTCAACTACAAGAGTTGTTAGATAAGGGATACATTCGGCCAAGCGTATCACCGTGGGGAGCACCAGTCTTATTCGTAAAGAAGAAGGATGGGTCATTAAGGCTTTGTATCGACTACCGGGAGTTGAACAAGGTCACCATTAAGAATAAGTACCTGTTGCCCAGGATCGACGATTTGTTTGATCAGTTGAAGGGTGCGAAATACTTTTCAAAAATCGACTTGAGGACCGGTTATCACCATCTGAAGGTGAGACAGAAGGATGTTCCAAAGAAGGCATTCAGAACTCGGTATGGACACTTTGAGTTTCTGGTAATGTCTTTTGGGTTAACGAATGTGCCAGCAACATTCATGGATTTGATGAACAGAGTGTTTAAGCAGCATTTGGATAAGTTTGTTGTCTGTTGTTCGATGATGACATTCGTATATTCGAGAGAGGAGGAAGATCACGCTGAACATCTAAGGAAAGTGTTGGAGACATTAAGGAGGGAGAAGTTGTATGCAAAGTTCTCCAAGTGTGAGTTTTGGTTGCAAAGAGTGCAATTTTTGGGTCATGTTATCGACAAGGATGGTGTTTCGGTAGATTCAGCAAAAGTAGAAGCGGTTATCAACTGGGAACAGCCAAAGACGCCGACAGAAATTAGGAGTTTCTTGGGATTAGCAGGATACTATCGAAGATTCATCCAAGATTTTTCAAAGATAGCATCGCCGTTGACCAACCTTACTAGAAAGACAGTGAAGTTCGTTTGGACGGAGAAATGTGAAGAGAGTTTCATGGAATTGAAGAAGAGGCTTAGTCAAGCACCTGTGTTGGCCTTACCAGATAACACGGGAGGATTTGTAGTATATAGTGATGCGTCACACAAGGGTCTTGGTCGTGTCTTGATCGATGCAAAGATGGCAAGGTCATCATGACGTTTCGCGTCACGTTGAAGGATTATGAGAAGGGTTACCCAACTCATGACCTGGAATTAGCAGCAGTAGTTTTTGCCTTGAAGATTTGGAGGCACTATTTGTATGGTGAGAAGTGTGAGATATATACGGATCAAAAGAGTCTGAAGTATATCTTCACGCAGAAAGGGCTAAATATGAGGCAGCGCCGATGGCTAGGATTGATCAAGGATTATGATTGTGAGATTCTGTACCATCCAGGCAAATCAAATGTAATGGCGATTCCCCGAGCGTAAAAGCGCGAGAGAAGTAATCAAGTTGACCATTCAAGAGGAATTGGTGAAAGATTTCGAACGACTTGACTTAGAGGTTAAGTATCCGATAGAGACCAACGAGAAATTATTTACAGTGGCAACGAGCCCAACTTTACTAGATAAGGTTAAAGGGGCTCAAGAGAAGGACGAGGATTGCGACAACATCAAGAAGCGGTTAGCTGAAGGGGATGAATTGAAATACAAGATTGATGGCACCGGACTGCTAAGATTTGAAGGACGAATTTGGGTACCGTTAGTACCAGAACTAAGAGAAGATATTCTGCAAGAAGCGCACAGTACGAGGTACTCGATACACCCAGGAAGCACAAAGATGTATCAAGACTTACGTCAACACTTTTGGTGGCCAAACATGAAGAAAGAGGTTAAAGAATGCGTCAGCAGATATCTAACTTGTCAGAGGGTCAAGGCAGAGCATCAACGACCGAGTGGATTACTACAGCCTTTAGAGATTCCAGAGTGGAAATGGGAGCACATCACGATGGATTTTATGTTGGGACTTCCAGCAACGCAAAAAGGGCATGATGCCATATGGGTGATTGTAGATCGTCTTATGAAGTCGGCTCACTTTTTGCTGATCAAGATCAGGTATAGTCTGGACCAGCTAGCCAATTATATATCAAGGAAATTATCTCGAGACATGGCATACCAGTATCTATTGTGTCGGATAGGGATCCGCGATTCACGCCAAACTTCTGGAAGAGTCTTCAAGAAAGAATGGGGACGCAACTACGGATGAGCACCGTGTATCATCCGCAGACCGATGGGCAAAGCGAGAGAACGATTCAAACACTTGAAGACATGCTCAGAGCTTGTGTGATGGACTTCAAGGGTAGCTGGGAGGATCATCTTCCATTGGTAGAGTTCGCATACAACAATATCTATCACGCCAGCATTGGAATGCCGCCGTACGAAGCACTGTATGGAAGGAAATGTAGAACGCCCTTATGCTGGGATGAAGTGGGTGAACGTCGACTGTTGGGACCAGAACTGGTGCAGCAGACCGTAGAGACCATCAAGGTGATAAGAGCCCGACTGGTAGCATCTCAAGATCGCCAGAAGAAGTATGCAGACTTACATCGCCAGAAGAGAGATTTTGAGGTGGGAAGCTATGCATTTTTGAAAGTATCTCCCTGGAAAGGGAAGATAAGGTTTGGAAAGAAAGGTAAACTAAGTCCGAGATTTATTGGACCTTTCGAGATCTTGAAGAAGATAGGTGAAGTGGCGTACGAGGTAGCTCTACCTCCTGAACTGGAACATATTCATAATGTGTTTCATGTGTCAGTGCTACGACCATATAAGCCTGATTACAAGCACGTGATATCGTACGAGCCAATTCAGGTCGAAAGGGATTTGTCGTACGAGGAAATTCCGATCAAAATTTTAGATAGAAAGGAACAGAAATTGCGAAATAAGGTTATACATTCTGTAAAAGTTCTTTGGAAAAACCACAATGCTGAAGAAGCTACGTGGGAACTCGAAGAAAGGATGAGAGGAAATTATCCACACCTTTTTGAGTAACCTTATATGTAATTCCGGGGACGGAATTCTTATAAGGGGGGGATGTAATAACCGTGAATTTTAAGTCACTATATATGTATGTACATTATTGATATTTTAAAACTTTGTGTTATATAAGGATTTAATATGTGACAACACATGTGAAATGGTGCATGGGTCAATTAACATATATACTATAGTTATGGATACATACATTTATAGATTTCATTAAAAATGAAAGCTTCGTAACCTAATTATACATTAGGTAAGACTATTAAATAACCTAAGGGTTATGGTAATAATGAAAGGTTGGTATTTAATATGTATACTAACTTAAGTGGATAATCTTTTTATTTAAAGTGACTAATAATTTTAAACCTAATTCTAGTAAACCTAATTAAGTTATGAGCTAAAGTCACATGTATAAGTAATTAAATTTCATATGATTGGAAATAGAAACCCTAAATAATTAAATTGGGTATCATATATTAAAATTGCTAGACTATGTTTATTACCTAGCCCAAAACAATTAAAGGAGAAGCCCAAAGGAAATAAAATACAATCCAATACTTAGCCCACTTGATTAGGGGTATTGTAGACATTTGATTAATCAAAATTGGGCATTTAAAATAAAAGCTAAATGGAGGATATTATGGGCTAGAGGATCAACCATATTAGGCCACCTAAGTGGACTAATTAAGCTAATTATTGTCCATTAGTAGTAATTATTACACACAAGGACAATGTTGTCAAGCTCCCATTGGTTGCCACTCCATTAAGCACCTTTAATCATGTCTAGACTAATGGAAGTAATAATGCAAAGCTTTTACCCAATGGACAAAAAAATAGATATGGGGGTAATAGCTAGATACACTAAGTGTATCTATACTTTTTGCAAGTATCCTTTTATTCCATTTTTAGTTCATTTCTTCTCTTCATTCCTTCTAAGCTTGCCAAAAAGAAACCAAAGAGAAAGAAAAGAGAGAGAGGTTCGACTATTGAGAGAGAGAGAGAGAGAGGAGTGCTAGTTTGTTCATGCCTCCTAAGTTTATTACTTACTTTGGTAGATCAAGAAAGGTAGCAACAAAAACTAGGTGAAGTTCTCATCCTTATCTTTACTTATTCTTCTTTTATTTTCAGTTTTTACCTCATCATATGTGGGGGTTATGGTCTAATAATCAATGTACCTTAGTTCTACATATCATCATGTAGGAAATTAAGTATCTTGAGTGTTAGATCAAAGACTTAGAGGAAGAAAATGAGCATATGTTCTCCAAGGGTGAAAACTCTTGTTTTTCTTCCACTAAATCTTGTGTAACTCAAGTTTTACAACTTGGAATTGTGATCCGTCGAAGAGGGCTGCTAGATACATGAGTTATGTAGTAAACCCAAGTGGTAGAACACAAATCTAGCAAGTTTTGAAACCTTTGGGGACTGTTTTTCCCAAAACAGTCCACTTTGTTTGTTAAGGGTTCAAACCCTAAAATAGTTACTGATTCCGTTTTTCTTGGAACTATTTCGGTCAGTTAAATGTCTTTTAAAAATCTGGGAAACAATCACAGAGGTACCTTGAGAAGTTATTACATGCAGGAAAAAGAACGGACACGTTTCGAGTTATATATTGTGTGTAATGACTATTTCCGTAAAAGACTCCGAAATATTAACCTTCGAATATCTCACTGTGTATACACTGGAAAATTCCAAAATTTTTACAGTAGCTTCATATAGGTTAAGAGAACATACCCTGAAAATTTCAGAGTTGTTTGAGCAAAACTCAATTTATGAAAAATGGGGCAAGATCCGAGTGTTTTGGACACTTTAAAAATAGTAAATCATTTTCTAAAATTCCAGAAAATTTTGGGGATCACTGTTGGTTCATATGCTATCAAAATCCAGAAGATGGAGATTTTTGGAATCAGTTTGCTATTTTTCCTAAAAATGTTTAAGTTATGAATAAAAGAAAATAAATAGTTAAATGATGTCTTTAATGAGAAAAATGTGATTTTTGTGTTTGAATACTCATAATATGTAATATCATGACTATCTTAGGGCATTATGGTAATTTGTAATGATAAATATTATTTATGACCTTTTATAGATATTAAATAAGCGGTTAATAAAGGATGAACAATTAGAATAAATTGTTTAATAATTTAATAAGTCATTGAAATATTATTATAATATTAATAATATTAGAAGATGATATTTTTAAGTAAATAAAAATATTAAGATTGCAATTTTATTAAAATATTATTAAATAATTAATACTATTAGATTAAGATATTAATCTTAGATTAAAATATTATTAAAAGATTAATAATATTAGATTAAGGTATTATTATTAAATGATTAAAATATTATTAATCAATAATATTCGAGATTAAATAAAATGTTATTAAATGTAATAACATTAGTAAAGGAATAAAATATTATTAAGTGAATAAAATATTAGTAAATGATGGAAAGTATTATTAATTTATTAATGATGTTAAAGCAAGTAATGATATTATTAAGGTAATAATATTAATGCATGATTAAAATATTATTAAGAGGATTAATAATATTAGTAAGGTATTGAAATATTACTAAGATGTTAATAATATTATGTGAATTAAAGGTAGTCGTTAATTAATAAGTAACACTTATCTGAGACAGGATAATGTTTATAAGAACTAAATATAATGTATAATATCTATGTGATTACATAATCTAATGTTATACTATGACTAATTGAAGGATTAACTATAGGTCTCTCAAAGGAAGATAATATAACTGCATAGTGGATATAAATTAATTAAGGTGAGTCAGTAATCTCATGATTTAGGCAAGTTTCCTAACTCAAACTCGAAGTTATTATTTTCAAAGCATGTTAGTGAATAATTATCGATGATTATTCACGTCTATATTGATTATTGAAATTCGCACTTTGTGCAATTGAATTCCTATTCTACTACTATTGAACTGTGAATTAAATTAAAGTTCTTCATTTATGAACTGTTTATGAAATAGATCTATGCTAATTGTATCAGCTAGATCAAGCATGTCTAAATTTGTTAAATCAAATGTGTTTTAAATAGCTGTTCTTATTAAATTGATATAATAAGAACTCTTAACTAAGAAAAGGACGAATTTGATTAAGGCATGATATCAATGCCGAATTATTAAGTGTTTATGCATAAATCACGAGGTATGAAAGACTGATCCCCTTGAATACCAAAACTTATTAAGAGGTCCAGTTTAAATCACTGAGCACTTTGGCAAATGTTCATGGTTATTCAAAACCACTCAGTTCATGTTATTCAATTATCGAATATTCAATTATTGATTATTAATTCATGTTCCTTCATAATCTTATACTATTGTTGAACATTGAACGCAATATTTCTTTCTAAGTCATGATATATCTCCCTTGCATATAAACTTGTGAAGTAAATTAGTTGCTTACTCTTGCTATATCATGACATCTATTTCAGTTAAGCCCGAAGGATCCAACACGAAGGACAAGGGCAAGGGCAAGATCCAAGAGTAGTTTAGAATGAATGTCAATTTAATTATTATCTGATGGAATTTCTTAAGTAAACTTTTTGCATTATGAATGGCGTATTTAAAGTTAAGGTTATGGAGACCTTGGGACCATGTTATGAGACTTTATTATAATGAACAATGTATGTTTATTATTTCGTAATAGTTATAGAATGCTTATGATGATGATAGATCGTGAGCAATAAATCTGAGGTTAGAGAACCTGGATTTGGGGGCGTCACACTAAGCATAAGGTAAAGTTTGCTCCTTGCCACTATTTTATATCTTTCTTTTACCCTTGTCCTTCCCTGAGGTCTCGGGCTTAGCTGCAATATAATTCATGATATAGCAAGGATGAACAACAAGTTTGCCCAACATGTTTAATTACAACAATAAGGATATATCATGATGAATGGAAAAATATCTGGCAATGGATTCAACAATATAAATATCTGAAGGATTCAACAATATGAATAATTAGAAGCAAAGATAATGATTGCTTTTAGAATAACTGCTAGTCAAGTGGACTTTGAACTATAACACTCCAATGGAATCAATAGCTAATTGACCCTTTGGTTACTGGCTACAAAATAAGTACTTGAGGGATCACCTCACGTATTACACTATGTGTATATGCATAACATTTAAATCTGCTCTATGTATCTTATATTAGATACCTGGGGTACTCCCCTATCATAGAAGGGGTGTTCTTTCAGTTTAAGAATCCTTACCATCATTTGGCTTGGATAGCTTTTATAAAACTTCATACGCATGTCTGGCCGAACAAAGGTTTAGACTCTGTCTAACACAGTTCAAGAATTATTGAACTTTAAACAAGTCCAAGATTGTACGAACTAAAGTGCACTAAGTGCGAATATCAATAACATCATTGTGGAATAATTGTTAAGTAATTAAACCACTTAATACCATGCTTCGGAATAAATTTCAAGCTTAATGAATAACTTTCAATTCAACAATAACCTGCTCAATACAATATGAGAAGGATATGAAACTTTCACAAACTCAAAGTTGTGTAAGTTAAGAAACTTGCAACACAATAAAAATAGTGTTCGAATACTTTCTCAATAAAAGTAGGGTCCAAGAAACTTGCACAATCAAAGAGTGAAGTTTAAGGAAACTTGCTTAATATAAATTTGAGTAAAGTTAGGAAAACTTGTTTACGATATACGTCGAATAAAGTAATGCAAGGGTTTAGGATACTTGCCTGTTTGCTCAGCTACAATATAATTCTAGTTAACTTGCGTTGAAACGACCTACCATTAATAAGTCAGTCTTTTCAATTAGTATGTATAAACTAGTACGAGCCTACACTTAAAAGAATCAAGTCATCACATATCATGCTTCTATACATGTATCATTACATTACACGATTAGTTTCTAACACACTATGTCATAGTTGAAATCACAATTGAACTTTAAAGTTGTAAACACTAATTCATCATAGGATTCTATTCAATAACATGCTTATTATCAAAAGACTACTATACTGGACATGTATTACAGAATAGAGTAACCATATAAGCATGCATCAGTTCTTAATTTATTAACAAAACTCAGACCTAACTGCAGACTGGCGTGGCCGCGCTTGTTTTGTACTAAGGAGTGGCGCGGCCGCATTGCTCCTGGTGCAAACCAAGACATGGCTGCTTCTGCAGTAAGCCAGTGCGCACACGACTTGCACATAAACAAACAATCATGCACAACACACATGTTATTATATGAATAACTAACTTTAACTTTTCATCAAACATATCAAAGTTCATTATTCGTTTTCACTTAATCAAGACTTCACATGTTAAGCTATCAATCATGTAAGTCACTTTACCTACCATACATCATACTTTTATATATATACATGTTAGACATCAAAAAATACTTATAAGTTCTCAACTTAAGGTATATATATTTTATCAAGTTCGTTTTCAAAACTTTAAGATTCCATTAGTAAAATTCATTCAAATATGCAAGATACATCTATATTGTCTAATTCATGCTTTCATATGCATTTGTGCACATTCTCAAGTTATTTATATATGTTTACAAGGTCAGAATGTATATTACTCCATGTATAACATTTCTAGTTTTCAAATCTTTAAACCTTATTTGATATTCCAAGTCAAAACAAACCTATTATGGCTTACTATATACATAACTTCCTTAGTCCACAAGTTCAGGTCATTTGTATGCATATAATAATCAAAGTAACATGCTCAGAATGTCTTAAGGAGCTAACATGAGCAATCGTGATCTCGCTACCCGCATTTGGCCGTCATGCAAGAAAAGATAAGGGAAGAAGCGCTGCCATACACCTCGACCGTAAAGAAAAAAATGGCCTCTGCTTCTGCAGAGGCTCAACTCCAACCAATGCCAAACATCTTATGCAGCAACTCAAAGTACTTCCAATACTTTTAAGCATGCATATTAACTAAAACAACACAGAGACATGCTAATTCAAAGATTCAACCCATTAAGCAATTTATCAAAATGAAGAATAGGAATGGAAGTTATACCTCTTGAAGTAATTGGGCAGCAATACACTTACTCCTTACAAGTTCCTTAGCAATAATTCTCAGCAATTGCAACAAGGAAGGTGGAGGTCTCATTTATAGAAGAATGGTTATCTAGATAATGGGATTACCTCCCAAATCAAACCAAAGGATTTCAAGACTGCATAAGGGTTAAGAGAGAGTTGGTGAGAGTTGGTGATTCACTCATGAATCCCACTCCCCATCCATTAATTGATCTAGGTTTGATGAAATTGAGATGAAACTAGGCTAGGCTTGCTAGCTTGTTCACGTGGGAAGAAAGTTGGACTCTTATTATGGGACAAGGAAATAATCCTCAGCATTTGCACAATGTAATGCAACACTTGGTTAAAACCATATATACACATAATATAAACTTTGGTTATAAATTATGCCTACACAATTAATTTCATATAACATAGGTTATAATGATTTAAAGAGCATACAATGTATATCCTAATTACAAGGTATCAAGTAGTGGACACACATATAATTCATGTACATTTTCTATTACCACAAATACAATTGTGCATTGCTTATTATTTATTACCATGACTGTTATTATCATAATAACTTAATGAAATCATTATTAATTTGACAATTGATCTTCTTATATGTCAACATGGTATACATGAATGTTTACCCACACACTTCATATCATATAACAATATTATTATGCAATTCACATGAATGCAAATAACTCTTACCATATAGTCTATATATATAATATGTAGACATATTAATGTGCCACCTTGCACTATATAAAATATATAGTTAACTACCATATAATAAAGGTTTATTATATTGCACAAATTAATCAAGTAAACATATAATTATTTTATAGATTATTAATCTCTTACTTTTTAATTATTATTTGTTCATAATAATTATAAATCAACATATTATCAATTAATTACTCATAATTGCAATTTAATCAATATGTTCAACTCTTGCCACCATATTCAAATAAATTGAATATTTAATTATTAATAATCCTATCAATTCCTTGATATCAAACTCTTAGGGTTAGTCTACCAATTTAAATTAACTATTAGTGACTCCCTTTAATCAATTCATAACCACATAAGGTTTAAATAAACTCACAAAACTAACTCATTAATAATTAAATCACATATTTAATTAATAAGGAGTTTGAAATTCATGGTCATTACATCCCTTCCCCCTTATAAAAATTCCGTCCTCAGAATTATAAAAAAATAAGGTTACTCAAACAAAAACGAATAATTCGCTCTCATTTTCTCTTCTAGCTCCCACGTAGCTTCTTCGATCAAGCGATTCCTCCGTAGAATCTTAATGTAATGGATAATCTTATTCCTCAGCTTCTATTCCTTCCTATCTAGTATCTGGACAGGAACTTCTTCGTACGATAAGTCCTTCTCGACTTGGATTGGTTCATAGGAGATAACGTGCTTGTAGTCTTATTTATATGGCCGTAATACAGACACATGAAACACGTTGTGAATGTGCTCAAGTTCAGGAGGTAACGCTACCTCATACGCCACTTCACCGACTCGCCTCAAAATCTCGAACGGCCTTATGACCCTAGGGCTCAACTTGCCCTTCTTCTCAAAATGAATCTTCCTTTTCCAGGGAGAAACTTTCAGAAATGCATAGCTTCCTAGTTCAAAATCTCTCTTCTTGCGATTGTTGGTCGTTTTACCGATCAATATATGCGTGCAAGTATACACGGTTAACAAGTAATAAAGAGTAAGTAAAGTATCGTTCCCACGGAGAATTAACTAATAAAGTTTACCAAGCACTAACCCATAACCATTTCAGTCTTATTTAAACGGATGATATTATATTTTATATTTAAACTATGAAATTAAATAAACCTAACTATTTCTAGAGTGAGACTAGATAATGAAGACCTGAGATTACAATTTCATCTATTGACTCATTCAAATCCATACACTTCATGTTAAGCCAAACTAATTGTACCAGATTGCTAGCCAAGAACACTAAAGTAAAGTATAGCCATCTCTCAATGTACAATACCCATATCACATATAATCCACAGTTTATAGAATACACATGAACACCCACATTATCTAAATCACTATATGTCTATGTGATTTACAAATAATTAGGGTTTAAGCCCAAGTTCTCAATTGACTACGAATGGTGCTTCGGTATATGTCTATCCTAAGCACAAATCATACATCCCATCACAATGTAGAACATACAATCACAAGCTATCAAGATCAAATCTAAACCCATACTTCGTCTTTTAAGTTCATATGGGTTATCACAGTAATTGATGGCCAATCAACTAAGCAAATAAACATGAATCTTAATAGACAATCCCATAGCAATCAATAAGACTAACAATGAAACATATCAAAAATAACTAATCCATAGAATCCATTGTAATCTCAGAATAGAATTTAAATCATATCTGAATTAACGCTATCATCTGCATATTGAATAAACATCATAAGATACAATTATGAATCAAAGAAGGAGTAAGCATAGAGAATGGTAGTGCAAATCTGTTCTCTTGATCCAAGGTTGAATCTCTAATGCTTTCCAATCGCTTCAAGTCTTCAATTTAATCAACTCTAGAAATCACTACTATAATCTACTCTAATCTACTTATTCCAAGTTGAAGAAAGAAAAATAGTAGTAGCTTCAGCCCCCAAGGGTTGGAATGTCTCTTACATCATGAAAATACGTCTAGTATATAAGCCCTAATCGAACCCCTCTCCAAATTACGCTTCAATTGCACTCTTTAATGAAAAGTCGGCTTTGGTCAACATCAGACGTCGTCTTGGCCAGAGGAATTTGGCTCGAAGTTGGGTACGGCCAAGCTACCAAGCAAAAAAAAATCACATTTTTGGCTTGTGGTCATCATACACACATGGAATGTACTTAAATTCAAGGCGTGCCGCATGGTCCATTTTTTTTCTACAAGGTCCTCTGGTAAAATGGCCATAACTTTTGATCCGGGAAGAGTTATGGGGACGAGCTCTACAACTTTCATTCTTTGATGATTGAGAAATTCGGCCGATGAAGGTTGAAATTGGGTTTGGGAAGGGATCAAGCTATGAAAATGGCTAACCAAAACAACGAAGTTTGACGTCCGTTGGTACAAAGATCATAACTCTTGCATCCGAACTCCGATTAGAACGATTCAAGATGTTCTGGAAAGCTACAAAGACGCTCTAGAATGTAAGCTAAGTTCCAAACCAACAACATGAAGTAAACATGAAAGCCCAAATGATGTCCGGATTTCTTTTCTTTGCATTTTCTTTGCATTTTCCTTGCTTTTCCTTTCCAATAGTCGCTCACACCGCTCCCAAACGTATAACCTACAAAATGAACACAAAATGCATGAAAAGTAACTAAGACACATGAATATAAGCAATTAATTCAAGTAAAAGATACCGGATAAGTGGATATAAAATCCACTTATCAAATACCCCCAAACTTAAACCGTTGCTTGTCCCCAAGTAACACAATATAATGCAATCTGCATGCTATGCAAGCTACGCTACTATGACAATTAATCCCTAGATTTCCAGCCATGTTAAGAATTCCAATAAGATATGCCTCAAAAAAATATCAAGATTCAAGAACAAACCATCAAACTAAGCTAAAGGCATAATGACATACAATCAGATAATCCTAACATGCTATAAAGATGTTGTGTGTGTGTGATGTGTTCACAGATAAGCTTGACAAAGGTGAAGATACCATATGCTAAATTGCTTAAGATAAAAAATTGAAGTTTAAATCAAGAACTGCATATACTAATGAGACATAGACTACTCCAACACATCAATATAAACTAAGGTTCAACAATGGGTTTATTCTGCTTTATTTTTACTCACGAGGGCGATTTTCGCACTTTCCTGAAGTGTTTATTGATTTTTTTTTATATATGTATATAGCGAGTGCGTTTTACGCTTCATGTCACTTTCCATTTCCATTGAAACGAGTGCGTTTTACGCTCCATCTCGTCCCAATAGCAAGTATACCCATGTGTTCCCAAAGTTTGAGTATCTGTGTTTTTATAGTCTATGTCTACTTTATACACAATTCCATATTTAAAAACAACATTTTCTACTTAGCAAACAAGCATGCTAATCTTAACCAACAAGCAAATATGAACATTGTCGTGCTACCCGGTAACACCTAAACAGCAAGCATGAATTATATCATGTATAAAATTATAACTAAGCTTAAGATATCAACCAAATTCAAAAATCTATCAAATTTCTATTTCATCATTGGCCAAATTAGAATTCAACTAGCTAAAAACCTGGGATTATGCAATGTTATGCAACTAAACAGATATTAAGCAAACAAGACAAAAGAAAAAAAAATCATGTAGAATTTAACTACAAAGATACTAAAATACCCCTACTATGCAACTTAAACATGCAATCAAACTATATGCAACTAACTATATGCAACAACTACTCATTACAACCCAATACCCCCAAACTTAAAATAAACAATTCCCTCATTGTAATTAAAAGTGAAAGAATACTCCCCTAAGTGGCAATGTCATCTCCGTTCGCCTCCTCATGATTCGATGGTATATCAGGCGATGGCTAAGTTTGAGATATTCTATAGTTAGAAACTGAGTGTGGGCTTCTAACTGTCCGAATGCTTGAGTCAGAAATTCTAAAAATTTAGCAATTTTTGTTCTGTGACTGAGCTATGGGGCGGTTGCGTGGTGTTTGGCTTGTAGTTGAAGCGCGCCGCTGTGACCACATACTTTAAGCGACTTCATTTGGTTCGACTTCTTTTTGATCCTGAATGCTTATAGCAATTGGATTGAACCTGAGAGGAGAAACAATAAAACTATTATTAAGATTTACCACTATCTAACATCTACTAAATATGGAAATGTAAATAAGAATTAGATAAGGAGGGAGAAAGATTGGATGGGGTGCCTCCCATCTAGAACTCGGTTTATAGTCCGTTAGCAGGACTCTTTTCTTGACACCACTATCCGATTCCTCTACGATAAGATAAGAACCCTCCATCCATTAGAACCGCTATGTGCTTTTGTAGGTTCCCCATCAGGAGAGTCTTCAGATTGAAGTCACCTAGCATATTTCCTGTACATGATGTCTCCATTTCTATTGCATCGCCAGGTGCTTCTCCCGTTGTATCTGTGAATAGATTTTTGCATTGAGGTATGAAAGATACAACATGCTTTTCTTCTTTTATTATCTCTTCCTCAGCCCACCATGGTTTATAAGAGGCCTCATAATCGCGGAAATTTTGGCTTTGGATGTGACTACCAAGGGGACATGGGTGTGCAAATTTTACTGAATTTTTCAACTCTACCCGAGAAGGCACTTGGGGTATTATACAAGTCAGTTCATGCTCTTTATTTTCCATACCCCCAGTTGTCTCCTCAATGTCCACTCCTTTTAGTTCATTCAGTGGCATGTACACTTCTGGCTCTCCATCGATTTCATCATCCATGTCATAGCTCCAATTGTTTTGAGGGCGATTATTCAAGGCTTCGAACATTTGATCCATCTAATTCTGTAGATTTCGAATTGATCTCTCTTGCTCAATCATCTTCTCCTCAGTTGATGCTACAAACTTGAACCACAAATCCTCCAATCTTGAATTATCTTGTTCAGTTTTGAAATCCATGTATTGAGGACCATTCATTGAGAAGTTAATGAGTTGTTCCATCTATCTATTAAGATTTTGGCTTGATAACTCCTGACTCATCATCATCTCTTCATGGTCTACTATGCTTTTTGACATGAATTCCTTCAACTCTGAATTTTCTTCTTGTTGCACTGGAGGTGGATATGAGAAATCTGGTGGATATGTTGGACTTGAGATGCAGTATTGATCTTGATAGTGATAACCCCATTCATAATATGGGTGATACCCCCAACCTTGTTGATAATCAGGATAAACATCGTTGTCGAAGAAATCACCCCCAAACTGCACTTGTCCAACCTTGATGTTGCACTGATAACTCGGATGCTCGCCAGCAAAGTATTCATATATAACTACTATCTCTCGAGTGCGTTGGGCTGCAAAAATATCCAACCTCTCCGAAAGTGTTGCAATTTGTGCTGACAATGTAGAAAATACATTGAGTCCCTCAGTGCTTATGTCCCTTGGTTGAGTCCTATTTGCATAAGGCCATTGATAAGAAAAGTCACCCATGGTACCTGAAAAGAGAAAAATATAGGAAGAGAGTTAAAATAAAATAAAATAAAATAAAATAAAATAAAATGTTTAAATTAAGACTAATTTGATTGAAATTAATGTTGGTAAAAATTATTAAAATAATTCCCCGGCAACGGCGCCAAAAACTTGTTGGTCGTTTTACCGATCAATATATGCGTGCAAGTATACACGGTCAACAAGTAATAAAGAGTAAGTAAAGTATCGTTCCCACGGAGAATTAACTAATAAAGTTTACCAAGCACTAACCCATAACCATTTCAGTCTTATGAACGGATGATATTATATTTTATATTTAAACTATGAAATTAAATAAACCTAACTATTTCTAGAGTGAGACTAGATAATGAAGACCTGAGATTACAATTTCATCTATTGACTCATTCAAATCCATACACTTCATGTTAAACGAAACTAATTATACCGGATTGCTAGCCAAGAACACTAAAGTAAAGTATAGCCATCTCTCAATGTACCATACCCATATCACATATAATTCACAGTTTATAGAATACACATGAGCACCCACATTATCTAAATCACTATATGTCTATGTGATTTATAAATAATTAGGGTTTAAGCCCAAGTTCTCAATTAACTACGAATGGTGCTTCGGTATATGTCTATCGTAAGCACAAATCATACATCCATCACAATGTAGAACATACAATCACAAGCTATCAAGATCAAATCTAAACCCATACTTCGTCTTTCAAGTTCATATGGGTTATCACAGTAATTGATGGCCAATCAACTAAGCAAATAAGCATGAATCTTAATAGACAATCCCATAGCAATCAATAAGACTAACAATGAAACATATCAGAAATAACTAATCCATAGAATCCATTGTAATCTCAGAATATAATTTAAATCATATCTGAATTAACGTTATCATCCGCATATTGAATAAACATCATAAGATACAATTAAGAATCAAAGAGAGAGTAAGCACAGAGAATGGTAGTGCAAATCTGTTCTCTTGATCCAAAGTTGAATCTCCAATGCTTTCCAATCGCTTCAAGTCTTCAATCTAATCAATTCTAGAAATCACTACTCTAATCTACTTATTCCAAGTTGAAGAAAGAAAAATAGCAGTAGCTTCAGCCCCCAAGGGTTGGAATGTCTCTTACATCATGAAAATACATCTAGTATATAAGCCCTAATTGAACCCCTCTCCAAATTACGCTTCAATTGCACTGTTTAATGAAAAGTCGGCTTTGGTCAACATCGACGTCATGTGCCGCGCTGAGAATTGGCCTGAAGTTACGCGGCCGCCCTAAGCAAAAAAAAATCGCATTTTTTGGCTCCAGGGTCCCGCGCGGGGAATGCACTACAAATTTGTTCGCCCGTGCAGTCCATTTTCTGCTGCAGTGTCCTCTGGTAAAATGGACATAACTTTTGATCTGGGTAGAGTTACGGGGCCTGACACCTATCAAATCTAAGATATCGACGAGCTCTACAACTTTCATTCTTTGATGATTGAGAAATTCTGGCCGGATGAAGGTTGAAATTGGGCTGGAAGGGACTGCTATGAAAATGGTTAACCAAAACAGCGAAGTTTGACGTCCGTTGGTACAAAGATCATAACTCTTACATCCGAACTCCGATTAGAACGATTTAAGATGTTCCGGAAAGCTACAAAGACGCTATACAATATAAGCTAAGTTCCAAACCAACAACATGAAGTAAACATGAAAGCCCAAATGATGTCCGGATTGCTTTTCTTTGCATTTTCCTTGCTTTTCCTTACCAATAGTCACTCACACCGCTCCCAAACGTATAACCTACAAAATGAATACAAAATGCATGAAAAGTAACTAAGACACATGAATATAAGCAATTAATTCAAGTAAAGGATACCGGATAAGTGGATATAAAATTAACTTATCAGCGATGCAAGTCTGTATACTTCTTCTGGCGATCTTGAGCTGCTACTAGTCGGGCTCTTATCACCTTGATGATCTCTACCGTTTGTTGTACCAACTCTATCCCCAACAATCAACATTCTCCAACTTCGTCCTAGCATAATAGCATTCTACATTTCCTACCATACAGTGCTTCGTAAGGCGGCATTCCAATACTGGCGTGATAACTATTGTTATACGCGAACTCTACTAATGGAAGGTGATCCTCCCAACTACCCTTGAAGTCCATCACACAAGCTCGGAGCATGTCTTCAAGTGTTTGAATCGTTCTCTCACTTTGTCCATCGGTCTGCGGATGATACGCGGTACTCATTCGTAGTTGTGTCCCCATTCTTTCTTGAAGACTCTTCCAGAAGTTTGATGTGAATTGCGGATCTCTATCTGATATAATAGATATCGAAAACCCATGCCTCGAGATAATTCCCTTGACATACAATTTGGCTAACTGGTCCAAACTATACTTAATCTTAATCGGCAAAAAGCGAGCTGACTTAGTAAGGCGATCTACAATCACCCAAATGGCGTCGTTCCCTTTCTGCGTTGTCGGAAGTCCCACCACAAAGTCCATTGTGATGTGCTCCCATTTCCATTATGGAATCTCTAATGGTTGTAATAACCCGCTTGGTCGTTGGTGCTCTACCTTGACTTCTGACAAGTTAGGCATCTACTTACGCATTCCGTAACCTCTCTCTTCATGTTTGGCCACCAGAAGTGGTGACGCAAATCTTGGTACATCTTCGTGCTTCCTAGGTGTATCGAATATCTTGTACTGTGCGCTACTTGCAAAATATCTTCTCTCAGTTATGGTACTAACGGTACCCAAATTCTTCCTTCAAATCGTAGTAGTCCAGTTCTATCGATCTTAAATTTTAACTCATCACCTTTAGTGAATCGTTTCTTGACGTTATTGTAATCTTTATCCTTTTCTTGTGCTTCTTTAACCTTATCCAATAAAGTCGGACTCGCTGTTACTGTAAATAATTGTTCGTTGATCTCCATTAGATACTTAATCTCCAAGTCTAGTCGTTCAAAATCTTTCACCAATTCATCTTGAATGATCAACTTCAATAACTTCTCTCTGCCTTTTCTGTTCAAGGCATCTGCCACTAAATTTGCTTTACCTGGATGGTACAGAATCTCACAATCATAATCTTTGATCAATTCTAGCCATCGGCGCTGCCTCATGTTTAACTCTCTCTATGTGAAGATATATTTCAGACTTTTATGCTCCGTATATATCTCACACTTCTTGCCATACAAATAATGCCTCCAAATCTTCAAGGCAAAATCTACCTCTGCTAACTCCAGGTCATGAGTCAGATATCCCTTCTCATAATCTTTTCAAATGATATGAAGCGACGCGAATGACCCCGTCAATGTTGTTGCATCAAGACACGCCCAAGTCCCTTGTGTGACGACGATCACTATACACTACAAACCCTCCCGTGTTGTCTGGTAAGGCCAACACAGGTGCTAGACTAAGCCTCTTCTTCAATTCTAGGAAACTTTCTTCACACTTCTCCGTCCAAGCGAACTTAACTGTCTTTCTGGTAAAATTAGTCAATGGTGATGCTAATTTCAAAAAATCCCGAATAAATCTTTGATAGTATCTCACCAATCCTAAGAAACTCCTGATTTCTGTCGGCGTCTTCGGCTTCTCCCAATTGATAACCGCTTCTACCTTCACTGGATCCACCGAAACACCATTCTTGTCGATAACGTGCCCCAAAAATTGCACTCTTTGCAACCAAAACTCACACTTGGAGAATTTTCCATACAACTTATCCCTCCTTAATGTCATCAACACTATCCGAAGATGCTCGGTGTGTTCTTCCTCCGTTTTTGAATATACTAGAATGGCATCGATGAATACGACAATAAAATTATCCAAATACTGTTTGAACACTCTGTTCATCAAATCCATAAATATTACTGGCGCGTTCGTCAATCCAAATGACATTACAAAAAACTCAAAGTGTCCGTACCAAGTTCAGAATACCGTCTTTGGAATATCCTCCGGCCTCACTTTCAGCTGGTGATAACCGGCCCTCAAGTCAATCTTTGAAATGTACTTTACCCCCCTTCAATTAATCAAACAAATCGTCTATCCTGGGCAACGAGTACTTGTTCTTAATGGTGACCTTGTTCAACTCTCGGTAGTTGATACAAAGTCTAAGCGACCCATCTTTCTTCTTTACGGATAAAACTGGTGCTCCCCATGGTGATACGCTCGGTCGAATGCATCCCTTATCTAACAACTCTTGTAACTGAGCCATCAGTTCTTTCATCTCTACCGGTGTCATACGATACGGCGCTTTATATATAATTTGTTATCCTCGGTACCAATTCAATAACAAACTTAATCTCTCTCCCCGGGTGGCAATCCCGAATCTCGCCAGGAAGACATCAACGAAATCCCTTACAATAGGTATCTGACTCAGTTCACCCTCGACTCATCGAGTATCAACCACATGAGCCAAATAACCTATACAACCCTTCCTAAGCAATCTCTGCACAGCATCGCATCGCTTACAATGAGATTGTCTCTCGCGATTTACTAGTATAAAATACCACCTTTGACTTATTCGGAGTCTTAAGGTGTACACATTTCTTCTTATAGTCTATGGCTGCTCCGTGAACCGATAACCAATCCATTCCAAGGATTACATCGAACTCCCCCAAACGAATCGGTATCAAATCCAATTTAAGCTTAAATCCTCGCTATTCGGCATAACAATTCTTATGAATGTATTCTACGGGGATAATTTCCTTGTTTGCTACTTCTACGTTCATAGGGTGTTCTAATCTCTCACGGGTAAGTCTAGCTGTTTAGCAAATTCTTCGAAAACAAAAGAGCAGGTTGCACCCGAATCAAATAACACATATGCATCTATATCATTGATCGGAATAATGCCTAACACCACGTCCTTAGACTCCACTGCATCTTGTACGGTCATGTTGAACATTCGTGCCGTTGGTCTGTTGGCTTGACTGGCTGGTCCTCCAATGTTCAGCCCATTATTGTTGTTGTTGTTGTAACAATCCGAAATTTCAAATTGTAATTTAAATATTTATTGAGTTATATAAATATTATTTGAGGTGTTATTGTTTAATAAATATTTTATTGATGTGATGGTTGATGAATCTAAATTTATTAGAGAATTTTTCTAAATTAAATTAATATTTAATTTAGAATTAAATTAAATAAAGTTATAATAAAAATTATAATTTTGTGATATTTGTTAAAATGCTATATTTAATTAAAATATAGTGTGTGATTAATGTAATGGATTAGTGTTGGATATGGAAATTCAAATAAATAATATGTGATTATAGTTTATAAACTAAAGTGTTTATTAAAATAAATTAAAAAGGATTTAAATTAGTTTTTTGCCAAACAAGGCTTAAGTATTTTAATTCTTTAAAATTTAAATGGTTTGCCAAACAAGCCTTATGGCTTTTGATATTTCTGATTTTTGAAATTTAAAATTTAATAATATAAATAAAATAATAAATATAATATATTTATAATATATACGTTAGTTTTGTAACTGATATTATAACAAGTATGTATTATTATGTCTATCAGTTTTTAGTATTATCATGCATACTAGTTGGTCAGTTGGATATTGGCTAAGTCTAAGAAGTTCAGAGAACTTGAGAGAGAATTGGAGAGGAGCCTTAAGAATTTTCATGGCAAATTCTAGTGAGTTAACAAGGATTGCAAGCAAATTCAAGGTATTTTTACACAACATTAGTATTATATATATATATATATATATATATATATGTTTATGAGTGTTACGACAACTTTTATATAATTTGTGAATTTCAAATTGTTGAATTGTTGCTATATTATGGGATTACTTGTGATTATATGAGTATATGATAACTGGAGATTGTGTTTTAAACGAGGAATTAATGCTAAATTCGGATAACAGTAAAAGAAAATGATGTCAGTGTTTATGTTCTTCATATAGTTTGAGTAAGTATCAATTTTATTGGCTAATTCGTATGTGAAATTATAAATTAAAGTTTGTATATGTTAGTTCATTGAGATACGCACATAACATAATTTGAATTAGATAATTTGGTCATGTATTGAATTCACAGTGATGATTTTTAGGATGAATGTCAAGAAAATGGAGTTTTTCATGAAAATATGAAAATTGAGAAATTAAAATGGTTTTAGTGTTTGTTAAATTGTGATAAGTGGTTGAATAGGTTAGAAATCATGTCTATGATAGTTGTATATTTATTTTATATGTTATTATCACTGTTTGATGGGGTGAAATTCGTGTTAGTTGGCTTAAGAAAAGTGCCAAAGCTCGCTCGCAAAACTAAGTTCAAAGTTCGCAAGTCGCAGTGTAAGCCCTTGTGCATTGTATACACTGTGTGGCGCCATGACATCCCCATACAAAACTCTCACGCTGTGGCATGTAATGATGCCCATTTTCAGACACTAAAGTTTGTTTATTCTGCAGACTTTGGTTGTTCTTTGTAGCTTAGCTTAAGGTTATGAAATGTGAGAATCATGTAACAACAAGGTTAAATAGAGTCATGTTATGTGGATTATGAATTCAAAATTTTAAAAGTGATTAGTAAATCGAGAATGCGCTATGTGATAATTTGGTATACATAATGAACGTTAGACAAGTGTTGTGAATTAAAACACCTAGGATTTCTGAAATGTAAATGGTAATGAAAGACTTGTGCTTAACTGATAAGTTTAGCTAAAAATTAACATGTTATGATATGTTAGCATGTCTAATAGGTATTGTGGTTCTAAATTATATGTAGGTGATTATGAGTTTAATTTTATAGCTTACGCTCAAGGCAAGTTTCTAAACCCTATCTTTTTACATTGAGAAAGTTTTCTAACTCTACACTTTCGTTGAGTTAGTTCTATTATTGCATGGTGTAACTTTATTCTTTTGATGGAGCAAGCTTATTGTCTTAACTGTTATTGAATAAGTCAATTGTTCCTAAGATTCATTCGAGCAAACTTTGAGTCTAATGTTATTTGAAATTCTCATTCTAACTTGTTTATAGTTAAGCAAGTTTCTTAAATTCTATTATTGTATAATGAACGCAGTTTTTGAGTTCTCGTTTCTATTATTCATGAACTGTTTTAACCCTTGCATGAATTTAATACCTTGTTGGGCAAGTTTTTAGTTTCCAGCTTGCTATTGGTTATG
Organism: Panax ginseng; assembly: GCA_020205605.1. Taxonomy (NCBI): domain Eukaryota; kingdom Viridiplantae; phylum Streptophyta; class Magnoliopsida; order Apiales; family Araliaceae; genus Panax; species Panax ginseng. The sequence continues at coordinate 115,993,695 of CM035135.1, forward strand.
GTACAATCTGTAATTTCATTTCTAATGTTATAAGACTCTAACCTTAGCTTATTTATTGTTCAAGCAAAGGTTTACCATTTTCTTCATTTTGTTAAATACTTATGCTCTATAGTTATTTCAAGCATGAGTTTAACATGTATAGTCAGTTCATTTATGATTCTCAATTGTTCTATGTTATGTTGTTATTAAACATCTGTTGTGATTATCAAACACTATTAATTCAACTAGTCCTCTAATTGATGTTCATTGAACTTCAAATTACCCTTGAAAGCTTATCCAAACCAAACTTTCTTTGGTGCGGACTTGTACTCTAAATACTAAGATGAACAACCCTATTATTATTAGGGGATAACTTACGCGTAGCGTTAAAATGTTTGTGAACAATACATTGTATGAAGAGCTGATCCCCCTAAGTACGAAGAGTCCTTATAGTCTTATGACTGTTAAAGTTGGAGTTGAAAGATTACTCGCAACTGTGGACATAGTTCATGGTCTTATGACCCTCAGTTAGATGTATTCCATATTTTGGATTTCAGTTTCTGATTATCATTGTTAGAGTACTATTCAGTCTTGGTGAGCCTATTGCTGGCAGTTATTATTTTTAAATTCCTGTTGATTCATTGTTATATTTAGTGAGCAATTGTTTTGCTCACTCTTGCATTATTATAAACTCATTGCAGCTAAAGTTGAGACGGTAGATGAGCCTTCAACTAGCAAAGGAAAGGGAAAATATACAAGTGATGCTGATTTGTACTTTTATTTATTATGATGATCTTAGACTTTATTTTAATGATGTTATGTAATAATTTAATTCCGCATTTGAATGACGTTTAAAGGTTAGATAACCTGGGATGTTTTTGAACTTAATGATTTAACCCTAATTAAGGAGAGATTTTTTGGTTTAAATATTATTTTATTTGGCTAGATAATATGAATGTATGAATAGTGAGCACCAAATCTTGGGGGAATGAAGTACCTAGATTTGGGGGTGTCACAGGTTGGTATCAAAGCTTTAGGTTATGAACCTTAGGTGGGGGAAAGCCTTAGGAAGTAACCTTTGAAAAGATAGTAATGATAAACTCTTATCGAGTTTTAAGGAGAAAGTAATAAAACACTTATGTGCTTATGTGATTTCAACTTATGTGCTCGTGAGTATCGAGTAGTAATGATTAGTAATTAAAACTTAAATTTTGGTTGACAGATGACTAATATAGGAGGATCAGGCAAGAGAGGAGGAGCCTCAAGATATTCAGGTGATTTGGGAACAACTACTGCCACGGGAAATAGTTCCGTCGGTCATAGTAGTTGAGCAGGAGAGGGTACCTGATGAGGATGATGAGATAGAGATAGACGAGGAGGATCCCGTAGAGCTGCCATAGTCGGGGGATGAGGAGGACGAGGAGGAAGAGCTTCCACTCAGTTCGGTAGCTGCCCATATTATGACGAGGTGTATGACCTCAATGTTGAACTTCAAGACACCGTCGAGGAGTTGCAGGAGATAGTAGCTGAACAACAGACCTCGATGGCACAGAAAGACGATGAGATCCAGGATCGAGAAGAACGACTGAACAACATTGAAGAGAAGCTGATCCACACAGAAAGGGAAAACGAGCAACTAATGGAGAAGATTGCAGAGCTGGAGAATAAGCTGAAAGAAGAATCTACAAGAAGGGAAAGAGCCGAAGACGCGTACAGTGAAGCTTATCAACGAGCCGGAATAGCAGAGAGGGATGCACAAGCTAAGTGGAGGAAGATGGAAGAGATGAACAACGTATTTAACACCGTGATCAATCGAGCTCAAGATCGAGTCATGGGTTATCCGATTCAGTTTGAGACGCTACCATCATACATATTGGATCGCCGAACAATATTCCGAATTATGGAGGAAGAGCGTCGTAAGGCTACGTAGTATCTTAGTAGGACATTGTAGAAAATGTAATTGATTGGTGAATAGAAAATAAATGAAATGTAAATCCCGGGTATGATATAACCAATGGGATAAATGATGATGATGTTATCCTGCAACTGTTATAGTTCAGGAAAGTAATGTAAATAGTAGTGATGCTATTGTTTTGATGTTTTTTTTTCAAGATGATGAATGAATAAAAGTTATTATTTTATTCAAGTGTTATGTGTTACATGATAAACTTTTATGATGTGCAACTTAAGTATATAATTCTTAAAAGATTGAATAGAATCTGATGAGTGTATTTTTAACAAAAAATGGCTTCAAGACGTCAACCACCACAACGGAGAACCACTGAGGAAAATAATAACAATGTGGAAGGAAACCCAGTTCAGCAGCTAGTGACGTTACTGACGGGTGCTTTGCAAAATCAACCTCAGAACCAAGGTACAACGTTTAAGGATTTCAAGGAAGTTGGACCACTAGAATTCCGTGGGTCCATGAATCCAGTTGAAGCACAGACTTGGATTATGGAAATCGAGAAGGTTTTTGATGTTGCTAAGGTAGAGGATAACTAGAAGACTGCTTTTGCAACATTTATGTTGAAAGTAGAGGCGAGTTATTGGTGGCAGGCCAACAAAATTTGGGAAGCACCAGGAGTGATGACCTGGGATAGGTTTAAGGAGCTGTTTTTCGAGACCTATTTTCTAAAAAGTTCGAAGAGTCAGTTAGAAGTGCGCTTTTGAATCAAGCGAGGAACGATGTTTGTGTGTCCGAGTATGCCACAAAATTCAACGAGTTGGCGAGGTTTTATGCTTATATCAAGTCAAAGACGCATTTGGCGTAAAGGCAAAGATGTTCGAAAGGTGGACCAAAACCCGGTTGTACAAAGAGGGTTCCCCTGCTCCAATTGAAGACGCGTACGCAGTTGATGATGAGAAGGCTATTCTCACTGAAAGTGGAGGCGAGGTAGTAATAAAACATAACCAGGAGCAGAGAAAGAAGAAAAGTGAAAGTGAAGCTAAGAATGATGGAGGTGGTAACGGTGGAAGTGGCAACAACCTGAAGAGGAAATGGAATACGAATGGGGGAGCTGGAAATCAGCAGGGAAACCAGCAAAAGAAGAAGTTTGAGGTGTGTGCGACGTGTGGGAAGTTTCACAAGGGTGTGTGCTTGATGGGGAAACGAGTATGCTTCAATTGTGGCCAAGAGGGTTACATCGCCCCAAATTGCACTCAAGCTAAGAAGAATGTGTGCTTCACGTGTGTGTCCAAGGATCACTTTGCTCGCGAATGCCCTAAAAAGAGATCTGGTGAAACAAATGGGAGCAAGGAAAATGCTAGTGGAGGTGCATTGGCTATTGCTGGAACAACAACAACAAATAAGCCCACAGCCAGAACCTTCAATATGACGGTTCAGGACGCGGTGCAATCAAAAGATGTCGTGTCAGGTATAATCCCAATCAATGATATAAATGCATATGTATTATTTGATTCGGGTGCTACTTGCTCATTTATATCTGATGAATTTGTTAAGAAGTTAGAAATACCTTGTGAAGAGTTGAAATTTCCTTTAAACATAGAAATTGCGAATAGGGAAGTGATTCCTGTTAGGTTCGTATACAAGAACTGTAGGGTGAATATAAAGGGGAATATTATGAAAGTAGATTTAGTCCCAATAAAACTCGGAGGGTTCAATGTTATTTTGGGAATGGATTGGCTGTTTAATTATGGAGCAATAATTGACTGCCAAAAGAAGTGTGTAAACCTTATGACTCCGTTAAAGGTAGTTTTTTAGTGTAGCAAATCGCCTAGACAAATGAAATGTCTGACAATGATGCAGGCCAAAAAGTTATTGAGTTAGGGCTGTGTAGGGTACTTAGCCTACATAGTTGATACTAAAAAAGAGAAGGGTGTGAAATTGGAGGAAATACCAGTGGTTAGGCAGTTTGCGGACGTGTTTTCGGAGGATTTGCCAGGACTTCCGCTTGACCGAGAGATTGAATTTGTAATCGACTTAGCGCCAGGAACCCCTCCGATATCGAAGGCCCCGTACAGAATGGCTCCGGTGGAAATGAAGGAACTAATGGTGCAACTGCAAGAACTGCTGGATAAAAAGTACATTCAGCCGAGTGTATCACCATGGGGAGCACCGGTGTTATTTGTGAAGAAGAAGGATGGGTCAATGCGTCTTTGCATTGATTATAAGGAATTGAACAAGGTCACTATTAAGAAAAAATATTCGTTGCCAAGAATAGATGACTTATTTGATCAATTGAAGGGTGCTAGATATTTCTCGAAAATAGATTTGAGAAGTGGGTATCATCAATTGAAAGTAAAGAAAGAGGATGTACCGAAGACGGCATTCCGAACTCGGTATGGACATTACAAATTTTTGGTGATGTTTTTTGGTTTGACAAATGCCCCTGCAACGTTTATGGATTTGATGAACAGGGTGTTTAAACCATTTTTAAACAAGTTTGTGGTGGTATTTATCGATGATATTCTGGTGTACTCTAAAACTCAAGAGGAACATGAGGAACACTTATGTCTGACGTTGGAGACGTTAATAAAGGAAAAGTTGTACGCGAAATTCTCTAAATTTGAATTTTGGCTGGAACATGTACAATTTCTTGGGCATGTAATTGATAAAGATGGGATTTCGGTGGATCCATCAAAAGTCGAAGCTGTGATAAATTGGGAACAACCAAGAACTCCATCAGAAGTGAGAAGTTTCTTGGGATTGACAAGCTATTATAGACGATTTATTCAAGATTTTTCCAAGATTGCCACTCCGTTGACAAATTTGATAAGAAAATCTGTAAAATTTGTTTGGACGAAAAAGTGTGAGGAAAGTTTTCAAGAACTGAAAAAGAAGTTAAGTATGGCACCTATGTTGTTGTTACCAGATAATACCAGAAACTTTGTACTGTATAGTGATGCTTCACACAAGGGATTGGGTTGTGTCCTTATGCAGAATGGCAAGGTTATTGCGTATGCATCAAGACAACTGAAAGACTACAAAAAAGGATATCCGACTCATGATTTAGAGTTGGCGGCGGTGGTGTTCGCACTGAAGATATGGGGACACTATCTCTACGGAGAGAAATATGAGATCTACACAGACTATAAAAGTTTAAAGTATATTTTCACACAGAAAGACCTGAACATGCGACAAAGGAGATGGATGGAATTGATAAAGGATTATGATTATGAGATCTTTTATGATCCAGGCAAAGCAAAAGTGGTTGCAGATGCCTTGAGTAGGAAAGGCAGAGAAAAGTTAATGTTGTTAACAAATAAGGAGGAGCTTATTATAGTAATGACAAGGTTAGAGCTTGAAATTAAATTTTCAAAAGAATCCGATGAAAAATTGTTCCAGATAGAAGCTAGTCCAACTTTGGTGGACAAAGTGAAGAACGCTCAACTACAGGATGAAGAATGCAAGAAAATAAAGGAAAGTGTGGTCGAGGGTAAAGAAGCGAAGTACCAGGTCGATACTGCGGGAATGCTAAGATTCGAGGGACGAATTTGGGTTCTAGCAGTTCAGGATATTAAAGAAGAAATCTTGACGGAAGCACATAGCTCAAGATATTCAATTCATCCGGGAAGTACAAAAATGTATCAAGATTTGCAGCGTCATTTTTGGTGGCCGAACATGAAAAGAGATGTTGCAGAATGCGTTGTGAAGTGTTTGACATATGTCGAAAAGTGAAGGCGAAAGCATCAACGACCAATCGACATTTCAACCATTGGAGATACCGGAATGGAAATGGGAACATATCACAATAGACTTTGTGGTAGGTCTTCCAACGACTCAGAAAGGATACGATGCGATATGGGTGATAGTGGACAGATTAACGAAATCTGCACACTTTTTGTTAATAAAGATTAGATTTAATCTTGATCAGCTGTCGAAGTTATACGTTAAGGAGATCGTCTCAAGACATAGAATTCCAGTATCAATTGTATCAGACAGAGATCCGAGATTCACATCAAATTTCTGGAAGAGACTACAAGAATGTATGGGAGCGCAATTGAAGATGAGCACAACGTATCATCCGCAAACCGATGGGCAAAGTGAAAGAACGATCCAGACGCTTGAAGATATGCTCAGAGCGTGCATCATGGATTTCAAAAGAAACTGGGATGATCATCTACCGTTGGTGGAATTTGCATACAATAATAGTTACCACGCAAGCATTGGTATGCCGCCATATGAGGCGTTATATGGCAGGAAATACAGAACTCCACTATGCTGGGATGAAGTTGGAGAACGTCAACTGTTAGGCCCAAAACTAGTTCAGCAGACTGCTGAATTTGTCAAACTCATCAGAGCAAGACTGTTAGCTGCCCAAGATCGACAGAAAAAGTACGCTAATCAACACAGGCAGAGTCGTGAGTTTGAAGCAGGAAATTTCGTATTCCTGAAAGTTTCTCCTTAGAAGGGGAAAATTCATTTTGGCAAGAAAGGAAAGCTCAGCCCAAGGTTTATTGGACCTTTCGAAATTCTACGTAGAGTGGGAGAGGTGGCTTACGAAGTAGCTTTATCTCCAGAATTAAAACATGTGCACAATATTTTTTATGTGTCAGTGTTGCGACCGTATAAACCCGATTACAAGCATGTAATTGAGTATGAACCGTTGCAGTTTAGTAAAGATTTGTCTTATGAAGAAATTTCTATCCAGATAGTTGATAGGAAGGAACAAGTGCTCAGGAATAAAGTGATACCTTCAGTGAAGGTGATATGGAGGAACCACAACGTTGAAGAGGCTACGTGGGAACTTGAAGCAGAAATGATGAAGAATTACCCTGAGTTATTTGTTCAGTCCGTGTCTTCGATTCTGGGGATAGAATCTTTGTAAGTAGGGGAGAATGTGATGATTTGATTGTTTGAATTGTGATTCTGGGGACAGAATCCTTGTAAGGAAGGAAGGATATAACAATCCGAAATTTTAAATTGTAATTTAAATATTTATTGAGTTATATAAATATTTTATTGATGTGATGGTTAATGAATCTAAATTTATTAGAGATTTTTTCTAAATTAAATTAATATTTAATTTAGAATTAAATTAAATAAAGTTATAATAAAAATTATAATTTTGTGATATTTGTTAAAATGCTATATTTAATTAAAATATAGTGTGTGATTAATGTAATGGGTTAGTGTTGGATATGAAAATTCAAATAAATAATATGTGATTATAGTTTATAAACTAAAGTGTTTCTTAAAATAAATTAAAAAGGATTTAAATTAGTTTTTTTCCAAACAAGGTTTAAGTATTTTAATACTTTAAAATTTAAATGGTTTGTCAAACAAGCCTTATGGCTTTTAATAATATAAATAAAATAATAAATATAATATATTTAAAATATATACGTTAGTTTTGTAACTGATATTATAATAAGTACGTATTATTATGTCTATCAGTTTTTAGTATTATCATGCATACTAGTTGGTCAGTTGGATATTGGCTAAGTCTAAGAAGTTCAGAGAACTTGAGAGAGAATTGGAGAGGAGCCTTAAGAATTTTCACGGCAAATTCTAGTGAGTTAACAAGGATTGCAAGCAAATTCAAGGTATTTTTACACAACATTAGTATTATATATATATATATATATATATATATATATATATATTTATGATGAGTGTTACGACAACTTTTATATAATCTGTGAATTTCAAATTGTTGAATTGTTGCTATATTATGGGATTACTTGTGATTATATGAGTATATGATAATTGGAGATTGTGTTTTAAATGAGGAATTCATGCTAAATTCGGATAACAGTAAAAGAAAATGATGTCAGTGTTTATGTTCTTCATATAGTTTGAGTAAGTATCAATTTTATTGGCTAATTCGTATGTGAAATTATAAATTAAAGTTTGTATATGTTAGTTCATTGAGATACGAGCATAACGTAATTTGAATTAGATGATTTGGTCATGTATTGAATTCACAACGATGATTTTTAGGATGAATGTCAAGAAAATGGAATTTTTCATGAAAACATGAAAATTGAGAAATTAAAATGGTTTTAGTGTTTGTTAAATTGTGATAAGTGGTTGAATAGGTTAGCAATCATGTCTATGATAGTTGTATATTTATTTTATGTGTTATTATCACTGTTTGATGGGGTGAAATTCGTGTTAGTTGGCTTAAGAAAAGTGCCAAGCTCATCCGCAAAAACGAAGTTCTCAAGTCAAGTCACAACGCAAGACGTACATGTGGCTACGCCACATTTACATCCCCATACAAATCTCGTATGATCACATGAAAGTGCCCATTTTCGTATTAATCAAGTTTGCTTATTCTACCGACTTTGGTTGTTCTTTGTAGCTTAGCTTAAGGTTATGGAATGTGAGAATCATGTAACAACAAGGTTAAATAGATTCATGTTATGTGGATTATGAATTCAAAATTTTAAAAGTGTTTAGTAAATCGAGAATGTGTTATGTGATAATTTGGTATACATAATGAACGTTAGACAAGTGTTTTGAATTAAAACACCTAGGATTACTGAAATGTAAATGGTAATGAAAGACTTGTGCTTAAATGATAAGTTTAGCTAAAAATGAAAATGTTATGATATGTTCGCAAGTCTAATAGGTATTGTGGTTCTAAAATTATATGTAGGTGATCGTGAGTTTAATTTTATAGCTTACGCTCAAGGCAAGTTTCTAAACCCTATCTTTTTACATTGAGAAAGCTTTCTAACTCTACACTTTCATTGAGTTAGTTCTATTATTGCATGGTGTAACTTTATTCTTTTGATAGAGCAAGCTTATTGTCTTAACTATTATTGAATAAGTTAATTGTTCCTAAGATTCATTCGAGCAAACTTTGACTCTAATGTTATTTGAAATTCACATTCTAACTTGTTTATAGTTAATCAAGTTTCTTAAATTCTATTATTGTATAATGAACACAGTTTTTGAGTTCTCATTTCTATTATTGAATTGTTTTAACCCTTGCATGAATTTAATACCTTGTTGGGCAAGTTTTTAGTTTCCAGCTTGCTATTGGTTATGGTACAATATGTAATTTTATTTCTAATGTTTTAAGACTCTAACCTTAGCTTATTTATTGTTCAAGCAAAGGTTTACCATTTTCTTCATTTTGTTAAATACTTATGCTCTATAGTTATTTCAAGCATGAGTTTAATATATATAGTCAGTTCATTTATGATTCTCAATTGTTCTGTGTTATGTTGTTATTAAACATCTGTTGTGATTATCAAACACTATTAATTCAACTAGTCCTCTAGTTGATGTTCGTTGAACTTCAAATTACCCTTGAAAGCTTATCCAAACCAAACTTTCTTTGGTGCGGACTTGTACTCTTAATACTGAGATGAACAACCCTATTATTATTATTAGGAGATAACTTACGCGTAGCGTTAAAATGTTTGTGCACAATACATTGTACGAAGGGCTGATCCCCCTAAGTACGAGGAGTCCTTGTAGTCTTATAATTGTTAAAGTCGGAGTTGAAAGATTACTCGCAACTGTGAACATAGTTCATGGTCTTATGACCCTCATTTAGATGTATTCCATATTTTAGATTTCAGTTTCTGATTATCATTGTTAGAGTACTATTCTGTCTTGGTGAGTCTATTGTTGGCAGTTATTATTATTAAATTCACGTTGATTCATTGTTTAATTCAGTGAGCAATTGTTTTGCTCACTCTTGCATTTTTATAAACTCATTGCAGCTAAAGTTGATAAGGTAGATGAGCCTTCAACTAACAAAGGAAAGGGAAAATTGTACAAGTGATGCTGATTTGTACTTTTATTTATTATGATGATCTTAGACTTTATTTTAATGATGTTATGTAATAATTTAATTCTGCATTTGAATGACATTTAAAGGTTAGATAACCTAGGATGTTTTTGAACTTAATGATGTAACCCTATTTAAGGGGAGATTTTATGGTTTAAATATTATTTTATTTGGGTAGATAGTATGAATGTATGAATAATGAGCACAAAATCTTGGGGGAATGAAGTACCTATATTTGGGGGTATCACAGTTATTGCGGTTGCCACTAGTTGCATCGCCCTTTCTCTTTGAGAAGTCCCTAATTTGATGGTCTGTGGCTCCACACGAGAAACATCCTCCCTTTTGCTTATTTGGACACTGAGGAGCCATGTGCCCCGATTGTCCGCAACGATAAAAACACTCTTACCCTTTATGCACTCTCCCGAGTGATTCCTCCCACAGTTGTTGCACTTCATACTTTTCTTGGCCTCCCCCCCCCCCCCGGACTTATTACCTCCAGAGGATTGACTCTCTGTCCATTTTTGCTTGTTGGGGTTGCTGCCTCCGCTGCTTCCCCCTTTCTGCCCTTCCTGACCGATCTTATTTTCTTGTTTGAATCGAACGATGGCTTTATTGCCTCCCTCGGCAATGATAGCCCTTTCCAATAGATCATAGTACATCTTAATCTTCAATACCGCCATTGCTTTCTGCACCCATGGTTTCAGTCCTAGTTCGAATCTTCTTGCTTTTCTGGCCTCCGTGTTAACCTGATGCGGAGCGAATCGGGCTAACTCGTTAAATCTTGCCGCGTACTTTGCGACAGACGTACTACCTTGCTTTAGCTCTAGAAACTTAACTTTCATATACTGTTGCGTATTCTCTGAGAAATAATTCTCAAGGAATAGCTCTTTAAATCTATCCCAAGGAATAACTCCTTCGTCTGCTCGGCCCCTATTGGCTTTCCACCAATAGTTAGCTTCACCCTTCATCATGAAAGTGGAAAAACTCGTCTTCTGTTCTTCGGCCACTCGTGTGACCTCAAACACCTTCTCTATTTCTTCTATCCATGTCTGGGCTTCAATTGGATCCAAGGTTCCTCGGAACTTTGATGGTCCTACCAATTTAAAGTCCTTAAAGCTAGCCAAGTGATGTCCTGGCTGCCCTGCTGCTGGCGGGATTGCCTCCGTTAACAGGTTAATAAAGTTCTGCACTGGATCGACATTTTCCCCTCCACCATTGTTAACGGATCCTTCCTCCCTCTGGTTCCGCGGTATTCTCCTAGACGGCATGATCTGAGGAAAGGAAGAAAATTATTAGGCTTTATGTGATAAGTTATTCATGTTAGCATTAAGAAGTTTAAGACGTCTATTAATCATTCTTGATTTAAATAAACAACTTCAGTATCACAATAAAACTTGATGAATTTTTTCAACCCATCCTTACATACTCTACTTGAGTTTTCTAGTAAGGTTATAACCTAGGTTTCGCATTCCTAATGTTTATAACCTATGGCTTTGATACCAACCCGTAACGCCCCCGAATTCGGGTCCTCTGAACCCGGTTCGGTCATCACGATAAAATATAAACATCCACCTCTAAACAACATACGATATCTGATATAGCAAGGATGAGCAACAAGTTTGTCCAACAAGTTTAATTACAACAATAAGGATATATCATGATGAATGGAAAAATATCTGGCAATGAATTCAACAATATGAATATTTAGAAGCAAATATAATAATTGCTTTTAGAATAACTGCTAGTCAAGTAGACTTTGAACTATAACACTCCAATGGAATCAATAGCTAATTAACCCTTTTGTTACTGGCTACAGAATAAGTACTTGAGGGGATCAGCCTCACGTACACTATGTATATGCATAACATTTAAATCTGCTCTGTATATCTTATATTAGATATATACCTGGGGTACTCCCCCTATCGTAGAAGGGGTGTTCTTTCAGTCTAAGAATCCTTACCATCAATTGGTTTGGATAGCTTTTATAAAACTTCATACGCTTGTCTGACCGAACAAAGGTTCAGACTTCTATCTAACACAGCTTCAAGAATTATTGAACTTTAAATGATGTACAAGTCCAAGACTGTACGAACTCAAGTGCACTAAGTGCGAATATCAATAACATCGTTGTGGAATAATTGTTAAGTAATTAAACCACTTAATATCATGCTTGGGAATAAATTTCAAGCTTAATGAATAACTTTTAATTCAACAATAACATGCTCAATACAATATGAGAAGGATAGGAAACTTTCACAAACTCAAAGTTGTGTAAGTTAAGAAACTTGCAACATAATAAAAATAGTGTTTGAATACTTGATCAATAAAAGTAGGATCCAAGGACCTTGCACAATCAAAGAGTGAAGTTTAAGGAAACTTGCTCAATATAAATTTGAGTAAAGTTAGGGAAACTTGCTTACGATATGTGTCGAATAAAGTAATACAAGGGTTTAGGATACTTTTCTGTTTGCTCAGCTACAATATAAGTCTAGCTTTAGTTAACTTGCGTTGAAACGACCTAACATTAACAAGTCGGTCTTTTCAATTAGTATGTGTAAACCAGTACTAGTCTACACTTAAAAGAATCCAGTCATCACATAGCATGCTTCTATACATGTATCATTACATTACACGATTAGTTTCTAACACACTATATCATAGTTGAAATCACAATTGAACTTTAAAGTTGTAAACACTAATTCATCATAGGATTCTTTTCAATAACATGCTTATTATCATAAGACTACTATAATGGACATGTTTTACAGATTAGAGTAACCATATAAGCATGCATCAATGCAGACTGGCGCGGTCACGCTTGGTTTGTACTAAGGAGTGGCGTGGCCGCGCTGCTCCTGGTGCAAACCAAGACATGGCTGCTTTTGCAATAAGCCAGTGCGTACATGACTTGCACATAAACGAACAATCATGCACAACACACATATTATTATATGAATAATTAACTTTAACTTTTCATCAAACATATCAAAGGTCATTATTCGTTTTCACTTAATCAAGACTTCACATGTTAAGTTATCAATCATGTAAGTCACTTTACCTACCATACATCATACTTTTATATATATACATGTTAGACATCAAAAACATACTTACAACTTCTCAACTTAATGTATATATAGTTTATCAAGTTCGTTTTCAAAACTTTAAGCTTCCATTAGTAAAATTCATTCAAATATGCAAGATACATCTATATTGTCTAATTCATGCTTTCATATGTATTTGTGCACATACTCAAGTTTTTTACATATGTTTACAAGGTCAGAATGTATATTACTCGATGTATAACATTTATAGTTTTTAAATCTTTAAACCTTCTTTGATATTCCAAGTCAAAACAAACCTATTATGGCTTACTATATACATAAATACCTTAGTCCACAAGTTCAGGTCATTTGTATGCATATAATAATCAAAGTAACATGCTCAGAATGTCTTAAGGAGCTAACATGAGCAATCAGGATTCTGCTACTCTGCTTGGCGCCATGGTGAAAAAAAAAAAGGGAAGTGGTGCTACTACCACCTACCGACCGTAAAAAGAAAAAAAATGGCCTCTGCTTCTGTAGAGGCTCAACTCTAACCAATGCCAAACATCTTATGCAGCAACTCAAAGTACTTCCAATACTTCTAAGCATGCATATTAACTAAAATAACACAGAGACATGCTAATTCAAAGATTCAACCCATTAAGCAATTTATCAAAATGAAGAATAGGAATGGAAGTTATACCTCTTGAAGTAATTGGGCAGCAATACACTCACTCCTTACAAGTTCCTTAGCAATAATTCTCAGCAATTGCAACAAGGAAGGTGAAGGTCGCATTTATAGAAGAATGGTTATCTTGATAATGGGATTACCTCCCAAATCAAACCATATGATTTCGAGAATGAATAAGGGTTAAGAGAGAGTTGGTGATTCACTCATGAATCCCACTCCCCATCCACTAATTGATCTAGGTTTGATGAAATTGAGATGAAACTAGGCTAGGCTTGCTAGCTTGTTCACGTGGGAAGAAAGTTGGACTCTTATTATGGGACAAGGAAATAATCCTCAGCATTTTCACAATGAAATGCAACAATGTAATGCAACACTTGGTTAAAACCATATATACACATAATATAAACTTTGGTTATAAATTATGCCTACACAATTCATTTCATATAACATAGGTTATAATGATTTAAAGAGCATACAATGTGTAAGACCCCAACTTTTATGAATAAAGATGAATTTTTCTATAAATATCATTTTTGAAAATTAAGGTTTGAATTTGTTATAATGTTATAGTTGTGGGTAATATTTATAAATTTTGCAAAGTACGCAAGTTGTTATATAATATTCGATTGGTCGGGGAATATTCGTTTTAACATGGAATATTCGTATTTACTCAAGACAATCATTGGTTGATTTATAGCGAGTAATTATTGTCGGATTGAGAAAACGACAAAAATATCTTTTTATGAAAATAACGGCGGAAGTTTTACCGTTAACTGTTGGAATATCCGGTGTTAAAAGTACAGTAATACACGTGGTTGCATAGTAGCACACGATATTGATTATTGATGCTTACGTGAGAAGTCACTTAGTTTTGTTCAATTATTGCTACAGTAATTGCTGCATAGTATCTCACGTTATTTGATTTAATTATTGTCGATATTTTATATATTAGTAAATCAATAATTGAGTCGACAAAGTTATTAATATTATTACTTGCAATATTGACGATGTCTAGAAGTTCTGTCAAGGAGAGGTTTGGTCACCTAATTGCAAGCACAAATAAATAGGAGAAATCCTTATTGGAAAGCCCCTCTTTCTCGAACGACACAGTTGTTAAATATTGCGAAAATAATAATAATGAATAAATGTTATTAAAAATATTGAAGGAATTTTTATGAAATATTTGTTATAAATTTTGCTTATTATTTGGATTTCCACTTACCCATTTTTCAAAATAATCTGTAGAAAGTTATTTAATATTATAAAGGTGGGCCCACATGTGGGGGCCACATATGGGGCCCATATGTGGAAAATTGAATTGCTGGGAGGTTGTTTTTCAAAAGTGATTCACGGGAAGGAGGACATATTGTTATTATATATATATATATATATATATATATATATATAAATGTACTAGGAGTGTGTGTGTGTGTGTGTGTATATATATATATATATATATATATATATATAAATGGTTTACATGTATATATATATATATATATATATATATATATATATATATATATATATATATATATGATAAAGTGGTGATGGGTGGAAAATCACGGAATGCATCCCGTGTGTGACGCCCCCAAAATAGGTATACATCACCCATTTTGAGTTGTCAAATACATGGTACAGAAACAACTACAACTTTATTAATACAATATAAAAATTGTGAGTTTAAAAAACAAATATTGTCTTCTAGACAATATCCACAACCAAATAAGTCATCATTACAATTATTGATACATTATTTTATAAAATGGTGAGGACTACTAAAATAATTTCTAGAACCATCACTCCATACCCCGACTCGTACTCGCTACATTCTCGCCTCCTGAGAAAAAAAATGGAACAACAAGGAAAAGGGTGAGCTCAACTAGCCCAGTAAAGAATATTATGACTAAGTTAATATAGAACAAATTATCGTTAGTCCTCAACAGGGAAAAATCTGATAGAATACAATAGACAACAAATTTCAGATCAATATTCGCAGCGAAAAATAATAATTCATAGAATAGTTACGTAGAGAATGAAATCTATTAGTATCTATGAATTTAAAAGTCCATCATCAATATTTTATCCCTGTAACATCAATCAATATACATCTTCAATCAAAAATTCATCTTTGCACTACAGGCCAAAGATATTCATCAGTCGGTCATGTTCATCTCAACACCTGTACATCTTTGCACTACGGGCCAAAGATATTCATAATAAAATCAAACACCTTTGCACTATAGGCCAAAGATATTCAGTAACATCATCATTTAGGACTGAGGATGATGAAAAATATTTTTAAAGAAACGAATCCAGTGAAACAAAAGACAAGGAATAAGGATTAAGGATTCGTACTTTGTTTTATCCATGTCCAAAAATACCTCAATAATAATCTTAGTGGAGTAAAATTCAAGAATGATCAAAACATGGATACAATCAAAGCTAGTATCCATAATAGATATTTTGGACGAAAAACAAAAAAAATTAATTTTTTCTGTGAATAGTGTCGTATTCGTGAATAGTACCGTATACGTGAATAATGCCGTATACATGAATAGTAACTCTGATACCAAAAAGTTTTAAATTTGATAAAAAAGTTCAGATCAATATTTCGGCAAAATGATATTGAAAGAATAACAGCATTACAAAAAAAAAAATAATATCCCTTACCTTGCAAAGACAGTACTTCTAGTTGACACACCGGATATAGGCTATGACTTGAACTTGCACCGTATAGCAACACTCAAAGTATTAAAATACTCACAAGAATACACTCAATATATCGAGAGAGAAAGAGAAAGAAAACTTCAGCTTCGTGTAATTTTCAATTCTAACTTAAGCCCTATTTATAGAAAAATGCTTAGAACACCAAAGCAGAAAATTTAATAAATTAATATTATATTTTTTCCAAATATCTCTACGCACACTACCATCTGAATTCCACCACTAACACATGTCCTATAAATAAAAAAAACATTTTTCTCAATTAATTAATTTAAAACTCCAAAAAATAATAATTAATTAATCCAGAACTTCAATAATTCATAATAAATAGCCCTTTTGTCAGAAAATTCGAGTCTCGCGACTTTTTATAGGAAATTAAATTCTCTACAACTTTGCAAAAGAAAGTGTTTCCAAATTCCAAACAGAAATTGACCGAAATCCACAAACGAACGATTTTACAGACTATAATCAAATTTTAGTCAAGAAATAGGGTCCACCGACATGTTTAACTTGTTTTTAACATTTATTGCAACAAAAATACTCTTCCTACTCGTATACTCATATATCCCACATTCATTGTAAAAATATCACCATTATTATATTATTAAAAAATATAATAATATATTTAAATGAATTATTTTATCAGAAAAAGATAAAATATTTATTTTCCACAATTGTCACATTAAAAATTTTCTCCATCTATATCCACATAAAATCAATATTTTCCTCATCATATAAATCAATAATTAATTATTCACAAATAATATTACAGAATCACAATATCGATAACCAGTGCGCTCCTCAGAAAGCAGGGGGCCTTCCTAAGAAAGATTTCTCCTCATCATGCGCCGCAATTAAATAACCTCTCCTTAGACAGAACTTTCTAGACATTGCCAATAATGTTATCTAATAATATTATTCAGATAATATGAATTATTTCTCCGATAATGGAAAATACCGTAATGACAATTATCAAAATAACAAGAATAATAAATATCAACACAAAGAATTATTGAATCAATAAAATAAAATATTGAATAAGAATTATCGTAACAATTATTGAGTAGTGCCTTCTTACGTAAGAATCAATAATTGGTGCAATAAGGCAATACTTTATCAGCAACAACGCCAGACATCGTGTTTTAACCAACGGGTATTCCAACAAGATTAATCTGTAAATAACTACGCCTGTTATTTATAAACAACTTATACTTGTCGCTTTCTTCATCCAATCGCTTTTTCCGTTATGGGCCCACACACAAGGTCATACCGCCATGCATAAATATTCCTCGACAAAGAAAAAATATTCTACGACCAAACGAATATTCCTCAACAACAATGAATATTTTATAACCACTTGCTTATTTTGTAAATTTACGATTTTACCCATAACTAACCACATTAATCAAATCAACCCTTACTATTTCAAAATAATAAATAAAGGAAATTCCATTTTATTTATAAAAAATCTGGTCTTACAACCTCCCTCCTTATGAAATTTTGTCCTCGAAATCGACGTGACGCATATCTATCTTTTGTTCAAAAAGATGAAGATACCTCACTTTCATTTCCGTTTCCAACTCCCAGGTCATTTCTTCAATAGCATGGTTCCTCCACAAAACCTTAACTTGTGGTATGACCTTTACGCGTAGGACATACTCCTTCCTATCCAAGATCTTGACAGGTACCTCCTCATATGTTAAGTCTTCAGCTATCTCGTCTGGTTCTAACTCAATGATGTTGTTCGGGTCGTCCACATATTTACGTAACATCGGTACGTGAAAAAATGTTATAACCACGCGACATACTTGGTAGTAAAGCGAGTCTATAGGCCACAGTTTCTACTCGATCGAGGATTTCAAATGGACCAATAAATCAAAGGTTTGAGTTTTCCTCTCTTCATCAAATCTTACTTCTAGAATAACCCCTTCTTGCACCTTCTTCTTTATATTCATCAGCTTTGGTGTGTAGCTTGAGCGGTTTTAACTTTATCGATTAAAGTCGATTCTACTCGTATATCATCACGTGAGTCCCTAGAGTCTTTAACTCTATATCTATCATTTGTAAGTTATACGAAATGGGTCTTTGACAATATCGCACTCGCATCAGTATACAATCTTTTACTCAACACGCCACCTACCACGCTTCATTTTTCCAGATAAGGTATGGTCGTAACATGTGCCAAATGAGTCTCCTCTTGAGTTCTTCAAGCTCTTCCCATATTCCTTGCTCCATTTGAATTTTGTATCTCTACGAGTCAGCTGAGTTAATGGAGTAGCGATTCAAGAAAATCCTTTCACGAATCTCTGATAATAACCAGCTAAGCCTAGAAATCTACGTATTTCGATTACTGACTTAGGTTGCTCTCAACTGTGACTCATATCACAATCTTTGATAGCACGTCACAATGACACCTATCAGTTTACTACCGCACAAATATGACATCCCCTACGGAGAGTCTGGCTTTGGTGCATTCAACAAAGGAAGTCACCAGATAGAGGCTCGGTTATCAACTTCTATAGTTGAGTTTTTAACTCCTGAAGTTCAATAGGAGCCATTCGATATGAGATTTTAGAAATGGGTTTTATACCGGGTTCAAAGTCGATACAAAATTCAATATCACGCTCTGGGAGTAGGCCAGGAAATTCTTAAGGAAATACGTCAGGAAATTTAGTAACAATAGAAATATCATTCAAATCTGACATATTTTTGTTCAAGTCCATGACATGGGCTAAGAAAGCTTGACATTCATTTTTCAATAAATAAATGGCTTTATGACTTGATATGAAAGTGTTTGAATTCAAATGGTTTGGTTGCTTGAATTGCGAACAACAGGTTGTTTAGGAATATGAAAACTGACAACCTTACGAAAACAATCAATTTTGGCATGATGAGTAGTTAACCTTAAAATCACATCAAAAGAAAATAAGGTCAACAGGTAATGTGATAGTGCCAACCTGAATCAAGCAAGATTTCTAAACAGTTGATGAAATGAATGTTTCTCCTAATGGAGTCTCCACAGATAGGTCAAAGTCTAATTTCTCCATAGTCAAGTTCAAACGTTGAACGCAAGCAAGAGAGATAAAAGAATGGGTAGAACCTGTATCTAATAAGGTATAAACTTCGCAAGAATTATAATTAACTAACCCGTATAACTTCATTCGGGTTCTCGCATTCGACCAAATCCAACAAACGCCTTCCAGAACCGCTTGACTTTGACTTTTCTCGGGATGAACTTTTTGAGTCACCATCCTCACCGGACTTGGTTTCAAAACTGCATAATCGCGAAAGCGATATGTCTTTCCTTTCCATAATTATAACATACCTTGAACTGTTGTGGATAGCTTGAACTTTTATGTCCCTCTTTCTCCAGATTTGTAAGATAACTAACCATGGTCGCTTCTCCTCCCTTAGAACCAGCTGTTGTCTTTGGCCGACGCCTTCACATGGTCGTTGTTGAATCTCCTCTTTTAAAATCTCCTCCCGACTCGCTTTTTTCTATTCTCATGGCCATGATTACCACCAGAGTGGTTACCATTTTCAAGCCTTTTTCTTCTCTCCACCGGTTATCGTTGTTTTGTTGATCGCTATCTCCTAGATGATCCTCGTTGTGGTCCCTCAATTTGACCGTACTCGTTATCTCGCCTAATAATTGAGCCCTGCTGACAACATCCGAATAGAGAGAAAATTTATGAGAAATGAGATATCGACGTATCTTGAGTTTCAAACCTCTCTCTAAACATCCGCGTCATATATGTTCCTCATTCTCCACCAAATGAGGTGCAAACCAGATAATTCCGCAAACTTCGCCTCAGATCGACACCGCCATGTTATTTTGTTCCAGTCTAATAAACTCCACTTCCTTCATATGACGAATACTTTCAGGAAAGTACTTGTCGTTGAACAGTTTTTGAAACGTCTCCCAAGACATACTGAGTGCAGCTGGATGGGTACGGTTCACAGATTCCCACCAGTAATCTGCCTCATTACGGAACATAAAAGAAGCGAATGGAATCTTCTATTCTTCCGTACATCATAAGACATCGAATATTTTGGTAATTTGTTTGACCCACGTCTCCGCTTTTTTAATCGGATCAGCTTTCCCTGCACTCGGTGGTCCCAACTCTTTGAATCGCCATGCGACTGACCAAATGCGTATGCTACCATTGTTTCTTCCTCAGATTTTGAATAGAACCTCCTTTGTCCGGCAGTTTTGCATGAACCACAAAAAGCTTCTAAATATCTTATCGCTCATCGCTCGCTTTTCAAATGCGTTGTTTACAGGAGGAACATTGCTCGACCACGCACGTTCTCCTCATTGATGAGTACAAAGGCGTCTCCACGGCCTCATTTACTCCATCATAACATTTTCAGCTTGACATTCTCAAATCGCTTATAAAACAAGGGTTAATTAAACAAATTAACATACCACATAATATCTCTATATACTACCACCAACTAATAAATAAGCTTAGGTAGGACACACTAGCGAAGGATTTACTCATCTCTCCCTCCTAGTTTATTCCCCGATCTCCGCCAGAGATCATATCCCTAAGCTCGATACTAATCATGACGCCCCCAAAATAGGTATACATCACCCATTTTGAGTTGTCAAATACATGGTACGTAAAACAACTACAACTTTATTAATACAATATAAAAACACTTAAACTCAGAGTTTAAAAACAAATATTGTCTTCTGATAATATCCACAACCAAATAAGTCCTCATTACAATTATTGATACATTATTTTATAAAATGGTGAGGACTACTAAAATAACTTCTAGAACCATCACTCCATACCCCGACTGCATTTCGCTTACATTCTCGCCTCCCCGAGAAGAAAAATGGAACAACAAGGAAAAGGGTGAGCTCAACTAACCCAATAAAGAATATTATGACTAAGATAATATAGAACAAATTATCGTTAGTCCTCAACGGAGAAAAATTTGATAGAATACAATAGACAACAAATTTCAGATCAATATTCGCAGCGGAAAATAATAATTCATAGAATAGTTACGTAGAGAATGAAATCTATTAGTATCTATGAATTTAAAAGTCCATCATCAATATTTTATCCCTGTAACATCAATCAATATACATCTTCAATCAAAAATTCATCTTTGCACTACAGGCCAAAGATATTCATCATCGGTCATGTTCATCTCAACACTGCTCATCTTTTTGCACTACGCCAAAGATATTCATAATAAAATCAACCACCTTTGCACTACATGCCAAAGATATTCAAGAACATCATCATTTAGGACCGAGGATGATGAAAATATTTTTAAAGAAACGAATCCAGTGAAACAAAAGACAAGGAATAAGGATTAAGGATTCGTACTTTGTTTTATCCATGTCCAAAAATACCTCAATAATAATCTTAATGGAGTAAAATTCAAGAATGATCAAAACATGGATACAATCAAAGCTAGTATCCATAATAGATATTTTGACAAAAAACAAAAAATTTAATTTTTCTCGTGAATAAGGTCGATTCGTGAATGAATAGATACCGATATAATCGTCGTGAATAAGAACCCCGACACCAAAAAGTTCTAAATTTGATAAAAAGTTTAGATCAATATTTCGGCATAATGATATTGAAAGAATAACATCATTACGAAAAAAAAATATCCCTTACCATGCAAAGACAGTACTTCTAGTTGACACACCGGATATAGGCTATGACTTGAACTTGCACCGTATAGCAACACTCAAAGTATTAAAATACTCACAAGAATACGCTCAATATATCGAGAGAGAAAGAGAAAGAAAACTTCAGTTTCTGGTGTAATTTTCAATTCTAACCTAAGCACCCTATTTATAGGAAAATGCTTAGAACACCAAAGCAGAAAATTTAATAAATTAATATTATATTTTTTCCAAATATCTCTATGCACACTACCATCTGAATTCCACCACTAACACATGTCCCATAAATAAAAAAAATGTTTTTCTCAGTTAATTAATTTAAAACTCCAAAAAATAATAATTAATTAATCCAGAACTTCAATAATTCACAATAAATAGCCCTTTTGTTAGAAAATTCGAATCTCACGACTCTATATAGGAAATTCAATTCTCTACAACTTTGCAGAAGAAAGTGTTTCCAAATTCCAAACAAAAATGATCGAAATCCACAAACGGGCGATTTTACAGGCTATAATCAAATTTCAGTCAAGAAATGGGGTACACCGACATGTTTAACATGTTTTTAACATTTAGTGCAACAAAAATACTCTTTCTACTCGTATACTCATATATCCCACATTCATTGTAAAAATATCACCATTATTATATTATTAAAAAAATATAATAATATATTTAAATGAATTATTTTATCAGAAAAAGATAAAATATTTATTTTCCACAATTGTCACATTAAAAATTTTCTCCATCTATATCCACATAAAATCAATATTTTCCTCATCATATAAATCAATAATTAATTATTTACAATAATATTACAGAATCACAATATCGACAACCGTGCAATTCCCAGTGAAAGAGGGGCCTTCCTAAGAAAGATTTCTCTCATCATGGCGCGCATTAAATAACCTCTCCTTAGATGTAACTTTTCTAGACATTGCCAATAATGTTATCTAATAATATTATTCAGATAATATGAATTATTGCTCCAATAATGGAAAATACTATGTAGTGACAATTATCAAAACAACAAGAATAATAAATATCAACACAACAATTATTGAATCAATAAAATAAAATATTGAATAAAGAATTATCGTAATAATTATCGAAAGTAGTGTCTTCTTACGTAAGAATCAATAATTGGTGCAATACCGCAGTTTATTGTGCAACAACGCCATTCATCGTGTTTTAACCAATCGGTATTCCAACAAAGATAATCTGTGAATAACTACGCCGTTATTTATAACAACTTATACTTGTCATTTTCTTCATCCAATCGCTTTTTCAACATGGGCCCACATAAGGTCATCGCTACATCGCATTTAATATTCCTCGACAAAAAAAATATTCCACGACCAAACGAATATTCATCAACAACAATGAATATTTTATAACCACTTGCTTATTTTGTAAAATTAGCGTATTTTACCCATAACTAACCACATTAATCAAATCAACCCTTACTATTTCAAAATAATAAATAAAGGAAATTTTATTTTTATTTAAAAAAATTCGGGGTCTTACACCGTGAGTTTTTTTTTTACAGATGTTATATTTATGTAATATAATATATATATATATATATATATATATATATATATGTGTGTGTGTGTGTAATATTTTATTTAAAAGTTTTCGTTTTACTAGAATATTTTATTGCATAGTGTTGCATAGTAAAATCAAAATTTTCAAACGAATTCAGCCGATTCTTCGCCCGTGAACCTTTGTGCATTGTGCGTCCAAATAGTATCATTTCCATTCTCCTATAAATAGGATGCTTAGTTAGAATTGAAAATCACACCAGAATCAGGGAATTCTTCTTCTATAATATTGAGCGTATTTCTTTCGAGTTTTAGAAAGCTCTGAGCATAGAAAATAGTATAAGTTTTCTTCAAGAATATCCTCGCTATACCAGTTGGAATACTCTTGTTTTCAAGGTAAGGGGTATTATTTATTTTATATTCTGAAGAGATATTATTTTTCGTATTCATAAGAAATTTTATTTCGTTCAATATTCGTAATGAATATTTATTTCGTTCAATGTTCGTAATGAATATTTATTTTCGTTTAATATTCATAAGAAATATTATTTTCGTTTAATATTCAAAAGGAATATTATTTTGTTCAATAATGTGACGCCCCCAAAATAGGTATACATCACCTATTCTGAGTCGCCAAATACATGGTACAGAATACAAATACAATCTTAAATATACAACATGAGCTATGAGTTTTATAATACAAATATTGTCTTCTAAACAGTATTCAAACTCAAAATAAGTCCTCAATATATTTATTAACACACTATTTTATAGAATAGTGAGGACTACTAATGCTATCATCTGGACCGTCACTCCGTTCCCCGACTAGTCCTCGCCACGCTCTCATTTCAAGAGAACAATGAAAGCAAAAGGGTGAGCTCAACTAGCCCAGTAAGAAATATTATGACTAAGATAATGCAGAATAAATTATCGTTAGCCTTCAACAGTGTTAAACTGATAAAATATAACAAATATCAAGTTTAACTGCAACGGAACAAGCAATCCATTAAAAGAGTCAAGTAGAGAATAAAATCTAATATCTTTTATGATTTAAAAGGTTTTTCGTCACTTTTATCGCTGAGGCTCAGCTTAATAAATAATCCACATCATCGACTCACCCCTACACTACGACCAAGGGTATTCATTAGTATCACAACCACAAATTATCCATGCACTATGGGCCAAGGATATTTGTGTATTCATCAATGGTCATGATCATGCCAACAACTGTCCATCAATGCACTACGGGCCAATGAGGACTTTTACCACATCATTTGTAACATTACGGTCATGATTATACCGATTAATCCCTGGTCATAATCATACCAAGTCCATCTATGCACTACAGACCACAGATGAACATGAGGATGATGACAATGATATAAGAATTCAATAAAATAAGTTCAAGAATTAATTTATCCAGGAACCAATAATGTCCAAATTGTCAACATGATACTTCTTTGTGGAGTAAAATTCAAGAATGCTTAGAAAAATATTTCCATAAAAAGATACTGGATGAAGCGCAAATATCAAGGATATTCCACTAATTTCATGGAGTATAAAAGTCAAAACTTTAACCTACTGAGTATAATAAAGGATGGAATAACAAAAGAAATCACCAGGTATGCGATAGACCGCACAGACTGGTTATTCCAACAGAATAATAAATAATGGAACCAGGTCATGCGTAAAGCACAAACAGGATGTTCCAACAGAATGATAAATAATGGAACCAGGTTATGCGTAAAGCACAGACAGGATGTTCCAACAGAATGACAAATAATGGAACCAGGTCATGCGTAAAGCACAGACAGGATGTTCCAATAGAATGATAAATAATGGAACCAGGTCATGCCTAAAGCACAGACAGGATGTTCTAACAGAATGATAAGGAATGCAATAATAGAAGAATTTCACCATGTATGAAATACTTCGCATAGGCAGGTTTTTCCAACATAATAACAAAGAATGGAATAACAGAAGAATTTCACCAAGTATAGGGTAGTCCGCGTATACAGGTTATTCCAACAAAATAATAAAGAATGGAATAACATAGGTTCTCTTCATGAATACAAAAGAAATAATACCCCTTACCTTAGAAGAAACTGGATATAGGAAAAGAGAGGTAGCAGACTTCTCTTCTTCTTTCTCTCTATAATTTTCTCTCTCTAGAGTTTCAATGAATTCGTAAGAAATAATGAAGGAATGAGCTTCTATTTATATGAGAATAGAAAGGATACTATGCAATAAAATATTCTAATAAAACGAAAACTTTAAATAAAATAATATATATATATATATATATATATATATATATACTTAGCTTGTAATTTTTGCCCCCCCTGTGATTCAACAGAAGTCTCGTGATTCTATATATATATATATATATATATATATATATAAAAAAAGTAAGTCATGGGGATGAAAACCCGTGACATGTATCCACCATTTCAAATATATATATATATATATATATATATATATATATATATATATATATATATATATACCATATACCATTATTATAAAAGTACCCCCGATAACCTTATTCCCCCCTTAAACATTCAAGTCATCCGTATATAAATTATATATATAAGATTTTTATATATATATATATAATGAATAACTTTCTCACCGATTATTTTTTGAAAATGGGTAAATGGGGGGTCCAAATAATATGCCAATATTTACAAGAAATACTTCATAAAAATATCCTCAATATTTTAAATAACATTTATCATCATTATTATAATTCACAATATTAATCGACCAGGTTGTTCCCAAGAAAGAGGGGGTTTTCTAATAAGGATTTCTCCCTATTGGCACGCAATTAGGTGACCAAACCTCTCCTTGGCAGAACTTCTAGACATCGTTAATATTATAAATAATAATATTAATAACTTTGTTATCTCAATTATTGATTTAATAATATATAAAATATCGATAATAATTGAATCAAATAACATGAGATACTATGCAACAATTACTGTAGCAATAATTAAACAAAACTAAGTGAATTCTCACGTAAGCATCAATAATCAATACCGTGTACTACTATGCAACCACGTGTATTACTGTACTTTTAAAACTGGGTGTTTCAACAGTTAACGGTAAAACTTCCGCCGTTATTTTCATAAAAAGATATTTTTATCATTTTCTCAATCCGACAATAATTCCGTTGTGGGGTCCACCAATAATTGTGTCGTCGTACGAATATTCCCTGCTAAAACGAATATTCCCCGACCAATCGAATATAATATAACAACTTACGTACTTTGCAAAATTTATAAATGTTACCCACAACTATAACATTATATCAAATAATAAAAAATGATATTTATAGAAAATTCATCTTTATTCATAAAAGTTGCGGTCTTACAACCTCCCCTTCTTAAGAAATTTCATTTCGAAATTAGGGTACGATACTGGTATGTCAAGAGAGGTAAGGATACCTTGATTTCATTTGATTTCTAACTCCCGTGTTATTTCCTCAACGTCGTGGTTTCTCCACAAAACTTTGACTTGAGGTATAACCTTGGAGCGTAGAATATGTTCCTTCTTATCCAAGATTTGAACAGGAACCTCTTCATACGTTAAATCTTCCGCTATTTCGTCCGGTTCTAACTCAATAATGTGTTTTGGGTCTTCCACATATTTACGTAACATGGATATGTGAAAAACGTTATGAATACGAGACATACTTGGCGATAAAGCGAGTCTATAGGCCACAGTTCCTACTCGATCGAGGATTAAAAATGGGCCAATGAATCGAGGATTGAGTTTCTCTCTCTTTTCGAATCTCGTAACTCCTTTCCATGGAGCAACACGTAACAACACATGATCCTCAATATCGAATTCCACGTCCTTTCGATGAAGATCAACATAACTCTTTTTTCGATCTTGTGAGGTTTTTATACGTTGTCGAATCGTTTGAATTTTTTTCGTAGTCATACTTACCAACTCCGGTCCAAACAACGTTGCTTCACCCACCTCATCCCAGCATACTAGAGATCGACACTTTCTTCCATACAATGCCTTAAATGGAGCCATGCCAATACTTGCCTAATAATTGTTGTTGTAGGAAAACTCTACCAATGGTAAGAACTTGTCCCAACTTCCCTTGAAGTCAAGGACACAGAGTCTTAATAAATCTTCAAGAGTTTGAATAGTCCTTTCTAACTGCCAGTCCGTCTGAGGATGATACGCCGAACTAAATCGTAAATCCGTGCCCATAGCTTTTTGCAAACTAACCCAAAATCTTGAAGTGAATCTTGGGTCCCGATCAGAAACTATGGATACTGGCATACCATGCAATCTTACAATTCCGTTTATGTACATACGAGAAAGACGTTCAAGTGTATAAGTTTCTCGTATAGGTAAGAAGTGAGCAGACTTGGTCAATCTATCAACAATGACCCAAATTGAATCTATGCCTTGAGAAACCTTGGGAAGACCAGTAACGAAATCAATGGTAATGTGCTCCCACTTCCATTCTAGAATTTCAAGTGGTTGAAATGGACCTTTTGGTACTTGATGCTCTGCCTTGACTCGTTGACAAGTTAGACACCTTGAGATAAATCAAGCTATCTCTCTCTCTTCATATTGCTCCACCAAAATGTATGATTTAAGATCACGATACATTTTGGTACTCCCAAGATGGATTGCAAATAGTGTGTTGTGCGCCTCCATCATGATTTTATACTTTAAATCAGGGTCGTTAGGAACACAAAGTCTGAATTTGACTCGAAGTATTCCTTCTTCATTGCTTCATTGATTCTTACTTCCGGTATAGCACGTTCTTGTACATTCTTCCTCATACGCATCAGCTCTAGGTCTGTAGCTTGAGCAGCTACTTTATCAGTTAAAGTCAGTTCTACTCGTATATTCGTCATAATCACATGGGTCCCTGCAGTCTTTAACTCTATCTCCATCCTTTGAAAGTCACACAAAATGGGCCTTTGCATTGACAATATCGCACTCATACCCGCATATGATTTTCTACTCAATGTGTCAGCTACCACGTTCGCTTTTCCAAAATGGTATTGGATGGTATGATCATAATCTTTAAATAGTTAAAGCCAACATCGTTGTCGCATGTTGAGTTCCTTTTGAGTGAAGAAATATTTGAGGCTTTTATGATCCGAAAAGATCTCCACTTTCTCCCCATACAAGTAATGCCTCCAAATCTTTAGTGTAAAAATGACTGCTACTAACTCTAGATCATGAGTGGGATAATTCCTCTCATATTTTTTGAGTTGTTGTGAGGCATAGGCTATGACTTTCCCAAGTTGCATGAGAACACATCCCAAACATTTTCCCGAAGCATCACTGTAGATGACAAATCCCTCCGAGCTAGATGGTATTGTCAGAATAGGTGCTGAACTAAGTCTCCTCTTGAATTCTTGAAAACTCTTCTCATATTCTCCGCTCCAACCGAACTTTGTATCTTTCCGAGTCAGCTGAGTTAATGGAGTAGCGATTCAAGAAAACCCTTCTACGAATCTCCGATAATAACCAGCTAAACCGAGAAAGCTACGTACTTTGGTCACTGATTTAGGTTGCTCCCAGCTTTGAATACTTTGAATAGCTTCAATCTTTGCTGGGTCAACAGATATTCCATAACTTGATACAACGTGCCAAAGGAATGCTACTTCCTCCAGCCAAAACTCACATTTCTTCAACTTGGCATAAAGCTTGTTTTCACGAAGCTTTTGGAGTATCAACCTCAAGTGTTGCTCATGATCTTCACGGGTAAAACAGGTCATCAATACGTGGCAATGGGTACCTATTTTTTATGGTGACATGATTCAACTCCCGATAATCAATACAAAGTCGCATACTCCCATCTTTCTTCTTCACGAATAGAACAAGAGCACCCCAAGGGGAAGTATTAGGACGAATAAAGCCAATGTCTAATAATTCCTGCAGTTGGGTCTTTAACTCCTGAAGTTCAATAGGAGCCATTTGATATGGGGCTTTGGAAATGGGTTTTGTACCGGTTCAAGGTTGATACAAAATTCAATTTCACGCCTGGGGTAGGCCAGAAGTTCTTGAGTGAATACGTCAGAAATTTATTAACAATAGAAATATCATTCAAAACCGACGTATTTTGTTTAGATCGATGACATGAGCTAAGAAAGCTTGACATCCGTTTTTCAATAAACGAATAGCTTTATGGCTTGACATGACAGTGATTGATTTTAATGGTTTGGTTGCTTGAATTCGCATAATAGGTTGGTTAGGAATATGAAAGAAAACAACCTTACGAAAATAATCAATTTTTGCATGATGAGTAGTTAACCAATCAATCCCTAGAATCAAATCAAATGCAAGTATTTTCAAAGAAATAAGATCGACAGGTAATGTGCGGTTGCCGATTTGAACTAAACAAGACTTATAAACAGTGGATGTAATGAAGGTTTATCCCAACGGAGTTTCAACAAATAAGTCAAAGTCTAATTTCTTCGGAGTCAAATTTAAACGTTGAGCGCAAGTAGGAGAAAGAAAATAATGGGTAGAACCGGTATCAAATAAGGTATAGACTTCGTTAAAGTTTATGATAAGCTTACCCATGATGACCTCGTTCGGGTTCTTTGCTTTCTGGGAGGTCACGACAAACGCTCTCTCTTGCACTACCGACTTTGACTTTTCTGGGATGGCCTTTGGTGCCTCCATCCTAGCTGAACTTGTCTTCGGTGAACAATAAAATCGGGCTAGGTGACCTTCTCTTCCACAATTATAGCATACTTTGGACGGCATCACACAGTTTGGACTGATGTGTCCTTTCCCTCTGCATTTGAAGCATATGATAGGTGATCATTCTCCTTCCTTAACAACGGGTGCTGGTGCTGACGTCTTTCCATCATTGTTGAATCTCATCTTCTTGAAGTGTCCATTCTTATTATTTTAGCCCTGATTACCACCGAAGTGTTTACTATTTCTGGCCTGTTGATTCCCTCCACGCTTGTTGTCACCGCTTCGATGACTGCTCTCACTGGTATTATCATTTTGCTTACCGCTTCTTTTTGGTTGGGTTGACTCATTATCGCTCCCAATAATCGAGCCCCATTAACAACATCCGAATACAAACACGCTTTATGAGATATAAGATATTGACGATCTCTGTTTCAAACCTCTTAGAAACATTCGCGTCATTCTCTCCTCATTATCAACCAAATGGGACGCAAACCGGGACAACTCGACAAACTTGGCTTCGTACTGCGACACGATCATGTTGTTTTGCTCCAGCTTGATGAACTCTACCTCTTTCATGTGACGAATACTTTCAGGAAAGTACTTGTCGTTGAATAATTCTTAGAACTTCTCCCAAGTCATCTTCAGTGCGGCAGGTTGAGTATATTTTACCGATTCCCACTAGTAATCTGCCTCTACACGCAACATGAAGGTGGCAAAGGGAACCTTTTGCTCCTCTGAGCATCCTAAGACATCAAATATCTTACAGATCTGCTTTATCCGCGTCTCCTCCTTAAGTGGTTTTGGCTCTCCAAAAAACTCAAGTGGTCCCAGTTCCTTGGATAGCTTAGCGGTGACCGTCCGAGAGTTGCCTGTGTTTCCACCTATATTTTGGACAGGAGCCACTCTTACCTGATGTTGCATGAATTGTATAAAGCCTCTGAACATTCCATCGTTCATCATCTAGTCAGTGTTGTTGTTTGCCTGAGGATTTTCGCCTTCCTGATGCACATTATCCTAATTATTGATCTGTAGAGACTCAACGGTCTCCTGTGCTCCATTGATATTCTCAACATTCTCGGATGTCATTTTTAAATACTGCCACAAAAAAAGGGTTAATTAACATATCATATATTATCCCCATACTCTGACCGACCAATTAAATATCAAATAAACTTAAGTAGGTCATACTAGCGAAAGAATTCTCCGTCTCTCCCCTCCTAGTTCTTATCTCACATCTCAGCCAGGGATCATATCCCTAAGATTTGATACCAATCGTGACGCCCCAAAATAGGTATACATCACCTATTCTCGAAGTCGCCAAATACATGGCATACGTAATACAAATACAATCTTAAATATACAACATGAAATCATGAGTTTTAATACAAATATTATCTTCTGCAGACAAGATTCAAACTCAAAACAATTCCTCAATACATTTATTAACACATTATTTTATAGAATAGTGAGGACTACTAATGCTATCCTCTGACCATCACTCCATTCCCCGACTAGTCCTCGCCACGCTCATTTCACAAGAGAACAATGAAAGCAAAAGGGTGAGCTCAACTAGCCCAAGAAGAAATATTATGACTAAGATAATGCGTAATAAATTATCGTTAGCCTTTCAAATAAGTTAAACCGATAAAATATAACAAATATCAAGTTTAACTGCAATCTTAACAAGCAATCCATTAAAAGAGTCAAGTAGAGAATAAAATCTAATATCTTTTATGATTTAAAAGGTTTTTCATCACTTTTATTGGTCGAGACTCAAACAATAAATAATCCACATCATCGAATCACCCCTACACTACGGCCAAGGGTATTCATTAGTATCACAACCACAAATTATCCATGCAGTACGGGCCAAGGATATTCGTGTATTCATTAATGGTCATGATCATTCCAACAACTGTCCATCAATGCACTACGGGCCAATGAGGACTTTTACCACATTATTTGTAACATTATGGTCATAATTATACCGATTAATCCCTAGTCATAATCATACCAAGTCCATCTATGCACTACAGGCCACAGATGACTTTCAACATAATATAAACATGAGGATGATGACAATGATATAAGAATTCAATAAAAACAAGTTCAAGAATTAATTTATCCAGGAACCAATAACGTCTAAATTGTCAACATGATACTTCTTTGTGGAGTAAAATTCAAGAATGCTTAGAAAAATATTTCCATAAAAAGATACTAGATGAAGCGCAAATATCAAGGATATTCCACTAATTTCATGGAGTATAAAAGCCAAAACTTTAACCAACTGAGTATAATAAAGAATGGAATAACAAAAGAAATCACCAGTATGCGATAGAATCGCATGCATGTGTTATTCCAATGTAATAATAAATAATAGAACCAGTCATGCGTAGCACGTATATAAGATGTTCCAATGAATGATAAATAATGGAACCGTGTCATGCGTAAAAGCACGCATGTGATGTTCCAATGAATGATAAATAATAGAACCAGTCATGCGTAGCTACGCATGAGGATGTTCCAACAGTAATGATAATGAATGAAATAATAGAAGAATTTCACCATGTATGCAAAAGATTTTGATAAAGTAAAGTTATTCCAACATAATAACAAAGAATGAAATAATAGAAGAATTTCACCAAGTATAGGGTAGTCTGTGTATACAGGTTATTCCAACAAAATAATAAAGAATGGAATAACAGAGGTTCTCTTCATGAATACAAAAGAAATAATACCCCTTACCTTAGAAGAAACTGAATATAGGAAAAGAGAGGTAGCAGACTTCTCTTCTTTTTTCTCTCTATAATTTTCTCTCTCTAGAGTTTCAGTGAATTCGTAAGAAATAATGAATGAATGAGCTTCTATTTATAGGAGAATAGAAAGGATACTATGCAATAAAATATTCTAATAAAACAAAAACTTTAAATAAAAATATATATATATATATATATATATATATATATACTTAGCTTTTAATTTTGCCCCCCATGATTCAAATGTAAGTCTCGTGATTCTATATATATATATATATATATATATATATATATATATATATATATATATATATATATATATATATATATATATATATATATATATAAAAAAAGTAAGTCACGGGATGAAAACCCGTGATATGTATCCACCATTTCAAATATATATATACCATTATTATAAAAGTACTTCCCGATAACCTTATTCCCCCCCTTAAACATTCAAGTCATCCGTATATATATATATATATATATATATATATATATATATATATATAATGAATAACTTTCTACCGCTTATTTTGAAAAATGGGTAAATGGGGGTCCAAATAATACGCCAATATTTACAACAAATACTTCATAAAAATATCCTCAATATTTTAACAACATTTATCATCATTATTATAATTTAAAATATTAATCGACCGTGTCGCTCCTGTGAAAGAGGGGGTTTTCCAATAAGGATTTCTCCCTATTAGCGCCGCTAATTAGGTGACCAAACCTCTCCTTGGTAGAACTTCTGAACATCGTTAATATTGTAAATAATAATATTAATAACTTTGTTATCTCAATTATTGATTTAATAATATATAAAATATCGACAATAATTGAATCAAATAACGTGAGATACTATGCAACAATTATCAGAGCAATAATTGAACAAAATTGAGTGACTTCTCACATAAAGATCAATAATCAATACTGTGCTACTACTATGCAATCACGCCAGACATCAGATTTCTTTTAACACCGGGTGTTTCAACAGCTTAACGGTAAAACTTCCGCCGTTATTTTCATAAAAAGATATTTTTATCGCTTTCAATCCGACAAAAAATTCATTGTGGGGTCCACTAATGATTGTGGTCGTCAGCATTTAATATTCCTCGCTAAAACGAATATTCTCCGACCAATCGAATATAATATAACAACTTGCGTACTTTGTAAAATTTATAAATATTACCCACAACTATAACATTATAACAAATAATAAAAAAATGATATTTATAGAAAATTCATCTTTATTCATAAAAGTTGGTGTCTTACAAATATTCGCTTGAAATAATATTTTCTTCCATACTCTGTAGTATGTAAGTAATATTATTTCGTTTCAGATTTTGAATTCTATATTTGTTTTGTTAAAGTTTTGGCTTCTATACTCCATGAAATTAATAGAATATCTTTGATATTTGCGCTTCATCCAGTATCTTTTCATGGAAATATTATTCTGAGCATTCTTGAATTTTACTCTACAAAGCAGTATCATGTTGACAATTTGAACGTTATTGATTTCTGGATAAATTTAATTATAAATTTTTTAAAATTTATCCTTGAACTTTTTTTATTGAATTCTTATATTATTGTCATCATCCTCATTTTTATATTATGTTGAAAGTCATATGTGGCCTGTAGTGCATAGATGGACTTGGTATGATTATGACCAGAGATTATTCGATATAATCATGACCGTAATATTACAAATGATGTGGTAAAAGTCCTCATTGGCCCGTATTGCATTGATGGACAGTTGTTGGCATGATCATGACCATTAATGAATACACCAATATCATTGGCCCGTAGTGCATGGATAATTTGTGGTCAT
Source organism: Panax ginseng (assembly GCA_020205605.1). NCBI lineage: Eukaryota > Viridiplantae > Streptophyta > Magnoliopsida > Apiales > Araliaceae > Panax > Panax ginseng. The sequence continues at coordinate 116,028,341 of CM035135.1, forward strand.
GATACTAAAGAATATCCTTGGCCGTAGTGCAGGGGTGATTCAATGATGTGGATTATTTATTAAGCTGAGTCTCAACGATAAAAGTGATGAAAAACCTTTTAAATCATAGAAGATAGTAGATTTTATTCTCTACTTGACTCTTCTAATGGATTGCTTATTCCGCTGCAGTTAAACTTGATGTTTGTTATATTTTATCAGTTTAACACTGTTGAAGGCTAACGATAATTTATTCTGCATTATCTTAGTCATAATATTTCTTACTGAGCTAGTTGAGCTCACCCTTTTGCTTTCATTGTTCTCTTCAGGAAATGAGAACGTAGCAAGGACTAGTTGGGGAACGGAGTAATGGTCCGAGATGGTGTCATAGTAGTCCTCACTATTCTATAAAATAGTGTGATAATAAATGTAATGAGTGTGACGCCCCCAAAAATAGGTATACATCACCCATTCTGAGTCGCTAGATATCACACTATATAAATCAAATACAAATTTATTTATACAACTGTTGAACTGTCGTGCAGAATACGACCACAGTTAAACTGTGAGTTTTAATACAAATGTATGTAACTCTCATGGTGCCTCGACCACAACCTTACAATGGTACTTTACATAAAAGTACAGTCAAAAACTGTTCAGAAATTAAAATATTTGGGAAGTGTTCAAGGAAACCTTCATACATGGGAGGCCATGCGTCTAGGTTATAATAGATGTCATATGTCCATAGAATTATCCTTGGTTGACCCAATAGACCCCAAAGAAAAACGAGAAGATTACTATCATCTTCTTTCCAATGGTGAGTCTTCTCTTAACATATAACTATCTCCATTGTCTCCAAGTAAAAATTATATTTTAAATAAACTCCAAGATCATATAGATAGTGCTTGTAGATATACTCAGCAAGTGGATGTGCACAACCCTGTCTTATGATAACACGAGGTTGTATGGCATTAGACATCTTGTATGATAGTGGCAAAACACCCTTCCAAAGTTGGGTTCGCCTCACCCTATTTGATTCACCAAATATAACTATTAAATGTCGATAAAAATACAACACACTTATCTTAAAGTTCTCAATGAAATTATTTCCATACTATTTAGGAGAACCTCAATGCCTATAGACCACCGCTCTAATCCCTGCCACCTCCGCTCGACCCAGCTACACTCTTATTACCTTAGAAAGAAACTGAATACTGGAGTAGAGAGGTAGCAAACTTCTCTTTCTCTTTCTCTCTATAGCTTCTCCCTCTATAATTTCTCTATAATAATTGCTCTATAGCTTTGGTGAATTGGTGAGAAATGAAGAAGAATGAGCTTCTATTTATAAGAAAACATAGTTTCAATAATTGCACATTTTGGAGCTCGAAAAAATATTACAGTATAATACCTTCCTATTTTTTTTCAATTTTAATTTAGTCCTACAAGTATTATCAAACTTACACCACCTCCCCTAATAGTAAATAATGTGATTCAGTAGTAAAACATGTGAATCAATAGTTCTAAACATATGAAAATATGAATTACAGTATAGTACCTTTATCTATACCTCCATTTTTAACTTAGTCATGCAAGTATTATCAATCTTGCACCAACTCCCATAATAGTAAATGAATGTGAATCAATAGTACAAACATGTGAACAAATAGTTATATAAGCATATGAATTAGTAGCAATTAATTTCTCATTTATCCGATAAATTACCCGATTTATCAATATAAACCCCGTACATCAATTATCACTCTAATAGATGTCGATATTCAAGAATACTAATAATTCCAACACAATGGAACTATAAATTTCATCTTTAATCAACTCAACTTATTCATCATTAATATCATAACTCACAATATTTAACAACCTGTCGCTCCTGTGATGGAGAGGTGCTTTCCGATAAGGATTTCTCCCTATCATGCCGCAATTAGATTATCTAACCTCTCCTTGACAAAACTTCTAGACATTGTAAATATTGCAATTTAATAATATGAATAACTTTGTCGTCTCAATTATTGATTTAATAGCATATCATATTATGCAGATGATATTGTGACAATAATCGAATCAATAATATGAGAGATATGATGCAGCAATTATTATAGCAATAATTGAGTATAACTGAGTGACTTCTCACATAAGCATCAATAATCAATACAGTGTGCTACTATGCAACCACGCCAGTATTTTACCAATTTATTATTTTATAACAACTTGCTTACTTTGCAAAATTTTCAAATATCATCCTTAACTTTAACCTTTATCAATTTAACCATTTACTAAATAGAATAATTATAAGAAAATTGAATAATTTTATTTCATAAAATTCGGGATTTCACAATCTCCCCTCCTTATTAAATTTTGCCCTCGAAATTTACATACCTGGTAGTTCGAAGAGATGAGAATACCTTGCTTTCAATTCGGACTATACCTTCCCGGTTATTTCCTCTGTATCATGATTTTCCCATTGCTCATCTCCTGTATTTCAGATATCATTCTAGAATACAGTTTCAAAATAAGGGTTAATTGACATGCCACATATTATCCCTATACTCTGACCGACCAATTAAATACCAAATAAACTTAAGTAGGTCATACTAGCAAAGGAATTCTCCATCCCTCCCCTCCTAGTTCTTGTCTTACATCTCAGCCAGGAATCATATCTCTAAGCTTTGATACCAACTGTGACGCCCCCAAAAATAGGTATACATCACCCATTCTGAGTCGCTAGATATCACACTATATAAATCAAATACAAATTTATTTATACAACTGTTGAACTGTCGTGCAGAATACGACCACAGTTAAACTGTGAGTTTTAATACAAATGTATGTAACTCTCATGGTGCCTCGACCACAACCTTACAATGGTACTTTATATAAAAGTACACAAAAAACTGCTCGTAAATTAAAATATTTGGGAAGTGTTCAAGAAACCTTCATACATGGGAGGCCATGCGCCTCTGGTTATAATAGATGTCATATGTCCATAGAATTATCCTTGGTTGACCCAATAGACCCCAAAGAAAAACGAGAAGATTACTATCATCTTCTTTCCAATGGTGAGTCTTCTCTTAACATATAACTATCTCCATTGTCTCCAAGTAAAAATTATATTTTAAATAAACTCCAAGATCATATAGATAGTGCTTGTAGATATACTCAGCAAGTGGATGTGCACAACCCTGTCTTATGATAACACGAGGTTGTATGGCATTAGACATCTTGTATGATAGTGGCAAAACACCCTTCCAAAGTTGGGTTCGCCTCACCCTATTTGATTCACCAAATATAACTATTAAATGTCGTATAAAATACAACACACTTATCTTAAAGTTCTCAATGAAATTATTTCCATACTATTTAGGGAGAACCTCAACAGCTATAGACCACCGTTCTAATCCCCAGTTACCTCCGCTCGACCCAGCTACACTCTTATTACCTTAGAAAGAAACTGAATACTGGAGTAGAGAGGTAGCAAACTTCTCTTTCTCTTTCTCTCTATAGCTTCTCCCTCTATAATTTCTCTATAATAATTGCTCTATAGCTTTGGTGAATTGGTGAGAAATGAAGAAGAATGAGCTTCTATTTATAAGAAAACATAGTTTCAATAATTGCACATTTTGGAGCTCGAAAAAATATTACAGTATAATACCTTCCTATTTTTTTTCAATTTTAATTTAGTCCTACAAGTATTATCAAACTTACACCACCTCCCCTAATAGTAAATAATGTGATTCAGTAGTAAAACATGTGAATCAATAGTTCTAGACATATGAAAATATGAATTACAAGATAAGTACTTTTATCTATACCTCCATTTTAACTTAGTCATGCAAGTATTATCAATCTTGCACCAACTCCCATAATAGTAAATGAATGTGAATCAATAGTACAAACATGTGAACAAATAGTTATATAAGCATGTGAATTAGTAGCAATTAATTGCTCATTTATCCGATAAATTATCCGATTTATCAATATAACCCCCAGACATCAATTATCATCGAAATAGATGTCGATTTTTAGTAACACTAATAATTCCAACACAATGGAACTATCAATTTCATCTTTAATCAACCCGAACTTATTCATCATTAATATCATAACTCGCAATATTTAACAACCGTGTCGCTCCTGTGATGTAGGGGCTTTCCGATAAGGATTTCTCCCTATCATGCCAGCAATTAGATTATCTAACCTCTCCTTAACAGAACTTCTAGACATTGTAAATATTGCAATTTAATAATATGAATAACTTTGTCGTCTCAATTATTGATTTAATAGCATATCATATTATGCAGATGATACCGTGACAATAATCGAATCAATAATACGAGAGATATGATGCAGCAATTATTATAGCAATAATTGAGTAAAACTGAGTGACATCTCACATAAGCATCAATAATCAATACCGTGTGCTACTATGCAACCACGCGTATTTTACCACCGATTATTTTATAAAAACTTGCTTACTTTGCAAAATTTTCAAATATCACCCTTAACTTTAACCTTTATCAATTTAACCATTTACTAAATAGAATAATTATAAGAAAATTGAATAATTTTATTTCATAAAATTCGGGATCTCACAATGAGGACTCCATTGAGTGTGGATATTGTCTAGATGAAAATATTCGTATTAAAACTCTCAGTTTATGTTTTGTCGTATTTTACACGACAGTTGTATTATTAAGTTGTATTTGAATTTTGTACCATATTTTTGGCGACTCAAGATGGGTGATGTATACCTATTTTGGGGGCTTCACAGTTGGTATCAAAGCTTAGGGATATGATCCCTGGCTGAGATGTGAGACAAGAACTAGGAGGGGAGAGACGGGGAATTCCTTCGTTAGTATGACCTACCTAAGTTTATTTGGAATTTGATTGGTTGATTAGAGTATAGGGATAATATGTGACATGTCAATTAACCCTTGTTTTGTGGCAGTATTTGAAAATGACATCTGAGAATGTTGAGAATAGCAATGGAGCACAGGAGACTGTTGAGTCACCACAGATCAACAATAAGGATAATGTGCATCAGGAAGACAACAATCCTCATGCAAACAACAACACTGACCAAATGATGAACGATGGAATGTTCAAAGGCTTTCTGCAATTCATGCAACATCAGGCAAGAGAGACTCCTGTCCGAAATACAGGTGAAAACACTGGCAACTCTCGGACGGTCACCGCTAAACAGTTCAAGGAGCTGGGACCACCGAAGTTTTTTGGAGAGCCAAAACCACTTAAGGTGGAGACGTGGGTAAAGTAGATCAACACGATATTTGATGTCTTGGGATGCTCCGAGGAGCAAAAGGTTCCATTTGCCACCTTCACGTTCTATGCGTATGTGACATCGGGGGGAATCAGAAAGCATACTCAACTCCGCCAGATCAAGATGTCTTGGGAGAAGTTCCAAGAACTGCTTCAAGGACAAGTACTTTCCCGAAAGTATTCGTCACATTAAAGAGGTAGAGTTCATTAAACCGAGCAAAACAACACATGACCGTGTCACAAAGACGAAGCCAAGTTTGCTGAGTTGTCCCGGTTTACGTCCCACTTAGTTGATAATGAGGAGAGAATGACGCGGATATTTCTAAGAGGTTTGAAACCCGAGATACGTCAATACCTTATCTCTTACAAACTTTGCTTGTATTCAGATATTGTGAATAAGGCTCAGTTATTGGAACGTGATAATGAGTCAACCCAACCAAGAGAGAGCAGTCGACAAAATGATAATACCAGTGGTAGCAATCATCGAAGCGGTGATAACAAGCATGGAGGGAATCAACATGCCAGAAATGGTAACCACTTCAGTGGTAATCATAGCCAAGACAATAAGAGTGGATATTTCAAGAAGATGAGATTCAACAATGATGGAAAGACGTCAGCACCAGTACCCATTGTTAAGGAAGGAGAACGACCACCTATCATATACTTCAAATGCGGAGGGGAGGGACATATCAGTCCAAACTGCGCGATGCAGTCCAAAGCGTGTTACAATTATGGAAAGGAAGGTCACCTAGCTCGATTCTGTCGTTCACCAAAGACAAGTTCAGCTGGGATGGAGGCACCAAAGGCCGTCCCAGAAAAGTCAAAGCCGGTAGTGCAAGGGAGAACGTTTGTCGTAACCTCCCAGAAAGAAAGGAACCCGAACGAGGTCATCACGGATAAGCTTATCATAAACTCTAGTGAAGTATATACCTTATTTGATACCGGTTCTACCCATTCTTTTATTTCTCCTACTTGCGCTCAACGTTTAAATTTAACTCCTGAGAAATTAGACTTTGACTTATCGGTTGAAACTCCGCTGGGAGAAACCTTCATTACATCCACTCGCTTATAAGTCTTGTTTGGTTCAAATCGGTACCCTTCATATTACCCCGTCGATCTTATTTCATTGAAAATACTTGCATTTGACGTAATTCTAGGGATTGATTGGTTAACTACTCATCATGCAAAAATTGATTATTTTCGTAAGGTTGTTAGCTTTCATATTCCTAACCAACCTATTATGCGAATTCAAGAAACCAAACCATTAAAATCAATTACTGTCATCTCAATCCATAAAGCTATTCGTTTATTGAAAAACGGATGTCAAGCTTTCTTAGCTCATGTCACGGATTTAAACAAAAAATACGTCAATTTTGAATAATATTTCTATTGTTAATAAATTTCATAACGAATTCCCCGAAGAAATTCCTGGCCTACCCCCAGAGCGTGAAATTAAATTTTGTATCGACCTTGAACCCGGTACAAAACCCATTTCCAAAGCCCCATATCGAATGGCTCCTATTAAACTTCAGGAGTTAAAGACCCAAATGCAGGAATTGTTAGACATCGATTTCATTCGTCCTAGTACTTCTCCTTGGGGTGCTCCTATTCTATTCGTAAAAAAGAAAGATGGGAGTATGCGACTTTGTATTGATTATCGGGAGTTGAACCATGTCACTGTCAAAAATAGATATTTGTTGCCTAGCATTGATGACCTGTTTGACCAGTTGCAAGGCACCAAATTCTTTTCAAAGATCGATCTTCGTTCCGGATATCACCAGTTAAAGATTAGAACATATGACATTCCAAAGACGGCTTTCAGAACTCGGTACGGTCATTATGAATTCCTACTCATGTCTTTTCGATTGACTAATGCTCCTGCTTCCTTCATGGATATGATGAACCGAGTATTCAAGGAATATTTGGATCACTCTGTGGTCGTCTTTATTGATGACATCCACGTATATTCCAAAAGCCGTGAAGATCATGAGCAACAATTGAGGCTGATACTCCAAAAGCTTCGTTAAAACAAGCTTTATGTCAAGTTGAAGAAATGCAAGTTCTAGCTTAAGGAAGTAGCATTCCTTGGGCACGTAGTATCAAGTCATGGAATATATGTTGACCCGACAAAGATTGAAGCTATTCAAAGTCGAGCAACCTAAATCGCTGGACCAAGTACGTAGCTTTCTTGCTTAGTTTGGTTATTATCGAAGATTCGTAGAAGGGTTTTCTCAAATCGCTACTCCATTAACTCAGCTGACTCAAAAAGATACAAAATTCGGTTGGAGCGAAGAATGTGAGAAGAGTTTTCAAGAACTAAAGAGGAGAATCATTTCAGCACCTGTTCTGACAATACCATCTAGGTCAGAGGGATTTGTCATCTATAGTGATGCTTTGGGCAAAGGGTTAGGATGTGTTCTCATGCAACATGGGAAAGTCATAGCCTATGCCTCTCGGTAACTCAAAGAATATGAGAGAAATTATCCTACTCATGATCTAGAGTTGGCAACTATTGTCTTCGCACTTAAAATTTGGAGGCATTACTTGTATGGGGAGAAAGTGGAGATCTTTACGGATCATAAAAGCTTCAAATATTTCTTCACTCAAAAGGAACTCAACATGCGGCAACGATTTTGGCTTGAGTTGTTGAAAGATTATAATCATACAATCCAATACCATCCTGGAAAAGCGAACGTAGTAGCTGACGCATTGAGTAGAAGAACATATGCGGGTACGAGTGCGATACTGTCAATGCAAAGGCCCATTTTGCATGATTTACAAAGGATGGAGATAGAGTTAAAGACTCTAGGGACCCATGTGATGATGGTGAATATACGAATAGAACCGACTTTAATCGATAAAGTTAAAGCTGCTCAAGCTACAAACCTGGAGCTGATGCGTATGAAGAAGAAAGTGCAAGAAGGTGCTATTCCAGAAGCAAGAATCGATGAAAAAGGAATACTTCGAGTCAACTCCAGACTTTGTGTTTCTAACGACCCTGATTTAAAGTATAAAATCATGATGGAGGCGCACAACACACCGTTTGCAATCTATCCTGGGAGTACCAAAATGTATCATGATCTTTGACATACATTCTAGTGGAGCAATATGAAGAGAGAGATAGCGCAGTTTATCTCAAGGTGTCTAACTTATCAACGAGTCAAGGCGAAGTATCAAGTGCCAAAAGGTTCATTGCAACCACTTGAAATTCCAAAATGGAAGTGGGAGCACATTACCATGGATTTCGTTATTGGTCTTCCCAAGGTTTCTCAAGGCATAGATGCAATTTAGGTCATTGTTGATAGATTGACCAAGTCTGCTCATTTCTTACCTATACGAGAAACTTATACACTTGAACGTCTTGCTCGTTTGTACATAAACGAGGTTGTAAGATTGCATGGTATGCCAGTAACCATAGTTCTTGATCGAGACCCAAGATTCACTTCAAGATTTTGGGTTAGTTTACAAAAAGCTATGGGCACGGATACATGATTTAGTTCGGCATATCATCCTCAAACGGACGGGCAGTCGGAGAGGACTATTCAAACTCTTGAAGATTTATTAAGACTCTATGTCCTTGACTTCAAGGGATTTTGGGACAAGTTCTTATCATTGGTGGAGTTTTCCTACAACAACAGTTATCAAGCAAGTATTGGCATGGCTCCATTTGAGGTGTTGTATGGAAGAAAGTGTCGCTTCCAAAGATGTCTTTGGGATGAGGTGGGTGAAGCAACATTGTTAGGACCGGAGTTGGTACGTATGACTACGAAAAAGATTCAAACGATCCGACAACGTATAAAAACCTCACAAGATCGACAAAAGAGTTATGCTGATCTTCATCAAAAGGACCTGGAATTAAATATTGGAGATCATGTGTTGTTACGTGTTGCTCCATGGAAAGGAGTTACGAGATTTGGAAAGAGAGGAAAGCTCAATCCTCGATTCATTGGCCCATTTTTAATCCTCTGTGGCCTATAGACTCGCTTTACCGCCAAGTATGTCTCGTGTTCATAACGTTTTTCACATATCAATGTTACGTAAATATGTGGAAGTCCCGAACCACATTATTGAGTTAGAACCGAACGAAATAGCAGAAGATTTAACGTATAAAGAAATATCTGTTAAAATCTTGGATAAGTAGGAACATATTCTACGCTTCAAGGTTATACCTCAAGTCAAAGTTTTGTGGAGAAACCACGATGTTGAGGAAATGACCTGGGAGTTAGAATCTGAAATAAAATCAAGGTATCCTCACCTCTTCGACTTACCAGGTATGTACCCTAATTTCGAGGGCGAAATTTCATAAGAATGAGAGATTGTAAGACCCCAACTTTTATGAATAAAGATGAATTTTTCTATAAATATAATTTTTGAAAATTAAGGTTTGAATTTGTTATAATGTTATAGTTGTGGTAATATTTATAAATTTTGCAAAAAGTACGCAAGTTGTTATATAATATTCGATTGGTTTGGGAATATTCTTTTTAACAGGACTATTCGTGACGACGGCACAATCATCAGTGGACCCCACAAATGAATTATTGCCTGATTGAGAAAACGACAAAAATATCTTTTTATGAAAATAACAAATGGAAGTTTTACCGTTAATCTGTTGAAATATCCTGTTGTTAAAGTATAAGAATACGCTGTGGTTGCATAAGTAGCATACACCAGATTGATTATTGATGCTTACGTGAGAAGTCACTTAGTTTTGTATAATTATTTCTACAAAGAATTGCCGTGACAAGATCTCACGTTATTTTGATTCAATTATTGTCGATATTTTATATATTAGTAAATCAATAATTGAGACGACAAAGTTATTAATATTATTATTTGCAATATTAACGATGTCTAAAGTTCTCGCCAAGGAGAGGTTTGGTCACCTAATCAGCGCCCAATAGGGAGAAATCCTTATCGAAAGCCCCTCTTCCCGAGAATGACCTGTCGATTAAATATTGCGAAAATAATAATAATGAATAAATGTTGTTAAAAATATTGAAGGAATTTTTATGAAATATTTGTTGTAAATTTTGCTTATTATTTGGATTTCCACTTACCCATTTTTCAAAATAATCTAGTGAGAAAGTTATTTAATATTATAAAGGTGGGCCCACATGTAGGGGCCATATGTAAAGAACCCATATGTGGAAAAATTGAATTGTTGGGAGGTTGTTTTTCAAAAGTGATTCACTAAAGGAGGACATATTGTTATTATATATATAAGGTATCATGAGTGTATATATATATATATATATATATATATATATATATATATATATATATATATATATATATATATATATATATATATAATGATAAAGTGGTAAAAGGGAGGAAAATCACGGAATGCATCCCGTGAGTTTTTTTTAACCCAGATGTTATATATATAATATATATATATATATATAATATTTTATTTAAAAGTTTTCGTTTTATTAGAATATTTTATTGCATAGTGTTGCATAGTAAAATCAAAATTTTTAAACGAATTCAGCCGATTCTTCGCCCGTGAACCTTTGTGCACTGTTCGTCCAAATAGTATCCTTTCCATTCTCCTATAAATAGGATGCTTAGTTAGAATTGAAAATCACACCAGGATCAGAGAATTCTTCTTCTATAATATTGAGCGTATTTCTTTCGAGTTTTAGAAAGTTTTGAGCGTAGAAAACAGTATAAGTTTTCTTCAAGAATATCCTCGTTATACCAGTTGGAATACTCTTCTTTTCAAGGTAAGGGGTATTATTTATTTCATATTCTGAAGAGATATTATTTTTTCATTTTCATAAGAAATTTTATTTCGTTCAATATTCGTAATGAATATTTATTTCGTTCAATGTTCGTAATGAATATTTATTTTCGTTTAATATTCATAATGAATATTATTTTCGTTTAATATTTATAAGAAATATTATTTTCGTTTAATATTCGTAAGGAATATTATTTTGTTCAATATTCGCTTGAAATAATATTTTCTTCCATACTCTGTAGTATGTAAGTAATATTATTTCGTTTCAGATTTCGAATTCTATATTCGTTTTGTTAAAGTTTTGGATTCTATACTCCATGAAATTAATAGAATATCCTTGATATTTGCGCTTCATCAAGTATCTTTTCATGGAAATATTATTCTGAGCATTCTTGAATTTTACTCTACAAAGCAGTATCATGTTGACAATTTGAATGTTATTGATTTATGGATAAATTTAATTATAAATTCTTTTAAAATTTATCCTTCGACTTGTTTTATTGAATTCTTATATCATTGTCATCATCCTCATGTTTATATTATGTTGAAAGTCATCTCGTGGCTCAGAAAGCATAGATGGACTTGGTATGATTATGACCGTAGATTATTCAGATAATCATGACCAGTAATGTTATAAATGATGCTGTAAAAATTCTCATTGGCCCATAGTGCATTGATGGACAATTGTTAGCATGATCATGAACATTAATGAATACACGAATATCATTGGCCCATAGTGCATGGATAATTTGTGGTCGGATACTAAAGAATATCCTCGGTCGTAGTGCGCAGGGGTGATTCGATGATGTGGATTATTTATTGTCGAGTCTCAAATGATAAAAGTGATGAAAACCTTTTAAATCATAGAAGATAGTAGATTTTATTCTCTACTTGACTCTTCTAATGGATTGCTTATTCCGCCGCAGCTTAAACTTGATGTTTGTTATATTTTATCGCTTAACACTTTTTGAAGGCTAACGATAATTTATTCTGCATTATCTTAGTCATAATATTTCTTACTGGGCCAGTTGAGCTCACCCTTTTGCTTTCATTGTTCTCTTCAGGAAATGAGAACGTAGCAAGGACTATTCGGGGAACCGAGTAATGGTCTGAGATGGTGTCATAGTAGTCCTCACTATTCTATAAAATAGTGTGATAATAAATATAATGAGGACTCCATTGAGTGTGGATATTGTCTAGATGACAATATTCGTATTAAAACTCTCAGTTTATGTTTTGTCGTATTTTACACGACAGTTGTATTATTAAGTTGAATTTGAATTTTGTAACATGTTTTTGGCGACTCAAGATGGGTGATGTATACCTATTTTGGGGGCGTCACACAATGTATATCCTAATTACAAGGTATCAAGTAATGCACACACATATAATTCATGTACATTTTCTATTACCACAAATACAATTATGCATTGCTTATTATTTATTACCATGACTGTTATTATCATAATAACTTAATGAAATCATTATTAATTTAACAATTGATCTTATTATATGTCAACAGGGTATACATGAATGTTTACCCACACACTTCATATCATATAACAATATTATTATGCAATTCACATGAATGCTAATAACTCTTACCATATAGTCTATATATATAATATGTAGACATATTAATGTGCCACCTTGCACTATATAAAATATATAGTTAACTACCATATAATAAAGGTTTATTATATTGCACAAATTAATCAAATAAACATATAATTATTTTATAGATTATTAATCTCTTACTTATTAATTATTATTTATTCATAATAATTATAAATTAACATATTATCAATTAATTATTCATAATTGCAATTTAATCAATATGTTCAACTCTTGCCACCATATTCAAATAAATTGAATATTTAATTATTAATAATCCTATCAATTCCTTGATATCAAACTCTTAGGGTTAGTCCACCAATTTAAATCAACTATTAGTGACTCCCTTTAATCAATTCATAACCACATAAGGTTTAAATAAACTCACAAAACTAACTCATTAATAATTAAACACATATTTAATTAATAAGGAGTTTGAAATTCACGGTCATTACAACTGTCCTTAATAATAAACCTTAAACATTAAACACACATATATAACCGCTATATATACTAACATAATAAATGAACACAATATTATCGCTATATAAACATTACCGCTATATAAACACAATATGTATCCATATACCAAAATAATATCCATCCACATGGGAACACATAAACCAACACCATATCCATATGAATTGAAAAAATATATACAAATTTCATTTTTAAGTAACATATACGTACAGTCGTCCAAATAATGAATATATACGACCTTTTTTGATGTATTACAATAACAAAAAGCTAAACATAAATAGAAAGTTAAACATGTATTTATTGAATTAATGTAAAGCTAAACTAAATATAAAGCTAAACAATGACAAGATTATATAAAGCTAAACACTAACAAGATTACCTCGGCATCATCATCCTACTATTGTTCTACCCGTCAAGTGTAAGAAGAAGATCACGATCTTGACAACGGTCGTCGATAAAGTTTTTTCCCAAAAATCCTTGAAAAGTGTAAGCTAGTTGTGGCCCACCTCTCCATGAAATCGGGAAACAACCTCGATTTTAAAGCCCTAGGCCTTTCAAATGTTACTCATGCTTTTGCAAAACCAACTGCCATAGAGTGAAGGGTTGCCAACTGAAGACATTTTTTACTCATAGCTTTATCTGCCTCAAGGTCTGTATGTACTAAATGTGCAGTGAAGATTGTACCCAAGGTATCATTAATCAGATAATTAATCAACAAATAACTTTTGAATTTCTTGTAAAATCAGACTTATTGGGAAATATAAGGGACAAATGGAGAGTTGCAGGAAATTCAATAGGTCCCAATAACAGGTTCATTATACTGTACTTCCTATTAAATTCCTAAACAAAGTGGCTCACCATTGAACCACTTTTGTCAGGAATTCAACAAGAAGTACACTATGCATGGCGAACTATTGAATTTCCTACAATTCTCCATTTGTCTCTCATATTTTCCAATAAGTCTGATTTTTCAGAAAATTCAAAAGTTATTTGTTGATTAATTATCTGATCAATGATACATTGGGTATAATCTTTACTTCACATTTAGTACATGCAGACCTTAAGGCAGATAAAACTATGAGTAAAAAATGTCTTTAATTGGTAACCCTTCACTCTATGGCAGTTGATTTTGCAAAAACAAGAGCACCAACTGAAAGGGCTAGGGCTTTAAAACTGAGGATGTTTCTCGATTTCATGGAGAAGTGTGACAAACCAACTTTTACACTTCTCAAGGAGTAGTAGGGGGAAACTTTATCGTGCTAGTCTTGAATCTATAGTGTATAAGAAGTCGCAATCTATTTGTTCAAAGAATATAATATTATCAAGACGTTTATATAAAATACTGAAAGATATATATGTTAATATACTCAAATGGCAATGATTTAATTAAAAAAAAGAATGACAATGATTTAATTAAAATAAATAAAAGAGATAACATACTCTTTCAATAACTCAACTACATCATCCTTAAGATTGACTTTTTCGAATGTTTTGTAACTAAATAGCAAAATTTTCTTGGAAAATAGTTTCTCTCACAATCTCTATAATGAAAGTATAATATGAATCTGTGATCAACCCGCCTTGTCTTGAATTTGACTCCACAAAGAAGTATCCCCGAAATATATACAACAAATTGGAATATGCAAGTGTGCTTTTATTAAAAGATAACTTGTCACAATTCGATGGAAACTTCATATTTTAATGTAAAACAAATACCTTCATCATTGCCCATGAGTAATGACTATTGAGAGAAGATTCAAGTACTGCCTTGTATGTAGGATTCGATTTAAATAATACTCCAATCGGTTCCTCGACTCATTTAAAAATATGGATCGTGTTCTCTTTTGTATTCTATACTTTCAGATTGAATAATTGAATTATCGCAGACATTCCTTGTTCAAAGTTCAAGATGACAACTCAGGATGAATAAGTGATGACAAAGTTCTTCACCCTCTAGAATGAATCATCGCTTAATACGGGTCCAATCCATGAATAGACAGAATTTCGCCATCAATTTTGATTGATAGTTCTCACAGAATGGGTACTTTTCCTGGAAAAAAAAAAAGAAGTGATGTCAATTGCAGAACCCCTTCTGACAAAGTACATCACTTCACTTTTTCAGAAAAAATACCTCTTCTGTGCGAACTACCCATCTGAGAAATTTAGAGTGGTGAGAAGCTTTTTGTTTCATGTATTAGACCTATATCATGCGATGATTCATTCCTAGTAGAGAAGTGGTCGTTTGTTCTTCTAGAGGATTGCTGAACCTGAAACTTTGTTCAACAACTTAATGGCCCTCCTTCGGGATGTTGTCGTCTGTTATGATGGAACAGTGAGGAATGTTTGCAGTAATTCAATTATTTAATTCGAGTATGGGACACAAAAAGGAACCACAACCCATACTTTTTTTTGCTGCCGAGGAACCAGTTGGAATATTACTTGCATCTGCTATGTCGAATCCTGCATACAAGGCAGTCCTTGACTTTGCTCCCAATAGTCATTACTCATGGGCGATGATGAAGGTATTTGCTTTACATTAATTATAACATGAAGTTTTCACATAATTGTGACAAGTTATCTTTCAATAGGTGCACACTTTTATCTTTCTCCAATTTGTTGTATATATTTCGGGGATACTGCTTTGTGGAGTCAAATTCAAGACGAGACAGGTTGATCACAGATTCATATTATACTTTCATGATACAGATTGTGAGAGAAATTATTTGCCAAGAAAATACTGATATTTGGTTACAAAACATTCGAAAAAAGTCGGTCTTAAGTATATTGCAGTTGAGTTATTGATGGAGTATGTTCTCTCTTTTATTTATTTTAATTAAATTATTATCATTCTATTTTTTAAAAAATTTATTTATATATTTATTTTGTATTATATTATATAATATTATATTATTTAAATTAATAAATTTAAGGAATGGTAATTAAGTTAATTAATTTATTTCATTTTATGTTTTGTTATGTCATGTCATGCTATGATATATTATTTTATTTTATATTATATTTTCTTATATTATACAAAGTAATTTTAGTTTATGTTATTATTTTATTTAGTAGTGTAAAACTAAGTAAATTAATGCTACTTAATTTATTTTAGTATTGGGAAACTATAATATTAACTAAGTAAATACTACTTAGTTGATGTAAATTTAGTAGTTAAAACTAAGTAAATGTTACTTAGTTTGATTTTAGTAGGGAAAATTAAGTACACTAAGGAATTTTTTTTCTTTACTTTACTTTGTATTATTTTTTGTTATATTAATTATTTTACTTTATTTTATTTATATGTTATTATATTTAATTTATGTATTTTATTAATATTATATAATAATGAATATTATATTATTTTAATTAATTTAAGTTCAATTTAAAATAATATAGTTAAGTAACCAATATCAATACCAATTTTACTTAATCAAATTACAAAAGAACAACTACATTTACAACACAAAATTCTATAACCAATATCAATACACATACATTCACAATATCAATTTCACATACCCCATTTATATAACCAATATCAATACACATATACTTCTTCTTTTTCATTATAATACAATTAAGAAATATATATATACAAAATACGAAAAAAAAAATCATAAACCATTATATATCTTCAAATTACACCATATATAGAGAGACACACACACATGAACTATGTATACTCAACTACATATATATATATATATATATATATCAAATAATTTAATTTAATTTCACCATATATAAAGTAAAAAAAACTAAAAATAGGATTACCTGATCATTATGGCAGAATGGGCTTGGCCGAGGGCGGCAACGGCGGCATTGACGACAACGGCGACTCCCTCACTTCCCTCTTCTCTCCGCTTCTCCATCTTCTCCCTTTCCCTCTTTTTTTCTTTTCGCCTGTTGGAATGTTTGGTTGACTGTCTGGTTCTGATATTTAAAAGAATCAACGTCCACTATCTACAATCGCCTTCGGTCGCTGTTTTTAATTAACGTGGAATTTATAGTGACCGATAGTGGTTGCTATTAGGAATAAACTGCAAAAATTCTCCCACCGAAGCGTTAGTACCAAATTTAAGGCGACAAAACTATATTTCATGATCGATCAACGATCGTTGAGCCGTCACACTAACGACAGTTTTGGTTTAAGCGATCGCTAATAAATTGCCGCTATTACCTAAGATTAGCGACGAATACGACAATCAAAAATTAATATGGTCACTGATAGGACTTTTTCTTGTGGTGTGGAAGCTAAAAGTCAAACAGTCAAATGAGAGAGAAAAAATAAGATCATTGTTCAAAATTTGGGTAATGGAGAGAATGATGGGAGGAAGTGTCTCAAGATATTTTCTTGAGTAAATTTTATCCAAAAAGGGGCTTTATATATATAAGTTAAAAGTAAATCAAAAAAGGAAAAAAAGACAAAGCCAACACACCCACAACCACCCCCATCACTCGACTAAACAAGACAAAAGAGACGAGAGAGACATGGCTAAAGCAGGGGAGAGAAAGAGAAGGAAAAAAAAAGCAAGCAAGGAAGAAGAAGGAAAGGAGTAGAAGAAAGTAAAGGAAGAAAAACCTAGTAAAGGTAACTCTAAACTTACTTTTAATCCATAGAAAATTTTGAAAATTCCTTCCTTGTGAAATTTTGAAACTCTTAATATTTAAGGAAGTTAATAGTATGTGTCTAATGGTATATAACCTTGAATCATGAAAGAGGAACCAAAATCATAAAACAAACTAACTTGGAAAAATCTAGAAAAGGGAAATAAGGGCAATTTTGCCTTGTTTTTGTGGAAGCTGTAACTCTTAAACCATAAGGAGATAAAATTTAATTTTAGGATATGTTATAGATATGGAAGTTAACTACATTTTTTGAGAATTTTAGAATTTTTTTGAAGCTAGATTATTTATTTTGAATTTTCTAAGGTGGTCGGTCTGAACATGACATAATTTAAATTGCTTATTTATGGTGGAATTCTAGGGTATGACTGGCCCTAGACTCTTGGTTATAGAAAAATGATATTATAGGGGATGTGTTGTCAAAAAATTGAGTTCAATTGAAGTTCTAGAGAATAAATTATTAATTGAACCATTTCGAGTAGTTAAAACCCTAAACTAACTCCTAGAAAATATTTTATGGAGTAAATGTGTACGTAATTGAATTTTTACATGCTAAGAGTAAATAATAATATGTTAGGGTGAAATAATATGGAGCATGGCAAAGGAAATAAAAAATCCTTCAAGAAACAAGAAAAGAAAAATTAAAACAAACCTGTTAAAGTTTGTTTGTTTAATTTGATGTTGAATGTGATGGATATGATTAGTTGATAAATGTGATTATATGATTATGTGACTATATGACTAGTTGATAAATGTGATTATATGATTATGTGACTATATGACTATATGATTATGTGATTATGTGACTATATGATTATATGATACGTGTGATTATATGATTATGAGAGTTGATGATGAATTGATTAAAGTATATTTATAAAAGTAAGTTTTGTGAAATCTTTAATGAAATGATGAATGTACAAGGACTTAAAATAGAGAGACAAATCAAATATGTTAGGTTGATCTCACTGGGTTGATCCAGTTAAATTTTAATATATATGAACTATTGATTAAAGTTTATTTGTAAAGATAAGTTTTGTAAAGTCCTTCATAACACAATTGTATAAGGACTTAAAATAGAGAAAGATCAAATATATTAGGTTGATTTATTGAATAAACGTTATCTGATGAACAAAAGATTAAAGTATATATGTAATGATAAGTTTTGTAAAGTCCTTAATTGAGAAACATATGTATAAGAACTTAGAATAGAAATATCAAAACTGTTAGGTTGACCTTATTAAAGCTTTCTATGTATAGTCGATAGGACCAGTTGATCGTAGAGTCACTTTAGCAAATCGTAGTGTGATCAGAGACAAAAGAGTCTGGTCACCCACACTGCACATGACAAAATATCGTAAAGCTCTTCTACGAGTCATAGAGATGATTTAAAGAGCGAAGAAGAGAAAGTTGATCGAAGAAAATTATACTCTGAGATGTTGAGTATAGTTCCTAATCATAAGAAATCTCTAGAATGGTTCTACAAAGACTAAATTACAATAGCACTTTGCCTGATCATAAAGAATAAGTCAGTTCGCAGAGTAACCAAGATTTCTTAGAGCATTAGCTGATATTGTAAAGCATCAAAGAGTCAACAGAATCGTAAAGTTTTCTTCGACATCATATATCTGCTAAAGCATTCAGAATATAAAGAGAAGTCCGTTGAATCTGCCTAAACATCGTAAAGTACTCATTCTTAGAGCAGAAAACAGAATAGATAGTAGAGAAGTACTAAAGTTATAATCGTAGATCAAAGTATAAAGCTCAACACTACGATTCTCATCACTCTACTATCATCAAAGTTCATAGAGCAAAGTCACGTCTGACAATGGAACGTTTCCAAATTGAAGGTGTGACACCCCCAAATCTAAGTACTCAAACTTCCCTCAAATTTTGTATTCACTCAAAAAAATAATTAACATCTAACTACCCATAATAATGATAACAATAAAATTGAAATAGAAATTCTCCCAATATAGGGTTACAACATCTTAAACGAATAAATATCAGGTTATCTAACCTTAATACATCATATGCGGAAACATCATAAATAAATAAGTCTTAAACATCACATTATAAGTCTTAATATAAACATTCAAATATTAAATAAGTCTTCATCATTTGTTTGCTTTTCCCTTGTCCTTACTTGAGGATGACTCATCAACTCTTTTAATCTCAGTTATAATGTTATTATGCAAGAGTGAGCAACAATTGTTTTCAAGTTTAACAATAGAATAATAATAATAATAATAACATGCGAATAAACAATGGATACTGAACCAAAAGAAGTCTCGGCTTTTGAATCAAGATTAGAATAGGAATTAAAGTACATCTGAGGGTCATAAGACCATGAACTATGTTCCAAGTTATCAAGTATTTCTACTTTAAACCTTTAACAGTCGTAAGACTATATGGACCTAACTTCTCGTACTTAGGGGGATCATCTCTATGTACTATGTATGTGCACAACATCTTAACGCTATCGCGTAATATAATCCCCCATAACAGGGTTTTTCATCTCAGCTTTGACGTTAGAGTCCACACCAAAGGAACTTTGGTTTGGATTAGCTTCAAGGGTAATTTAGAGTTCAATAATCATCAACTAAGGATTAGCTGAATCAATAAGGAATCACTATCTATTCAAGGTTTCAATGCAATATCAAAATCAATAATCAAATCAAAGATTGAATCTCAACTCTATATAATTGACTAAAAATATTGGATCTCAATTCTACACAATAGAATGAACTTTGTACAATAGAAGTAATACTTCAAAAGAATTAGAATACTTCATTTGGAATCATAAACTTGAATAATTAAGCTTTGAACAATTCGAAATAAGAATACAAAGCTTGCTCAGTAATAATAAGATTTAAGAACTTGCTCAATGTAAGAATAGGGTTTGGAAACTTGCCTCGTGCGTAGGCTAAACGATTACTACTCACATTCACCACAAGTCCTACATACATACCATATGTATTCACGACATTCATTAGTTACATTAATAGTAACTTTATAGGTTTAATTCTATTTTTTAATACAACTTGTTAACTTGGTTTAAATTCTGCTCATTACCATCATTCGCATATACAAGACTGAAATCTTAAATCTTAAGTTTAAACAACATCATATCATCTTATGGACATCACTTTTTTTTCTTTTTTTTAACGTAGTTTAACCAGTTACAAAACATAGCAGTTATAAGGTCACAAGACCTTTTCTAATTTATTTTTATAATTCTCTTATTATATGGTCCATTAGTCACACTTTCACTTAATTATTTAATATGAACTCCACTTTATTTAACAAATCATTACCCTTCTAATTCAATTAATTAATTAAATTAGAATATTTTCATTCCCTCACTATTATTACACTCGAATAAATTATTCCATAATAATTTTCATTGAATATTTTATTCCATAAATATTTTAACAAAAAATTCATTTTATTTGATAAATATTTTAATTTTAATTTTATTTTTTATTTTTTATTTTTTTTGCCCGTCGGGGCTGGGTAATTTAGCTTGGTAATGCCCGCCGGTCCGGGGTTACCTAGATCCAATTTCTGCAGTTCACGAAGAACACATAATAGGGCTAATTTAGGCCAAAATTTCACATAAACAACAAATTCAGTTTCACACATATGTTTTAATGATATTCCTAGCATACTTTTAACATCTTAAGTCACATAAACAACAAGATTTGAACTCCTAATTTTCATGTTCTTGCTATTTTTTAAAATTTCGTCAAAATTCATGAAATCACATATTACAGATTCGTTATAACACCAAATCAGTCCGTTTAAGTTTCATTCTTTTCGTTTTTACAGGTATAAACATAATCAATTATCAATTCGCCGATTAACATGCAATTTATGCATCAATTTTTGTACTTATAGGCCATATTCAACTATTAATCATTCTGTAACTTCAAACTTCCAATTTGAACATGATTTCATGGATTAATTACTCTAAAACACATAAATCATATATAATTGAATTATACATGTTAATAAACATTTAACATCAAATTTTTTACTAATAATTTATGAATTTCTAATTAACAGAGAACTTAATATGCATTCATGGAGAAAACTTAAAAACATAAAATTAAAACTGGAATTAAGAATTTACCCTTGCTAACTTTGTTAAGATGATAAGAAATTCCTTAATTCTCTAATTCCTTCTTCTTCTTCTTCAATCTCAATATACTCTCAAAGCTTCTCTCTAATGTGTCTAAATAGCTAGTTTGTCTAAAGAGACATCTGTTAGATGGTAGCTAAAGTTGTAGTCTAATGTGACTAGTCTAAGCCGAAAAGAAACCTGACACAACACGTACAAAAAGTCCACATCAAGGATCCTAAAGTATCTGTTCCATAAATTCCCTAATCGTCACATTGAAATGGGAAGTATTTTGAAAGAATATAAATAACTTCGAGAATTCAAATTCAAGAAGAGTTGGAAAATTGGCATAGCAAAGGCCGAATGGCTAAGAAGATAATAAGTTGATTGTGGTGAGATTAGAGTGGCAGGTCAGAAGGCTAATTAACTCAATAAATATTCTACAATTCACTAAGAAAACACAAAGATGAAGAGATGAAGTCATAGAGAAATTTCATTTTCTACGATTCAACAAGTGTTCAAAGCTACTAAGTACAAGAAGATTGTTAAAGGAAACAATAAATAGAATAGGCTGTCAAATATTGTACAATAATCACTAGTTATTTTCTTCCATATCTTTGTAAATAATTAGGCTTGATTATAGGCAATAGATTAGGATCTTGATGTATTATTATTAGTATAAAGCTATAACCATCTATTCATATTAGTAAATACAAGAAAATAAATTTACTCTGTTTATTTTCATGGTATCAAAGCTCCAGTATTGACCTGGGCATCAAATAAAAAACCAAACCTTAGCCAACCACCATGGGTGACGACAAACCAAAGGGCGCAGCTTCAGGTACCAAATGGGAAAACCCCAATCATCAACTCTATCTCCACTATTCAGATCAGCCTGACGTTGTGCTTGTCCCGCAACCTCTGGTCGAAGATAACTATAGCACATGGAGTCAATCCATGACTATGGCATTAACAGTCAAAAACAAAATTGGATTTATAGATGGTTCAATTAAGAAGCCTGATGATAAAAATCCAGAAGAATCGCAGCAATGGAATCGCTGCAACAACTTAGTCAAGACTTGGTTGTTGGGGTTGATGTCCAAAGAGATTGCTAGCAGCGTCAACAATTGTAAGGATGCCAGACAAATGTGGCTCGATTTGCATGAACGATTCTCACACGTGAACGTCGTTCAATTGTTCCATGTCGAGAACGAGATCCACGACTGCAAGCAAGGTGACATGTCTGTGGGATCCTATTTCACAAAGCTGAAAAGTCTATGGGATGAGAGGGATGCGTTGTGCACCTTCCCAACTCAGTACTTATGAGCAATCAAAGAAGTGGTCACGATCAGAGAAACAGAAAACCATGAAGTTCCTTATGGGACTTAATGAATCTTACACGGGTGTTTGCAGCAATGCCCTTTTACAAGAACCGCTACCCACTATGAATAAAGCTTATTCAATGGTTCTTCTTCATGAAAAACAGCCGATGGTGACGACCGGAAAAACTCATACCCAACCGGATGCTGCTGTCTTTACTGTAAAAAATTCGAGTCGCGAGTATTAAAGAGAAAGGGGTGAACTTAAATGTTCCAAATGCAACAAACCGAACCACATTGCCAGAAATTGTCGTGCTCATCTTAAATGCACTTTTTGCGGTCGTAATGGGCACACAGCTGACTACTGTCGCAAAAAGAAGGCTATGGAGGGTGAGTTCCACACAACAATGTCCAAAGGGAATCAGGTTGCTTCCCACACAATTGACAGGCAAGGGCTGAACTTTCCTTTTACACCAGACAAGTGTAAACAGATTCTAAGTATGCTGAAGAATAAATCTTCGTCCGCCAACCAAGCTGGTAATTGTTCGGCTCATGATGATCTTTCAGGTAAAGCTTTCATGCTTATTTCTGGTGGCAAGAAAAATATATGGATTTTGGACAATGGATACACTGGTCATATGGTTTGTAGTCATAATTTACTCACACACTCAAAACCCAAGCATTAATCACACTCGCTGAATTACCAAATGGTTCAAGAGCAGAAAGTGACCCATATAGGCAAAATTATTCTCTCTCCCGATCTGACTCTTGACAATGTTTTGTGTGTCCCATACTTTCGTTTGAATTTAATCTCAATTAGCAAATTGGCCCTTGATTCATCTTGCATTACTATTTTTCTAAGCTAATTTTGTGTTATTCAGGACCTACGCTCGGGGAAGATGATTGGGACGGGAATAGAACTGGAGGGTCTCTACTATTTCGACCAATCCAAGAAAGGAACATGCAACCATATCCGAATCTCCAATCCAACTCGTTGGCATCAACGTCTTGGGCATCCTTCGTCTAAAGTTTCTTTATTATTTTCTTTTCCAGAATTCAAAAATAAATCTTGTGATATTGACAAGTGCTTAATTTGTCCATTGGCTAAACAAACAAGACTCCCATTTCATTCAAGTTCTACTTCTACTGCATCTTGTTTTGATTTAATTCATGTTGACATTTGGGGTGGTTATAAAGTTGCTTCTATTTCGGGAGCAAAGTACTTCCTTACTATTGTTGATGATCACACTAGATGCACATGGATTTATCTCATGAAAAATAAATCTGATACCAGGGAACTTCTAGTCAAGTTTGTTAACATGGTTGAAACTCAATTTAATTCCAAGGTCAAAATCATTCGTAGTGATAATGGGCCAGAATTTAAACTTGAAAATTTCTATGCTCTTAAGGGCATTGTTCATCAAACTAGTTGTGTGGACACACCACAACAAAATGGAGTCGCCGAACGGAAACATAGGCATTTGTTAAATATGGCACGTGCGTTACTCATTCAAGCTGGTCTTCCTAAACAATTTTGGGGGGGATGCTATTCTCACTTCTGCATACCTCATAAATCGAACACCCACTCCTCTTCTCCGAGGAAAAACTCCATATGAAAAGTTGTTCAACAGAGTTCCCAATTATTCACACCTACGAATATTTGGTTGTTCATGTTTTGTTTCCACTCATGCACAACACCCTTCTAAGTTTGATCCTCGAGCATCTCAGTGTATTTTCCTTGGATATCCTTATGGACAAAAAGGGTATCGTGTTTATGAAATTGCTCAGAAAAAGGGCATGGTGTCACGGGATGTTGTCTTCTTTGAAGACTTATTCCCTTTTCATCATCACTCACAATCCGTTGCACCATCAATTACCTCTGACACACCACAAATTCCAGTTCTAAACAGTGCACCATTTTTAAACTTTGACATGGATTCCTTTTCCGATCCCATTTCTCCATCTCCTTCTCATGGACTTGAGCAGCCCACTCCAGCACAAGAACACGATACACCTGCTCCTCCTTCGCCACATGCTTCTATACCAACCGTGACAGAAACTACATCATCTTCATCCGTCCCAACTCATCCATCCCGTCGTAACAGCCGACCAACCAAACCGCCTACTTACTTGCAAGACTTTCATGTCGAGACGACTCTCCCTTTAAGGCCTGCACCGACATCGTCCACGAACTTGGTCGAAACTTCAGGTACTGCTCATCCCCTTTCTCAATTCCTGTCATATGATAATCTTTCTCCCGCTCATAAAGTCTTCACTACCCAACTCACCATTCTCAAAGAACCCACGAGTTTTTCACAGGCTATTCAAAATCCTAAATGGCGTGAGGCTATGCAACATGAAATCACAGCTTTGCAAGCTAATGGAACTTGGAGTTTGGTACCCTTGCCATCCCATAAGCGTCCTATTGGGTGCAGATGGGTGTATAAGATCAAATTGAAATCCGATGGGACAATAGAGCGCTATAAAGCCAGACTGGTGGCTAAGGGCTATAGTCAAGTTGACGGAGTTGATTACAAGGAAACTTTTGCTCCTGTGGCGAAAATGGTAACAGTTCGTGTTTTACTTAGTGTGGCGGTTTTGCGTGGTTGGCATTTACATCAATTGGATGTCAACAATGCATTTTTGAATGGTGACCTTGATGAAGAAGTATATATGTCCTTGCCTCCTGGTTTCAGACGAAAGGGGGAGACTCGTGTGTGCAAAGTACACAAATCGTTGTATGGATTGAAACAGGCTTCTAGACAATGGTTCATCAAACTTTCTACTGCACTCAAGGCTGCTGGATTTCATCAATCCTCGTCCGACTATTCGTTGTTCGTCCGAAGTCATCAAGGTAGTTTTTTAGTTGTGCTGGTCTATGTTGATGATGTTATATTGGCTGGAAATAACTTGCAGGATATAGAGGACTCCAAATTATTACTGTCTATACAATTCAAGCTCAAAGACTTGGGGAAACTCAATATTTCCTAGGCATAAAAGTTGCAAGATCACAGCATGGAATCACCTTATCTCAGCGCAAATATGCCATAGAAATTCTGGATGATGCTGGATTCTTGGGTGTCAAACCTTCTCGATTCCCTGTGGAACAAAACATGTCACTCACACAGTCAAGTGGCAAGCTCTTGGATAATGCATCACCATACAGAAGACTAGTAGGGAGACTAATTTATCTGACCATAACAAGACCGGACTTAACTTATGTTGTTCACATGCTAAGCCAATTTATGGACAAACCCCGACAACCACATCTAGAAGCAGCTCATAAAGTGCTCAAATACATTAAACAAACACCTGGGCAAGGCATTCTTTTACCATCCACAGGTTCACTTCAGTTACAAGCCTTTTGTGATGCTGATTGGGCTCGTTGCAAGGACACAAGGAGGTCGATTACAGGTTATTGCATAATACTTGACCAAGCGCCAGTTTCTTGGAAAACCAAGAAACAAACTACAGTATCACGTTCAAGTGCAGAAGCAGAATATCGGTCGATGGCCACTACATGCTGTGAGATTACATGGTTAAAAAACATTTTAAGGGATTTGAAAGTCAGCCACACGCAACCGGTAACTTTATTCTGTGATAATCAGGCAGCCATGCACATAGCATCAAACCCAGTTTTTCATGAACGGACCAAGCACATAGAGATAGATTGTCATCTGGTGCGTGAGAAGATCCAAGAAGGAATGATTCTGACAAACTTATATCCTAATTAACGTAACAACCAAAGCAGATTTGTTTACCAAACCACTAAGCTCCACACAGTTCAAAATCTTACTTGACAAGTTGGGTGTCATTAACATACACTCCAACTTGAGGGGGAGTGTTAAAGGAAACAATAAATAGAATAGGTTGTCAAATATTGTACAATAATCACTAGTTATTTCCTTCCATATCTTTGTAAATAATTTGGCTTGATTATAGGCAATAGATTAGGATCTTGATGTATTATTATTAGTATAAAGCTGTAACCATCTATTCATATTAGTAAATACAAGAAAATAAATCTACTCTGTTTATTTTCAAAGATGTCAAGTTGTATTGCAAATTAAAGCTTAGCAGCATATCAAGGATGATCATGCGTAGCTTTTGAGTACCAAAAGGATTTAAGCATCAATATCAAGATCAACAACACCCAAAAGATGATCTCAATTAAGTTGCTAAGTACTAGAAGAAGAAGGCGCTTAAATGCTATCTTACCAGCACATCCAACATATATCAACAAACAGGAAATCGATTGTCTTAGTGACTTTCGTCCAAGTCTAAATGACTTGCATAGGTTTGAGTGACCTGGTCTGTGTGATCGAACTATAAAGACTAAGTGAAAGTGTAAGACAAGACATCAGCGATATCCGGATCCAAAAAGATGATACTAATTTGATATATCATCATAATTAGAAAGCCACTAGTTATTGGGTTTGATGACGAGAAGAGGACTTTGTAGTAGAGCATGAATAGTTTCAATCCTTATTTTATCATTCCATTAAAAAAAAAACTAGTTCTCTTTCTATTGCAACTGCCGAATATAACTACCACAGAAATCTGTCCAAAATCCTCTTCATTTTCTGCTAGAATAGTGAATTAAATAAGGAATGGAACAAGGAAGTTGGAGTTTAACTAAGCTAGAGTGATTCAAATAGCAGGGCAACATCACAGAGGGTTTATAGCTAATTTATAAAGGGTGAAATTCAGTTCATTAGGCTGTTTTCGCAAGGTACGTTATAATTTGTATTTTTAGAGTCAAAGATTGGTTGTTTATATGAAATTGAGAATTGTTATTGCCGTGTTGTTGAAATATTAGAAAAAAGGAGCTTAGTTGTTTTTGTGCGGAGTAATAAGGGGGAAAAATATGATTTAAAGCATGTAAAAATGCTTATGAAATCTGTACTTAAAAATGACGCATATATCTTGTTTGATAAATTACTTCTTAGAGATTTTAAGTTCAAAATGAGCAATTTAGGTAAGGTATTGATTAAGAACTTTGTAAGCATGCTATATTAAGTATATGTAGTGGTTTTTGTAAGTTTAAATAGGGTAGAAAATAATTTTGGAATGGAAGCTATATTTATGTTTGGTTTAAGAACTGTTTCAACATGACATTTTGAGGGCCCTGTTAGACAGGCCTATAATGTTTGAAATGAATGAGTTATATTTTTAAAAAAATATCTTGTCATGCCCTCTACAACATATCAAAAAAAAATTTCAATCGGATATGTAGTCTGCAATCTAGAAAATAACACACTTGGTAGTTTAATCATAGGGACTGCAACAGCAATTTGCCCATTTGGTTTAACTGTGACCGCTGTGTTTTTTGTGATTATAGGGGTTGTTTTAATGTTTTGATGCTAAGCTCATGAGAAGTGCTAATTTAAATAATAAATTACATAAAGGTTAACATATTATCTATAATTAGTATATGAAACTTTAGACAAATTCAATACATGAAGTGCATTGGAATGAACTATGTAAGTTTGAGTTTGAATGTATAATATAATTATATATTGAGTTATGAATGATTTAAAGTATATTATGAAAATAATAGCATTGTTTGGAATGTTTTGGAGTATTTTGATTATGAAGCAATTTAAGAAATAGTAAATCACTAAAATAATTTAATAAAATATAGTTAGTATATAATAGTATTAATAACTTTAATAAATACATTAAAATGGAATGTGGGTAATTCAAGTATAGAAGTATAAGATGATGTGGATTGTGCTCATTGAGTAATATAAATATTAGATGAATATAATTATTGAGCTACTTAAAAGGGTAATAAAACTTAAATTAAATACAAGATATAATTTGTAAATATTAGTAGTGTGATGCATTATAATAATATTATGTGCATTCATAGGTTCTATACCAAAGCCTAGTACGTTAAATTCGAGTGATCGCATAAAGTTAAAAGATTCGCAACAAGGAGGCAAGTATACTAACTTTCCTTTCTACATTGCAAATCTTGAACATAGATTCTTATTGAAATTTGAAATGAATGCTTGGCACCTTGAATTTTCTTTTGAATTTGCTATTCAAATACTATTATAGCGTTCTTTGATGCATGAATTCATATTGAAAATCTATGCCATTTGAGTTCGGCTAGATTATAATTGATAAATTTTCTAAGATTCGTTATGAAGCTATACTCATCAGATTTCTTTTAATATGAACTCTTGTAATAAACTGAGTCGAAAAACCCTTTAAATAGGGGACATGCTATCGAAAACTATGGTTCCAAGCTACGCTATTGCGTTATTACGTTTGTGCATAATACATAGGTACAATAGGTTGATTCCTCATCATACAAGATGATCGCCACATTCTTTGACCGACGAAGGTTAAGGTAGAAATACGTGTAACATGGGACATAGTTAAATCCTTCATTGCAAAACTTTGTAGTGAAAATTCCTTGTTCTAAAGACATTACAAAATTCCTTTGTTGAAACTTGATGTTATTTAAACGATATTCCTTTCAGTTATTAAACCATTATTTTTTTTCCTTATTAATTGTTTTATTTAAATAAGTATTACTTGATGGGCAATTCTGTTGCTCATTTTTGCTAACAAATTTCACTTAAAAATGAAAAGAATGGAGGATCATCATCTGACAAAGAAAAAGGAAAATTGCAAGAGAGATTAGTTATAACTTTTGTAGTATATAAATATTTTACTATGTAAAGATTGTTATAATAATATAGGTTATCGAAGGTGATTGGGTAAATTAGCATGTGATGTAATTAATCGTGAACACTGATGAATCTTAGGGTAAAAGATACTCGGATTTGGGGACATCACATGTGTTATGTGATTGGTAAGGGAATTGGCATTTTATTTTTCATGAGTAGCCATTTTTTTTGTTACAAATGAGAGCAATTATTGAAAATTGAATGTTATGCTAATGGTTGTGTTGGTTTATTCATATTGGTTTATTAATGTTTATATAGTGATAATATTGTGTTGGTTTATATAGATTAGTTGTGCATGTGTTGGGATATAAAGAATGAACTGGATGTTTTTATATATTGCTGTGTTGGGATATAAAACATGTATAGTTTTTTTAGAAAATTCAGAAAATAGGCTGAATTTTTTTTAATTAATAATCAATGACTATCAGCGATCGCAGATGGACTTAGTGAATTAGCAACCGCGCCAATCGCTAATTACGGTCGCTACCGCGTGAGCCACGTCAGCCTTCAAACCTGACCCACGATGACTCAACTTAGTGATGAAATCGGTCGCTATCATTTGTCAGCAGAGATAATTCTATCACTAGTAGTGGTCACCCGTGTCCACCCAATGACCGCATTATAAGCGACTTAAATTCGCCAATCGCTTTCGATCAGATATATCTCTATAAGCGGCCCAAATGCGATCACCGATATGCTATCTCATCTTAAGTTTTTTCTTGTAGTGACATAAGTCGTCCCCGAATAGGAATAAAATTCTTAGCATGGTAGTTACCATACTAGGATGAAAGTCGATAGTCAATCTCCCCAAAGATGGAAAGTCGGATTCAATCTTGACAGTTCTCATAAAAATAAGAAATAAAATAGAATTAGGACAGAGATTCCTTATTAGCTATAATTTCTAATTAAAATATGGATTAATTACATATATTAGTACTTTTTAAAAAATGATTACAAAAATAAAACACCCATAAAATAATTACAAAAATATTACACTTTTTTAATTTTATTTACAATATTACTATAATTATGAGTCCTTAATTTAAGGGATTAATAATATTAATGGGGCATGTTTTTTAAAATGCGTGATAACCGCCATCTATTGTCTATGTAGGACTCTTCGTTTTTCAGTATACCCTTTTACATCACCGAAACCCTCTTTTCTCTCTCCTTCCGTTTCAAAGATTCTCCATCGATCGTTATCGGGTTAGCAATTTCGCTCTCGCCACCATCATTTCTACTTGTTTTCGTGATTACACACGTTGTTCGCTTGAAACCTCTTATCTCTTTCATTCGTGTTTCAAAGATTCTCCATTGTTTGTTATCGGGTTCATAGCCATTTCGCTTTTAGCTTACGCTTTCGTCACCATCGTTGTTATCATGCTTTCGATTATTACAAGTGTTCCAGTTTGGTTTATTATTCTTCTAGATCGATTCTCGGTTGTGTATATTTTTCAAAGTCGCTTATTTTGAAATAATTTAACGATTATATATATTAATGTAGTTTATCACCGAATGTAGTATTGATTGTTGTGTGGGTTTGTGTTATTTTTTATGTTTTGTATAGAATGGTTGATACAAAGAAGAAGGGTGGGAAGAGGAAGAGAATATTGGAGCGTGAGTCTGTTAAGGACGTGAAGAAGTTTGTTGTGGATAGGAAGGGGAAGGAAAAGGATGTATGTCGAAAATCGAGTAAGAATGAAAATAGGCTGGTGATACACAGTGATATCAAGCATTCTCAAGTGCGATTAGATTCGAGCTTGACGCCCACGTAGTTAAGGCCAAAGGTCAAGTGTTTATCCGTAATATAATTCCAACACAGAGAAATTTAAAGGTGTGTTATTTTTAATTTTCTTATGGTTACCATTATATAATTATTTGGTTACTTATTAGTATGTATTTGGGTACTGTAAACTTTTAATGATTTGGTTACTTATTAGTATGTATTTGGTTACTGTGATATTATATTACTGTGTTACTTTTATGAGTTGGTTACTTATTAGTATGTATTTGGTTACTGTGAATTTTTATTAGTATGTATTTGGTTACTATAAAATAATAATTATTTGGTTACTTATTTTTATGTATTTGGTTACTGTAAACTTTTAATGTTTTGGTTACTTATTAGTATGTTTGTGGTTACTGTGATTTTATAGTTTGGTTACTGATATATCAGATTTTGGTTACTGTCATATTACAGTTTGGTTACTATTTTGTATTTTTTATGCTTAATATGTTTTTGCCTAGTATACATGTATTAATAAATTGAGTTTAGTGTATAGGTTGTTTATGTATTGGTTACCATTAAAAGATGGTTTGGGTACCATCATAGAATTATTTGGTTACTTGTTAGTATGTATTTGGTTACTGGATTTAGTGTATAACACTATTTTTTGTATAAATTTTGTTATATTGGTTACTAATAACTGTTCAATTCTGGTTTTGTGTATTTACAGTTATGGGATCTTTACTATGAGGAATGCAACAGAAAATTCACTGGAAAAGTAATATATTGGTGTGACATGGAAGTCCCCATAATTATTGCCAAGAAATTGAATGAAAGTCAGCTGGAGAAGTTTAGGGCAACATGTTTTGGAAATTTTTGGAGTTTGGTGAGCATCAAATGTATTCACGATTATTCACCATGCTCTTGTAAGGAGGTTCACCAAAGGGATGATGGTGAGATGTTGTTTTGTTTGGGGAGAAAAGGGTTAGGTTTGGGTTTTGAAGTTTTGTCCGATTTACGGGTTGAGATGGCAAGGCAATGATGATATAAGTGCATATAAAGGTATGCAAAATCGATTATTGAAAAATATTTTGGGGCGTTGTTGTTACTCGTAGTAGTAGGTAGGATATTCCGGAAGGCAGTTTTTGATGATGATGACGAGGCTATTAGGATGTCATTGATTTTTTTGGTGTTTAATTTTATTCTTTCAACAGTTTCTGAAAATTTTGTTGATGTTGCAATGGTAAATTTTATATGTTATGGTGATGTTAGTAGTTTTCCTTGGGGGAAAAGTTGCGTTTGAAATGACAAAGTATTCTTTGTCAAATGCATTGAAGGGGTATATAAAGAAAGGAAGGAGTGGTGGTTCAACATATAATTTCTACAAGGACCATTATATTAAATTGTATAAGTTGAATGGTCTTCCATATGTATTTCAAGTGTTTATGTTTGAAACAATTTTAACTTTCAAAACTCGTGGTATATGCAACGACGAGCATCTGTCGGATATCCGTTTTTGTAGATGGAAGGAGCTCGTGAAGCCCCCTTCAAAAGACAAGTTGAATGAGCTAGTATTCTGTTCTGGACAGGTATGTAGTTTACTATTAAGAATGTAATTTGTTACCTTTAGTTAATTATTTGGTTACTGATTATTCGTGTGAAGTTTACTCTTAACATAGTAGTTAGTTACATTTATATACTAATTTAGTTACTTATTATATTATGTGTATGTTAACAATAAAAATGTTGTTGGTTATTAGAATATACGCAATTGGATACTGATTATATTACACTCATGTAACTAATAACAATTTTGTTGGTTACTAGAATATACACAGTTTGGTTACCTTTATATATTTAGTTGGTTAATGATTTATATATATTTGATTAACAGTATCTATGTTTTTGTTTATTGATTTTGTTTTCTGTTTATTTATTTTATCTTTTTGTTATTGTAATTGTATAATGTTTGTCAGATGTTATACTAAAGTGTACTTATTGTTTTTCAGCTGAGGGTAAAAAGTTTGATTCCCACGGATGAGGAGAATGAACGTCTTGATTTGGGCAGGTTTCAGTTTTTCAGTGGGAGGGATGCTGACAAGAATGTTGAAAAGAAGTCGAAGGATGACAACATTGGAAGTGATATATCGGTCATTAAAGATGTAATTGATACACGGTTACGGCCGTTGGAGAAAAAAGTTTTTGAAATTAAGAAAGACGTAAAACTGCGGGCTGATATGAAGGATGAGCTACAGATTTTACATGTTCAGCTATGTAGAGACTTTAGATTAATTATTAGAGATGAGTTACGGGGGATAAAAGATGGTGGGGTCAAAGAAGTTGACAGTGATTCTGATGATGATTCTGATTCTGATTTTGATGAGGGTGGTGATGCTGATGATGATGATGAAGCCGATGATTCTGATGAAACTGATGAAGCTGATGATGTTGTTGATGAGCATGCTGGTGAGGTTGGTGATGATGGTTTGAAAGCTGATGAGGTTGGTGATGATGGTTTGAAAGATGATGAGAAGAATGATGAATTTGTAAATGAAGCTGGAAATGAAGGTGATGATGTTATGCTTGAAGACCGTCATGTTGTTGAGGATGTTAAGGATGTTATGGTTGAAAACCGTCATGTTGTTGAGGATGTTGTTGAGGAGGTTGTTGAGGATGTTATGGTTGAAGCCCGTCATTTTGTTGAAGATGTTGTTGAGGATGTTGGTGATGTGTCAGATTTTGTTAAGAAGAAGGATGGTAATGAATTTGAGTATGGTAATGAAGTTGAACTTGATGGTATGGTTGAAGAACATCATGAAATAATAAGTAATGTTGTTCAAGAAATTGTCAAGGTTAGACTTTTTTTGTTTGTTTTGTTTTGTGTTAGATGTCTTTTTTTTCATTTTTTTAATGATCAATTGATTGTTTTGTATTTTGAATAGACTGTTAAGAATGATGTTGACATGCCAACTTTTGACATTTTAAGCCAATGTACGAGGAAAGAAATTGTTGTTTATGTTGCTGCTGAGGTTAATGTTATTATGACATGCCAACTTCTTTTTTTTTACATGCTTTAGGTTTTGGTTACTGTTATACCATTACATGCTTAAGGTTTTGGTTACTGTTTCAATTTTACTCAGTATCCAACTCATAAATATATAGTAACCATTATAATGTTTCATAATAACCAAAACAGCATTAGTTAGTAACAAGTATAATGTTTCATAGTAACCAATAATGCATTAGACAGTAACTAATATAGCATTAGACAATATAATGTTACCAATACATAATTAGTTAGTAACAAGTATAATGTTTCATAGTAACCATTACAGCATTAGACAGTAACCAATACAACATCAGATTTTTATGTGAAAATATAATTATTTTTGTTACATTTTCTGTCATTTGTAAAAGGGGAAAAAGTTTGAGGCGAAAAGCAAATCTGTATTGGATGACATGGTTCTGACTACCCAGGATATAGTCCAGTGTGATAAATTGGAGAAGAGCGTCAATAGAGTCAGTGGAAGACCTGTGCGTGAACATTTAAAGAGTGCTGTTCTACAGTCTCCATATACAGGAACATTTGGATCGGCTGGGTTATCGTCTAATGCATCGAGTGCTAGTCAAAGAGTTGCTGTTATTTCTGCATTTCCCAAGGTTTGCATGGATATGTCGTCCAAATTTGAAGAGGCATTGTTTGAATAGTGGTTTAAAATAGGACTTAACAACAGGAAAAGGTTTATTTTTTACTGTTAACAATGCTATAGTTTTTTTATGAAACAAATAAATTTGCTTTTGGGTAGTGTGTATATTAACATGGTGATTGTTAATGTCAACGTGTATACTAATAAGTTTTTATATTGAAGGACAGAAAAATTTCCTGGGAAGAATGACATTATCGAACCTGCTTTTGTATTTGGGTCTATCCCAATTTCATCTAAAATGTGGTTTTATAAATTAAAGACTCCTGGGCAATGGTTAGACGACGATGTGAGTTCTTTTTTTTTTTTTAAATTATGTTTCTATATTTATGGTTAAATTATTTATTTGTTTAAGTAAATAGCTTTAATAAAGTTGATTCTTCATCATATATCCATTTTTATTCTTTGCTATATGACTATTTTGTTACTATTATATTACTGTTTTGTTACTATCATACAACTATTTGGTTACTATTATATAATTGTTTGGTTACTATCATAAATGTTTTATATATATGTTGGTTACCATCATATAAACTGATATGTTAATATTTAAGCATGTTTTGGTTGCTATGATATAAGTGGTTGGTTACTGTCATATATCTGTTTTGTTATTATTATATTACTGTTTGGTTACTAGTATACAACTATTTGGTTACTATTATATAATTTTCTGGTTACTATGATATATGTTTTGGTTGCCAACATATAAATTGATATGTTACTATATAAACATGTTTTGGTTGCTATGATATAAGTGGTTGGTTACTGTCATATAACTGTTTTGTTATTGTCATATACCTGTTTTGTTACTATCATATTACTGTTTTGTTAATATCGTACAACTTTTTGGTTACTATTATATAATTGTTTGGTTACTATCATATATGTTCTATATATGTTTTTGTTACCATCATATAAACTGATATGTTGATATATAAACATGTTTTGGTTACTATGATATAAGTGGTTGGTTACTGTCATATAACTGTTTTGTTACTGTCATATAACTGTTTTGTTACTATTATATTACTGTTTGGTTACTATGTTACAACTGTTTGGTTACTATTATATAATTGTTTGGTTACTATCATGTATGTTCTATATATGTTTTTGTTACCATCATATAAACTGATATGTTGATATATAAACATGTTTTGGTTACTATGATAAAAGTTGTTGGTTACTATCATATAACTGTTTTGTTACTGTCATATAACTGTTTTGTTACTATCATATTACTGTTTGGTTACTATCTTACAACTGTTTGGTTACTATTATATAATTGTTTGGTTACTATCATATATATATATATATATATGTGTGTGTGTGTGTGTGTGTGTGTGTTGGTTAGCATCATACATGTTTTATGTTTTTTTTAAATTATGTTTTTATAGTTATGGTTACATTATTTAGTTGTTTAAGTAACTATCGTTAACAGTGTTGGTTACATTGATTACATAATGTTATTTTTCAACACTATTAATATATTTTTTTTTTGTTCAGCATATCAATGTTGCATTATATTACTTCCGTAAATTGGCCAGACATTCTGATACTGTGCATATAAGGGCAACGACTACGGATTGTTGGTTCCATGCCAAGATGACCTCTCTTTTTGAAGAGTATACAAGTAAAAATGCAGATAAGAGTGTGATGTTGCTGAGTACATTCATGGACTGTTTATGGATGTCAACACACCATGGAAAAATGTTGACTATGTTTTGTTCCCCATACATATGTCATCACCGGACCATTGGTTTTTGTTAACATTTGATGTGCATCGTAGACGTCTAACTGTTTATAATTCTCTGCAGCCCAAAAGGAAATCCATGCAAACAAAAATCATGGATGTTTGTGAACCTTATATATTTATTCTTTCCACTTTATTGCGCAAGATTGGATTTTGGAGGGATAGGAGTGACATTGACTTTAGCAGCGAACCGTATCGCAATAAGGAGGAAGATGACATAATTGAGTTAGAATTTGCAGAGTCGGTTCCTGAACAAGTGGAGGGGTAAGGGTTACATTGTTTTCAATTTTTGAATTATTATATTTAATTATTTTGGTTACTGTCATATAATTGTTTTGGTTACTATGTTGTAACTGTTTGGTTACTGTATAAACTGATATTTGTTATATATAGGTTGATTCTAGTATTGATTTTGGTTATCTTTTGTGCATTTGTACAGTGATTGCGGGTTGTTCACAATTTGTTTTGCCGAGCATGTCATTCATCAGAAGATTGATGAAATTCCTATTCCATTCCCCATTGCGCAATATCGGAAGAAGTTATGCACAAACCTATATATGCATGGAAGGAACAAACAATTGGAGGGATATGAGACTGACAGAGAATTTCCAGGAAGATTTGTTCCAAATTTTGATTAGTTCAGATATTGTTGTGTTGTCAGTATGAATTGTGTTCTGTATTTTTATTTTTTAATATACACAACAATTTTGTATGGTTCATTAAGGATGATTACTGAATCTTATATAGATGGGATTTCATATGTTATTATAATATCAGTTTTGGAATTAATTTTGTGTGTTGTTGGTATTTGATTTGTTTTAGGCTGTGTTTGCTACATTATTTTGAAATGTACAGTTGGTAACCAAATATATATAAAAGGGTAACCAGCTAATGTTTTGATAGTAAACAGAGATATACAATATTGTTTCAGGACATATAACTGTTGTTAAATGTATCGGGACATATAATTATTGTTAAATGTATAGGTGAGAGTATACATTAGTTAACAAAAAAATTTGTTTTGGTGATTGTTATCTAAATATTTGGTTACCTATTTGCTATATTTTGTGTATTGTTATAACAAATAAGTAACCAAATAGTTTACTCTTATGGTCACCATATTATGTTTATACAAGTAAACAAATTGTAATAAAATTTGATAAAATCATTATATATCAGTTAACATAAATATATGTTAACAATATTTGTTTTAGTTTGTATCAAAACAGTTATAAATTTGTATCACGAATGTTATGAATTGTTAAACGTATGTGTTTTTTTAGTGTATCATGATGGAAACACATTAATTTTAATTAAGAGATTCCATTATTATATATGATGGTCATTTGTATAACTATCATATTAAATTAAATATATTTTTGAGATGTTCAGTTGGTATCCAAATTGTTATATAAGAGTAACCATTTGACTTTATGTTAGTAACCAAATAATTTACAATTTATATTTGGAATAATTGTCAAGTGAACAGTGTACTTTTGTGGGTTCCCAATTGTATTGTCAACTCATAATGAATTCAGAAATCAAATGCTTTAATCAATAAAAATGTTGGTTATTGTACAAAATCAAAAATGTTACCATCTATGTGGTTTATGGTTAATGATAGTAAACAATTATATATACATGTATCTACACTCTTAATGTAAATGCATTATATCAGGGGTTTTTTGGTCTTAAAACCGGTGGATTATTGCAGGTTTTCCTGTTGTGTCCTTTCTCTTGCTTTTCTTTGCATTTGTTTTGAATTTTGATTTCAGATCCGTGTTTGTACCTCCCTACTTTTGGTCTTCCAGCTGGTCTTCTTGTGTTCGGTGGTTTTACAACCATGTTTCTTACTTCTTCTAGTACATCCCAGTTTTTTTGTCATCTAACGGCATGATTGAAGCTGAATATGTGTCGACCAAAGTTGTTTTATAGTACTTTTTTGAGCAAAAATCATAACAGCTCAAATTTCGCTTGCTCATAATAACAACAAAGACATCACGAGACATGGCATCTCATGGTACTGAAATTTTCCACATGTGCATGTCCTTTGGTCGATGTCCACAATATATTGTTTGACGACATCGTAAACAGTAAAAATCACTAAGTTTGATGTCTCAACCTACATCACAAATTAACTGTTGTTAGAATAAAGTACAACTGGAATCATTTTCATTATCTGAAAAAAGAATACATATTAAAGTAAACAACTCAATGTTATAATTACAAAACAAGTAACTAAGCATTAACCAACTTAGCAGTAACATTATAATTATACAGAGTAACCAAATAAGCATCAGTTAGTAACCAATATAATGATACTATCAAAAACCAACTCAGCAGTAACATTTTAATTATTAAGAGTAACCAAACAAGTATCACTTAGTAACTAGTATAATGATATACAGTAACCAACTCAGCAGTAGTCGGTAACCATTGTAATGATATGCATTAAGCAATTAAGTATTAATTGACAACCAATATAATATTTCATAGTAACCAAGTTACCATTAGCCAGTACACAAGTTATTATTAGTTAGTAAATATTATAGTGTAGCATAGTAACCAAATCAGCATTAGACAGTAAACAATTCAACATTAATTAGTAATATTATGCAGTAAGAAGGTAGTATTAATAAGTAACCAGTACAATGATACACTGTAACCAACTCAGCAGTGTCAAGTAACCATTATAATGTTTTACAATAAGCAATTAGGTATTGGTTAGTAACCAATATAATATTACATAGTAACCAAGTTATCATTAATCGAAGAAACAAGTCAAGATAGTAAGAAAACATTATAGTTTAACACGGTAACTAAGTCAAGATTAGTCAAGAAATAATTCAACATTAATTAGTAATATTATGCAAGAATCAAGACAACATTAGTCGAGAATAAATACAATATAAAAATTAATGCAATAAATTATAATTTGTATTTGTTACCTTAAGTTTCCTTGATTTAATGATATTAGATTGCAATCTTTCTTCAAATTGTTGTGGAAAATGTTGTGAATGTTGATAGGTCATTGTTTGTTTGTGAAATACCATCTTTGAACCCGAATAACGTAGGCATTCAATCATTGATGCAACTGGAAGATCCCTAACCATATTAATTGCATTGTTAATAGATTCGGCGGTGTTTGAAGTCATTGTTAAGTATCTACTTACAGTCCCATGGAGCCTGGTGCACTTTTCCAACTTGACCTCTTCCTCCAAATATGTCCTTATGATCAATGGCATCAAGTTCAGCCATGTGTTTGTTGAATTGTTCAATGTTGTATGCTCTATATGCCCCGTTGTAAGCTTGTTTAAGTTCTTCTCCTCTCTTTTTGAATCTATTTTTTATATTTTTCAGTATATGGTATGTGCAGGAAGCATGCATGACATCTGGAAACACATAATTCAGTCCTTGTATTATGGCTTCATGTCTATCTGAAACAATGCATTGGCCTTCCCTTACTCCACAAGCAGTTCTTAAATTCATGAAAAACCATCTCCAAGATAATTCGTTTTCGCTGTCAACCACTGCAAAAGCAATCGGAACAATGTTTCGGTTTGCATCTTGTGTGCTTGCTATCAGTAGTGTCCCTCCGTAAGTTGATTGTATGAATGTGCCATCGATTACAATAATTGGAAAGCAATGATGCCATGCTTGAATGGATGCTCCAATGGCAAAGAATAAATATTTGAAACGAGCATTTGTTTCCAACTCAAGAGCTGTGACGGAACATGTTAT
The DNA here is from genome assembly GCA_020205605.1 of Panax ginseng. NCBI lineage: Eukaryota > Viridiplantae > Streptophyta > Magnoliopsida > Apiales > Araliaceae > Panax > Panax ginseng. The sequence goes on from CM035135.1 coordinate 116,069,148, forward strand.
GAAACATCAACATTATAAATAGAATTATAAGTAGTATAATGCTACAAAGTAACCAAGACAACATTAGACAGTAACTAAATTATTGTCATACAGTAACCAAGACAACATTGGACAATATAATTTTATACAGTAAACAAGATAAGAGTAGACAGTAACCAATGTATTTAATGTCAGTATCCAAGTCAACATTAGTCAGCAACCAATTATCCAAACATTAGGCAAGAACTAAAACAAGAAGGAATATATATTGTTATACAAGAATCAATCAAGAAACAAATATATTGTTACACAATCAAGAATCAATATATTGTTACACAAAGAACTAATCTGACATTAGTCAAGAACCAATAAAACATTAGACAAAGATAATGTTACAAAGTAACCAAGATAGCATTAGACAAGAACCAACATATTTGCTTACAAAGAACTAATACAAAGATTAGATAGTATAATGTTTTTCAAGAACTAAGACAAGATTATACAATGCTTGACATATTGCTATATCGATTACTAAGATATCATTATGCAAGAACTAACAACAAATTCACGTGAGACAAGAACTAAGATAGCATTAGACAAGAACTAAATATATTGTCTTACAAGAACCAAGACAAAGATTAGATAGTATAATGTTTTTCAGTAACCAAGACAGCATTATACAGTAAACAACATATTGCTATACAGTAACCAAGATATCATTAGGCAGTAACAAACAGTTACATTAGACAGTAACCAATGTATTTGCTGAGTGAACATTAATATAAAAAATCAGTAGAACTCATTTAAAATTATAAATATGAGGTAGGTAACCAATGCACATTATAGCAACCAAATCAGTTGAATTGAGTAATCAACTAATCATGAAAAATAATAATGTTTTTTAAATTGTTACCTGGATTTGTTTTCTGCAGCATGTGTAACCATGATGGGATCAATGAGTAGTCGTGTGGATTTCCTCTTACCTTTTCTAACGCTTTCTCATTCGATCTCCATGCTTTTTGGTAAGAGATAGACACATTATATTCTATCATCATGTCCTCGACAATATCGGTTATGTGTGTATATTTTCTTCAAATTTGTTAATTTATGCATTATGCATTCGCTGACCAACTCACTCTTTGCTTGTCTGTGGTCTCCCAGCAATACGTTGACTGAACACGTATGAATGTCATTGAATTCCCTCACCTTGAACAGACTGGTTTTTCGAATACTTGATGCTCTCATCTTCCATTTGCAATTTTCATCATCTACGCACACTAGCACAAAGTCTCTATGACCTGTTCGTTGAACTTTGTGTTGTCTGTTTTTCTTGATTGAATGCAGCCTCATTGATTGTGATAGGATTTTTTTGTCTTTGTAGGTTTGATGTAATTTTACTTCACGTTCATTCGGATCTGTTATTACATCATCATATCGTCCTTCTGTGTATGATTTGTCATGTTGTCTGTCTCGTTGTTGTTCCATAATTTCCATTGCAAGCTGATCAGCATATTGCGTTCCAATTTGGCAATCTTGTGTTGCTAGTGGAACTAGTGCTGAATTCCCTTGTGTTGATCTGATTGGCGTTACATCTTGAACAATAGATTCTTCTATATTTGTCAAGTTATGCAAGATTGTTGTGCGGCCGCTTCTTTTTTCAATATCTATAATCGTCGCGGAATTTTCCTTGTTCATCGATTTTCTCGACTTCAATAAAGAATCTCAAGGTTGCTTCATCTGATATACAGATCGGTAGAATGTTGATTCTAATGTGAAATTTGATCGACAATGTTGTTTTGTTTGTGTCTATCTCAGTAATGCAATGCATATCATGTTTTGCATTTCTCCGAATCGAACAAGTTGATGGAACTAGTATGCTTAAGAACTTCAAAGTTGGTGTATTGGTTACTATCACCCATGTACTGCTTGAAATAAAGCACAACAAGAATCATCTTCATTGTCTGAAAACAGAATAAGTCTTGTAAAGTAACCAAATCAATGTTAACCAGTAACCAAATTATATAATGTTAGTAACCAGAGAATGAAACACATTAGTACATTCATTTTACAATGGAAACAATCAGTTTAATGTTATTTGTTAGCAATTAAATTATGATAGTTGTATAAAGGTAACCAATGTAGCCAATTAGTTTCCATCATAATAAAACAAACCAATATAAATTAATCAAATATTGCACAGTAATCATAACAACATTATACAGTAACAAAATCCAATGTAGACAGTAACCAACACATGTTTAGTTAGTAACCATAAGATAAAAACATCATCCATTTAATTGTTATAGTGAAAAACAACCAGTATAGAGGGTTTGTGGGCAGTTAAAAAATAATTGTTGTAACCAATGTAGTTAACAAGTAAACATTAATATAACCAATGTAGTTAACAAGTAACCATTAATATAAAAATATAAGTATAAGTATAATTAGATTAATGCAGTAACCAGTTCAGCATTAATGAGTATCCATTATATTTTTACATAGTATCCAAATCAGTATTATTCAGTAACCAATATAATGTTAAACAGTAACAAACTCAGCATTGGTCAGTAAACATATACATATAATTGTTCATACATAGGTAACTATATACATTTAATTGTTCAGTAACCATATATAACCATAGGAATTTGTAGTAACCATAGGTAAATATATACATATAATTTTTATACTGATACACCTCAATATTAGATGAAGAACTAATACAATGTAGTCAATGAGTAACCTCAAATATATAAGAATATAAATTTGTAATCTTACACAGTAATCAGGTCAGCACTATCGAGTATTCGTTATAGTTTTATATAGTAACCGAATCAGAATTAGTTAGTAACCAATATATCAAAGTAAACATTAGTCAAGAATTAATTCATCATTTTCATTAACCAATTCAAGATTGTTCAAAGAATATTATACAAGAACCATTATAATTTTAAACAAAGAACCAAATCAAAATAATATACAAGAACCACAATAAAGTTACCCAAGAATCAAATCATCATGAATTAGTAACAAATATATTGTTACATAGTAACCTAGGAAGCATTAGACAAGAATCTAGCTTATCATTAGATATTATAATGTTACAAAGTAACCAAAACATCATTAGACAAGAACTAACATAGCTTCAATACGAGAACCAAGACAACATTAGACAATATAATGTTACAAAGTAACTAAGACAAACATTAGACAAGAACTAACATATTGTCATACATACAATAACCAAGATATCATTAGACAAAGAATTAAAGACAAAGACCAACAATATAATATTATACAGTAACCAAAACAACAATAGACAGTAACCAACAGTTGCATAAGACAGTAACCAATGTTTATGATGAGTAACCATTAATATAAAAATTCAGTAGAACTCGTTTGAAAATTATAAATTAATCAAATAAACAGTTAGTGAACAGTTTATATTTATTTAGTAACCATAATCTAAAACATATGAATGAATCAACCAAACGCTATAGGAATTTGTAATAACCATTTTAATTGTGAAAAACTTAATAAAGGTAACCAATATACATACGAATACCGTAGTAACCATAGGTAACTATATGCATACGAACTTTAAACTCACATACCTCAGAGTTCAGATTTGTATCGAAGTTGCTGTGATATTGTTTTTGGTTACTGAACTTGAAGTTGATGATGATTTTGTATTCTATTTCGTCTTCTCCGATCTTAGATGTTACCGAAATTGAACTTGAAGTTGCTGTGATCTTAGTTGTTGATGATGATTTTGTATGTCGCGATCTCAGAGGTGAGTCGAAAGGGAAACGTCGACAGAAGATTTAGCTTTGTCCCATATCAATGTTGCATGTTGTGTTCAGTTGCTTGAATTTAGGAGTGGTTAGTGTTAGAGAGGCAGTCGGTAACCGACGTGTGCGTGATGTTAGCAATTTTATTATTGGGTTGTTTTATTTTTGTAATTATGTTGTGTGTGTTTTATTTTTGTAATTATTTTCTAATTATTGTATATTAGTGTTAAGGACCCTTAAAATATACTCCTATGTGAAGAATACCATCCACGTGGACCGGGCCCCAAAAACTAGGCCCAACACAAATCTTATCAGTTATCATATTGTAATTTAATAAAGAATATGATATGACACATTATGGAACCTATCATTTGACTTTGGCTTGGTTATATAAAAGTTTTTGACTCATACTCCCTCTATTGCAGATTTCACAGTCCGGGACCATTTGCTTAATTTTTTTTCTAAAATAAGTCTCATTTTAAAAACCAAACACTATATTAAACTAATTTTTCATACCTCTAATATAAATAATTATAATAGTCTTGAAGTATCACATGATAATAGAGTTTCAAATTAGAATATAACGACAAAGAATGAGAACATATATAATTTAATGGATCATACATCTAATGGGTTAAGGTGTAGTTTCAGGTGAAAGTAATTTAGGAAGATATTCCCAACAACTAATATCAAAGGCTTATGTAACACCCCCTTCCCGAAAAGGAAAGGGAGGTCACGTGCAAATCACGACAAACCTCAAAGTTAGTAAACAGAGCACTAATAACTTTAAAATATGTAATAATGATATCCATCAATGAAGTACTAATTATAATTCTCTAACTAGAGTCAAAATAATCAAAACTTAAAATTGAAACAACCTAAATGGTCAAAGGCAACACTCTCATCACACTAGCCCTGAATCACCCTCGCAAACTCGCTTGGGAAGAAAAACACAAGATGAGCTATTGCCCAAAGATGTATACATGATATACAAAAGATATACAAATCGATATCACGAAAATAATCGAGACAAAATAATCTAACAAGGCCTCAAGTGTAAATACTAAGAAAATATAATCTCCAAAGATCTAAATGAAATATATCTGAATCAATAGAATTGACGAAACCAATAAAAGAATAAAGAAATAACGAACTGAAGTAACTAACTCAATGAATTGAACTGAACAGAAACCAACAAAACCAATACAATAAAATAATAGGCTGAAACAAATAGCTGGAGTTATTTCATACCGAATGAGCTCAGAAATATACGTTGCCACACAGGCAAGTCAAACTAATGCCACACAGGCAAATTAAATGATGCCACATAGGCAACCAAAATAATACCACACAGGCACATCAAAATAATGCCACACAGGCAATCACACATTGGACCGCGAATCCATATGTATGCAAATCGGATAAGTGTGTTTGGCACAAAATCACAAATTCGCAGAACAGAAAACTAGGGTTACCCCTTACGCCTCCCACAACAAACACCAAATGGCCCACTTTCTCCGGAGCCCAAACGGAGACGCCGTGGACTAATCACACCGCCACGGAGAGTGTCATGCCTCTCGTGCCAAGACGACATGCCTGTGGTACCCCCACATGTGGTTATAGCTCAGGTATACCCTACGGTGTATTCTAACAAAATACCATGTCACAACACATGCGACATAATACCAACAAAAAGGGTTCTATATGTACCTGTTAAACCAAATCAAATTCTAGTCACAAGGTTTCAAAAAGAAGGTAGCAACATGTACCGCTCTACAATTATCAAAATAATTATTATACATGATAACCTGATTCAAAGAGTACAAGTACGAGTCCAATGTGTCAACTCCAAAATGAAACAAATATATCAATTTCATAAGAAATAATTATGTGAAATAATAACAGAAATTCAAAACGAGGAACAAAACGAATAATTCAAATTTAACAAAAGTATCGCTGAAAGAGTACGGAATCCGTACCTGATACTTCCAAACCATTTATAGCACACTCCATAAAATCTTACCCTCAATTTCCAACGATATCAAATACGAAACGTTATTCGCAACCTAAACATATTCACCTCAAATTAAAAACAATCCAAACTAATAATTCCAAAGTAATTCATAAATAACTCTTTAAATTCCCTCCGTCCGATCTAATAAAAAGGTAATAATAATACAATTATAAGTTACTTACTAATTATAATTTATATTAATATGAAATAATTCTCCAATTATACCAATTTCACAACACAACCTTAATTAAATTATAATTTATCTTCTAATCATTTTTTTACTTTAACAAATCAATAACCTAAAGATATTATATATATAATAAACTTCATTCATTCATTAAAGTAGTATTGTTAAAAAATGCATATGGTTAACAGAAGGCTTAATCATGATTCGAATTTTTATTTTATTTTATTTTATTTTATTATATATATAGCAGGTTCAATATGTACATATAAATATAGTTTAAATTCATGTATAAAATTATTATTATAATCAACCAGTTTACACTGTCGTTGGCTTATTCAATGAATACCCTTTATATATATATATATATATATATATATATATATATAAAAACATCCTGATTCATTTACAAGCATGAATACCAAATATAATAAAGAGTCTATCAATTGTCATTCATATTCACTTTATTAATACCTCATTGACATCATTCACACATACTGCTATGAAATAATTTACATATCTCTATGATGGATGTCCAAAATAGCAATATAATCTTAGAACTTCCACCACGTGAGTATCTTTTTATTAACTAGCCTCAATAATTTTGCATGCATTCTAACCATTCTCTCATGCCAATTGCAGATCATGATTATAACAATCAAAATAAATTACTTACCGAATGAATTTAGTTATCAGAATCATGCCGCCCTCTTTCTACGTCCCTTTCCCTTTAGTCACGTATAAAGCGTATGAGAGTCTAATTAGGTTATACTTGTTTACTTATATGTCTTATTGTGTCTCCTAATTTTAATAGAATTTTAATATTACCCAGATACAAATTAGACCCAATTAGTATAAAAGCCCAAATTAATGTGATCACATACTTATTATAGTCCACACAAATTAAATACAAATTGACCCAGACATAAGAAAAGCCCAATTAAATATGAATTTAAATATTATTTATTTATTTATTTATTATTATTATTATTATTTATTTTTTTACCGGGTATTACATCACCTACCCCTTAAAAAGGATTCCATCCCCGGAATCAAAAGAATGGAAAGTACCTAATTATCAAAAAGATGCGGATACTCTGCTCAAATAGACTTTTCTATCTCCCAAGTAACTTTCCGCTCATAATGATTTTACCACAAGACTTTAACAAAAGGAATTATCTTCCTCAATTTTCATTTAATCAATTATTTAATTATCTACTAAACGGATTTAATTTTCCAATCAAAACAAGGAAGAAAAGAGGGAAACAAAATCATTTACCTTTTTCAATTTAAACACAATTGTATAAGATAAAATCAATTAATATTTAATTATTAAAAAATGGGTTATTACATTTTTCACCCCTTAAAAATAATTTCTTCCTAGGAATTCAAATAAGATACAAAAAAATAATTTAGTTACGATTTAGCGCCGCCCTTTGTAACGATCAACGCGGATAAGTCATCGGTCCACGTAATTATTCATGTACTCGTAAAAAATTTGTCAGCTATCGTGTCAAGCCTTGGTAAGGTTCTTCACGTTAAATCACATGATCCACTGTTGGTGCAGGTCGTCCCTAATATATTTTGATTTTAATTCTTGTAAACGTACCCTTCGGAACATAATTCGAAATCACAAAAAAAAAAATTTCTTCCTCTAAATACGATTCGAATACCCAAAATATTTAGAATTATTTTTAACTCGTAAAATATTTATGTTCCACACATGACAACGATTTAACAAATTATTTTTATTAAATTTTACATAAATTCATGCAAAGCTCTAAGGGCATCAAATAAACAAAATAACTTAAATTATATCACCAACTCTCACTAAGTCCTCAAGAATTTCAAAATATCATAACCTCAAATCAAATTAGTTCTCAAATATTATAATACCAAAAATATATTACTACTAAGATCTCTTTATCACTATACCAAACTCCAAATCATATATCCTACTATCTGAATAATCAACTACAACTTTCAAGATCTTTCAAAATTAATTGAATTTCATCATCTAGCTACTATCTAATCATATAATAAATCAATCATTCCTTATTGCAAACCTTAATCCAATAAATTTCAATGTCTCCCTATACTATCACAAAGAAAGTTCATAGAACATAACTCCAATATCCTACTAGAAAATAGCCACAAAATTGATCATTAACTCCAAATGATAAATCTAATTACCTCAAATATCAACAACTCAAATTACAAGAAATCCTCTATACTTAATAATTTTTACTTTATCAAATTATGTCATCAATACACAAACCTCAAATTATTCACAAGCTTAACATAAATCAAAACCTAACTCAAATCAAATCCTCAATTCAACGATCATAATAATTGTCACAAAAAAAAACTCTAACAAATAATTTTCCAAAATTAAATACTCGTCGATACAAAAACTCACATCATAATCGCATCTCATATAAGATCATTCCTTATCTGTACAAAATATAACTTTATTCACCTCAAAGATTAAATCACAATTCTTAACTAATATCATTACATAATCACCTTAATAAATTATTCCACTTTCCTCAAATCAACAACAAATTTAAAAGAAATCGACAGTTAGTCAAAATAGAGACCAACCAAACAAAGAACAAAATCGAATCCAACTCCCACGTCTACCCAATGGTTTACCCACAACTCACATGTCAAACCTAAATAGGTTTTCTACAAGAAAGAACCTAAGCTCTGATACCATCTCTATAACACCCCCTTCCCGAAAAGGAAAGGGAGGTCACGTGCAAATCACAAAAAACCTCAAAGTTAGTAAACATAGCACTAATAACTTCAAAATATGTAATAATGATATCCATCAATGAAGTACTAATTATAATTCTCTAACTAGAGTTAAAATAATCAAAACTTAAAATTGAAACAACCTAAATGGTCAAAGGCAACACTCTCATCACACTAGCCCTGAATCACCCCTGCAAACCTGCCGAAAGAAAAACACAGCATGAGCCAATTGCCCAACCGGATACAGATATACAAAAGATATACAACTGATATACAAAAACAACTGAGACAAAATACTGAACAAGGCCTCAAGTGTAAATACGGACGAAAATATAATCTCCAAATATCTAAATAAAATATATATGAATCAACAGAATTGACGAAATCAATAAAAGAATAAAGAAATAACGAACTGAAGTAACTAACTCAATGAATTGAACTGAACAGAAACCAACAAAACTAATACAATAAAATAATAGGCTGAAACAAATGGCTGGAGTTATTTAATACCGAATGAGCTCAGAAATATATGTTACCACACAGGCAAGTCAAACTAATGCCACACAGGCAAATCAAATGATGCCACATAGGCAACCAAAATAATGCCACACAGGCACATCAAAATAATGTCACACAGGTAATCACACATTGGACCGCGAATCCAAATGTATGCAAATCGGATAAGTGTGTTTGGCACAACATCATAAATCCGCAGAACAGAAAACTAGGGTTAACCCATACGCCTCCCACAACAAACACCAAATGGCCCACTTTCTCCGGAGCCCAAACGGAGACGCCATGGACTAATCACACCGTCACGGAGAGTGTCATGCCTCTCGTGCCAAGACGATATGCATGTGGTACCCCCACAAGTGGTTATAGCTCAGGTATACCCTACGGTATATTTTAACAAAATACCATGTCACAACACATGCGACATAATACCAACAAAAAGGGTTCTATATGTACGTGTTGAACCAAATCAAATTCTATTCACAAGGTTTCAAAAAGAAGGTAGCAACATGTACCGCTCTACAATTATCAAAATAAATACTATACATGATAACCTGATTCAGAGAGTACAAGTACGAGTCCAATGTGTCAACTCCAAAATGAAACAAATATATCAATTTCACAAGAAACAATTATGTGAAATAATAACAGAAATTCGAAACGAGGAACAAAATGAACAATTCAAATTTAACAAAAGTATCGCTGAAAGAGTACGAAATTCGTACCTAATACTTCCAAACCATTTATAGCACACTCCACAAAATCTTACCCTCAATTGCCAACGATATCAAATACAAAACGTTATTCACAACCTAAACATATTCACCTCAAATTAAAAACAATCCAAACTAATTCCAAAGTAATTCATAATCTATTTAATATGCCTTTAATCAATTACTAATACTCCAAAATTTATATTCCAAAAATAACTCTTTAAATTCCCTCCGTCCGATCTAATAAAAAGATAATAATAATACAATTATAAGTTACTTACTAATTATAATTTATATTAATATGAAAATAATTCTCCAATTATACCAATTTCATAACACAACCTTAATTAAATTATAATTTATCTTCTAATCATTTTTTTTTACTTTAACAAATCAATAACCTAAAGATATTATATATATATAATAAACTTCATTCATTCATTAAAGTAGTATTGTTAAAAAATGTATATGGTTAATGTAAGACTTAATCATGATTCAATTTTTTATTTTATTTTATTTTATTTTTTTTTTATATATATATAGCGAGTTCAATATATGTACATATAAATATAGTTTAAATTAATGTATAAAATTATTATTATAATCCACCGCTTTACACTCATGACTTATTAAATGAATACCTATATATATATATATATATATATATATATATATCTGATCAGGATCAATCATACCCTTATATCTTACTCACCCGTGCTCACCCCCTTTAGCAATCTTAATCTTACACGGTCATACAACCGTAGTCTATACTTTTAGCAATCGGACAACATATATATTTATAAAAGTATGAGCGACGATTTATCAGATGATCGAACCGTCACGTCCGTCATTAAATGGGGGTGAGCATGAGTTAGTAAGATAAGGGTATGCACTTGATCCGGACCGTATATATATATACATCCTGATTCATTTACAAGCATGAATACCAAATATAATAAAGAGTCTATCAATTGTCATTCATATTCACTTTATTAATACCTCATTGACATCATTCACACATACTGCTATGACATAATTTACATATCTCTATGATGGATGTCCAAAATAGCAATATAGTCCTATAACTTCCACCACGTGAGTATCCTTTTATTAACTAGCCTCAATAATTTTGCATGCATTCTAACCATTCTCCCATGCCAATTGCAGAGCATGATTATAACAATCAAAATAAATTACTTACCGGATGAATTTAGTTATCTGAATCACGCCGCCCTCTTTCTCCGTCCCTTTCCCTTCAGTCACGTATAAAGCGTATGAGAGTCTAATTAGGTTTTACTTGTTTACTTATATGTCTTATTGTGTCTCGTAATTTTAATAGGATTTTAATATTACCCAGATACAAATTAGACCCAATTAGTATAAAAGCCCAAATTAATGTGATCACATACTTATTATAGTCCACACAAATTAAATACAAATTGATCCAGACATAAGAAAAACCCAATTAAATATTATTTATTTATTTTATTTATTATTATTATTATTATTATTATTATTATTATTATTATTATTATTATTTTTACCGGGTATTACAGCTTATAGCTTATGAGCATGAATCATGGGTATGATGTATTAGATTTAAGATCTAATATTGGAATCCTAAAAATTAAAGAAGAATAAAAAGTAACGAATATATACATACATTCACTAAATTGTGGTTAGTCCTGTATGTCTAATATATTCATTATTTTTTTGATAGGCAGAACATATTGTATCAAAATAAATACATAATCCAAAAGGCTTGGATTGTGAATAGTACAAAAACCGTACCAAAAGTACATATTGATTAATATTCCACACACGCTCTAAAATGATCACCAAACATCGCTTAAATAATAAATAAAAAATCATAACTGCTATAATATGGGCTTAACCCATGATCCCTAAAACATTATACAACCATAAGTCTAGGTTGTATTGCCGTAGCGGCTATTGCTCGAACCCATTAAAGTATGAGTCAACCCCAATAATATGAATTACATGATGGATAATATTATACATTAAGGAAGTGGTGAACTTTCTCATAAAAAAATATTGATTGACAGTTGACAAAAGACATTGAAGAGTGTGAGCTTTTCAGTTTGGAAATTTAATAGGTTTGCCTTGATGAATTAGGATGTGTGATGGATTATGTACTATTTGAGCAATTAGCGAGCTTTTCTTAGCATAGACTCTTGATGAATGAAGCAAGAGATTTTGAAAAGATATGATGAACTCGTCAGTTAGGAGACATGATGGCTTGACAGAGGCTCTTGGTGACAAGAGATTGAAAAGATGGGCTCCTTAATTAGAAGATATATAATGGACTTGACAAATATTTTTGGTAGGTCAAACAAGAGATACTGAAAGTTTGAACTTGGTGATAATGTGGATGAAAAGATCTCTCATTATGGAATATATTGTTGAGATAATGTGTGATAATAAAGTTTCATATTGAGTACATTATTGCTCTAACTAGAAATAGCTCTAATATGTTAACATTTTAAATCAAGATGTAGTTTCAAATGACTGTATATGGGTATGCTATAATTCTACCAACTAGTAATAAAGTCCTGGGTCATAGATTTATGGATTGCAAATTGATGATTTAATTTATTGAGTAGGTGATGGACTCTTCTCGTACAAGCTCTTAGTTGGCTCTTGACAAGAAATATTAAAGAGTGTGGACTCGTTAGTTAGGAGACGTAATGTGTTAGGCTCAATTAGTTATGGATATTTTATGGATTATGTACTATTTGAGCAAATGGCAAACTTTTTCCGCGAAGGCTCTTGATAGATATCAAACAAGAGATTGAAAAGATGAACCCGTTATCTAGAAGGCATGATGCATGGGCTCGATAAAGACTCTTAATAGATCAACGAGAGATAAGATACGTGATGCCTTAGACTCAAAATAGTGTGGTTAAAATTTCAAGTTAGGATAAGAGTTCAAGCTAGGAAAATTAAGCTTGGTTTTGATGTAGATGAAAAGATCATGTATTAAGGAGAAGATTGTAAGTTGAGATATGATGAGTGGGTTTTATACCCATGAATTGAGTGCGTTTGAGCTTAATCTTTTGATAGTTTTTAAGTGTTTGTGTCTATTCATGTGTGTTTTATCTTTTTTTTCTTGTAGGAATTAGGACAAAAGTTACTTGGATCGACGTTTGGGGTTGCTATATTTGTATTTTCAGGTTGCCGTTTACATAGCAGCAACTTCAGGGCCAATTTCAGAATTTCTCCAACCCGTATTTCGAAGAACTCAAAAACTTAAAGTTTTAGATCTACTTCTCCTCTTTTCGGAACATCTTGAATTATATAAATCGGAGTTCGGAAGAAGAAGTTATGTCAATTTTTTCAAAGGACACCAGAGCAGAAAATTCCAGAAAAGTGCCCAGCGTCGGGGCACCCAATCCTAGGCTATTTCCAACGCCGTGAGCAGCACCGGGGCGCTGGGGTCGGGCCTGATCAAGTTGGGACGCATTTTCGGGCTGATTTTTGATACTTTTTTTACTACAAATTGGATTGGGTTTCCTCCTAAGATAGGGATTTTACTTGTAACCTATACATACATGATGTGAGGTATAGAATAAGATTATTTATTAGATAGGGACTCCAGGAGAGTAGATTAGTTTAGGGATACACTCCATTAGATTCTATCTTTTATTCACAAACCCTAATTTAGATTGGATTGGAGATTGAAGCAACTTGAAGAGCATTGATGATTCAAAGCAGGAGCAAGAGGAGAGTTTCAAATTTGTAGACACAAATTTTATTCTCTACCCTACTTCTATTTTTGTCCTTTAATATCAAGGAACTAATTCTCTTGTTTAAGATTGCAACGGATCTTATTACGTATCTTATTTTAGTATGCTTCTTTATTAATTATTATGATCTATTCTAGGGATTGTCCATTATGATTTGTGCATAACTGATTAATTGTCTAATTAATAATTATTGTGATAATTTATATGAATTCGGGAGATGAAATATAGATTTATATCCGATCATAATAGCATGATATTGTGTTTTCTCCATGGTGATGAAATTCATGATTTTATTTAAGATAGAGATATACCTTTACGCCGCATGTAATCTGATAAGGAACATGTACTTTAAATTCTTTTTAATTGTAATTTACATATGAAAATAGTAAATTAGTTACTTAGAGTGTTTGATTCAATTCTATCAACTGTGGATTTGGATTAATATGCTTGTGATGTATCGGAAAATGGTTATAAATACTAATAAGTTTCTGATTAACAGTTCAGAATAGTGAGCATAATTAATAAGAATTGTATTGATATAAGTGAGCAATAAGTGAAGTTGTTATCTTAATTCTCCATAACTTGATTTTAATGTAGTTGTATTTAATAGTAGTTGTATTAATTATTTTAATTCACAATCCTAAATCATTTGTTGAAATACAATTAATTTAGTTACGAGTTAATATTTGGTATTTTTTATTAACTAATTCCTCGTGGGAACGATACTTTTCTTATCACTTTATTACTTGTTGACCGTGTATACGTGCACGTATTCATTGATTGCGAAATCGACCAACAAGAAATCACCTCATAATAAAGTCTCGTATCAGAACACAAAAAGAAAAATTGAACTCATATATTCTGTAATGCATCATAAATATAAAAAGTTAATTTTTTGAGTCACTATGCATTTTCAGATGAGCTTATATAGGCTTGCAATATTTTCAACAAAAACTCTCTTGATCTATTAAAAAAAAGTTTCATTTGCATAATTTATAAATATTATGAATGCATAGTTGCTTCATGTATACTCCTCAAAATAATAAATTGTTAATTTAATAGTGTTGAATGAGGATGAAATTATGACGAAAACTTGAGAACATTGACTAAAAAAATTAATTCTTTTTGTGAAAAAAAAATAACAAATGGGAATTTATGAAACGAAATGAATAATTATCAACAATGTGTAATGATTATTCTAGATCGCTGGATATGATTGAATAGTTATCGTCGGCTGTTTTCATAGCTGTAGCAGAACTAACTCTTATAGTATTACTTTCTTGAAGCCTGAACGGCCGGCACTAATGTTTTCGATTAGGTAATCATCGGTTATTGCTCTATCTATTTAATACGTGATTGTGAGAGCTAATATATATATATATATATATATATATATATATATATATATATATATAAAAAAATGTTTTCAGAATTAGTCATAGTACTCCAAATTTAAAGAGGACAAAGAACTTATCAATTTCGAAAGTTAAATTATGCTTTTCATAGTTCCAACAGGAGTATAACAGTAAAAAAATTCATTAAAATTTTAAAATATTGAAATGGGATTGATCTTATTGTGTCATGTTAGTAGAACCAAACAATATTATATTCCATTCATCCACAAAAGCAGTTTCATTTGACTTTAATCTAGTTATTTTGGGAATTTCTGTAATTTGCATTGTGATGTAAATTTATTTCAAATTTTAAAATAACAATTTTATACTTAGTAATCCAAGTTATGGTTAGTTCATTAATTTCTAATCATAAATTCGTGACATCATAAATTGAGTTTTGTGCTTTAGCAAAGGCATTTTATAATATTGTCAGAATAAAAGTTATACTATTAGAGCTATAAATTTTGTTTTAAATGTTAATTACCGTTAAAATAATTATACAGTGTCTACTTACTCAGACACCATAATTTTTACTCTTGATAATATTAATAGCCTTTGGTAAGATGACTCTTTCAATTAATGCAACTGAGGAAGAATTATTCAGAACAGGAAAACAATAATTAAAACAGAGATGATATCCAACTCAAGATACAAATTAATATATAGTATGTCGTTGTACATATTGCCTAAAGAAAGGGATTTTTCTTCAAAAATTAGTACATAAAAAGAACATATCTATAATACTGGTTGCTTGATTATTGATAAGGAATTTTTTATTTTTTATCTCTCTTTAATTTTATTTTTATTTTTTTTACCTTCACCCAATTAGTTCGAAGAAGTCAGATCAAGTATTAATGAAATTGATTATAGTGTATATAAGAAGCTGCGAAGCCTCAATATGGCTGCCTTAGAATGCCTCTACAGTTTAATACTCTAAAGTGATCCGGCAGATTTTTCTGCTTTTTGGCTTCATGCTGCAATAATATTTTAGTTATTCACTTCTTTCTTAACCTTAAATTACTCAATCCAGGCATAATTTTTATAAGGGAAAATGGAGCACGTGTCACGCACAAAATTTATATGTGTTATACTATTATTTTTAATTATTTTTTGACTAATGATAGTTTTGACATTGACTATTTTCTTAATAACTGTTTTGATGTGTCTAAGACATCTGCTCCATTTTCCCTTATACATATATATATATATATATATATATATATATATATATCATTTTATTTAAACACTTTCAATTAAATTCATTAACTAATTCATTAGGTATGATATATATATATATTCCTTCCATTCCTTTTTAAGTATTATTTTAGGAGATTTTTTATTGTTATATATATATATATATGTTGTTTGTATTCTAAAAATAATTAATTATTTAGTTTCTTAAATCTACATTAAAAACTTAACGAAATTTACACCCAAAAAAAATAACCTTCTCTCTATTTTCTGATTCTCTACCAATAGTACCTTTATATAAGAATAATATTGATACTTTATATAATATCTTATTAATTGGCCAGATATTTGATTACATTCTTTCATCTACTTGCTACTTCTTAAAAGACACATAAAAAGTGTGGGACTTAACACAAATTAGGGTTCACATGATCTGATTGGATTAAATGTATAATTAGGTTTTTATAACTTAATTAAATGTATAAATTAGGGTTCACAATATAATTAAATGAATGACGAAAAATTCAAAAATAAATGTGTTAGATCCGAGAGAAGCCTCCACCTGTTCTGAAACATAACTTATTTTGGGAATTAATTGAGCAATTGGATTGGTGACTAGAAGGACATGATGATCTAGGCATTACTCTGGTGACTAAAGGTATTTTTGGAATTTTCTCAAAGTCACGTGCCTGACACATGACCACTTTCCAGAAAAACCTATAAATACCCCTTCCATTCTATTAGCAAGGGGGACCTCTCTTGTAACTTTGGACTTGGACTCTTGGAAGATTAGAGAACTTGGACATTCTCTCAACTCGAAGCACTCAAGAAAGCTCTTGGAATCCCTGCTATCCTAATAAGGTTTTCAGATTCTAGAAATTCTGCCACGTGTCATTGGAGTAATCGCTTACCTGTTCTTCTCCCCTCTTTAATCCATCAATCAATTTCGTGCTCTTCATGTATTTCTCTCCTCCTCAGCCAACACGAAAACTTAATCCTAGTAATGTACGATTTCCTTGCCCACATTTCTTTGGCGACTCTGCTGGGGAGGTGTAGAATTCGTGAAGGGCATGCCCACAACTCGAAGTGGGAGAACTACAGGAAGTGTTTCACCGACAACGAGCATTACTTCACTAGATCCAGTTCCAAGGCAAGTAAATCAAGCTTTCAGTGCGCAAATCTGAATCTCGATCAACCTATCCTTGAAGACGCTTCAAAAGGAAGTTCAACATCACCATACATGGCTGATCAACAACAAGTGAATGTCAGGCAGACATGCATGGGAAGGCAAGGTAAGGAAGTAGGTGGACAGCAGACAAATTTTGTGCAACTGGAGATGCTCAAGGCATTGAAGGAAGCACGAGAAGGACAAAAAATGATGATGGTTATGATGCTAGAGATGCATCAAGGCCATGTTTCCAGGCAGTTCACAGGAGGAACAAGTAGGAGTGGAGGACAACAACAACAACAATAATAATAAGAATCAGACTGCAGTACCTCCATTAACGGAGAATCAATCGATTCCACTCATCAAATTGGAACCCCAAAATAGTGGTGACATGCCACAACCCAAATTGGAAGCAAGCTAGCCTTAGACAAACATCATCCCGACTACTCTTCCCGTATTTTCACAAGTGCAGGTACCAACTATCCTGAGCCACGCCCAACGAACGAGCCAACAAGTACAACCAACTCAAGCTTTGGACAATGCAAGTGTGCATCAGCCAATCTGTTTACCATACACACCGCCAATATAGCAATACATCACAACACCACAAAGAGTCCATACCACGAGCCAGTACGTGCCAAAAGATGATATGATAGATGTGATCAACTAACTTCACAGGCAGACATCTCGACCTTCGGAGTTACACATTACTCCACCTTACCCATCATATTCGGAGACAACCTTACCTGAAAAGCTATATTGAGCATCCCCACAGTTTCCAAAATATAATGAGGAGAAAGGAAACGCCAAGGAACATATTATCAGGTTTTTGGAGTCGATGTCTCCGTGGTTAGGTTATGATGAAGCGAACAATCAAAACCAGTTGATGAGGGAATTCAACAAAACTTTGACGGAGAGTGCGTTCAGTTGGTACTATAATTTGGAGAAGACATCAGTCCATGACTGGATGATCTAAAATTACAATTTTTTAAGGAATTTTTCTATGTGCAAAAATAGGTAACTATTGTAGAGCTCATGCGATTCAAGCAGAAGCCGAACGAGGAGCTGTCAGTTTATGTGGACAGATTTAGGGCTTAAGCATAGAAGTGTGTAGAGCTAATTGAAGAAAAAAATTTGGTGAGCATATTTAACAATGGTACTTTAGATGCATTCAAGCCCCATCTCATTACAAAGACATGTGATTTATTTGCCACCCTCTCATCTTTTGCATAAGACTTAGGAAGAATCATGACATTGCCCACCTGCCATGCGATTGTTATATGGAAGGGTAAGATGATCGCAACCGTGGCCTTGGCAGATCCTCAGTTAAAATCGCAAGGGGGCAAAAGGGAGAAGAACGAGAGAAATTTTAATCGGAGCAGAGGAAAGCTCGGTGGACAAATATGCAATAAAGCTAGTTCTAGAGGCTATTACATGTAGTGAGAAGGCATTTGTCTGTATGAACAATAGGTTGAGCACTGAGTGGTGAAACCTCCAAGGCCTCGGTTTGTTATGACGGAAGAGATGAAAAGAAGATCGGACTTTTATGTATACCACCAATTCGCAAGACATTCAACTATGGACTTTTACAGTATGCGGAGGATATACCATGAGAAGTTGGCAGTCGAAGAAATTGAACCGTGAAAAAAGCAGCATGCATGATAAGCCACTGCCAAATCACAAAGGAAAAGAAATGTGCAACACTATTACCCATGGTGTAGTCCCGGAAGTTAAGATGATGGGCAACCCAAATACTGGCTTTACCATCGAAAGATCTCTGAACTATAAAGATGAGAATATCAAAAAATCCACCCAAGGTGGTGGTCCACCAAAAATGGGGGTTTAAGTCCTTAGGAGTATCCCTTGCCAAAAATTGGATGACCAGGGGAGGAGGCACTAAAATTGATGGATGAAAAATCCACCAAAGATGGTGGTCCACTCTAAACAGTGGCCAAGTGCTCATAAAATGTACTTGCCAAGAAATTGGATGACCCAAGTGATGAGGCAACCGATTGTTACACTTTATCATCAAAAGTGAACGAGGAACTTGGCTATAATAAGTCCTAAGATAAAAAAAGTTATACTTTCAACTTCAAAAGTAAGCGAGGCACCTTACTATAAGTCCTCCGATCAAAAAAGTTATACTTTCAACTTCAAAAGTAACCGAGGCACCTCATTATAAGTCCTAGGACCTGAAAAGTTATACTTTCAACTTTAAAAGTAATCGAGGCACCTAACTATAAGTCCTCAGAAGTTACACTTTCAACTTTAAAAGTGATTGAAGCACCTGAGTATAAGCTCTCAACCCCGGAAAAAAGTTACACTTTATCTCTAAAAGTGGCGAACGTTATACTTTCTCTGACAAAAGCAATATTTATTATCTAAAATGTTATTCTTTTCGTTAAAAAGCAATCTGATTTTTAATAAATTTTCAAACTTTCACTTATACTTGAATATTTTTCTGATCTCTTTAAAAAAAAGTATAGATTCAAGTGTTGGTTTGCATAAAATCGAAAAAAACATGTTTTATCTTGTGAAAAAATAAAATTCATGTTTGCTTTTTTATGAGGCCTATCGTTGTCTTGGAGTATTAATTTGAATAATTTAAGATTCAATGTTAAATAATGAGTTTTAAGGAATCATTCAAATTAAAGGCAATCAATAAGGATAAAGAAACTCTATTTTGAAAAATGAAATATATGTACATGAGTTTTTTGATACAGGAAATGGAAAATACTACAAAATGCCATGATCTAAAGAACGTGGCATATCAAGCTGAAGTGGGGGCATAACTAAAGCTTCCAAGTCATCAATGGCGGTATCCCAAATCTTAAGATTTGCAACTTTCAACTCCCTAATATCTCGGGTAGTGGATTCTAAGTCCTGAAGCTGATACTCTATGTGACGCCCCCAAAATAGGTATACATCACTCATCTTCGGTCGCCAAATACATGGTACAAAATTCAAATACAAACTTAATTTATAAAACTGTTAGGTGTCGTGCTGAATACGACAAAACATAAGTTGTGAGTTTTAATATAAATATTGTCTCCTAGACAATATCCAAACTCAAATTCAATTCTCATTATATTTATTATCACACTAAATAGTGAGGACTACTAAAAACCATCTCGGACCGTCACTCCATTCCCCGACTAGTTCCGGCTACGTTATCATTTATTACTAAGATAATACATAATAATTTATTGTTAGCTTTCAACAGTGTTAAACTGATAAAATACAATAACCATCAAGTTTAACTGTAGCAGAACAATCAATCCATTAGAAGAGTCAAGTAGAGCATGATATCTACTATCTTATATGATTTAAAAAGTTTATCATCAATTTTATCTCTGAAACTCAGCTTAATAAATAGTCCACATCATCGAATCATCCCTGCACTACGGCCAAGGATATTCATTAGTATCACGACCACGAATTATCCATGCACTACGGGCCAAAGATATTCGTGTTTTCACCAATGGTCATGATCATGCCAACAACTGTCCATCAATGCACTATGGGCCAATGAGGACTTTTACCACATCATTTGTAACATTACGGTCATGATTATATCAAATAATCCCTGGTCATAATCATACCAATCAACAGTCCATCTATGCACGTAAGCCAAAGATGACTTTCATCACAATATAAAAATGAGGATAATTACAATGATATAAGAATTCATTTAAAAGAAAGTAAAGGATAAATTTTTGAAGATCTATAATTTAATTTATCCAGAATTCAATAATGTCCAAATTGTCAACATGATACTGCTTTATGGAGTAAAATTCAAGAATAATATTGTATCAAAAATGATTTAGACCGAAAAACTTATCAAGAATACTCATAATAATATTTTTATGAAAAGATACTGGATGAAGCGCAAATTTTAAGGATATTCTACTAATTTCATGGAGTATAGAAGCCAAAACTTAACAATGAGTGTAGAATTCAAAATCTGAAATGAAATAATACTACTTACATACTACAAAGTATGGAAGAAAATATTATTTCTTACGAATACTAAACAAAAATAATATCCCTTACCTTAAAAAGAAGAGTATTCCGACTAGTAGGGCGGGAATATTCTTGAAGAAAACTTGAACTATTTTCTATGCTCAAAGCTTCCTTAAACTCTAAAGAAACACGCTTAATATTATAAAAGAAGAATTCTCTTATTCTGGTGTGATTTTCAATTCTAACTAAGCATCCTATTTATAGGAGAATGAAAGGGGCACTATTTAAGAAAAAATCACGGACGCAACAATTTTATAATTCACGGATGATTAAATCTTCAAGTAAAACAAAAACTAAAAAAATATAATATATATATATATATAACATTTGCCTTACGGCAAAGGCTTAAACACACACACACAACACCTAATTATTCACCCACCACCAACACTTTCCACTCACACGCACGCGCGCGCACACACACACACACACACACACACACACACACACACACACACACACACACACACACATATATATATATATATATATATATATATATATATATATATATATATATATATATACACACTTTATAACTTTCCACCGATTACTTTGAAAAAATGAGTAAGTGGGGGTTCCAAATAATATGCCAACAAATACTTCATAAAAATCCCCTCAATATTTTTAACACCATTTATTCATTAATAATATAACTTACAATATTAACAACAAGATCATTCCCAAGAAAGAGGGGGCTTTCCGATAAGAATTTCTCCCTATTTGCGCGCAATTAGGTGACCAAACCCCTTTCCTCGACAAAACTTTCTAAACATTGTCTGTGACGCCACCAAAATAGGTATACATCACCCATCTTGAGTCGCCAAATACATGGTACTGGATACAAATACAAACTAATTATACAACAGTCGTGTAAAAATACGAAAAAATATATGTTGTGAGTTTTAATACAAATATTGTCATCTAGACAACATCCACACTCAAAGGAATCCTCATTACATTTATTATCACACTATTTTACAGAATAGTGAGGACTACTAATACACCATCTAGGACCATCACTCTGTTCCTCGACTAGTCCCAGCTACGTTCTCATTTCCTGAAGAGAACAATGAAAGCAAAAGGGTGAGCTCAACTAGCCCAGTAAGAAATATTATGACTAAGATAATGCAGAATAAATTATCTTTAGCCTTCAACAGTATAATAACTGATAGAATATAATAGACAATAAGTTTTAGATCAAAAACTGCAGCGAAAATAAGCAATCCATAAAAAGAGTCAAGTAGGGAATAAAATCTACTATCTTCTATGATTTAAAAGGTTTTTCATCACTTTTATCGCTGAGACTCAGCTTAATAAATAATTCACATTATCCCCTTTTCTGACCAAGGATATTCGTTAGTATCACAACCACAAATTATCCATGCGATGACGGGCCAAGGATATTCGTGTATTCATCAATGGTCATGATCATGCCAACAACTGTCCATCAATGCACTACGGGCCAATGAGGACTTTTATCACATCATTTGTAACATTACGATCATGATTATACCGAACAATCCCTGGTAATAATCATACCAAGTCCTTCTATGCACTACAGGCCACAGATGACTTTCAACATAATATAAACATGAGGATGATGAAAATGATTTAAGAATTCAATAAAACAAGTTCAAGAATTAATTTATCCAGGAACCAATAACGTCCAAATTGTCAACCTTGATCATGCTTTGTGGTGTAAAATTCAAGAATGCTCGTAAGAATATTTTCATGAAAGATCTTTGGATGAAGCGCAAATATCAAGGATATTCCACTAATTTCATGGAGTATAAAAGCCAAAACTTTAACCAACTGAGTATAATAAAGAATGGAATAACAAAAGAATTCACTAGGCATGAGATAGACAACACAGACAGGTTATTCCAACAGAATAATAAATAACAGAACCAGGTCATGCATAAACGCATAAATAGGATATTCCAACAGAATAATAAATAATGGAACCAGGTCATGCGTAAAGCACAAACAAGTTGTTCCAACAGAATGATAAATAATGGAACCAGGTCATGCGTAAAGCACAGACAGGATGTTCCAACAGAATGATAAAGATTGGAATAATAGAAGAATTTCACAATGTATGCAGTACTTCGCATAGATAGGTTATTCCAACATAGTAATAAAGAATGGAATAACAGAAGAATTTCACCAAGTATAGGGTAGTCACAGATACGAAGTTATTCCAATGAGAATAATAAAGAATGGAATAACGAAGTTCTCTTCATGAATACAAAAAGAAATAATACCCTTACCTTAGAAGAAACTAAATATAGGAAAAGAAAGGTAGCGACTTCTCTTCTTCTTTCTCTCTAAAATTTTCTCTCTCTGAGTTTCAAAGAATTAAAGAAGAAATAATGAAGGAATGAGCTTCTATTTATAGGAGAATGGACCTAATAAGTACTAATTTATGAACGGTCCAGATTGATTTACTTTTAAGCGGACGATCCATATTGATTTACTATGCAAATTATTAATAAAATATTCTAATAAAACAAAATCTTTTAAATTATATATATTATATATATATAACATGTGTTTTTAAAAATATCACGGGATTCATCCTGTGAATCCAATAACAATTCAATATATATATATATATATATATATGATTACAACCACCCGTGACTAACTTGCATTCCCTGCCAATTCAATTTTCAACATATGGGCTCCACATGTGGGCCCCCCTTTATTATAAAAAATAACTTTCTACCGATTATTTTGAAAAATGAGTAAGTGGGGGTCCAAATAATATGCCAATACTTCATAAAAATCTCCTCAATATTTTTAACAATATTTATCATCATTATTATAATTCACAATATTTAACGACCAGGTCATTCCCAGGAAAGAGGGCGCTTTCCAATAAGGATTTCTCCATATTGGCGCGCAATTAGATTATCTAACCTCTCCTTGACAGAACTTTTAGACATCGTCAATATTGTAAATAATAATTTTAATAACTTTGTCGTCTCAATTATTGAAATAATATAAAATATTATGCAGTTGATACTGTGATAATAATTAAATCAATATGATGCATCAATTACTGTAGCAATAATTGAGTATAACTGAGTGACTTCTTACGTAAGCATCAATAATCAATACCGTGTGCTACTACCACACGTATTATTGTACTTTTAACACCGGTTAATTCAACAGTTAACGGTAAAACTTCCGCCGTTATTTTCATAAAAAGATATTTTTGTCGTTTTCTTATTCCGACAATAATTCCATTGTAGGGTCCACCAATGATTGTGTCGTCGTACGAATATTCCCCGACAAATCGAATATAATATAACAACTTGCTTACATTGCAAAATTTATAAATATTACCCACAACTATAACATTATTTCAAATCCATACCATAATATTCAAAAATGATATTTATAAAAAAAATTCATTTTATTCATAAAAGTTGGGGTTTTACATTGTCAATAATGAAAATAATAATATGAATAACTTCGTCGTCTCAATTATTGATTTAATAATATAAAATATTGTGACAATAATAGAATTAATAATGTGAGATACTATGAAGCAATTACTGTAGCAATAATTGAGTATAACTGAGTGACTTCTCACGTAAGCATCAATAATCAATACCGTGTGCTACTATGCAACCACGTGTATTACTGTACTTTTACCACCGGGTATTTCAACAGTTTAATGGTACAATTTTCACCATTATTTTTATAAAAAGATATTTCTGTCGTTTTCTAACTCCGACAATAATTACGTTGTGGGGTCCACCAATGATTGCGTCGTCGTACGAATATTTTCTGTTAAAATGAATATTCTCCAAGCAATCAAATATTTTATAACAACTTGCTTACTTTGTAAAATTCATAAATATTACCCACAACAATAACATTATATCAAATTCACTCCATAATATTCAAAAATATATTTCAAGAAAAATTCATCTTTATTCATAAAATGTAAGACCTCGACTTTTTATTAATAAAATGAAATTTCCTCTATTTATTATTTGCAATAGTAAGGGTTAATTTGATTAATGTGGTTAGTTATGGGTAAAATGCGCAAATATTTCAAATAAGCAAGTGGTTATAAAATATTCATTGTTGTCGGGGAATATTCGTTGGTTGTGGAATATTCTTGCTGTCGGGGAATATTGACGGCGCAGCCTTGTGTGGGCCCCATAACAGAAAGCGATTGGATGAAGAAAACGACAAATAAAAGTTGTTTATAAATGACCAGAATAGTTATTCTGATTAATCTGTTGAAATACTCGAGGGTTAAAGCACAGTAGCACACGGTATTGCACAAATTATTGATTTTTACGTAAGAAGACACTACTCAATAATTGTTACAGTAATTACTATTCAATATTTTATTTTATTGATTCAATAGTTGCTGCGTTGATATTTT
Source organism: Panax ginseng (assembly GCA_020205605.1). NCBI lineage: Eukaryota > Viridiplantae > Streptophyta > Magnoliopsida > Apiales > Araliaceae > Panax > Panax ginseng. Next base: position 116,095,053 of record CM035135.1, read on the forward strand.
ATATTATTATTGTTTCAATAATTGTCATTACACAGTATTTCCCATTATCAATAATTCTTATTATTTTAATAATATTACTAGATAACATTATTGGCAATGTCTAGAAATTTCTGTCAAGGAGAGGTTAGGTAATTACGCGCTAGTAAGGAGAAATCCTTACTAGAAGGCCCCCTCTTTCCTGGGAACAACCTGGTTGTCAGTATTGTGATTCTGTAATATTATTTATGAATAATTAATTATTGATAAGGAAAATATTTATTTGATGTGGATATAGATGGAGAATTTTTTTTAAAAGTGACAATTATTGAAAATTGATATTTTGTCTTTTTGGATAAAATAATATATTATTATAATAATATAATAATGGTGATATTTTTATACTAAATGTAGGATATATGAGTATATGAGGAGGAAGAGTATTTTTGTTACAATAAATGTTAAAAACATGTTAAACATGTCGGTGAACCCCATTTCTTGACTGAAATTTGATTATAGCCAGTAAAATCGCCCCTTTGTTGATTTCGATCAATTTCTGTTTGGAATTTGGAAAAACTTTCTTCTGCAAAGTTGTAGAGAATGGAATTTTCTATGGAAAGGACATAAGGTTTGAATTTTTCTGATAAAAGGGCTATTTATTATGAATTATTGAAGTTCCGAAGTTTCAGAATAATTGATTTTTGGAAGTTTTAATTGTTTTATTTAAGAAAATCGTTTTTGGTGAGTTGGTGGCTGATTATTTTGACCAAAGAAGGCTGCTAAGGAAATTAAGAAAAGTATATTTGTATTTTATTAAATTTTCTGTTTTGGTGTTCTAAGCATTTTCCTATAAATAGGGTGCTTAGGTTAGAATTGAAAATCACACCAGAAACTGAAGTTTTCTCTCTCTTTCTCTCTCTATATTATCGAGCGTATTCTTATGAGTATTTTGATACTTTGAGTGTTGTTATACGATGCAAGTTCCCTTCAGCACTATACCCATTATTCTAGTCAGAAGTACTGTCTTTTCGAGGTAAGGGATGTTATTTTCTTTTGTAAATGATATTATTTCTTCAATATCATTATGCCAAAATATTGATATGAACTTTTTATCAAATTTAGAACTTTTTGTGTCGGGGTTACTATTCACGTATACGACACTATTCACGAATACGACACTATTCTCCCGAAAAATGAAATTTTTTCTTTTTGTCCAAAATATCTATTATGATACTAGCTTTGATTGTATCCATGTTTTGATCTTCATTCTTGAATTTTACCCCATAATTGTTTATTATGGAGTATTTTTGAATTTGGACAAACTAAAGTACGAATCATTAATCCTTAATCCTTGTCCTTTTGTTTCACTGGATTCGTTTTTTTAAAAAGTATTGTTCATCATCCTCAGTCCTAAATGATGATGTTACTGAATATCTTTGGCCTATAGTGCAAAGATGAACGATTACATGATGAATATCTTTAGCCTGTAGTGCAAAGATGAACAGGTGTTAAGATGAACATGACCAACTGATGAATATCTTTGGCCTGTAGTGCAAAGATGAATATTTGATTCAAGATGTATATTGATTGATGTTACAGGGATAAAATATTGACGATGGACTTTAAAATCATAGAAGATAGTTATTTCTGTACCATGTGTTGACGACTCAGAATGGGTGATGTATACCTATTTTGGGGGCGTCACTGTTGGTATCAAAGCCATAAATAAAGAGCCCCGAGCCTCTATCTGGTGACTTCATGTTGATGGGGATTCACCGAAGCCAGACTCTCCGTAGGGGACGCCGTTCTGCGGTGGCAAACTAATAGGTATCACTGGTGAGGTGCTGACACATGTTGGTGTCCAGAGTCACAGTTGATATCAGAGCTTAGGGGTATGATCTCTGGCAGAGATCGGGGAATAGAACTAGGAGGGGAGAGATGAGTAATTCCTTCGCTAGTGTGTCTTACCTAAACTTATTTGTTGGTTGGTCAGAGTATAGGGTTATTATGTTGCATGTCAATTTCTTTAATTAACCCTTATTTTGTAGCAGCATTTTGAAATGGCAGCTGAAAATATTAACGATGGAGTGAATCAGACTGTGGAAACACCTTTAATCAATAACCCAGAGAACGTGCAACAAGATGACAATGTTCTTCATGTAAACAATATCACTGATCAGATGATGAATGATGGGATGTTTAGAAGCTTTTTGCAGTTCATGCAAAATCAGACGAGGGAGACTCGTGTACAAAATACAGGTGGAAATGATAGCAACGCACGGTTTGTCACAGCCAAGCAGTTCAAAGAGTTGGGACCAACAGAATTCTTGGGAAAGCTGGATCCGATTAAGGCGGAAACGTGGGTCAAGAAAATTACCAAGATATTCGATGTCTTGGGATGCACAGAGGAATAGAAGGTTCCATTCGCCATATTTATGTTCCGTGGTGAGGCAGATTACTGGTGGGAATCTATGAAGCGTACCCATCCAGCCGCACTCAGAATGTCTTGGGAGACATTTCAAAAACTGTTTAATGACAAGTACTTTCCTAAAAGTATTCATCATATGAAGGAGGTGGAGTTTATTAGACTGGAAAGAACAACATGACGGTGTCCCAGTATGAGGCAAAGTTTGCAGAGTTATCAAGGTTTGCACCTCATTTGGTGGAGAATGAGGAACGTATGACGCAGATGTTTTTGAGAGGTTTGAAACCCGACATACGTCAGTATCTCATTTCTCATAAATTTTCTTTATATTCAGATGTTGTCAACAGGGCTCAATTATTAGAGCGTGATAATGATTATGTTCAACCGAGGGACCACAACCGTGGTCATACATTGATAGATAGCGATCATCGAGTGATGGTAACCAAATGAGGAGGAAAAATACGGACAAAAGCGGTAACCACTCTGGTGGTAATCGTGGCCATGATAATAGGAGAGGTGAGTCAAGTGGAAATTTCAAAAAGAGGAGATTCAAAATGACGGGAAGACGCCAAAGCAAGAAGAGACAAAGATCAACAACAAATTCTAAGGAGGAGAAGCGACCACCGGTCGTATGCTATAAATGTGGAAAAGAGGGACACATCAGCCCAAACTATCCACAACAGTTCAAGGTATGCTATAATTATGGAAAGGAAGGACATATCGCTCGAGATTGTACGGTAGCGAAACCAAGTCCAGCAGGGATGGTGACTCAAAAGGCTGTCCCAGAAAAGTCAAAGTCAACGGTTCCTGGAAGAACGTTTGTCGTGACTGGTCAAAATGCGAGGAACCCAAACGAGGTGATAACAGGTAAGCTAATCATAAATTCTTGCGAAGTTTATACATTGCTAGATACCGGTTCTACCCATTCATTTATCTTTCCTGCTTGCGCTCAACGTTTAAACTTGACTCCGGAGAAATTAGACGTTGACCTATCTGTGGAGACTCCGTTAGGAGAAACTCTCATTACATCCACTGTTTATAAATCTTGTTTGATCCAAGTTGGAACCATCACATTACCTGTTGACCTTATCTCTTTAAAGATACTTGCTTTTGATATGATTTTAGGGATTGATTGGTTAACTACTCATCATGCCAAAATTGATTGTTTTCGCAAGGTTGTTAGTTTTATATATTCTAACCAACTGTTTGTGCAATTCAATCAACTAAACCACTAAAATCAATCACCATATATCAAGTCATAAAGCTATTCGTTTATTGAAAAACGGATGTTAATCTTTCTTAGCCCATGTTATGGATTTGAATAAATACACGTCAGATTTGAATAATATTCCTGTTGTTAGTAACTTTCCTGACATATTTCCTGAAGAACTTTCCGGTCTACCCCCGGAACGTGAAGTTGAATTCTTTATTGATCTTGAACACGCACAAAGCCCATTTCTAAAACCCCATATCGAATGGCTCCTATTGAACTTCAGAGTTAAAGGTCCAACTACGGGGAGTTGTTGGACATCGGTTTCATTCATCCTAGTACATCTCCTTGGGGTGCTCTGTTTTTATTTGTAAAGAAGAAAGATGGGAGTATGCGACTTTGTATTGACTACACGAATTGAACCATGTCACCATCAAGAATAGGTATACGCTACCTCGTATTGATGACCTGTTTGACCAGTTACAAGGAGCACAATTCTTTTCAAAAAACAATCTTTATTCTGGATATCATCAGCTGAAGATTAGAACTGAGGATATTCCAAAGACTGCCTTCAGAACTCGGTATGGGCATTATGAATTCTTAGTCATGTCTTTTAGATTGACTAATGCTCCTACGATTTTCATGGATATGATGAACCGAGTATTCAAGGAATATTTGGATCAGTTTGTTGTTGTCTTTATTGATGACATCCTCGTATATTCCAAAAGTCGTGAAGATCATGAGCACTATTTGATGCTGGTACTCCAAAGGCTTCGTGAAAATAAGTTATATGCCAAGTTGAAGAAATATGAGTTCTGTCTTGAGGAAGTAGTATTCCTTGGGCATGTGGTGTCAAAACATGGAGTATCTGTTGACCCGGCAAAGACTGAAGCAATACAAAGTTGGGAGAAACCGAAGTCGGTGACCGAAGTACGTAGCTTTCTGGGCTTAGTTGGTTATTATCGGAGATTCATGGAAGGATTTTCTCGAATCACTACTCCATTAACTCAGCTGACTCGGAAAGATATAAAATTCTTATGGAGCGAGGAATGCGAGAAGAGTTTCCAAGAGCTTAAAAGGAGACTCATTTCGGCACCTGTTCTAACAATACCGTCTGGTTCGGATGGATTTGTTATCTACAGCAATGCTTCAGGCAAAGGGTTAGGATGTGTTCTCATGCAACATGGGAAAGTCATAGCCTATGCCTCGCGATAACTTAAAGAATATGAGATGAATTATCCTACTCATGATCTAGAGTTGGAAGCAGTCATTTTCGCGCTAAAGATTTGGAGGCACAATCTATATGGGGAGAAAGTGGAGATATATTCAGACCATAAAAGCCTCAAATATTTCTTCACCCAAAGGGAACTCAACATGTGGCAACGACGTTGGCTCGAGTTGTTGAAAGACTATGACCATACCATTCAATACCATCTTGGAAAAGCGAATGTGGTAGCTGACGCATTGAGTAGAAGATCATACACGGGAACGAGTGCGATGTTGTCAACACAAAGGCCCATTTTGTGTGATTTACAAAAGATGAAGATAGAATTTAAGACTCCAGGGACCCATGCAATGATGTCAAGTATATGTATAGATCCAACTTTAATTGAGAAAGTTAAAGTTGCTCAAGCCACAGACCTGGAGCTGATGCGTATGAAGAAGAAAGTACAAGAAGGTGTTATCCCAGAGGCAAGAATTGATGAAGAAGGAATACTTCGAGTCAACTCCAGACTTTGTGTTCCTAACGACTCTGAGTTGAAGTACAAGATCATGATGGAGGCACACAATACACCATTTGCAATCCATCCTGGAAGTACCAAAATGTATCGTGATCTTCGAAATACATTTTGGTGGAACAATATGAAGAGAGAGATCGCGAAGTTTATCTCGAGGTGTTTAACTTGCGGAAAGCTATGGGTACGGATTTACGATTTAGTTCGGCATACCATCCTCAAACGGACGGACAATCAGAGAGGACTATTCAAACTCTTGAAGATCTATTAAGACTCTGTGTCCTAGACTTCAATGGAAGTTGGGATAAGTACTTACCATTGGTGGAATTCTCTTACAACAACAGTTATCAGACAAGTATAGGTGTAGCTCCATTCGAAGCATTGTATAGACGAAAGTATCGCTCTCCAATACGTTGGGATGAGGTGGGTGAAGCAACATTGTTGGGACCCAAGTTGGTACGTATAACTACAGAAAAGATCCAAATGATTCGATAATGTATACAAACGGCACAGGATCGACAAAAGAGTTATGCGGATCTTCATCGAAAGGACGTGGAATTTGATATTGGGGATCATGTATTGTTACGTGTTGCACCATGGAAAGGAGTTACAAGATTTGGGAAGAGAGGAAAGCTCAATCCATGATTTATTGGTCCATTTTTGATTCTTGACCGAGTAGGAAATGTGGCATATAGACTCGCGTTATCTCCAAGCATGTCTCGTGTTCATAATATTTTTCACATATCTGTGCGTCAGAAATATGTGAAAGACCCAAACCACATTATTGAATTAGAACCGCAGCACGAGATAGCCAAGAGACTTAACGTCTGAGGAGGTACTGTCAAGATTTTGGATAGGAAGGAGCATGTCCTACGCACAAAGGTTATACCACAAGTTAAAGTTTTGTGGAGGAACCATGCTATTGAAGAAATGACACAGGAGTTGGAAATGAAATGAAAGCGAGGTATCCTCACCTTTTCAAACGCCCGTATGCGTCGTCAATTTCGAGATGACGAAATTTCATAAGGAGGGGAGGTTGTAAGACCCCGACTTTTTATTAATAAAATGAAATTTCCTCTATTTATTATTTGCAATAGTAAGGGTTAATTTGATTAATATGGTTAGTTGTGGGTAAAATGCGCAAATATTTCAAATAAGCAAGTGGTTATAAAATATTCATTGTTGTCGGGGAATATTCGTACGACGGCGCAGCCTTATGTGGGCCCCATAATAGAAAACGATTGGATGAAGAAAACGACAAATATAAGTTGTTTATAAATGACGGCGTAGTTGTTACCGTTAATACTGTTGAAATACTCGATGATTAAAGCACAGTAGCACACGGTATTGCACAAATTATTGATTCTTACGTAAGAAGACACTACTCAATAATTGTTACAGTAATTACTATTCAATATTTTATTTTATTGATTCAATAGTTGCTGCGTTGATATTTTATATTATTATTGTTTCAATAATTGTCACTACACAGTATTTCCCATTATCAATAATTCTTATTATTTTAATAATATTACTAGATAACATTATTAGCAATGTCTAAAAGTTACATCGAGGAGAGGTTAGGTAATTTACGCCAAGAAGAGAAAATCCTTACCTGAAGGCCCCTCTTCACAGGAACAACCTCGGTTGTCGATTTGTGATTCTGTAATATTATTTGTAAATAATTAATTATTGATAAGGAAAATATTTATTTGACGTGGATATAGATGGAGAATTTTTTTTAAAAGTGACAATTGTTGAAAATTGATATTTTGTCTTTTTGGATAAAATAATATATTATTATAATAATATAATAATGGTGATATTTTTACAATAAATGTAGGATATATGAGTATATGAGGAGGAAGAGTATTTTTGTTGCAATAAATATTAAAAACATGTTAAACATGTCGGTGGACCCCATTTCTTGACTGAAATTTGATTATAGCCCGTAAAATCGCCCGTTTATGGATTTCGGTCAATTTCTGTTTGGAATTTGGAAAAACTTTCTTCTGCAAAGTTGTAGAGAATGGAATTTTCTATGGAAAGGACATAAGGTTTGAATTTTTCTGATAAAAGGGCTATTTATTATGAATTATTGAAGTTCCGAAGTTTCAGAATAATTGATTTTTGGAAGTTTTAATTGTTTTATTTAAGAAAAACGTTTTTGGTGAGTTGGTGGCTGATTATTTTGACCAAAGAAGGCTGATAAAGAAATTAAGAAAAGTATATTTATATTTTATTAAATTATCTGCTTTGGTGTTCTAATCATTTTCCTATAAATAGGGTGCTTATGTTAGAATTAAAAATTACACCAGAAACTGAAGTTTTCTCTCTCTTTCTCTCTCTATATTATCGAGCGTATTCTTGTGAGTATTTTGATACTTTGAGTGTTGCTATACGGTGCAAGTTCCCTTCAGCACTATACCCAGTATTCTAGTCAGAAATATTGTCTTTTCGAGGTAAGGGATGTTATTTTCTTTTGTAAATGATATTATTTCTTCAATATCATTATGCCGAAATATTAATAAGAAATTTTTATCAAATTTGGAACTTTTTGTGTCAGGGTTACTATTCACGTATACAACACTATTCACGTATACGACACTATTCACGAATACGGCACTATTCTCCGAAAAATAAAATTTTTCCTTTTTGTCCAAAATATCTATTATGATACTAGCTTTGATTGTATCCATGTTTTGATCTTCATTCTTGAATTTTACCCCCATAATTATTTATTATGGAGTATTTTTGAATTTGGACAAACTAAAGTACGAATCATTAATCCTTAATCCTTGTCCTTTTTTTTCACTGGATTCGTTTCTTTTAAAACGTATTGTTCATCATCCTCAATCCTAAATGATGATGTTACTGAATATCTTTGGCATGTAGTGCAAAGATGAACGATTACATGATGAATATCTTTGGCCTGTAGTGCAAAGATGAACAGGTGTTGAGATGAACATGACCAACTGATGAATATCTTTGGCCTGTAGTGCAAAGATGAATATTTGATTCAAGATGTATATTGATTGATGTTACAGGGATAAAATATTGATGATGGACTTTAAAATCATAGAAGATAGTAGATTTCATTCTCTACTTAACTCTTTTAATGATTTGTTATTTCCGTTGCGAATGTTAATCTAAAAATTGTTGTCTATTATATTCTATCAAATTTTTCCCTGTTGAGGACTAACGATAATTTGTTCTATATTATCTTAGTCATAATATTCTTTACTGGGCTAGTTGAGCTCACCCTTTTCCTTGTTGTTCCATTTTTCTTCTCAGGAGGCGAGAATGTAGCGGGTACTAGTCAGGGTATGGAGTGAAGGTTCTAGAAAGTTGTTTAGCGGTCCTCACTATTTTTTGTAAAATAATGTATCAATAATTATAATGAGGACTTATTTGGTTGTGGATATTGTCTAGAAGACAATATTTGTAATTAAACTCACAATTTAAGTGTTGTCGTGTTTTGCACGACATTTGTATTAATTAAGTTATAGTTATTTCTGTACCATGTGTTGGCGACTCAGAATGGGTGATGTATACCTATTTTGGGGGCGTCACATAAAAGTTGGGGTCTTACAACCCCCTTTTTTATGAAATTTTATCCTCGAAATTGGTGTACGTACCTGTTATGACGAAGAGGTGAGGATACCTTGATTTCATTTCAGATTCTAACTCCCAGGTCATTTCCTCAACATCGTGGTTTCTCCACAAAACTTTGACTTGAGGTATAACCTTGGAGCGTAGAATATGTTCCTCCTTATCCAAGATTTTAACAGGTACCTCTTCATACGTTAAATCTTCCGCTATGTCGTCCGGTTTTAATTCAATAATGTGGTTCGGGTCTTCCACATATTTATGTAACATGGATATGTGAAAAACATTATGAACATGAGATATACTTGGCGGTAAGGCGTGTCTATAGGCCACAGTTCCTTCTCGATCGAAGATTTCAAATGGGCCAATGAATCAAGGATTGAGCTTTCCTCTCTTTCCAAATCTCGTAACTCCCTTCCATGGAGCATCGAATATCTTGGTGATCTTCCATGGAGCTTTCCTTTTGCTCCTTGTAGCATCCCAAGACATCGAATATCTTGGTGATCTTCTTTATCCACGTCTCCGCCTTAAGTGGTTCTGGTTTTCCCCAAAACACTGATGGTCCCAGCTCCTTAAATTGCTTTGCAGTGACCATCTGTGAGTTGTCAGTGTTTCCACCTTCATTTTGAATAGGAGCCACTCTCGCCTGATGTTGCATGAATTGCATAAAGCCTCTGAACATCCCATCATTCACCATTTGGTCGGTGTTGTTGTTTACCTGAAGATTATTATCTTTTTGATGCACATTATCCTGGGTATTGATCATTGGTGACTCAACAGTCTCATGTGCTCCATTGCTTATCTCAACATTCTCGGATGCCATTTTCAAACACTGCCACAAATCAATGGTTAATTGGCATGAGACATATTATCCCTATATTCTGACCAACCAATTAAATAACAAAAAAGCTTAGGTAGGTCATACTAGCGAAGGAATTACCCGACTCTCCCCTCCTAGTTCTAGTCTCACATCTCAGCCAGGGATCATATCCCTAAGCTTTGATACCAACCGTGATGCCCCCAAAATAAGTATATATCACCCATCTTGGGTCGCCAAATACATGGTATAAAATTTAAATACAAACTTAATTTATACAACTGTTAAGTGTCATGCAGAATACGACAAACCATAAGCTATGAGTTTTAATACAAATATTGTCTCCTAGACAATATCCAAACTCAAATTCAAACCTCATTACATTTATTATCACACCAAATAGTGAGGACTACTAAAACAACCATCTCGGACTGTCACTCTATTCCCCGACTAGTCCCGGCTACGTTATCATTTCCTGAAGAGAACAATGAAAGCAAAATGGTGAGCTCAACTAGCCCAGTAAGAAATATTATGACTAAGATAATGCAGAATAATTTATCGTTAGCCTTCAACAGTGTTAAAATGATAAAATACAATAAACATCAAGTTTAACCACAGCGGAACAAGCAATCCATTAGAAGAGTCAAGTAGAGCATGATATCTACTATCTTCTATGATTTAAAAAAATTATCATTAATTTTATCGCTGTGACTTAGCTTAATAAATAGTCCACATCATCAAATCATCCCTAAACTACGGCCAATGATTTCATTAGTATCATAACCACGAATTATCCATGCACTACGGGCCAAGGATATTCGTGTTTTCACCAATGGTCATGATCATGCCAACAACTGTCCATCAATGCACTACGGGCTAATGAGGACTTTTATCACATCATTTGTAACATTACGGTCATGATTATACCAAATAATCTCTAGTTATAATCATACCAATCAACAGTCCATTTATGCACGTAAGCCAAAGATGACTTTCATCACAATATAAGCATGAGAATGATGACAATGATATAAGAATTCATTTAAAAGAAAGCAAAGGATAAAATTTTAAAGATCTATAATTTAATTTATCCAAAATTCAATAATGTCCAAATTATCAACATGATACTGCTCTGTGGAGTAAAATTCAAGAATAATATTGTATCAAAAATGATTTGGACCGAAAAGAAATCAATTTTTGTCATGAATAGTACCCCAGGTGAATAGTAACTTAGTGAATAGTACCCCGTGAATAGTATTCTGTGAATAGTACTCCAGCATGAAAAAGTTAAAACTTATCAAGAATGATCAGAATAATATTTCCATGAAAAGATACTAGATGAATCGCAAATTTCAAGGATATTCTACTAATTTCATGGAGTATAGATGCCAAAACATAACAAAATGAGTGTAGAATTCGAAATCTGAAACGAAATAATATTATTTACATACTACAGAGTATGAAAAAAAATATTATTTCTTACGAATATTGAACAAACATAATATCCCTTACCTTAAAAAAAGAGTATTCCGACTGGTATGGCCGGGATATTCTTGAAGAAAACTTGAACTATTTTCTATGCTCAAAGCTTCCTTAAACTCTAAAGAAATACGCTCAATATTATTGAAGAAGAATTCTCTTATTCTGGTGTGATTTTTAATTCTAATTAAACATCCTATTTATAGGAGAATGGAAGGCGCACTATTTAAGAAAAAAAAAATCACGGACGCAACAGTTTTATAATTCACGGACGTCTTATGCAATTCACGGACGTCTTATGCAATTCACGGATGACTAAATCTTCAAGTAAAATAAAAACTAAAAAAATATAATATATATATAACCTTTGCCTTACGGCAAAGGCTTAAACACACACACAGCACCTAATTATTCACCCACCACCACCACTTTCCACTCACACACACACACACATGTTTATATATATATATATATATATATATATATATATATATATATACACACACACACTTTATAACTTCCCATCGATTATTTTGAAAAAAATGAGTAAGTGGGGGTTCCAATATTTTTAACAAAATTTATTTATTAATAATATAACTTGCAATATTAACAACCAGATTATTCCCAGGAAATAAGGGGCTTTTTGATAAGGATTTCTCTCTATTTGCGCGCAATTAGGTGACCAAACCCTTTCCTTAACAAAACTTTCTAGACATTGTCAATAATACAAATAATAATATAAATAACTTCGTCGTCTCAATTATTGATTTAATAATATAAAATATTGTGCAGATGATAATATGACAATAATAGAATCAATAATATGAGATACTATGCAGCAATAATTGAGTATAACTGAGTGACTTTTCACATAAGCATCAATAATCAATATCGTGTGCTACTATGCAACCACGCGTATTACTGTACTTTTACCATCGGGTATTTCAACAGTTTAACGGTAAAATTTCTGCCATTATTTTTATAAAAAGATACTTCTGTCATTTTCTAACTCCGACAAAAATACCGTTGTGGAGTCCACTAATGATTGCGCCGTCGTACGAATATTCCCTGTTAAAATGAGTATTCCCTGACTAATCGAATTTTTTGTAACAACTTACTTTGGGAAATTCATAAATATTACCCACAACTATAACATTATATCAAATTCACTCCATAATATTCAAAAATATATTTCGAGAAAAATTCAATTTTTTCATAAAAGTTGGGCTCCTACACTCTACATCCTGATGTTGGGACTTTAGATCTTGAGACTGGATTTTCAATTTGTTTGCGGCTTCGTCAAGCTCTGAAAGCTGTACTGAACAGTAGTAATCTTCACACTTACGTACAACGACCTCTGAACGTAGTGAAACAATGTAAGACCCCAACTTATTATAAATAAAATTGAATTTTCTTCTATTCATTATTCTAAATTAATAAGGTGTTAATTTGATATAATTCTTTGATTATGGGTGAAATGTGCAAAGTTTACAAAATAAGCAAGTGGTTATAAAATATTCATTTCTGTCGGGGAATATTCGTTTGGTCGTGGAATATTCTTTTTGTCGGGAATCTCCGTACGACGGCACAGTCATTTGTGGGCCCCATAACGGAAAATGGTTGGATGAAAGAAAATGACAAAGATTGAGTTTTATAAATAACGGCGTAAATTGTTACCGTTAACACTGTTGGATTACCTGGTGGTTAAAATACGATAATACGCTGCGATAATTCTGACACTACTGTATTGCACAAAGATTGTTGAATTATTGATTTATGCGTAAGAAGGCACTACTCAATAATGGTTACGATGAGTTCTTTATTCAATATTTTATTTTATTGATTCAATAATTGCTGCGTTGTTAGTTTATGTTATTATTGTTTAAATAATTGTCATTGCACAGTATTTTCCATTATCAGATCAATAATTCATATTATTTGAAAAATATTATTAGATAACATTATTGGCAATGTCTAGAAAGTTCTATCAAGGAGAGGTTAGGTCATCTAATTGCGCGCCAATAAGGAGAAATCCTTATTGGAAAGCCCCCTCTTTCCTGGGAACGGCCTGGTTGTCATAATTGTGATTCTGTAATATTATTTGTGAATAATTAATTATTGATTTATATGATAAGGAAATATTTATTTTATATAAATGATGGATTTGTTTATTTTATGTGATTATAATTGAATGAGTTAATGTTGAGGTGTTTTATCTGTATTTTTATCGGAATGGAGGTATTAAAAATCAAATCAGTATTTTTACGATATATTGCGTGTGTTATAATTTTTAATCTGACCGTTGGATCGTTGTGATTCTTGGATATGTTATACATATATAAGTTGAGTATATGTCCACAAATTTTGAACCGTTAAAAATGAACGTATGATTTATTATGAATTTTAAGAGGTGACTGATTCAGAAATTAGGTTTATAAATGATTTTGGTAGAAAATTCTAGAATTGAGTGGGCCCCACTTGTGGTTGGTGAGAAATGTGCTCAAATTGAATTTCAAATGTGGTGGGTGGCATTAGTAGCAGGTAAATCCATCATGTAGCAGGTCAAGTCTGCTTTGGCGGGCTAACATTTTCCTATAAATAGAGGGCTAAGTTAGAATTAAAAATCACACCAGAAACATAAGCTTTCTCTCTTTCTCTCTATATTATCGAGCATATTTTGTGGGTATTTAGATACTTTGAGAGTTGTTGTTTAGTACAAGTTTCATTCAGCATCACTTCCGACCTTTCATTCCGAAGTACTGCTTCTTTGAGGTAAGGGATGTTATTTTCTTCATAAATGATATTACTTTCTCCAATATCATTATGCTGAAATATTGATATGAACTTTTTATCAAATTTGGAACTTTTTGTGTCGGGGTTACTATTCACGTATATGGATGACACTATTCACGTATACGGCACTATTCACGAATACGGCACTATTCACCGAAAAATGAAAATTTCCTTTTTGTCCAAAATGTCTATTATGGTTACTAGCTTTGATTGTATCCATGTTTTGATCTTCATTCTTGAATTTTGCCCCATAATTATTTATTATGGAGTATTTTTGAATTTGGACAAACTAAAATACGAATCCTTAATCCTTAATCCTTGTCCTTTTGTTTCACTGAATTCGTTTCTTTAAAAAATATTTTTCATCATCCTCAGTCTTAAATGATGATACTACTGAATATCTTTGGCCTATAGTGCAAAGATGAATGATTAACTGATGAATATCTTTGGTTCGTAGTGCAAAGATGAACAGGTGTTGAGATGAATATGACTGATTGGTGATTTAAATGAATATCTTTGGCCTGTAGTGCAAAGATGAATATTGATTTTTGTTAGAGGGATAAAATATTGATGATGGACTTTTAAATCTTAGAAGATAGTAGAACTCATTCTCTACGTGACTCTTCTATTGGATTGCTGTTTCCGCTGCATTTACTGATCTAAAGCTTGTTGTCTATTATATTCTATCAGATTTTTCCCTGTTGAGGACTAATGGTAATTTGTTGTATATTATGTTAGTCATAATATTCTTTACTGGGCTAGTTGAGCTCACCCTTTTCCTTGTTGTTCCATTTTTCTTCTCAGGAGGTGAGAATATAGCAGGGACTAGCCGGGGTATGGAGAGATGATTCAAGATAGTTATTTTAGTAGTCCTCACTATTTTGTAAAATAGTGTATTAATAAATGTATTGAGGACTTATTTGGTTGTGGATATTGTCTAGAAGACAATAGTTGTATTTAAACTCACAGTATGTGTTGTCGTATTTTGCACGACAATTGTAATAGTGAAGTTGTAGTTTTCTTTCTGTACCATGTATTATGGCGACTCAGAATGGGTGTTGTATACCTATTTTGGGGGCGCCACAGTTGGTATCGAGCTTAGGATATGATCTCCGCGCGAGATCGAGGAATAGAACTAGGAGGGAGAGAGAGAGTAAATCCTTCGCTAGTGTGTCCTACCTAAGCTTATTTGTTGGTCGGTCATAATATAGGATATTATGTGATATGTTAATTTGTTTAATTAACCCCTGCTTTATGGCGCTTTTAAGAATGGCAAACCGAGAACGTTAACAATTGAGTCTATGAGACCGTGGAACAACCTTTGATTACCAACCAAGAGAACGTGCAACATGAAGGCAATATTCCTCCCGTAAACAACACTACCGAGCAAACGATGAATGATGCGATGTTTAGAAGCTTTTTTGTAGTTCATGCAAAATCGATTTAGGGAGACTCGTGTACAAAAATACGGTGGAAATGATAGCACGCCTTGCTGATCATCATGCACAAAGCGGTTCAAGGACTTGGGACCACCAGATTTCTGGGGAAAGCCTGATCCGATTAAGGTGGAAACGTGGGTTAAGCAAATTACCAAGATATTCGATGTCTTAGGTTGCACGGAGGAACAGATGGTTCCATTCGCCACCTTTATGTCCCGTGGTGAGGCAGATTATTGGTGGGAGTCTGTGAAGCGTACCCATCCAGCTGCGCTCAACATGTCTTGGGAAAGATTTCAGAAACTATTTAATGACAAGTACTTTCCTGAAAGTATTCGTCATATGAAGGAGGTAGAGTTTATTAGACTAGAACAAAATAACATGACGGTGTCCCAGTACGAGGCAAAGTTCGCGGAGTTATCCAGGTTTGCACCTCATTTGGTGGAAAATGAGGAACGTGTGACGCGGATGTTTCTGAGGGGTCTAAAACCCGAGATTCGACAATATCTTATCTCTCATAAATTTTCTTTATATTCAGATTTTGTAAACAGGGCTCAATTATTAGAGCGTGATAACGAGTATGTTCAACCGAGGGACCACAACCAGGGTCATACCAGTGATAGCAGTCATCGGAGCGATGATAACCAGCGAGGAGGGAGGAATACGGACAAAAGCGGTAACCACTTGGGTGGTCATCGTGGACATGACAATAGGAGAGGTGATTCAAGTGGAAGTTTCAAAAAGAAAAGATTCAACAATGACGGGAAGACATCAGCAGCAACAGCAGCACCAACAACAAATTCTAGGGGAGGAGAACGACCGCCAGTTAGATGCTACAGATGCGGAGAGGAGGGACACATAAGTCCAAACTGTTCACAGCCTTCCAAGCTATGTTTCAATTGTGGAAAAGTCGGTCACATAGCCCGATTTTGTCCTGTAGCAAAGTCAAGTCCAACTGGGACGGCGGCACCAAAAGCGACTACAGACAAAACAAAGTCGATGGTTCAAGGAAGGGCATTTGTCGTGACTGGCCAAAACGCAAGAAACCCAAACGAGGTGATCACGGGTAAGCTAATCTTGAACTCTTGCGAAGTTTATACTTTACTAGATACCAGTTCTACCCATTCTTTTATCTCTCCTGCTTGTGCTCAACATTTAAACTTGACTCCGGAGAAATTGGACTTTAACTTATCTGTTGAAACTCCATTGGGTGAAACCTTCATTACATCTATAGTTTATAAATCTTGCTTGATCCAAGTTGGCACAATCACATTACCTGTTGATCTTATTTCTTTAAAGATACTTGCATTTGATGTGATTTTAGGGATTGATTGGCTAACCACTCATCATGCCAAAATTGATTGTTTTCGTAAGGTTATTAGTTTTCATATTCCTAATCAACCTGTTATACGAATACAATCAACTAAACCACTAAAATCAGTCACTATCATATCAAGCCATAAAGCTATTCGTTTATTGAAAAATGGATGTCAAGCTTTCTTAGCCCATATTATGGACTTAAACAAAAACACGTCAGATTTGAATAATATTCATGTTGTTAATGAATTTCCTGACGTATTTCCTGAAGAACTTCCTGGTCTACCCCCCAGAGCGTGAAGTTGAATTCGTTATTGATCTTGAACCGAGTACAAAACCCATTTCTAAAACCCCATGTCGAATGGCTCCTACTGAACTTCAGGAGTTAAAAGTCTAACTACAGGAATTGTTAGACATCGGTTTCATTCGTCCTAGTACATCTCCTTGGGGTGCTCCTGTTTTATTTGTAAAGAAGAAAGACGGGAGTATGCGACTTTGTATTGACTATCGAGAATTAAATAGGTATCCATTACCTCGCATTGATGACCTGTTTAACCAGTTACAAGGAGTACAATACTTTTCAAAGATTGATCTTCGTTCTGGATATCATCAGTTGAAGATTAAAACTGAGGATATTCCAAAAACTGCCTTCAGAACTTGGTACGGGCATTATGAATTCTTAGTTATGTCTTTTGGATTGACTAATGCTCCTGCTGCTTTCATGGATATGATGAACCGTGTATTCAAGGAATATTTGGATCAGTTCGTTGTTATCTTTATTGATGACATCCTCATCTATTCCAAAAGTCGTGAAGATCATGAGCACCATTTGAAGCTGGTACTTCAAAGATTTCGTGACAACAAGCTATATGCCAAGCTGAAGAAATGCGAGTTCTGGCTTAAGGAAGTAGAATTCCTTGGGCACGTGGTATCAAAACATGGAGTATCTGTTGACCCGGCAAAGATTGAAGCAATTCAAAGTTGGGAGCAACCAAGCTTTCGGTGACCAAAGTCGTAGCTTTTTGGGCTTATCTGGTTATTATCGGAGATTCGTGGAAGGATTTTCTCGAATCGCTACTCTGTTAACTCAGCTGACTCAAAAAGATGCAAAATTCGTATGGAGCGAGGAATGCGAGAAGAGTTTCCAAGAACTCAAGAGGCGACTCATTTCGCACTGTTCTAACAATACCATCCGCCTTGATGGATTTGTTATCTGATGCTGATGCTTCGCAAAGGGTTAGGATGTGTTCTCATGCAACATGGGAAAGTCATAACCTATGCCTCATGATAACTCAAAGAATATGAGAGGAATTACCCTACTCATGATCCGGAGTTAAGCAAAGAATCGTTTTAACGTTGAAAATCTGGACACTTTACCGTATGGGGAGAAAGTGGAGATTTATACGGATCATAAAAGCCTCAAATATTTCTTCACTAAAAAGGAACTCAACATGTGGCAACGACGTTGGCTCGAGCTGTTGAAGGATTACGACAATAACATTCAATATCATCCTGGAAAAGCAAACGTTGTAGCTGACGCATTGAGTAGAAGATCATATGCGGGTATGAGTGCAATGTTGTTAACACAAAAGCCCATTTGGTATGACTTGCAAAGGATGGAGGTAGAATTAAAGACTCCAGGGACCCACATGATGATGGCAAATATACGAGTAGAACCTACTTTAATTGATAAAGTTAAAGATGCTCAAGCTACGGACCTGGGGCTGATGCGTATGAAGAAGAAAGTGCAAGAAGGTGTTATTCCAGAAGCAAGAATTGATGAAGAAGGAATACTTCGAGTTAACTCTAGACTTTGTGTTCCTAACGATTCTGACTTGAAGCATAGAATCATAATGGAGGCACACAACACCCCGTTTGCAATCCATCCTGGGAGTACCAAAATGTATCATGATATTCGACATACATTTTGGTGGAACAATATGAAGAGAGAGATCGCAGAATTTATCTCGAGGTGTTTAACTTGTCAACGTGTAAAGGCGGAGCATCAAGTGCCAAAAGGTCCATTACAACCACTTGAGATTCTGGAATGGAAGTGGGAACACATTACTATGGATTTCGTTACGGGTCTTCCCAAAGTTTCTCAAGGAATAGATGTGATTTGGGTTATTGTTGATAGATTAACCAAGTCTGCTAATTTCTTACCTATACAAGAAACTTATTCCCTTGAACGTCTTGCTCATATGTACGTGAATGAGATTGTGTGATTGCATGGCATTCCAGTATCCATAGTTTCAGATCGTGACCCAAGATTCACTTCAAGATTTTGGGTTAGCTTGCAGAAAGCTATGGGCACGGATTTATTTATTGATTCAAAGATACCATCCTCAAATGGACGAACAATCAGAGAGGACTATTCAAACCCTTGAAGATCTATTAAGACTCTGTGTTCTAGATTTCAAAAGAAGTTGGGATAAGTACTTGCCACTGGTGGAATTCTCTTACAACAACAGTTATCAAGCAAGTATAGGCATGGCTCCATTTGAGGCGTTGTATGGACGAAAATGTCGTTCTCCAGTATGCCGGGACGAGGTGGGAGAAGCAACATTGTTGGGACCAGAGTTGGTACGTATGACCACAGAAAAGATCCAAATGATTTGATAACGTATACAAATGGCACAGGATCGACAAAAGAGTTATACGGATCTTCATCGTAAGGACGTGGAATTTGGTATTGGGGATCATATACTATTACATGTTGCTCCATGGAAGGGAGTTACAAGATTTGGGAAAAGAGGAAAGCTCAATCCAAGGTTTGTTGGTCCATTTGAGATTCTTGACCGAATAGGAAATGTGGCATATAGACTCGCATTACCTCCTAACATGTCTCGTGTTCATAATGTTTTTCACGTATCTATGCTTCGTAAATATGTGAAAGACCCGAACCATATTATTGAGTTAGAACCAGACGAGATAGACGAAGATTTAACATACGAGGAGATACATATTAAGATCTTGGATAGGAAAGAGCATGCCCTACGTACCAAGGTTATACCACAAGTTAAAGTTTTGTGGAGGAACCATGCTATTGAAGAAATGACCTGGGACCTGGAATCGGAAATGAAAGTGAGGTACCCTCACCTGTTCGAAACACCAGGTACGTACGTCAATTTCGAGGACAAAATTTTATAAGGAGGGGAGGTTATAAAATCCCAACTTATTATAAATAAAATTGAATTTTCTTCTATTCATTATTCTAAATTAATAAGGTGTTAATTTGATATAATGCTTTGGTTATGGGTGAAATGTGCAAAGTTTACAAAATAAGCAAGTGGTTATAAAATATTCATTTACGTTGGGAATATTCGTTTGGTCGTGGAATATTCTTTTTGTTTGGAAATCTCCATGCACGACTTGCAGTCATTTGTAGGGCCCCATAACGGAAAATGGTTGGATGAAAGAAAATGACAAAGATTGAGTTTTATAAATAATTGGCGTAATTGTTACCGCTATTAAAGGTTGTTGGGTTACTCGGTGGTTAAAATACAATGTACGCGTGGTTGCACAAAGAGATACCAGTATTACAAAATTTGTTGAATTATTGATTCGTACGTAAGAATGCACTACTCAATAATGGTTACAGTAGTTACTATTCAATATTTTATTTTATTGATTCAATAATTGCTGCGTTGTTAGTTTATGTTATTATTGTTTAAATAATTGTCACTGCACAGTATTTTCCATTATCAGAATAATAATTCATATTATTTGAATAATATTATTAGATAACATTATTGGCAATGTCTAGAAAGTTCTGTCAAGGAGAGGTTAGGTCATCTAATTGCGCGCCAGTAAGGAGAAATCCTTATTGGAAATCCCCCTCTTTCCTAGGAACGGCCTGGTTGTCATAATTGTGATTCTGTAATGTTATTTATGAATAATTAATTATTGATTTATATGATAAGGAAATATTTATTTTATATAAATGATGGATTTGTTTATTTTATGTGATTATAATTGAATGAGTTAATGTTGAGGTGTTTTATCTGTATTTTTTATCTGAATGGAGGTATTAAAAATCAAATCAAGATTTTTACGATATATTATGTGTGTTATAATTTTTAATCGTATCGTTGGATCGTTGTGATTCTTGGATATGTTATACATATATAAGTTGAGTATATGTCCACAAATTTTGAACCGTTAAAATGAACGTATGATTTATTATGAATTTTAAGAGGTGGTGATTCGTAAATTAGGTTTATAAATGATTTTGGTAGAAAATTCTAGAATTGAGTGGGCCCCACTTGTGGTTGGTGAGAAATGTGCTCAAATTGAATTTCAAATGTGGTGGGTGGAAATAGTAGCGAGGTAAAAGCCATCCCAGTGGCAGTCAAGTCTGCTTTGGTAGGCTAACATTTTCCTATAAATAGAGGGCTAAGTTAGAATTGAAAATCACACCAGAAACATAAGCTTTCTCTCTTTCTCTCTATATTATCGAGCATATTTTGTGGGTATTTAGATACTTTGAGAGTTGTTGTTCAGTACAAGTTTCATTCAGCATCACTTCCGACCTTTCATTCCGAAGTACTGCTTCTTTGAGATAAGGGATGTTATTTTCTTCATAAATGATATTACTTTCTCCAATATCATTATGCTGAAATATTGATATGAACTTTTTATCAAATATGGAACTTTTTGTGTTGGGGTTACTATTCACGTATACGGCACTATTCACGAATACGACACTATTCACCAAAAAATGAAAATTTTCTTTTTTGTCCAAAATGTCTATTATGGTTACTAGCTTTGATTGTATCCATGTTTTGATCTTCATTCTTGAATTTTGCCCCATAATTATTTATTATGGAGTATTTTTGAATTTGGACAAACTAAAATACTTAATCCTTAATCCTTAATCTTTGTCCTTTTGTTTCACTTGATTCGCTTTTTTAAAAATATTTTCATCATCCTCGACCATAAATGATGATACTTCATCAATATCTTTGGCCCAGTAGTGCAAAGATGAATGATTAATCGATGAATATCTTTGGCTCGTAGTGCAAAGATGAACCCAGTGTTGAGATGAATATGACCGATCGGGTGATTTAAATGAATATCTTTGGCACCAGTGGTGCAAAGATGAATATTGATTGTTGTTATTCTGAGGATAAAATATTGATGATGGACTTTTAAATCTTAGAAGATACTAGAACTCATTCTCTACGTGACTCTTCTAATGGATTGCTGTTTCCGCTGCATTTACTGATCTAAAACTTGTTCTCTATTATATTCTATCAGATTTTTTTCCTGTTGAGGACTAATGGTAATTTGTTGTATATTATCTTAGTCATAATATTCTTTACTGGGCTAGTTGAGCTCACCATTTTCCTTGTTGTTCCATTTTTCTTCTCAGGAGGTGAGAATATAGCAGGGACTAGCCGGGGTATGGAGTGATGATTCAAGATAGTTATTTTAATAGTCCTCACTATTTTGTAAAATAGTGTATTAATAAATGTATTGAGGACTTATTTGGTTGTGGATATTGTCTAGAAGACAATAGTTGTATTTAAACTCACAGTATGTGTTGTCGTATTTTGCACGACAATTGTAATAGTGAAGTTGTAGTTTTCTTTCTGTACCATGTATTATGGTGACTCAGAATGGGTGTTGTATACCTATTTTGGGGGCGTCGCAAACAAGATTAAAATTTGACTTGAGAAGATCCAGCCTAGCACGAAAAGGAGACATATCAACACCTATGGCTGCAAGGTTGTCTACATCATCACTAAATTTTTTCAAGTCCTCGACTCGCAAAGAGTATAAAGAAAGATCGTGAAGCCCGAGAACAAGGTTGGCGAGACGATTTAAAAAGAAGGTTTGGGCAAAGGCTTCCTTAATAATCAGTCGGTCAAGTATCTGCGGGAATCGAGCCAGAAGAAGCTTGATACTTTCCTGACTAGAAGATGATATCTGAAAGCCCCTCCAAGAAACAAGATATCCACAAGGATTGAAAGAAGCTCTAGAGGGAGCTACTTTAGAAGCAATCATAGAGTTCATCGAGACAAAGGATGAAGGAGCAAGGGCCTGATGTGCTGCTGATGACTCCTCGAACCCTGGGTCATCCGAAGGATAACCAAGCTCACTATATGGCAAGGTGGCAACACTTGGATAGAGAGCATCAAATAAAGAAAGTGTCTCAACAGACAAAAAAAAATTAAGAAAACAAAGATTGAGCAAGATCTGGAAAGATTTTTAAAAGATTTCCTCAGATGTCCAAGGAAGAACCCTTCTAGGTTTTGTCTCCCTAGGGTTTAAACCTAAGGGTTCGAACTCCTAGGCCTTTTCTAGGACCCTTGTTTTCAAGAATTGAAAAGTGGAGTACCACAAAATCGTTCAAAAGCTTGAAGTATTCTTGCAAGATCGTCCTTTGGAATTGCGACTCTCGCGCAGGGGGCAAATGTGGGCCTTAACATAAATTAGGGTTCACATGACCTAATTGGATTAAATTCACAATTAGGATTTCATGACCTAATTAAATGTACAAATTAGGGTTCACAATATAATTAAATGAATGACGAAAAAGTCAAAAATAAATGTGCTAAATTTGAGAGAAGCCTCCACGTATTTCGAGGTAAAAGACTCGTGGAGGCGACTCATTTTGAGAATTTATTGAGTGATTGGATTGGTGGCTAGAAGGACATGACGATCTGGACAATACTCTGGTGACTAAGGGTATTTTTGTAATTTTCCTGGTGGTCATGTGCTAGCACATGACCACTTTTAGAAAACCCTATAAATACCCATTCCATTCTCTTGGAAATGGGGACCTCTCTTGGAACTTTGGATTTGGACTCTTGGAAGATTAGAAGACTTGGACATTCTCTCAACTCGAAGTACTCAAGAAGGCTATTGGAATCACTGTTACCCTAACAAAAATTTTAGATTCTAGGAGTTCTGTCACATGTCATTGGAGTAAGTGCTTGTATGTTCTTTTCCTCTTTTCAATTCATCAATCAATTTTGTGCTATTCGTGAATTTCTTTTTTTTTCAGCCAACATGAAACTCTAACCCTAGCAAAATACGATTTCCTTGCTCATAAAAAGGAATGAATTAGAGTAACCTTTCCGACATATTTAATCCAATGACATAACTTTACCTAAAGGAGGGAGAGAGAGTTTAGAAGGTTTTTAGAGTATTAATTGAGAGCACACATTGGGAAATTAACAACTTTAATTAACGGATTCCACCGGCATTCAAAAATATTATTGATGCTGGCAACAAGGATGAATAATTTTTTTTGGGTTGAAGTGAGACAGAGACTAACAAACGAGATAACACTTTTTTATCATGTTGAAAAATCAAATTATTACTCTAAAGCAAAAAGTAAATATGGTTCCATCTCTTTTCCATGCAGGCATGCTATCAAAGTAATCTGTAGAACCTGTCAAAGCATATATTTTTATATTATAGGAGATAACATTGTGGCATCACTAACATTGAAAAATACCAATTCAAATGTTAGATGTATCTTTTAACATTTACCTAATATTGGGTTAAAAGTCCTACATTTGACACATTTATGTTGAAGTTAACTTACTATGATATATAATTATTTGTAATTCTTATAGAGTATTAACCATCTATAATATTGAAAATAAAAAAAATAATTAATATTAGAAATTGAAAATCGATTATTAATAATAGTGGATGGTAAAAAAAAATACATATCATCCGTTACTAATAGTAGCAGACGATAATCAGAATAAGAATTTAACTTTATTAACCAGGGTACTTTAGGGTTTATTAACTATGATTTAAGTTTTATTAAATAGAGTTTAGGGTTTATTAACTTTTTTTAACTGAGTAGGGTTTAGGGTTTATTATTTTCATCTGCATAACTGTTATGTGGATGATGTACCATATTTGCTTAACAGTTGTGCAGATGAGATATCCCATATGCGCAATAATTGTGCGAATATAATTTCTAGGTTCCCATCCACACAATTATTGTTCGGACGAGGTATATTTTAGGTCATTCGATTTGATTTTTTTAAAACGGATAAAGATGAGTTGGATAATAAGGGTTTCTATTCAACTTTAGATATGAATCATTATCCATAGTATTCAGCTGTATGTTTTAACATATTATCATAATTAAGATCTTTTTTCATTCATGTGACCTAAAGATGCACAATTTAAGTATTTAGTATTATTGGTGTATTACATTAAAATTTTGAACTAAAAACTCGTTATGTATAATTGAGAAATATCTCAATTTATCACCAATTCATTAAGATATATGATTCAAATATCCAAAACTAACAAATAAAGTTTTATTTAATAAAATGTTGCGTTTATACGCCAATTCATTAAGTTGTATAATTCAACATCCAAAATTAATTAATTAAAGTTTTATTTGATCATAGAATACTGTTTTCTTATTCGTATTTGACTGTTTCAGGGTATGCAAATGTACAAAGGAGTGGAACCCCACTAAGAACCAGTTGTTGAGTTAAAAATAAAAGAGTTGTTAGCTGATGGAAGGTTCCAACGTAAATAAATAAATGTTTCAGTCACATAGGGGATCACTATATATATATGGTAGCCTTTACCTTTGTATAGCCAATCACAACTAAAAGTATTCTTTATATTACATTTGGAGAGTTTCTGGCAGCCTAATTGGGTAGGCCAAAAATGGCCACATTTTGGCCTGGACTACTCTATGCCTTGGCAATATGTGTTTTTGCAACTAATGTAGCTTCCCACAACCAACAACCTTATGATTATGTGTCACCACCACCACCTTATGCTTACAAGTCACCAAACCCACCACCACCACCTACGTCACCTCCCTATGCATACAAATCTCCACCACCTCGACACCTCTATAAATATCCACTAACACCTCGATACGTCTATAAATCTCCACCACCGTATGTGTACAAGTCTCCACCACCACCTCCTCCTCCATACGTCTATAAATCTCCGTCACCACCACCTTACATCTACAAATCTCCACCGCCGCCATCTCCTTCACCACCACCACCCTATGTGTATAAGTCTCCACCACCACCTTCTCCATCACCACCACCTCCTTATATTTACAAGTCCCCACCACCGCCATCTCCCTCACCGCCACCACCCTATGTATACAAGTCTCCACCACCACCTCCTTACATTTACAATTCTCCGCCACCACCTTCTCCATCACCTCCTCCTCCTTATATCTATAACTCCCCACCACCACCTTCACCATCACCACCACCTCCTTACATTTACAATTCTCCGCCACCACCTTCTCCTTATATTTATAAATCTCCACCACCGCCACCTTATGTGTACAACTCCCCACCTCCACCATCTCTCTCGCCACCACCACCACCGCCACCTTACATTTACAAATCTCCACCACCACCTTATGTGTACAATTCTCCACCTCCACCATCTCCCTCGCCGCCGCCACCATATGTATACAATTCTCCACCACCTCCTTCATCATCACCCCCACCTCCTTACATTTACAAATCTCCACCACCACCATCTCCTTCACCACCGCCGCCTTATGTGTATAACTCCCCACCTCCACCATCTCCCTCGCCGCTGCCGCCACCACCCCCACCTTACATTTACAAATCTCCACCACCACCATCTCCTTCGCCACCGCCACCTTATGTGTACAATTCTCCACCTCCACCATCTCCCTCGCCACCACCACCATATGTATACAATTCTCCACCACCACCTTCATCATCACCCCCACCTCCTTACATTTACAATTCTCCACCACCATCTCCTTCACCACCACCACCTTATGTGTATAACTCTCCACCTCCACCATCTCTCTCGCCACCACCACCATATGTATACAATTCTCCACCCCCACCTTCTCCATCACCACCGCCACCTTACATTTATAAATCTCCACCTCCACCATCTCCTTCACCACCGCCACCTTATGTGTACAACTCTCCACCTCCACCATCTCCCTCGCCGCCACCACCATATGTATACAATTCTCCACCACCACCTTCACCATCACCACCGCCACCTTACATTTACAAATCTCCACCACCACCATCTCCATCACTACCACCTCCATACGTATACCAATCCCCACCACCACCTTATATATACAAGTCTCCACCACCTCCATCACCACCCCCTCCATACCTGTACAAGTCTCCACCTCCTCCTTACTTATACAAATCACCACCACCACCTTCCCCATCACCACCACCTCCATATATCTACAAATCTCCACCACCTCCATCTCCCTCACCACCACTGCCATACTACTACAAATCTCCACCACCTCCATCTCCATCACCTCCTAAATACTACTACACTTCTCCACCACCTCCCAAGGGTTACTAGACAAAGTAACTAAAATACTATCATCATCTTGTCGTATATATACAATTAATGTTTTGATGCTCCAAAGTTGATGAAGGAAATATTCTTATATAAAAAGAAATCGGACCAGGATTTAATGATGTCCTATTATCTCACAAAAAGCCTGGAAAATAAAGGAATTCAATGTGGCTATTTTTTTGTTTTGTTTTTATGTTGTTTTGTGTTTCTGAATCTTTGAATCTTTGATGTGAAAATGTAATTCTTTACTCCGTATTTAAAGTTTTAATAAATTTTACGTTTTCTTTTTCTATATTATATGTGGAATCAACATCTTATATACTTTCATAAGTTTACATTATTAATTGAGATGAATGAATAAGTATTCTGTTAGAATATAGGATCACACCCATGCATACAAACGATAGAGAATTAAGAATAACACAAGAGATTTACGTGGTTTCTCAATTTGGGTACTCCACAGGCGGCTTGTTGTTTATTGATGATTTCTTGGTTACATAGGGATTTACAATAGATAATATTTATACCTACTAATCATATTACAACCCTACTTCACATTATATCTCAATTACCCATAATGTCCCTCTAATAAACAACCCAGAAAAAAAACTCTTGTAGCATCATGGGCTTTCACCCCGCAACCTTTCATTACCAATTCGATGGGCTGGTCGTCGTCTTCCATCCGCTCCGCCGCTCGGGACCTACGGACTGAAAGCTACGCTTCCGCCTCGCTAGACTCAGACTGACTAGCCTTTTTCAATAACTTCTATATTATGAGTCACAAGTTTCCAACATATTCGCTATGTTGAAAATATAAAATTTCACTCCTCTTTTAGTATTCTTGCTTGAATTTCCTGGATTAGGAATAACTTGAATTTGTAACTTTACTATACTAATGCATTATAGAATGGGAAATAATTTATCTTGTGATTCTGCGTATCGTTTTTTTTGTCAGTTAACTCTTTTAGAGGTAATTAACTTTTTTTGTCAGATGCTTAAATATATAATATTATAATCTTATTTAATCTTTAGTGTATGTTGCAATTGTAGTAGGCCTAAAACTTTTACAATGCATAAATGAAGCATGTGGTGTGCGCGTTGAAGAATAATTTATTTGTCCTTCTATATGCATAACGCGAATTTCTAGTTAAATAAAAAACAACAGGAGAATAAGTAAATATCCAAACCATAATATATGTGTGTGTGTGTATTGTGTGTTACTATATATGTTGTTGTAGAATATTTCATACCTTGTGACACGGGTTTTCTTTCAAATTAGTATGAAGAAATCAGATTAATCTATTGCTAATGAATTTGATATAGCTGCGTTAGAATGGTTCTAGAGTTGAACATTTAATATGAATATAATGGTTCTTTCTCAACTTTAAATTCATCAAGCAGTTGACCATACTTATCTATCCATACTATAGGTTGTTTCTCAGCAACACAAAACAGATTTAGAAGTGAGATCTTTTAAAACTTTTTCACTTATTAAAGATCAATGTATTATCAAATAATTAATTAATTAATATTAATTAAATATAGCAGAATATTAATTTTAAAATCTCCATAAAGATTTAATGAAATCTCAGTTGAATTTAGTACTTGTAAATTTTAGTCACAATAGTTAATATAGCAGAGTATAAATACTGAATGAAAAAGACAAAATTTAAGTGATTCGAAGACTAGACAACTCTTAATTCACTCTTCTACTCTATGAGTAGAAAATCCACTAAGAATAGATCACACAGATCTTTTACACTTGAACCACTAAGATTCTTTCGAGTCGCTTAGTCTCGGAATAGGGACACACAGTCCAGATCACAAAGATCTCTTCAAGTCTCCTAGACTTGAAATAATTGTCACTAAGACAATGGAATCGTAGATGATTGAATGTTGCTTGAGTGCTGCTAAGTTTGCAATAAGTTTGACTTCTTATGTACTTAACAGCTTGAACTAGTACGTAGTTCTGTTTCGTAGAGTAAAGCTCTTTATAGTTCGGCAGAGTTTCAGCTTGTTAGATTGTGATTCATACTTAAATTTGAATCATCACACTTTTTTATAGTCTGCCTGAAAGTTTTCCGTTGCAAAGTTTTTGTTTGAGCATTTAATGCTCTAATACTCAAGGATCGTTGATGTCAGTACTAAAAAAATGGTCATTTGTGATAGTCAAAATCTATTACAAAAAGTAAAAAAACCATCACGAAAGGTTTACGTAATAGTTTTAAGCATCACAATGGTCGTCTTGTATACGCCCGTCATGAAAGATTTTACATGATGATTTTGGCACTCACACAAACGCTTTGTGCTTTTGTGATAATTAATACAATCACATTAACGCATAATCTATTGTGACAAGACTAGAGATCAAAGGTAAGAACGTGAATCTCTATTTACGTATAATTTATTCCACTGTATTAATTGTATCAAATGATACTTATAGGATTCGAACCCTTCCACATTTGTAAACTAAATAACGAGTATTACAACTACACCAAAACCCAAATCATGATTATAATTTTAAAACAAAATATAAAAGGAAACATATGCGAGTTGACTTACTTTTATAAAATTACTTTCATATAAGACTTGGTGATTACAATGGTAGTCACAAATACTCTATAATGATGGCAAAATTAGTCATCACTGAGAGCCATCATATATTTTATTGTTCTGTGATGACTTTAAAATTCCATCACAAAATACCTTCTTTTTTTAATTGCAAATAAAAGTCGTCAATTTTTTTTAATGATTGTCATGGCCGTCACAAAATATTGTTTTGATTATTTCTTACATTAAAATATTAGTGATAGCTTAAATGCAATCACGAAAAGGGTATATCTATAAGTGATGACTTAGTGAGTCATAAAAAGAAAATTTTTTTGCGTGAAAAATAAATTTGGTGTGATTGACATGGCCATCACAATTATAATACATTGATGACAAGATTAGTCATCACTAAGAGCCATCATATATACTATTATTTTGTGATTGCTAAAAAAATTCATCATAAATTATTATCTTTTGTGATTGTTAAAAATTCTCACAAAGTTACGTCACATATTCTTGTTTTTTTAGTAGTCATGTGTTGACTTCTAGGGTGGTTGTGTTAGCTTGCTTTCGGTTTCTTTTACCTGTCACATTATCCTGTAGTTTCACCACGTCAAGCTAGTTGTTAATTGGACAAAAACATATTCTGAACTTCGATTTCAACGAATAATATGTGATCCTTGCATTGGGTTCGCCAATGTAGCGCCCCAAAATCCGGGTCCCTTGAATCTCAAACCTAGTGTGTCACGATACATCATCTTCATACATATTCTATAAACTAATGCAGAATTATAAATATAAATTATTTATTACACAATAGTTTTGTAATATTTCCCAAGGTCTACAACCTTTATCTTAATACATACCTTTAATAATTCACAAGGTTTACATAATCAATTTACGTTAGTTATCATAATAGATAAATGTCCATATAAAACTAATCTCCATCTTTTCCTTTTCCTTTGTCATTCTTTGAGCATTCGAGTTAAACTAAAATATATTCATGATATAGCAAGGGTGAGCAACTACTTTGCTCAGCAAGTTTAAATACAATAAAGATATATCATGATTGAAAGAAATAATAAGCTTTCAAGTTTTCAACAATATAATGATTGTGAAAGAGCGTGAATCAAATTTCAATACGTGAATGATTAAATTAATAACGATGAGTGGTCAACAATGATCATGAACAAAATACTTTGGTAATGAATGTGATCAGCCTTTCATACCTGATAAACATATGCAATGTGCACTAAATGCGAATCAATAATCATATATGTGAAATAATTGTCAATAATTAAACCACTAGCATTCTTGAAAATTATTAACTCGAGTTTGAGTTAGAAAACTTGTCATTGCCATTGATTATCGTTAAGCAATCTAATTTAATCTCTTATGAAAGACCTATCATTAATAAGATCGATCCTCCAATTAGCATAATACATTTTATCTCACAATACTATTACTCACATAATAAATTAGCTAACATTTAGCCAAATAATCAAACATTGAATAATTCTTTAACTCATTAGTAATATTATCATCCCTTAATAATATTACTATCATTTAATCATCATATTAAACTCTTGGCTAATATTATTAATCATTTAATAATATTTTAATCACTTAATACTATTAATCACTTAATAATATTTAATAACTTCTTAATATTATTAAATCATTTAATAAAATATTAATCATTCAAAAATATTATTAATAATTTAATAATAATTTAATTATTTACCAATATTATTAACCATTTAATAATATTTTAATTCTTATATAATATTATTAATTATTTAATAATATTTTAATCATTCACTAATATTATTAATCAATTAATAATATTTTAATAATCTAATATTATTAATTTTTTAATATTTTAATCGCTTATAAAGGTATCACACATTTTAAGATTTAAATATTTTACATCTTGAAGCTTAAACCATTTAAAATCTATTTCAGAAATATCTTTTACCTTTACTCGTAAATTCGGAGTTTAAACAGCTAATGCATAGCTTTTATAGTAAAACTCAATTTACTATATTATTTCTTTAATTTAAATATTTTTTACATCAATTTGTCCGTTCATGAGTCAACACTGACTGTTGCCTCATATATAAATATTTTATCTCTCTAGCACATTCGTTTATTTTTCATTTTACGATTATTCGCATTTTTGCTTTATATATATATATATATATATATATATATTTATCGTTACGTAAATCTCAGCTCAAAAACCATATTTTGAACACCGAAAACCTCAAAATATCATTTTTGTGATTAATAAAAAATTTCAAAGGTTTTACATTCTTAGTTGCACCACAAAATAAATTTATAGGTAACTATATTTTTTATTTTAATTAAATATGTAATTTATATTTATTACATATTTTTATTGCTTTATTTATGCCCGAAAGAAAGTTTCTCGACATAAAATATCATTTATAGTCAAATCTCACCCCGTAGGACTTTATTAAATTTATTATGACTTATTATTTTGGCGAAACGCGATTCGAAACGTCAAACGTCAAAGTCGCTCAATGCGCCGAAGCTCGGCGTTCGCTTAAATTTTAGTTCTAACATGCATGTTCACTCATTTTTACTTTTCAAATCATAAGCTATATAACAACAAAATTTTGGGCATGTTATAGACCTTATGGCGTAGTATTTTAGAAAAATTTCTAACCGCCAAAACGGATCACGGAACCCATCAAAATAGCTCGTCAAAAAGCATGTCGAATACCCAACAGATAAATGCACAAGACGCCTAAATACACAAGACGTCATTTCTTTACCAAATAGAAGTTCTTTTCATTGCTTCGCATACCAAATTCGCTATTTTCGAATTTCGTACACGTTGTTCGTTAATCGGATTGATCCCATTTTTGGATATGTTTTTCATATCATATGAAACTATTTTTAAAAAATATGAAACCCATTTGGGGTTCATTAAGAAGTTCCAATAATTCACTAAAAATGGACGTTCATAACAATTTTAAACTTTTTCTCATCTTTACTCTTTATCACTAAAACAGTCATAACCTTTTCATTTCAAAACATTTGCGAGCGATTCTTGAGCCCATGCAAAGCTAACTTCCGAGACTACAAGTTTTATGCTTTGACCTTTTTGAAATTCTAAACACAGAATTCCAAAAAAATCGTGCAAGGGGACTTCCCCGAGTTTGTTAAACAGTTTTGACGCAACTACTTTGAACGGTCATAACTCTTTGCTCAGAAGTCGAAATTAGTCCGTTCGGGAGTCTATGAAAAGCTTATTCAGTGTACTATAATATACCAAAAGCCCACAATTTTCTGGAGCATCTAACTAATCCCGGATTTTTCTTTTATGGTCAGTAGTCTACTATTTTTTCTAAGTTAAAAAACTGTTTTACTTTTCTTTCTTTGGATCAAATTTTTATCACCTAAAATTGTTAAATCCATAAAAAATACACTATATAACATGTAGATCTAAAGTTTTTAAAGTTCAAAATCATAACTTGATAGTTCATCAAATTCAAACACAATAAAAGGAATAAACTAAATTAGGGTGTTATACCTTTCTTATTGCTCTCTTCCTTCTTCTTCTTCTTTCTTCTTCTTCTTTGTCTTCTTTAGTGACTGATCTCTTTCTTTCTTTTTTCTATGTAGACGGGTGTGTGAGAGAAAAATGAGAGCTAATCTTGCATATCTATCAATATCTTAGCAAATCTCCTATTTTTCAAAGGCTAGATTTTTAGGGTGGTGACTCACCTTTGAAATAAAATAAACCACATGCCAAATTCCTCATTGTATACCCGACCGGTGCATCCCCCCCACTTTTAGCCCCCTTTTTGCTTTAATTTTAATGGCCAAATTTGGGTAATTTAGCTTCTAGATAATCTTTGTAAATTGGGCCAAAGGTTGGGCTCTCAAATAATTAATTTGGGCTTTCCAATTTAATAGTTTGTACCATGTAAATTAACATGGTCCAATAAATTAGTTTTATCTTACCTTAAATGTTTAATTAGGGGTTTTAATCCACTCATTTTGGAAATTTAAATAATTACATAGATTTAACCATATAATTCAATTAGGTT
Source organism: Panax ginseng (assembly GCA_020205605.1). Classification (NCBI taxonomy): domain Eukaryota; kingdom Viridiplantae; phylum Streptophyta; class Magnoliopsida; order Apiales; family Araliaceae; genus Panax; species Panax ginseng. The sequence goes on from CM035135.1 coordinate 116,128,815, forward strand.
TTCTTTTTATTTTTCTTTCTATAATAAATATATACATATTTTCCATATATATATATATATAATCACATATATCCTTCGCATGAGTCAAAATATTTACTCCCTTTTTAAAAAACTTATTTGGGTCACCTTAGTAATTTGTGTCATGCTTACAAGTCTTGTAAATAATTAAGTATCGAGACTAGCTTAGTATATTCATATGGGTTGCCATAATTTCTAATTTGGCTTGCTGTTTCTTATTTTTTTTTTTGGACTTCCTTTAATCCGATTGATGGCTCATTTAACCAATTTAACTTCTAGAAATTAATTATTATCAAAATTAATGTCGATTTCTACTAAGACCAATATTTCCAACGCACATGAAAATATTATCTTCAACAATTTCATCTTTGAATTTTTTTAGAGTTTGACTTTTTCTTGTAAAAGTCAACTGTTAAATTTTTGACCAAAAAGTCAACCTTGATACAAAATAATGTTTATGTCTATCCTGGCTAATTTCGACGTTCTGAACTCAAATCCGCAATCTATTCGTCGAAATTCTCATCCAAACTCAAGGTTTGACTTTCCACCATAAAAGTCAACTGCTAACTTTAACCAGAAAGTCCATTCCGACACATATCGTGTTTATAGACTTCTCTTACTAGATTCATCGCTCCAGACCCAAGGGAAAAGTTTGCTCATCAAAATTCTACTCCAAAATCAATTGTGAGTTTTAATTCCAATTCATGCGTTATATTCAAATATTACTCCCTTCGTTAGTTTTAACTACTTAATTAGCCTAAATAGAAGAATTTTTTTTTTCACATCTCATCACTAAATATATAATAAATATACAACACCTATATCAATTATTCCTTACATAATCACATGAATATATATAACTCATATACATTTATATTTTCAAATTTGACACGTCTCATAATAAGAATTTTATTCTTATTTTAATAATCTTTAAAAATTCGGGTTATCGCAGTCAATCTGCAATGCTCCTTATTTTAAGTCTTCTGTCAGTTTTGACTTGCTCTACGAACTGGGTAGATGATGAAAAACGTAGTGTGTGGCCTTTACTTTTCCATACGACTTGAGCTTTATGATTAGAGAGGCTACAATTTTCTCTACGAGCTTGAGCAGACTCTACAAACTTCTCTTTAATATACGATCTTGTCTTCACTCTATGATCTTCTGTTCACTATAAGATCTGGAGTGAACTCTACGATGAGTATGCAGGCTCTAAGATCACCTGTTAAATGGTCTACGAACATATAGCTTACTCTGCGTTTACATCTTCATTCAACGATTGGGCATAGTAGTTTTACGATCATTTAACAATACATTACGATCACTTAGATTTTATCATCTATATATCATTAAAGATTTATAAGATCAACCTAACACATTTGATCTTTTCTACTCTAAGTCCGTGTATATTATGATCTCATTAAGAACTTTACAAAAGCTACTGAACAAATATACTTTAAACATATCAACATCAAATTAAACATTTAGACTCTAACAATCCCCCTATTTGATGATGACAAAACCAGAAGTTTTAGAGCATTCATCAATTCTACAGTGTAATGCTTGAAATTAAACATGACTTAAAAATACAGTAAACAATTGTATTGCTAGATCGAAAAGATGAATTTATTGATGTATATATATTTTGTATAGAGTATGAAAGTTTACAATAGATATAATTTAAAAAAAATATACCTCTATATTTTTTATCTATCTCCTTCCTCTCTTTTGACTTGGAGGGTCTCTTTGCTCTGCTTCCTTCCTTCTATAATACGTCTATCTTTCTTCAGCTTTTCGGGTATACAATTATTGCTCAGAATCCCTTGGGCCAAAGTCAGGCAAATCGATTCTTTCTTCCCCAACAACATTAACCCCGTGAAGGTTTTTGTTAATCAGCATGAGATCACTAGTTGGAAGTCGTGAGCTAGTTGAAGTAACTGAACTCGATGAACCATATCTTGATGCTAAGGAAGAATGGCCATGATCTATTAGGATTTCTTGAGCTTGAGAAGTTTGAGTAGCTTGAGGAGCTTGAGGTGATCTGAAGAGTGGAGGATATATATAGATGTTTGAATAAGTCTCATGCTCTCCCTCTGTCTTGGTCTCTCCCCCTTTTTGTCATTATTAAAACCATCAAATAGCTGCTTGAAAACATCAATAAGCTCTTGAAATTGATTGGTTGACATGGAAATATCATCCCTAATCTCTCTTTATCTTTCATTAGCTTGATCTCATTGTTGATGGAAATACAAAAAAAGGGTCATTGGTGATGGGGTCATTACCGATAGCCACTGTAAACACCCGAAATTTCTCTTTTCGTTTACTAACCCTTGTAAAAACAAATTACACAAGTGAAAAATATAAAAATTTATCACAACAATTCCTGAGCAGCAGACTATTAAAGGCAAGATGGTTGACTAGCCGACGTATTCAGGAAGATACTTTTCTTCTTGTTGCTCCATCTTCCCGGACCCGAAATTGGTCAAGCATGATGTCATTGAATAGTAGAGATTGAGAATAAGTATATGAAGTGATAGACTCCATAACATGCTTGCGTGAGGTGGTCGTCGCCCCGATCATTTCTAGCAAAATTGTATGGTGAATTGCTTACAACACCTTAACCCATAAGTTATATGTAGACTGTAATCTTGGTATATGTTACTCGCGTTCGGAAATCTATGTTGAATGGACACCAACGACACCTTGACCCCTCACTTATATTAAAGTGGTAATCTCGGTACAATCGACGATTAATGTATGGTAGAATACGCCACACACAACTATGATCTGTTGTATGATAAGTTAATTGAACATTTATAGACAAACCATGAAAAATTCGGGAGTTCTTAAAGAACCAAAAAGAGAATAATCTCACAAGTTTATTATTAATCTGAAGTTTTATATCTCTATTACATAAGCTATGTAATCTGTTAGTTCCCAGAGGCACAATAGTTATCTAGAAGAGGGGCTGGGGGTTGAATAGATAATTAAAATTCTTTTTCGTTTTACTTTGTTAGTTTTGATAATGATTCAAACACAGCGGAATTAAGATTTGTTTGATCTCCCTTTTTAGATATAGTGAGTTAATGAGAGTGAGACAGTTATAGCAAAGATGCAATAGACACAACAGTTTTAAGTGGTTCAGAGCACTTAAAGCTCCTAGTCCACTCTTCTACTCCTTGAGTAGGAAATCCAGTAAGGATGTCTTTTACACTTTCTGAATCTCATAGATTCCTTCTAGATCAGCAGTCTAGGAACTTCTTAGTTCACTCTTGAACTCTTCAAGTCCAGCAGACTTGGTTCTTCACAGTTCACTTTAGAACTCTTCAAGTCCTTCTGACTTAGAACTTCTTACTTCACTTGTTTGGCTATTGTTGAGTTCTTGATTGGTGCTACTCAGTTGCCATTAAGCTCTTGTTCGAAAGAACTGAGTAGCTGAGCAAGCTTTCTCCTTTTCTTAGATCCTAGAGTTGAGCGTTTAGTGTTCTTCTTTGTTTTTGTTCAATGCTTGCTTAGTTGAATCATCTGCAGATGTCTTGCATATATGTGATCCTTGAAATCTGTCCGTTGACTCCATCCGTTGAAACATTTAATGCGTTTGATGTTTCTAAACTTTGATGGAGACTTTTCTGCATATCTTCTGAATTGCATTCTGGTCCACTGACATAGCAGACTGATTTCTCACCTAACACCTGAAAAGGTGTTTTCCTCTGACCCATGGTCCTTTCCTTATCTTCTTCAATACGTTTCTTTGTTGCATACTAAGGATATTTTTTAGGCCATTGGGACTGGTGAGTACTTCAACGTTTCTAACCCATTCCACTTTTGTTAAGATTTTATCTTTGAACAAATGGTCAAGGCCCACTACTTCTGACACAGCCAGATGATACTCTACGATTCAGATCGTGGTGTCTTGCCACCTTGGTGCTTGATGCTAGCAAACAAGAAAACTATAATTTCTCTTAAAGACTGGCACACTACGATCTTCACTTGCTTGTCTTGCAGACTCTACATTTCCGAGAGCACAATACGATCTCTGATTTGGCATCCTAAACCTCCAATTAAATTATTTTTTACACGAAATTAGACATTCCTAAACATTGTAATACACAAATAACTACTACTCAACCCTTCTAGTATGATTTTAACAAGTTAAAATATATAATTACATAATCAAAACATGTAATTCCACTGTTCTTGAAGGTTTTGAACACAAAATATAAAAATTATTATCACGGGTTTGTTATAACACCAAATCTGCCCATTCAAGGTTTGTTTTCTTCGTTTTAACATACGTAATTATATAAAGGTGTAAAATTTATGAGAGAATATATGTTTGACATATTAAATTTACGTATAAGGGCCATATGGCCATATTCTATACTCTGTAACAATATACTGCATATTTTTTGTGAAACTGATGATATGAAAATCTATAATATATAGTAAAAACATGCTATGCTAACATATTATCACATATACATCCACATAGTCAATACAATTTCCAACTACAGAGATTTTACAAAAATTTGAGAGCCATAATCATGAAAACTCTAATGACGTAAATAAAACTGGGTTGAAGAGATTACCCAAAACGTAGAGTGTAGATTAGTAGGAGATGAATTCTGTCTCAAATTCTTCTTTAATCACACCACTCAAAATTTTCTCAATGTTTCTCTGAATTCTCTCTGAACTCTCAAGTTGAATCTTAATTAAAAATACGTAAGGAACCAGATTGAACATTTATGCGCACAATTGAGGTTAGTTAATCCATACGTGGTTTAACCGCCCCCAACTCCTCATAAGGCCTCGTTTGGCTTGAAACATAAGTAACACTTCTAATTATTTTAATTAATCTCCTATACTATAGTTTAATAATGTCACACCCAATTAAATAATAAATCAAATATCTTGCTTAATTTAATTTAAATAAAATATAATAATTTCTTATTAATTCATGTAGTCACATAATTAAATTTCTCATTTATTAATTATGTCAAATTATTAAATCTCTAATTAATTAATAAATTAACTAAAATAACATTAGGCTTATTAAATATTTCTTTTAATTCAATAAGCTCACATAAATACATACTTTGAATAATAAAGATTCTTCACATTAATTTAATAAATATAACACGTATAATTAAATTAATCTACCACAACTTCATCAATTAATTATTTAATCTAATAATTAATTTATCCAAAAATATTTATTTAATCCAATAAATATTAAAATTAAATTACAAAATCTTGGTTGTCACATCTTTCCCCCCTTAAAAGGAATCTGTCCTCAGAATCACGACTCAAGTAATTCGTCCCGTTACATTCTCCCCCCTTACAAAGATTCTATCCCCAGAATCTCTTACAATAATCTAATTAAATAAATGAGGATAATTCTTCATCATATTCTCTTCGAGTTCCCACATAGCTTCTTCAGCGTTGTGGTTCCTCCAAATTACCTTAACAGAAGGTATTACTTTATTTCTTAGAACTTGCTCTTTTCGGTCGACAATCTGAATAGGAATTTCTTCATAAGATAAGTCTTTTTCAAAATGTAGGGGTTCATATTCAATCACGTGCTTGTAATCGGGTTTGTAGGGTCGTAGCACTGAGACATGGAATATGTTGTGGACATTTTCGAGAGCTTGAGGTAAGGCTACCTCATACGCAACTTCTCCGACCCTTCGCAGAACTTCAAAGGGTCCAATGAATCTTAGGCTTAATTTTCCTTTCTTTTCGAACCTGATCTTTCCCTTCTAGGGAGAGACCTTTAAGAACATATAACTACCCCGATTCAAACTCAACATTTTTATGGTGTGGATTGGCGTATTTCTTCTGTCTATCTTGAGCTGCTATCAATCTTGTTCGGATCACTTTGACTATTTCTGCTGTCTGCTGTACCAATTCCGGACCTAGTAATTATCTTTCGCCAACTTTATCCCAGTATAGCGGAGTTCTGCACTTTCTGCCGTATAATGCTTCATAAGGCGGCATGTCAATACTAGCGTGGTAACTGTTGTTGTAGCCAAACTCTATGAGCGGTAGATGATCGTCCTAATTTCCTTTAAAGTCCATTATACAAGATCTTAACATGTCTTCTAATGTCTGAATTGTTCTTTCACTCTGTCCATCTGTCTGAGGGTGATATGTCGTGCTCATTCGCAACTGTGTACCCATGCATTCTTGTAGACGTTTCCAGAAGTTTGACGTAAAGCGCGGATCTCTATCTGAAACAATTGACATCAAAACTCCGTGCCTTAAAACAATCTCTTTCACATATAACCTTGCCAACTGATCTAAGTTGAAACTGATTTTGATCGGAAGGAAGTGTGCGGATTTCGTCAATCGGTCAACAATAACCCATACTGCGTCATAGCCTTTCTGAGTTGTCGGTAGGCCAACCACAAAATCCATCATAATATGTTCCCATTTCCATTCTAGAATCTCTAAAGGTTGTAGTAACCCACTCGGCCTCTGATGTTCTGCTTTCACTTTCTGACATGTCAGACACTTGGCAACACATTCTGCAACCTCTCGTTTCAAATTTGGCCACCAGAAATGTTGTCGAAGATCTTGGTACATCTTGGTACTACCAGGGTGAATCAAATATCGTGAGTTATGAGCCTCGCTCAAAATTTCTTCCTTAATCTCTGGTATTGGCGGTACCCAAATTCTACTCTCAAATCTCAGTATTCCTTCCTTATCCATCTTGAATCTTGATTCGGTTTCATCGAATATCTTCTTTTTCACCGTTTTACATTCGTCATCCTGAAGTTGAACCTCTTTAACTTTATCTAATAGAGTTGTACCAGATTGCATCTGAAACAACTTCTCATCAATCTCCATAGGACACTTCACTTCCAATTTCAGCTTTTCTATTACTGAAATTAACTCCTCCTGATCGGTCAACATCATCAGTTTCTCCCGACCCTTTCTACTTAAGGCGTCGGCAACCACATTTGCCTTACCTGGATGGTATAGAATCTCACAATCGTAGTCCTTAATTAACTCCAACCACCTTCTTTGGCGTATGTTCAAGTCTTTCTGTGTAAAAATATATTTCAGACTCTTGTGGTCTATATATATTTCACACTTCTCCCCATAGAGATAGTGCCTCCAGATTTTCAAAGCAAAAACCACTGCAGCTAACTCCAAGTCTTGGGTCGGGTACCCCTTCTCATAATCCTTCAATTGTCGTGACGCATACGCAATGACTCTACCGTTCTGCATAAGCACACAACCTAGTCCTTTATGCGATGCATCACTATAAACCACAAAATTTCTTGTTTCATCCGGAAGGGATAATACAGGTGCTGAACTCAACCTCTTTTTTAATTCTTGAAAGCTCTCCTCACACTTCTCTGTCCAAACAAATTTCACCGATTTTTTAGTCAAATTCGTCAACGGAGTCACGATCTTGGAAAAATCCTGAATGAATCTTCTGTAATAACCTGCCAATCCAAGAAAATTTCTTACTTTCGACAGTGTCTTCGGCTGATCCCAGTTAATCACAGCTTCGACTTTGGAGGGATCCACTGAAATTCCGTCCCTATCGATTACATGTCCTAGAAATTATACTCTTTCAATCCAAAATTCACATTTCAAAAACTTGGCATATAACTTCTCCCTTCTCAATGTCTCTAATGTCACCCTCAAATGCTCTTCATGTTCTTCCTTGGTTTTGAATATTCCAAAATATCATCTATAAACACCACTACAAATTTTTCCAAAAACGGCTTGAACACTCCATTCATTAAGCCTATAAATGTTGCAGGAGCATTCGTTAGACCAAATGACATTACCAAAAATTCGTAGTGACCATATCGTGTTTTGAACGCTGTCTTCGATACATCCTCTGGTCTTACCTTCAGTTGATGATAACCACTCCTCAAGTCTATCTTTGAAAAGTATCTTGCTCTGTTTAACTAATCGAACAGGTCGTCGATTCACGGTAGTGGATATCTATTCTTTATCGTGACCTTATTCAGTTTTCTTTAGTCGATGTAGAGCCGCATTGTCCCATCCTTCTTCTTCACGAATAAAATCGGCGCTCCCCACGACAATACACTCGGTTGGATATACTTCTTGTCTAGTAATTCTTGTAGTTGAACCATCAGTTCTTTTATCTCTACCGGTGGCATTCGGTACTGTGCCTTCGATATTGGAGCCATTCCTGGAGCCAAATCGATCACAAATTCAACTGCTCTATCTGGTGGGAGTCCTGGCAAACCATCTGGAAAAACGTATGCAAAATCCCTAACTACTGGTATCTCATCTATTTTCTAATTCTCTTTACGACTATCGACTATGTAAGCTAGATATCCTACACAGCCTTGCCTTAACAACCTCCTAGCCTGCATCATCGTCAGATAACTCGCTTGTCTAGGCGACTTGCTACCATAAAACACAACCTTAGACGAAGTCATAAGGTTAATACGCTTCTTCTGGCAATCAATTACCGCCCCATAATTTGATAACCAGTCCATACCCAAGATAACATCAAATTCTCCAAGTCGAATAGGGATAAGATCTACGTTCATGATATTACCCTTAATATCCACTCTACAGTTCCTATGTATTGCATTTTCTACTGTAGATTATTTCTCTATTCGCAATTTCTATGTTCATGGGGTATTCTAACTCGTCCTTAAGCAATTCTAAGTTCTTAGCAAAGTCATCGGATATAAATGAACAAGTAGTACCTGAATCAAATAATACATAAGCATTAACTTTATTGATCGAAATGATACCTGACACCACATCACGAGACCGCATCTGCATCCTCAGACCATGTTGAATGTTCTAGCGGCTCGGTCGGTTGGTTGCGAGCTGTCCCGTGATAGTCGAGTGCTTCCACCATTGCTTTCCTCTATTCCTCCCGATCCTATTCCTCCAGATCCTTTCTTAGGACAATCCCTGGCAAGATGATCCTTTGAGCCACAAGTGAAGCAGGCACCCTTCTTTGGGTTAGGACAGTTAGGTGCTATGTGGCCTTCTTGAACACAATTGTAGCATACTCGTTTTCCCTTCATGCAAATTCCCAAATGAGCTTTTCCGCAGGTTGGGCACACTTCGATCTTCTTCTTCTGCCCTCCTTGTTGACTTCCAGCTGACGAGTTATCAGACCACTTTCTCTTTTGATTATTACTACCTACCGTGCTACCTCCACTAGTCTTGTTAATTCCTTCATTTTCACTCTTTTTCTTCTTCTGATCCTGATTATATTTAGTTACCGCATCGCTTCCCCCTTCAGCGAGTATGGCTTTCTCTAACACTCCAGAAAAAGTGTTCAATTGGAACATTGACATCTTGCTATACAACCAGTGTGACGCCCCCAAAACAGGTATACATCACCCATCTTGAGTCGCCACATACATGGTACATAAATTCAAATACAACTTAATTATACAACAGTCGTGTAAAATACGACAAAACATAGCTGAGAGTTTAAACAAGAATATTGTCATCTAGACAATATCCACACTCAATGGTGTCCTCATTACAATTATTATCACATTATTCCGTAGAATATTGAGGACTACTAAAGCCATTTATCTTGGACCATCACTCCATTCCCTGACTCATCCCAGCTATATTCTCATTTCTTGAAGAGAACAATGAAAGAAAGGGTGAGCTCAAATAGCCCAGTAAGAAATATTATGACTAAGATAATGCAGAATAAATTATCCTTAGCCTTCAACAGTATAACAACTGATAGAATACAATAGACAACAAGTTTTAGATCAACAACTGCAGCGAAAATAAGCAATCCATTAGAAGAGTCAAGTAGAGTGTAAAATTTACTACCTTCTATGATTTGAAAAGTTTTTCATCAACTTAATCGTTGAGACTCAGCTTAATAAATAAACCACATCATCAAATCATCCCTGCACTATGGGCCAAGGATATTCATTAAATCATCAATGGTCATGACTATACCGAATAATCCCTAGTCATAATCATACCAAAAACTGTCCATCAATGCACAACAGGCCACTGAGGACTTTTACCATATCATTTATAACATTATAGGTCATGATTATACCGAATGATCCCTGGTCATAATCATACCAAGTCCATCTATGCACGTAAGCCAAAGATGACTTTCATCACAATATAAGCATGAGGATGATGACAATGATATAATAATTCAATAAAACAAGTTCAAGAATAAATTTTAATGATTTATAATTTAATTTATCCAGAAATCAATAACGTCCAAATTGTCAACATGATACTGCTTTATAGAGTAAAATTCAAGAATAATATTCATGCACCAAAAATAATTTGGACAGAAAAGAATCAATTTTTCGTCATGAATAGTACCTCGTGAATAGTACCCCGACATGAAAAGTACTCCAAATACCCGAGTGAATAATATTCGGGTGAATAGCAATTTGGGTGAATAATAACCAGTGAATAGTAACTCGTGAATAGTATTCTGGCATGAAAAGTGCCCCGAATACCCGAGTAAATAGTAACCCATGAATAGTAACTCGTAACAGAAAATACCAAATAAAATGATATTTCATGACGAGTACAAAAGAAATGATATCTCATACTAGTATAAAAGAATATACGAAATTGCAAATGGATTTTCATCCGCCATGCGGTAATCCACGTAAACAGATCATTTCCATATTTTAATAAAGAATGAATACGAAAGTTTATTCACCATGCATGTGGTAATCCACAAAGACAGGTTATTCCAACAGAACAATAAGGAATGGAATAACAGAAGAATTCACCAGGCATGCGATAGACCGCACGCATAGACGGTTATTCTAATGTAATAATAAATAATGGAATAACGTAAGAATTCACCGGTGTCGCGATGAGATCAGATGTATGCAGATTATTCCAACAGAATAATAAATAATAGAACTAGCTCATGCGTAAACGCACAGACATGATATTCCAACAGAATAATAAATAATAGAACCAGGTCATGCGTAAACGCACAGATAGGATATTCCGATAGAATAATAAATAATGGAACCAGGTCATGCGTAAACGCACTGATAGGATATTCCGACGGAATAATAAAGAATGGAATAATAGAAGAATTTCACCATGTATGTGGTACTTCGCATAGACAGGTTATTCCAACATAATAATAAAAAATAGAATAACAGAAGAATTTCACCATATATACGGTAGTCCACGTATACATGTTATTCCAACAGAATAATAAGGAATGGAATAACAATAGCTCTCTTCATTAATACAAAAGAAATAATACCCCTTACCTCAAAAGAAGACTGGATACTGGAATAGTGAGGTAGCAGACTTCTCTTCTTCTTTCTCTCTATAATAATTGCTTTATAGCTTTAGTGAATTGGTGAGAAATGAAGGAAGAATGAGATTCTATTTATAGGAAAATATAGTTTCAATAATTGCACATTTTGGGGCTCGAAATATTACAGTATAATACCTTCCTTTTTTTCTTCCTTTTTAATTTAGTCCTACAAGTATTATCAAACTTGCACCACCTCCTCTAATATTAAATAATGTGAATCAATAGTAAATCATGTGACTCAATAGTTCTAGACATGTGAAAATACGAATTACAGTATAGTACCTCCATCTATACCTCCATTTTTAACTTAGTCATGCAAGTATTATCAATCTTGCACCAACTTCCCTAATAGTACAAGAATGTGATTCAATAGTACACATATGTGAACAAATAGTTATATAAGCATGTGAATTAGTAGCAATTAATTGCTCATTTATCTGATTAATTACCCAATTTATCATTATAATCCCCAAATATCAATTATCATCGGAATAGATGTCGATTTCCACTAACACTAATAATCCCAACACAATGGAACTATTAAATTCATCTTTAATCAACACGAACTTATTCATCATTTATATTATAATTCACAATATTTAACAATCAAGTCATTCCCAGGAAAGAGGGGGCTTTTTGATAAGGATTTCTCCTTATTGGCGCGCAATTAGATGACCAAACCTCTCCTTGACAGAACTTCTAGACATTGTAAATATTGTAATTTAATAATATGAAGAACTTTGTCGTCACAATTATTGATTTAACTAATATATCATATTATGCAGATGATACTGTGACAATAATCAAATCAATAATATGAGAGACATGATGCAACAATTACTGTAGCAATAATTGAGTATAACTGAGTGACTTATCACGTAAGCATCAATAATGAATACCGTGTGCTACTATGCAACCACGCCATTCATCGTATTTTTTACCAAAGTAGTTCAACAGTTTTAACGGTAACACTTTCGCCGTTATTTTTATAAAAAAATAATTCTATCGATTTCTTACTACGACAATACTTCCGTTGTGGAATCCACCAATGATTGTGCCGTCGTACGAATATTCTCCAACCAATCAATATTATATAACCACTTGCTTACTTTACAAAATTTGTAAATATTACCCACAACTATAACATTATATCAAATCCATACCATAATATTCAAAAAATATTTCGAGAAATTTAAATCTTTATTCATAAAATTTGGGGTCTCACAACCACGGCTTCAGTCCCTACTCGAAATGTCTTGCCTTTCTCTCATTAGTATGCACTTGATATGTGGCGAATCTAGCCAACTCGTTGAACCTTGTCGCATAATCTGCTACGGAAATATTCCCCTGTTTCAACTCCAGAAACTGAACCTCCATTCGGTTCTGCGAGCTGGTCGGAAAATACATCTCAAAGAACATCTCCTTGAATCTCTCCCAGGTTATTACACCTTCTCCTCCCCGTACTTTGTTTTCTTGGCACCAATAAGTGGCTTTAGACTTCAGCATGAATGTTGCGTATGTGGTCTTCTGGTCTTCTCTTACTCTGGTGACATCAAACACCTTCTCCATCTCTATAACCCATGTTTGAGCTTCAATTGGGTTTATGGAGCCCTTAAACTCTGGCGATCCCACCGCCTTGAAATCCTTGAATGATGTGTTTGGTGGAGCTTGTGGTTGATTGTTAATTGCTCCAGCTAATAGGTTCACCAATTTCTGAACAGGGTTAGCATTGGCATCGTTGTTGTTATTCATCGGTTCTTCTTGAGCTTGTTGACGGTTTTGTCTTCTTCTAGGCGGCATATTTTTGTTAAGAATATACGCTTATTAGGTCTTTATTCAATCCCTTAAACATTTAAGGCTTAACCAAAACATTTAATCATAATTCACTTAACACATTATTTCAAATAAACTCTGACATTTTATTCAAATCAAAAGTTTTAACATCATATACTGCTATTTACATCAACTATCTCGAGATAAAGAATCTACAGGATTTAAAACATTAAAATATTCCTTTGTTTATAAACATATCAGAATTTACATCTTTAACTACCAGATAGGTTTCACATAATTAAACTAATCATATCACAGTCTGTTAAGGCGCTGCATAGCCTTGCTACGTTCCTCTTCCATGATGCGGGACATCATCCTACGATCAAACATATATGATGGTAGTCCTTCAAACTAGATTGGGTATCTCATAACTCAATCCTGGGCCTCATCCATTGCATTTTGAAGTGTAGAGTACGTCTCCCCAAGCTTAGCCTTCTTTGCACAACAATCCTCTTCTTCAAGATCAGCACGACGTTACTCTCTTACCCAGTCCTCCTCTGCCATGGCCAGCCTTTCTGAGCTCTCTTTCAGATCCTTCTTTAACTTTTCTATTTCTTCGGACTTCTCCTCGATTTGACCCTTCTCGTGAACCAAATCCCACTCCACGTTTCCTAAACGTGTGTGAAGAGTCACAATTTCCCCATTCTTCTGCTCGATGGTAATCTGGTGGATAACAGTCCGCTCCTTCAGCTCTTGAACAGTGTCTTGTAACTCTATGTTACGATCATAAAGCGCATCATACATCTCAACATCGATGGAGTTCGGTGGGAACTCCTCTTCCTCTTCTTCTTCTTCTTCTTCTTCTTCTTCTTCTTCTTCTTCAGAATCCTCCTCTAGATCAGTCTCAGCCTCATGCTCCTGACCAACAACAGTGATCAAATGAGATGGCTCTCTTCGTACCAATTGTTCCCTGACGACATGAATGTCTCGGGGCTCTTCCTCCGTAGGTACTCGGGGTTCCTCCTCCCCAGCTCGACTAGCTCCTCCAACATCCGACATCCTGACAACAAAGTTTTAAGTTTTAGTTACTAATCCGTACTAGCGAGCACATAATTTAACACATAAGCACATAAGTCTTTTATTATCTTCAATGAATTAAGAAATTCATTTCTTAGAACTTGATAAGAGTTTACCACCACTATGTTCTTGATCTTCTACAAGGCTACTACCTAAGGTTGTTCCCCCACCTAAGGTTAATAACCTACGACTTTGATACCAACCTGTGACACCCCAAAATCTGGGTAATTCCATTTCCGTAGGATTTGGTGTTCACTGTACAAATATCAAATATCTATCTACCCATAAATAAATGCAAACCATGCAATAGATAGAAATAAATAAATAAATCTTCCCCTTATGGGGTTACACCATCTACATAATAAATACAATCCCAGGTCACTCTAACCTTAAACATCTGTACGGAATCATAAACAAATAACAAGTCTTAAATAACATCAAGTCTGAATTTAAATACATGATAACAATAAGTCTTCTTCATTTGTTAATCTTGCCCTTGCCTTTAATAGTGGAAGGCTCGTCAAATCTTTCATTCTTAACTGTAATGTTATTATTACGCAAGAGTGAGCACGATTGCCCACAAGTATAACAATATAACAAATGAATAATAAAATTCGAATAAATCAAAGACTTCTGAAATAGGAAAACTCAGCTTTTGAATCAAGAATGAATAACAAGAAACAAAAGAACTTCTGAGGGTCATAAGACCTTGAACTATGTCCTAGGTTGTCAAGTATTTATACTTGAAACCTTTAACAGTCATAAGACTATGGACTCTTCTTCTCGTACTTAGGGGGATCAGCCCTTAGTACCATACTGTGCACAATATCTTAATGCTAACGCATAAGTAATCCCCTATACATGGTTGTTCATCTCAGTTTGACATTAGAGTCCACACCAAAGGAAGTTTGGTTTGGATAATTCAACAGGGGTTCTAAAATTTAGAACGCTCATCAACTATGGACTAGTCGAATCATTAATGGTTCGCTAGTCTAACAAGGTTCAACAATAACTGATATTTAAATCGAATAATAATCTCAAGAGATATACAATAGAATAAATATTGTATAACAGAATCATACTTTGAAAGATTAATATAATTTATTATAACAAAATGAACTTGATTAATAATAACGAGAATTTTCTCACTATGAAGAGATAAACTTATAAACTCATATAATGATAACGAGTAGGGTTAGGAAACTTACCTCGTGCATAGATTAAACGTTAATTTATACACGTTCCTTGATTTAATCCTACATATCATTTACATTCACAATGCAAGTCAATTATAATGTAACTAATCATCATACGTTCATTCTTTGGTCTAAACCCTGGTTATGACTATACTTAGTCCAATTATCACGCTTATTTTCACATAATATCACACTACACGATTAATAAGCTAATTATGCATTCAATAATTCAATTCACACATAATTTTGTTATTAATATGTTAAGGATTTATCTTAACATCTCATTATACATCTAACATAATTTTATGTTCCTTAGATTTGGTTTCTATCACATTTCTAGACTTTGACACTTAAAAAAAATTCATTTATGGACAATCTGCTAAGCGGTACTTTGCTATTTTCACCGTTAGGCTTGTTCTTGGCAACTCATGGCCTGGCGGCATGGCTGCGCTTAAAACTCTGGCGCAGCGACGCGAGACTCAAGGCATGGAGTTGGCGCCTCGGCGCGAAGCTCCAGTTTCAGTTCTGCAATTCGCGAAAATTGTAGAACATGGCCAAAATCTTAAATTAAATTATTTTTTATATGAAATTAGACATACCCAAACATTGTAATACACAAATAACTACTACTCAACCCTTCTAACATGATTTTAACAAGTTAAAACACATAATTACAGAATCAAAACATGTAATTCCATTGTTCTTGATGTTCTTGAAGGTTTTGAACACAAAATATAAAAATTAACATCACGGGTTTGTTATAACACCAAATCTGCCCATTCAAGGTTTGTTTTCTTCGTTTTAACATACATAATTATATAAAGGTATAAAATTTATGAGAGAATATATGTTTGACATATTAAAGTTACGTGTAAGGGCCATATAGCCATATTTTATACTCTGTAACAATATACTGCATATTTTTATGAAACTGATGATATGAAAATCTATAATATATAGTAAAAACATGCTATGCTAACATATTATCACATATACATCCACATAGTCAATACAATTTCCAACTACAAAGATTTTACAAAAAATTGAGAGCCATAATCATGAAAACTCTAATGATGTAAATAAAACTGGGTTGAAGAGATTACCCAAAGCATAGAGTGTAGATTAGTAAGAGATGATTTTCGTCTTAAATTCTTCTTTAATCACACCACTCAAAATTTTCTCAATGTTTTTCTGAATTCTCTCTGAACTCTCAAGTTGAATCTTAATTGAAAATACGTAAGGAACTAGATTGAAGATTTATGTGCACAGTTGAGGTCAGTTAATCCATACATGGTTTAAATGCCCCCAACTCCTCATAAGGCCTCGTTTGGCTTGAAACATAAGTAACACTTCTAATTATTTTAATTAATCTCCTATACTATAGTTTAATAATGTCACACCCAATTAAATAATAAATCAAATATCTTGCTTAATTTAATTTAAATGAAATATAATAATTTCTTATTAATTCATGTAATCACATAATTAAATTTCTCATTTATTAATTATGTCAAATTATTAAATCTCTAATTAATTAATTAATTAACTAAAATAACATTAGGCTTATTAAATATTTCTTTTAATTCAATAAGCTCACACAAATACATACTTCGAATAATAAAGATTCTTCACATTAATTTAATAAATATAACACATATAATTAAATTAATCTACCACAACTTCATCAATTAATTATTTAATCTAATAATTAATTTATCAAAAAATATTTATTTAATCCAATAAATATTAAAATTAAATTACAAAATCTCGGTTGTCACACCAACAATCTCCCCCTATTTGATGCTGACATAACCAAGGAGATTTGTTGTCACGATTATCAAATTCTATATGCAGTTGCAACAAAGTAAATATGACTTAATATTTCAGTGTGCATCTATAATTTCTAGAGAATAAGCATGAATTTATTGATGTTTGTAGGTAGATATTACATTTAAGCTTAGTTACATCAATAAGGATTGAGTTTCAACTTATCTGTATTTCTTTTGCCTTTTGCTTCTCAGAGGATTTGCATATTCCTCAGCTCTTCTTCTCCTACTAGCTTCATCTCTCCGTGCTATTTCTTTCAGCTCACTTTGACTTAGTCTTTCATTATGATTGTGCCTATTCATGAATGCATGATCTCCAATTGGAATTCTTAGGCCTGTGGTGGTTACCTCGTGTGAGCTGGGAGAAGGCCCTTGACTCCTTAATGGTTGAGCCATGATAATTGGCTACTGGTCAGATCATTGAGTGTGATGGCCAGATCATGGAGTCTGATGGTGAGACTGCCTTGTAGGACTCCTTGATGATTGAGCTAAGAAAGTGCCTCTACCTCTGCCCTTGCCTTGATCTCCTTTCCCTTTATTCTCCCCCTTTATGTCACCATCAAGGGCTCAAATGTCTTCAGATAAGCGAGTCATTCCTTGAACAAGCTCGTTGAGCTGACTTTGGGATTAAGCAATGTCTTCATGATTCTCTTTAATGAGAGCATCAGATCGAGCTTCCCTTCGTTGGAGGATGTTCAGGACAATGTCAGTCTGCTTCATTTGGCCCATGGAGAATTCTTGAAATTCTTTCACTGCAGTTCATAAATTCGTGAGACTTTCCATCATAAGATTGTTTTGGGACTCCTGAGTAGTCTATAGGATCAAAACAACATCCCTGTGTCTTTTAGCAACTTGAAAATGAATTTGATCACGTTCATTGATGCTCTGAATCATTTCATTTATGATCTCCCAAAGCTTCTTTGTGAGCTCAGAGCTTAGGGTGCTTGGGAGGGAGTTGGCAGCATCAATTAGATGAGTTAGCCTCAGTTGAACAATATCTGAGTGAACTTCAAGTTCATCCTGTATGTCCTTAGTCACTTTATGGGAAGCTTCAGATAGTTCTGCTTTGGTTGGAAGGTTTGATAAGAGTTCAAAGAGTTACAGACTATTTGGAGGAGGGGCTCTTTTAAAGTGATCTTGCAGGGTGTAAAGAGCAAGATCAAGGTTGAAATATTTATTGGAGGACGAGGAGGGAATATCTGATGGAGGGGCTTGTGTTTGGGCTTCTTGAGTAGGTGGCTCTATGATTTGGGTGTGTGACTCTACGATTGGGCTTGAGTCAGTAATCGTAGAGATGGTAGGAGATGGGATTAAAATGAAGTTGGGCATATTTGGTTCATCAGCTACAGAATTTTGGGATTCTGTAACTGGGAATTGATTTAGTGGATTTAGGATCAGTTCCAACCAGCTTGGGAATTCATAAAATTGACTGAAAAATGATGGTGGATAATGATTAACCCTGAAAAGGATTGGGATAGATAGTACCTCATGCTCATTCTTTGAAGAAGGGCTATTTATGATCAGCTTTTTGGCAAAGTTAAAGTTGCTTGGAAATCCATGAGCTAGTACTGAGATTGCTGGATATGTTTTGAAGCTCCAGAACATGTGATCCCAGCAATTGAGAATTTGGGCTCTGTGAAAAGGCATCATGGGTAGATAGGAGAACAACTGATTGTAGTTGGTTCTCCTATACCCATCACAGCCCACATTAATGATTTCGATGTCATCATCTTCTTCTTTTTCTTTGTCTTCTTTCGAGGATTCCACTCTATCAATCACCTCCTTGTGACTTTCTTGCTCTGGTGCGCTCTTATTTTCTTCAGGAGCGGCCTCTTCTGCCATAAGGATATCATGAGGGTCCCCCTCAACATGATCATCAATTTGTATTTCAAATGGCTGCCCCTCAGCTGGAGCACTCTGTAAGGTGAGAATTTCAGGTAGCTCCCCCTCAGCTGGAGCATTCTCTAGAGTAGGAATTTCAGAAAGCTCCCCCTCAAATTGAGCTATCTTCTTTTGACTTGCTTCAGATAGCCTATTTTCTGCAGTTATCCTTTTATCTTCCTCCTTTAAGGCCTTTTCATTGACAATAATGTATTTCTTGACAAGTTTTCTTCTTGACTTTTTAGGCTGAGCCACAGCCTCAGCACTTCCTTCAGCTTCAGCTTTGAACTGTTGATCAGTCAGAAAAGTTGTTGTAGCAACCTCTTTGAGAGAGGCATCTAGTCTGGTCTCTACGATTGGTAGAGACTCTATGATCGAGGAGATAGATGGCCTCTTGGACTTGTGACTGTTTTTATTCTTCTTCAGCAACTGAGAGATGGTAGCTCTGTCTTCATCTACCTCAACTAGCTATTCTTTCCTTCTCAATATCCTCAGAGTTTCAATGTCAGAAAGCTCTTGCGGTATATCAGCGGTTGATCCCTGGGGTTCTTCTGCCGTTTGAGCCTTCAGCTTTCTTTTGCCCTTGCTTTTTCTGACTAAGGCAATGGGTTCTTCCTTATTGGTTTCTTCTTTATCTTCTTCAGTCTCCTTAACAACAGACATGTTCCCTGGAATTCCCGACTCCTTTACATCACCAGTCCTACAGCTGGACTCAGACATCATTCGTACATTCTCTACTAGATTCCTTTTCCAATTTTTGAATAGTTGCTGGGTCATTTGTCTGTTCGGATTGATGGACTCTCCTTCATCATCCCCTATCTTATCTCCCAAAGAGGACTGTAGGATAATACTTATGAATCGTCCGTAGAGAATCTTTCCAGAGCTCTTTGACTTCTTCAAGCTAAGAATCCACTTCCCAATCCATTCAAGTAGCAAGGCTCCATAGTTAATCTATATCCCACAACTGATGGCTGTCATGAGCTTGAGCTGCACTTCATTTATAGAGTCATGGCCAGAGCTCTTGCAGCATATGAATTTTCCAACAATGTCTGCCAGAAATTTGTACCTCTAAGGGAACTCTTTCTTCTTGTACCCTTTGACAGTGGGGAGTTTTTTGTGGTGCATTCTCTTAAGTCCTTTATGGAAATCGATGCCATCTATGAACAGAAACCCTTTCGATTTGAAACCTAGGGCTAGAATTATATCCTTAGCCTTGAGCTTGATTTCCACGTCCTTGACCCTCGTAGTGATGACGTCATTCTCAAACACACCATTTCTTTAGAATTCTTTTATCAGCTTAGGGTAGATGCAGGTGCTTGTACCCAGGGACTCTTTAAGACCAGCTTTTTTTATCAGAGACAGAGTTTTGAGAAACTTGGGATCAACTGTCTTGAACTCATCGAAACAGAGTTTATAACCAGAGATGACATTTGAGGCTGCCATTGATTTCTTTATACTAAGGATGATTTTGCGATTTTGAAAGCTAGGGTTTTTGCTGTTGGAGAGAGAGATATATATGAGCTTTTTGAACTTTTGAGTTTTCAAAAAGGGTTTTTAAACTATTCTTGTAACTTCCCTCCATACGATCTGATTAGAGAGACATGTGTCGAGTTCTGCTTGGCTCCACGATTTTAACTTGTGGGAAAATACTAATTTGCCCCTTAGCTTCTCCTGAGTTGATGTGTCCTTTGGGAAGACTACGATCGTTAAGGTAGCCTTTATGATCATCGAGTCTGCTCTATATTCGTCGAGTCTTCTCTGTAATCGTCGTGTCTGCTCTGCAATCGTCGTATCTGAAATGCGATCATTGAGTCTGTCCGGATCCTTGTGATGAACTTTTGACTTAACATTCTTCTCGGTTTAAGGTAGCTCAGGAAGGGCTAACCTCATAGAGTGCATCAAGGGTTAAGTTTGTTCTTGAGGCGCGTGACAGAGAGATTGCTTTGATTTGTTGAACTTTTGTCATCATAGGATGCTCCTTTGTTCTACCATCGTTGAGTCTGTACTACGATCGTTGAGTCTGCACCGCGATCGTTGTCTTTTATGTTACTGCAGCTCTACGATCGTGGACTTCCTTTCATCATGTCTATGATTTTGAACATAACCTTTATATCTGCATGGTTAGCATAAACTAGAGCATAGATTTCATGGTTATAAATTAAGCATGCCTAGCTCACTTATTAATTTGTTAAACCTGGATTCATCTAAAGGCTTTGTAAAGACATCAGCAAGTTAATTTTTAGTAGGGATATATTGTAAAGATATGGTTCCATTTTGCACATGATCCCTAATGAAATGATACATTATTTCTATATGTTTAGTTCTAGAATGCATGACAGGATTATGTATTATTGCTATGGCACTTGTGTTATCATAATGAACAGGTATAGATTTGAATTCAAACCCATAGTCTGCTAGCTGATTTTTCATCCAGAGGATTTGAGCACAGCAGCTGCCAGCAACAATGTATTCAGCTTCTGTAGTTGAAGTAGACATTGAGTTTTGCTTCTTGCAGAACCAGGACACAAGTCTGTTTCCTAGCAGCTGATATGTGCCACTGGTACTTTTTTTTGTCTATTTTGAAACCTGCAAAGTCAGCATCTGTATATCCTGTTAGTTCAAATGAGGACTCCTCGGGATACCAAAGCCCCAAGTGAGGTGTGCCTTTAAGGTACCTAAAAATCCTTTTCACAACAGTTAAGTGTGATTCGTTAGGATTAGCTTAAAATCTAGCACATATGCATGTTGCAAACATTATGTCTGGTCTACTGGCAGTTAGATATAGAAGAGAGCCTATCATACCTCTATATTAAGTTATGTTAATACTTTTACCTTTTTCATCTTTGTCAAGCTTGATAGCTGGAGCAATTGGAGTTTTCATGGGAGAAGCTGATTCCATGCCATACTTTTTAAGTAAGTCTTTGATGTACTTTGCTTGGTTTATGAAGATTCCTTCATTAGTCTGCTTTACTTGTAGTCCAAGGAAGAAGGTCAGCTCACCCATCATGCTCATTTCAAACTTGCTCTGCATAAGCTTGGAAAATCTCTTGCATAACTTTTCATCAGTAGATCCAAAAATAATGTCATCAACATATATTTGAACTAATAAGACTTTGTCTTAATGCTTTCTGAGAAATAATATGGTATCTAATCTACCTCTAGTGAACCCATTTTTAATAAGGAAGTTAGTTAATGTTTCATACCATGCTTTAGGTGCTGGTTTAAGACCATATAAGGCTTTGTCTAATCTTTAGACATAATAAAAAAGAGATGGATTGATGAAACCTGAAAGTTGATCTACATATATTTCTTCTTGAAGTTCGCCATTTAGGAATGCACTTTTGACATCCATCTGAAATACTTTGAACTTTATATGAGCAGCAAAGGCAAAGAATATTCTGATGGCTTCTAGTTTGGCAACAGGTGCAAATGTCTCATCGTAGTCAATGCCTTCTTCTTGAGAGTAACCTTTGGACACCAGTCTTTCTTTATTCCTGGTTATTACTCCATCTTCATCCATCTTGTTCCTGAAGACCCACTTGGTGCCAATGACAAGATGATTTTTTGGTCTTGGAACTAATCTCCATACTTTGCTTCTTTCAAACTAATTTAGTTCTTCCTGTATGACTTCTATCTAGCTGGAGTCTTCCATATCATCTTTTATCATTTTGGGTTCCATCTGTGATAGAATGCTCAGATAAAAACACTCATTTTGGGTGGCAGCTCTTGTTTTGACTCTTGCATTTGAGTCTCCAATGATTAAGTCTTGAGTGTGATCTCTTGCCCATCTATTTCCTTTTGGAACATCTGTCCTGATGCCTTCTTATCTGAGACCTTTGAGATCAATTTCAGCTTCTAGATGTCGAGGTTCGCTGTCTTGCATAGTCCTCTCTACGATCTCCTCTTCTTGCTCAACGATCTCATTTTTCTGGTACTACGATCGTAGTGTTGAGCTCGACGACCTCGTTTATAGTGTCTGAACTATCGGCCGTAGTGTCTTGAGGCATTGTTTTGTCTAAGTCTGTCTCATCAAAGATGATGTGAATTGAGAGTTCAACACTCAATGTCTTTTTGTTGAACACTCTGTAGGCCTTACTGTTTGTGGCATACCCAAGAAAGATTCATTCATCTGTCTTGGGTTGAAACTTTGTCAAATACTTCTTTCCATTATTGAGAATATAGCATGCACAGATGAATACATGGAAGTAGCCGACACTTGGTTTTCTTCCTTTTCA
Source organism: Panax ginseng (assembly GCA_020205605.1). Taxonomy (NCBI): domain Eukaryota; kingdom Viridiplantae; phylum Streptophyta; class Magnoliopsida; order Apiales; family Araliaceae; genus Panax; species Panax ginseng. The sequence goes on from CM035135.1 coordinate 116,152,120, forward strand.
CAGTTCGTAGGGAGTCTTTTTAATCGTAGAGTGTATCAGTGATCTGTTCTGAGTGTAACATGCAGTGTTGATAGCTTCTACCTAGAAGTGCTCAGGCAGATGGGCTGCTGCTAGTAGAGTTCTTCTAGCCCCTATCTGTGCAGTGTTCTTTCTTTCAGCTACTCCATTTTGTTGAGGAGTTCGTGGAGATGAGAAGTTATGACTGATGCCATTATCTGTGCAGAACTGGTCCATTTCAGAGAAGTCAAATTCTCTGTCATGATCACTCCTTATAGACTTAATTTTCTCCTAATTCTCATTCATTACTAGTCTGAACATCTTGATCAGTTGAGAGCTTGTTTCATCTTTCGAGGTCAAAAAGAATACCTATGTGAATCTGGTGTAATCGTCCACTACAACTAGAGAGTATCTCTTCCCTCTAAGGCTCGTTATTGGAATTGGCCCAAATAGATCCATGTGAAGCAGATGCAGGGGATTTTCAATTGAGTTGGCAGTTTTGCTCTTGAATGAGCTTCTGGTCTGCTTTCCAAGCTGACAAGCATTGCACAGCCTTTCTTTGACGAAGTTGAACTTGGTTAAGCCTGCAACTAGATCTTTTGAGGCTAGTTTGGACATGCTCTTGAAGTTGAGATGAGACAGTCTCCTATGCCATAGCCAGCTCATTTCTTTAGATGCTTAGCCAGAAAGCATATTGTCTCATCTGAGCTTAGTTGTCCAAGATTTACTGTGTAGACATTTCCTTCTCTTGTTCCAGTTAGCTTTATGGCATATGTCTTCAGATCTCTTACTTGACATTGATTGTTGAGGAATGTTACTTGATGACCCTTGTCGCAGAGTTGACTCATGCTCAGAAGATTATGTTGTAGTCCTTCCACATAGGCCATTTTGCTGAAGGACACTGTACCATTTCCAGCTGAGTCATACCTTCTTGTCTTGCCAGAGCCATTATCTCCAAAGATGACCGCAGGACCCTCATTCTCTATATAGTTAGACAGAAGGGCTTTGTTTCCTGTAATGTGCCTTGAGCATCCACTGTCCAGATACCAGGTTGTGGTCGTGGAGCTTGGTTCCTGTGGTAAGATGAAACTCTCATTTTGGTACCCATACTTGCATGGGTCCTACTTTATTAGTACCCTTAGGAACCCAAATTTTCTTGATTTTGGGTTTCACATGAGTAGGCTTATAATAGCACATTGCATCCTTGTGACCAACCTTATTGCACATAAAACATCTAATATGATGCATGCTTGTGTGTGTGTGAGGATTCTTCTTCCATTTGAACTTTTGTGGATCTTTAATCATCTTTCTGTTAAACTGATTTTCCTTTTTCCATGTGTTTTTGTGTTTCATGATTTGTGAGGAGTGTACCTTACCTCTACTGTTCATTCCCAGTTGGTTCGTGGAGTTAATTTTACTCGACTCTACGATCCTTCGAGGTTGGTGAGTAGTGGCTGGGTTACTCTTCTCTTTTTTAAAACCCAAGCCAGCATGAGATCCTTTAGTCCTTGGAGTGTGGATTGAATCAGTATAGCAGAGTTGGACTGGCTCATCCTTCTGTGAGGATTTCATAAATATAATGCCTCTACTGAAGCTTGAGGCATTACTAATGCTAGTTTCCTTTACCTTTCCCACACATGGCTCTGAGGTGGATTCCCCAAAGCCTAAACCTGTTCTGTCCGTGACACTTCTTTGACTAGAGATCAGGGAGTCCATGGATGAAGAGGATTTATTCCATGTAGAGATCGTCTTCTCTAGTTCCTCAATTTAGACTTGACTCTCTTTGTGCATTGAGCTCATTGGTCTATTTTAAGAGCTTATTCTCAGCTTCAAACTTGGAAAGCGAGTCAGTACTTAGAAGAGCTGTTTCCAATTCTTCTTGAACTTTGTCTTTCTCTTTTTGAAGAAGTGAATAGTTATTAGATATAACTCTAAACCATTTCATGTATTGATGCAGATCAGATGTTATGTCATGCAGTGAAGTTCTTAAATCATCAATGTCTACATCAGGAGAGTTGAAGTCAAATACCTCATCTATACTTACTTCATGTATATTGGAGTTCTGTTTGTCCTTTGCATGCTTGGCCATCAGGCAAAGATTTACCATTTGAGGATCTTCATCTTCTCCAGATTCGGGAGTTGAATCATTGTTTGAGTCACTCCACGATCCTCCAGCTACAAGGCCTTTGTCTCTCTTCTGAGGCCTTTTGTTGCCTTTGAATTCCTTTTTTGGGTGTGATTTCTTCTTTAGTTCTTCTTTGAGAGGTTTGTTACAGTTAGAAATGAAATGACAAGGCTTCTTGCAGTTGTAGCATAGATCATTTATCTGCTCCTAGCTATTGTAGTTATTGACTTTCTTTGGCATGCTGATTTTGCCTTGACGCATGAACCTTCTGAGTCTTTTCACCAGCATTGCAAAGTCCTCATCGTCATCTTCATCATAGTCAGAGTCAACTTCAGTGTTGACTTTAGAGGTGTTTTCAGTTGCTTTGAGAGCAACACCTTTATCCTTCTTTCTTCCTTCAGATAGAGTTTCTACTCGTTGAGTCAGCTCTAGTTCGTATGTAAGAAGGTTGCCATATAACTGTTGAACAGTCATTTCATGTAGATTCTTTGACTCTCTAATGGTAGTGGTTTTGGCATCCCACTTGCTTGGTAAGGCTCTCATGAACTTTATGATTAAATCTTTGTTTGGATAGATCTTTCCATAGGCTCGTAGAGAGTTGAGCAGAACATTAAATCTCTCGCAGGTGGCAGTGACGTTTTTTCCTTGAACGTGTGCAAACATCTCATATTGCTGAGTCAAGAGAGATTGTTTGTTTTCTCTGACTTCTTCTGTTCCTTCATACATGATGGGCAATGCTTTCCAAACCTCCTTTGCTGTTTTGCTGTTGACCACATTTTCGATCAGATCATCTTCTAAGGATTGGAATAAAATGTTCTTGGCCATTTTGTCGAGTTGAACATCACTCTTCTCGTTTTTTGTCCATTCTTCTTTAACCTTGATCTGTATCCTGTTTGGGTCGTCTGTAGTTGGTGAAAGCTTTATAGGAACGTAGGGCCCATCCTGAACAGTTTCAAATAGATTTTTATCTATTGAGTCCATGTAAGCTTTCATCCAAACTTTCCAGTTGGCGAATTTATCTTTGTTGCACATAGGTGGCTTGCTGTCTCCTCCGGTCTTTGATTCGCTTGGTAAGTGTGCCATTGGATCTACTTAAGCTTTGTAGGTTATAAAATAGAACCTGCTTTGATACCAATTGTTAGTTCCCAGAGGCACAATAGTTATCTAGAAGGGGGGAGGGTTGAATAGATAATTAAAATTCTTTTCGTTTTACTTTGTTAGTTTTGATAATGATTCAAACACAGCGGAATTAAGATTTGTTTGATCTCCCTTTTTAGATATAGTGAGTTAATGAGAGTGAGACAGTTATAACAGTTATAGCAGTTATAACAGTTATTGTGACATCCCAAATTTTATGAAATGAAAGTATTCAATTTTCTTAAAATTATTATATTATTTAGTAAATGGTTAAATTGATAAAGGTTAAAGTTAAGGGTGATATTTGAAAATTTTGCAAAGTAAGCAAGTTAATATAAAATATTCGTTGTGTCGGGAAATATTCGATTAGTCAGGGAATATTCGTTTTAACAGGGAATATTCGTACGACGGCACAATGATTGGTGAACCCCACAACGGAAGTATTGTCGTATTTAGAAAACGACATAAATATCTTTTTATAAAAATAATGGCGAAAGTTTTACCGTTAAACTATTGAACTACCCGGTGGTAAAAGTACAGTAATAAGCGTGGTTGCATAGTAGCACACGGTATTGATTATTGATGCTTACGTAAGAAGTCACTCAGTTATACTTAATTATTGTTAAAGTAATTGTTTCTTCATATCTCTCATATTATTGATTCAATTATTGTCACAGTATCATCTGCATAATATGTTATATTATTAAATCAATAATTGAGACGGCAAAGTTATTCATATTATTATTTGCAATATTGACAATGTCTAGAAGTTCTGGCAAGGAGAGGTTTGATCACCTAATTATGTGCCAATAAGGTGAAATCCTTATCGGAAAGCCCCATCTTTCCTGGGAACGACCTGGTTATTAAATATTGTGAGTTATAATATTAATGATGAATAAGTTCGTGATGATTAAAGATGAAATTGATAGTTCCATTGTGTTGGGATTATTAGTGTTAGTGGAAATCGACATTTATTTCGATAATAATTGATGTCTGAAAGTTATATTGACCAATCAGGTAATTAATCAGATAAATGAGTAATTAATTGCTATTAATTCGCATGCTTATAACTATGTGTTCACATTTGTGTACTATTGATTCACATGCATGTACTATTAGGGGTGGTGGTACAAGATTGATAATACTTGCATAACTAAATTAAAAATAGAGGTATAGATGAAGGTACTATATTGTAATTAGTTTTTTTACATGTATAAAACTATTGAGTCACATGATTGTACTATTGATTCACATGATATACTATTAGGGGAGGTGGTGCAAGTTTGATAATACTTGTAGGACTAAATTAAAAATGAAGGAAAAGATGAAGGTATTATACTATAATATTTTGAGCCCCAAAACGTGCAATTATCGAAACTATGTTTTCCTATAAATAGAAGCTCATTCTTCCTTTATTCTCACCAATTCACTAAGACTCACAAGAGCAATTATAGAGAGAGAAGCTATATAGAGAGAAGCTATAGAGAGATAGAAGAAGAGTAGTTTGCTACTTCACTACTCCAGTATTCAGTCTTCTTCTGAGGTAAGGGGAATTATTTATTTCATACTATCAAAGGAATTGGAGCACATGGGAGTGTTTCCTATGATGACCTTTGTATATTCCTTGGTGCTCATTATCCAAAGAAGTTCAAAACTTCTGACTTTGAAAAGTACGATGGGTTAGGGGATCCTTATACACATTTGAAGGTGTTCATTGGGGAACTTGGATTTTATGTAGAGGATGAGAAACTCAGAATGCAGCTGTTCCAGAAAAGTCTGACTGGAGAAGCCCAGACGTGGTATACCAGATTAGACAACTCAAAGATCCATAGCTGGGAGGAATTAGCGCATGCCTTCCTCACTTAATACAGCTTCCAATCTCAGATGGCTCTTGACCGTTATCAGATTACCAAGGTCAAGAAATAATCTACTGAGTCTTTCAGAGAGTATGCTCAAAGGTGGAGGCACCTTGCTGCTCAAGTCATTCCTTCCATGACGAAATCAGAAATGGTCATGACCTTTATAGACATACAAGAAACTCCTTTCTATGAAAGAGTCTTAGCTGGTATTAGCAAGTCATTTTCTGAAATGATCAAACACAGAGAGATGGCTGAGATGGGATTGAAGTCAGGAAAGATTCAAGACCTAGTCGCTCTTAAAGGAATTGCTGAGCACATCCAGTCTGGAACTTATGGAAACAACCCCCGGAGGATACATAAAAAGAAAGAGGAAGATGTTTCCTTGATACTATAAGGTCAAAAAGGCAGTCAGAACATGCCTATCCAGAGGAGAAACTACTCCCCTTTACAAGCATAGTCTTCAAACCCTCCATTGCCTAAAGGTAAATGCATCCTTGAAAACTGTGTCACATGACTAGCACGGTAGTGTCAGTGTTAAGTGTGACGCCCCCAAATCTGGGTTCTCTAACCTCGGATTCAGTGCTCACGATCCATCATCATCATAAGAATTCTATACATTATTGCTGAATAATAAACATACATTGTTCATTACAATAAAATCTTTCAACATAATCCCAAGGTCTAATAACCTTAACTTAAACATACCCTTAATATTACAAAATGTTTACATAAATAATTACACATTCTTAAAAAACTATTCCTGGACCTTGCTCTTGCTTTTATCCTTCTTATTTGAACCTTCGGGCTTAGCTGAAATAAATGTCATGATATAGCAAGAGTAAACAACTAATTTTCTTAGCAAGTTTAAATACAAGGGAGATATATCATGATTAGAAAGAAATTTAACATTTAATGTTCAACAATGGAATTTGATTGTGAAAGAACATTAATTAAAATTTAATAATTAAATATTTGAACAATTGAATTGTGAGACCCTAGATTTTATGAATAAAGATTTAAATTTCTCGAAATATTTTTTTTAATATTATGGTGTGGATTTGATATAATGTTATAGTTGTGGGTAGTATTTATAAATTTTGCAAAGTATGCAAGTTGTTGTATTATATTTGATTGGTCGGGGAATATTCGTTTTAGCAGGGAATATTCGTATAACCACAAGAATCATTGGTGGACCCCTACAATGTAATTATTGTTGGATTGAGAAAACGACAAAAATATTTTTTATGAAATTAATTCATGAGTTTTACAGCTTAATACTTTTGAACTACTCTTTAGTAGTAAAAGTAATGATGTACGCGTGATTTCATAGTAGCACACTGCAGTATTGATTATTGATGCTTACGTGAGAAATCACTCGCTTATACTCAATTATTGCTATAGTAATTGCTGCATCATATCTCTCATATTATTGATTCGATTATTGTCAGTATCATCTACATTATATGTTATATTATTAAATAAATAATTGAGACGACAAAGTTATTCATATTATTAAATTGCAATATTTACAATGTCTAGAAGTTACATCAAGGAGAGGTTTTGGTCACCTAATCATGGCGCCCAATAGGGAGAAATCCTTATTGAAAAGCCCCTCTTTCTTGGAAACAACCTGGTTGCTAAATATTGTGAGTTATAATATTAATGATGAATAAGTTCGTGTTGATTAAAGATGAATTTGATAGTTTCATTGTGTTGGAATTATTTGTGTTAGTAGAAAATCGACATCTATTCCGATGATAATTGATGTCTGGAGGTTATATTGTTCAATCGGGTATTCGGGGAACTTTTCATGTCGGAGTACTATTCATGAGTTATTATTCACGAGTTACTATTTACGAGTTACTATTCATGAGTTACTATTCACCTGGTTACTATTCACTCTAGTATTGTGCATTCGGGTATTTGGGTACAATATTATTCCATAAGGAGTTGTGCTAATTTTTCAGACCGTTGGTTGAATTTATATTAGTAAATCAATATGGATCGTTGGTTTAAAGTTTTAATAGTGAATCAGTATGGATCGCTGGTTTAAAGTTTTAATAGTGAATTAATATGGATCGCTAGTTTAAAGTTTTAATAGTGAATAAGTATGGATCATTGCTTTAAGTTTTAATCTAGACCGTCCGTTTAAAAGTAAATCAATCTGGACCGTTCAGCAATTAGTTACTATTCAATCCATTCTCCTATAAATAGAAGCTCATTCCTTCATTATTTCTTACGAATTCACTGAAACTCTAGAGAGAGAAATTATAGAGAGAAAGAAGAAGAGTATTCTGCTACTTCACTATTCCAGTATCCAGTTTTCTTCTAAGGTAAGGGATAGTATTTGTTGTACTCGTAAGGGGTGTTATTCTTTCTTATTCATGAAGAGAACTTCTGTTATTCCATTCTTTATTATTCTGTTAGAATAACCTGTATACGCGGACTCCCCTATACTTGGTGAAATCCTTATGTTATTCCATTCTTTATTATTCTCATTGGAATATCCTATCTACATGCATTTTACACGTGGGACCGGTTCCGTCTTTTATTATTCTATTGAATAACTAGTATATGCGGACTCCCTATACTTGGTGAAATCCTTATGTTATTCCATTCTTTATTATTACGTTGGAATATCCTATCTGCGCGTTTTACTGTAGAACACAGGTTCCGCCTTTATTATTCTCATTGGAATAACTTTTTATATGCGGACTCCCCTATACTTGGTGAAATCCTTATGTTATTCCATTCTTTATTATTCTGTTGGAATATCTTGTCTGTGCGTTTTACGCCGGACCTGGTTCCGTATTTATTATTCTGTTGGAATAACATGTATGTGCTATCTATCACATGTTTGGTGATTTCTTTTATTATTTCATTCCTTATTATACTCAGTTGGTTAATATTTTGACTTCTATACTCCATGAAATTAGTGGAATATCATTGATATTTGCGCTTCCTCCAGTATCTTTTCATGGAAATATTCTTCTGAGCATTCTTGAATTTTACTTTACAAAGAAGTATCATGTTGACAATTTGGGTGTTATTAGTTCCTGGATAAACTAATTCTTGAACTTGTTTTATTGAATTCTTATATCATTGTCATCATCCTCATGTTTATATTTTTTGAAAGTCATCTGTGGCCTGTAGTGCATTGATGGACTTGGTATGATTATGACCAGGGATTATTCGGTATAATCATGACCGTAATGTTACAAATGATGTGGTAAAAGTCCTCATTGGCCCGTAGTGCATTGATGGACAGTTGTTGGCATGATCATGACCATTGATGAATACACGAATATCCTTGGCCCGTAGTGCATGGATAATTTGTGGTCGTGACCCTAATGAATATCCTTGGCCGTAGTGCAGGGATGATGTGGATTATTTATTAAGCTGAGTCTCAGCGATAAAAGTGATGAAAAACTTTTTAAATCATAAAAGATAGTAGATTTTATTCTCTACTTGACTCTTTTAATGGATTGCTTATTCCGCTGCAGTTAAACTTGTTGTCTATTGTATTTTATCAGTTTAACATTGTTGAAGGCTAATGATAATTTATCCTGCATTATCTTAGTCATAATATTTCTTACTGGGCTAGTTGAGCTCACCCTTTCTTTCACTGTTCTCTTTAGGAAATGAGAACGTAGCAGGGACTAGTCGGGGAACGGAGTGATGGTCCAGATGATAGCATTAGTAGTCCTCACTATTCTATGAAATAGTGTGATAATAATTGTAATGAGGACTTATTCTGAGAGTGGATATTGTCTAGAAGATAATATTTGTATTAAAACACACAGCTTTTGTTGTATATTTAAGATTGTATTTGTATTCTTTACCATGTATCTAGCGACCCAAGATGGGTGATGTATACCTATTTTGGGGGCGTCAGAGTTGGTATCAAAGCTTAGGGATATGATCCCTGGCTGAGATGTGAGATAAGAACTAGGAGGGGAGAGACGTGGAATTCCTTCGTTAGTATGACCTACTTAAGTTTATTTGTTATTTAATTGGTTGGTCAAAGTATAGGGATAATATGTGATATGTTAATTAACTCTTATTTTGTGGCAGTGTTTGAAAGATGGCAGCTAAAATGTTAACAATGGAGTGAATGAAACCATTGAGACACCTTTAATCACTAACCAGGTTAATGTCATGTCAGACGAAGAAGAAATTAGAGATATCTACGTGGTAAGTGAAGAACTAATAGTTGCACCCGAGCTAGTTGCAGAGGTAGCAGCTGAGAGTGAGGAAGAAGAGGAAGAAGAGGAACCTGAGGAGAATTGGTTAGAAGAAGTTTATGATCAAAATTTAGTTGCAAAATCGTATTCATGAGTTGGAAGAGCAGGCTGAAGAACGGCAGGTGGTTGTGGGGCAAAGAGATACAACAATTCAAAATTGTGTTACCCAATGTGCGATGCTTGAACAGAAGCACTCTTTGGCAGAATATAAGTTATTAAAGCTGGAATCTGAGAATGCTATGATTAAGGTTCTGATGAAAGAAGAAGTAAATGAATGAAAGAAAATAGATGATGCATGGGTAAAAGCTGCATGACGCATTGATATTATAGAAAAAGACGTCCAATCTAATAAGGCCAAAATAGATGAAATGGATTTTGCTTTTTGGACAGCAATTGGGAGAATCCAACATCGAATTCAGAATTACCCTGTGCAGAGCGGTCAACCCCAATTCGATATGGATCGGAGAATAATAATTCGAATCATGGATCAGGAATGTGACGAAGCAATTAAGGGTGGAATGTACTCTACAGTAAAGTTAAGTCCAACTGGGATGTCCCAGACATGTCAAAATTGGTAGTTTAAGTGAGAGCGTTTGTCGAGAAAACCCGAATGAAGTTATTACGGGTAAGTTAATTATAAACTCTTGTGAAGTCTATGTCTTATTAAATACCAGTTCTACCCATTATTTTATCTCTCTTGCTTGCGTTCAACGTTTAAATTTGACTCTTGAGAAGTTAGACTTTGACTTATTGGTTGAAACTTCGTTAAGAGAAACCCTTATTACCTCCACTGTTTATAAATCTTGTTGATTCAAATCGACACTTTCACATTACCTGTCGATCTTATCTCTTTGAAAATACTTGCCTTTGGTGTGATTTTAGAAATCGATTGGTTAACTACTCATCATGCTTTTCGTAAGGTTGTTAGCTTTCATATTCCTAACCAACCTGTTATGCGAATTCAAGCAACCAAACCACTAAAGTTAATCACTGTTATATCAAGCCATAAGTACAGAGCCCCGATCCTTTCGTTGTTGACTTCCCTGTGTGTAATGCACCGAAGCCAGACTTTCTGTAGGCGACGTTGTGAATAATGATGGCAAGTTGATAGGTATCAATGTGACGTGTTATCCAAGTCTTGGATGAGAGTCACAATTGTTAATGATATTTCTATTGTTAATAAATTTCCTGACGTATTCTTGAAGACTTCTTAGCCTACCCCAGAGCGTGAAATCCAATTTTGTACTGACCCCAGTACAAAACCCCATTTCTAAAACCTTAAATATTTCTTCAACTAAAACGAACGTATAATGCGCCAAAGACGTTGGCTCGAGCTGTTGAAGATTACGATCGTACCATTCAATACTATCGTGGAAAAGTGAACGTGGTAGCTGACGCATTGAGTAGAAGATCGTATGCATTTACGAGTGTGAATATACGAACCTATGTGAAGATAACGAATATACGAGTAGAATCGACTTTAATTGATAAAGTTAAAGCCGTGCAAGCTACATACTCAGAGCTGATGAATGTGAAGAAGAAGGTTCAAGAGGGCGTTATTCTAGAAGCAATAATCGATGAAAAGAGGAAATATCAACCCTCGATTTTATTGGCCCATTTGAAATCCTCGATTAAGTAGGAACTGTGGCTTATAGACTCGTTTTATCGCCAAGTATGTTGCGTGTTCATAACGTTTGTCACGTATCGATGTTACGTAAATATGTGGACGACCCGAACTACATTATTGATTTAGAACCGGACGAGATAGGGGATAATTTAACGTATGAAGATGTACCTGTTAAAATCCTGGAATATATTCTACGCTTAAAGGTTATACCTCAAGAGTTAGAATCTGACAAAGTGTCCTCATCTATTCGGCAAACCAGGTACGTACGTAAATTTCGAGGGCGAAATTTCATAAGGAGGGGGAGATTGTGAGACCCCAGATTTTATGAATAAAGATTTAAATTTCTCGAAATATTTTTTTTAATATTATGGTGTGAATTTGATATAATGTTATAGTTGTGGGTAGTATTTATAAATTTTGCAAAGTATGCAAGTTGTTGTATTATATTCGATTGGTCGGGGAATATTCGCTTTTAGTAGGGAATATTCGCATGCAACCACAATCATTGGTGGACCCTGACAATGTAATTATTGTCGGATTGAGAAAACGACAAAAAATATTTTTTATGAAAATAATGACGGAGGTTTTACTGAATTATCTTTATTGAACTACTCGGTAGTAAAAGTACGATGTCGATACGTGTGGTTGCATAGTAGCACACCAGTATTGATTATTGATGCTTACGTGAGAAATCACTCAGTTATACTCAATTGTTGCTATAGTAATTGTTTCATCATATCTCTCATATTATTGATTCGATTATTGTCAGTATCATCTGCATTATATGTTATATTATTAAATCAATAATTAAGATGATAAAGTTATTCATATTATTAAATTGCAATATTTACAATGTCTAGAAGTTCTGTCAAGGAGAGGTTTGGTCACCTAATTGCGCGCCAATAGGGAGAAATCCTTATTGGAAAGCCCCCTCAGTGCATTGATGGATAGTTGTTGGCATGATCATGACCATTGATGAATACACGAATATCCTTGGCCCGTAGTGCATGGATAATTTGTGGTCGTGACCCTAATGAATATCCTTGGCCGTAGTGCAGGGATGATGTGGATTATTTATTGTCGAGTCTCAATGATAAAAGTGATGAAAAACTTTTTAAATCATAAAAGATAGTAGATTTTATTCTCTACTTGACTCTTTTAATGGATTGTTTATTCCGCTACAGTTAAACTTGTTGTCTATTGTATTTAATCAGTTTAACATTGTTGAAGGCTAATGATAATTTATCCTGCATTATCTTAGTCATAATATTTCTTACTGGCTAGTTGAGCTCACCCTTTCTTTCACTGTTCTCTTCAGGAAATGAGAACGTAGCAGGGACTAGTCAAGGAACGGAGTGATGGTCCAGATGATAACATTAGTAGTCCTCACTATTCTATGAAATAGTGTGATAATAATTGTAATGAGGACTTATTCTGAGAGTGGATATTGTCTAGAAGACAATATTTGTATTAAAACTCACAGCTTTTGCTGTATATTTAAGATTGTATTTGTATTCTATATCATGTATCTGGCGACCCAAGATGGGTGATGTATACCTATTTTGGGGGCGTCACATGAATAATAGTTGTTGAGTGGTCTAGAATGACCATGAACATATACTAAGGTTGTTAGTATTTAAAATGGTCCTTTTAGTAAGTTTTGGTAATTGAGGCGATCAACCTCTCATATCCAGTGAATTATGCATAAACACTTAATAATTGAACAACAATTGTTTTCCAATATAATGCTTTAATAAAAATTTTCTTTTTCTCAGTCAAGAGTCCTTACCAAATCAATTGATTAGGAATAATTTTTAAAACATATTTGATTTAACAAATTTAAACATGTTTGATCTAGCTGATACAACTAGCATAGATCTATCTCATAAATAGTTCATGAATAAATTTTTTTAATTAATTCATAATTTAATAATAATAGAACATGAATTCAATTGCACCAATTGCGATATACAATAATCATTAAGGATGTGGAATAATCAACAATAATTATCCATTAACATGGTTTGAAAATATTAACTCAAGTTTAAGTTCGAGAACTTGCCTCGATTGCGGTCTACTACTACGCAATTTAGTTTAACTTCTCAGAGAAAGACTTATAATTGATCTTTCAATTAATTATAGCACATAACTTTACTATACTTATAATAACTTATCTAATATTTAATCACATAAATAAATATTAGATATCACGTTAAATCCTTAGTAATATTATCATACCTTGATAATATTACTATCAAATAATAATCATCTTAAACTCATTTAAGATTATTAATCTTAATAATATTTTATTCATTTCTTAGTATTATTATTCAATTAATAATACTTTAATCACTTACTAATATTATTAATCACGTAATAATATTTTAATTCTTTACTAATATTATTAACCATTTAATAATACGTTAATCATCAACTAATATTATTAATCTTTTAATAATACTTTACTTCTTTACTAATATTATTAACCATTTAATAATAGCTTAATCATTAACAAATATCATTAATCAATTAATAATATTTTAATATAATATTATTAATCCTTTAATAATATTTTAATCATCTAATATTATTAATAATTTAATAATATTTTAATCATTATCTAATATTATTAGTCACTTAATAATATTTTAATTTAATTTTAATATAATATTATTAATCTTTTAACAATAGTTTAATTTAAATTTAATCTAATATTATTAATTATATTAATAATATTTTAATCTAATATTATTAGTTATTTAATAATATTTTAATTTAATTTTTAATCTAATATTATTAATATTTTAATTTAACTTTAATCTAATATTATTAATTATATTAATAATATTTTAACCTAATATTATTATTTATTTAATAATATATTAATTTAATATTATTAATTATATTAATAATATTTTAACTATTTATTAATGATTTAATCTAATATTATTAATCATTTACTAATATTTTAATATAATATTATTAATCATTTAATAATATTTTAATAATTTATTAAACTCATAAAAAATTAATTTTAATTATTTACCCTTTACTAAAATCATTTATTTAACAATCCTAAAATACCATAAATATAACATTTCAACAATAATGACCAAAATACCCTCCAAAATTATGCATACATCATATTTAGGGTTTCTAAGCCATAAAATTAAATTTTTGCCATTTATGAATTCACATAACTTATTATTCACATTTATTCATAACTCAAACATTTACATGAAAAATACCAAAAAAAAGTTCCAAAAATTCTTCTTTTAAGGAAATCATTAGAATATGATTCCCTCATAAACATATATTTGTTCTGGAATTTTTTAAATTCGTTTACTATTTTTAAATGGTTCAAAATAGTCAGATCTTGCCAAAATTATCATAAATCATTCCTTTGTCCAAACATTACGAAATTTTCAAGGTATTCTCCTTTCATGATACTCTACCTCCAACAAATATTTCACAATTTTTGGAGTTACACACAAAAAGTTATTTTTGTTCTCTTTTAAAATAATCCTTTCTTGTAAAATCCATAACTTTTATTCTACACATCCAAAAAGTGCCATCTTTTTACTGGACTCATTTAACTCATCCTATTATCCTACAAAAATTTTCCAGAATTTTTAAAGCATAGAAAACAGACGAAACAACCCCTGCAAGCAACTGGCCATCAACTGTTTTGACTAAAATAGTTGTTATGGCTTGAAAAATCAACAGTTTTGAGTGCTACCACTTGATTTTAATAGTTAACTCACATATCTAGCACCCATCTTTAACGGATCACAAAAAGAAGGTGTAGATCTTAAATGGTAGTTGATCAAAATGGAGGAAAATTAGGGTTTTCTAGCCCTTTAGAAACTAGTTTTATTTTCTTCCTTTGATCCAACTTTTTAACATTCAAAAGGGTTAGATCCATACATGAAACACTTAATAACATTTAGATCAAGAGTTTTTAAGTTCAAGAACATAGGTTCTTTATTTTGTAAAACCATCAAAATTAATACATAAAACTAAATCTTAGGATATGTTTTTACCTTGATCTAAAGGCAACTCTTCTTGTCATTCCAAAGTAGGATATAAACATAGGATGCATAAGCTTCAAAATCTCTTCCTCTCTTCCTTAAGGGGCTGCCAAACTCACCTTCTTTTTCTCTCTCTATCTCTTTTGTTTTGTTAGCCTTTAGGAAGCGAGAAATGAAATAAAAAGGAAATAGTTTTTTGTTGGGAAAATGTATAGATACAAGATATGTAAGTATAATAATTACCCACACTTATCTCCTTCTTCTATCCCTTAATCACTCTTACTTTGCTTGAGGACTTGGTTAAAGTGTGTGGCTAACTTCTTAAGATGACACCTTGAATTAAATAAATATTTTAATTAATTTATTTATAAGATAAATAAATAATTGATGAAATTGTAGTGTAATAATTTAGTGAAGTGTGTATGTTAACTAAATTAATGAAGGGTAATTTTATTATTTGAAGATTTAATTTAATGAAATAATTAAATTAAATAAATTCTTTAATATTTAAGGAAATGATTAAATTTTAATGAAATGATGCTCTAGTTTAATTTAATAATTAAATTAGGTATATAATAATTTAGTAAACATAAGTATAATTATAATGAAAATTATAATTATTATAATTGTAATTGTAAGTTATTAAAATTAATTAAATAAAAGAGTGACAAATGGAACTATATAATATAAATGTTATCAAAATAATTTAGAAGGGGAGAGTTTTATGTAAACCAAACAAAGCCTTGTGGCTTTTGGTTAATATAAAAGCCAAAGACTTTTGGCTTAATAAACTGATAACCACGTTTCTCAGTTTATTAAGCGCTCATTTGGGTTATATTGCGTAATTTTTCCTAAGGCTAAAGAACAGAGAGGTAGGGAGAAAGAAACACAAAGAATTTGATAGAGAGCTAGAGAAGAAATTGAGAGAGTTTTACTTAAACCTTGTTATCATCTTGCAAAATCAAGTACAATAAAGGTATAATTTATTCTTAATTCTAACTTGTAGTTTTGTGATTTTAATCTCTATGAATTGGAAGTTATGTGGTATTATTAGTTATATGTATGTATAATCTTGTTAAACTTGTTAGTTTTCATCTTTAATCAAATATTAGTGATCAAATTCATTGAAATTCGGTTGTAAGAAGAAAACTTCAATAACAATGTTTTATGTGTGAAAATGGCTTAATTGAGTCCAAAATTTTATGTTTTATCCTTGTAGTAATATGTAAATTGATTGTGAATTGTGTTAGTATATCAAGAAACAAAAACAAAACAATTGGAATGGTGTCAATTGGTTAAGAAACAAAGATTTGGTGATTGATTTCGCTAAATGTGTTGAAAATGGAGAAAACAACAAAATCATGGTTTTAATCCTTTAAAATTTGGTTGTTTTGTTGTTAGAAATGTTATATCTATTGTTAGTAATGTTGTAGTAAGTTTATAGCATTTGGGTTTGGTGAATTTCTGTAGTAATTAGGGAAAAATTGGAGTTTAGATCTGAAGCGGAAGTCAGTCTGCGATTTCGTCTCACAGATTGGGCCTTTGCTACACGATACTAAAGGCGAAAATGGCGCATTATTGCTGTTGGCTTTTTCGAGATAGTGCACCAAAGATAGTCGCTACCCAATTTAAGGCTTGGGGTAGCCTTGGCAATTGCGTTGCACTCTACGAGCAGAGACAATATGTTTTGACTAATTGCAAACTATAATATGAAGACTTAATCTAGTTTAGTATGCATGATAAAGATGTTAGATCATACCATAATATATAATAACAGATTGTAATGCATTGTGTTATCAAATGTGAAGATTTGTAAGTAATTATCTAACAAGTCATATAATAAATGAAATATGATGTTTGCAAGAGTTAGATGTGAATGATAAAGCTTTATATTAGGTGATAATTAGTTTTCAGATTTGTGTGAGTGGTTAACTAACATGATTAGACATTAAGTTAAAGGTTATAACTTAAATGATGAATTGAACCTATAAAGCTAATGATGGTATAACTAATCGATATTGTAATCCTAATGGTATATGTAGGGTAATTGGTGAACATTTATTAAACTTGTGTAGCTTACACACGAGGCAAGTTCCCTAACTTCATTCTCTTTATAACGAATGCAAGTTTCATAACTATGTTTACCGTTTGTTGTCAAGCAAGCTTTCTAACTCTAATTTTTCATTATTGCAAGTTCCTAAATCGGTTATTAAAGTTGAGCAAGTTGTTGGTTCCATCTTGTTTATAATTATGCAAGCTCTTGTATTCTAATCCTTTACATTGAGCAAGCTTCACATTCCTAACTTTTGTTCTTTGCTATTCAAAGCATATACTGCTTAAATTCATTGTTCTAAATGAGATTTTCTAACTCTTTTGGAAGTAATATCTTGTATATACCATTTTATTCAATTGTATATTGTTAATAATCAATCTTTGACTTAAGTATCATTATTCAATCTAGTATTATTGTGTTGAAACTTCGAATAAAAAACAAACATTTATTGATTGGACTAATCTATATTTGATGAGTGTTCTAAAGTTCTAGAACCATTGATAAGCTAGTTCCAAACTAAACTTTCTTTAGTACGGAAATCCTAAAGTCAAACTGAGATGAACAACCCTAATATAGGGGATTATGTACGCGTTAGCGTTTAGATGTTTGTGCACTTTACATGGTACAAAGGGCTGATCCCCCTAAGTACGTAAAGAAGGGTCTGTATAGTCTAAATGACTGTTAAGGTTGAGGTAAAAATACCTAATTACCGGGGACATAGTTCATGGTCTTAAGACCCTCAAATATAAATCTTGAACTTGTTTTCTATTCTTGATTCGTAGAACAAGTTCTCTATTACTCAGTATTCATTGTGTAACCTCATGTTGTTGCTATTATTATTCTTTATATTAGTGAGAAATTGTTTGCTCACTCATGCAATTAACATTGCAGCTAAAGTTGAGAAAGTCGATGAACTGTTTTCTACCAAAGGAAAGGGCAAGATGTCCAAGTGATGAAGACTTATTTGAATTTACTTAAATGAATCTATGTTATAAGACTTATGTATTTTGTGATGTATTCCTCAGACTTATGTAATAGTTTAAGGTTAGATTACTTAGGATTTTTTTAAGTTTATGTAACCCTTTAATGGGAAAGATTATTGTTTAAGTTTATTAAGTTATGTCTTTATCCTTTATTATGGGTAGTTAGATATAATTGTTTTGGATAGTGAACACCAAATCCTGTGGGAATGGAGTACCCGAATTTGGGGGTGTCACAGGTTGGTATCAAAGCATTAGGTTATGAATCTTGGGTGGGAAAAACCTTAGAAAGTAACCTTTAAGGAGACAGAAAACATAGTGGTGATAGACTCTTATCGAGTTCTAAGGAATGAATTGAGGAAATTCATTAAAGATAAACAATAAAAGACTTTATGTGCTATGTGTTAATAACTTACGTACTCACGAATATAGAAGAGTGTGAGGTAATAAATAAAACTTAAAAGTATTTTGTTGTCAGGATGTCTAACGTTGAAGGATCCAGTCAAGCTAGGGAAGAGATACCTCAGGTACCTAGAGATGAGGAATCCCGAGATGTTCATATGGTTCGGGAGTAGTTGATTCAAGGAGAGCCTTCTCTGTTAGTCGTTGTGGAAGAACAAGAGGATGAGCCTGTGTCTGATCTTGAGGAGGAGAATTCTGAGGAGATAGAGGTGGAGGATGAGGAAGAGGATCCTGTGGAGATTCCACCAAACTCTATATCAGCTGAGATGTATGACGAGCTATACGACCGTAATATAGAATTACATGATAAAATTGAGGAGCTAAAGGAGTTAGCTGAGATGCGTCAGGCTACCATAGAGCAGAAGGATGCCGAGATTCAGGAACTTGACTCACTACTTGGAAACACGGAGTGGAACCTGGTTCACACAGAAGGACATCAATAGGAGTTGTTAGCTCAGAATGAGAAGATAAAGACTGAAGTGGAAAAGCTGAAGGATGATTTGAAGGAGGAGTCAGCTAAGCGCGCTAGAGCAGAGGACGCTTGGATGAAGGCTACTCAGCGTGCAGATCGTGTTGAAGCCAAGGTTCAAACGAAGAAGGCTAAGATGAATGAAATAGATTGTGCCTTTCATTCTACGATTGATAGGGCCCAGGATCGAGTCTTTTATTACCCACCTCAATTTGAAGACTTGTCGTGGTACATGATGGATCGTAGGACAACATATCGTATTATGGAGGAAAAGCGTAGAGAAGCCTCTCGACGTCTTAATATGCCAAGATAGGAATAATAATAATAATATGTGATTAAGTATGTGATTAAATAAATTATAAATCCCTTATTTGAGATAAATAAAGGGGTAAGATGAGTATGTAATCCTGAAACTTGCCAAGTTCAGGAAAAATGATGTTGATAGCAGAGATTGCTATCCTTACTATGTTATGAAAAGTTTTGAATGAATAAAAATATCAAAGTTTATTAAAATGTTATGTGTTAAGCTTTAATCTTAATATTATTAGAGTTAAACTTTAAGATATTCAAGGAATTGAATAGTGATCTAATAAGCGTATATTTTAACAGAAAATGCCTCCTATAAGAAGATAACCACGCCAAAAACCACCTCATGAGGGGTCTACTAACAATAATAATGAGGCCAATGCTAACCCGGTTCAGCAGTTGGTGACTTTGTTAACAAGAGCACTTGCGAATCAGCCGCAAGCCCAAGTCACGACTTTCAAGGACTTCAAATTGGTTGGACCGCTGGAGTTTCAAGGGTCTATGAATCCAGTTGAAGCCCAAACCTGGATTATGGAAATGGAGAAGGTGTTCGACGTTGCCAGAGTCAACGAGGATAAGAAGACCGCTTTCGTGACATTTCTGTTGAAGTCTGAAGCTAGCTATTGGTGAAAGGCGAATAAGGTTCGTGGGGGACAGGGAATAATAGCATGGGATATGTTTAAAGAAATATTTTTTGAGATGTACTTTCCAGCGAGTTCTCGGAATCAATTGGAAGTTAAATTTTTGGAGTTAAAGCAAGGAATTATGTCTATGCCAGAGTATACAGTGAGGTTTAATGAGTTGTCAAGGTTTGCTACTTATCAAGTTTATACCGATGAGCATAAGGCGAGAAGGTTTGAACAAGGGTTAAAGCCATGGTTGTATAGCAAGGTTTCAATGTTCCAGTTAAACACGTTTGTGGCAGTATTAGAAAAAGAAATTATCGCGGAAGGTGGAAGCAATGCCTTAACCAAATATAATAAAGAACAAAAGAAGTGGAAGAATGAGAATGGAAACAAGATTGGTAGAAGTAACAATCAGAAGAGGAGGTGGAGTGAGAATTCTAGTGCGGGAGGACATCAAGGAAGTCAACAAAAGAAGAAGTTTGAAGCTTGTGCTACTTGCAGAAAGAAATACACTGGGGTATGTTTGAAGGGTAAGAGGGTATGTTTTAATTGTGGTCAGGAGGGTCACATTGCACCAAACTATTTTAGTCCAAAGAAGGGTGCATGTTTCATCTGTGGGTTAAAGGATCACATGGCTCGTGATTATGCCGACGTATTGCTAGACGATTTTCCTGGACTACCGCCGGATAGGGAGGTTGAGTTTGTGATTGATTTAGTGCCAGGAATGGCCCCGATATCTAAAGCCCCATACAGAATGGCCCCAGTAGAAATGAAAGAATTGATGGTGCAGTTGCAGGAATTATTAGACAAGAAGTATATCCAGCCTAGTGTATCGCCATGGGGAGCACCGATGTTGTTTGTTAAGAAGAAAGATGGATCGATGCGGCTCTACATTGATTACCGAGAATTGAATAAGGTCACAATTAAAAATAAGTATCCATTACCAAGAATTGATGAATTATTTGATCAACTGAAGGGAGCAAGATATTTCTCAAAGATAGACTTGAGGAGTGGTTATCATCAGTTAAAGGTAAGGCCAGAGGATGTACCGAAAATAGTGTTCAGAACTTGATATGGTCATTACGAGTTTCTGGTTATGTCATTTGGTATAACCAATGCACCTGCAGCATTCATGGACTTGATGAACAGGGTGTTTAAACCATTCTTAGATAAATTTGTGGTGGTGTTTATTGATGATATATTGGTGTATTCCAAGACCAAGGAGGAACATGTGGAACATTTAAGGATGATATTGGAGACATTGAGGAGAGAGAAGTTGTACGCTAAATTCTTGAAATATGAGTTTTGGTTGGAATATGTGTAGTTTCTTAGGCACATTATTGACAAGGACGGAATCTCAGTAGATCCGTCGAAAATTGAAGCTGTAATAAACAGGGATCAGCCGAAGACACCGTTAGAAGTAAGAAGTTTCTTGGGATTGGCAGGTTACTATAGGCATTTTATTCAAGACTTATCCAAAATCGCAACTCCGTTAACGAATTTAACTAGGAAGGCAGTTAAGTTTGTTTGGACGAAGAAGTGTGAGGAGAGTTTTCAAGAATTAAAAAAGAGATCGAGTTCAACACCTCTGTTATCATTGCCTGATGATACAAGGAATTTTGTGGTATATAGTGACGCATCGCATAAAGGATTAGGTTGTGTTCTTATGCAGAACGACAGAGTTATTACGTATGCATCGCGAAAATTAACAGATTACGAGAAAGGGTATCTGACTCATGATTTGGAGTTGGCTGCGGTGGTGTTTGCCTTGAAGATTTGGAGACATTATCTGTATGGAGAAAGGTGTGAGATATATACAGACCATAAAAGTCTGAAGTATATCTTTACACAAAAAAGATTTAAATATGCAACAGAGAAGATGACTGGAGTTGATTAAAGACTATGATTGCGAGATTCGCTATCATCCCGAAAAGGTGAATGTTGTTGCTGATGCCTTAAGTAGAAAGGGACAAGAGAAATTAATGATGTTGACTGCTCAGGAGAAGCTAGTTTCAGAAATGGCAAAAATGGAGTTGGAAATTAAATATCCGACAGAATCAGATAAAAATTATTCCAGATAGGGAGCAAATTTTGGTGGATAAGGTGAAGAATGCACAACTTCAGGATGAAAATTGTGAAAAGATAAGACAGAAAGTGTCTAAAGGTGAGGAAGACATATTTAAAGTTGATTCGGAAGGGTTACTCTGATTCGAAGGGAGAATTTGGGTTTCGCCAGTACCAGAAATTAAAGAGGAAATTTTAAGCGAGGCTCATAAATCACGATATTCGATTCACCTCGGAAGTAAGAAAATGTACCAGGATCTTAGACATCATTTTTGGTGGTCGAATATGAAAAAGGATGTTGCTGAGTGTATGGCAAAATGCTTAACGTGTAAGAAAGTTAAAGCTAAACATCAAAGGCCAAGTGGATTGTTACAACCGTTAGAAATACCAGAATGGAAATGGGAGCATATCATATTGGATTTTGTGGTATGTCTTCCAACGACTCAGCAAGGTTACGATGCAATCTGGGTGATTGTCGATCGATTAATGAAATTGACACACTTTTTGCCAATCAAGATTAGATTTAACCTAGATCGGTTGGAAAAACTATAAGTAAAGGAAATTATTTCAAGACACGGTGTCCCGATGTCCATTGTATCAGACAGAGATCCACATTTCAAATCAAATTTCTGGAAACGACTACAAGAATGCTTGGGAACGCAGTTGAGAATGAACATAACGTATCATCCTCAAACCGACAGATAAAGTGAGAGGACTATCCAGACACTAGAGGATATGCTCAGAGCATGCATTATAGATTTCAAAGAGAATTGGGATGACCATTAGGGGTGTAAATCGAGCCGAGTAGTTTGGTACTCGACTCGATATCGGCTCGAAAATATGATCCAAAGCTCGAATTCAAAGTTGATCCTAGTCGAATCTGATCCATACTCATTTTTTGTTTAATGATACACGAGTAGAATTCGAGCATACCAGTGTTCGCTCAGATTAGGGTTCGAGTATTTCATTTTTTTTCTCGAACCATACTCGATACCTGCTCGATGGATCATATTCGAATATTGGTCTGATCCATGCTAGTAAGGTAAATATGTGATATTTGTATCGATCTTTTATAATTTATAAAGTGTAGTATGAAATTATGTAAACTTGTACATGAATAAACCAATGAATTGAATGTCAATTTTTATTACATTCTTTATAATTTCAATACATAAATAAAAGTGAAAAAGTTTTATATATAAATATTAGTTAAGTAACCAATTTAGTATGTAGTGGTTCAATTTTAAGTGAAATGGTTCATATTCGAAACTCGATTTGAAGGCTCATGAGTAACTCGCTTTGTAAACGAGTCGAGTATTTACGAGCCGAGTAGGTCCGAGTAATGATCCGAGTCGAATCTGGCGCAAAAATATAAATCCCTTATCGAATTCGAGTCGAGTTTGAGCTCAATTTTTTTGAGTCGAGCCGAATCTGAACATGAAGGTGTTCACTGAGATTCGACTCGTTTATACTCCTAATGACCATCTACCGTTGGTTGAATTTGCCTATAATAATAGTTATCACGCGAGTATTAGCATGCCACCTTACAAAGCGTTGTACGACAGGAAATACAGAACTCCATTATGTTGGGACGAAGTTAGAGAATGTCAACTGGTAGGTACATAATTGGTACAACAAACTGTCGAGATCGTTAAGGTGATTCGGGCAAGATTGATAGCTGCACAGGATAGGCAGAAGAAGTATGCCGATCAACATCAACAAAATCGGGAGTTTGATGTCGGTAATTTTGTTTTCTTAAAAGTGTCTCCCTGGAAAGGGAAAATTCGGTTTGGTTTCAGTATTAATGCCATATAAGCCTGATTATAAGCATGTTATAGAATATGATCCATTACAGTTTGAAAAAGACTTGTCATATGAAGAAGTCCCTGTTCAGATTATTGACAGAAAAGAGCAAATACTAAGGAATAAAGTGATACCTTCTGTTAAGGTAATCTGGAGAAACCAAAATGCTGAAGAAACTAAGTGGGAACTTGAAGATGTTATGATAAAAAAATTATCCTCAGGTATTTGCTTGATCTTGTATAGTGATTCTGGGGACAGAATCCTATTAATGAGGGAAGAATGTAACGAATGAATTTATCGAGTTGTGATTCTAGGGACATAATCCTTTTAAGGAGGGAAGGATGTAACGAACGAGAATTTTGTAATTAATTTTAAATATTTATTGAATTAAATAAATATTTTAATTAATTTATTTATGAGATAAATAAATAATTGATAAAATTATAGTGTAATAATTTAGTTAAGTGTTTATGTTAACTAAATTAATGAATGGTAATTTTATTATTTGAAGATTTAATTTAAATGAAATAATTAAATTAAATAAATTCTTTAATATTTAAGGAAATGATGCTCTAGTTTAATTTAATAATTAAATTAGGTATATAATAATTTATTAAGCATAAGTATAATTATATGAAAATTATAATCATTATAATTGTAATTGTAAGTTATTAAAATTAATTAAATAAAAGTGTGACAAATGGAACTATATAATATAAATGTTATCAAAATAATTTAGAAGGGGAGAGTTTTGTGTAAACCAAACAAAGCCTTGTTGCCTTTGGTTAATATAACAGCCAAAGACTTTAGGCTTAATAAACTGATAAACACGTTTATCAGTTTATTAAGCGCTCAGTTGGGTTATATTGCATAATTTTTCCTAAGGCTAAAGAACAGAGAGGGAGGGAGAAAGAAACAAAGAGATTTTGATAGAGAGCTAGAGAAGAAATTGAGAGAGTTTTGCTTAAACCTTATTATCATCTTGCAAAATCAAGGACAAGAAGTTATAATCTATTCATAATTCTAACTTATAGTTTTGTGGTTTTTAATCTCTGTGAATTAGAACTGGTGTGGGATTATTGGTTATATGTATGTATAATCTTGTTAAACCTGTTAGTTGTCATCTTTAATCAAATATTAATAATCAAATTCATGGAAATTGGGTTATAAGAAAAAAACTTCAATAACTGTGTTTTATGTGTGAAAATAGCTTAATTGAGTCCAAAATTTTATTATGTAAATTGATTGTAAATTGTGTTATTATATTAAGAAACAAAAACAACGTAATTGGAACGATGTCAATTGGTTAAGAAACAAAGATTTAGTGATTGATTTCGCTAAATGTGTTTGAAAATGGAGAAAACAACAAAATCATGGTTTTAATCCTTTAAAATTTGGTTGTTTTGTTGTTAGAAATTTTATATCTATGCTTATTAATGTTGTAGTAAGTTTATAGCATTTATATTTGGTGAATTTCTGTAGTATTTTGAGAAAAATTGGAGTTTAGATTGTAAAGAGGAAGTCGCTAGTAGTTTACGTCACAGCGTATTAGCAAGAATCGCTACTTACTAAAATGAAACGAAGCAATTCTGCAATGCTAACTTTCTAAGATAGTGCACCAAATAAGCAATTTATTCATCTTATGGCTTGGATAAGCGCAATTGTGTCGCACTCTACAAATGCGATATGTTTTGACTAATTACAGACTATAATTTAAAGACTTAATCTAGTTTAGTATGCATGTTAAAGATGTTAGATCATACCATAATATGTAATAACATATTGTAATGCATTGTGTTATCAAATGTGAAGATTTGTAAGTAATTATCTAACAAGTTTTATAATGAATGAAATATGATGTTTGTAAGAGTTAGAGGTGAATGATAAAGCTTTATATTAGGTGATAGTGAGTTTCAGATTTGTGTGAGTGGTTAACTAACATGGTTAGACATTAAGTTAAAGGTTATGACTTAAATGGTGAATTGAACTTATATAAAGCTAATTATGGTATAACTAATCGATATTGTAATCCTAATGGTATATGTAGGGTAATTGGCGAATGTTTATTAAACTTGTGTAGCTTACACACGAGACAAGTTTCCTAAATTCATTTTCTTTATAACGAATACAAGTTTCAAAACTATGTTTACCTTTTATTGTTAAGAAAGCTTTCTAACCCTAATTTTTGATTATTACAAGTTCCTAATTCGTATATTAAAGTTGAGAAAGTTGTTGGTTCCATCTTATTTATAATTATGCAAGCTCTTGTATCTAATCCTTTACATTGAGAGAGCTTCACATTCCTAACTTTTGTTCTTTGTTATTCAAAGCATAGACTGTTTAAATTCATTGTTTCAAATGAGATTTCCTAACTCTTTTGGAAGTAATATCTTGTATATACCATTTCTATTCAATTGTATATTGTTAATAATCAATCTTTGACTTTAGTATCATTGTTCAATCTAGTATTATTGTGTTGAACCTTCGAATATCAAACAAACATTTATTGATTGGACTAATCTATATTTGATGAGTGTTCTAAAATTCTAGAACAATTGATAAGCTAGTTCCAAACTAAACTTTCTTTAGTGCGGAAATTCTAAAGTCAAACTAAGATGAACAACCCTAATATAGGGGATTATGTATGCGTTAGCGTTTAGATGTTTGTTGTAACACCCCCTTTCCGAAATAGAAAGAGAGGTTACTCAAAACATAACAAAACTAATGAATTTAATAGCAAAGCTTAAACCCACAAAAGAATATTCTTAAAATCTGATAAATACCACAAGTCAACCATAATAAATCTCAAACTATTTCAAACCATAATCTAAAATAACTATTACAACTCTAAATAAATCAATGTATCATTGCCTAACAAAATATATCAAAACTATTGGATAGAAGGGACCTCTCATCACACTTGCCCTTGATTCCCCTGATTACCTGCTGGAATAAAAACACAGCATGAGCCAAATGCCCAGTACGGATATAAAATACAAGTAATGAACAGAAATAACTAACTCAATTAAATGAATTGAAACAAAATGAACTAAAACGAAATGAACAAAACTAACACAACAAAATGATAGACTGAATCAAATGGTTGGGTGTTATTTCATATCGAGCTCAAAATAAATAGTAATATACCTTGTCACATAGACAAGTCAAATAATGTCACACAGGCAATCAAAATAATGCCACACAGGCAATCACACAACAGACTGCGCAATCCAGATGCATGCAAAATTGGAAGGTGTGTTTGGCACAAACATCACCACTCTGCAGAACAGAACAGAACAAAAAACTAGGGTCGACCCATACGCCTCCCACAACAAAACACCAAATGGTCAACTCCCACCGGAGTACAAAATGGAGACGCCGTGGACTGATCACACCGCCATAGAAGGTGTCATGCCTCGGTGCCAAGAGAACATGCCTGTGGTACCTCCACAGGTGGTTATAGCTCAGGTATACCCTACGGTATTCTAACAAAGATATAATGTCACAACACATGCGATAAAATATCAACACAAAGGGGTTCTAATGTGTACATGTTAAACTGAAATGAAATATCAACACAAAGTCTCCAAAAGTATTAACATGTACTTTCTACAAAGATCAAAATAAATATTCACCATGATACACTAGATCAAAGAGTACAAATACTAGTTTCAAATATTAATGCCAAAATAAAACATTCTCACGAATTTAAGAATGAACAGTCATGTGAAACAATAACAAATTTCTAAAAGAAAAGCGAAACGAACAAATCAAAATTAAAGGATTATCACAGAAGGAGTATGAAATCCGTACCTGGATTAAGCAATGTAATACCCAAATTATATTCCAAAAACTCGTTTAGACTCTCTCCGTTTAATCTAAATAATTTAATAAGATTTTATTACAATCTAATCATTAATAACATAATACTATTAAATTTATTATTAAAAACTTTTCAAAGAAAATTAATTAATTCAAATTAATATAAATAACTTCAATTTAATTTATTAATTCAAATTTATAAGTTCATGGCCAAAAGTTTATTAACATATAATAATATATATAACCTAAATTACCAAACATAACTTAAATTATCAAAATATATATATATATATATATATATATATATATATATATATATATATATATATATATATATATATATATATATATAAGGAAATTTCACATACAGTGATCTTTATGAGCCCTAAACCAACATAATATATATTTTTTTATTACGCACCTAGTTTTCTGCTCGCTCGCATTACTGCAGAGTGGTGATGTTTGTGCCAAACATGCCTTCCAATTTTGCATGCATCTGGATTGCACAGTCCGATGTGTGATTGCCTGTGTGGCATTATTTTGATTGCATGTGTGACATTATTTGACTTATCTGTGTGGCAAGGTATATTACTATTTATTTTGAGCTTGGTATGAAATAACACCCAACCATTTGATTCAGCCTATCATTTTGTTGTGTTAGTTTTGTTCATTTCATTTCTGTTCATTTTGTTTCAATTCATTTAATTGAGTTAGTTATTTCGATTCGTTACTTGTATTCTATATACGTACTGGGCATTTGGATCATGCTGTATTTTTATTCCGGCAGGTAATCAGGGGAATTAAGGGCAAGTGTGACGAGAGCTCCATTCTATCCAATAGTTTTGATATATTTTGTTAGGCTATGATACATTGATTTATTTAGAGTTGTAATAGTTATTTTAGATTGTGGTTTGAAATAGTTTGAGATTTATTATGGTTGACTTGTGGTATTTATCAGATTTTAAGAATATTCTTTTGTGGCTTTGAGCCTTGCTATTAAATTCATTAGTTTTGTTATGTTTTGAGTAACCTCTCTTTCTATTTCGGAAAAGGGGTGTTACATTTGTGCACAATATATGGTATAAAGGGTTGATCCCCCTAAGTACGTAAGGAAGGGTATGTATAGTCTAAACGATTGTTAAGGTTGAGGTCAAAATACCTAATTACTAGGGAAATAGGTCATGGTCTTAAGACCCTCAAATATTAAACTTGAACTTGTTTTCTATTCTTGATTCGTAGAACAAGTTCTCTATTATTCAGTATTCATTGTTTAACCTCATGTTGTTGCTATTATTATTCTTTATATTAGTGAGCAATTGTTTGCTCACTCTTGCAATTAACACTGCAGCTAAAGTTAAGAAAGTCGATGAACTGTCTTCTAGCAAAGGAAATGGCAAGATGTCCAAGTGATGAAGACTTATTTGAATTTACTTAATGAATCTATGTTATAAAACTTATGTATTTTGTGATGTATTCCATGGAATTGTGTAATAGTTTAAGGTTAGATTACCTGGGATTGTTTAAAGTTGATGTAACCCTTTAATGGAAAAGATTATTGTTTAAGTTTATTAAGTTATGTCTTTATCCTTTATTATTGGTAGTTAGATGTAATTTTTTTGGATAGTGAGCATCAAATCCTGTGGAAATAGAGTACCCGGATTTCATTTAATAATATTCAAATCATTTACTAATATTATTAATCATTTAATAATATTTTAATCATTATCTAATATTATTAATCATGTAATAATATTTTACTTGTTTCATAAATAATCAAGGTCTCACACATTTTAAGATATAAATATTTTACATCTTGAAGCTTAAACCATTTAAATTTTATTTCAGAAATATCTTTTACCTTTACTCGCTAATTCAGAGTTTAAACAGCTAATGCATAGCTTTTATATTAAAACTCAATTTACTATAATATTTCTTTAATTTAAATAATTTTTTCATCAGTTTATCCGTTCATGAGTTAACACTAACTATTGCCTCATATATATATATATATATATATATATATATATATATATATATTATGTTACATAAATCTTAGCTCAAAAACTTAATTTTGAGCACCAAAAATCTCAAAATATCATTTTTATGATTAATACAATTTTCAAAGGTTTTACATTCTTCGTTGCACCACAAAATAATTTTATAGGCAACTATATTTTTTCATCTCGCTTAAATATGTAATTTATATTTATTACATATTTTATTGCTTTATTTATACCTGAAATAAAGTTTCTCGGCATAAAATATCAATTATAATCAAATCTCACCACGTAGGACTTTATTAGAATTCTTATAACTTATTATTTTGCCGGAACGCGATTCGAAATGTTGAACGTCAAAGTTGCTTGACGCACCGACGCTCAGCGTTTGCTCGTTTACAAGTTCTGACATGCCTATTCGTTTATTTTTAATTCTCAAATCGTAAGTCATATAACAATGAAATTTTGGGCATGTTATAGACCTCATGTCATAGTGTTTTAGAAAAATTTCACACCGCGAAAACGGATCACGAAAGCTCATCAAAATAGTGCGCAAAAAGACGCTGTTGCGGCGATTAGACAAGTAGCAAAGCGCGCACACGCTTCGTGCAGACAGATCTTCATTGTTATACCTCTTGAGGCAGCCACTTTGCGATTTTCTCATGCATTACTCGTAACTTCAATTAATCTGATTTTTGGATATGTTATACATGGCATAACAAAGTATTTTTAAAAAATATCACCCAGTAATTTCGGACCTCTTAGGAAGCCTAAAACAGGCCCCAAAAATGACCACTCGCAACAGTTTTAACTTTTTCGTTTTAAAACATTTTTTAAGCGATTTTTAAGCCCACGCGAAGATAACTTCCAGGACTAAAATTTGTATTCTTTGACATTTTCCAAATTCTAAACACAGAATTCCAGAAATTCCGTGTAAAGGGACTGACCCGAGTTGGTTAGACAGTTTTGACGCGACTACTTTGAACTGTTATAACTCTTTACTCCGAAGTCAGAATTAGTCCGTTTTGGAGTCTATGGAAAGCTTATTCAATGTAATATAACATACCTAAAGCCCAGAATTTTCTGAACATCGTAGCTAATCCCGAATTTTCCATTTAGGGACAACAGTCCACTAGATTTTTTTAAGATTTGAAAACTGTTTTTCTTTTTTTGTTTGATTAAACTTTTAATGCCCCAGAATAGTTAGATCCATGCATAAAAAACCATCTAACTAGTACATCTAGTGTTCTCATGTTCAAGATCATAAACTTCATGGTTCAAAATAACCAAAAATCAAATACATAAACTAGTTAGGATTTTATACCTTTTATGATAATCCTCTTGATTTCTTCTTCTCCTTCCATGGCTACCTCTCTCTCTCTCTCTTGCTCCATCTATGGCTGACATCCCTCTCTATTTTCTCTCTCTTGATTCGGGTATGGAAGGTGTAGGAGAAGGATATAGAGGTTTCTCTTCTTTTCTTTCTTTTTCTTGGCTAGAAATAATTTAGGAGAGAAAGAGCTAGATAAGATAAGATGGAGAGTAGGTGGGGAGTGGGTGGGTTAGGTGGACAGTACAAGGATAAAAATCTCATCAGATTTTTTCTTTTGTGCTCCACTATTATTTCCTCGTTTTGCGTATTTAATTTCGTTTTTAATTTTCGAACCCGAAAACTCAAATTTTTGAGTTTATAGTCGATTTCCACTAAATTTGATACTCGTAATGTCATGGGCACCTCTGGTTCTTCAAATTCATCTCTAAATTTTAAGTTTGACTTTTCTTCGAAAAAGTCAACTATTGAATTTGACCAAAAAGTCAACCCTGACACATTTTGTGTTTACATCTTTTTTTTTTACTAATCTTGACATTCCGGATGCAACCGAACAGTCTATGCTTCAAAATTCTTTCCCTAACTCAAATTTTGAGTTTTAACTTACTCCCCTTTTTATTATTAATCATATCAACTAATCATCTATTGATTATTATTCATTTCATTGATTTACTAGTACATATTTAAATACTAGCATTCTTGAATTACTATAATTATTTAGGTTATTTAATTCCCATATCTAATGTATAACATTAGGCTATAAAGCTTTCTTTAATTTTTTTTATATAAAGAATAATTATATATACATTTTTACAATATATGTTTATTTAATCACTCACATACTTCACATAAGTCATATACACAAAACCACATAAGTCCTTCATAAAATTTTAAAATCCAAACTCTATTTCCAGTCTAGGTCTTATTATTTAACCTTTATTTAATCATTTAAGATTCTATTAACTGTCTAATTAATTCTCGGGTTGTCACACACTTAGTTTGCAACAATCTTCAATAAACTCAATAATACTCTCTCTTCAATCTTCAATACACTCAATAGATCGTTTATTTTGACAGTATCCTCAATAAACTCAATAATTATAATCATATATGTACCATACTTTGGAACTTAGAAACCCGTTTGACATTCACTCATTAGGAGTGAATGTCGAATAGTCTCTAGTTTGGGACTGTTACTAGATGTTATGTCTCTCACTTAGGCTAGTGCCAATATCAACAGTTCATTTTTTTATTGGTTTGAGGATGTATCGGTTGTTATGTCTACATGTTATTTGAGTGCATACTTAGATTAAGTTATCTTAGTATATTTCGTGTACTTGGAGACCATGAGGAGGTACTGCTGAAATTTTCTTGAAACAAATGAAATGTGCTTAATGTATTGGCACTAGTGAGGAGAAGCATCCAGGAACGGGATAGAAGCCTGAATTACCCATGTCCTATAGAGTGGAGATCCTAGAAAAATATAATTCATGCATGGACCACCGTTACAAAAAGATCCATGTACTGAATGCGTCTTTTGTGCAGTGAAAGATGTCAGCCAACCGGAGTTAGATGTATCGTAGGATACCAATTAATGGGAGGGGATTAGTGTCAGATTATCGTGATGGGGCGTCTAACTTTTTGAACAAAGCAACAGAACAAGCTGATGATCCGAATGAAAAAATGTGATGTCCGTGTGTCAAATGTAAAAATCTTATCTGGAAGAAAGACGACGAGATTAGATTTAACTTATTTCCCTTGGCTTTTTGGATGGGTATACCCTATGGATTCATCGCGGGGAATCAACTGAGTTGAGGGAACTTTCAAACAGTGTAGACCACCAGTTCACCAGGATTCAATTGCCGATAACTATGATGTCGTGGAGATGTTGGTCGATGCGTATGGGCCTAACACTATAAATTGGGTCGATAACAAGCATGTGTCAGGCAATTCTCAGTAAGAACCAAATGATTCAGCTGCTACCTTTTACAAGATATTATATGAATCGGGGGTCCCATTGTATCCTGGAAATGATAAGCACACTAGGCTATTTGTAGTGACTAAGCTCTTACACTTTAAGAATTACAATGACTGTAGTGAGAGAGGTTTCAATGATTTGCTTGCTCTTTTCAGCGATTTTTTACCCAAAGATCATAACTTGCCTGCGAATTATTACAAAGTGAAGAAGATGGTCAAGGGTTAAATATGGGGTATCAGAAGATCGATTCTTGTGAGAAGGATTGCATGTTATACTATGCGGCAGATAGAGAAAAGGGACAGTGTGATATATAAAACTTGTCTCGTTACAAGGTGGGGAAGGAGAAACATGTGCCCAAGAAGATCTTACGTTACTTTCCTCTTGCACCAAGACTTCAACGGTTATTCTTGTCATCCCACAGGGCTCATCATATGACTTGGCATAGAACAAGGGACATCGTGCCTGGTTAGCTGACTCACCCTGCAGATGGAGATGAATAGAAGAAGTTTGATGAAAATTTTCTAAAATTTTTTGATGATGATAAAAATTGGCATGGCTACGTATGGGTTTTGCCTATTTAATAATTTAAGCCAGTCCTACTCTGTTTGGCCAGTGATAATGGTAGCTTACAATCTTCCACGTTAATGTGCTTGAGGGATTTGTATCTGTTCTTGACTTTATTCATACCGGGGGATAAAAGTCCTATAAAAGACATAAACGTGTACCTCATACTGTTAGTCAATGAACTTAAGATGTTGTGGGAGATGGGTGTTTAGACTTGTGATAAAGCGAAGATGCAAAATTTTGTGATGAAACCAGCTTTATTGTGGACTATCACTGACTTTTCAGCACTTGGGATGATCAGTGTTTGGTTAACTCACAGGAAACTGTCATGTCCAGTTTGTATGGGGGTTGTACAAGGCATACAACTATGTCATAGACGAAAAAAATAGTTTCTTTGGAAATGTTCATAGATTCTTGCCTGCTGAGCACGGTTAAAGAAAGATGTCTGTACAGTTTAATAAAAAGACATAAAGAAAGGGGTTGGTGGAAGTTTGTCGGGCAGCGAGATATCGGGCTGGTTTAATGATCTTAAATTTCCACCGCCAGGGTAGGAGCATGGTAAGTTGAGAGAAATAGGTTATGAGATAACTCATAACTGGAAAAACTAGCCCATGTGGTTTGAGTTACCATATTGGGTCACACATTCAGTTCGTCATTGTATAGATGTCATGCATACAGAAAAGAATGTATTTGAGAACTTATTTTACACCGTGTTAGATGTGAGTGGTAAAACAAAAGACATTGATAAAGGATGTAAAGATTTGGCGGTAATGAATATCAGGCCAAAATTGTGTCTTCGACCTAACAACTCAAAACCAAAAGCTCCATTTTATCTAACCAAGTAACAGGTTAAAGACATGTGCAAGTGGGTAAGTGCATTACAACTCCCAGATGGATATGCTTCTAACATATCTCATTGCACCAAGGTTGAGCAGCTGAAAATAATTGGGTTCAAATACCACAATTGTCATGTATTCATGCAGAAGTTGATGTCAATTAAATTTCATGAGATGTTACCTAGGAAATTTATTGATGCCTTGACCGAAGTATCATCTTTCTTTCGGGATATTTGCTCAACAGTTATAAGGTACAGTGATGTTGACCAGATGGAGAAGAATATAGTACTGACAATGTGCAAGCTCGAAATGATTTTACCTCTAGGGTTCTTTGACTCGATGGAGCATTTGCCTATACATCTACCATATAAACTGAAACTTGGAGGACCAGTTCAATATTAGTGGATGTATCATTTTGAGAGGTAAGTAATATCATCTATTGACCTAAATTTTGATTATATTTACAAGGCATATTATTAATATTAATTGTGTTCAATCATATTTTAGGTATATGCGTTGATTAAAGCAAAAGTGAAAAAGAAAGCTCGTGTAGAGGGTTCAATTGCTGAACTTTATAAGGAGGAAGAACTTGTCAACGTTTGCTCTCTGTACTTCGACGATGTAGTCTCAACTAAGCACACTCGTTTAATTAGGAATGAGGTCATTGGTCCTCAATCTCATTCTGATGATGAGTTAGTTGTATTCACTTATCCGGTTAAACCATTTGGCCATAAGACAATGACTTACTTAAGCGACAGAGATTGAAGATTGTATCTATATACGTGTTTCTAAATTTTCCTGAATTAGCAGAATACATCAAGTATGTATTATTATATGTACATATATCAATACACTAAGATTATTGTCATAATAAATAATTAAACTATTTGATTATATTATTTTAGTGCATTCGAAGAGGAAGTGAATGCTTCTAATCTGAGAATAACTCCAACACAGTTGGAAGCATTCACTACTGAAAATTTTCACCAGTGGTTTAAGAGCAAGGTTGAAGCGGATAGTGCTTATGAGCATTTTAAAGATGTTATTTCAGGCCCTTACAAACTAATTAGTTTATTTTATGCTTGCATCGTGACTGGGTATAGATTCAAGATTGATAACTTGAATGAAATGACATCAGTCAATTTTGGCGTTATCGTGTTGGGAAGTTGCTACCAAGACTCTGAGTCCAATTACTATGGACGATTAGAGGAAGTTGATGTACTTAATTATCCTATGGGTAAAAAGGTGGTTGCATTCAGATGTCACTGGTTTGATACTGTTAAAGGTGTTAAAATTGATCGTAATAGAATCGTCATAGTAGATATAAAGTCAAAACTACAGTCTAGTGATGTATTCGTTCTAGCCAGCCAAGCCACTCAAGTGTACTACACCCTGAATGTCTTAAATTCTAGAAGCCCCTGGTATAAATTTGTCACAACAAAGACTCATGCTTTTGATGGTACTAATCTATCTGGAATAGATGAGCCGTTGTAAGACCAAATTAGCAATCTTGAGGTAGATGTGCTAAATGATGATGATGTGGTTAGTGACCTCATTGACATAGCTGATGTTGAGGAAGACGAGGAAGACATGGTTATCAATGACTATATCATTGTACACGAAGATGACGAGTACAAAACTGATATGGATTAAGAAGTTGAGTTTGGTTCTAACGTGTTTAATGATGTACGTAGTCTTAACGTAAATAATTTACTAATAGGAACTTATCTTTCATTTAGATAAATTAACTACAACTTAATTAATTACTTAATATGTTGGTTATTTCAGTAGTATGTTGATATTTGGCTAGACATAGCAGGGGAGGTCGTCGTGGTGGTGGTTGTTCAGGATCTGATGACGGCACCCACGGTGAGGGATCGTCATCAGCTAGTAAGTTTCCAAACTTAAATAATCATCATTAATTTTATTAAATTGTTTATAACATATATGAAAATAGTATATTTACATAATGTCACTTATACAGTTCGTCGACGTTAGCGAGGCACTAACCACAGATTATTTGGTAGGCCGCCGACACAGCCACACGTTAGCCAAGTAGATGTTGACTCGGGGTAGTAAGTATCACGTTTAATATGTTTGTAAATAACTAACTTGTATATATATATATATATATATATATATATTATTACATTATTAAAATAATACATTATTTTATTTCTCTCGTATTGTATTGTAGTATCTTGGACAACGTCGCCAAGGCGACGCTACACGCCATCTCGCTCGACACACTTGCTTAACCGGTCAGATACGATTTAGCCATTTAACCAAAGATAATGCCTCATTTATGGACACTGTGTTACGCGATTTTCACATAAGTCAAATTACATAGATTAAAGTAAACATTATCATTTACCTTTATATACTTTTTAAATGAATTCTGATATGTCAATACAACTTTTCTTATAGATTTAGTTTAGATATGAGGAGGGCATATCTCTAGCAGCCGTCGACAGTGTTATTACTACACATATCGCAGAGAACTACTCCGACTGGCTTTACGAGATGAGACAATGGGCGCTTTAAGGCGATTAGCGAAATTTTCAGAGACTACGATTAGAGATCATCAGCCTTGCATAGTCTTTGATCTGGCTTGGGAGGCTATGTGTCGGCACTGGGATGATGAGGTGTTCAAGAAGAAGTTGAAGAAAGCAAAGAAAAATCGAAGCCAGCTCCGAGTCGTACACACGACTGGCTCACAGTCCTTTGAGGAGGTGAAGTCGGTAAGTATTGCATATTTTGTTGTTTAGTTAGTCATTTTTCAGTAGCATACTTAATACAATTTTTATTGTCTTAATTATTAGGCCATGTTCAAGATCTTAGGCCGACGTCATACGATGAGCGAGTTTTGGGATAGAGCCCACATCCCTAAGGACTCTCGCATGTCTCCCACAACATTAGTTATATAGGTAAGACTTAGTCTAAATTTTAAGTTATTATTAATATAAGGTAGTTAATAAAATGATTTTATTAACTCATGTATACAAATAACATTACAGGACCAATTTTAGACGCTTCGGGACGCTCGTGTAGCTAAGTTGCGGGCTGCTAGGTGGGATCATGATCCATTAGATTCCACCACTCCTCTGCCTAAGATTGAGTTATCTCGGGGTGAGGAGTTGAGACTATGGGTTGCGTTTTAGGATCCCCCTACTAGTAGTACCGATAGGTATCGTGTATTAGGCCTGTTGAGGATACCCGCGTATACCTTACCTGGAGGTAATATATAATATATCTTAATTTATAAAATAAAATAAAATTTATATATAATATGTAACAAAACTTGTTTATTATCGTAGGCCATAGCCAGTGCCAGCGCCAGCGTCCGACAGCACCAGTTGGACCATCTCATACAGGCGTTGGCTTGGACGGTGCGCTATTCTAAAGGGTTATAGCGGCGGTATCGAAAAGGTTTCAGACAGATCCGGTTTTCTGACGTCAGCACTTGCCTAGCCGTGCTCGGCTTCACCAGCTAGCTTAGGATATTACAGCAAGGGCCACCGTAAAGAGTACGACATTACCATCAGAAAAGTTTGTCGCGTTAAGCGACGAGGTGCTCCGAATGGTGGTTACCCTACTATTGGAGGCTTTTGGTGATCAGCTCAAGCCCCATCAAGTATTCTACATGTTATTTTATTTTTATTTAGCAATCTTTTTATTTCTCACATATATATAGACTAATGATTTATATTTTTAATCTTATCTACAGGGTGGCGATGGCGAGCGAGCTAGTGATGCAGAGCATGGTGGCGATGGTGAGCATAGGGATGGCGACGCTGATTTTCATACACCAAAGCAGCATCGTCGTCCATCCTCGTCCAATGATCCTCCTTCTAGCTAGCTAGTTTTACCTGCCCATTTGTATAGATTTTATTCATTACATTGTAGAACATTTGTACATATTGTTTAAAATTGTTGTTTAGTTTACTTTGTATGAGTTTTGTAAATCATATTGTACATGCTCATTTTGTCATAAGCGTATTATTTGTAATTGTTGATGAGTTAGTTGATATTTGTACTTGTTAGCTTATTTGGCATTGATGTATATTTGTAATTGTTGGCTCGTTGCGGTATTAACGTATATATTGTTACTAGCTATATGATTTGATCAAACAGGTTTTTACAGTTATATGTTGAATATGAAATATAGTACTATATGTGTTGCTGGGATAAAAGCAGGTTACATGTATACTATTGGGGTTTAAAACCCTAGAAACTGCAATTTCAAAAAAGTTATTAAAAAAATTTCCCTTAATCTCGACGGAATACGGTATTTCCGACGGATTTTCCGTCGACTTAATCTTTCTACATTTTAAATAAAATTCTGTAAAAATAGATATTCTCCATGGAATTAATTCTTTTTCGACAGACATTCAGTTGGAATTAGTCGCATTTTAAATATATTTCTAATTTTAAATTTATTAAATATCGACGAAATTTTTCGTCGGTAATAGGTCTATTTCGTCGACCTTAAAATATTCTCGACGGAATATTTTGTCGACTATATTTCGTCGAGATTATTTACTCTCGACCGAATTCTCGACGCAGTTAATGCCGAGGGATCTAATTACAACTGAATTGTCGACGGACTATTCCGTCAAAAATAATATTAAGCTCGACAGAATATTCCGTCAGAATTAGA
Organism: Panax ginseng; assembly: GCA_020205605.1. NCBI lineage: Eukaryota > Viridiplantae > Streptophyta > Magnoliopsida > Apiales > Araliaceae > Panax > Panax ginseng. The sequence continues at coordinate 116,191,090 of CM035135.1, forward strand.
ATTAGGCTTTCTTCTTGTAGTGTAGCTAGGCAGTAGACTATTTTCAGTAAAGTGATCAACAACAGGTGACAAGAGTATGTAATGACTTGTGATATTGATTAACAGCGCAAGAGATGATTTTAGATTAGCTCCAAGTAGGGAAAGAAAACCGAAAATAAACATATAAGTAGATTACAAATATTGGAGGTCGAAAGGTTGTTACCTTTCCATCTTTTGTTACGGAGGCTATAAATGTATTCTTCGGGTTGTCATTATCTCTCCAAGATAAAAATATCCTCGGACTGAGTTGTACAACTGATGACCAAGGTTAGCATTTGTTTCTGTCCCAGCATCCAACTTTTCTCCCTCCCTAAAACAAAACCACTTCTATTATGAAAATTAAATTTAATAAAAGAAAACTCATGCAAAAATAGTACAATATTTAGTTCCATACACTACTACAAAACAGTAAATAGACAACGCGGAAAAAACGTTATGGTTTCAGTCAGGAAAATATCGTGGTTAAGGGTGTCATCTATTTAACACTCTTACACAATGTTTTAAAAACGTTGTAGTTAAGCACAATACACAACGTTTTTTAGGAAAAAAACGTTGTAACTCTGTGATAGCCTTGCAGTTTTGAGACAATCTGATCACATTACGAGTTGATATTTATCTAATTTGATGGAGTGAGATCTGCGATTCTCTTGAGGCTTTATGAGCATAATTGACCCTGTGAAGTATCTCCATATTCCGAGTTGGCAGAGTAACTTTACGAACATGATTTCCTATTATATATACATCAGATCAATTTTCATAAGATAAGCCTAACATTATTTGATCTTTCTAATCGAAGTCCTTTTACATCAATTCTTTTGAAGGACTTTACAAAACTTACTTGTACAAATATAAATTAGTCAAATTTCTCTTTAAGGCACATGTAGATTACTCTGTTGACAATGTCGTTATCACGTAGAGTAGTCTTTTACAATGATTTTATCTATTACATACTCAAACAAATTAAGATCAACCTAACAAGTTTGATCATACCATTCTAAGTCCTTGTACATAGATTTCTTAGTTAAGTACTGTATAAAACTTATCCATACAAATATATTTTAAATGCTTCATTATCGAATCATATACATTTAGAATCTAATAAGGATTCTAATCAAACTCACCCTTAATTAAGTAACCTTCTAATCTATAATTAGATTCCTAACATATATAATTACCAAATCAATACAAAACCATTAATTAAATTACTAAATTGTAAAATATATATATTTTGTTTTTATAAATTTAACAGCTTTAATCTTAGTTCATATACCCTTTAGAGTTAAGAATACGCTCTATACATTCTATAATGCAAAAATATAATTTTGATTTAGTATAGTTAATGTTATAATAATATAAATGTAGATTTACACTACAAGAAAAAGGCTTATAAGCGACTGCTTATCCGCAATCGCATAAGGTCGCAGATATCTATCAACGACCAAATTCGATTACCGATAGTGGTCAGATGTAATATATGTCACCGTTATGCATTAAAAAGCGACAACTTTTAGCGAATCGACAGTTTTCACTGACTTATATAGCGAATTTAATCATCACTAAGTCGAAGTTATGGTGACCCAACTCGCATCAGTGACGTGGTCCACGTGTCTACGACCACCACTAGCGACCACTGCTGTCGCTAGCAGCTTGGGTTCGTAAACGGTCACTGATAAACATTAGCGACCGCATACGGTCGCTGATTTCTATTTTTTTAAAAAAAATTGGTTGTTTGGTGGGTTTCTCAAAAAAAAAAATGTACCTGTTTATACCTAATTTATATCCCAACACACAACAATATCTATATATAAATCAACATTCCTACAAATCCATCGAGATCCATCGATCAATCCATATATATAATTAAAAACCAACACAATATATATATATATAAACATCCACGCACGTATAAACATAAACAAAAACCGTCCGACTAAAACTGAATATGCGTAGGTTAAACAATTTACAGTTATACGATCACCAAATTTCCTACATATACCATTGGAATATATCATAACATCAATTAAATATGCTAACATTAACATTATAGACATAATCAAAAACCGTCCGACTAAAACGAACTTGGTTTCTTCATTCTTAATTACTTTTTTAAGTGTCATGTCTAAAGTGTGCTAAAATAAACATGCAAAACTAAACATAAAGCTAAATAATGACAAGATTACCTCGTCATCATCCTGCTGTTGTGCTGTTCTCGCCACTGCATAATTAAGCTAACTCCTCAGAACTCGCAGACTGCAAATGCCCGCCAAGTGCAAGAAAAAGATTATACGATATTGATAGTCGGTCGTCGTCGATAAAGTTTGTCCCCAGTACGCCTTGAGAAGTGTAAGCTAGTTGTGACCAACCTCTCCATGAAATCGAGAAACATCCTCCGTTTTAAAGCCCTAGGCCTTTCAGTTGTTACTCCTGTTTTTTGCAAAATCACCTGCCATAGAGTGAAGGGTTGCCTACTGAGATATTCTTTACTCATAGTCTTATTTGACTCAAGGTCTACATGTAGTAAATGTGCAGTAGAGATTGTACCCAATGTATCATTGATCTGAAGGATTATATATAAACAAAGAACTTTTGAATTTCCTGCAAAATAAGACTTATTGGGAGATAAGAGAACAAAAAGAGAGTTGCAGGAAATTCAACGGTTACCAATAAGTGGTTCAGCATACTGTACTTCCTCTTGAATTCCTAAACAAAGTGGTTCACCATTGAACCACTTTGTTCAGGAATTCAAGAGGAAGTACAGTATGGATGGAAAAATGCTTATTGTTATTCTATACTGTTGAATTTCTTACAACTCCATTTGTCTCTCATATTTCCTAATAAGTCTAATTTTCCAAGAAAACAATAAGTTAGTTGTTAATTAATTAGCTGATTAATGATACCTAGGGTACAATATCAACTGCAAATTTAGTACATGCAGACCTTGAGTCAAATAAATTTATGAGTAAAAAATATCTTCAATTGGCAACCCTTCACTCTATGGTAGTTGATTTTGCAAAAACAGGAGTAACAACTGAAGGCCTAGGGCTTTAAAATCGAGGATGTTTTCGGATATCATGGAGAAGTGGGTCAAACCAAATTTTACACTTCTCAAGGAGTATTGGGGGGAAACTTTATCGTGCTATATATAGTCTTGAATCTATAGTGCATGAGAAGTCGCAATTTGTTTGTTCAAAAAATATAATATCATCAAGACATTTATATAAAATACTAAAAGATATATATGTTAAAATATATACTAAAATGACAATGATTTAATTAAAAAAATCTAATAAAAATGATTTAATTAAAATAAATAAGATCTCTAAGATCAACTTTTTCGAACTTTTCGCAATTTATCGCCTCATTATCAATTCTCTATTTGAAATTCATAATATTTTTCATATATCAAAGTAATAAAAAGATTTTGTCAAATTAGATGAATCTCATGTTATAATGAATAAATAAATTTCATCATCTTACTATTCAAGAGTCATCAATGTGATTAAATGAATTATTGTCTTCTCCATACAGTCTGAAATCCCCATACAATCATGAATGAACATCGATCACTTTTTTGACAGGAAATTCTGCGTCATCGATATTGGGTCCAATCCATGAAATAGATAGCTTACCACTGGTTTTTCAGATGGGTAGTTCTCATTGAAGAGATACTTTTTCTAATATTTTCTAAAAAGTGAAGCGATTCTCCTCGTAAAAATATTAAAAAGTACTTTTTCAGGAGAACTACCCATCCGAGGAATTCGATCAGTGAGAAGTCGCAATTCCATGGATCGGACCCATATCACCGATGATTCACTCTTAAAAGAGAAGTGGTCGCTCGTTCATCTAGAGGGTTTGCTGAACCTGGAACTTTATTTAACAACTTAATGGCCATCCTTCGGGATGTTGTCATCTGTTATGATGGAACAGTGATGAATGTCTACAATAATTCAATTACTCAATTCGTGTATGGGACACAAACAGGAACTACTATCCATACTTTTTTATTTATGCCGATGAACCAGTTAATTGGAGTATTAGCTGCATCCAAATGCTATGTCGAATCCTACGTACAAGGAAGTCCTTGACTCTTCTCCAAGTAGTCATTACTCTTGGGAGATGATTAAGGTATTTGTTTTACATTATAACATGAAGTTAATTTCCATCTAATTGTGACAAGTTATCTTTCAGTAAGCTAGTACACACTTTCATCTTTCTCCAATTTGTTATATATATTTTGAGGATACTGCTTTGTGGATTCAAATTGAAGACAAGGATGGTTAATCACAGATCCATAGTATACTTTCATGATAGAGATTGTGATATAAATTATTTGCCAAGAAAATGCTAATATTTGGTTACAAAATATGCATTCAAAAAAAGTCGGTCTTAAGTATGTTGCAGTTGAGTTATTGATAGAGTATATTTTCTCTTTTATTTATTTTAATTAAATCATTGTCATTCTATTTTTTTAATAAATTTATTTATTTATTTTATTTATTTATTAATTTATTTTGTATTATATTATATAATATTATATTATTTAAATTAATAAATTTAAGGAATGTAATTAATTAGTTAATGAATTTATTTCATTTTATGTTATGTTATGTTATGATATATTATGATATATTATTTTATTTTATTTTATATTATCTTATATTATACAGAGTAATATAAATTTATGTTATTATATTATTTTATTTTTATTTAATAGTGTAAAACTAAGTAAATTAATGCTACTTAATTTATTTTAAGTAGTATTGGGAAACTAAGTAATATTAACTAAGTAAATACTAATTAGTTGATATAAAGTTAGTAGTGAAAACTAAGTAAATGCTACTTAATTAGTTGATTTTAGTAGGAAAAATTAAGTAAACTAAGAATTTTTATTATTATTTTCTTTACTTTACTTTGTATTATTTTTTGTTATATTATTTATTTTATTTAATTTTATTTATATGTTATGATATTTAATTTAATTTAGTTTAAACATTAATTTATGTATTTTAGTAATATTATATAATAATAGAAATTATATTATTTTAATTATAATTTATGTCTAATCACTATAAACAACTTACAAATTATACCATAAATTTATACACTAGGATAAAAAATTCAAATTGAAGCAATTATCTCATTCAATACACTAACATAAGCTTCAATATCAAATTATGAACATGCATATCCTTAAATTGCATAGATTAAAGCCAAATTGAAACTAAATTCACACTGTTATTACGTAATCAACATGCTAGCTTCTATTTCATAAATCTAACACAAATTCAAACTAAATAATCAAATCAAACTCATATAAACACATAAGTATGCAATATATATAATTCAAAATCAAACCCAAATTGAACACTAAATGAAAGAGATAGATTGATACATACCTACGTGGGGTGGCTGGCGGCGGCGACGATGGCGTACGACATGCGGCGAGCAGCGGTGGCGGGTGAGCGACTTCTCCTTCTTCTCTCTTTCTCTCTTCTTCTTTTCCTTTCTTTCTGCAGCTTCTGGTAGACGATCAGGAGCTGATCTATTTCAAAACGATCAGTGACCACGTTGTGCGATCGCATGCGGTTGCTGATTTTAATTGACTTGACGGTTAGACTACTGAGAAAGTTAAAATGATCTGCGACCGCAATAAGCAACCGAAGGTGGCCGCAGATTAAAGGCGGCAAATATGTGCCGAAATTAAAGGTGGCAAATTCAAATTAGCGACCATGTGGCGACGACATGACGATCGCTAATATCAAATAGCGACTAGTTTGGATGTCCGTCGCTAATAGCGGTCGCTAATGATATCATTATCAATTGAATATGGCGGTCGCAGAAACTTTTGGTCGCTGATAGACCACTTTCTTGTAGTGTTATTAATTCTTAAAATCCCTGCACATTAATACAAATTCATTATTCAAACATGCATGCACCTACTGACTATAACTTCCACGATAAAATATCTATATAAAATCATAACTTGAGTTAAAATTATATTATATTATAATAATTAACTACTCCTTTGAATGAGCAATCCCCCCTCCCAAGATCAAGAAATCCATTCACAATTACAGTATCGTACTAACGACATTGGACCTTATATATATACATTGACGGTCCTAATCTTAAGCTCACCCTTTATCCAACTCACCCGAGCTCACCCCCCTTTAGCAACGGATCCGGCGACGGTTTGACCATACAACCGTCGTCTATACTTTTAGCGACGCTATATGTTATCCGTCGCTAAAAGTATAGACGAACCGTCGTCGGGTCCGTCGCTAAAGGGGGGTGAGCTCGGGTGAGTTGAATAAGGGGTATGCTCTTGATCCTTGCTATATACATTGATTACACACAAAACCCATAATAATAATTATTTCTCTTATTTGATATATAAAGTAACTCAGATGCTCACTTACAAATCAAAACTAAGTGATAGACACATAATTAATACATTTAAATATTCTCATATTTATTATTTTATATGTTTATTTTATTTAACTAATACATTTTATTTTGTTTTGTAGAAAAATACCATTTATTTTTCTTGGGATTTATATCCAACTTTTAAAAATAAAAAAAAGACTCCTGAAGGATTACCATATAGAGATTGAAGTCAAGAAGAAAAGAAGAGAAAAAAAAGAACAAAAGTGTCCAAGTTCAATGGATCTAAATTAGGGTTCAAAATTATTTTTTTTATAAATAGGCCTCTTGTTTTAGAGAGAATGAGAGTGATTGGTATTAGTTTAGGTTAGGAGTAAGAGTAGGAATAAATTACTTCTTCATTGTACGTTCGTGGATGATCGTTAATTAAAGGGAGTTTTCTTATTTATTTTTAATCTTATTCTCTTCTTTATTTTAGTTAGTTTATTTATTTTCATGTCTAGTTAATTTTTTACATCTAGGATGAAGATAAAATTAAATAATTATTCATGATACTATTTTTCATCTATTTTATTATTTATGCTTTTATGTTTAATTAATTTCGCCTTTATGTTTTGTTATTGAAATACCTTCTTATGTGATAAAATTATTACTGCAAGTGCACAGTGTCTATTCTAGATTTGGCAAGTGCAGGTTGAACCACAGAGACTAGATTAACTATCAAATCCTTAATTAATATTTTATGCAAATTAGAAATAAAGATGGTGGAGATGATTAACTAACTAAATAATGCAAACTAAAAATTAATAAAGAAAACTAGTAATTAATGATAAAAACTACCTGAATCCACTAAGTACTAATATAATTAATAATTTCTTATTTTCTAAATTAATTTCAAAAATATTTTTCCTTCCCTTTAAAAATAATGATTTATATGATTTATATGGGCAAGTATAAGTTATGAAAAATTCACAGATTAACTATAACTTATCAAAATCTCGCAATCAATATAAGAACCACAACGAATTTTGCGCAAAGGTAAAAATGAAGGAGTAAACAATTAGGCATTAAATATCGAAACTGTAAGGAATTATTTATCATGAAATACCAATTTCATCGTCATCCTAGGTATTAAAAATTTAGTTAGCCATGTAATTAAAAATTAATACTACTAATTGCATGAAGTAAAATAAAACTAATTTTATAAATAATAATAAAACATTAAAACATGCGTGCTAAAAAGAAATAAACAAAATGTAACATTGTTATGCACTAAACTACTTAACCGAAATGAATGAGAGCCTAGAGAATTGAAGTCAATATATTAAATTAAATAATAATCTAATCTACAATCATGTTGATTCTTTCAATTTAGAATATACTCAAGCACTTCACAATGGATCAACCGTGTAAAAGAAACTAAAAGTCTCCCTCATCGCCAACTGGAAGTATTGAAGGAAAAGAAGAGAAAAATAAAATAAAAAAATGGTCTCCCATCTCTCTAAAATAAGAGATTTATTTATAGAGAAAAATAAATTGTAACTTAATTTAAGATACATTGAACTTGGTCTTCTTTTCTCTATCTCCAAATTGACTCCATCTTCTTCATGTTAATCCTCCAAGAGTCACATGTTATCTTTAAAAGCTGGATAATAATCATTTATTTGCTCCCCAAGATAAACAAGATAAATCCTACAAAATCAAATAAAATGTATTAGTTAAATAAAATAAACACACAAAATAATAAATATGAGAATATTAAAATGTATTAATTATGTGTCTATCACCTTCGTTTTATAGTTCTTATGTGATTTTAAATTAATTAAGAGGTTTTGATAAATTATTGTTAAGATATGAGTTTTTCATATATAATCCATACTTACTCGAAGAAGTTTTGATGAGTTATAGTTAATTCTTAAATTTTCATAGTCTATGCTTGACCATGTTAATTGTAAAATTACTAAATTAAAGGGAAGTGACATCAAAATCATAATGAAGTTATAAAAATAGAAGATATTGAATTACTTATTATGTTTATTGTTTAATGGATTCGGATTCGGATTCCTAGATTGCTTCCTCAATATTAGTTTTCATATTCTAGTTAATCAATTTTCAGTCTTTATTTCTAATTCACCTAAAATAGATATTAAGGATATATTAAAATTAATCTAGTTTATGTGGATTCGACCTGTACTTGTCAGTTCTTTAATTCGACATTGTGCACTTGCAGTACATATTTTTATCACATCAAGTTTTTGATGCCGTTGCCGGGGACTAGAATTAATTTTTTATTCCATAATTTTTATTTATTCGAATTAGTTCTTAACTCTAATACTTTTATTTATTTTTTCAGGATTATTGAAGCGGATCGAAGGAACGAAAAGATAAAGATTTTGTTGATGCACTTTATTTGGTACTTCGTATCTCAATATTAAAAAAAATAGTAGCTTAGTTTTTTAAGTTTTTATTTTTAGTTAGAAAACTAATTATCGGATTCATGCATTCACTCACATAGAGCACATCTTGTTTAGTTTTTTTATTTTTTTTATTTTTGCCAAATATAAATTGTGGTGATTGCTAGAGGATTAAGCTACGTCAAATTTTTCATTCTTTTTGTAATTCACATAGTTTTAGGACATTTTATTTGTTTATAGATTTTTTTTTATTTGTGCATTGTTGACTTAGTCATATTCCATCCTTAAGTTTTGATGATGAATTATTCATGTACTAAATTATTTTATGGCATTTCAGGTATATTGATGATAAGGAACTTTGATTGGATATTCAAGAGTTTGAAGAATTTTTTCTTTCTAGGAAGACAAATGTAAGGTCAATTGCATAATATTTGATTTTTCATTTAAAGACTATAGGACGTATTATTTGCATCTTGTTATATGTCTTAAATGAAAAATGATTTAAAAAATCTTATGAAAGAGGTTTTTTCTAAAAATAAAATTATTTGATATATATCACTTAATATATTAGTTTGTATAAAACAAATAGACTGCATTGTGATATGTGGGTGATTAATTGAGAAATGCTACACGTGGATATCTAGAAGATGTCAGCTATACTTTATGATTAGTTGCATGTGCGGTTTTTGAGGAGAAATTATTTCACATGCATGAATTATATTATGAGCATGCTAGCTATACATGTTTGGAAGGTGATATGTGCTACACATGGATATCTATAAATTACTTGCTGAAAAAGTTCATCGTGCCATCCATCGTCCATACTTCACGCAGCGGGCTGCTCAGCGGGCCACGGTGGTAGATCTCGATTGATGACGTTTCCTCCCTTTTTGTTCGATGACAAAGGGGGAGAATTTAAATTTCAGTAGACTGAATTGTAGTTGTTTATGTTGGTTTTTGAGACGTTGATTTCAAGACTTATGATGAATTTTTTTTTAAGTTTTATCTGATGATATGTTTGAAATTGATATATTTGATACTAACATAAAATGCAGGCAGCAGGTTACTGAAAATTATTTTCAGGTTACTAAAAATTATTTTCTTTATTATCATTAATATTATGATAGCATGGATTTAGGGGGAGCTAAATTACATACTATGCATGATTTTAGGGGGAGCTAAAGGGAATTTAATTTGTTGGTTGTCATCATAAAAAAGGGGGAGAATGTTGACTTAGTCATATTCCATCCTTAAGTTTTGATGATGAATTATCCATGTACTAAATTGTTTTATGGCATTTCAGGTATATTGATGATAAGGAACTTTGATTGGATATTCAAGAGTTTGAAGAATTTTTTCTTTCTAGGAAGACAAATGTAAGGTCAATTGCATAATATTTGATTTTTTATTTAAAGGCTCTAGGACATATTATTTGCATCTTGTTATATGTCTTAAATGAAAAATGATTTAAAAAATCTTATGAAAAAGGTTTTTTCTAAAAATAAAATTATTTGATATATATCACTTAATATATTAGTTTGTATAAAACAAATAGACTGCATTGTGATATGTGGGTGATTAATTGAGAAATGCTACACGTGGATATCTAGAGGATGTCAGCTATACTTTATGATTAGTTGCATGTGCGGTTTTTGAGGAGAAATTATTTCACATGCATGAATTATATTATGAGCATGCTAGCTATAGATGTTTGGAAGGTGATATGTGTTACACATGGATATCTATAAATTACTAGACTAAAAAGCCTATAGCTTTATCTCTTGGTGATTTGATATCCTTCGGTTTTCAATGAGAGGTAATTATGGTTACATTGGAATTTCAAATATCTTGAAACTTGGAAATGATGAATGACTGTTACACTCCTATCTATACGCTACTTGTTGTTTGAGAGATAAAATCAAAGAGGTTGTTTTGCTGGATAAATATTGACTCTATTACCGTTGTACTCTTTGACAACTTCTTACCGATTGACTTGAACAAACAAAAACTTATCTATAATAAACGGTAATATCTTGTGGGCTATAAAAACAATATTTTCATGTATAAAAAATACAACAACTCACGAAATTATTTATTTGCACTAATTACTGTTATTTACGAGCATCCGTTTTAATCAATGCAACTTTTGAGCAGCTAAGTAATTTAATTTCTGATATTCTTTGAGTTGGTATTGGGTAAGATTTAAATTGTTTATATTTTTATGCTAATTGATCATTGCATATAGTTGAGCCTTTAATTGTTAAATTGATTATTCTTGCATTGATCATAGACCTCTATATTTGTATTGAATTTTCTGTTTAGACTAAGTGTAGTCTAAAAGTGTTAATCCTAGTGGATTAGAGAAAGAACTTACAAATAGGTTCAAGGAAGCAAAGATGCTTGAAGAGTGCATAGGTGCACAAGGAACAAGAGTGCTCAAGAGAAATTAATTGTTAATTAATTTTTGTAAGAATCTGTTTTGTAATCTGTGTTTATTTATAAAGAAATAAATAAAGTGAGTCTCCAATACTAGTTGGTATTGGACGTGGACTAGGCTATTATTATAGAGGGTAATAGTTGAACCACGTAAAAAATCTTGGTGTTGATTTTATTATTTGCTTTGCTTTAATCCTAAAATCACATAAGCTATTTAATTATCTTAATAATTAAAATTTGAATACTTGCATTATATTAAGATAATTCTTTAACATCAAGTATATTCTAAATTCAGTAGGCCATATTTATTCAGTAAGCTGATTTCATCATTATAGTAGCCTGAAATTAATAGTTTAATTTGAAAGATTAAAAATTGGTCATAGATTTCTCCCACACTTATTCAACCCCCCCCTTCTAAGTGTGCCTAGATAAATTTCAAGCATTTTCATGTTTAATCTAACATTAAGGGCAAAAACCAGTAACAAGATAAGGTAAGGATTTCATCACCCTTCCTTGGCCCATAAACCAGCCCATTCATTTTGCATAACTTTGCCTTAATAAAATCAAGTAGGCGTTGACCCCTAGAAATTTCAAGCTCAATTAGGACAAAGGACTCCAAGAGGAGGCTAAATTTTAAATTAATCAAACTACTGGTGTCTAGGCTAGTGGTTTAAAAGGTAAACGCCTAAAGTACGTGTGATTATTCAATTAGTCACCGTACCCACGGAGGGAGTCTCACCTTTCTTACACTTATCTGGCAAGTGATGTGATTAATTTCGAATTTGGCGGACCTTAAGGTGTAACTTGGAACAGTTAGGAGCTGTCTAGATTTTATTTAGGTTAACTGTATAATTAAATATTTTATTTTATTTTATTTTATTTATTTATATTTTTTTTGTGTGTGACTTTCGTGGTTAGTTGTCTATTTATTTTGTGATTTGTGGAAAGATGGATTCTTATTATAGTTGGAATAAAAATTTTGCTTGGAATCAAGAACTCTATAAAAATTTTAATGCACACCAAGTAAATCAATTTTTTCCAACTTATAAAAATCCTTATCTAAGTTCATATTCATTGTGACACCCCCAAATCCGGGTACTTCAACTCCACAGGATTTGGTGTTCACTGTCCAATTTTAACAGATCTAACTACCCATAAATAAATAAAATATAAATAAAATATAAATTCTCCCAATAAAAGGGTTACAACATCTTAAACAAATCATTCCCAGGTTATCTAACCTTAATACATCAAATGCGGAAACATCATAAACAATTAAGTCTTAAACGTAACATTATAAGTCTTAACAATAACATTCTCAAATAATAATAAACAAGTCTTCATCACTTGTTTGCTTTGCCTTTGCCCTTACTAGTAGATGACTCATCAACCCTTTCAACCTTAGCTACAATGTTATTATACAAGAGTGAGAAACAATTGCCCACAAGTATAACAACAACAATAATAATAATGTGCGAGTAAACAAAGGATACTGGATAATAAAAATCTCGACTTTTGAATTAAGATGAAAAACAAAAATCAAAAGTACATCTGAGGGTCACAAGACCAAGAACTATGTCTCAGGTTATCTGGTATTTCTACTTTAAACCTTTAACAGTCGTAAGACTATATAGGCCTTACATCTCGTACTTAGGGGGATCAGCCCTTAGTACCATATATATGCACAACATCTCAACGCTAACGCATAATATAATCCCCTATAAAGGGGTGTTCATCTCAGTTTGACATCAGAGTCCGCACCAAAGGAAGTTTGGTTTGGATAAGCTTCAATAGTAGTTCTAAAATTTAGAACACTCATCAACTATGGACTAGTCTAATCAATAAGGGTTCGCTAGTCATTCAAGGTTTAATAATAAAATTAATACTCAAATCAAATAGTGAATCTCAAAGGTATACAATTAAATAACATCGTATAACCGAAGTAATACTTCAGAAGAATTAGAACATCTCATTTGAAATCATAAACTTGGATAAACAAGAGTAAGACTTTGCTTAATTTAACAATATGATTTATGAACTTAAAAACTTGCGTAATGTAAAAGTAAGTCTTAGGAACTTGCTCAATTAAAAAGTAGAGTTAAGAAACTTGCCTCATGCGTAGTTTAGATAATTACTATTCACGTTCCTCAATTAATCCTACATACCATTACATTCATAATACCAATTAATTATAACGCAACTAGTATCATGAGTACATTCTCTTTTAACTTAACTAAACTCTAATTATGATTATATTAATCAAATCACAAACATTAGTTCTCAAACACATTATTAGACTTCACGAACGACGAGTTTGAATAAGCATTCGACTTATGAATTAATCACGTAAAAACATCATTGACATGTTAATAATTTGTTTTAACATCTCATTATATGATTAATACATTTCCATGTTCATTAGATTAAATTTAAATTACATTCTCTGGACTTGACAATTAAAATCTCCCTTTTGGGCAAAAGCGATAAAGTGGCACTGCGCAGTACCAAGAATGAATCGGTAACTTGTACCGCCACATGACCATTGAGCTTCTGACAAAGCGCCGCATGTGTCCGAATCGACAACTGCGGTTCTGTTTTACTCTTTGAATAGGCACTGCGGCGCCACGACTCCACATCAGGAACTCCTAGGGTGCTACAACACTCTGTTTCTTCACAGAACAGCCGCCACGACACAGTGTGACGCACACAGGCGAAGAACATAGATAAAGCCAAAATAGGCCAAAACTTCACTCAAACAACAAATTTAATACTACCCATAAGTTCTGAACTTTACAGAAACATTTTACAACATTCATAGCATGATGTTAACAACATAAATCACATAAACAACTAAATTTAAACCTATAAATTCTATATTTTTGTGAAAACACCATTTTTAACGAAATCAACTACCACGAACTCGTTTTTCAACTAAATCAGTCCATACAAGTTTTGTTCTTTTCGTTTTTACATGTATAAACATAGTCAATCATCAATTTACTGTTTAACATACAATTTAAGCATCAAATTTCATACATTTAAGTCATATTCGTATGTTATTTCTCTGTAAACTACAAAACTCTAATTCAAACATAATTTCATGAATTAATTACTCTAAATCACATACAAGTCATATACAAACGAATTATGCATACTAATAAACCTATATAATCAACTTCTTAACAATTCAACCATGAAACTCCATTTACAGAGAACTCAAAATAACTTTTCATGGAGAAAACTAAGAACGTAAATCAAAGTTTTAATCAAGAGATTACCCCTGATTTCTCTATTAAGGTTAAGCAGATGATTACAAAACTTCTTTAATTCTCCCAAACTCCTTCTTCAATCTCAATATCTCTCAAGTTTTTCTCTCTTTTTCTCTCTGTATTGTGTTTGTAAATTAACTGACATAATAATTTAGAAGTATAATATAATTAACTTGCATAACATGGGTGCCAGTTAAGGCCATTATGCACTTAACTGCTCCCATGTTCATAAGGCCATGTTTGGCTTGGCTAAAATATCTCCTTTTTAGTTTATTTTAATTAACTTAAATTATAATATAGTTTATTTGTCACACTTTAATTAATCAAATTATATTATTTAAATTCAATTAAATAAAAGGAAATATTACTCATTAAATCAAATTATCACATAATTAAAATTCTCATTTATTAATTATGACAAATTATTAAATCTCTAATTAATTATTAAATTAATTAGAACAACATTATAATTAATAACAACTCATTTAATTTAATTATCCCAATTAAATTCACACTTTGAACTATCACATTACTCCACGTTAATTTAATTAATGTAACATAATTAATTAAATTAATCTACCATAATTAAAGTAAATATTTATTTAACTCAATAAATAAATTAAAAAAATATTTATCTAATTTAATAAATATTTAAAATCAGTTACACAAAATCTCGTTCGTCATATCCTTCCCTCTTTAAAAGGATTCTATCCCCAGAATCACGATTCAAATAAATTCGACCCGTTACATTCTCCCCCCTTACAAAGATTTTGTCCCCAGAATCGCTACACATATATTAAGCAAATAAATGAGGGTAATTGTTCATCATCTGTTCTTCGAGTTCTCACGTAGCTTCTTCAGCATTTTGGTTCCTCCAAATTACCTTAACAGAAGGTATTACTTTATTTCTGAGCATTTGTTCATTCCTGTCGACTATTTGAATAGGAACCTCTTCATAAGATAAATCTTTCTCAAATTTTAGGGGTTCATATTTGATAACATGCTTGTAATCGGGCTTATACGGTCGTAATACGAAAACATGAAAAACATTATGGATATGCTCTAATGCCGGAGGTAAGGCTACCTCATACGCGACTTCACCAATTCTTCTCAATACCTCAAAGGGTCCAATGAACCTCAGGCTCAATTTTCCCTTCTTACCAAATCTGATTTTTCCCTTCCAGGGAGACACCTTAAAGAAAACAAAGCTACCAGATTAAAATTCTCGATTCTGTCGATGTAAATCGACGTACTTCTTCTGCCTGTCCTGAGCAACTATCAATCTTGTTCTGATCACCTTGACAATCTCGATAGTCTGTTGTACTAATTCTGGTCCTAGCAATTGACGTTCTCTAACTTCATCCCAGCATAATAGTGTTCTACACTTTCTGTCGTACAATGCTTCGTAAGGCGGCATGCCAATACTTGCATGGTAACTGTTATTGTAAGCGAATTCAACCAACAATAGATGATCATCCAAATTTCCTTTGAAGTCTATTATACAAGCTCTTAGCATATCCTCCAATGTCTGGATTGTCCTTTCACTCTGCCCGTCTATCTGATGATGATATGTCGTACTCATTCTTAACTGCGTTCCCAAGCATTCCTGTAGTTACTTCCAGAAATTCAAAGTGAAATGCGGATCTCGGTCAGAATCAATAGACACTGGCACACCGTGCCTTGAAACAATCTCCTTCACATACGGATATAGATTGAATTTTATCTTAATCGGTAAGAAGTGCGCTGATTTCGTCAGTCGATCCACGATAACCCATACTGTATCAAAACCTTTCTGTGTCGTCGGAAGACTTACTACAAATTCATTGTGATATGCTCCCATTTCCATTCTTGGATTTCTAATGGTTGTAACAACCCACTCGGCCTTTGATGTTCTGCTTTAACTTTCTGACATATCAGACACTTGGGCACACAATTGGTAACGTCCCGTTTCATATTCGGCCACCAGGAATATTTTTCGGAGATCCTGGTACATCTTCGTAGTCCCCGGGTGAATCAAATACCTTGAGCTGTGAGCTTTGCTCAAAATGTCCTCTTTAACTTTTGGTACTAGCGGAACCTGTAAGACCCTAACTTTTTATTAATTAAATTGAATTTCCTCTATTCATTATTTTGAAATAATAAGGTGTTAATTTGATATAATGATTTGGTTATGGGTGAAATGTGCAAATTTTGCAAAATAAGCCAGTGGTTATAAAATATTCATTATTGTGGGGGAATATTCGTTTGGTCATGGAATATTCGTACGACGGCGCAACTATTTGTGGGCCCTATAACAGAAAACTATCAGATGAAGAAAATGACAAGTATGAGTTTTTATAAATAACGGTGTAGTTGTTACCGTTAACAATGTTGGAATACCCGGTGATTAAAATACAGTAATACGCGTGGTTGCACAGTAGCACATAGTATTGCACAATATTTTTGGATGATTGATTCTTACGTAAGAAGTCACTACTCAATAATTGTTACAGTAATTAATGTTCAATATTTTATTTTATTGATTCAATAATTGCTACGTTGATATTTTATATTATTGTTAATTCAATAATTGTCACTGCAGAGTATTTCCCATTATCAGATCAATAATTCATATTATTTGAATAATATTATGAGATAGCATTATTGACAATGGCTAAGGAAGTTCTGTCTAGGAAAGGGGTTTGGTCACCTAATTGTGCGCCAGTAAGGAGAAGTCCTTATCGGAAAGCCCCCTTCTTTCGTGGGAACGACCTGTGTAAGACCCCAACTTTTATGAATAAAAAATGAATTTTCTATAAATATCATTTTTGAATATTAGGAGTAAATTTGATATAATGTTATAGTTGTGGGTAATATTTATAAATTTTGCAAAGTACGCAAGTTGTTATATAATATTCGTTTGGTCGGAGAATATTCTTTTTGTCAGGACGACACAATCATTGGTGGACCCCAACAACGGAAGTATTGTCGTAGTAAGAAAACGACAGAATTATCTTTTTATAAAAATAACGGCGGAAGTTTTACCGTTAAAACTATTGAACTACCCGGTAGTAAAAGTACAGTAATACGCGTGGTTACATAGTAGCACACGGTATTGATTATTGATGTTTACATGAGAAGTCACCCAGTTATACTCAATTATTGCTATTGTAATTGTTGCATCATATCTTTCATATTATTGATTCATTTATTGTCACAGTATTATCTGCATAATATGTTATATTATTAAATCAATAATTGAGACGACAAAGTTATTAATATTATTAAATTGCAAAATTGACAATGTCTAGAAGTTCTGTCAAGGAGAGGTTAGGTAATTGCGCGCTAATAAGGAGAAATCCTTACCGGAAGGCCCCCTCTTTCCTGGGAACGACCTGGTTGTTAAATATTGTGAGTTATGATATTAATGATGAATAAGTTGTGTTGATTAAAGATGTAATTAATAGTTCCATTGTGTTGGGATTATTAGCGTTAGTGGAAATCAACATTTATTTTGATGATAATTGATGTCTGGGGGTTATATTGATAAATCGGGTAATTTATCGGATAAATGAGCAATTAATTGCTACTAATTCATATGCTTATATAACTATTTGTTCACATGTGTGTACTATTAATTCACATTCATTTACTATTAGGGGAGTTGCTGCAAGATTGATAATACTTGCATGACTAAGTTAAAAATGGAGGTATAGATGGAGGTACTATATCGTAATTCATTATTTCACATGTAGAACTATTGAGTCACATGATTTACTATTAATTCACATGATTTACTATTAGGGGAGTTGGTGCAAGATTGATAATACTTGTAGGACTAAATTAAAAATAAAGAAAAAGAGGAAGGTATTATACTGTAATAATTCGAGCCTCAAAACGTGCAATTATTGAAACTATATTTTCCTACAAATAGAAGCTCATTCCTTCATTATTCTTTATCAATTCACTAAAGCTATAGAGCAATTATTATAGAGAGAAATTATAGAGAGAAAGAAGAAGAGAAGTCTACTACCTCACTACTCCAGTATCCAAATTTCTTCTAAGGTAAGGGGTATTATTCTTTCGTATTCATGAAGAGAGTTATTTTCTTTCAATATTTGTTATTCCATTCCTTATTATTATGTTGGAATAACTTTGCCTATAATGGC
Source organism: Panax ginseng (assembly GCA_020205605.1). Taxonomy (NCBI): domain Eukaryota; kingdom Viridiplantae; phylum Streptophyta; class Magnoliopsida; order Apiales; family Araliaceae; genus Panax; species Panax ginseng. Next base: position 116,209,780 of record CM035135.1, read on the forward strand.
ACCGCATACATGGTGAAATTCTTCATTATTCCATTCCTTATTATTATGTTGGAATAACTTTTATATCATCAAGCACCGCATACATGGTGAAATTCTTCTATTATTCCATTCTTTAATATTCTGTCGGAATATCATGTCTGTGCATTTTACGCATGACCTAGTTCCATTATTTATTATTACATTAGAATATCCCATCCATGCGTTCGCCGGGACACAGTTCCATTATTTATTATTACATTGGAATATCCCGTGCATCTTTTTACGCATGACACAGTTCCATTATTTATTATTCAGTTTTAATAATCTGTATACGCGGATTACCGTATACCTGGTGAATTCGGTTGTTATTCCATTCTTTATTATATTCAGTTGGTTAAAGTTTTGACTTTTATACTCCATGAAATTAGTGGAATATCCTTGATATTTGCGCTTCATCCAATATCTTTTCATGGAAATATTCTTCTGAGCATTCTTGAATTTTACATTACAAAGCAGTATCATGTTAACAATTTGGACGTTATTGGTTCCTGGATAAATTAATTCTTGAACTTGTTTTTATTGAATTCTTATATCATTGTCATCATCCTCATGTTTATATTCTGTTGAAAGTCATCTGTGGCCTGTAGTGCATAGATGGACTTGGTATGATTATGACCAGAGATTATTCGGTATAATCATGACCGTAATGTTACAAATGATGTGGTAAAAGTCCTCATTGGCCGTAGTGCATTGTTGGACAGTTGTTGGAATGATCATGACCATTGATGAATACACGAATAACCTTGGCCCGTAGTGCATGGATAATTTGTGGTTGTGATACTAATGAATATCCTTGGCTGTAGTGCAGGGATGATGTGGATTATTTATTAAGTAGAGTCTCAGCGATGAAAATGATGAAAAATCTTTTTAAATCATAGAAGATAGTAGATTTTATGCTCTACTTGACTCTTCTAATGGATTGCTTATTTCCGCTGCAGTTTTTGATCTAAAACTTGTTGTCTATTATATTCTATCAGTTGTTATACTGTTGAAGGCTAAGGATAATTTATTCTGCATTATCTTAGTCATAATATTTCTTACTGGGCTAGTTGAGCTCACCAATTGCTTTCATTGTTCTCTTCAGGAAATGAGAACGTAACAGGGACTAGTCGGGAAACAAAGTGATGGTCCTAGATGGTGTATTAGTAGTCCTCGCTATTCTGTGAAATAGTGTGATAATAAATGTAATGAGGACTCCATTGAGTATGGATATTGTCTAGATGACAATATTTGTATTAAAACTCATTGTATATATTTTGTCGTATTTTACACGACTGTTGTATAATTAAGTTTGAAGTTGTATTTTGTACCATGTATTTGGCGACTCAGAATAGGTGATGTATACCTATTTTGGGGGCGTCACAACCTGGTTGTCATAATTGTGATTCTATAATATTATTTGTGAATAATTAATTATTGATTTATATGATAAGGAAATATTTATTTTATGTGGATATAAATGAAGAAATTAATGCTGAGGTGTTTTATTAGTATTTTGTCAGAATGATGGTGTTTTATCAGTATTTTGTCAGAATGGAGGTGTTGAAAATCATCCATATGTGGATTTCGGTCATTTTCTGTTTGGAATTTGGAAAAATTTTCTTCTACAAAGTTGTAGAGAATTAAATTTCCTATGGAATAGACATGGGATTTGAATTTTTTTGATAAAAGAGCTATTTATTATGAATTATTGAAGTTTCAGAAGTAAATATTTTTATTAAAAATATGGGTGGGCCCCACTTTTGGTTGTGTGGAAATTCTGAATTTGGTGGGCCCCACTATGGTGTGCTGAAATTTGATCAATTATGGCGTGCGTGAAAATTTTTGATAAAATATTATTTTATTAATTTAGTTTGCTTTGGCGTTCTGTCATTTTCCTATAAATAGGGTGCTTAGTTAGAATTAAAAATCACACCAGAATCTGAAGTTTTCTCTCTCTATAATATCGAGCGTATTTTTGTGAGTATTTAGATACTTTGAGAGTTGATATTCAGTGCAAGTTTTCTTCAGCATTACATCCGATATTCCAGTCAGAAGTACTGTTCTTTTGAGGTAAAGGATGCTATTTTCTTCGTAAATGACACAACAAAAAAATAGGTCATTCTTGAAATGAGACGGTCTGCCGCTTAATGACCCCTCTTGCCGTCGAGAATGAGGTCATTAAGCGATGGCACTATCCGTCGCCTTCCCGTCAATCATGTAGTATGGGTCGCCTCCTCTTGCTCCGTCGCTCGCCGTCATCGACAAGAGAGAGAGGTCATTCAAGCGACGGGTCATTTTTAACTGACCACCCGCTTCAAGAATGAGGTATTAGCGACGACAGTGGCGACGAATAGCCCGTCAGTAAGTTTTCCCCTAGAAAATTAAAAAATAGTCATTGTCGACGGCATAGCCGTCGCCAATGAATTTTTTAGAGAAATTTTTTTTTTTTGAAAAAATACAAAATACTCCTGTTCATTTACATATATATAATTATACCTGTTATAAACTAAAGAAAAATTATAAAGAATTCTTCACGAATGCATATCAATAACAATAATAACTTTTGCTATATCAACCATCAATGTAATCATAAACAATCAAAATATAGTTAGATACATATACCATCAATGTATGACCCCGAATTTTATGAAATAAAGGTATTCACTTTTTTTTATAATTACTATTCATGAGTTACTATTCATGAGTTACTATTCACCAGTTACTATTCACGAGCTACTATTCACGAATACTATTCATGAAGCATGATGATTTTTGTTACAGTAATTACTGTTCAGTATTTTATTTTATTGATTCAATAATTGCTACGTTGATATTTTATATTATTGTAATTGTCACGGCACCGTATTTCCCATTATCGGATCAATAATTCATATTATTTGGATAATATTATTAGATAGCATTATTGGCAATGTCTAGAAAGTTCTGTCAAGGAGAGGTTTGGTCATCTAATTGCGGCTACCAATGAGAGAAATCCTTATTGGAAAGCCCCCTCTTTCCTAGGAACTGCCTGGTTGTCAATATTGTGATTCTGTAATATTATTTGTGAATAATTAATTATTGATTTATATAATGAGAAAAATATTGATTTTATGTGGATATAGATGGAGAAAATTTTTAAATGTGAGAATTGTTGAAAATTAATATTTTATCTTTTCTGATAAAATAATTCATTTGAATATATTATTTTAATAATATAATAATGGTGATATTTTTACAGTGAATGTGGGATGTATGAGTATATGAGGAGGAGGAGTATTTTTGTTACTAAAATTGTTTAAAACATGTTAAACATGCTTGTGGACCCCATTTCTTGACTGAAATTTGATTATAGCACAGTAAAATCGCTTGGTTTGTGGATTTCTTGGTCAATTTACATTTTGGAATTTAGAAAAACTTTCTTCACGTAAAGTTGTAGAGAATTGAATTTCCTATAAAAACTTGAGATTCAATTTTCGATAAAATGACTATTTATTATGAATTATTGAAGTTCAAGCTTGAAATAATTAATTTTGAAGTTTTAATTATTTTTATTAAGAAAAACGCTTTTTTACATTTTATGAGACTCATTTAACATGTGCCGTAATGAGTTCAGATTGAAGATTGTGTGCGTAGGAATTTAATAAAAATATATTAATATTTTATTAAATTTTCTGCTTTGGTGTTCTAAGCATATTCCTATAAATAGGGTGCTTAGGTTAGAATTGAAAATACACCAGAAATTGAAGTTTTTTCTCTCTTTCTCTCTCTATATTATCGAGTGTATTCTTGTGAGTATTTTGATATCTTGAGTGTTGCTATACTATCTACAAGTTGCAAGTTCGTTCGGCGTTATTCCAAAAATAATCTTCGCTTCTATTGAGGTAAGGGATTTTTAAGGGTGATTATGTTTTTCAATTTTGTATTTTTCCGGACCTTCAAAAATTCTGGAAAAATTTGAAATGATAATTTGATGAGTTTTGTAGATTGTGTCCAAAAATAGCGATTTTTGGATGTATAGATTAGGAGTTATGGATTTTATGAGAAAAGACTATTTTAAAAGTAAACCTTTATAACTCCTTGTGGTTAACTCCAAAATTGATAAAATTTTTATTGGGAGTACATCTATATAATATCAGTATACTCTGTGAATTTTGGAATTTTTGGATAAAAGTACAATTTATGATAAATGTCTAAATATTCGACGGTTTTGGCCTTATGAAAAATAGTAAATGAATTTTAAAAATTCTGAGAAAAATATATGTTCAATATAGGAATATATTCTGTTCAATCCCAGAAAAGAAATATTTTTGGAACTGATTTGGTATTTTTCATGAAAATAGTCTAGTTATGAGTAAATGAATTAAATATGTTATATGAAGGAAGAAAATTGGAAAATATGATTTTATGGCTTGAGAATCATATATGAGGTATATGCAGATTTTTGATGAGGGTTTTGGTTATTGGTGATGAAATCTTATGAGTTTGGCATTTTAAGATGATTAAATGCATTTATTAGTAAAGTGTAAACAATTAAAATAAATTGTTTATAAGTTTAAGAAATGATTAAAATATTGTGGTAATATTAATAATATTAGATTATGAGATTATTAAGTGATTTATAACATTTTGATTAAGGTGTTATGAGATCATTGATTTATGAATCTTACTCTTGAGATTAAATCTATATGTTGATTATATTATTTTTATTATCATATTTAACATTCTTATAACCCTAATGATGATATTTCTCTTTGACTTGAGTGTAAAGATGAATAGATTATTGGTATGATCGTGACTATAGGTTCTCTTTGGCCAGTAGTGCAAAGTTGAATTGTTGACTGGTATGATCATGACCATTGAATTTATAATTGAATATCTTTAGCTTAAGTGCAAAGGTGAATTGATCAACTTATATGGTTATAATTATGGTTTATATAAATTCTGAAATGATAATGTATTTCTTTGAGATATGAATATCTTTGGCCTGTAGTGCAAAGATCAATTATTGATGAATATCTTTGGTCCGTAGTGTAAAGATGACCCGTTGTTGAATATCTTTGGCATGTAGTGCAAAGATGACTTCTTGTTGAATATCTTTGGCATGTAATGCAAAGATGAACTGTTGATGAATATCTTTGGCTCGTGGTGCAAAGATGAATTTATTAGTATGATTATGAACAAGAACTGTGATTTGGTATAACCATGATATTTGATGTTTCAGGTAAAGACAGGTGATGAAATTATCTTCGTCCTGGATAAAAAGAGGAATTTAGAATTACAATTATGAGTTATTCACATGATTGCGGACATGAACTATTGATTGATGTTACAGGGATAAAATATTGTTAGTGGACTTTTAACGTGGAGAAGATAATAGACTTTATGATCTATTTTACTCTTCTAATGGATTGCTCGTTCCGCTGCAACTATGGTTGAAAAGTTTTATCATCTACCATATGTTCTAAATCTCTGATTTATTACTGATGAAGGCTATTGATAATTTAATTATCTTTAGTCATGATATTCTTTACTGGGCTATTTGTGCTCACCCTTTTGCTTCACAATTCCTTTCAGGTAATAAGAGTGTAGCCAATGGGGTCGAAAGTGGGATAACAAGGGAATAGAACGGTGGTCTATAGTTGTTGAGGTTCTCCCTAAAGAGTATGGAAATGATTTTATTAAAGACTTTAGTGGGTTGTATTTTATACGTCATTTAATAGCTATATTTGGTGAATCAAATAGGGTGAGGCGAACCCAACTTTGGAAGGGCGTTTTGTCACTATCATACAAGATGTCTAATGACATACAAACTCGTGTTATCACAAGACAAGGTTGTGCACATCCACTTGCTGAGTATATCTACGAGCACTACCTATATGATCTTGGAGTTTATTTGAAATATAATTTTCACTTGAAGACAACGGAGATAATTATATGTCAAGAGAAGACTCACCACTGGAAAGAACATGATAGTAATCTTCTCATTTTTCTTTGGGGTCTATTAGGTCAACCAAGAATAATTCTGTGGGCATATGATATCTATTATAACCTTGACGCATGGTCTCCCATGTACGAAGGTTTCCATGAGCACTTCCCAAGGATTTTAATTTCTAAAACAGTTATTGACTGTACTTTTATGTAATGTAACAATGTGAGGTGCTGTCCATAGTTGGGACATGAGTCACAGTTGGTATTAAAACTCACAGTATATGTATTGTTGTATTTTGCACGACAATTGTAGTAATAAAGTTGTAGTTGTTTTCTGTACCATGTATTTGGCGACTCAGAATAGGTTGGATGGATTGGACCTATTTTGGGGGCGTCACAATCAACCTAACTAGATTCTAAACTCTAGTCTGTATAACTCAAAAGCTGTATAAATATACATATATGAAAGTCAAAATATAAACATAATGGGTACTACAACCCAAGATCAGGAATCTCGGTATCACCATCGCCGCCGGTCCCATCGCTGGTCCCACCTACGGTCCCACCTCTGGTCTGACTGCCGGTCCCACCCTTAATAGTCTCATCAGCATCAGCCCGACGATCATCACTATCTCCACTGCGGGCATCGCCTGTGCCGCAGCCTCCACCCGCCGAAGTCTCATGTTAAAATATTAAATAACGAATTCGAGCTCTATTTAAGTTAGTTTTGTTTGTGTTCTTATTCATGTTCAATTTTACAAACTGGGCGATAACTCGGCTTCTGTAAGTTCTAACGCGTGTCAAATACCTACGCGGTGCTATGTGTGTGTTTGCGTGTCGTTCGGACGGCTGATGCGGGTTTTGAACTCTTTTTCAGCTTTTTGCCTAAGTGTTGGTGAGTTTTGCAAACTGGGCGATAACTCGGCTTCCATACATCTGAATTGAGTCCCGTAAGTTCTAACGCGTGTCAAATGCCTTCGCGGTGCTGTGTGTTTGCTTGCGTGTCGTTCGGACGGCCGATGCGGGTTTTGAACTCTTTTTCGACTTTTTGCCTAAGTGTTGGTGATTTTGCAAACTAGGCGATAACTCGGCTTTCGTACGTCAGAATCGAGTCCCGTAAGTTCTAACGCGTGTCAAATACCTACGCGGTACTATGTGTGTGTTTTCTTGTCGTTCGGACGACCGATGCGGGTTTTGAACTCCTTTTCGGCTTTTTTCCTAAGTGTTGGTGAGTTTTGCAAACTGGGCGATAACTCAGCTTCCATACGTTGGAATCGAGTCCCTTAAGTTCTAACGCGTGTAAAATACCTACGCGGTGCTATGTGTGTGTTTGCGTGTCGTTCGGACGGCCGATGCGGGTTTTGAACTATTTTTTGGCTTTTTGCCTAAGTGTTAGTGAGTTTTGCAAACTGGGCGATAACTCGGTTTTCGTACATCAGAATCGAGTCTCGTAAGTTCTAACGCGTGTTAAATACCTACGCGGTGCTATGTGTGTGTTTGCGTGTCATTCAGACGGCCGATGCGGGTTTTGAACTCATTTGTGGCTTTTTGCCTAAGTGTCGACAAGTTTTGCAAACTGGGAGATAACTCGGCTTCCGTACGTCGAAATCGAGTCCCATAAGTTCTAACGCGTGTCAAATACCTACGCGGTACTATGTGTGTATTTGCGTGTCGTTCGGATGGCCGATGCGGGTTTTGAACTCTTTTTCGGCTTTTTGCCTAAGTGTTCGCAAGTTTTGCAAACTGGACGATAACTCGACTTTCGTATGTCGGAATCGAGTCCCGTAAGTTCTAACGCGTGTCAAATACCTACGCGGTGCTATGTGTGTGTTTGCGTGTCGTTCGGACAGCCGATGCGGGTTTTGAACTCTTTTTCAGCTTTTTGCCCAAGTGTTGGCGAGTTTTGCAAACTGGGCGATAACTCGACTTCCGTACGTCGGAATCGAGTCCCGTAAGTTCTAACGCGTGTCAAATACCTACGCGGTGCTATGTATATGTTTGCGTGTCGTTCGGATGGCCGATGCGGGTTTTGAACTCTTTTTTGGCTTTTTGCCCAAGTGTTGGCGAGTTTTGCAAACTGGGCGATAACTCGGCTTTCGTACGTCGGAATCGAGTCCCGTAAGTTCTAACACGTGTCAAATACCTACGTGGTGCTATATGTGTGTTTGCGTGTCATTCGGACGACCGATGCGGGTTTTGAACTCTTTTTCGGTTTTTTGCCTAAGTGTTGGCGAGTTTTGCAAACTGGGCGATAACTCGGCTTCCGTACGTCGGAATCGAGTCTCGTAAGTCCTAACACGTGTCAAATACCTACGCGGTGCTATGTGTGTGTTTGTGTGTCGTTCGGATGGCCGATGCGGGTTTTGAACTCTTTTTCTGCTTTTTGCCTAAGTGTTGGCGAGTTTTGCAAACTGGGCGATAACTCGGGCTTCCGTATGTCGGAATCGAGTCCCGTAAGTTCTAACGCGTGTCAAATACCTACGCAGTGCTATGTGTGTGTTTGTGTGTCATTCGGACGGCCGACTCGTGTTTTTGAACTTTTTTCGCTTTTTGCCTAAGTGTTGGCGAAGTTTTGCAAATCGACGTATAACTCGGATTATATCGGAATCGAGTCCCGTAAGTTCTAACGCGTGTCAAATACCTACGCTATGCTGTGTGTGTTTTATGTGTCATAGCAATACAATTACAAATTATTAAATTATAAATTACATAAATTAAATAAAGAAATACGTAATTTAATTATTTTTACCGTCAATATGTGGTGGGAAGATGTCACCAAGACAATCGCACACATACGTGGATGGCTTCTCTCCCATATTACACCCATGAGGTCGCCAACGGCAATCGTAGGATTTATAGAGCCGTGGACAACCTCCCGAGCCACCGGTAGATCCGCTCACATGATGGTGCGCCTAATCGCACAACACCGCTCGCCATGCACCCCTCTATAATCCGCCGAAAGAAGTCATCGATAATGAAGGGCCGACCACCATCCACTCGCACCACTACCTCCAATGGGTGGGCGCCACGAGATCTCGCAATGGGACTAGGTGTAAGCTAAGGACATGGGAATGCCCACAACTCTACCCTTCTTCTGGCCCCCCGTAGCCTGCAGCAAATCCCTCTATCTCCTCATCTCCAAGACGCTGTAGACTCGCTCATCGGAGTGTCACCTCTCCGGCTTCTCCCGGCCACTCGCAAGATCCTCGAACCGTCATTGAAAAAAAAAAAACATTAGTAGATGATACACAAAGAATAAAATGAAATAATACAAAAGAATATCCAAATTTTAAATACATACTAAATAAGATAATTACATAACTTACAAAGAATGCTGCGCTCGCCTCAGTGAGATATAACCATCATCACCTTTCTTTTTGTGGGCGTGCCACCAAAACTCAAGCGGGAGGTGCATGCTTTAAACTCACCTCGAGTCTCTCCCCTGCAGTCGTGTGATCGAGACCCAAAGGCAAAGTGGGAGACGACTCATTGTCGAGGCGGTTAACGTTGTGCCGACATCTTCTTGAAGGCCTCGTCGTCCCAAATGCTGCACATCTGGTCCCACACTGCAGCAGATATGAAATCTGGCCGGACATCCTTAAGTGTTTGTCCATCAGCCATCTTCGTCTGGGCCTTCTTCTTCCAGTCATAGACCCACTTATGCTAATTCATCTCTAGGTATCTGTGCAGAACAGTCATGCCATGGGCTTCTTCGCCCATTCCCTCAAAACGATAATATCTCTCGCACATTACACATTAAGAAGCTTAGTATACAACATAAATCAAAGAGGTAATAGATATTCAAATGGAATATAAAACTAGCATATGAATGATTGACATCCATCCTACCCTAAACTCATCAATAATCAATGTCATGCAAAGCGGCGATCCACATCCGCCCACCTCATCCACTTCAAGCTTGAGAATCTGGTTGCGACGATCCCAAGCAACGTGTTCCTTGGCGTGGCGTCAAGGATACTACAATTGAAATTAATACATTGCAAATTACAAAGAATATATAAGAACTAAATACTTATGTTATAGTAATACTATATAGGATTATGAAATTAATTACCTATGAGTCCCAACACGACATATAAGCGGCGCTTGGGGGGGATTCCCTAGCAAGCCACGTGCTAGTCCCCGCGGAGGCCTACGTCGATCACCTATGTAGTGAAATACATCAATATTTATATAAATGAATATAATGTCAATACAATATAAAATAAAAAATAATAAGATGTATCCCAATAAAATATGTATATTATACACGACGATCCGACCGATCATCACGCAGTAGAATCGCCACTACCCCGACCGCACGCCCACCACGATCGCCATGTGGTGTGCGCGCCATATGTATGTATATATCATCAAATCATAAAAAAATATTATTAAACATTCATAAATACTATATTTGAGCACAATAACAAAGAGGATAACATATGACATACAACTAAAAGAATGCAACATAAATAGTAACCTAAAAGGATACAACATAAATAGTAACACCTTTAGTAGATTAATATAAGTTGAAGATAATGATTGCACTACTACAAACTATTACATTTGAATACAACTAAAAGGACATAAAGAGTATATACTCCTAATCATTTATATCGTCAAAGCCATCAATATCAGAATCGTCATCTTCGAGCAATAGATCTTCACTATCGTTGTCATCACCATCTTCGTCGTCCTCAACGATTTCTTCAATTATATCTACCTCCTCAACAACATCGCCTTCACTTTCGACAAATGACAACATCATCCTCTCTCTTCACTAGACTCACTAATAATTGTTACATCGCCAGTGTGACACTAGTAGACTCGACTTGTAAAGGTTCATCGTCTCGACGAGGAGTTGGCCTTTGAAACCACGGGCACCGGTGGTTATAACAAAGATGCCATGGGCTTGCAGGGTCTTAACACTCACGCCAGTAGTACACACCGTGTTGTTTTGACTTGCTAAAAATAAAAGGCTCGTCCATACCACTCATCGGTCTTTAGTTTTGACTTAACGTTAACAAATACCCATCCCGATTTTTTTTTATCTACTTTAACTCCATTCTCAACATCAAACCAATGACAATTGAAGCAAACTAATTCTTTATGACCCCAATATTTGAGCACGACAACTTCTAGCAATCATCCATACCACCATCCCAAATGTTATCATAGGAGCTACCTTTCACCACAACACCAGAATCAGCAGAAGCGACTTCCCCAATATCGCAACACTTAAATCAGAACCATTGACAATGCAAAGATGTATAAGTATCTACAGATCTTTTAGGCCATCTACTATAAGCTTTAGCCGATTGTCGCCTAACTCATCCGTGAGGACCTAATGTACATTAACACGACATATTCTAAAGTTAATTACGCTATAAGAATAAATCTATGATGGTAGATTCATTGAACTTGTAAAGGTTAGACTTACATGATCTTTAAACCATTGCACAAATTCTCCATTTCTCAAATTTTGCAAATCCTCGTCCGATATATTTCGGATTCGCTTCACGTAACTTCAAAGATCATATCGACCGCAAAGACGCTTATATACTCAATGTGTTTGTAAAGGAACTTGACACAATTACACCCGCATATATAGTTATGACTACTTACTTAATGTATGGCGCTACTTCATTCATGTTGACAAGTGCATACAATGTGGCAAATTGATACTCACTCACTATCTCGGTCAAGAATCGCCTTTTTTTACCAATCGAATGGGCGTACAGATGACTAAAGGTCGTTAATTCTCCATTTTCCTCAGCAAATAGCCCGATTCTCGACGTAGTTTATTGTGCTTCATTCGAACATTCTACCAAAGTACAACGAGCAAAAATTAACAAGTTCCTCCATAACATAACTTTCAAAGAATCGACCCTCTACACGGGCTCTATTCTTCACCTTTTTGCTTTAGACGTCGACATATACCTATGTGATATATAGATTAGCAAAAAAGAATGAACATTTTACCGTATTAAAAACATTAATGTCATTACCTCTCTCAATGGATACATCCATCTATATTGTACGGACCGCCAAACTTAGCTTCAGATGGCAAGTGAATAGGCAAATGCTCCATTGAATCAAAAAACAATTGGGGAAGATCATTTCTAACTTGCACATTATTTCCACTATCTCAGATCTCCATTTTATCTATGTCTTTGAGTCAAGTCTCCGCCAAGCATAGATCTCTCAAGAAATTAGAAAGCTCACGCTGCTGCTTCAACCACACGCTTTGGTAACAAGTCGATAAATGCCACAGGATCAACTTCGCATGAATACGTGACAATCATGACTTTTGAGACCTCAAACTTCAACTCTTCGACTTTACAACACCTTGCTATATTCAAGAATATCCATCTGGGAGCTTCAAATTCAATCGATCCAATTACATATCAATATCAACTGTTCCCGGTCAAAGTATATTCACTTTTTAGGCATTACCATCTTACTACCCTCCCGATATAAATGCCATGATCTTCCTAATGTTCATTTCTACCAAATCAAGCCTCGACTTGTTGTTGTCCTTTGTTCTACCAATCGCATCTAGGATCGATAAAAATGTTATCAAATACGCTTTTCTCAAAGATGCATCGGATCTATATAATGATGAATGCAGAGTGTAGCCCAATAAGGTGGTTAAAGAACATGGATCTGTGTGTCCAATTTGTGAACCTTGCCGTAATTGTAAGCTCGCTTCTAATCTGTGATTCTTCCCCGAGGTGGAAACTTCAAATGACTAATCCAACTCAACACCGCCGACCCGTAAAAGACGGCCAGTACTTGACGACGCTTCTCTTTTTTTTGATTGAATTGTCTACTCATCCGCCGATAACGATGTTCAATCGGCAAAAACTATCCGGATGTTGCAAAGAAACTCATTTTCCCCATGTTTGAGTCGCATGAAACTTTAATCGACCCCATGCACACGGGACATGACAAGCCCCCATGAGTCGACCATCCATCGATCATTCCTAACGCCGGAAGTCATTTATTGTCCACAAAGAAAGTCCCTCATGTCAAAGTTCTCGCTTAAGAGATACATCATAAGTTTGAACCCCTTTTTCCCCACAACATCTTCAACTCATCAACTAACTACCGAGGTATACATTGATGTCTTTACTCGACTCTTATCACCCGAATTAGTAAAAGGCATGAACATGTAGGGATCTTTCATGCACATCGAAGGCGGGAGGTTATACACCACAATAATCACCGGCCAAGTTGAGTAGGGCTTTGTATAAGGCCCGTTAAACGGATTAAACCCATCCGTAGCAAGTCCAAGCCTAACATTGCGAACCTCTTCAGCAAACGAGGGGTGCTTGTTATCAAAATTTTTCCACTCAAGCCCATCTCGCCAAAAAGGCACCGACCTTCGACTATGTCCCGTAGTAGAGTGCCACCTCATATCCTCGGCGGTAGATGTGTTGACATGAACAACCACTTTGAAGCCTCGGGGCAATGGGAAAGTAACGTAAGATCTTTCTCAACACGCCTTTTTCCCTTTTTCTTGCTTACTGCTCACTAGATCTACTTGTACCACAAATATCACATGACCTCTTATCTTTATTGACATCACCGTAATACAACATACATACATCATTCTCACAAGCATCAATCTTCTCATACCCTAGATTGAGCCTTTTGACCATTTTCTTCACATCATAGTACGACTTTGGTAACTTATTGCCTGCAGGTAAGCACTCCTTCACAATGCTTAACAGTTCATTAAAACCTCTCTCGCTACATCATGCTCGTTCTTGAAGTGTAAAAACTTAGTCACGACAGATAAGACGGTGTGTTTTTCGTGTCTGGCATATATAAAGGGCGTCATTGCTTCATGCAATAACTCATAGAAACCCTTAGCCCCATCATTCGGCTCTTGCTCGACGCCACGCTATCGCCATCCCTCGTCTATATTCCATCGGAAGTATGAACCAAAGAACTTCGACTATCATGTTAAGACAATCAAAGGTTTCACACCTCTAGATTCCGGTCTCGATTCATGTTCATCCAACCAGGTTTCCCCATGATAGATCCATGTCGTATAACCCTGCTTGAACCCATACGCAAATAAGTCGCACATGACATCACTCCTTTCCTTCCACACTTTATTCACACACCTCTTACAAGGACATCTAATCTCATCGCCACTGACTTGCTCAAACGCGAAATTGAGAAACTGTTCAACCCCACTACTAAGTACTCGAGCTAAGCCCACTCTTATCAAGTGGCTACCCTACGCTCCATCCAACTTCGATCAATGTACATCTCTGATAACTATCTCGCTATATATATGGAAAGTCAGACAAACACAATCAAGTCTCCAAGTTAATGTATATGCAAGCTTATGAGTTTCCTAACTTCATCTCCACCTCTAACGGGTCAGGCTTCTATCCCATTCCTGGATGTGTCGCCTCACTGATGCCAACAACTTGAACACATCTTTAAATTTTTCAGAAATTTCGGCAGCACCTCCCCATGGTCTTCAAGTACACGAAATAGACTAACACATCGTAGTCTAAATATGCACCCGAAGAACATCAAGAGATATATACTGGCCAAAAATTCAAAAAATATAAAGGCATGCTCAAGTCCTTAACACCGACCTAAGTGAGATCGAAACATACAAGAACAATCCCAAAACGGGGACTATTTGAGATACACTCATACTAAGTGAATCTCAAACAGGTTTTTAAGCTTCCTAAACTATATGAAAATATGAAAATGTGAATTTGAGAATTGAGAATAGGAAAAAAACAAATAAATTGAGAATTTGAATATGGTTAAGGCAATATCGAATCAACTAGAAAAAGAAAACAAACAATGATCCTAAAACAAGTTTACAACTAATAGTCAAACACTACACGGTAAAAAGGGCAAATCAAATGCAATAGAAACAACCTAGATATTGTAACTCTACCATTGAAAGATACTAAATCACTTTCTTAAACTTGAATATGATACAAAGAAAGAAAAGAAAATAAACAACTCAAATTACCAAGCAACCACATGCAAAGATTTAGACACCAACCAAAAAAATAAAATAGAAAAAGCTGAAAGCAAACGCATTATATAGGAATAGTTATTCATAAATATGATAAACAAAAAAAATGAGAGAAACAGCTAATATTTGTAAGTGCTTTAAACGATGGTCATAAGGTCTACTAGGTGACTTTGTAATTAATGAAAGAGGTGAAACTTTTCAGGAAAGAACTATTTGCAATATCGAAACTAGATAGCAGAAGATCTCATTGCAAGCCATAACTATAACTAATCTAAGGTCAATGCAAAAGTTGAAAAGCTTTTGTTGGTTAATTCAAATTAGTCTTTATTTTATACTTGATAAGTTATGGCCAATTAGACTTTGCCATCAGACTATCATAGTTGAGACAATTGAGGCAAACAATAGTAACTATATATAACAAGTTGATCAAGTTATAATCTTGAATAGTAGGGTAATGCTCGGAAGCTCTAATGCACCAATAATAGGATGCCAAAATTGTAAAATATTTTTATTAGAGCTTAAGTTAAAATTCTATATATAGGTCACATTTCAAGATACTTCCTTTACTTTCTAGAACAAAAAAGGCAATACAATTTCACCTTTCCCATTTACCTTTTTTACAGCAAAAATCCAATACAATTTCTGCTTTTCTAACAAACTGATAATAAATTGCTACTTAACCATAATTGAAGTCTTTTCTATAAAATCATGAAGTGTCAAGAAATCATGAAGTTCATTTTACCACTAAGCTTCTCTCAAAACTAAAGCCTCATTTTTGCGACCTCTATTTTACCACACATATGTCAATACATAATTTCTAAAGCCTCAAAGACATTACAAATTGCGAACTATTTTACACAAAGACAAAATTACAAATTGCTTAACACAACATATTTCTACAAATAGTACTATAATTAAGCTAACACATAATAGAGATGGATAATGCTCAAAAAAGGTAAAATATATACTACTTAGCGTCGCCAATGACCTATTTTTTTTGTAGTGTGATGTTATTCTTTCAATATCATTATACCAAAATATTGGTATGAATTTTATTATGAAATTTTTACCTTTTCATGTCGAGGTTACTATTCACGTATACGACACTATTTACGAATACGGTACTATTCACGAAGTATGATTTTTCTTGTAGAATTTCTACCTTTACGTGTCGGGGTTACTATTCACGTATACGACACTATTCATGTATATGGCACTATTCACGAATACGACACTATTCACAAAAAAATAAATTTTCTTTTCTTTGTCCAAGTTGTCTATTATGGTTACTATCTTTGATTGTATCCATGTTTTGATCTTCATTCTTGAATTTTGCTCCATAATTGATTATTATGGGGTATTTTTGAAATTGGATAAACTAAAGTACGAATCCCTAATCTTTGATCTTTTATCTCACTGGATTCGTTTTCTTTAAGATATTTTTCATTATCCTCAGTCCTAAATGATGATATTACTGAATATCTTTGGCCTGTAGTGCAAAGATGAATGATTACCTGATGAATATCTTTGGCCCGTAGTGCAAAGATGAACAGGTGTTGAGATGAACATGACCAACTGGTGATACAAATGAATATCTTTGGCCTGTAGTGCAAAGATGAATATTTGATTCAAGATGTATATTGATTTATGTCACAGGAATAAAATATTGATGATGAACTTTTAAATTCATAGATGATAGTTGATTTCATTCTCTATTTAACTATTCTAATGAATTGTTATTTTCGCTGCGAATATTGATCTAAAATTGGTTGTCCATTATATTTTATCTGATTTATTGAAGGCTAACGATAATTTGTTATATATTATCTTAATTATAATATTCTTTACTGGGCTAGTTGAGCTCACCCTTTTCCTTTTTGTTCCATTTTTCTTCTCAGGAGGTGAGAATATAGCGGGAACTAGCCGGGGTATTGTGAGACCCCAGATTTTATGAATAAATATTTAATTTTCTCAAAATAATTTTTTTATATTATGGTGTGGATTTGATATAATGTTATAGTTGTGGGTAATATTTACAAATTTTGCAAAGTATGCAAGTTGTCATATTATATTCGATTGGTCAGAAAATATTCTTTTTGTCAGGGAATATCCATACGACGGTACAATCATTGGTGGACCCCACAACGGAATTATTGTCGGATTGAGAAAATAACAAAAATATTTTATTGAAAATAACGGCAAAAGTTTTACCGATTATCTTGTTGAACTACTTTCGGTAGTAAAAGAAATACGATGTCTGGCGTGGTTGCGTAATAATAATACACCTGTATTGATTATTAATGCTTACGTGATAAGTCACTCAGTTTTATTTTATTAGTATTATTAACGTAATAAAACAGAAAAGCTTTTTATATAAAATAGAATACTTTTATAAAGTTATTCGCTTTATTAGGCTAATAGTAAAATCTTTTTATATAAAACAGAATACTTTTATAAAGTTATCTATTTTATTAGACAATAATTAGATTATATTATATTTTATTATGCATAGTGTTGCATAGTGTTTGCATAGTGCCTGCATAGTATTTGCATAGTAAAATCTTTTTATATAAAACAAAATACTTTTATAAAGTTATTCATTTTATTAGATTATAAATAGAATATATTATATTTTATTTAAAAGATTTTGCTTTAAATTTGGACCATCCGATTAAAAGTAAATCAATCTGGATCGTTCATGAATTAGTTACTATACAGTCCATTCTTCTATAAATAGAAGCTCATTCCTTCATTATTTTCTTACGAATTCACTGAAACTCTAGAGAAAGAAATTATAGAGAGAAAGAAGAAAAGTATTCTGCTACTTCACTACTTCTTTATCCAGTTCTTCTTTATAAGGTAAGGGATATTATTTGTTATACCCGTAAGGGGTATTATTTCTTTTGTATTCATGAAGAGAACTTCTGTTATTCCATTCTTTATTATTCTGTTGGAATAACTCAGATACTGCTGCTACTACCTATATACTTGGTGAAATTATTCTATTATTCCATTCTTTATTATTTTGTTGGAATAACTCAGATATCGCAAGTACCCTACACTTGATGAAATTCTTCTCATTATTCCATTCTTTATTATTACATTTGGAATATCCTCATGCATGCGTTTTCTTTACGGGACTTCGGTTTCGCTCTTTATTATTCTCATTGGAATATCCTCATCTGTGTTTTCTGGCCGGACTGGTTCCGCCTCTTTATTATTACATTGGAATATCCTCACATGCATGCGTTTTACGTGGACTGGTTCCGCTCTTTATTATTCTCGTTAGAATAACCTTTGTCTATGCAAAATAATTGCATGCATGGTGATTTCATTGTTATTCCATTCTTTATTATTCTGTTTGGAACATCATGTTTGCATAAATTTCACTTTGACCGTTCCGTTATTTATTATTCTCGTTGAATAACTTTGCCTATGCTGAAGTACCGCATGCATGGTGATTTCTTTTGTTATTCCATTCTTATTTATACTCAGTTGGTTAATGTTTTAACTTCTACACTCCATGAAATTAGTAGAATATCCTTGATATTTGCGCTTCATCCAATATCTTTTCATGGAAATATTCTTCTGAGTATTCTTGAATTTTACCCCACAAAACAGTATCTTGTTGACAATTTGGATGCTATTGGTTCCTGGTTAAATTAATTCTAAAACTTGTTTTATTGAATTCTTATATCATTGTCATCATCCTCATGTTTATATTCTGTTGAAAGTCATATGTGGCCTATAGGGCATATATGGACTTGGTATGATTATAACCAGGGATTATTCGGTATAATCATGACCGTAATGTTACAAATGATGTGGAAAAATTCCTCATTGGCCCGTAGTGCATTGATGGACAGTTTTTGGTATGATTATGGCTATGGATTCTCTTCGGCCAAGGGAGCAAAATATGAATTGTTTTATGGCATGATCAGGACCGTTGATGAAAACACAATTATCTTTGGCCCGTAGTGCATGGATAATTCGTAGTCGTGATACTAAATTATATCCTTGGCCTGTTGTGCAGGGATGAATTGATGATGTGGATTATTTATTAAGCTGAGTCCCAGCGATAAAAGTGATGAAAAACTTTTTAAATCATAAAAGATAGTAGATTTTATTCTCTACTTGACTCTTTTAATGGATTGCTTGTTCACCGCAGCTTAAACTTGATGTCCATTGTATTTTATCAGTTTAACATTGTTGAAGACTAATGATAATTTATTCTGCATTATCTTAGTCATAATATTTCTTACTGGGCTAGTTGATCTCACCCTTTCTTTCACTGTTCTCTTCAGGAAATGAGAACGTAGCCAGGACTAGTCGGGGAACGGAGTGACGGTCCAGATGATAGTATTAGTAGTCCTCACTATTCTGTTAAATAGTGTGATAATAAATGTAATGAGGACTTATTCTGAGAGTGAATATTGTCTAGATGACAGTATTTGTATTAAAACTCATAGCTCTCTTGTTGTATATTAAAGATTGTATTTGTATTCTGTACCATTTATTTGGCGACTCAGAATAGGTGATGTATACCTGTTTTGGGGGCGTCACAGGTATGGAGTGATGATTCAAGATAGTTGTTTTACTAGTCCTCACTATTTTATAAAATAGTGTATCAATAATTGTAATGAGGACTTATTTGAGTGTGAATATTGTCTAGAAGACAATATTTGTATTTAAACTCACAGTATATGTGTTGTCGTATTTTGTACGATAATTGTAATAATGATGTTGTAGTTGTTTCTGTACTATGTATTTGGCGACTCAGAATAGGTGATGTATACCTATTTTGGGGGCGTCACAGAACCCAAATTCTTCCCTCGAATCTCAATATCCCTTCGTTATCAATCTTGAATTTCCCTTCATCACTTTTAAACATTCTTTTCCTGATTTTCTCACATTACTCATCTTTGAGTTGTGCTTCCTTAACCTTATCCACCAAGGTTGGGCCGGCTCCCAATTGAAACAGTTTTTCGTTCGACTCCTTAGGATATTTCACCTTCAACTCCAGTTTCTCCATTGCTTAAATTAGCTCCTCCTGAGCGGTTAACATAGACAGTTTCTCCCGACCCTTTCTGCTTAGGGCATCAACAACAACATTCGCTTTACCTGGATGATATAAAATCTCACAGTCATAATCCTTTATTAAATCCAACCATCTCCTCTGACACATGTTCAAATCCTTTTGTGTGAAAATATATTTCAGACTCCTATGGTCTGTATATATTTAACACTTCTCCCCGTAGAGATAGTGTCTCCAGATCTTCAAAGCAAACACCACTGCCGCTAACTCCAAATCATGGGTCAGATACCCCTTCTCATAATCCTTCAATTGACGTGACGCATATGCAATGACCTTGTCGTTCTACATAAGCACACAGCCTAGTCCTTTATGCGATGCATCACTATATACCACTAAATTTCCTGTGCTATCCGAGAGAGACAACATAGGTGCCGTACTTAACCTTCTCTTCAGCCCTTGGAAACTTTCCTCACATTTCTCTGTATAAATGAATTTCACCAATTTTTGAGTCAAATTCGTCAGTGGAGTCGCGATTTTAGAAAAATCTTGGATAAATCCTCTGTAATAACCTGTTAATCCTAGAAAACTTCTCACTTCTGACGGTGTTTTTGGCTAATCTCAGTTTAGTACCGCTTCAACCTTTGATGGATCTATCAAAATTCCGTCCTTGTCAATCATATGTCCAAGAAATTGCATCCGCTCTATCCAGAATTCATATTTTGAAAACTTGGCGTATAACTTCTCTCTTCTTAATATCTCCAATGTCACCTTCAAATGTTCCACATGCTTCTCCTTGTTCTTAGAATATACTAGAATATTGTCGATGAACACCACCACGAATTTATCCAAAAACGGTTTAAACACCCTGTTCATTAGGTCCATAAACGCTGCAGGAGCATTCATTAGACCAAATGACATCACCAGAAACTCGTAGTGACCATAACGAGTCCTGAACGCTGTCTTCGGTACGTCTTCCTTCCTCACCTTTAACTGATGGTACCCACTTCTCAAATCTATCTTCGAGAAATATCTAGATCCCTTCAACTGGTCAAACAAATCGTCAATCCTTGGCAACAGATACTTATTATTAATTGTGACCTTGTTTAACTCTCTATAATCAATGCAAAGCCGCATCGACCCATCCTTCTTCTTAACGAACAACACCAGCGCTCCCAGGGTGAAATGCTCGGTTGGATATACTTCTTATCTAAAAGTTCTTGCAGTTGCAGCATCAATTCTTTCATCTCCATCGGAGCCATACAGTACGGGGCCTTCGATATAGGGGCAGTTCCTGGTGCTAAATCAATTACAAATTCCACTTCCCTATTTGGTGGAAGTCCTGTCAAATCATTTGGAAATACATCTATAAAGTCTCTAACGATAGGTATCTCCTATAGTTTCAGACTCTCCTTCCGACTATCGGCTATGTAGGTTAAATACCCTACACAACCTTGTCTCAACAACTTCTTGGCTTGCATCATCGTCAAATAAGTCACTTGTCTAGGCGACTTGCTGTCATAAAATACAACCTTTGATGGAGTCACAAGGTTAATACACTTCTTTTGACAATCAATTATAGCCCCATAATTGAATAACCAATCCATTTCCAAAATGATGTCAAATTCCCCAAGTTTAATCGGGATTAGATCTATGATCATCACATTTCCCTTAATATCCACCCTACAGTTCTTGTGTACAAACCTAACAGTAATTACTTCCCTATTCGCAATCTCTATGTTCAAAGAGTATTCTAATATCTCCTTAGGCAATTCTAGATTATTAAAAAAGTCATCGGATATAAATGAACAAGTAGCACCCAAATCAAATAACACGTAAGCATTTATATTATTGATCGGAATGATACCTAACACCACATCTCGTGACTGCACAACATCTTGTACGATCATGTTGAAAGTTCTGGTGGTAGGTCAGTTTGACGGTGTTGATCCATTGATAGTCATCGCTGTTTCCCTTACTTCCCCTCGCTCTTGCTCCTCCTTCTGCTTTCTTGGGACAATCCCTAGCCAGATGATATCTCGACCTGCAAGTGAAGCAAGCGCCCTTCTTAGGATTAGGGCAATTTGGCGCTATGTGGCCTTCCTAACCACAATTATAGCAAACCCTCTTCCCCTTTATGCATACCCCCAGGTGATTCTTCCCGCAGGTAGGACAAGTCTCTACATTCTTCTGACTTCCTTGCTAATTCCCAGTAGACATATTATCATTCCACTTCATCTTCTGACTATGACTACCACCACTATTGTTGTCACTAGCTTTGTTGTTCTCACCTTCATTCTTCTTCTTCTTCTGTTCTTGATTATACTTGGTCAGAGCATTACTTCCACCTTCTACAATGATTGCCTTCTCCAAAAATCCTGCAAAAGTGTTCAATTGAAACATTGACACCTTGTTGTACAACCATGGCTTCAACCCCTGTTCAAACCTCCTAGCTTTCCTCTCATCTGTATTCACCTGATAAGTTGCGAACCTAGCCAACTCGTTGAACTTCGCAGCATATTTTGGCACAGTCATGTTGCCCTGTTTCAACTCCAGAAATTGAACCTCCATCTAGTTCTGAGAGCTCGTTGGGAAGTACATCTAAAAGAACATCTCCTTGAACCTATCCCATGTGATCACACATTGTCCTCCTCGAACCTTATTCGCTTGCCACCAATAGCTGGCCTCTGACTTCAGCATAAATGTTGTGAAGACAGTCTTCTGGTCATCACTAATCGTAGCTGTAAGACCCCGATTTTTTATTAATAAAATGAAATTTCCTCTATTTATTATTTTGCAATAGTAAGGGTTGATTTAATTAATGTGGTTAGTTATGGGTAAATGCGCAAACATTTTAAATAAGCAAGTGGTTATAAAATATTCATTGTTGTTGGGAATATTCATTTGGTCGTGGAATATTCTTCTTTGTCGAGGGAATATTAAATGCAGCGGTCTGCGCGACCTACATGGGCCCCATAACGGAAAGCGATTGGATGAAGAAAACGAGCGAGTATGAGTTTTTATAAATAACAGCGTAGTTGTTACCGTTAACACTTGTTAGAATACCCGGTGGTTAAAACACAATAATACGCGGTAACACACGGTATTGCACCAATTATTGATTCTTACGTAAGAAGGCACTACTCAATAATTGTTACAGTAATTACTGTTCAATATTTTATTCAATAATTGTTGTGTTGATATTTTATATTATTGTTATTTCAATAATTGTCACTACACAGTATTTTCCATTATCAGATCAATAATTTATATTATTTTAATAATATTATTAGATAACATTATTGGCAATGTCTAGAAAGTTCTATCAAGGAGAGGTTAGGTAATTGCGCGCCAGTAAGGAGAAATCCCTACCGGAAGGCCCCCTCTTTCCTAGGAACAGCCTGGTTGTTAGTAATGTGATTCTGTAATACTATTTGTGGATAATTAATTATTGATTTATATGATAAGGAAAATATTCATTTTATGTGGATATAGATGGAGAAAATTTTTAAAGTGACAATTGTTGAAAATTGATATTTTATCTCTTCTGATAAAATAATATATTATTATATTAAAATAATATAATAATGGTGATATTTCTTATAATGAATGTGGGATATATGAGTATATGAGGAGGAAGATTATTTTTGTTGTATTAAATGATAAACACATGTTTTGTGTGTCAGTGAACCCCATTTCTTGACTAAAATTTGATTATAGCCTGCAAAATCGTCCGTTTATGAATTTTGGTCAATTTTTGTTTGGAATTTGGAAAAACTTTCTTCTGCAAAGTTGTAGAGAATTAAATTTCCTATGGAACAGACATGAGATTTGAATTTTTCTGATAAAAGGGCTATTTATTATGAATTATTGAAGTTCTGAAGTTCTGGAATAATTGATTTTTGAAGTTTTAAATAATTTTTTTAAAGAAAAATGTTTTTAACAAGTTGGTGGGCCCCACTAGAATGTAAAATGTGCTGAAATTAGTTGGTCTAAGGTGGGCTTGAAAATTTTTAATTGTATTAATATTTTATTAAATTTTCTACTTTGGTGTTCTAAGCATTTTCCTATAAATAGGGTGCTTAGGTTAGAATTGAAAATCACACCAGAAACTGAAGTTTTCTCTCTCTATATTATCGAGCGTATTCTTGTGAGTATTTTGATACTTTGAGTGTTGCTATACGGTGCAAGTTCCGTTCATCACTATATCCAATATTCCAGTCAGAGGTACTGTCCTTTTTAAGGTAAGGGATGTTATTTTCTTTTGTAAATGATATTATTTCTTCAATATCATTATGCCGAAATATTGTTATGAACTTTTTATCAAATTTGGAACTTTTTGTGTTGGGGTTACTATTCACGTATACGACACTATTCAAGAATACGACACTATTCACCGAAAAAAATGAATTTTTTCTTTTTTGTCCAAAATGTCTATTATGATACTAGCTTTGATTGTATCCATGTTTTGATCTTCATTCTTGAAGTTTGCCCCACAATTGTTTATTATGGAGTATTTCTGAATTTGGACAAACTAAAGTACGAATCCTTAATCCTTAATCCTTGTCCTTTTGTTTCACTGGATTCGTTTCTTTAAAAAAATATTTTTCATCATCCTCAGTCCTAAATGATGATGTTACTGAATATCTTTGGCCTGTAGTGCAAAGATAAACGATTACATGATGAATATCTTTGGCCTGTAGTGCAAAGATGAATAAATGTTGAGATGAACATGACCAACTGCGAATATGATTGATTATTTTGGTCGTATTGCAGATATGAGTATTTGATTCAAGATGTATATTGATTGATGTTACAGGGATAAAATATTGATGATGGACTTTAAAATCATAGAAGATAGTAAATTTCATTCTCTACTTAACTCTTTTAATGATTTGTTATTTCTGCTGCGAATATTGATCTAAAACTTGTTGTCTATTATATTCTATCAGATTTTTCCCTGTTGAGGACTAACGATAATTTGTTATATATTATCTTAGTCATAATATTCTTTACTGGGCTAGTTGAGCTCACCCTTTTCCTTGTTGTTCCATTTTTCTTCTTAGGAGGCGAGAATGTAGCGAGTACTAGTCGGGGTATGGAATGAAGGTTTTAGAGAGTGGTTTAGTGGTCCTCACTATTTTTATAAAATAAAGTTTCAATAATTGTAATGAGGACTTATTTGAGTGTGGATATTGTCTAGAAGACAATATTTGTATTTAAACTCACAGTTTATGTGTTGTCGTATTTTGCACGACAATTATATTTATAATGTTGTAGTTGTTTCTGTACAGTGTATTTTGGTGACTCAGAAGGGGTGATGTATACCTATTTTAGGGGCATCACAGTAGCAACATCGAACACCTTCTCCATCTCCATCACCCAAGTCTGGGCTTCGATTGGACTTATAAAAACATTAAATTCTGGCGGTCCTACTGCCTTGAAGTCCTTATACGACATAGTTTGTGGAGCTTGCGGCTGATTCACAAGTGCTCCAATCAACAGGTTAACCAATTGCTGCATGGGATTAGCGTTGGCATCATTGTTGTTGTTATTAGTCGATCCTTCTTGAGCTTGCTGACGGGTTTAACGTCTTCTTGGAGGCATGTTTCTTGTTTGCTTTGCCTTTTCCTTTACTAGTAGATGGCTCATCAACCCTTTCAACCTTAGCTGCAATGTTATTATACAAGAGTGAGCAAAAATTGCCCACAAATATAACAACAATAATAATAACATGCGAGTAAGCAATAGATACTGGAGAATAGAAAGCTCGACTTTTGAATCAAGATGGAAAACAAGAATCAAAAGTACATCTGAGGATCACAAGACCAAGAACTATGTCCCAAGTTATCAAGTATTTCTACTTTAAACCTTTAACAGTCGTAAGACTATATGGACCTTATTACTTGTACTTAGAGGGATCAGCCCTTAGTACCATGTATGTGCACAACATCTCAATGCTAACGCATAATATAATCCCCTATAAAAGGTTGTTCATCTCAGTTTGACATCAGAGTCCGCACCAAAGGAAGTTTGGTTTGGATAAGCTTCAATATTAGTTATAAAATTTAGAACGCTCATCAACTATGGACTAGTCGAATCAATAAGGGTTCGCTAGTCATTCAAGGTTCAATAATAAAATTGATACTCAAATCAAATAGTGAATCTCAAAGGTATATAGTTGAATAACATCGTATAACCGAAGTAATACTTTAGAAGAATTAAAATATCTCATTTGAAATCATGAACTTGGATAAACAAGAGTAAGACTTTGCTCAATTTAAGAATATGATTTATGAACTTGGAAACTTGCTCAATTAAAAAGTAGAGTTAAGAAACTTATCTCGTGTGTAGTTTAGACAATTACTATTCACGTTCCTTAATTAATCCTACATACCATTACATTCATAATACCAATTAATTATAACACAACTAGCATCATGAGTACTTCTTTTTGGTTTATTTTAATTAACTTACTTATAATATTATTTATTTGTCACACTTTAATTAATCAAATATATTATTTAAATTCAATTAAATAAAAGGCAATATTACTCATTAAATTAAATTATCACATAATTAAAATTCTCATTTATTAACTATGACAAATCATTAAATCTCTAATTAATTGTTAAATTAATTAGAACAACATTATAATTAATAAAAACTCATTTAATTTAATTATCTCAATTAAATTCACACTTTGAATTATCACATTACTCCACATTAATTTAATTAATGTAACACATTTAATTAAATTAATCTACCACAATTTTATCAAGTATTTATTTAACTCGATAAATAAATCAACAAAATATTTATTTAATTTAATAAATATTTAAAATCAATTACACAAATCTCATTCGTCACATCCATGATCATATTCATATCTGTTAGTTCCCGGAGGCACAATAGTTATCTAGAAGGGGGGGTTGAATAGATATATAAAAATTTTCTTTTTTTACTTTGTTAGTTTTGATAATGATTCAAACACAGCGGAATTAAGATTTGTTTGATCCTCCTTTATAAATAGCGAGTTAATGAGAATGAAGCAAATATGACAGTTATAGCAAGAATGCAATAGACACAGCAGTTTTAAGTGGTTCAGTGCACTTAAAGCCCCTAGTCCACTCTTCTACTCCTCGAGTAGGAAATCCACTAAGGATGTCTTTACACTTTATGAATCTCACAGATTCCTTCTAGACCAGAAACTTTTGAACTCTTCAAGTCCAGCAGACTTGCCTCTTCTCAGTTCACTTTAGAACTCTACAAGTCCTTCTGACTTGGAACTTCTTACTTCACTTGATTGGTAGTTGATGAGTTCTTGTGGTGCTACTCAGTTTCCGTTAAGCTCTTGTTTGAAAGAACTGAGTAGCTGAGCAAGCTTTCTTTTTTTCTCAGATTGTAGAGTTGAGCGTTGAATGTTCTTAGCATTTTTGTTCAATGCTTGCTTACTTTGATCATCTGCTGATGTTGTGCATATATGTGATTCTAGAAATCTATCCGTTGAATCCATCCGTTGAAGTATTTAATGCGTTTGACATTTCTGAGCTTTGATGGAGACTTTTCTACACATTATCTGAATTGCATTCTGGCCCACTGACACAGCAGACAGCTTTCTCACCTAACACCTAAAAAGGTGTTCCTCTGACCCATGGTCCTTTCCTTTGCTTCTTCAATACGTTTCCTTCGTTGTATACTAAGGATAATTTATGTGCCATTGGGACTAGTGAGGATTTCAACATTTATAACCCATTCCATATTTGTTGGAATTTATCTTCAAATAAAAGGGTGAGGCATGATGCTTATGACATAAGTAGATGATACTCTACGATTCAGATTGTGGTGTCTTGCCGCCTTGGTGCTTGATCTGATGCTATCAACCGAGAACACTACGATTTCTCTTAAGGGCTGGCACACTATGATTTTCACTTGCCTGTCTTGCAGACTCTATGTTTCTGAGAGCACACTGCGATCTTTGAGTTGGCTTCGGCAAATGTCTAGACCACTCTACGATTTCTGGAGAGGCCCTTCAAGGCATACATAGTACGATCCTCGATACTCTACGATTCTGCCTTGGCTTCTGTAAGTTCTTGATCAGCTCAATAAACTGTGATTTTATTGAAGCCTATCTATTACATTTCATATATCAACCTAACATCTTTGATCTCTTTAACTATACATTCATTTACAGAATGATAAACATTAAAAGCTTAGATCAACCTAACAATTAAGTCCTTGTACATATATTCCTTGAAGGACTTTACATATAATCATGAATATTTACTTTAAACATCAAATCAGAATATGCACTCTTCCAATAATCTCCCCCTATTTGATGTTGACATAACCAAGGAGATTTGTTGTCATGATTATCAAATTCTATATGCAGTTGCAGCAAAGTAAATATGACTTAATATTTCTGTGAGCAACTAAAATTTTTAGAGAATAAGCATGAATTTATTGACGTTTGAAGATAGATATTAGAGTTAAGTTTGACTACATCAATAAGAATTAAAATTCAACTTATCTCTATTTCTTCGGCCCTTTGCCTCATGGAGGATTTGCATACTCCTCAGCTCTTCTTTTCCTGCTAGCTTCGTCTCTCCTGGCTAGATCTTCCAGCTCGCTTTGACTTAGTCTTGGATTGTGATCATGCCTATTCATGAATGCAGGATCTCCAATTGGCATTCTTAGGCCTGTGGTGATCACTTCTTGTGAGCTGGGAGTTGGCCCTAGACTCCTTAATGGTTGAGCCATGATGATTTGCTCACCATCAGATCGTTGAGTATGATGGCCAGATCGTGGAGTCTGTTGGTGATACTGCCTTGGAGGAGGACTCCTTGATGATTGAGCTAAGAGTGTGCCTCTGCCTCTGCCTTTGCCTTGATCTCCTTTCCCTTTATTCTCCCCCTTTATGTCAGCATCAAGGGTTCGAATGTCTTCTGAGATGCGAGTCATTCCTTGGACAAGCTCGTTGAGCTGACTTTGGGTTTGAGCAATGTCCTCTCGATTCTCTTTGATTAGAGCATCAGATCGAGCTTCCCGTCGTTGAAGGATGTTCAGGACATTTTCAGTCTGTTGCATTTGGCCCATGGAGAATTCTTGAAATTCCTTCACTGCAGTTTGTAGACTAGTGATGTTGCTTATCATAAGTTTGTTCTGAGATTCCTGAGTCTTCTGTAAGATCAGAACAACAACCCTATGTCTTTTAGCAGCTTGGAAATGGATCTCATCGCGGTCATGTATGCTCTGAAGCATCTCTTTTATGATTTCCCTAAGTCTCTTTGTGAGCTCAGAACTTAGAGTGCCTGGGAGAACATTTGCAGCATTGATCATATTTGTCAGTCTCATTTGAACGAGTTTAGTGTAATCTTCAAGACTGTCTTCTATGTCCTTGGTCACTTTCTGTGATGCTTCTAATAGCTCAAATTTGGTAGGTAGATCTGAGATGAGTTCAATGAGTTTCGGAATGTGTGGAGGAGGGGCCCTAGTGTATTGATCTTGTATGGTATAAAGAGCAAGATCAAGATTAAAATATTCATTAGTGGATGAGGAAGGAATATCTGAGGGAGGGGCTGGAGTTTGGCCTTCATGAGGAGGGGAATTTATGATTTGGGCGTGTGACTCTATGATTGAGCTCGAGTCAGCAATCGTAGAGATGGTGGGAGATGGGATCACATTAAAGTTGGGCAGATTTGGTTCATCAGTTAAAGGATGTTGGAATCTTGTAATTGGGAATTAATTAAGTGGATGTAGGCTCACTTCCAACCATCTTGGCATTTCATAGAATTGGCTGAAAAATGATGGTGGATAGTAATTAACCCTGAAAAAGATTGGGATTGATAGTACCTCATGCATAATTCTTGAAGAGGGACCATTTGTGATTAGCTTTTTAGCAAAATTGAAGTTGCCTGGGAATCCATGAGCTAATACTAAGATTGCAGGATATGCTTTGAAGCTCTAGAACATGTGATTCCAGCAACTGAGAATTTGAGCTCTGTGGAAAGGCATCATGGGTAGATAGGAGAACAACTGATTGTAGTTGGCTCTCCTATACCCATCACAACCCACAGCTATGATTTCTATTTCATCATCTTCTTCTTCATTGTCTTCTTTAAAGGTTTCCACTACATCAATTACCTCTTTTTGACTTTCTTGCACTGGGGCTTTCTCAGTTTCTTTAGGAGCAAATGCTTCTGTTAAAGGAATGTCATGAGGCTCCCCCTCAACATGATCATCTATCTGCATTTCAAGTAGCTCCCCCTCAGCTGGATCATTCATTTGTAGTTCAAACAGCTCCCCCTCAGCTGGAGCAGTAACTGGAATAGGAGCTTCAGGTATCTCCCCCTCAGCTGGAGCTTTATCCACTTGTCTTACTTCGGATAGCCCCTTTTCAGTGGCTGTCTTCTTGTCTTCTTCTTTAAGTACTCCTTTGTTGACAAGGATGTACTTTTTGACCAATTTCCTTCTTGGTTTCTTGTGATAAGCCACATCCTTAGGACTTTCTTCAGCTTCAGCTCTAAACTGTTGATCAGCCAGAGTATCTTTTGCAGCAACTTCTTTGGGAGAGGTGTCCAGTCTGGTTTCTACGATCGGTAGAGACTCTACGATCGAGGAGACAGATGGCCTTTTGGACTTGTGGCTATTTTTATTCTTCTTCAGCAGCTGAGAGATGGTAGCTCTGTCTTCTTCTACCTCAGCCAACTGTTATTTCCTTTTCAAGATCCTCAGAGTTTCAATGTCAGAAAGCTCTTGTGGTATATCAGTGGTTGACCCCTGGGGTTCTTCTACCATTTGAGCCTTCAGCTTTCTTTTGCCCTTGCTTTTTTTAACTAAGGCAATGGGTTCCTCCTTATTGGTTTCTTCTTCATCTTCTCCAGTCTCCCTAACAACAGACAAGTTCCCTGGAATCCCTGACTCCTTTGCATCACCAGTCCTACCACTGGACTCAAATATCATTCGTACATTCTCTGCTGGTTTCCTTTTCAAATTCTCGAATAGTTACTGGGTCATTTGTCTGTTCGGATTGATGAACTCTCCTTCATCATCCCCTATCTTATCACCCAAAGCAGACTGTAGGATGATACTTATGAATCGCCCGTAGAGCATCTTTCCAGAGCTCTTTGACTTCTTCGAGCCAAGAATCCAGTTCCCAATTCATTCAAGCAGTAGGGCTCCATAGTTAAGTTGTATCCCACAACTGATGGCTCTCATGAGCTTGAGCTGCACTTCATTTACAGAGTCATGGCTGGAGCTCTTGCAGCATATGCATTTTCCAACAATGTCTGCTAGAAATTCATACCTATGAGGAAACTCCTTTTTCTTGTATCCTTTGACATTGGGAAATTTCTTGTGATGCATCCTTTTAAGTCCTTCATGGAAATCTATGCCATCTATGAACGAAAACCCTTCAGATTTGAAACCTAGGGCTAGGTTGATGTCCTCAGCTTTCAACTTGATTTCCACATCCCTGACTTTCGTAGTGATGATGTCGTTTTCGAACACACCATTTTTGTAGAATTCTTTTACTAGCTTAGGGTAGATCAACGTGGCCATACCCAGAGCCTCTTCGAGACCAGCTTTCTTTATCAGATATAGGGTTTTGAGAAATTTGGGATCAGCTGTCTTGAATTCATCGAAACAGAGTCTGTAACCAGAGATGACATTTGAGGCTACCATTGATTTCTTTGCACAGAGTATGGTTGTTTGAGCTTTTCGGAGAGTTAGGGTTTCTGCTTATAGAGAGAGTGAGAGAGATGAGCTTTTTGAACTTCTGATTTCAAAAAGGTGTTTTCAAACTGTACTTGTAACTTCCCTCTCTCCATTTGCTTAGTGGGGCATATGTCAACTTCTGCTTAGCTTTATGAATTTTACTGAAGAGGAATGTATTGATTTGCCCTTAGCTCCCTTTGAATCAATGTATTCATTTGGAAGACTACGATCGTTGAGGTACCTTTATGATCGTCGAGTCTACTCTGTATTAGTCGAGTCTGGTCTGCAATCGTCGTGTCTGCTCTGCAATTGTTGTGTCTACTTTGCAATCATCGAGTCTGAATTTTGATCGTTGAGTCTGCTCTATATTCGTCGAGTCTGTACTGCGATAATTGAGTTTACTTTTGAATCTATTCTGAGAACATTGACTGCCCTGGTCCTTGTGATTGACCTTGTGACATCGCATTTCTCTCGAGTTAAGGTAGCTCAGGAAGGGCCAACTTCTTAGAGTAAATTAAGGGTCAGGTTTGTCCCTGAGGCGCTTTATAGAGAGATTGCTTTGAGTTGTTGGAACTATGTCATCATAGGATACTTCTTTGATGGAGCTCTACAATCGTGGTCTTTCTTTGGTCATGTCTACGATTTCAAACTGGATCTTTATATCTGCATGGTTAGCACAAACTAGAGCATAGATTTTATGGTTGTAAATTTAGCATGCCTAGCTCACTTATTAATTTGTTAAACCTGGATTCATCTAAAGGCTTTGTAAAGACATCGTTAGAAGTTGATTTTCAAAGAGGGATATATTGTAAGGATATGGTTCCATTTTGCATATGATCCCTAATGAAATGATACCTTATTTCTATATGTTTAGTCCTAGAATGCATGATGAGATTGTGTGTTATTGTTATGGCACTTGTGTTATCACAAAGAGCAATGTATATAGATTTGAATTCAAACCCATAGTCTGCTAGCTGATTTTTCATCCAAAGGATTTGAGCACATGAGTGCCAAAGAAAGAATGTATTCGACTTCAATGATTGAAATAGATACTGAGTTTTACTTCTTGCTGAACCAGGACACAAGTCTATTTCCTAGCATCTGACAGGTGCCACTGGTACTCTTTCTGTCTATTTTGCAACCTGCAAAGTCAGCATCTGTATATCCTATTAGTTCAAACGAGGACTCCTTGGGATACCAAAGTCCCAAGTGAGGTGTGCCCTTGAGGTACCTAAAAATCCTTTTTATAGCAGTTAAGTGTGATTCCTTGGGATTAGCTTGAAATCTAGCACATATGCATATTGCAAACATTATGTCTGGTCTACTGGCAGTTAGATATAGAAGAGAGCCTATCATACCTCTGTATTGAGTTATATCAATACTTTTACCTTTTTCATCTTTGTCAAGCTTGGTTGCAGGAGCAATTGGAGTTTTCATGGGAGAGGCTGATTCCATACCATACTTCTTAAGTAAGTCTTTGATGTACTTGGCTTGGTTTATGAAGATTCTTTCATCAGTCTGTTTTACTTGCAGTCCAAGGAAGAAGTTCAGCTCACCCATCATGCTCATTTCAAACTTACTCTGCATAAGCTTGGAAAATCTCTTGCATAACTTTTCATTAGTAGATCAAAAAATAATGTCATCAACATATATTTGAACTAATAAGACTTTGTCTTTATGCTTTCTAAGAAATAATGTGGTATCTACTCTACCTCTAGTGAACCCATTTTCAATAAGAAAGTTACTGAGTGTTTCATACCAAGCTCTAGGTGCTTGTTTAAGACCATATACGGCTTTGTCTAATCTATAAACATAATTAGAAAGAGATGGATTGATGAAACCTGGAGGTTTCTCTACATAGACTTCTTCTTGAAGTTCACCATTCAGGAATGCACTTTTGACATCCATTTGAAAGACCTTGAATTTCATTTGAGCAGCAAAGGCAAGGAATATTCTGATGGCTTCTAGTCTAGCAACAGGTGCAAATGTCTCATCATAGTCAATGCCTTCTTCCTGAGAGTAACCCTTAGCTACCAGTCTTGCTTAATTCCTGGTTATTACTCTATCTTCATCCATCTTGTTCTTGAAGACCCACTTGGTGCCAATGACAGGATGATTTTTTGGTCTTGGAACTAATCTCCATACTTTGCTTCTTTCAAATTGGTTTAGTTCTTCCTGCATGGCTTCTATCCAGCTGGAGTCTTCCATGGCATCTTCTATCTTCTTTGATTCTATTTATGACAAAAAGCTCAGATAGAAGCACTCATTTTGAGTGGCATCTCTTATTTTGACTCTTGCATTCGGGTCTCCAATGATTAAATCTTGAGTGTGATCTCTTGTCCATCTGTTTCCTATTGGGACATCTGTCCTGATGCTTTCTTGTCTGAGATCTTCAAGATCTATTTCTTCTTCTTCTTGATGTGGAGTTTCGTTGTCTTGCATAGGCCTTTCTACGATCTCATTTCCTTGCTCAACGATTTCACTATCTGGGACTACGATCGTAGTGTTGAGCTCGACGTCCTCGTTCGTAGTTTTTGAACTGTCGTTCGTAGAGTTTTGAGGCACTATTTTGTCCAAGTTTGTTTCATCGAATATGAAGTGGATTGAGATTTCAACACTCAGTGTCTTTTTGTTGAACACTCTATAGGCCTTACTGTCTGTGGCATATCCAAGAAAGATTCTTTCGTCTGACTTGGGTTAAAACTTTGTCAAATATTGCTTTCCATTATTGAGAATATAACATGCACAGTTGAATGCATGGAAGTAGCTGACATTTGGCCTTCTTCCTTTCCATAGTTCGTAGGGAGTCTTCTTAATCGTAGAGTGTATGAGTGATCTGTTCTGAGTGTAGCATGCAGTGTTAATACTTACGCCGTAAGTATTCAGCGAGATGAAATTGCTTTGCTAGTAGAGTTCTTCTGGCCTCTATTAACGTCCTGTTATTTCTCTCAGCTACTCCATTTTGTTGAGGAGTTCGTGGAGCTGAGAAGTTATGACTGATGCCATTGTCTGTGCAGAACTGGTCCATTTCTAAGAAGTCAAATTCTCTGCCATGATCACTCCTTATAGCCTTGATTTTCTCCCCTTTCTCGTTCATCACAAGTCTGAACATCTTGATCAGTAGGGAGCTTGTTTCATCCTTTGAGGTTAAAAAGAATACCCATGTGAATCTGGTGTAATCGTCGACTATGACCAGTGAATATCTCTTTCCTCCGAGGCTCGTTGTTTGAATTGGCCCAAATAGATCCATGTGAAGCAGCTGCAGGGGCTTGTCAATTGAGTTAGAAGTTTTGCTCTTGAATGATCTTCTGGTCTGCTTTCCAAGCTGACAGGCATTGCACGGCCTCTCTTTGACAAAGTTGAACTTGGGTAAGCCTACAACTAGATCTTTTGAGGCCAGCTTGGACATGCTCTTGAAGTTGAGATGAGACAGTCTCATATGCCATAGCCAGCTCATTTCTTCAGATGCTTTAGACAGAAAGCATATTATCTCGTCTGAGCTTAGTTGTCCAAGATTTACTGTGTAGACATTTCCTTCTCTTGTTATAGTTAGCTTTATAACAGATGTCTTCAAATCTCTGACTTGACATTAATTGTTGAGGAATGTTACTTGATGACCCTTGTCGTAGAGTTGACTAATGCTCAGGAGATTGTGTTGTAGTCCTTCCACGTAGGCTACTTTACTGAAAGACACTGCACCATTTCTAGCTGAGCCATATCCTCTTGTCTTGCCAGAGCTATTATCTCCAAAGATGACTACAGGGCCCTCCTTCTCTATATAGTTAGACAGAAGGGCTTTGTTCCCTGTCATGTGCCTTGAGCATCCACTGTCTAGATACCAGGTTGTGATCGTGGAGCTTGGTTCCTGTGATAAGATGAAACTCTCATTTTGGTACCCATACTTGCGTGGGTCCTACTTTGTTAGTACCCTTAGGAACCCAAATCTGCTTGATTTTGGATTTCACATGATTAGGATTATAATAGCACATTGCAGCCTTGTAACCAACCTTATTGCACATAAAACATCTAATATGATGCATGCTTGTATATGTGTGAGGATTCTTCCTCCATTTGAACTTTTGTGGATCTTTAATCATCCTTCTGTTAAACTGATTCTCCTTTTTCCAAGTGTCTTTGTGTTTTATGATTTGTGAGGAGTGTACCTTACCTCTACTGTTCCTTCCCAATTGGTTCGTGGAGTTGATTTTACTCGACTCTACGATCCTTCGAGGTTGGTGAGTGGTGGCTGGGTTACTCTTCTCTTTTCTGAAACCCAGGCCAGCATGAGATTCTTTGCTCCTTGGTATGTGGATTGAATTAGTAGAGCAGAGTTAGACTGGCTCATCCTTCAGTGAGGATTTCACAAATATAATGCCTCGACTAAAACTTAAAGCATTACTGGTGCTAGTTTCCTTTACTTTTTCCACACATTGCTCTGAGGTGGATTCCCCAAAGCCTAAACCTGTTCTGTCAGTGACGCTTCTCTGACTAGAGATCAGGGAGTCCATGGATAAAGAAGATTTGTTCCATGTAGAGATTGTCTTTTCTAGTTCCTCAATTTTAGAGGTTAGACTTGACCCTCTTTTTGCATTGAGCTCATTGGTCTGTTTCAAGAGCTTATTCTCAGCTTCAAACTTGGAGAGAGAATTAGTGCTTAGAAGGGCTGTTTCCGGTTCTTCTTGAACTTTTTCTTTCTCTTTTTGAAGAAGTGAATAGTCCTTAGTCAGAACTCTAAACCACTTCATGTATTGATGCAGATCAGATGTTATGCTAAGCAATGCAGTTCTTAAATCATCAATGTCTACATCAGGAGAGTTGAAGTCAAATACCTCATCTATATTTACTTCATGTATGTTGGAGTTCTGTTTGTCCTTTGCATGCTTGGCCATCAGGTAAAGATTTACCATTTAAGGATCTTCATCATCTCCAGATTCGGGAGTTGAGTCATTATCTGAGTCTCTCCACGATCCTCCAGCTATAAGGCCTTTATCTCTCTTCTGAGGTCTTTTGTTGCCTTTGAATTCCTTCTTTAAATGTGATTTCTTCTTTAGTTCTTCTCTGAGAGGTTTGTTGCAGTTAGCAATGAAATGACCAGACTTCTTGCAGTTGTAGCATAGATCATTTATCTGCTTCTGGCTGCTGTAGTTGTTGACTTTCTTTGGCTTGCTGATTTTGCCTTGACGCATGAATCTTATGAGTCTTTTCACCAGCATTGCAAAGTCCTCGTCGTCATCTTCATCATAGTCAGATTCAACTTCAGTGTTGACTTTGGAGGTGTTTTCAGTTGCTTTAAGAGAAACACTTTTATCCTTCTTTCTTCCTTCAGATAAAGTTTCTGCTCGTTGAGTCAGCTCCAGTTCGTATGTAAGAAGGTTGCCATATAACTGTTAAACAGTCATTTCATGCAAATTCTTTGACTCTCTAATGGCAGTGGTTTTGGCATCCCACTTACTTGGTAAGGCTCTCATGAACTTTATGATTGGTTCTTTGTTTGGATAGATCTTTCCATAGGCTCGTAGAGAGTTGAGCAGAACATTAAATCTCTCGTAGGTGGCAGTGACGTTTTCTCCTTGAACGTGTGCAAACATCTCATATTGCTGAGTCAAGAGAGATTGTTTGTTTCTCTGACTTCTTCTGTTCCTTCATGCATGATGAGCAATGCTTCCCAAACATCCTTTGTTGTTCTGTTGTTTACCACATTCTCGAACAGATCATCTTTTAAGGATTAGAACAAAATGTTCTTGGTCTTTTTGTCGAGTTGAACAGCTCTCTTTTCGTTGTCTGTCCATTCTTCTTTGACCTTGATCTGTATTCTGTTTGGGTCATCTGGAGTTGGTGCAAGCTTTGTAGGAACGTAGGGCCCATTCTGAACAGTTTCAAATAGATCTTCATCTATTGAATCTATGTATGCTTGCATCCGAACTTTTCAGTTGGAGAACTTGTCTTTGTTGCACATAGGTGGCTTGCTGCCTCCTCCAGTCTTTGATTCGCTTGCCATTGGATCTACTTAAGCTTTGTAGGCTATAGAATAGAACCTACTTTGATACCAATTGTTAGTTCCCGGAGGCACAATAGTTATCTAGAAGGGGGGTTGAATAGATATATAAAAATTTTCTTTTTTTACTTTGTTAGTTTTGATAATGATTCAAACACAGCGGAATTAAGATTTGTTTGATCCCCCTTTTTAAATAAGCGAGTTAATGAGAATGAAGCAAATATAACAGTTATAGAAGTTATAGCAGTTATAGCAAGAATGCAATAGACACAGCAGTTTTAAGTGGTTCAGAGCACTTAAAGCTCCTAGTCCACTCTTCTACTTCTCGAGTAGAAAATCCAATAAGGATGTCTTTACACTTTATGAATCTCACAGATTCCTTCTAGACCAGCAGTCTAGGAACTTCTTAGTTCACTCTTGAACTCTTCAAGTCCAGCAGACTTGGCTCTTCTCAGTTCACATTAGAACTCTACAAGTCCTTCTGACTTAGAACTTCTTACTTCACTTGATTATTAGTTGATGAGTTCTTGTGGTGCTACTCAGTTGTCGTTAAGCTCTTGTTCGAAAGAACTGAGTAGCTGAGCAAGCTTTGTTTTCTTCTCAGATCGTAGAGTTGAGCGTTGAGTGTTCTTGGCGTTTTTGTTCAATTCTTGCTTATTTTGATCATCTGTTGATGTTGTGCATATATGCGATTCTAGAAATCTATTTGTTGAATCCATCCATTGAAGTATTTAATGCGTTTGACATTTCTGAGCTTTGATGGAGACTTTTCTGCACATCATCTGAATTGCATTCTGCCCCACTGACACAGCAGACAACTTTCTCACCTAACACCTGAAAAGGTGTTTTTTCTCTGACCCATGGTCCTTTCCTTAGCTTCTTTAATACGTTTTCTTCGTTGTATACTAAGGATAATTTATGTGCCATTGGGACTGGTGAGGACTTCAACGTTTATAATTCATTCCATATTTGTTGGAATTTATCTTCAAATAAAAGGGTGAGGCATGATGCTTATGACATAAGCAGATGATACTCTACGATTCAGATCGTGGTGTCTTGCCGCCTTGGTGCTTGATCTGATGCTATCAATCGAGAACACTACGATTTCTCTTAAGGACTGGCACACTACGATCTTCACTTGCCTGTCTTGCAGACTCTATATTTCTGAGAGCACACTACGATCTCTGAGTTGGCTTCGACAAATGTCTAGACCACTCTACGATTTTTGGAGAGGCCCTTCAAGGCAGACATACTACGATCCTCGATACTCTACGATTCTGCCTTGGCTTCTGCAAGTTCTTGATCAGCTCAATAGACTGCAATTTTATTGAAGCCTATCTATTACATTTCATAGATCAACCTAACATCTTTGATCTCTTTAACTATACATTTATTTACAGAATGATAAACATTAAAAGCTTAGATCAACCTAACAATTAAGTCCTTGTACATATATTCCTTGAAGGACTTTACATATAATCATGAACATTTACTTTAAACATCAAATCAGAATATGCACTCTTCCAACAATATCCATATTCGGATCCAAAACCTCAATATCTATAAGAATTTTCAAATGAAGAATAGAAAAGATTCAACACCTTAGAGAAAACTATGGAAGCTTTCATGCAAAACACGAATCAAGCTATATCTCGTCTAGAAATTCAAATGAGTCGGTTAGCCACCATAATAAATGAACAAGATATGGTTGAATTTTCTAGTAACTCTGAGCTTAATTTTAAAAATCTTGAGGGTTGTGGAAATGATGAGAAAAATAAAAATGGAGTTTTTATTTATTTTTAATCTTCTTCTCTTCTTTATTTTAGTTAGTTTATTTATTTTCATGTCTAGTTAATTTTTTACATCTAGGATGAAGATGAAATTAAATAATTATTCATTATAATATTTTTCATCTCTTTTATTAGTTATGCTTTTATGTTTAATTAATTTTGCCTTTATGTTTTATTATTAAATACTTTCGTTTTATAGTTCTTATGTGATTTTAAATCAATTAAGAGATTTTGATAGATTATTGTTAAGATACGAGTTTTTCATAATTCATGCTTACTCGAAGAAGTTTTGATGGGGTGTAGTTAATCTTTTAAATTTTCAATCTATGTTTGCCCACGTTAATTGTAAAATTACTAAATTAAAGTGAAGGGAGATCAAAATCATAATGAAGTTATAAAAATAGAAGAGATTGAATTATTTATTATGTTTATTGTTTAATGGATTCAGATTCCTAGATTGCTTCCTCAATATTAGTTTTCGTATTCTAGTTAATCAATTTTCAATCTTTATTTCTAATTCGCCTAAAATAGATATTAAGTATACATTAAAATTAATATAGTACTCTGTGGATTCGACCTGAACTTGTCAGTTTTTCAATTCGACATTGTGCACTTGTAGTACATATTTTTATCACATCACTAAGTAACCCACTAAATTAATCAAACGGCATCACGGACAGCTAGAATCTCTATTACAATAATAATAATAATAATAATAATAATAATAATAATAATAATAATAATAATAATAATAATAATAATAATAATATATTTTATTCAAAACAGAACAAATAATTACCTCTAGAAAATAAGACTATATTGACTTAATTTTAATAATCTTGTTCCCAATCTTTTAATTTTCATATCCTTTGATCTCTCTTTCCGCCTTTTCCTTTTTTTCGCTTACTGCAATACCAGTTTTAGGAAAACCTTAACTTAATATATTAATGTTACATTTATTATAATTTGG
This sequence comes from Panax ginseng, assembly GCA_020205605.1. Classification (NCBI taxonomy): domain Eukaryota; kingdom Viridiplantae; phylum Streptophyta; class Magnoliopsida; order Apiales; family Araliaceae; genus Panax; species Panax ginseng. The sequence goes on from CM035135.1 coordinate 116,250,253, forward strand.
TCTTTAAACTCGATTGAATGATACTTCTGTCTTTTCAAGTTGCCACATATTTTTAAAGTCGTCTCTAATAAATATTTAAAATAATATTTAATTTTATATATTCTAAAACACAATATTATTTTTAAAATAGTTTTAAAACTTTTTAGTTTTTTTTTTAAAATTAATTGGTGAAATTGGGGTCGGGTAAAATTGGGTCGAGTTGGGTCAAAATTTGATCAAAATGGGCTGGGTTGAGGTCAAATTGGCTAAAATGAATGCAAATACCAAAAAATATTACTTTAAGGACGTAAGTGGAGGGACATGTGTCATTCAGTCTTTAAACTAAAATTGGGCTCAATTAGTTTCACAAGACCAAACTTAAATAATTTGAAATTAGGTTGACCTAATTAGTTTATTTTATTTTTATTATCTTATTAGTTAAATAAATAATTAATGATGTAATATATATTTTGAAACTAATGTATTAGTTCATATTGTATAAGTAAGACATGGGCATGTGTGTGTAAATAATGTAAATAATTAATGTATCGTGTAGCATAACTTATTAAAATAAGTAGTTAGCGTGTATGTGAATGAATAGTGATGCACCAAGTCTGTTGTAGCTAGTACATAAATTTGGAGTCGTCATAGGTTGATATCAGAGTTGTAGGTTATAACTCTTATAGAGAACATTAGGATATAACCTGGTTGGAATCTAGTAGAGACTACAAGAAGAGAACTCACATAGAGTTCTTGAGTATTAAAAATAAAAAAATAAAAAGTAATAATAATAAAAATAAATAGTAAAAACATAATTTAATTAAATTGATTTAATTTTTTCCGTTAAGTAAAATTAATTATTTTAAGTTGTACATTTAATTTATTAATGCACCAAGTAAGTTATTTTATTATGTTATAGGATGGCCGAAGAAGAAGTAAATAATTAGAGACATTTACGAGGTACCTCAGGCTACACCAATAATTAACAACTATAGTAGAGCCAATATATAATAGGCGAGGAGGCCTCAGTAGTAAACTCGGAGGAGGATACTAAGGAAGATCATGAGGAGAAACCTGAAGAAGATCTTGCGGGGGATCAGGTGGATCCCGACTGGGTATGCTGCGGATGATGAGGCACCACCTGCGGAAGAGGAAGAATCTGAGGGACTAGGACCAGCTTTATCAAATGTCTATGCCGACACAAAATCAGGAATTCGAAAACAAGGTTCAACAGTTAGAAGTAAGAAATGAGGAGATAGAGGCCATGTAGTAAGTCGAGATAGACACTCGTATTAGGACAGAACAAATACTCCATCCGTTCCTTAATATAGGTCGTTTTAGAAAAATATTTGTGTTCCTAAATATAAGTCGTTTGAGAATTTCAAGTAAGCATTTATTACTTAGTTTTAAATATTACCCCAAGTAATAAATATAACTTTGGTTTTCTCACTATTTTTTGCCCAATAAATAACACTCTTTTTCCAATACAAGGGCAATTAATGTTATATAATCATTTCCTTAATACTTGTGCGCAACTCTAAAACGACCTATATTTAAGAATGGAGGGAGTATTAGATAACGTACAGGGGGAATTAAGAATTACTAAAGAAGAATAGATCACATGTAATATTTCTATAGGGTTTCATTTTGGCGAGTTCAGAGACATGATGGAATACCATCCGACGGAGCTAGGGCAGACATGTCATACTATCAGTAGAAACCTTGTAACTCACTTGATGCATGAAGAATATAATTAAGTCATTAGATATGACCTATAATATGTGATATCATCCTGATCAGGGTCACATCAAACGATAATAACTCAATTTAAGTTTTAGGGATTCGTCAATCAATTCAAGGAGTTTGGGCTGAAAATTATACGAGGAAATTCAATAAAAGATTTGTTCCTCAATTAATTAATTTGACCCAAATATTATTGGACTAAGGGAGCACAATTCAAGCATTATTGGTCTGACCCATTCAGCCCATGCACGGATTTTATAATTCATAAAACCAACTTTCTAGATTAACTATATTCAGCATATTTCAATTCAGCAGCACCGGCCCTGGGCTAAAGCCCAAGGTGCCCGGGCTTTAGGCCCAAAAATTTTTAGGGCCCCCTTAAATATTCTCTTCTTTTTATTACTTAAATAAAATACTTAAATATTAAAGCAAATAATCAATCTGTAATATTCTATATATACTGATTATTGTAATATTCTACATATTTAAAGCATATAATTTGTACAAAATAATTTAATTATTATGTACCTGGGGGTTCATCATCAAATTCAGTTTTTTTGATTTTTTTAATTGTTTGGGAGTAGTGTTAGACTCTTAATAAAGGAAGCTCTATTTGGTAGTTACTTTTTTGACTTAGTGATAATGTGATATCTAAATAATGCTTTGGAAATATTGAAATAGTCAGTTATTATATTTGATATTCTTTCGTATTAATGCTTTTTTTTTGTTCGTAAAAAGTTCTTCCTTTTTTTTGCTTGTCTTAATAAGAATTCATAAAATCGCCCATTTTTTTTGTCGCTTTTAATTAGCCTTCAACTCAGGACGGGCCCTGCAATTCAGTCATGTGGGGTCTATGTTTTCAAGTCTTTTAAACATAACATATCAGATTGCATGCAAATACATGCAAAGCTACTTGTTTCATGCAACAAACATTCAGTAACCTACATGCAAAGGAAGGCATTTTATCATGTGGGCCTACTAGCAGATCATCCTAGCAATTATTTTAAGCAAGTCATGTGGGTCTTTTGATTTAGCATATACATCAAGCTGAATTAGATTTACGCGGTAGGATTTCACGCGACATTAGATTCTAGAATCAGCTACATTACACGAATTCCTAGCTGATTTTGGTAATTAATGGGTTCTTAATTCCAATTGGAGGTAGGTTTGTTTCATATGGCATATTGGAAGCAAAACAATCTGATTGCAATCTGATTTCGTGGCATTCTAGAAGCTATACAATCTGATTTCATGGCATATTGATTTCAGCAAGGAACAAATAATTAAATTCTAGAAATTAGTTTTAATACTAATATAATTTGGATTTTATTTAGTTAGGATTTCAATTCTAATTTCAATTCTAATTTTAACTTTAATTGTTATGTAATTTGTTCCTTTTGTTATTAAGATTAAAATTACTTTTGAGTAGTATAAATAAGGGTCAAAACTGATGTAATTGACAACACTTCATTCAATTAATAAAATATTTGTGAGATTTTCTTTTCTTTTGGTTCTTTAATAATTTTTAAGCTATTCTTAGTTTTCTTTTATTTTCAATTTTGAGTTATCATTCAACAATATATAGTTGGGTGTGACGTCTTCTACCGCATCAATCGTCGATTGTACCAAGTTTCTTGCTTCCATATAACCAACAGGTCAAGGTGACGTTGATGTTTCATTCAATGCAGATTTCATTGCACTATCGATTGTATCAAGGTTCTCGTCTCAATATAGACGAATGGTTGAGGTGTCGAGCGTACAACTTTGCTAAAAACGATTCAGGCGACGACCACCTCACGCAAGCATGTCGTGAAATCTATCAAAATGTATATATTTATATTTATAAAAAAATCTGTGTAAATTAATTGTGATGTCCCAAATTTTGTATAAACATGGGAAGTGTAACTTATATGTACAAACAATATGTTTAATTAATATAAGAATATTTTAAATAAATGTCTTATGTGCTTCTACATATAATGTTGTAATAATACTTGTGTTATATATATTTTATAGAAAAATGTCGCGAGGACAACCACGAATAAGGTCAATCAATGAAGAGCCAGAAGAGCGTCAGGAACAAAATGGGTACCGTGAACCTAGCCTCATACAACAGTTTGTTGACCTATTAGTACAAGCCTTCCAAAATAGGCCAGTTAACGAAAATCCTGTAGTATCGGTAACAACATTTATAGATTTCAGCAACGCAAGTCTTCCAGAATTCAAGGGAACCATGGAGCCAATTGAGGCTCGAGCGTGGGTGAGGGAGATGGAAAAACATTTGAAATCGCCAGAGTAGGAGAAGACCAATTAAAAGACAACATTTGTCACCTATTTAATGAAAAGGGAGGCGAATATTTGGTGGGGACCAATCAAAATAGAGTTGGAGAAGTGATAATTCCTTGGAGCAAATTCAAGGAATTATTCTTTGAAAATTATTTTTCAAAGAGTATGCAGACTCGTATGGAAATGCGATTCTTAGAATTGAAACAAGAGGACATGATTATTCCCCAAAATGCATTAAACTTGAATGAGTTGGCAAGATTCATATCGCATCAAGTTGATACGGGGAAAAGAAATGCGCGGAGGTTCAAATAGGGTTTAAAACCCTGTTTGTATAGTAGATTGTCAGTGTTGCAAATTAACAATTTTGCCATCCTCCTGGAGAAGGAAATTATAGATGAGGGAGGTAGTAATGAAGTACAATCAGGAGAACAAGAAGAAGAAGAAGAAGAAAAATAATGGAGGGATGCAGAGAGGGGAAATTAGTGCGATAATAATATAAAAGAAAGTGGAATAACACGAGAGGAAAGGAAGGGAATATAATGAAAAAGGTGGAAGCCTGCAAAAATTGCGGTAAGAACCACATAGGGGTTTGTTTGAAAGGGAAAAATGTATGTTTTAAATGTGAACAAGAGGGACACATGACTCCCAATTGTACTAATACAAGGATTGGTGCATGCTTTGTGTCTGGTGCTTTGGACCACCTAGCACTAAATTGTCCAAAAAGGGTGGTGGTAGATGTTGGAGGGGGGAAGAAAAATAATAATAATAGACTTCAGATAGTGGGACCGACTCCACCGACGTGACAAATAACCAAAACATTCAACATGATCGCCAGGGATGCGGTAATAGTAAGGGATGTGGTGTCAGGTATCATACCAATAAATTCTATCGATGCATATGTTCTTTTTGATTCAGGTGCTACTTGTTCATTCATATCACATGACTTTGCGCATCAACTAAATTTAAATCCTGAAAATTTAGAACATCCCTTGAACATAGAAGTTGCTAATAAAGAAATCATCCTCGTTGATCAAGTACATAGAAATTACTGTTTAAAAATAGAGGTCACAAAATTTAACTGACCTCATTTAATTACAGTTGATTTTGATGTGATATTGGGGATGGACTGATTAAACAACCATGAAGCAATGATCGACTGTCTTCGAAAGACATTGAAACTTAGGGTTTTCGATAAATTGAAAGTAGTATATTACGGAAACCTTAATCCTAGATAGTCTAATTTCATATTAATGAGGCAAGTAATAAAACGACTGCATAGGAAATGATGTGTTGGGTCCGTGGTGAGGGAATTTGTGGATGTATTCCCTGAAGAATTGTTTGGGCACCCGTGTGGTCGAGAAATAGAATTTGTAATTGAACTTGTACTAGGAACTACCCCTATTTCAAAAGCTATATATCAAATGACTCCAGTAGAAATGAAGGATTTTATGGTGTAACTACATGAGCTATTGGATAAGAAATTCATTAGGCCAAGTATGTCTCCATGAGGAGCACCAATATTATTTGTTAGAAAGAAGGACATATCGTTACGATTATGTATCGACTACCGTGAGCTGAACAAAGTGACAATTACAAATAAATATTCGTTTCCTAGAATTGATGATCTCTTCGATCAATTAAAAGGAGCTAAATATTTTTCTAAGATTGATTTACGATCGGGATATCGTCAATTGAAGATAAGAGAGGAGGATGTGCCGAAAATAACATTTCAGACACGTTATGTGCATTAAAAAATTTTGGTGATGCCCTTTGGACTTACAAATGCCTCTGCTGCATTTATGGATTTAATGAATAGAGTTTTCAAGAACTACTTGGATAAGTTTGTCGTTGTATTTATTGATGACGTTTTAATTTACTCTCAAACAAAAGAGAAAGATGTTGAACATCTGAGGAAGGTGTTGGAAATATTAAGGAGAGAGAAGTTGTATCCAAAATTTTCAAAATGTGAATTTTGTTCGGAAAAGGTATAATTTTTGGGTCATGTAATTGATAAAGATGGAATTTCTGCAAACCCGCCAAAAGTAGAAGTACTGAACTGAGAATAACCAAAGACCCTGACATAAGTTAGAAGTTTCTTAGGGTTAACATATTACTACAGACATTTTATTCAAGACTTTTCAAAAATAGTCGTACCTCTAATCAATTTAAAGAGGAAAGGGGTAAAATTTGTATGGACAGAGAAATGTGAGGAAAGTTTCCCAGAATTAAAGAAGAGAGACTGAGTAGGACACCAGTGTTCTCTTTACCGGATAATGTTGGAGGTTTTACAATTTATTACGATGCCTCACATAGAGGTTTAGGCTATGTCCTGATGCAGCATGGGAAGGTGATTACGTATGCATCACGACAACTGAAAGATTATAAGAAAAGATACCCTACCCATAACTTAGAATTAACGACTATGGTGTTTGCATTAAAAATTTGGAGGCATTATCTCTACGAAGAAAAGTGTGAAATATACACTGACCATAAGAGTTTAAAATATATTTCACACAAAAAGAGTTGAATATGAGGGAGAAGAGGTGGCTAGAATTGTTAAAGGATTACTGTTAGTTCCCAGCAGGCACGATAGATATATAGAAGGGGGGGTTGAATAGATATCTAAAACTTTTTATTTTAAACCCGTTAAGTTGATAGTGATTAATGCACAGCGGAATGAGTGTATGTGAGAAACCTTTTGAAATATATCTTGAGTTAATGAGCTTAAAGCGCGTTATAGCGAGATATAAGCGAGATATTGCGATTATGGCGATTATAGCAGTTATATGAACACAATAGTTTTAAGTGGTTCAGCACTAAAGGCTCCTAGTCCACTCTTCTATTCCTTGAGTAGGAAATCCACTAAGGATGTTTGATACACTTCTTGAATCTCACAGATTCCTTCTAGATCAGCAATCTAGGTACTTCTTAGTTCACTCTTGAACTCTTCAAGTTCAAAGAATTGGTATCTTCTGATTCACTTAGAACTCTTCAAGTCTTTCAGACTTGGTTCTTCACAGTTCACTTAGAACTCTTCAAGTTCTTCTAACTTGGAACCTCACACTTTAGTAGATTTGCAATTGTTGAGTTGTGATGGAGGCTACTCAGTTGCAGTTAAGCACTTGTTCGAAAGAACTGAGTAGTTGAGCAAGCTTTTTTCCTTTTTCTCAGATCGTAGAGTCCTGTACTTTGTGTTCTTGTTCATTTTGTATAATGCTTGCTTATTATTCTCATCTGCCTTTGTTCTATATATATGAGATCTTGAAATCTATCCGTTGAAGTCATCTGATGAGGCATTAAATGCGTTTGACATCTCTGAGCTTTGATGGAGACTTTTCTGCATATCTTCTGAATAACACTCTGGCCCACTGACACAGCAAACTGCTTTCTCACCTAACGCCTCAAAAGTTGTTTTCCTCTGCCTAATGGTCCTTTTCTTAACTTCTTGAATACGTCTCTTTTGATCAATACTAAGGATATCTTTTGTACCGTTGGGACTGATGATAGTTTCAACGTTCAAAACCCATTCCTCATTTGTTGGAATCAAAAGTTAGGGCTTGATGCTTCTGACATAAGACAGATGACACTCTACTATCCAAATCGTAGTGTCTTGTCATATTGGTGTTGATCCTTAAGAGAACACTACGATTTTTCACAATGATTTGCACACTACGATCTTTTAACACGACGATCATCACTTGCTCGTTTTGCAGACTCAACGTTTTTGAGAACACACTACGATCACTTAGTTGACTTCGGCAAACGTCTAGATCACTCTACGATTTCTGGAGAGGTCCTTAATGCAGATACACTATGATCACTTCAGCACTGCGGTCTTGCCTTAGTTTCTGCATTCTGTTGATTAGCCGGACAAACTACGATTCTTTTCAAAGCCTATCTATATTTTTTTAGCCACAGATCAATCCTAACAAGTTTGATCTCTTTATCTATACAAGTGAACATTAAAGGCTAAGATCAACCTAACAACTTTGATCTGTCACTAAGTCCTTGTATATATATTCCTTGAAGGACTTTACACATAATCATGAGTATTAAACATCAAATCACAATATGCATTCTTTCAACAATCTCCCCCTATTTGATGTTGACATAACCAAGGAGAGTTGTTATCATGATTATTAAATTCTATATGCAGTTGCAGAAAAAAGTAAACATGACTTAGTATTTCAGTGAGCAGCTGAAATTTCTAGAGAGTAAGCATGAATTTATTGATGTATGAGGATAGATGTTACATTTGAGATTAATTACATCAATAAGAATTGAAATTCAACTTATCTCTATTTCCTTGGCCTTTTACTCCTTGGAGGGTTTGCCTTTTCCTCTGCTCTCCTTTTTCTGCTGGCTTTATCTCTCATGGCTAAATCTTCGAGTTCACTAGGGCTTAATCTTGGATTGTGGTCGTGCCTATTCATGAATGCTGGATCTCCAATTGGCATTCTTAGGCCTGTTGCAGTCACTTCATGCGAGCTAGTAGTTGGCCCTAGACTCCTTAAAGGTTGAGCTACAAAAACTTCCTGCTGATCAGATCGTTGAGTCTGATAGCTTGATCGTGGAGTCTGCTGAGAGATTTGCCTTGTAGGAGGGTTCCTCATTGTTTGAGTTTAGAATTATCCTCTGCCTCTCCCCTTGCCTCCTTGACCTTCCCGATCTCCTTTGCCTCTATTCTCCCCCTTTATGTCAGCATCAAGGGTTCGAATGTCTTCGGAAAGACAAGCAACTCCTTGGACAAGTTCATTGAGCTGACTCTTGGTCTGAGCAATGTCTTCTCTATTTTCTTCGATGAGAACTTCAGACCTAGCTTCTCTTTGCTGAAGGATGGAGAGAATGTTGTCTGTTTGTTGGCCGCTGCTGACATAGAAATGTTGAAATTCTTTGACAGCAGTCTGAAGATTTTGAATGCTTTGCATCATCTGCTGGTTCTGAGATTCTTGAGTTTTTTGTAAAATCAAGACAGCATCCCAATGTCTTTTGGCTGAGAGGAAGTGAATATCATCCCTGTCCTTTATGCTTTGTAGCATTTCACTGATAATCTCTTTGAGTGTTTTAGACAGTTCAGAGCTCAGGGATCTTGGAAGGGTGTTTGCGGCGTGATCATGGATGTCGGTCTCAAACCAGATCGGTCAGCGATATGATCGTCAAGACTCTCGTCCAGTTCCTTGACCATTTTCTCAGACATGGCTAATAGATCAGCCTTGGTAGACAATTCTGAAAGGATTTCATCCAATTGGGGAAATTTTGAGGAGGAAGGTGGTGTTTTGTTGAATTGTTCTTTCAGTAAGCAGAGAGCAAGTTCAAGATTGAAGCATTCATTTCTGGATGAGGAAGGAATATTTGATGGAGGGGCCTGGTTTTGGAAGGTGAAGCTTGGTGACTCTCCAATCGGAGGTGTACACTCTACCAAAGGGTTAGAGTTAGTAATTGTAGAGATGATAGGATTTGTAGTCTAATGAGGTTGGTTATATTTGGTTCCTCAATTACAGGATTATGGGACCCTGTAACTGGAAATTGGTTTTGGGGATGGAGAATCATTTGCAGCCATTGTGGGATTTCATAGAATTGATTGAATGAGGCTGATGGCAAATGATTGGTTCTGAAAATAGTTGGAATTGATAGTACCTCAAGTTTGTCCGGTGAGGAGGAATTGTTGGTGAGAAGTTTCTTGGCGAATGTGAGTTTTCCTGGAAATCCACTGGCCAGTACAGAGATAGCTGGATATTCCTTAAAACTTTGGAACATATGATCCCAAGAGTTCAGAATCTAGACCTGGTGGAAGGGCATCATAGGAAGATATGCAAATAGTTGCTCATAGTTGTATCTTTTGTATCCGTCTATGCCCTCTGCAATGATTTCAACTTCATCTTCTTCTCTGCTCTCGGTTGAGGAGTCCATTATGTCAATTTCTTCAGGATATGTTTGCACTGGTTCTTTATCAACTCCTCCAGGAACTTCTTTTTTAGCAATTGAGGTGTCATAGTCCTCCCCCTCGGTTTGATCATTTAGTTGAAATGTCAATAGCTCCCCCTCAACTGGAGCATTCTCTAGTGGAAGATCTTTAGGTATCTCCCCCTCAGTGGGTGTATCTTCTATCATGTGGTCTTCAAGTACCTTCTCTTGACATTCACTGTTTGGTTCCTTTTTGGTATTCAGTTCTTCTGTTTCCCTTCTTAGCACTTCTTTATTGGCAAGAATGTACTTCTTGACAAGTTTCCTCCTTGGCTTTTTAGCTTTGTCTATATAACCTCGTGGCTTTCTTCATTGTGTCCTTGGGACCGCCAAGACAATGACTTTCTTTGTTTAATCTGTGCTCTACGATCGGAGGAGACTCGACGATCGAAGAGACTGATGGCTTCTTGCCCTTGTGGCTGGTCTTACTCATCTTCAGCAGTTGTGATATTGTTACTCTGTCTTCTGCAGCCTCAGCTTGTTGTTCCTTTCTTCTTAAGATTCTAAGAGTCTCAATGTCTGAAGACTCTACATGTTTGTTGGTGGAGGATCCTTGAGGCTCTTCTACTGATTTGACTTTCCTTTTTCTGACTAACGCACTGGGTTCTCCCTTGTTTGCTTCTTCTTCTTCCTCAGATTCTTTGACAACAGACATATCCCTTGCAGTTCCTATTCCCTTTACTTCACCAGTTCGACCACTGGATTCAGATGCCATCTTTACATTTTTAGCTGGATTTCTTTTCCAGTTTTGAAACAGCTGCTGGGTCATTCGTCTGTTTGGATTTATGGTTTCACCTTCATCATCTTCAATTAGATCACCAAGAGCAGCCTGTAGGATAATACTGATGAATCGACCGTAGAGCATCTTCTGTGAGCTCTTGGTCTTCTTTGAGTTGCTCATCCATTTCCCAATCCATTCAAGTAAAATAGACCCATAGTTTAGTTGTGTTTTATAACATAAGGCAGTCATGAGTTTTAATTGTATCTCATTTACAGAGTCATGGCCTGAGCTTTTACAGCATATGCATTTTCCAAAAATATCGGTCAGAAACTCATACCTTTGTGGGAATTCCTTCTTTTTGTATCCTTTAACAGTTGGTGACTTCTTGTGATGCATCTTCTTGAGACCCTTGTGAAAGTCTATGCCTTCTATGGACCGGTACCCTTCTGACTTGAGACCTAGGGCTAGGTTAATATCCTCAGCCTTCAATTTGATTTCAACGTTCCTTACTCGTGCTGTGATGGTGTTGTCTTCAAATACACCGTTATTGTAGAACTCCTTGACCAACTTTGGGTAGATCAATGTATCCGTACCCAAGGCTTCTTCTTCGACCTCGCTTTCTTTAGTAGAGAGACAGTCTCTTGTGGCCGGGGTTCAACAATTTTGAATTCATCGAAGCATAGTCTGTAGCCTGAGATAACACTTGAAGCTGCCATTGATTTCTTCGCAGGAAGTGAAACTGACTGAGCTTTCTACTGATTTAGGGTTTCTGCTTAAGAGAGGAAGAGAGAGAGATGGTCGTTTGAACTTCAGATTTCAAAAAGACGATTTTGATTTATACCTAAAAATTCCCTCTCTCTATTTTGTTTAGTGGGACAGGTGTCGAACTTTGTTAGGTTCTACGAATTCTTGACAGATAAGGATTGTATTGAATTGCCCTTAACTTCTTCTGGGATGATGTATTCTTTTAGTGGGACTACGATCGTTGAGATGGTCCTTGGAATCGTCGAGTCTGTCCTTTCATCGTTGAGTTTGTTCATCAGTCGTCGAATCTGATCTGTAATCGTGGAGTCTGATCTGCGGTCGTCGAGTCTGATTTATCAATTGTAGAGTCTGATCAAGTTCTCATGATGAACCTTTGGTTTTGTTGATGTAGCTCTGCTAATGTTGAGTCTATACTACGATCGTTGATTCTGTTTAGCGTTCGTTGAGTTTAGTGTACTTTGGATCTACGATCGTAGACTTCCTTTGATCATGTCTTGATTTCGAGCATAGCCTCTAAATCTATATGGTTAGCACTAACTGAAACATACTATTTCATGTTTGCAGGTTAAGCATGCCTAGTTCACTTATCAATTTGTTGAATCTGGATTCATCTAGAGGTTTTATAAAAACATCAGCAAGTTGATTTTCAGTAGGGATATATTGTAAAGAAATATTTCCATTTTGTATATGATCCCTAATGAAGTGATATCTAATTTCTATATGCTTTGTCCTAGAATGCATGACAGAATTATGAGTTATAACAATTGCACTTGTGTTGTCACAATGAATGGGTATAGATTTGAATTCAAACCCATAATCTGCTAGCTGATTTTTCATCCATAGGATCTGTGCACAGCAACTGCCAGCAACGATATATTCAACTTCTACAGTTGAAGTGGATACTGAGTTTTGCTTCTTGCTGAACCAGGATACAAGTCTGTTACCTAGTAGTTGACAAGTGTCACTGGTACTTTTTCTATCTATTTTACAGCCTACAAAATCAGCATCTGTATATCCTATTAACTCAAATGAGGATTCCTTGGGATACCAGAGCCCCAAATGAGGTGTACCCTTGAGGTACCTGAAAATCCTCTTTACAGCAGTTAAGTGAGATTCTTTAGGACATGCTTGAAATCTAGCATAAATACATGTTGCAAACATTATATCTGGTCTACTGGCAGTGAGATATAAAAGAGAGCCAATCATACCTCTGTATTGAGTCATATCAATACTTTTACCTTTTTCATCTTTGTCAAGCTTGGTAGCAGGAGCAATTGAGATTTTCATGGGAGATGCTGATTCCATGCCATACTTTTTGAGCAAGTCTTTAATGTATTTGGCTTGATTTATGAAGATTCCTTCATCAGTCTGCTTTACTTGCAGTCCAAGAAAGAAGTTCAGCTCACCCATCATGCTCATTTCAAATTTGCTCTGCATAAGCTTAGAAAATCTTTTCCACAGCTTTTCATCAGTAGAGCCAAAGATAATGTCATCAACATAGATTTGAACTAATAAGACTTTATATTTATGCTTTCTAAGAAATAATGTAGTATCTACTCTACCTCTAGTAAATCCATTTTCAATAAGAAAGTTAGTCAGTGTTTCATACCATGCTCTAGGCGCTTGTTTAAGACCATATAAGGCTTTGTCTAATCTAAAGACATAATTAGAAAGAAGTGGATCGATGAAACCTAGAGGTTGCTCTACGTAGACTTCTTCCTGAATTTCACCATTTAAGAATGCACTTTTGACATCCATTAAGAAAACCTTGAACTTCATATGAGCAGCAAAGGCAAGGAATATTCTGATGGCTTCCAATCTGGCAATAGGTGCAAATGTTTCGTCATAGTCAATTCCTTCTTCCTGAGAATAACCCTTAGCCACTAGTCTTCCCTTATTTCTGGTGATTACTCCATCTTCATCCATCTTGTTTCTGAATACCCATTTGGTTCCAATAACAGGGTGATTCTTTGGTCTTGGTACCAGTCTCCATACTTTGCTTCTCTCGAACTGATTAAGTTCTTCCTGCATGGCTTCTATACAGCTGGAATCTTCCATAGCATCCTCTATCTTCTTTGGTTCCATTTGAGATAGGAAGCTTAGATAGAAACATTCATTTTGAGTAGCAGCTCTTGTTTTGACTTTTGCATTTGGATCTCCAATAATTAGATCTTAAGTGTGATCTCTTGCCCATCTACTTCCTGTTGGAACATCCGTTCTTGTGCCTTCTTGTCTCAGATCTTCAAGATCTATTTCTTCTTCTTGATGTGAAGATTCATTGTCTGGCATATGCCTCTCTATGATCTCATTTTCTTGCTCAACGACTTCATTATCAGGTACTACGATCGTAGTGTTGGGCTCGACAATCTCGTTCGTAGTGTCTGAATTTCTAGTCGTAGTGTCTTGGAGCATTGTTTTGTCTGATTCTGTTTCATCAAAGATGATGTGAATTGAGACTTCTACACTTAGTGTCTTCTTGTTGAACACTCTGTATGCCTTGCTGTCTGTGGCATACTCGAGGAAGATTCCTTCATCTGATTTTGGTTGGAACTTTGTCAGGTATTATTTTCCATTGTTGAGAATGTAGCATGTATATCCGAAAATATAAAAATAGCTAACATTAGGTTTTCTTCCTTTCCACAGTTCATAGGGAGTCTTCTTAATCGTAGAGTGTATGAGCGATCTATTCTCAGGTATATATGCAAGCGAGTTAATCGCTTCGCCTGTATATTTCAGCAGATGAGTCTCAGTAGAGTTCTTCCAAATTTCTATTAATGTTCTGTTCTTTCTTTCAACAACCCCGTTTTGTTGAGGAGTTCGTGGAGCTAAGAAGTTGTGACTGATGCCATTGTCAGAACAGAACTGATCCATTTCTGAGAAGTCAAATTCTCTACCATGATCACTCCTTATAGCCTTGATCTTCTCTCCTTTCTCGTTCATCACAAGTTTGAACATTTTGATCAGCTGGGAGCTTGTCTCATCTTTTGAAGTTAGAAAGAATACCCCAAGTGTATCTAGTGAAGTCATCAACTACAACCAGGGAGTATCTCTTTCCTCCAAGGCTTGTGGTTGGAATTGGCCCAAAAAGATCCATGTGTAACAGCTGCAACGGTTTGTCAATTGAGTTGACAGTTTTACTCTTGAATGTACTTCTGGTCTGCTTTCCAAGTTGACAGGCATTGCATGGCCTTTCTTTAACAAAGTTAAACTTTGGTAGTCCTGCAACTAGATCTTTTGATGCTAGTTTGGACATACTTTTGAAGTTGAGATGAGATAATCTTCGATGCCATAGCCAGCTCATTTCTTCAGATGCTTTAGCTAGAAAGAATATTGTCTCGTCTGAGCTTAGTTGTCCAAGATTTACTGTGTAGACATTTCCTTCTCTTGTTCCAGTTAGCTTTACTGCAGATGTCTTCAGATCTCGGACTTGACATTGATTATTGATGAATGTTACTTGATGCCCCTTGTCATAGAGTTGGCTAATGCTTAGAAGGTTGTGCTGTAGTCCTTCCACATAGGCCACTTTACTGAATCATATCGCACCATTTCCGGCTGAGCCATAGCCTCTTGTCTTGCCAGTGCCATTATCTCCAAATATGACCGAGGGACCCTCCTTCTCTATGAAGTTAGTTAGGAGAGATTTGTTCCCAGTCATGTGCCTTGAACATCCATCGTCCCAGATACTGTGTTGAGTTCGCAGAGCTCCTTTCCGAGATAACATTGAACCTTCATTTTGGTACCCATATTTGCATGGGTCCTACTATGTTAAGACTCCTTTGGGGACCCAAATCGCTTGATTTTGGGTCTTTCGTATGGAGTTATAATGACAACTAATGACCTTGTGACCAACTCTGTGGCACTCAAAGCATTTGATATGATGTGTGTACGTCTGTGTGTGAGAGGTCTTCCTCCATTTGGACTTTTGTGGGTTACTGGTCATCCACCTGCTAGGCTGATATACCTTTTTCCATGTTTTCTTTTGTTTCATAAATTTAGGAGAGTATATCTTACTACTACTGTATCTTCCTGGTTGGTTCGTAGAGTTGAGTTTATTTGACTCTACGATCCTTCGAGGTTGATGAGTAGTGGCTAGATTACTTTTCTCTTTTCTCAAACCTAGAACCAAAGATGAGATCCCCGACTTACGGGAATATGAATTGAGTTAATGAAAGCGAGATTTGACTTTGCTCATCATTCTGTGAGGATTTCACAAATATAATGCCTCTACTAAGGCCTGAGGCATTACCAGTGTTAATATCCTTTGGTTTTTCCACACTTGACCCGGGGATAGATTCCCCAAAACCTAGTCCTGTTCTATCAGAGATATTCCTCTGATTAGAGATCAAAGAGTCCATGGATGAAGAGGATTTATTCCATGTTGAGATGATCTTTTCTAGATCCTCAATTTTTGAGGTTAGACTAGACTCTCGTTTGGCATTGAGCTCACTTGATTGTCTCAAGAGCTTATTCTCAGCTTCAAGTTCAAAGAAAGAATTAGTGTTGAGAAGAGCAGTTTCCGGTTCTTCTTGAACTTTTTCTTTTTTATTTTGAAGAAGTGAATAATCCTTAGACAGAACTCTAAACCACTTCATATATTGGTGTAGATCTGATGTTATGCCATGTAATGCAGTTCTGAGATCATTAATATCTACGTCAAGAGAGGTAAAGTCAAATACCTCATCAATACTTACTTCATGTATGTTGGAGTTCTGTTTGTCCCTTGCACTTTTGGCCATTAGACAGAGGTTAGCCATCTGGGGATCTTCATCGTCTCCAGATTCTGGAGTTGAGTCATTGTCAGAGTCACTCCACGATCCTCCAGCTACAAGGCCTTTGTCTTTCTTTGTTGGTCTCTTGTTGCCTTTGTATTCCTTCTTTGCGTTTGATTTTTTTTTGAGTTCTTCCCTGAGAGGTTTGTTGCAGTTGGCGATGAAGTGGCCAGGTTTCTTGCAGTTGTAACATAGATCATTCATTTGTTCCTGGCTGTAGTTTCCAACCTTCTTTGGCTTGCTAGTCCTACCTTATCTCATGAATCTTCTTAGTCTCTTGACTAGCATTGCAAGGTCCTCATCATTATCTTCATTGTAGTCAGAGTCATCTTCAGTGTTGATCTTGGATGTATTTTTAGTTACTTTGAGGGCAACACCTTTGTCTTTCTTTCTTCCTTCAGACAATGTTTCTGCTCATTGTGTCAGCTCCAGCTCGTATGTGAGGAGATTACCATATAACTGTTGAACAGTCATTTCATGTAGATTCTTTGATTCTCTAATGGCTGTTGTTTTGGCATCCCACTTACTTGGTAAAGCTCTCAAGATCTTTATAATCAGATCCTTGTTTGGATAGATCTTTCCATAAGCTCGTAGAGAGTTGAGCAGAAAGTTGAATCTCTCGTATGTAGCAGTAACATTTTCTCCTTGAATATGAGCAAACATCTCATATTGTTGAGTCAGGAGAGATTGTTTATTTTCTCTGACTTCTTCAATTCCTTCATGCATGATGAGTAGTGCTTCCCAAACCTCCTTAGCTGTCTTGCAGTTGACCACGTTTTCAAATAGGTCATCTTCTAATGATTGAAATAAGATATTCTTGGCTTTCTTATCAAGCTGGACAGCTCTCTTCTCATTTTCTGTCCATTATTTTTTGACCTTGATCAGTACTCTATTTGGATCATCTGCAGTTGGTGCAAGCTTTGTAGGAATGTAGGGCCCATTTTGAACGGTGTCAAATAGATCTTCATCTATTGAGTCCATGTAAGCTTGCATCTTAACCTTCCAGTTAGCAAATTTATCTTTGTTGCACATTGGTGGCTTCCTGCCTCCTCTTGTCTTTGATTCGCTAGGTAAGTGTGCCATTGGATCTACTTAAGCTTTGTGGGCTGTATTATAGAACCTGCTCTGATACCAATTGTTAGTTCCCAGCAGGCACGATAGATATATAGAAGGGGGGTTGAATAGATATCTAAAACTTTTTATTTTAAACCCGTTAAGTTGATAGTGATTAATGCACAGTAGAATGAGTGTATGTGAGAAACCTTTTGAAATATATCTTGAGTTAATAAGCTTAAGGCAGTTATGACAGATATGACAGATATTGCAGTTATGGCAGTTATAGCAGTTATATGAACACAATAGTTTTAAGTGGTTCAGAGCACTAAAGGCTCTTAGTCCACTCTTCTACTCCTTGAGTAGGAAATCCACTAAGGATGTTTGATACACTTCTTGAATCTCATAGATTCCTTCTAGATAAGAAATCTAGGTACTTCTTAGTTCACTCTTGAACTCTTCAAATTCAGCAACTTGGTATCTTACAGTTCACTTAGAACTCTTTAAGTCTTTCAGACTTGGTTCTTCACAGTTTACTTAGAACTCTTCAAGTTCTTCTAACTTGGAACCTCACACTTCAATAGATTTATAGTTGTTGAGTTGTGATGGAGGCTACTCAGTTGCAGTTAAGCACTTGTTCGAAAGAACTGAGTAGCTGAGCAAGCTTTTTCCTTTTTCTCAAATTGTAGAGTCCTGTACTTTGTGTTCTTGTTCGTTTTGTATAATGCTTGCTTATTATTCTCATCTGGCTTTGTTCTGTATATATGAGATCTTGAAATCTATCTATTGAAGTCATCTGATGAGGTATTAAATGCGTTTGACATCTCTAAGCTTTGATGGAGACTTTTCTGCATATCTTCTGAATAACACTCTGGCCCACTGACACAGCAGACTGCTTTCTCACCTAACGCCTCAAAAGTTGTTTTCCTCTGCCCAATGGTCCTTTTCTTAACTTCTTGAATACGTCTCTTTTGATCAATACTAAGGATATCTTTTGTACCATTGGGACTGATGATAGTTTCAACGTTCAAAACCCATTCCTCATTTGTTGGAATCAAAAGTTAGGGCTTGATGCTTCTGACATAAGACAGATGACACTCTACTATCCAAATCGTAGTGTCTTGTCATATTGGTGCTGGTCCTTAAGAGAACAATACGATTTTTCACAATGATTTGCACACTACGATCTTTTAACACGACGATCATCACTTGCTCGTTTTGCAGACTCAATGTTTCTGAGAACAAACTACGATCACTTAGTTGACTTCGGCAAACGTCTGGACCACTCTACGATTTCTGGAGAGGTCTTTAATGCAGATATACTGCGATCACTTCAAAGACTACTACCTTGCCTTAGTTTCTCGTGATTCATTGATCAAATTTATTAAACTACAATTCTTTTCAAGGCCTATCTATATTTTTCTAGCCACAAATCAATCCTAACAAGTTTGATCTCTTTATCTATACAAGTGAACATTAAAGGCTAAGATCAACCTAACAACTTTGATCTGTCACTAAGTCCTCGTACATATATTCCTTGAAGGACTTTACACATAATCATGAGTATTAAACATCAAATCACAATATGCATTCTTCCAACAATTACGATTGCACAATCCTTTACCATCCGGAAAAGGCTAACGTTATAGCAGATGCATTAAGCCAGAAAAATCTAAAAATATTAAATATGTTGATTGCTTAAGAAGAACTGAGGAGGGAGTTTAAGAAATTGTAGATTGAGGTAAGGAGTCTTGTTTTATTGTTCTGTTCACAAGGATAAAAATAAGTATTGTGGATTTTTCTTGTTGACAAGGATAAAAATAAGTATTGTGGATTTTTCAAGTGGTGTGACCCTCCATTCACTGAAAGATCAAGGGGAGGTATCAAAAAATTAAGGAATGAGCTCATAGCTGCTAATGAAGAAATACAAAAATATAGCTTAATTGAGGATGGAAGTGAGTTAAGAGTGGTAAAAGAGTTGGATATGGAAAATGTCCAATCAGCTGGAAAACTCAAGAAGATGTGGATTATTTTAATTTGTTCATGGTTCATTTTTATATTAGTTTTAGTAATAGTAGTGTAAAATAACATTGGGGAAGCTTTTTTTTGTTTTGTTATTTATGAGTTAAAAGTGGTCTAAGAGTTGATGAGTGTATATGACTAATGGTTGTTGTGTTTATGTATTAAAGGAAATGAAGCAGCGGAGCATTTAACTCTTTTTGTGTTATTGTTGTTATTTGTGAGTTAAGAGTGGTGTATATGAGTTGATGATTTTGATTGACTAATGGTTATTGTGTTTATGTATTGAAGGAAATGAAGCAATAAAGCATTTAGCTCTTTTGTGTTGTTATTGTTGATATTTGTGAGTTAAGAGTGGTGTAAGACCCCAACTTTTATGAATAAAAATGAATTTTTCTATAAATATCATTTTGAATAATTATGGTGTTGATTTGTTATAATATTAAAGTTGTGGGTAGTATTTATAAATTTTGCAAGGTAAGCAAGTTGTTATAAAATATTCGATTGGTCGGAGAATATTCGTTTTAACTGGGAATATTCGTACGACGGCAAAATCATTAGCGGACCCCACAATGTAAGTATTGTTTTTTAATTAGAAAACGATGAAATATCTTTTATGAAAATAACGGTGGAAGTTTTACCGTTAATCGCTGAAATAACCTGTGTTAAAAGTACAATGAATACGCTGGTTGTCGCATAGTAGCACACCAGTAATGATTATTGATGCTTACGTGATAAGTCACCGCTTATACTCAATTATTGCTACAGTAATTGTTGTATCATATTGATTCAATTATTGTCAGAGTATCATCTGCATAATATTTTATATTAATAAATCAATAATTGAGACAACAAAGTTATTAATATTATTATTTGCAATATTGACGATGTCTAGAAGTTCTGTCAAAGAGAGGTTTGGTCACCTAATTGCGCGTCAATGGGGAGAAATCCTTATTGAAAAGCCTCCTATTTTCTGGGAACGACCTAGCTGTTAAATATTGTGAATTATAATAATAATGATAAATGTTGTTAAAAATATTGAGGGAAATTTTATGAAGTATTTGTTGTATTTATGGACCCCCATTTACCCATTTTTTAAAATAATCGGTAGAAATTTATTCTTTATAATAAAGGTAGGGCCCACATGTGGGGCCCACGTGGGAGGAAAATGGATGAAATGAAAATGGGGTGGGGGGAAGAAAACGTATTGGGAAGGGTATTAATATTATATATATATATATAATGAAATTATTACTCCTCTCGTGAATTGCCAACTTTTCAAACCTTCCTCTGACAAAAAAAATTTCAAATAAAACAAACTTTATAATATATATATATATTTTATTTTATATATATATATATATATATATATATATTATAATAAATTTTGTTTTTTATGAAAAAAATAGAATATATTATATTATATATAAAGTTATTTGTTTTACTTGAATATTATATTCTAAATTTTTTAAAACGAATCGTCCGTGAATTTTAATTTTGAAGTTACTGTGCGTCCATGATTTTCAAATTCAAATAGTATCCATTCCATTCTCCTATAAATAAGATGCTTAGTTAGAATTGAAAATCAGACCAGAATCAGAGAATTCTTCTTCTATATTCTTGAGCGTATTTCTTTAGAGTTTTAGAAAACTTTGAGCGTAGAAAATAATGAAAGTTTTCTTCAAGAATATCTCCGCTATACCAGTTGGAATACTCTTCTTTTCAAGGTAAGGGGTATTATTTATTTCATATTCTGAAGAGATATTATTTTTCATATTCGTATGAATATTATTTTCGTTCAATATTCGTATGAATATTATTTTCGTTCAATATTCGTAAGAAATATCATTTTTCGTTTAATATTCATAATGAATATTATTTTCGTTAACGAATATTATTTTCGTTTAATATTCGTAAGGGATGTTATTTTTGTTCAATATTCGCTTGAAATAATATTTTCTTCCATACTCAGTAGTATATAAGTAATATTATTTCGTTTCAGATTTCGAATTCTATACTCATTTGGTTAAAGTTTTGGCTTCTATACTCCATGAAATTAGTAGAATATCCTTGATATTTGCGCTTCATCCAGTATTTTTTCATGGAAATCTTATTCTGGGCATTCTTGATAAGTTTTAACTTTTTGATGCCGGAATACTATTCACGGGTTACTATTCACGAAATACTATTCACAGAGTACTATTCACCCGGGGTACTATTCATGATAAAAATTGATTCGTTTTCGATCCAAATCATTTTTGGTATAATATTATTCTTGAAATTTACTCTACAAAGCAGTATCATGTTGACAATTTGGACATTATTGATTTCTGGATAAATTAAATTATAAATCTTTAAAATTTATCCTTGAACTTGTTTTATTGAATTCTTATATCATTGTCATCATCCTCATGTTTATATTATGTTGAAAGTCATCTGTGGCCTATAGTGCATAGATGGACTTGGTATGATTATGACCAGGGATTATTCGATATAATCATGACCGTAATGTTACAAAAGATGTGGTAAAAGTCCTCATTGGCCCTTAGTTCATTGATGGACAGTTGTTGGCATGATCATGACCATTGATGAAAACATGAATATCTTTGGCCCGTAGTGCAGGGACATTTCATGGTCGTTATACTAATGAATATTCTTGGCCGTAGTGCAGGGATGATTCGATGATGTGTATTATTTATTAAGTTGAGTCTCAACAATAAAGTTGATGAAAAACTTTTTAAATCATAGAAGATAGTAGATTTTGTGCTCTAATTAACTCTTCTAATGGATTGCTTGTTCCGCTGCAGTTAAACTTGTTGTCTATTATATTCTATCAGTTTAACACTGTTGAAGGCTAACAATAAATTATTCTGCATTATCTTAGTCATAATATTTCTTACTGGGCTAGTTGAGCTCACCCTTTTGCTTTCACTGTTCTCTTCAAGAAATGAGAACATAGCTGGGACTAGTCGGAGAACGGAGTGATGGTCCTAGATGATGCATTAGTAGTCCTCACTATTCTGTGAAATAGTGTGATAATAAATGTAATGAGGACTCCATTGAGTGTGGATATTGTCTAGATGACAATATTTGTATTAAAACTCACAGCCTATGTTTTGTCGCATCTTACACGACAGTTGTATAATTAAGTTGTATTTAAATTGTGTATCATGTATTTGGCGACTCAAGATGGGTGATGTATACCTATTTTGGGGGAGTCACAATTGGTATCAAAGCTTAGGGATATGATCCCTGGTTGAGATGTGAGACAAGAACTAGGAGGGGAGAGACGGGGAATTCCTTCGCTAGTATGACCTACCTAAGTTTATTTGGTATTTAATTGGTCGGTCAGAGTATATGTGACGCCCCCAAAACAGGTATACATCACCCATCCTAGGTCGCCAAATACATGGTACAAAATTCAAATACAACTTAATTATACAACAATCGTGTAACATACGACAAAACATAAACTGAGAGTTTTAATACGAATATTGTTATCTAGACAATATCCACACTCAATGGAGTCCTCATTACATTTATTGTCACACTATTTAACAGAATAGTGATGACTACTAAAACAACAATCTGGACCGTCAATCCGATCCCCGACTCGTCCCAGCTATATTCTTATTTCCTGAAGAGAACAGTGAAAGAAAGGGTGAGCTCAACTAGCCCAATAAGAAATATTATGACTAAGATAATGCAGAATAAATTATCATTAGCCTTCAACAGTATAACAACTAATAGAATATAATAGACAACAAGTTTTAGATCAACAACTCGCAATTGAATAAGCAATCCATTAAGAGTCAAATAGAGCATAAAATCTACTATCTTCTATGATTTAAAAGTTTTCATCAACTTTATCACCGAGACTCAACTTAATAAATAAAATCGAATCATCCCCGCACTACTACCAAGGATATTCTTGTAATCATCAATGATCATGATTATACCGAATAATCCTCGGTCATAATCATACCAACAACCATCCATCAATGAACTACGTGCCAATGAGGACTTTCACCACATCATTCGTCACATTACTACGGCCATGATTATAACCAATAATCCCTGATCATAATCATACCAAGTCCATCTATGCACGTAAGCCAAAAATGACTTTCATCACAATATAAGCATGTGGAAGATGACAATGACATAATAATTCAATAAAACAAGTTTAAGGATAAATTTTAAATATTTATAATTTAATTTATCCAGGAATCAATAATGTCCAATTTGTCAACATGATACTGCTTTGTGGAGTAAAATTCAAGAATAATATTCATGTACCAAAAATAATTTGAACATAACAGAAATATATTTTTTGGGTAAATAGTACCCTGTGAATAGTACTTCGGGAATAGTACCTCGTGAATAGTACTATGACATGAAAAGTACCCCAAATACCCGAGTGAATAATACTAGAGTGAATAATAATCGGGTGAATAGTAACTCTATCTTCATCATGGGTCCCTAGAGTCTTTAACTCTATCTTCATCATTTGTAAGTTATACGAAATGGGTCTTTGTGTTAACAACATCGCACTTGTAAACGCATACGATCTTCTACTCAATGCGTCAGCTACCACGTTCGCTCTTCCACGATGATATTGAATGGTACGATCATAATCTTCAACAGCTCAAGCCAACGTCTTTGGCACATTATACGATCATTTTAGGTAAAGAAATATGTGAGGGTTTTAGAAATGGGTTTTGTATTGGGGTTAATACAAAACTCAATTTCATGCTCTAGGGGTAGGCTAAGAAGTCTTCAAGAATACGTCAGGAAATTTATTAACAATAGAAACATCATTCAAAATCGCGTGACCCTCATCCAAGACTTGGATAGACGTCACATTGATACTATCAACTTGTCATCGCCATTCACGACGTCGCCTACAAAAAGTCCGCTTTGCATTTCCACACAAGGAAGTCACCAGCGAAAGGCTCGAGGCTCTTTACTTAT
The DNA here is from genome assembly GCA_020205605.1 of Panax ginseng. Taxonomy (NCBI): domain Eukaryota; kingdom Viridiplantae; phylum Streptophyta; class Magnoliopsida; order Apiales; family Araliaceae; genus Panax; species Panax ginseng. The sequence continues at coordinate 116,274,526 of CM035135.1, forward strand.
GGCTTGATATGATAATAATTGACTTTAATGGTTTGGTTGCTTGAATTCGCATAATAGGTTGGTTATGAATATGAAAGCTAACAACCTTACGAAAAGCTTGATGAGTAGTTAACCAATCAATTCCTAAAATCACATCAAAGGCAAGTATTTTCAAAGAGATAAGATCGCCAGGTAACGTGAAAGTGTCGATTTAAATCAAACAAGATTTATAAACAGTGGAGGTAACGAAGGTTTCTACTAACGAAGCTTCAACCGATAAGTCAAAGTCTAATTTTTCCGGAGTTAAATTTAAACGTTGAGTGCAAACAAGAGAGATAAAAATGGGTAGAACCGATATCTAATAAGGTATAGACTTCGCAAGAATTTATAATTAACTAACTCGTGCTAACTTCGTTCGGGTCACTCGCTTTTTGAGAAGTCATGAAAAACGCTCTTCCTGAAACCACCGACTTTGTTTTGTCCATATCTGCCTTTGGTGCCACCGTCCCAGCTGGACTTGACTTTGGTGCACGACAAAATCGGGCTAAGTGACCTTTTTTTCCACAATTATAACATGCTTTGTACTGCATCACGCAGTTTTGACTGATATGTCCCTCTCCTCCATATTTGAAGCATACAATTGGTGGTCATTCTCCTTCCTTGAAAACGGGTGTTGGTGCTGCTGTCTTTCCATCATTATTGAACCTTCTCTTCTTGAAATTTCTACTCCTATTATTTTGGTCATGATTACCACCGAAGTGGTTACAATTTCTGGCATGATAATTTCCTCCACGATGGTTATTCTTGTTCCGATGGCCATTGCCACCGAAGACGGCTATTATATCGTGTTGTTGTTGCTTCGTTACCTTTTGGTTGTCTTTGACTCATTATCGCTACTCCAATAACTCGAGCCCTATTCACTACATCCTAATACACACACAATTTGTGAGAAATGAGGTATTGACGATATCGGGTTTCAAACCTCTTAGAAACATTCGCGTCATTCGCTCCTCATTATCAACCAAATGGGATGCAAACCGGATAACTCTGCAAATTTAGCCTCGATCATTGCGACACGGTCCATATTGTTTTGCTCCAACTTGATGAACTCAACCTCCTTCATGTGATTTAATACATTCGGAAATTACTTGTCGTTGAACAGCTTGAACTTCTCCCAAGACATCTTGAAAAGGCCAGTCAGTACGCTTTACGATTCCCACCAGTAATCTATTTCTTCATGCAACATAAAGGTGGCAAAGGGAACCTTTTGCTCTTCGGAGCATCTCAAGACATTAAATATCTTGGTGATCTACTTTAACCACGTCTCCGCCTTAAGTGGTTTTGGCTTTTCCAAAAACTCCGGTGGTCCCAACTCCTTGAACTGCTTAGCGGTGACCGACCGTGGGTTGCCATTGTTTCCATCTGCATTATGAACAGGAGTCTCCCTCGCCTAATGTTGCATGAATTGCATAAAGCCTCTAAACATCCCATCGTTCATCATTTCATCGGTGTTATTGTTTACCTGAGGATTATTATCTTCATGTTGCACATTATCCGGGGTATTAATCTGTGGTGAATCAACGGTCTCCTGTGCTCCATTGCTATTCTCAACCTTTTCGGATGCCATTTTTAAATACTGCCACAAAACAAGGGTTAATTGACATGTCACATATTATCCATATACTCTGACCGACCAATTAAATACCAAATAAACTTAGGTAGGTCATACTAGCGAAGGAATTCCTCGTCTCTCCCCTCCTAGTTCTTGTCTCACATCTCAACCAGAGATCATATTCCTAAGCTTTGATACCAACTGTGACGCCCCCAAAACAGGTATACATCACCCATCTTAGGTCGCCAAATACATGGTACAAAATTCAAATACAACTTAATTATACAACAGTCGTGTAACATACGATAAAACATAAACTGAGAGTTTTAATACGAATATTGTCATCTAGAAAATATCCACACTCAATGGAGTCCTCATTACATTTATTGTTGCACTATTTAACAGAATAGTGAGGACTACTAAAACAACCATCTGGACCGTCAATCCGATCCCCGACTCGTCCCAGCTATATTCTCATTTCCTGAAGAGAACAAAGAAAGAAAGGGTGAGCTCAACTAGCCCAAAGAAGAAATATTATGACTAAGATAATGCGTAATAAATTATCCTTAGCCTTCAACAAAGATAACAACTAATAGAATATAATAGACAACAAGTTTTAGATCAACAACTGCAGCGGAATAAGCAATCAATTAGAAGAGTCGAGTAGAGCATAAAATCTACTATCTTCTATAATTTAAAAAGTTTTTCATCAACTTTATCGCTGAGACTCACTTAATAAATAAAATCGAATCATTCCTCGCACTACTATTCAAGGATATTCATGTAATCATCAATGGTCATGATTATACCGAATAATCCCTGGTCATAATCATACCAATAACTGTCCATCAATGAACTACAGGCCAATGAGGACTATCACCACATCATTCATCACATTACGGTCATGATTATACCGAATAATCCCTGGTCATAATCATACCAACTCCATCTATGCACGTAAGCCAAAGATGACTTTCATCACAATATAAGCGTGAGGATGATGACAATGACATAATAATTCAATAAAACAAGTTCAAGGATAAATTTTAAAGATTTATAATTTAATTTATCCAGGAATCAATAACGTCCAATTTGTCAACATGATACTGCTTTGTGGAGTAAAATTCAAGAATAATATTCATGTACCAAAAAAAATTTGGACGGAACAGAAATATATTTTTCGGGTAAATAGTACCCCATGAATAGTACCCTATAAATAGTACTTCGAGAATAGTACCTCGTGAATAGTACCCCGACATGAAAAGTACCCTAAATACCCGAGTGAATAATACTAGAGTGAATAGTAATCGGGTGAATAGTATTCCCATCACGAAAAAGTGCCCTCAATACCCGAAAGTGAACAATACTAGAGTGAATAGTAACAGTGAATAAGAGCAAATGAATAGTAACTCGTAAAGAAAAATACCAAAGAAAATGATATTTCATGATTTAGTACAAAAGAAATGATATCTCATACGAGTATAATAGAATATACTGAAATCGCAAATGGATTTTCACCGCCATGCAGAATCCACGTAGACATATCATTTCCACAATTTAATAAAGAATGAATACGAAGGGTCATTCACCATGCATGTAGTAATCTACATAGACATGTTATTCCAACAGAATAATAAAGAATGGAATAACAGAAGAATTCACCATGCATGCGATAGACCGCACAGACAGGTTATTCCAACAGAATAATAAAGAATTGAACCAGGTCATGCGTAATCCGCACAGATATGATATTCCAATAGAATAATAAATAATGTAACCAGGTCATGCGTAATCCGCACAGACAGGATATTCCAACAGAATAATAAAGAATGGAATAACAACAGAATTCACCATGCATGCGATAGACCGCACAGGTTATTCCAACAGAATAATAAAGAATGGAATAACAACAGAATTCGTTAGGCATGCGATAGACCGCACGGACAGTTTATTCCAACAGAATAATAAAGAATGGAATAACAGAAGAATTTCACCATGTATGCGGTACTTCGCATAGACAGGTTATTCCAACATAATAATAAAGAATAGAATAACAACCCTTACGAGTATTGAAAGAAAATAACTCTCTTCATGAATACAAAAGAAATAATACCCCTTACCTTAGAAGAAACTGGATACTGGAATAGTGAGGTAGCAGACTTCTCTTCTTCTTTCTCTCTATAATTTCTCTCTATAATAATTGCTCTATAGCTTTAGTGAATTGGTGAGAAATTAAGGAAGAATGAGCTTCTATTTATAGGAAAATATAGTTTCGATTTTTTAACTTAGTCATGCAAGTATTATCAATCTTGCACCAACTCCCCTAATAGTACATGAATGTGAATCAATAGTACACACATGTGAACAAATAATTATAAACATGTGAATTAATTGCTCATTTATCTGATTAATTACCCGATTGGTCAATATAACCTCCAGACATCAATTATCATTGAAATAAATGTCGATTTCCACTAACAACACAATGGAACTATCAATTTCATCTTTAATCAACACGAACTTATTCATCATTAATATTATAACTCATAATATTTAACAACCAAAGTCGCTCCTCGTGAAAGAGAGGGATTTCGATAAGGATTTCTCCTATCAAGCGCCGCAATTAGATTATCTATCCTCTCCTCGATGTAACTTCTAGACATTGTCAATATTGCAAATAATAATATGAATAACTTTGTCGCCTCAATTATTGATTTAATAACATAACATATTATACAGATGATATCGTGATAATAATTGAATCAATAATATGAGAGATATGATGCAAAGAATTATCTTGTAGCAATAATTGAGTATAACTAAGTGACTTCTTACGTAAGCATCAATAATCAATACCGGTGCTACTATGCAACCACGCCAGACATCGTACTTTTTTTACTACCTGGTTAGTTCAACAACTTAACTAAAAAACTTTCATTGTTATAAAATGATAATTACATGCTTTTCTAACTACAACAATACTTTCGTTATGGGGTCCACCAATTATTGTGTCGTCGTACGGATATTCCCCGACAAATTGAATATTATATAACAGCTTGCTTACTTTGCAAAATTTGTAAATATTACCCACAACTATAACATTATATCAAATCCACACCATAATATTCAAAAAAATATATTTTGAGAAATTTAAATCTTTATTCATAAAATTTGGGGTCTCACAGTATATGGATAATATGTGATATGTCAATTAACCCTTGTTTTGTGGCAGTATTTGAAAATGACATTCGAGAATGTTGAGAACAACAATGGAGCACAGGAGACCGTTGAGTCTCCACGGATCAATAACTAGGATAATGTGCATTAGGAAGGCAACAATCCTCATGCAAACAACAACACTGACCAAACGATGAACGACGGAATGTTTAGGAGCTTTCTGCAATTCGTACAACAACAGGAAAGAGAGACTCCTGTTCGAAATGCAGGTGGAAACACTGGAAACTCACATATGGTCACCGCTAAACAATTCAAGGAGCTGGGACCATCGGAGTTTTAGGGAAAGTCGGAACCACTTAAGGCGGAGACGTGGATAAAGCAGATCACCAAGATATTCGAAGTCTTGGGATGCTCCGAGGAGCAAAAGGTTCCTTTTGCCACCTTCATGTTGCGAGGAGAGGTAGATTACTGGTGGGAATCTGTAAAGCGTACTCAACCTGCCGCACTGAAGATGTCTTGGGAGAAGTTCCAAGAACTGTTCAACGACAAGTACTTTCCCGAAAGTATTCATCACATGAAGGAGGTAGAGTTCATCAAGCTGGAATAAAATAATATGACCGTGGTGTAGTACGAAGCTAAGTTTGCTAAGTTGTCCCGGTTTGCGTCCCATTTGGTTGATAATGAGGAGAGAATGACGCAGATGTTTCTAAGAGGTTTGAAACCCGAGATACGTCAATACCTCATTTCTCACAAACTTTTCTTGTATTCAGATGTTGTTAATAGGGCTCAATTATTAGAGCGCGATAATGAGTCAACCTAACCAAGAGAGAGCGGTAAATGAAAACGATAATACCAAAGGGTAATAATATCATCGAAGCGGTGACAACAAGCATGGAGGGAATCAACAGGCCAGAAATGGTAACCACTTCAGTGGTAATCATGGCCAAGATAATAAGAGTGGACATTTCAAGAAGAGGAGATTCAACAATGATGGAAAGACGTCAGCACCAGCACCCGTTGTTTAGGAAGGAGAACGACCACCTATCATATGTTTTAAATGTGGAGGAGGATTATTATCATCCGAATCATGTGATGCAAATTCAAAGCGTGTTATAATTATGGAAGAGAAGGTCACCTAGCTCGATTTTATCGTGCAGGGAAGCCAAGTCAAGCTGGAATGGAGGCACCAAAGGCCGTCCCAGAAAAGTCAAAGCCATTAGTTTAAGGGAGAGCGTTTATCGTGACCTCCCAGAAAGCGAGGAACCCAAACGAGGTCATCACGGGTAAGCTAATCATAAACTCTAGCGAAGTCGATACCTTATTTGATACCGGTTCTACCCATTCTTTTATTTCTCCTACTTGCGCTCAACGTTTAAATTTAACTCTGGAGAAATTAAACTTTGATTTATCTGTTGAAACTCCGTTGGGAGAAACCTTCATTACATCCGCTCTTTATAAGTCTTGTTTGGTTCAAATCGGTACCCTCACATTACCTGTCGATCTTATTTTCTTGAAAATACTTGCATTTGATGTGATTTTAGGGATTGATTGGTTAACTATTCATCATGCTAAAATTGATTATTTTCGTAAGGTTGTTAGCTTTCATATTCCTAACCAACCTATTATGCGAATTCAAGTGACCAAACCACTAAAGTCAACCACTGTCATATCAAGCCATAAAGCTATTCGTTTATTGAAAAACGGATGTCAAGCTTTCTTAGCCCATGTCACAGATTTAAACAAAAATACATCAGATTAGAATGATATTTCTATTGTTAATAAATTTCCTGACGTATTCCCTGAAGAACTTCCTGGCCTACCCCAGAGTGTGAAATTAAATTTTGTATCGACCTTGAACCCGGTACAAAACCCATTTCCAAAGCCCCAAATCGAATGGCTCCTATTGAACTTCAGGAGTTAAAGACCCAACTGCAGGAATTGTTAGACATCGGTTTCATTCGTCCTAGTACATCTCATTGGGGTGCTCCTGTTCTATTCATAAAGAAGAAAGATGAGACTATGCGACTTTGTATTGATTATCGGGAGTTGAATCATGTCACCATCAAAAATAGGTACCCATTGCCACGTATTGATGACCTGTTTGACCAGTTGCAAGGTGCCAAATTCTTTTCAAAGATCGATCTTCATTCCGGATATCACCAGTTAAAGATTAAAACTGATGACATTCCAAAGATGGCTTTCAGAACTCGGTACAGGCATTATGAATTCCTAATCATGTCTTTTGGATTGACTAATGCTCCTGGTGCCTTCATGGACATGATGAACTGAGTATTCAAGGAATATTTGGATCATTTTGTGGTTGTCTTTATTGATGACATTCTCATATATTCCAAAAGCCGTGAAGATCATGAGCAGCACTTGAGGCTGATACTTCAAAAGCTTCATGAAAACAAGTTATATGCCAAGTTGAAGAAATACGAGTTCTGGCTTGAGGAAGTTGCATTCCTTGGGCATGTAATATCAAATCGCGGAATTTTTATTGACCCGACAAAGATTGAAGCAATTCAAAGCTGGGAACAACCTAAGTCAGTGACCGAAGTACATAGCTTTCTGGGCTTAGCTAGTTATTATCGGAGATTCGTGGAAGGATTTTCTCAAATCGCTATTCTATTAACTCAGCTGACTCGAAAAGATACAAAATTCGGTTGGAGTGAGGAATGTGAGAAGAGTTTTCAAGAACTCAAGAGGAGACTCATTTCAGCACCTATTCTAAGAATACCATCTGGCTCAGAGGAATTTGTCATCTACAGTGATGCTTCAGGCAAAGGGTTAGGATGTGTTCTCATGCAACATGGGAAAGTCATAGCCTATGCCTCACGATAACTCAAAGAATATGAAAGGAATTATCATACTCATGATCTAGAGTTGGCAGCTGTCATTTTTGTACTAAAGATTTGGAGGCATTACCTGTATGGAGAGAAGGTGGAGATCTATACGGATCATAAAAGCCTCAAATATTTCTTCACTCAAAATGAACTCAACATGCGACAACGACGTTGGCTTGAATTGTTGAAAGATTATGTTCATACCATCCAATACCATCCTTGGAAAACCAACGTGGTAGCTGACGCATTGAGTAGAAAATCGTATGCGGGTAAAAGTGTGATATTGTCAACGTAAAGACCTATTTTGTATGACTTGCAAAGGATGGAGATAGAGTTAAAGACTCCAAGGACCCATGTGATGATGGCGAATATACGAGTAGAACTGACTTTAATTGATAAAGTAAAAGTCGCTTTCAAGCTACGCACTGAGGCGATGCGTATGAAGAAGAAAGTGCAAGAAGGTGCTATGCCGGAAGTAAGAATCGATGAAGAAGGAATACTTCAAGTTAACTCCAGACTGTGTGTTCCTAACGATTCTGACTTGAAGTATAAAATCATGATGGAGGCGCACAACACACCGTTTGCAATCCATCCTGGGAGTACCAAAATGTATCGTGATCTTCGACATACATTTTGGTGGAGCAATATGAAGAGAGAGATAGCAAGGTTTATCTCAAGGTGTCTAACTTTTCAACGAGTCAAGGCAGAGCATCAAGTGCCAAAAGGTCCATTGCAACCACTTGAAATTCTGGAATAGAAGTGGGAGCACATTACCATGGATTTTGTTATTGGAATTCCCAAGGTTTCTCAAGGTATAGATTCGATTTGGGTCATTATTGACAGATTGACTAAGTCTGCTCATTTCTTACCAATACGAGAAACTTATACACTTGAACGTCTTGCTCGTATGTACATAAAAGAGGTTATAAGATTGCATGGTATGCCAGTATCCATAGTTTCTGTTCAAGACCCAAGATTCACTTCACGATTTTGGGTTAGTTTGCAAAAAGCTATGGGCACGAATTTACGATTTAGTTCGGCATATTATCCTCAGACGGACGGACAATCAGAGAGGACTATTCAAACTCTTGAAGATTTATTAAGACTCTGTGTCCTTGACTTCAAAGGAAGTTGGGACAAGTTTTTACCATTGGTGGAGTTTTCCTACAACAATAGTTATCAAGTATGTATTGGCATGGCTCCATTTGAGGCATTGTATGGAAGAAAGTGTCGTTCCCCAGTATGCTGGGATGAGGTGGGTGAAGCAACGTTATTGGAACCGGAGTTGGTACGTATGACTATGGAAAAGATTCAAATGATCCGACAACGTATAAAAACCTCACAATATCGACAAAAGAGTTATGCTGATCTTCATCGAAAAGACGTGGAATTTGATATTAGAAATCATGTGTTGTTACGTGTTGCTCCATGGAAAGGAGTTACAAGATTTGGAAAGAGAGGAAAGCTCAATCCTAGATTCATTGGCCCATTTTTAATCCTCGATCGAGTAGGAACTGTGGCCTATAGACTCGCCTTACCGCCAAGTATGTCTCGTGTTCATAACATTTTTCACATATCTATGTTACGTAAATATGTGAAAGACCCGAACCACATTATTGAGTTAGAACCAGACGAAATAGCGGAAGATTTAACGTATGAAAAGGTACCTGTTAAAATCTTGGATAAGAAGGAACATGTTCTACGCTCCAAGGTTATACCTCAAGTCAAAGTTTTGTGGAGACACCACGATGTTCAGGAAATGACCTGGGAGTTAGAATCTGAAATGAAATCAAGGTATCCTCACCTCTTCGTCATACCGAGTATGTACCCTAATTTCGAGGGCGAAAATTCATAAGAAGGGGAGGTTGTAAGACCCCAACTTTTATGAATAAAAATGAATTTTTCTATAAATATCATTTTGAATAATTATGGTGTTGATTTGTTATAATATTAAAGTTGTGGTTAGTATTTATAAATTTTGCAAGGTAAGCAAGTTGTTATAAAATATTCGATTGGTCGGGGAATATTCGTTTTAACAGAGAATATTCGTACGACGTCACAATCATTGGTGGACCCCACAACGGAAGTATTTTCAAAATTAGAAAACAACAGAAGTATCTTTTTATGAAAATAACGTCGAAAGTTTTACCGTTAACTGTTGAAAGAACCGGTGTTAAACGTACAGTAATACGCGTGGTTGCATAGTAACACACGGTATTGATTATTGATGCTTATGTGAGAAGTCACTCAGTTGTACTCAATTATTGCTACAGTAATTACTGCATCATATTGATTCAATTATTGTCACAATATCATCTGCATAATATTTTATATTATTAAATCAATAATTGAGACGACAATGTTATTAATATTATTATTTGCAATATTGATGATGTCTAGAAGTTCTGTCAAGGAGAGGTTTGGTCACCTAATTACGCGCCAATAGGGAGAAATCCTTATTGAAAAGCCCCCTCTTTCCTGGGAACGACCTGGTTGTTAAATATTACGAATTATAATAATAATGATAAATGTTGTTAAAAATATTGAGGGAAATTTTATGAAGTATTTGTTGTATTTATGGACCCCCATTTACCCATTTTTTAAAATAATCGGTAGAAATTTATTCTTTATAATAAAGGTGGGGCCCACATATGGGGGCCACATGTGGGGCCCACGTGTGGAAGAAAATGGATGAAATGAAAATGGGGTGGGGGGAAGAAAACGTATTGGGAAGGGTATTAATATTATATGTAAGACCCCAACTTTTATGAATAAAAAATAAATTTTTTATAAATATCATTTTTTGAATATTATGGAGTAAATTTGATATAATGTTATAGTTGTGGGTAATATTTATAAATTTTGTAAAGTACGCAAGTTGTTATATAATATTCGTTTAGTCGGGGAATATTCTTTTTATCGGGACGGCACAATCATTGGTGGACCCCCTCATTAACTAGTAAGTATCATCGTAGTAAGAAAAACGATGTAATTATCTTTTATAAAAATAATGGCGGAAGTTTTACCGTTAAAACCGCTGAACTACCCGTTAGTAAAAGCGATGTCTGGCATGGTTGCATAGTAGCACACAAAGATTGATTATTGATGCTTACATGAGAAGTCACCCAGTTATACTCAATTATTGCTATTATAATTGTTGCATCATATCTCTCATATTATTGATTCATTTATTGTCACTGTATTATCTGCATAATATGTTATATTATTAAATCAATAATTGAGACGACAAAGTTATTAATATTATTAAATTGTAATATTGACAATGTCTAGAAGTTCTATCAATGAGAGGTTAGGTAATTACGCGCCAGTAAGGATAAATTCTTACCGGAAGGCCCCCTCTTTCCTGGGAACGACCTAGTTGTTAAATATTATGAGTTATGATATTAATGATGAATAAGTTGTGTTGATTAAAGATGAAATTGATTGTTCCATTGTGTTGGGATTATTAGCGTTAGTGGAAATCGATATTTATTTTGATGATAGTTGATGTCTGGGGGTTATATTGATAAATCGGGTAATTTATCGGATAAATGAGAAATTAATTACTACTAATTCACATGCTTATATAACTATTTGTTCACATGTGTGTACTATTGATTCACATTCATTTACTATTAGGGGAGTTGGTGCAAGATTGATAATACTTGCATGACTAAGTTAAAAATGGAGGTATAGATGGAGGTACTATACTGTAATTCGTATTTTCACATGTCTAGAACTATTGAGTCACATGATTTACTATTAGGGGAGTTGGTGTAAGATTGATAATACTTGCAGGACTAAATTAAAAATAAAGAAAAAGAGGAAGGTATTATACTGTAATATTTTGAGCCCCAAAACGTGCAATTATTGAAACTATATTTTCCTATAAATAGAATCTCATTCCTTCATTATTCTTCACCAATTCACTAAAGCTATAGAGCAGTTATTATAGAGAGAAATTATAGAGAGAAAGAAGAAGAGAAGTCTACTACCTCACTACTCCAGTATCCAAATTTCCTCTAAGGTAAGGGGTATTATTCTTTCGTATTCATGAAGAGAGTTATTTTCTTTTAATACTCGTTATTCCATTCCTTATTATTATGTTGGAATAATCTGTCTATGTGAAGTACCACATACATGGTGAAATTCTTCTGTTATTCCATTCCTTATTATTATGGTTGAATAACCTGTCTATGCGAAGTACCACATACATGGTGAAATTCTTCTATTATTCCATTCTTTAATATTCTCATTTTAATATCATGTCCGTCATGCGTTTTTACGCATTGACCCGATTCCATTATTTATTATTCGTTTAATATCCTCGTCTAATGCGTTTCGCCGGACCGGGTTCCATTATTTATTATTACATTGGAATATCCTATCTCGTGCTTTACGCATTTACCGGTTCCATTATTTATTATTCAGTTGGAATAACCTGTATACGCGGATTACCGTATACCTGGTGAATTCTGTTGTTATTCCATTCTTTATTATATTCAGTTGGTTAAAGTTTTGGCTTTATACTCCATGAAATTAGTGGAATATCCTTGATATTTGCGCTTCATCCAATATCTTTTCATGAAAATATTATTCTGAGCATTCTTGAATTTACATCACAAGGCAGTATCATGTTGACAATTTGGACGTTATTGGTTCCTGGATAAATTAATTCTTGAACTTGTTTTATTGAATTCTTATATCATTGTCATCATCCTCATGTTTATATTCTGTTGAAAGTCATCTATGGCCTGTAGTTCATAGATGGACTTAGTATGATTATGACCAGGGATTATTCGGTATAATCATGACCGTAATGTTACAAATGATGTGGTAAAAGTCCTCATTGGCCGTAGTGCATTGTTAGACAGTTGTTGGCATGATCATGACCATTGATGAATACACGAATATCCTTGGCCCGTAGTGCATGGATAATTTGTGGTTGTGATACTAATGAATATCCTTGGTAGTAAAGCGGGATGATGTGGATTATGTATTAAGTCGAGTCTCAAATGATGAAAATTATGAAAACCTTTTTAAATCATAGAAGATAGTAGATTTTATGCTCTACTTGACTCTTCTAATGGATTGCTTATTTCACCGCAGCTTTTGATCTAAAACTTGTTGTCTATTATATTCTATCGGTTGTTATCTTCGTTGAAGGCTAAGGATAATTTATTCTGCATTATCTTAGTCATAATATTTCTTACTGGGCTAGTTGAGCTCACCCTTTGCTTTCATTGTTCTCTTCAGGAAATGAGAACGTAGCAGGGACTAGTCGGGGAACATAGTGATGGTCCTAGATGGTGTATTAGTAGTCCTCACTATTCTGCGAAATAGTGTGATAATAAATGTAATGAGGACTCCATTGAGTGTGGATATTGTCTAGATGACAATATTTGTATTAAAACTCATTGTATATATTTTGTCGTATTTTACACGACTGTTGTATAATTAAGTTTGCAATTGTATTTTGTACCATGTATTTGGCAACTCAGAATAGGTGATGTATACCTGTTTTGGGAGTGTCAGAGTTGGTATCAAAACTTAGGGATATGATCCCTGGCTGAGATGTGAAACAAGAACTAGGAGGGGAGAGACGGGGAATTTCTTCGCTAGTATGACCTACCTAAGTTTATTTAGTATTTAATTGGTTGGTCAGAGTATAGGGATAATATGTGATATGTTAATTAACCCTTGTTTTGTGGCAGTATTTGAAAATGACATCCGAGAATGTTGAGAATAGCAATGGTGCACAGGAGACCATTGAGTCTCCACAGATCAATAATCAGGATAATGTGCATCAGGAAGGCGACAATCCTCATGCAAACAACAACACTGACCAAATGATGAACGATGGAATGTTCAGAGGCTTTATGCAATTCATGCAACATCAGGCAAGAGCGGCTCATGTCCAAAATGCGTGTGGAAACACCGGCAACTCTCTCGACGGTCACCACTAAGCGATTCAAGGAACTGGGACCATCGGAGTTTTTGGAGAGCCAAAACCACTTAAGGCGAGACGTGGATTAAGCGAGATCTGCAAGATATTTGATGTCTTGGGATGCTCCGAGGAGCAAAAGGTTCCTTTTTCACCTTCATGTTAAGCGTGCAGAGGCAGATTCTTGGTGGGAATCAGAAAAGCGACTCAACCCGCCAGACCAAGATGACTTGGGAGAAATTCCAAGAATTGTTCAACGACAAGTACTTTCCTGAAAGTATTCGTCACATGAAAGAGGTAGAGTTCATCAAGCTAGAGCAAAACAACATGACCATGTCGCAGTACGAAGCCAAGTTTGCCGAGTTTTCCCGATTTGCGTCCCATTTGGTTGATAATGAGGAGAGAATGACGTGAATGTTTCTAAGAGGTTTGAAACCCGAGATACGTCAATATCTTATCTCTCATAAACTATGTTTGTATTCAAATGTTGTTAATAGGGCTCAGTTATTAGAGCGCGATAATGAGTCAACCCAACCAAAAGAGAGCAGTCGTCAAAATGATAATACTAGTGGTAGCAGCCATCGAAGCGGTGACAACAAACGTGGAGGGAATCAACAGGCCAAAAATGGTAACCACTTCGATGGTAATCATGGCCAAAACAATAAGAATGGACATTTCAAGAAGAGGAGATTCAACAATGATGGAAAGACGTAAGCATCAGCACCCGTTGTTAAGGAAGGAGAATGACCACCTATCATATGCTTCAAATGCAGAGGAGAGGGACACATCAGTCCAAACTGCGCGATGTAATCCAAAGCGTGTTACAATTGTGGAAGGGAAGGTCACTTAGCCCGATTTTATCGTTCATCGAAGGCAAGTTCAGCTAGGATGGAGGCACCAAAGGCCGTCCCAGAAAAGTCAAAGCCGGTAGTTCAAGGGAGAGCGTTTGTTGTGACCTCCCAGAAAGCAAGGAACCCAAATGAGGTCATCACGGGTAAGCTTATCATAAACTCTAGCGAAGTCTATACCTTATTTGATACCGGTTCTACCCATTCATTTATTTCTCCTACTTGCGCTCAATGTTTAAATTTGACTCCGGAGAAATTAGACTTTGACTTATCTGTTGAAACTCCGTTGGGAGAAACCTTCATTACATCCACTGTTTATAAGTCTTGTTTAGTTCAAATCGGCAATCGCACGTTACCTGTCGCTTATTTCTTTGAAAATACTTGTATTTGATGTGATCCTAGGGATTGATTGGTTAACTACTCATCATGAAAAAATTGATTGTTTTCGTAAGGTTGTTAGTTTTCATATTCCTAACCAACCTATTATGAGAAATCAAGCAACTAAACCATTAAAATCAATCACTGTCATCTCAAGCCATAAAGCTATTCGTTTATTGAAAAACGGATGTCAAGCTTTCTTAGCCCATGTCACGGATTTAAATAAAAATACATCAGATTTGAATGATATTTCTATTGTTAATAAATTTCCTGATGTATTCCCTGAAAAACTTCCTGGCCTACCCCCAGAGCGTGAAATTGAATTTTGTATCGACCTTGAATTCGGTACAAAACCCATTTCCAAAGCCCCATATCGAATGGCTCCTATTGAACTTCAGGAGTTAAAAACCCAACTACGAGAATAAATAGTTAGACATCGCCCATTCGTCCTAAATCGTCTCCTTGGGGTGCTCCTGTTCTATTCGTGAAAAAGAGAGATGGGAGTATGCGACTTTGTATTGATTATCGGGAGTTGAACCATGTCACTATCAAAAATAGATATCCATTACCTCGCATTGATGACCTGTTTGACCAGTTGCAAAGCGCCAAATTCTTTTCAAAGATTGTTCTTCGTTCCGGATATCATCAGTTGAAGATTAAAACTGATGACATTCCAAAGACGGCTTTCAGAACTCGGTACGGGCATTATGAATTCCTAGTCATGTCCTTTGGATTGACTAATGCTCCTGCTGCCTTCATGGATATGATGAACCGAGTATTCAAGGAATATTTGGATCACTTTGTGGTCGTCTTTATTGATGACATCCTCATATATTCCAAAAGTCGTGAAGACCATGAGCAACACTTGAGGCTGATACTCCAAAAGCTTCGTGAAAACATGCTTTATGCCAAGTTAAAGAAATGTGAGTTCTGGCTTGAGGAAGTTGCATTCCTTGGGCACGTGATATCAAATCATGGAATATCTATTGACCCAAAGAAAGATTGAAGCAATTCAAAGTCGAACAACCTAAGTCGATGGCCAAGACGAGCTTTCTAAGGTTAAATTTGGTTATTATCGGAGATTCGTAGAAGGATTTTCTCGAATCGCTACTCCATTAACTCGGTGACTCGAAAAGATACAAAATTCTATTGGAGCGAGGAATGTGAGAAGAGTTTTCAAGAACTCAAGAGGAGACTCATTTCAAAGACTGCTTTGACAATACCATCCGCCTTCGGAGGATTTGTCATCTACAAAGGATGCTTCGGCAAAGGGTTAGGATGTGTTCTCATGCAACATGGGAAAGTCATAGCCTATGCCTCTCGGCAACTCAAAAAATATGAGAGGAATTATCCTACTCATGATCTAGAGTTGGCAGCTGTCGTTTTTGCACTAAAGATTTGGAGGCATTACTTGTATGGGGAGAAAGTGGAGACCTTTACGGATCATAAAAGCCTCAAATATTTCTTCACTCAAAAGGAACTCAACATGCGACAACGACGTTGGCTTGAACTGTTGAAAGATTATGATCATACCATCTAATACCTAGAAAAGCGAATGTGGTAGCTGACGCATTGAGTAGAAGATCATATGCGGGTACGAGCGCGATATTGTCAACGCAAAGGCCCATTTTGTATGACTTACAAAGGATGGAGATAGAGTTAAAGACTCCAGGGACCCATGTGATGATGGTGAATATACGAGTAGAACCGACTTTAATCGATAAAGTTAAAGCTGCTCAAGCTACAGACCTGGAGCTGATGCGTGTGAGGAAAAAAGTACAAGAAGGTGCTATTCCGGAAGCAAGAATCGATGAAGAAGGAATACTTTGAGTCAACTCCAGACTTTGTGTTCCTAACGATTCTGACTTGAAGTATAAAATCATGATGGAGGCACACAACACACCGTTTGCAATCCATCCTGGGAGTACCAAAATGTATCGTGATCTTCGTCATACATTTTGGTGGAGCAATATGAAGAGAGAGATAGCGGTGTTTATCTCAAGGTGTCTAACTTGTCAACGAGTCAAGGCAGAGCATTAAGTGCCAAAAGGCCTATTGCAACGACTTGAAATTCCAGAATGGAAGTGGGAGCACATTACCATGGATTTCGTTACTGGTCTTCCTAAGGTTTCTCAAGGCATAGATGCGATTTGGGTCATTGTTGATAGATTGACTAAGTCTGCTCATTTTTTACCTATACGAGAAACTTATACACTTGAACATCTTGCTAGTATGTACATAAACGAGGTTGTAAGATTGAATGGTATGCCAGTATCCATAGTTTCTGATCGAGACCCAAGATTCACTTCAAGATTTTGGGTTAGTTTGCAAAAAGCTATGGGCACGGATTTACGATTTAGTTCGGCATATCATCCTCAGACGAACGGACAATCAGAGAGGACTATTCAAACTCTGGAAGATTTATTAAGACTTTGTGTCCTTGACTTCAAGAGAAGTTGGGATAAGTTTTTACCATTGGTGGAGTTTTCCTACAACAACAGTTAAACAAGTATTGACATGGCTCCATTTTAGGCGTTGTATGGAAGAAAGTGTCGTTCTCCAGTATGCTGGGATGAGGTGGGTGAAGCAACGTTGTTGGGACCAGATTTGGTACGTATGACTACGGAAAAGATTCAAACGATCCGGCAACGTATAAAAACCTCACAAGATCGACAAAAGAGTTATGCTGATCTTCATTGAAAGGACGTGGAATTCGATATTGGAGATCATGTGTTGTTACGTGTTGCTCCATGGAAAGGAGTTACGAGATTTGGAAAGAGAGGAAAGCTCAATCCTCGATTCATTGGCCCATTTTTAATCCTCGAGCGAGTAGGAACTGTGGCCTATAGACTCGCCTTACCACCAAGTATGTCTCATGTTCATAACGTTTTTCACATATCTATGTTACGTAAATATGTGAAAGACCCGAACCACATTATTGAGTTAGAACCAGATGAGATAGAGGAAGATTTAACGTATGAAGAGGTACATGTTCAAATCTTGGATAAGAAGGAACATATTTTACGCTCCAAGGTTATACCTCAAGTCAAAGTTTTGTGGAGAAACCACGATGTTGAGGAAATGACTTGGGAGTTAGAATCTGAAATGAAATCAAGGTATCCTTACCTCTTCGACATACCAGGTATGTAACCTAATTTCAAGGGCGAAATTTCATAAGAAGGGAAGGTTGTAAGACCCCAACTTTTATGAATAAAAAATAAATTTTCTATAAATATCATTTTTTGAATATTATGGAGTAAATTTGATATAATGTTATAGTTGTGGGTAATGTTTATAAATTTTGCAAAGTACGCAAGTTGTTATATAATAATCGTTTGGTAGGGGAATATTCTTTTTGTCGGGACGACATAATCATTGGTGGGCCCCCACAACGGAAGTATTGTCGTAGTAAGAAAACGACATAATTATCTTTTTATAAAAATAACGGCGGAAGTTTTACCGTTAAAACCTGTGAACTACCCTTAGTAAAAAAATACGATGAATGCGTGGTTGCATAGTAGCACATGGTATTGATTATTGATGCTTACATGAGAAGTCACCCAGTTATACTCAATTATTGCTATTGTAATTGTTGCATCATATCTCTCATATTATTGATTCATTTATTATCACATTATTATCTGCATAATATGATATATTATTAAATCAATAATTGAGATGACAAAGTTATTAATATTATTAAATTGCAATATTGACAATGTCTAGAAGTTCTGTCAAGGAGAGGTTCGGTAATTGCGCGCCAGTAAGGAGAAATCCTTACCGGAAGGCCCCCTCTTTCGTGGGAACGACCTGGTTATTAAATATTGTGAGTTATGATATTAATGATGAATAAGTTGTGTTGATTAAAGATGAAATTGATTGTTCCATTGTGTTGGGATTATTAGCATTAGTGGAAATCGACATTTATTTTGATGATAGTTGATGTCTGGGGGTTATATTGATAAATCGGGTAATTTATCGGATAAATGAGCAATTAATTGCTACTAATTCACATGTTTATATGACTATTTGTTCATATGTGTGTACTATTGATTCATATTCATTTACTATTAGGGGAGTTGGTGCAAGATTGATAATACTTGCATGACTAAGTTAAAAATGGAGGTATAGATGGAGGTACTATACTGTAATTCGTATTTTCTTATGTCTAGAACTATTGAGTCACATGATTTACTATTAGGGGAGTTGGTGAAAGATTGATAATACTTGCAGGACTAAATTAAAAATAAAGAAAAAGAGGAAGGTATTATATTGTAATATTTTGAGCCCCAAAACGTGCAATTATTGAAACTATATTTTCCTATAAATAGAAGCTCATTCCTTCATTATTCTTCACCAATTCACTAAAGCTATAGAGCAGTTATTATAGAGAGAAATTATAGAGAGAAAGAAGAAGAGAACTCTACTACCTCACTACT